>CM030007.1:80747163-81997163 GCA_017639485.1 Pluvialis apricaria
AAGAATCTAATGGACCTAACTTATAGCTGTGGTCACCAGCAACGCTGCAAGTAAAAATCTTCCTCCTGAAGCAGAGAGATTCATGAGCAAGAAAATCTTCTGATCTTGTGATTACGACACTTCAGAGCACATTGCAGAGCATGCTTTGGTGACTAAAATTAAATGTCTGGGGAACTTTCAGGCTAGGAGTCCTGTGCTGGATCAAGTATTTGGGTAATTAGTATACTTCAGGACTGCAAATGTTCTGTAGGAAAAAATTTAATTTTTGAATGCACAGAATTGGAACTATTATCTGAAATCTGTGCCTGGAGGCAGAGTTCAAGGAGGAAAGACAGCAGCAGTGGGTGCAGATCAAGCCATGGATTAACTGAAAGTCCAAGGGACCTGATAGACTGCACCCAAGTCAGAGATGGCCAATGTCCTTGCAAGACCACCCTCCACTATTTTTGAAAAATTATGGAGATTGGAATGTATTTCTTACAATTGCCAAATGTCATAGTCAACTTCAAAAGAGGCCAAAAGGTCAAGATGGGCAACTAAAGGCCAGCCAGTCTCACTTTCATCCCTGGAAGAATCATGGAGTGAGTATTCTTGAAGCCCAGGAAACAGAAGAAGGTGAATGGGAGCTGCCAACATGGATTTACCAAAGGTATATTGTGCCTGACAAACCTGATACGATAAAATGATTGGATATGTAGATGAGGAGCGAGAAGTGCAGGTCCAATACTTGACTTCAGCAATGTTTTTGACACTCTCTCCCATAACATTCCTGTGGACAAATTAGGATATTACAGTGGACGAGTGAACAATTAGATGAGCAAAAATGCTCTCCTGGAAGTACAAAAACAGTGCATCCCCCTTAAAGGTAAGGGAAGTAGGCAGAGCAAGACACCCGTGTCTTAACTTAGAGCTTCTGAGTCTGCTCAAAACCAAAAGGGAAGCATACCAGAGATGGAAAAGTGGACAAATACCCATTGAGAATTTCAAGGGCATTGCCAGCACACGCAGAGATGCAGTTAGAAAACCAAAAGCTCATCTTGAATTGAAATTGCCCAGAGATGTCAAAAACTACAAGAAAGGGTTCTTCAGGTACATAAACAACAAGCAGAAACAGAAGGAAAATGTTAGCCCACTGTTAAACAGGAGGGGTGAATTAGTCACCAACAACGCTGAAGAGACAGAGGTTCTCTACACTTTCTTCACCTCTGTCTTTACCAGCACTGTTGGGCCCCAGGCCTTGGGAACAAAAATCCAGGTTAATGCAAACACAGACCCACTGTCAGTGAAGTAAGATTTGGTATGCAAACTATTACAGGAGCTTGTACCCCCGCAAATCAATGGGCCCTGATGTTATCCACCCGAGGACGTTAAGAGAGCTGGCCGACACCATTGCGAAACCACTCTCTATAATCTTTGACAAGTCATGGAGATCGGGGGATGTCCCAGAAGATTGGAGGGCAGCTAATGTCACCCGCATCTACAAGAAGGGCATAAAGGAGGACTCAGGAAATTATAAGCCCACCAGTCTTTCTTCAGTCCCTGGGAAAGTTATGGAACGAATCCTTCTGGGGGCTATCATAAGTCAAATGAATCATGTGACTGGGAAAAGCCAGCACAGATTCACCAAGGGCAAATCATGCTTGACAAACCCAATCACCTTCTACAACAAAGTAACCTGCTCGGTTCATGTGGAGCAAGCGGTGGACATTGTCTACCTGGATTTCTTCAAGGTTTTAGATACAGTTCCCCACAGCCTCCTCCTAGAGAAATTGATGTATTATAGTCTAGGCAAGTGGTCTGTGTTGTGGGTGGGGAACTGGCTGACTGGCCACACCCAGAGGGTGCTGGTAAATAGCTCCTTCTCAAACTGGCAACCTGTCACAAGTGGGGTCCCCCGAGGATCAATATTGGGCCCAGCACTGTTTAATGTCTTCACAAGTCATCTGGATGATGGGATCAAGTGTATCCTGATGAAGTTTGCTGATGATATCAAACTGAGCCAGGAAGTGAACATCAGAAGGGAAAGCGACCCTGCAGGAAGACCTGGATAGGCTGGAAGAGTGGGTTAACAAGTACCTTATGAAGTTCAACAAGGACAAGTGTAACGTCTTGCACCTGGGAAAACATTAACCAGGAGTGCAGCACAGACTGAGATCTACCCAGCTGGGGAGCAGCTTTGTGGAAAGGGACCTGGAGGTCCCGGTGGACAGCAAGCTCAATATGAGTGAACAGTGTGCTGCTGCGGCAAAGAAAGCCAACAGGACACTGGGTTGCATCAACAAGGGCATCACCAGCAGAGATAGAGAAGCCATTATCCCACTCTATTAGGTTCTTGTCAGGCCACACCTAGAGTACTGTGTTTAGTTTTGGTCCCCGCTATACAAAAAAGATGTGGACAGCCTGGAGAGAGCCCAGATAAGGGTCACAAAGGTGGTCAAAGGACTGGGATGCCTGACGCGTGAGGAAAGGCTGACAACCTGGTTTGTGTAGCCTTGAGAGAAGAAGGCTTAGGGGAGACCATGTTCCAGTATTTAAAGGGTGGCTACAAAGAATCACAGAATCACAGAATCTCCTAGATTGGAAAAGACCTGTAAGATCATCTAGTCCAATCATTAACCTAACACTGACAAGCCCACCACTAAACCATGTCCCTAAGCACTATATCTACATGACCCTTAAATACCTCCAGGGATGAGGCTTCCACCACTGCCCTGGGTAACACGTTCCAATGCCTGATGACCCACTGAGTGAAAAAATTCTTCCTAATAGCCAATCTAAACTCTCCTTGGTGCAACTTGAAGCCATTTTCTCTTGTTCTATCGAGCCATTTCCTCTTGTTCTATCAAAGAAGATGGAGATTCCCTTTTTACAGGAGTCACACAGAAAAGATGAGGGGTAATGGGTACAAGCTACTCCTGGGGAGATTCTGATTGGACACAGAAGGAAAATTTTTCACAATAAGAACAATCAGCCATTGGAATAATCTCCCCACGTGAGTGGTGGATTCCTCAACACTGGACACTTTCAAGATTCAACTGGACAGGGTGCTGGGCCATCTTGTCTAGTCTGTGCTTTTGCCAAGAAAAGTTGGACCAGATGATCCTTAAGGTCCCTTCCTACCTGGTATTCTATGATTCTGTGATTCTATGATATTTTGATGGTTGGACCCAGATGGCAATCAGTTGTACTCTACCAAGATGCTTCTAACAAACATTGTACCACAGAAGTCTATCCCAGGTCCTGTTACGTTTAAAGCCTTCATCAGTAAACTAGAAGAGGTAATGGAGAGCATGCTCATCAAGTTTGCAGTTGACATGAAAACGAGGTGGTCAGCTGATATGCTTGAGAGCGGGGTTGCCATTCAGATGACCCAGGGAGGCTGGAGGAATGGACCATCTCTGTGTAAAAGACTCTGGGGGGGAGGTGGGAACATCTATCATGGTGTGCCCTGGCAGTTCCAGGGCTATATGAACAGGGGCACAGCCCATAGATCATGGAAGTGATTGTCTCCCTCATTAGATCACATCTATTACAAATACTAGAGAAATTATAGATTAACAAAGAGATGTATGGATGGAAAAATCCTGTAAAGTCAGGAATCAGATTATCATATTCATAATTGAAAAGTATAGTTTTGGGCATCTGTCACAGTATATCTTTCAGATTAAGTGTAGATGATTTCACCCCAGTTTCTCAAGGATTGCAAAGAATAATTTGCAGTAAAATTTACTTCAAAAATAAGAACAATATTTGCTGCTGTAAATAATAAAACACATAATTCATAAACAGTTTCTGAGATTGTATAGAAATATTTTTATTACAGAGCTGTAACAATGAAAGGGTTTTTAAGAGGTCATGTAGTCTATTCTCCCACTAAGAGGCAGATGAATTAAATTTAAAGCATTCATTCCTGACAGATATTTGTCTAAGCTAGTCTTAAAATTATTCTCATCTACAGCCTCCTTAAACCATTTACTCTGATGTTATATTAGAGTGTTTTCCTTTAGGCGAACCTAGTCTCCTTTGCTTCAATTTAAGACTAACACTTCTTTTCCTATCTCAGATTCTGCGAGATGGTTTTGAGCTATCAGTGTAACAAACCTTTAAAAAAAAAAAATCACACTTCTAGGAAGCAACAGAAAAGATTGGAAAAAAACCTCCACACATATATTCGTAACACTCTAAAAAGTAGAGTTAAGACCTCATATGGAATGTAATGTACAGTTTTGGTTACCTACGTTAATGAACGTAAATTGAAAACAGTATCAGAGAAATGTCAAAATAATTCCAGTAATGGAAAACCAAGCTTATGAAAAGAGGTTAAAGGACTTGACTGGTTTATATGAGGAGTCATTTAATTTTGGTCAGCTAAACATTTGGGGCTTTGGAAGAAGGGAGAAAGAACTAATTAAATTGAAAGATAATGCTGGTGCAAAGCAAACAGCTATAAATCAATTATGAATATATTTCCAGACAGAATAAGAAAAAAACATTTACTATCATGAAATAAATTTTCACATAGGACTATATGCAAGACTGTGGGGACAATTAGTTTAATTGTTCTAAGATAGCATTTGATAAAATTTATGGAAGAGATTCTGATGATCCTAGAATTATAAAGTTCAGGTAAGCATCTTTTTACATCAAACCTGAATGTATACACAAGAAATACTTTTATCTTAATGATTGTATATGTTTTGTCTCAATTATTTTGTGTCACTTCCTTGTTTCAAGAATTCCAATAATTACCATAGGAAACAGAAGAAGGTTTTTTGCAGGTTCATTTCTGCGGTACTTTTTGCCTTAATGACCAAGTGTAAGGATGCAATATTAGTGACAGTGCACTGGTTCTCCAAAGATTCTCCATTTGCTTGCAACATGTCTTGCTTATAACTAACCAACCCCAAATATGAAATCAGATCTAGAAAGGTCTTTCCTTACCCCAAGAACAACTACAAGGTTATTTAGAAGGTTATTGAGATCTTATGTATTTAATGTTGATACTTGGTTTGATTTGATTTCTTGGTTAACTGAATAATATATGATATCATGACAGGATCATTTACATATTTATAAAAATCAATTTCCTGTTAATACAGAGACAGGACATCAACAGCGATCTTGATGTCTTCCTGTTCTATACCATATATCTGATGTTGTTGTCACTTGCAATGTGACTTAAATGCACTTAAATGTCTTTTGGGTTGGAAGAAAACATTTAGCATTTTTTGATTTGTAGGATTTGGTTTATTTTGGTTTTTGTCCTAACATTTTTTTTCTTTTATAATTTCCTGTGATTACAAGGATTTAGTTGAGTGAAAGTAGGAGGAAAAGGGGGTGAAATTTGAATTCCCACATACTAATGTTTACAAATCTCAGTTTCTCAAAAAACTGTCTAATTCATCTACACCAATTTAGTCACTTTCAAAAAAATCTTTTGTGTCGCTGCTGGCTCAATATGGGCATGTGACATTCTTCAATAGCTGAAATTGCCTGCTTTAAAGAAATAAAATAGGTTGTTAATATATAATGACTTCATTCTCAATATGTGAATTGTAATGATTAATCAGCAGAAAAATTATGAATCTGTTTGTCGGACCCTAGAGCTAAAAACAAGTAAAAGGAACAAAACTTCCAGCAGTACATTTTCAATAACTGCAGTATCACTTAGCTAGTCCATTTTTTTAATGCATATTTTTTAGCAACACCCAGTTGCTAATGATAGGGAATCCTGTGAGACATGTTACCAAACAAAAAAAGTAACATTTCATATTTTTGTCAGAGACTGAAAAATTCAAATTTGAAGTCTCTGTTTTAGAGACATACCTGCCTGGTGCGATTTATTACACTGGATGGGGTTAGATTTGTTTGCTTGCTTGTTTTTAAGAACTCCAGTTGAGAAAAAAGCTCAGATATTTTTTCAAACTTCATATAAAATTTGTGTCTAATATTTAAGTACTTAGAAATTAATATTTTGGATTTTGTATGCAAAGCTTTACACTGATCAATTTTTTAACATTATTCATTTAGAAAATTGAACATCTCGTTGGGCTAATTCTAAAGGCAGCAATTTTAAAGGCTAAGCAGAAAATGTAAAGGCTTCAGTTCTACTATTTAAGTAGAAAACGGGTCACAACACAATGTCACATATAAGCCCACGCTATCTCAAAATATGCCATCAGAAATTGACATTTTATTACAGTAATTTTTCTTCACCGAGAAGTGTAAATAACGTCATGTAGAGCCAAACCTTCACTGATGACCTGATGAAATGGCCAGTTCTTTCAATTGCCTTTGGTTGGCTCTGAATGAGGCTGAAATTGACCTAGGACATTTTTTTTTTTTTTTTTAGGAAGAAACTGTATCTCATGCCCTGTGAATTAACATGTTGAAAAGTCCATTGTTTCATTGAAAGGAAGACTTGAGATTTTGAGATCTTCTATTAATGCATGCTTCCTTTATATTTGATAACAAACACCATTAAATGCTTGTTATTGGCCTTTTTTATTAATGAATTCTGGATTCAATTACTACCATCTAACACTCTTCAGTGATTCTAACATGATAAAGCTATGCCTGTTCTTGCTGGAAGGTTACCTGTAAAAATTACAATTAATTCCAAAAGTATAATGAGCCATACTAGAAATAACAGAAAATAAAGATTATTTAAAAAAAAATAAAAATCAAAATTAATTTGAAGGAGTCCTTTAAAACTTCATTGCTACACATCTGAAGTCATTCTGTGGCCTTCAATACAAACTTTTCTATCTTGCTATTAGAAATCTGTATACAATTCTATGTCCTCCTCACTCCCACGGCACACTTTATTTGTTCACAGTCATAAAGAAATGTTCAATCACATCATTGTAGATATTGATGTAGATCCCTACTGGTATTTTTTTTTAGCAGTTAGTGCTCCATTTATTTCTTTTTTTGTTCATTAAGTAGGATGCCAACAGGTACAGGCACTTCTACAGGATTTTTTGTCATATAACTCATTGCAAGGAAATAAATAAATTTAAATCCTGAAAAAAAATAGATTCATAGCTGTCATAGCATTATCCAAGAAGGCTTATAGTCCCTACCCACCTCCTACCCACAGTTCATGAGAAACGGGTAGTATGTGTGAGGAATAAAGTATTTAAATGACACCAGCCTCCACATCCTCTTTTCATCCAGGAATGACAACATTTGAGCTTCGGAGTGTCCCTTATGCATATGAGAGACAGAAACCAGGCTGATGTGACTTTTTTTTTTTCATTGCACTTTAAAACAAAATAATTTTTGTCTCACAACAAAATAGTTATGTTCAGCAGACAAGGTCTGTGATCTTGAGATATGTCCATTGGTATCACATTTTCCAAAGCATTAACTCATAGCAGTCACCAAGGAGTCCTCACATTGGTAGAAGTGTTCAGGGAATAGGAGTGTGAGAGCAGAGTGAAAAAGAAAAGAAAATAAAAAAAGAAAAAAAAAATTAAGATTTTCTTTGGACAGTCACAGGAGCCAAAAGAGAAGTGACTGCAAATAGCAGATTTTCCTATCCAGAAATATTAATACTAAAATATTTATTTTATTCTGCTGCAAAATAAATCTGTCCTTTAATGAAGGGCCATTTGGTTTTTCATGACTCAGTGAAAACTCATTTCTATCACAGGTTAATTTTTGCTATTGACTGAAATTTAGATTAATCAGAGGTTTATGCAAAGATAATACATTACCAAAGCATAACTGAGAATAGTGAGATTATAGGGAAATGATAATAAAACCACAGAAAAATGAATTAATCTTATAACTGTAGAGAGATAACACTTTTCCTATATCAACATATTAATATGATATCCTTTGATATGAAGGGAAGATGTAATAGTTGATGACCTCTTGGACACAGATGACTGAATCTTAAAAGGAGAAAAAGATAAATAACATAACTTTCAAAGTGCCAGTTAAAATTATCTTCCAAGGTTAACTTAACTAACCATTGCATTTATAACAGTTATATAAGTAAGAGCACCTAATATGAGACCACTTATCTGAAAATAATATACCACTTTCAGGATGGTAGGTTCAGAGGACAGATTACAAGGCATTATGAAAAATTAATTTTTAATCATTAATCTTTCCAACAAGCCAAGTTGTCTATTTTCTATTTACATGAAGCAAGAAAAGCATATCTACCTTTGAATGCAACTATTTTTAGGGTAGCACAGGAATTTGTCTGAAACAAACAAATAAAAAATACTTCATTTTAACAGAAATAAAAGTAATCAAAAATAAACCAGATGTCAAAAACGTGACCTGGGCTTACAGAATCATGACAGTGCTTATCCCATGAAAGCTTGTGGGTCTTTCAAGATATAGTATGGTGCCAGATGTTAAAATTTATCCAAGAATCTCTGGAGTCACAAAAAGCAATTATACTTTATCCTTCATCTCTCCTGTTTCAGAATCTCATTACCAGAGTTTACAGAAATGTTTGTGCTGTAAATATTACAGGTGCTACTTTAGGAAAAAGTTTTGATTACAGAAAAGGTTTTTCAGAGATGTGAAATTGCTTTGATACACACAAACACAAACATAAATAGTATATGGAGTAGAAAACAAAATTAACATTTTACTTATGTCTCTGACTTGTTTGCTGATATTAGCCTTAGTGTTTACTACAGTTTTAATGTTCTTCCATTACAAATCTCCCCAAAGCCTCTGTCTCACAGTCACTTATGTCTGTGCCTAACTTCTCTGAATAAAGTCATACCTTTAGCAAAATTGGGATGATAAGATCAAGTAAGGGGGGATTCTCCAACTGCTTTCAACATAATAGAATTGACTTTGAACACACAAACAACCATTTTTTGTACCCCTCATGTTCTGCAAAGCAGAAATTCTGCACCTGGAAGGTGCCCTGTGGAGCACAGAGACTATTGAATGACCTTTTTATTTTTATTTCTGTGTCCTGTGGTATATGTTTTCCAACAGACAGTCAGATGAAAATTAATTTTTGAAGATTTCATACAGATATTAAGGTGACGAGCTAAGGAAGAGTCAACATAAAATTTCAGACACATGCACGATTGCTCTGCCATTAGCTTTGCCATGAAAGCTTTCCTTGGTTCATTCCAGGACAGATTCCAGTAATATTCAGTCTCACAGGCTACTGCTAAATATTTAGTTTACAATATACACTATCATGTTAAGAGACTATACCCATAATACTAATACTTTTCTGTCCACACTATTTCATAACACCCTAAGAAAACACCTTAATCAATGTATTACTTTTAGATTTAATTTAAAACTGTAATTCAAATCACATCTAATTACACAGGTGTCCTGGTTTGAGGTAAAACAGAACCAATGTTCTTTTCAATAATTTTACTTTTCAGCTAAGCTTTTTCTAACTAACTGAACTCTCTGAAATTAACGGCATATTTTTCAGACAATGCTCACTTCTAGCAGTGGTAAGACCTGATGTTTATAACACCAAGGAATGGTATGCAGAGAGGCTCCTGCTTACACTTATTGCTATAACACCCAAGGCAGCTAACTTTGTTACTTGCCCCGTTGGAGGGTCAGAAGCGGAAAAACATAGAGGGGTCGCACCTGCAGGGAGGAGCAGACAGGACAGATGACCCCAGACTGACCAACAGGGTATTCCATCCCATCTGCCTCATGCTCAGTATAAAAACTGAGAGATCAAAGGGTCAGCTCTCTTTCTTCAGTGGTTGGCATCCAAGGAGGACTCTGTCTGTTTATCTGCCTTTTATCCCGATATGTGCATTCCTGAATCCAGTTCCTGTGTTCAGCTCCCATCTGTCGCTGAGTGCAGTCTGGGACTTTTCCAGTGCCTGCTGATGATGTGATCATCATCCTGGGAGCTCAATACAGTTTTGTAAATATTTTATATATTTCAGTATTTTCTTATTAATATTCTATTCTTTTTATTATTTTATTAATATTTCATTAGTTTAGTTTCTTTTAAACTCATAATCCTCTCTTTCTGTCATTCTTCTCTCATTTGGGAGAGAAGTTAGAGAGCATTTGTTTTTCATTTTAGTGGCTAGCCCAGCCCAAACCACAACAGGCAACAATATTTAGATAAGGTAGATGCCTGGTGAGCAGGTTGAAGACCCAAGATTTTCTAAGAGAATTAGTCTGGCTCTGACAGTCATAAAGACCCAGATGACACCAACCTCCAGACCCCTCCCACCCTTTCCTGTGCTTCCATATTGCAGTTTCATGAGTTTGGCTGCATAGCTCCATATTCAAAACGCCTCTTCCAAAACCCGCTGAGTGTTCATCAAGTAAAAGCTTCCAATGGTGGTCCGAAAGTGTTAACTATTCAGAAGTGGGTAAGTGGTCCAAAACTCTCAACCTTTTACTGGGGGTCACATCACCTCACCTCAAACCAGCATAGACTCCACAACATGTGCCCTAATGGATTTGTGAATTTATGGCCACATCAGATGTGGTTAAAGTTTGTGCTTCTAGATTGCAACATAATGAACTGGTTGAGTATAAATAATCATGGAGCAATGAGAATGAAAGCATATCTGAGAAACATGTTCTAGATAACCATGTAAAGAAAAAGTGATTGCATTCTCTAAGTAGCAGTGCATGTACGGCAGTTGCACTGAATCCTCACTTGGATAAAGACCAATAGGTTTTAGTGGCAAGGAGAGAGCTTCCACATGGTTAGGTGGGAAAGGAGACCATCTTATACTTGATTACTTTACTAGAAAGTAACGCTACCTGAAAATTCATTTTATATGTAACTATTGCTGTAGCAGTTTTAGATTCTTTGACTGGTTTTACACTAGAATAATTAATAGCTAAATAATTAATCATTTTGACTTGCATAATTAGCTACATTTTGGATGTTGTGGCTTATTAGGAGGAAACACTAGTAGTACCTGAAGCTATTTCACTGATGTAATTCTGCTTGAAATGGATGGTTTTCTGACTACTGTAGGAATCAAAGAAAAGATTTTCTGTGAAGGATCTACATCCTCTTTCAGTTCATTTTTCTGTTGGGTAATTTGACAGACCCCTCCGGACAATAGAGATCTGTTATATCATCTGAAACATCATGGGTGAGATTAGCTCCTCATCAAGACAGTTGAAGAGCAACATAATATAAGAGCATAAGTCAATAGCAAAAAGCGTCGCTCACATACTTATAGAAGCATTTTTTGTTTGTCTTGATGTCCCAATGATAAACTATTATTTATAAATCACATTTCCTGTGAACAAGACTTTTCCTGCACTTTTGCGTCTTTGAAAAATTCGGGTACAAAATTTAATAAACACATTGATACTCTGAAAACAAGCACATTAATTTTTCATCAAAGAAAACAGTATTTTTTTATATTTTTAATTATTATTAATTTTTAATATAAAAATTAAATATCTTATATTCAAACTTCTGTACTAAAGTTCCAGTTGCATTATTATTCGTATGTCAATGATGTCTACAATCCCAAAGAAAGCCAAAGGTGACATTGCTATAGACATTAAACAAATACTTTATAAGACACACTCTAATTCTTCCAGTTTAAGGAAAAAAAAAAATAATGAAAGAAGGGACTGTAGCATTGTTCTTCTTCCATAGGCCGTAAATTTTCCTTTTTTTCCTGAGTTCCAACCAAAGCTCTCAGTTTAATCAGGCCGGTATTATTCCCTACTGGCTCATCTTTCGGCATGTGGGGATGGCCAGCTTCTGTGCCTTAAAGATTTTCTTCTTGAATAATGTCCAGCCTTCCTGGACTCCTTTGTCCTTCGGGACTGGCTCCCAAGGGGGTCTGTCAACCAGTCTCCTAACAGGTCAAAGTCTGCCCTCCAGAAGTCCATGGTGTCAGTTCTAGTAACCCTCCTCTTTACTTCTCCAAGAATTGAAAACTGTTATTTTATGATCACTATGCCCAAGATGGCCTCCAACCTTCACATCACCTGTAAGTCCTTCTCTGTTCCCGAACAACAGGTCTAGCAAGGCACCTACCCTAGTTGGCCCACTCGCCAACTGTGTCAGGAAGTTATCACCCACACACTCCAGGAACCTCCTAGACTGTTTCCTCCCTGCAGCATTGTATTTCCAGCAGACATCTGGTAAATTGAAGTCCTCCACAAGAACAAATGGTAGTGATTGTGAGACTTATCCCAGCTGCTTATAGAATATATTGTCTGCCTCTTGATCCTGGTTGGGCGGTCTATAACAGTCTCCCACTAAGATATTTGCCTTGCTGGCCTTCCTCCTGATTCCTAAGCATAAGCACTCAACCTTATCGTCACCATCATTAAACACAAGACAATCAAAACACTCCTTAACAAACAGGGTTACTCCACTGCCTCTCCTTCCTGGCCTATCCCTTCTGAAGAGTTGATAGCCATCCATTGCAGCACTCCAGTTGTGTGTATCTTCCCACCATGTTTTTGTGATGGCGACTATATCATAGTTTTCCAGCTGCACAATGGCTTTCAGCTCCTCCTGTTTGTTGCCCATGCTGCATTTATTGGTGTAGATGCACTTCAGTTGTGCTATTGATCCTGTCACCTCTTTTTGGGGAAAAGCTGTAATTCCTACCTGACTATTCCCAGGTGCTTCCATGATTTCTAGCCCATCAATACCCCTTCTAGCTTCCATGATCCTGTCCTCTCACCCTGCTTCGGACAATTCAGTGCTACCCCCAACAATCCCAGTAAAAAGAAAGGGAGTAAAGAAAGCAGGATAAAAAGCTAGGTCAGCTTTCCAAGCAAGCTCATTTCAGAGTCACATGAGTGACAATATGAGTAGAAGTATGCATTTTCAGAAAATGTCTTAGGGTAAACTTACATTTTGGGTCAGAGTTAGATCCAGATGCAGTCACCTCAATTCATGTGTCTGTAGTATAGATTTCTACATATCATTCTAATGTCTTTATCTCTCATCACAGTCAATGGAGATCGCTGGTGGTCTTCAGTGCCTGTTTAGATGGTATGAGCTATCCCACCTTGACCTCATAACAGCTTTCAGAACAGCACAGGTTTCCCACATATTTCGTGTCTGCCAGTCCTGTCTAAATATCTCAAATATCTAAATACAACCCAAGTGTCACTACATACTTATGCTAAGCCCACTAAGCTCAGCCTGTACTCAAAATAATAACTGGTACATAGAAAACCATTCATCTGATAAAATGTAGATATTAGTTTCTGGATGACATAATAGCTTTCCATGTTCTTCTTAGACATAATAACTGCATGTTAGAAGGCAAAGAAGAGGACTGGGAAAAAGAAGAACTGCCCACTGTAGGAGAAGACCAATTACAAGACCACCTGAGGAACCTGAAGGTGCACAAGTCCATGGGACCTGATGAGATACATCCGCGGGTCCTGAGGGAACTGGCAGATGTAGTTGCTAAGCCACTATCCATCATAGTTGAGAAGTCATGGCAACTGGTGAGGTTCCGACCAGCTGGAAAAGGGGAAACATAACCCCTATTTTCAAAAAGGGAAATAAGGAAGACCCGTGGAACTACAGGCCAGTCAGTCTCACCTCTGTTCCTGGCAAGATCATGGAGCAGATCCTCGTGGAAACTCTGCTAAGACACATGGAAAACAAGGAGGTGATTGGTAGCAGCCAGCATGGCTTCCTCACAGGCAAGTCATGTCTGACAAATTTGGTGGCCTTCTATGAGGGGGTTACAGCGGCAGTGGACAAGGGTAGAGCAAATGATGTCATCTACACAGACTTGTGCAAAGCGTTTGACGCTGTCCCACACGATATCCTGGTCTCTAAATCAGAGAGATGGATGTGACAGATGGACCACTCAGTGGATAAGAAACCGGCTGGAAGGTCACACTCAAAGAGTTGTGATCAAAGGCTCAATGTCCAAGTGGTGAGCAGTGACAAGTGGTGTTCCTCAGGGGTCGGTACTGGGACACATGCTGTTCAACATCTTTATTGGTAACATGGACAGTGGGATTGAGTGCACCCTCAGCAAGTTTGCCGATGATACCAAGCTGTGTGGCGAGGTAGACATGCTGGATGGGAGGGATGCCATCCAGAGGGACCTGGACAGGCTGGAGAGATGGGCCCATGCCAACCTCATGAAGATCAACAAGGCCAAGTGCAAGGTCCTATATCTGGGTTGGGGCAATCCCAAGCACAAATACAGACTCGGTGGAGAATGGATTGAAAGCAACCCTGTGGAGAAGGACCTGGGAGTGTTGATTGACGTGAAGCTCAGCATGAGCCGGTAATGTGCGATTGCAGCCCAGAAGGCCAACTGTATCCTGGGCTGCATCAGAAGTGTGGCCAGAGGGTCAAGGGACGTGATTCTGCCTGCCTTGGTGAGACCCCACATGGAGTACTGTGTCCAGCTCTGGAGTCCCCAACATAAGAAGGACATGGACCTGTTGGAACGGGTCCAGAGGAGGGCCACGAAGATGACGAGAGGGTTGGAGCACCTCTCCTATGAGGACAGGCTGAGAGAGTTGGGGTTGTTCAACCTGGAGAAGAGAAGACTCCAGGGAGACTTTATTGTGGCATTCCAGTACCTAAAGGGGGCCTACAGGAGAGATGGGGAAGGACTTTTTACTAGGGCATGTAGTGATAAGACGAGGCGGGATGGCTTCAAACTGGAAGAAGGTAGATTTAGATTAGATATTAGGAAGAATTTTTTCACTTTGAGGGTGGTAAGGCACTGGAACAGGTTGCCCAGAGAAGTTGTGGAAGTTCTGTCCCTGGAGGTGTTTAAGGCCAGGCTGGATGGAGCTTTGAGCAACCTTGTCTAGTGGGATGTGTCCCTGCGTATGGCAGGGGGATTGGAACTCAATGGTCTTCAAGGTCTCTTCCAACCTAAACCATTCTATGATTCTATGATTTGTTTCACACTTGTTTGCCATCATCTCCTCAATATCTCCTAAATAATTCTCTACACATGCCCAGTGTTCCTCCAAGATACCTATGGCACATTGAAGAAAAGGTTTCAGCAGAAAAATTTGAGGTGTATGGTGAGAAGTTACATTTGAAATCTGGCTTCACAATGAACTAGTTATTTTTTATAGCAGTACAAGGATAATTAATTTTTTATTTAACAACTTTACAGTTATAGCTGAGAAACCTTGTTATTAGATTTCTTTTTCAGGTGCTTATAGCTTTGTGAAATAAAAGCTCTTTGCGCTAAACCTGTCCTCAATTCTTTTTCTTTTTCGTTCTTTGATTTTCTTGATAAGAACTCACTATTAACAGTATATCAAACTATTAGTAAGTTGCATATCCTCCCAGTGCTTTTTATTTCCCTTTCACATGTTTCCTAGATGATTGCAGTTCTACATTTTGGGCAGCACTGAGCTTCACATATTAAAATGTAATAAATATTGGTTGGCTTACCACTGTGTCTCTCAGCTAACCTACTGACTTACCCTGTCTCATCATTGCTACTTATATGTGCACGTATTACTACCAATTAGTCACTGGAAGTCCTATTACTGCCTATTAGTCACTGCTTTAGCAACCAGTTACTTAAACATAAGCTCTTAGGTCCGTCTTAGACATCCAATAATATCCTGCCTGGCCTCTACCTGCTGCTCCAGAAGGGCATGGTTTTCTATAGATCCTATGTCATATCAGCTACACGGATGTCTAGAATATCTTACCCTTAAATACCACTAACCACCTACATACATATGGTCTGATTTGTGTACTCCATATCTAGTCAGCCAAGTAACTTCCAGGCTGAACAAGTCTAACTCTCCCAGCTTCTCAGCCTTTTCTCATAAGGCAAGTGCTCCAGCCCTTCACTACCTCGGTGGCCATCCTCTGAGCTCACTCCAATTTGTGGACATCTTTCCTGTACTGGGGAGACCAAAACTGGACACGTTATTCCACATTTTGTCTCTGCTTAGTAGAGGAGAATAATCACTTCCATCAATACACAGGTGATGTTCCTTTTAATACAACCCAGGGTGCTGTTAGCCTTCATTGCTGAGAAGATGTACTGTTCTCTGACATTCAATTTATTGTTCACTAGGACACAGGCCCTTCTCAGCAGACATGCTCCCAAGTTAGCTGGTCCCCAGCCCAGCTACTGTAGGACGTTAGTCCATCCTAGGTGCAGAACTTGCCTTTGCTGAGTTTAAAAGTTTTCTCTTGGCCCATTCCTCCAGCTTGTCGAGTTCCCTTTGAATGGTGACCTTGTCCTCAGGTGTATCACCTCTGCTTCCTAGTACACTGCAAACTTGATGAGGGTGTCTACATTTTATATCCCATCAGGTCCTTCACAAGGATATCAAATGGGATAAGTCCAAGTACTCCTGAGGAACTTCACTTGCAACTGATCTTCGGGTAGAGGATGAACCATTAATCACTCCACTTGAACCACAACAATTTAATTAGTTTTTCATTTATCTAGTAGTCTACCTAGTTAGACTATAACAACCCAGCTTAGATACAAAGATGTTTTCTCAGATCATGCTAACGTCAAGGTAGATGATATCCACTGCTCTCCCCTCATACACAGTCACCTTAGAGTTCAGTTTAGAGTCTCCATTTCAAACAAAACGTAACCTATCATGTTCTTCATACTATAGGAGTGTGTGTAACAAGTTATGCCTTTACAGAAAGTCCAATAAAGCAATGACAGGCAGTTTGAAAATGAGGCATCATTTCACAGTGGGTTTTATTAATATTATTATCGTTTGTCCTTTTCAAAAGTGACCAATCCTTCTACTTATATATCTGAGCTTTGAATCAGACTTCAGAACACACGTACGTACTCAAAAGTAACCTCAATACAGGATCAGTTCTTCATAATGCAAATTTGTCTAACCCTAGACGTTCAAACCTGAATTTTAAGCAGTGGGCCAAATTAATCTTTAATGTAATTTCACTGATGTCAGCATGCATAACATCAACTACTAATTTGACCTAATTTATTAGGAAGACTTTGGGCAGATTGCAAATGTTACTGAGTTTTTGCACTTTGTATAAAAATATATTATGTATGACCATGAGCTGAGTGATTTTTATTTGTGGCCAAAGCGATTTGGTTAAAATCTACACATTCATCTTTAAAAAAAAAAAAGATGAAAGATATTTAATTCATCATGACTCCAATCAGTGGCACACTTAAAAATACAGTTCAATCTGAAGACATGCTTAAATATTTGACTCTGTTGGGGTCAATGATTGCTTGGAGTTTGTACTGTCTAATGTTTTTTTTTAAATTTACTATCAGATCCACAAGTAAAGAAATAGTGTTAATCCACAAGTAAAGAAATAATGCTAATCTAAAAAGCTGAAATTCACCAAAATGCAAAGTATATTCACTTATCTTCTCACAAATATGGGTAAATATTAATTATTCCACCCAGGGGCTGCTTGTAATTTTATTCATGAAAGGGTGCTATAAAAACCAGTCTCCTATAAATAATTAAAAAAAAAAGGAGGAAGAAAATGTAACATCCTAGTTGCATAACTCTGAGTGAAAATATGAGCAAGCTTAAATAACAAATAAATGCTGAAATGTCTCAGATAGTAGTACAACAACAATGACATTCAATGTTAACTTCTCTCCAAATGTATTGACATGGCTTTAAGCAAAAACCTGAAGTATCAGACAGTTATATATCAAGTATTTTCTGCGGCACTACTGTAATCTCTCTTCTCTTTCTCTTCACTGATGCACAAGACTGTAGGTTCCACTTCCTTCTCTTTCACTAGCCGAAACAGTACTGCACTGATCTTGTACCAGTAAAGACTTCTGTGCCTCAATTAAATCTAACCTTGAGTTTCATTAAGTTAAGAATCCTGTATCTGAAATTCTGAAATTTTTGCTAAATTCATGGTTATTTAGTAATTACCTTTATTTTTTTTAGGTCAGTCTTCCCATCCGCAGAACCCTTAACTGTTGTGACAGTAGATGTTTGTGGCATTTGTGAAGTTTTGTATACTCAAGGGTAAAAAAGTTGCCATTGTTATGAGAAAATATGACAAGCTGACTTCATCTTCTGCAATTCACTGTTAAATTTATACATTGAAGTTTAGGATTTTTGTCTCCTACCAAATGAAGTTCTTGATCTGCGCAGTCCTATATATTCTTCATAACACTTTCTAGCTATTGGTGCTGTCTGGATTACATGGTATTTTTCTGGATTTTCTAATATTTTCCACAAGTTTGTAACTCGTTTGCCTTCCTATGCTCATTTTTCCTTCTGAGAATATCTAGTATCCACAGGATTCACAGAAGACACAAGAAATTCCCAGTCTTATTTTAGATATGAAACTATACAGAACAATTTTCAGAGACTGAATTTCTTTAAGTGCAGTTACCAGCATTTCCAGGACAAGCAGTTCTGCATTCAGGTTGGTGGCTCAGCTGAATTTACAGGATTTAGTACAGATGAACATCACACCTCATCATCTCCCATATCATAAAGTTCACACTGTATGTCATAATGCTAAGAAGTTGTAATCACACAACTTTTAACCTCCCAGGTGATAAACATAACTTTGAAAGTTGAAGGGTTGGAGTTGGTTTTCATTTCTTGCTGATGAGGTGTTTTGTCCCAAGAATTGAAAAAAAGCAGGTGTTTTCTTCTGATTTTCAGGGACATAATATTAAGTTGCCACTGTCTTGTATCTTTTCAAGTCACAACTTTTACGTTCTCAATTTTAAACCAACATTCACACTGCTTGTAAGACTGGACACACACAAGGGATAAAGCAATTTTAAGGAAGCAGCAGGTGTAATGTGTGACACTCTTGCAACTCTCTTACTCTGGACAGGAAATGTTATTCAACATCCCCACACTGGTGAAACAGAAAGCTGCAGAAACAGATTAATTTTCTTTGTTCAATATTTATCATTCTTTCAACCACCTTGAAATAGAAAGTGTAAATGCTTTGATTAATGGCCTGAAAGATTGCCTCATTTTGTTGCGGCTTCAGAACATATCACTGTGTCTTTAGCTATATGATTTTTTGTAGCTCCTTTTAGGCGGTGCTCTTTCATGACTCAAAACAAATAACTGCACCAAGAAGAAAAATACATGTGACTATTCATAAACCTAGTCTGTCTGTCTGTAGGACTAATGCACTGTTATTTCAGTTTCGTGTTAAAATCAGTAACAGTGAAAGGATAGTATATATGTATAGCGATAATCTCGGACCTTGAACAGAAGTGCAAGCTGTTCTGAGCAGCCCAGAACCAACGATTCAGGCCCTAACTTATCCTGCATTTAAACTTTCAGAGTGGCTCTCCTAATTTTGCTTTCAAAGCCCACCAACCCCTCTGGGACAGCAGTGTGCCAGTATAATCCTTGTACTTTTTAGGGTGGATTCACCTAAGGCTACTCTATTTCATCTCCCTCCTGCCTGGGGCTTCTAGTCTCAGGTTGCTTTTCCTTCAATATTTCTCCAGTTTCCTGCTTCTTAGTGAGAAAAATACTATGTCAGTCCTGATTTGTCACTTCACAAGCTGTCTAATAACGACTAAAGCATTGAAAAAAACAAAAGTCTCCATAGAGTTAGAAGACAGAATATACTTGAAAATTAGCAATAACATCCACATTTGCCTAGGCAAAGGCAGCAAAAATTAACATTTTGCTGAATGATAGGATAGGCTTTTGAACAATTTTTTCCCTTACCATCACTGCCTCTGAACGCAGCTGGTTCTACACCTGAACTTCTGAATTCAGTTTAGCAATCTGTTATCATAGCAATTAGTTCAAAAGCAACAGTTGGCAAATGCCAGTTCCTCAGCAGCAATAAAATATCATTTGTTGGTTACTGCTACACAGTTAGCAATGTTCACAGGGTTTTTACAATGTCTGCCATCTTTCTGTTTTCCATGGGTCAGATCCAGTCAATTCTAAGTCCCATTTGTAACAATCTTTCGTGTCACAACTGTACTACTTCAGACTTTGAAACAGCCTCTTGAGGAGAAATTATAAATTATGTGCACATGACTGTGATGCTCATGTTTGTCTCAGCACGCATACCAAAATGTTGATTCCTATTTTAAGGTAGACCATACCACTATTCCCAGTCACAGAGAATGTACTATGATCTTGTTAAGTTGTTCTTCTGATTATCTTTATTGTTAAGAAGGAGAATAGCAGGACCCTGTTTTGAAACTGCCTAGATTTAGTATGACATATCTTGGTTTAAATTCCAGTTTCATAGATTAATAGCTCCTGTCCCCACCTCCATTTATTTTTCTGTCTAAAGATATCAAAATTCTGAACCACTGACTACAGCATCTTGTCTCTTCTGAACACAGGCAAACTTTGCCTACAGCAAATGGTGTTCCCACACCAATTGACTTAATTCAGTTCAAGGACTGCAGCATGCTTTAGGCTCACAAGTCTTTGGTCACCACAGCAGGCAACATGCAATCATGTTTTTGGAATTCAAGTCTCATGCATGTGTCACTTCCCATTGCTTCTTTAATTGACATGTTACCATAAATTAAGGTGCCTACATGGTATCTCACAGGTAACCTTTCTGTAACGTCACACCAGTATTACTTTCTTATGGAAAGTATGTAACTTGTGCTTGATAGATTGTCTTACTGATTAACAGTACTGAATCCATAAACTTCATGGTCACTCTCAAATGCTGTAGTTATAAACCTAGACTATCATTACTAACGTGCCTGGAAAAAAGTAGCTTATTCTGGTTAAAATGACTTACTCTAATGGAAAGATATGGTCTTACACATAAATCGCCAAAATCTTTCCCTGCAGAAAGGAAACTGTTCAGGAAGAAAAATACACTTTTTCTCTGCTTAAGCATGTCATAACAGTAGTCACAGGATACAAATTTATGGGCTTAAATTTAAAATACATGTTAATATACAATGCTATTGAACATGTAATGTTTCATGACTTCTTTGTTGTTGAAATTAGGAAAAGAAGTCACTGTTCCAAGGAAAAGAGAAAAAAGGAACAGCAACAGCAGATGAACACCACACTGCTGGAATAAAAGATGAAAGTCTAGACTCTACCAGCCTTTTTATTTCAATGCCATTTAAATTGGCATTAAATACTTTTAAAAATATGCATCAGGGACAAGAGAATTCTTAAAACTGATTTCGTTTTTTTAGTAAGGAAGGGTGGTAAAACTATACAAAAGTTAAATAGCATTTGATGAATATTTCTTCATTTTATTTCCAGTCTTAAGGGTGTACTCAGAAATTACAATTCACAGCAAGTTTTTTACTTTTACAGTAGATCAGCATGGACACTAGGAAAACAACAGCTTTCAAAATACGCTAAATTAGATTAGTAGCTCTTCATTGTTTTAAAAGAATGGGTTGAAAATCAGTCTTAGAAATCAGTGACATTCAACAAAAGAGGGAGTACTCCACAAGCTCCAGAGAACAGACACTGGAAAAATTACGAACTCAGGCAACTTGACACAGACATCGAGCAAAATCACAGGAAGTATGATACAATCTAGATATCTCTCTGGAATGAGAAGCACTATTAATGTCAACCACATGTCATCATGGAGAAACAATCTTGCCAAACATACTTTGCATTCTTATTTAAGAAGATTACACATTTGATTGACAATGGTATTTATCATCCAAGGCTTGTTATCTTTTGTATGTGTGAGGAATTTTGTTTGAGAATAAGTCAGATATGCTATTAAAGACAAGGTCAGACTAGATTATCAGGAAGGTGTTAAAAAATAGTTGCAGCCTTGAAAGAAAGTATGTCAATTCTATATCACTGCTGCCAGTGTATTTACTTCTCTTTTTTTATTTTTTTCACCTTTTTAGATGCTAGATAAAAACCATAACACATTCTTACAAATCTTGCTCTGCTTATGTCTATTCTTAAACCATTACTGTCTTTGCTTAACATTGTTTTTCCTTATATTCTTACAATAAACTTACTGCTTTCAGTTCTTCATAGTTTTATAAAACTTAAATAACTGATTAAAAAGTTTCAGTATGAAGTTTCAGTAGCATAATTTCTTACTGTACAGTATTAGAAATTCACATACTAATTCTTTTGTCCTATAGATCCTTTATTTGGTGCTATTTGATTATTAAATATTTGTACTGCAGCAGCTTTCGTACAGTATACCGATTACTACAAATAGAGGTGTAGATTATGCATAACACAGAGAAAGTTTGGGAGGAAAAAAACCCAAAAAATATTTATTTCAGGAATACTTATTTCTCATTTTAGCAAATGCAGCATTTTTTGTGTCTTGTGCGTGATAAATATTCTATATCTCAAGTCTGCAAAGGAAAAAAAAATCAATGAAAAGGAAAAAAAAGGCCAAGACCTATTTCAGCATGGAAACTCAACTCTTGAATGTGTTTAATCTGAGAAAGGAAGACCTTTAGTAGTTTAGAATAACTGTGATTTAGTATTTTAGCTACTTTATCTCTGCAAAGTATACAAATAAAGAACCATGTAATCTACTCATTCTAAACTCTGAGTATGTACTAGATACTATTACATACTATCTATGAAGCTAAAATTAACAGCAGCAACTAGTATTTTTGTGCACAACATTTCAGGAAGTCACAATATTGGCATTGTTTTTGGAAGTAGCTTCCTCCTGAAACAGAACATGCATTATAATGACTTACTAAACTGATTTTCCTGAGCAAACCATTACTTCAGGTTTCTGTTCCTGCTGGAATTCTACTTTTAATAAAACTAGGTGATATTTATCTGAACTTCTATTTCCAGTATACTGTATATCTTGTTCATTACACATTGTACACCATTTCTGAAAACAATTTTGAGAGGTTATAAATTATATGGGTTGTCATAGGATAGAACACCACACAGTACTGTTTAAAAAGCCTAGTAGTGGTAAAAAAGAGATTATATATATCCCATTTCTTAAATCCTATGTCATACATCAAAAGCTGAGGATGGTAACATCAGAACAAGAAAATAAGCTCCCTGTAGTAAATATGACCAATGAAAAAAAAATTACGTTATAAGCTAACATCTGTAGTGTCCCAGAGTTACATGACAGTATTCTCCAATATTACTGAACCACTTTCTGATTGGTAGCCATAATATTAACAAAAGGTGTTGGGAACGGAACACTGTTTAAACTGTTAAAGTTGCTTTGAAAATAAATTGGATACATATTCTTCTATACCTATCCAAGAAGACATACTGAAAGACAGCTATGTGTCTGCTACCTGGGTGAGATTAAAATTGGAAATGGATCTACAACAAAATATTAGACTGAAATATTCAACCTCAGGGCTAACCAGAAGATGAATTGGTACAAGTTCTGAATTTTTTTTCAAACCTTTCCTCATGCAAGAGCATATTGAGACAAATCAAGATCTTTTATAAAAATCTCTGATCTAAAAACATGCCCAATTTCTCTTTGGGATTCAACATCATAGTTGTATGTCTTGGACACACCTCTAATTGCAGGTTTAAATGTTTAAAAATAATACATTCTATATCATTTTAAGCTTTTACAGAAACCTTTAACCCTGATTATGTAAAGCTTCTAGTTTCTTGTCTTTCTACTAAGGAAAAAAAATGTATTAGAATATTAGCTTTTGATATGTTCCAACTCCTAATGTGCTGTAGCATGCTGTATTTCACAAACTGTGATAAGACTGACCTTTTGCATTAATCCGTAACACTTTCTAATAGGGTAACATGCAAAGTTCCATTTGCTGGAGTCTCACATCAGAATCACCCTGGAAATCTAATGCTGCACAACTTCGGAAGTAGACTAGGTTGGAAAAACCCATGGCTTATCCTTAGCAACCAGTTCAGAAAATATATATGTATTAATATTATACACAGTAAAAGGTCTTTTAAGTCAAGGTTGTTAAAATACATTAAAATGGTATGAAAATTTGTATGGTGGATTATACAATAAAATTGAACAAGTTTTGACTATTTCCTTCTAGGTGGAGCATATATATATTATCTAAAAGGATTCTGTTTATGATTTGATATAGCCACTTTTCAGTAAAATAATTAAGGCTTCAGTAACACAATCAGTTTGTGACTATTAACAATAAAATTCCTGAATGCTTGATGTTAAATCCTTGAATGCTGACTGAGGTTTAGTATTGCAACTTTTAGATGCTCTCCAGTAGTGGAATCTCAAACTCAAATTTAGCTAGCCTTGTTATAAACCAAAATAAAATTCACAGTGAAAGAGCTGGGAAACTTGAGCTCATGTACTTGTGGAGGCATGCAGGTGTATCACACTAATTCTGCCTGTGCTGTCCAGCCTGGCTACCCATAAGTCATCTCCAGCTCAGAAAACATTGACAGGATGCGACAGCAGTCACAATTACCAGAGCTAAATACCAACTGTTCCTCAATATACCTGAAACTGCAGCGTGATGGTGGCACAACTCTATATTTATGTCAGAGTAATTTTGTATATCAGTGCAAAGGTGAAACACAGATCTGTCTACACCACCTAGTCAACAAACAACCAAAAGATAGGATCCATTCTGTGAAGCCTACCTGACTGACTGGATGTTGCCTTCAGCAGAAAATGCCAAGAGCTTAAGTCTTACTCTTACAAGGAAATATAGACCATAATTCCAAATTTATCACAAATATTTCTGCTAAACAGTATTAGTCTGATAACTATATAGCTTAGTTTTCAATTAGCCTGATGGAATTTGTAATCATCCTGCCTAAGTGATTAATTATGTCATATTTCATTTTTGTTTATTATAGTTCACAACATTTGTAAAAAGCACATTTAAGTAATCTTTTCTGTCAGTAATGAATTGGGAACAGACTCAAGGAGAACACCCAAGGGAATCAGCAGTTCCACCTGAGAGGCTAGGCATTACTTTTTATTCAAGCCCTCTAGTTCTCACATTCATCAGCCTGTAGCAACGTCAGCCATTAAAATTTGCATTTCCAAGCTAAAGGAGCAAACGGAAGCAAAACAGGCAGTACGGAAGACTAAATGTCAAAATTTATTTAATTGTGTCATGGCTATAATTTTGTATGAAGGACCGTTATTTTCTCTTGCTAACATTTTAGCCAACATTAATTTCTTGAACTAGATGCATGGGTGCTACACTTACCTCTAGAGTTCTCAGGGGTGGGACCTATAACATACCATCTGTGGAACTGCAAAGGAAGAAGTTACAATAGATTAGTAGATTCTAAGCAAACATTTTAAAATCATGCCATCATCTTTTGTTTTACTATGATAAAATAAAGAAGATTAGAAATTTTCTGTTTTCCAGAAGAAATTTACTTGATTTAGGGATGTTTCTTTAAAAAAAAAACACAAAACAACAACAAAAACTTGGAGCACACTGAAGTTCAAATCTCTGTCATTTTAAGTCTCAGGGGTATGTTGGAACGTTTAATAGCTTTTTTTCTAATTGCATTAAGAACTTGTCATGATTGCCTGCAGAAGCTATCCAGTGTTCCACAGAATCCTCTTGTGAAGCACAACGGTTGTTAAGCAAAGGCAAATGAATGGCAACATTAATATTCTTGACATGCTCCGATATTGTGATGATGAATGCCATAAAGGAGCCTATAAATAAAAAAAATAATGAAGCCATAACATAAATGGAGGTCATGGGTGTTCTTTCCCCCTCCTTCGCTGTTATTAGCGAAGCACTTAAGCGTGTCCTTAGCTTTAGGTATGTGAATAGTCCCATCAAAGTTAATAGTACTATTCACATGTTTAAAATTAAACATTTGCATAAGTGCTTTGCAGACTTAAAGGCTTTAAGTGAAACATTTTACCAAAACTGAACTCATCTTGGTTTTAAGAACAAAAGCAATGACATGAAAATAAGTTTCCAAGCCCTATGTCATCAGCCACTCTGACCTGCCATCTACCAAAGCACCGATGACAAGTGGAATAATCAGTCAGAGGTCACACTGGAAGTCTATTAATATGATCAAAAAAATGGCTTTTTTTCTTATCCTTGAGAAACTGACTGACTGCAAAAAGTTTTCTTCTCAAGGAAAAATGCTGAGAAGGAGAAACTGTAGATAAGCAGCCTATTTATTTTAGAATGGTGAAGGGCAGTTGCCACTTTGCGTGGGGAAAGATCTGAAATGTTGTGGTTCAAGAAGCAACCACAGAGGCAGATTCCTGCCTTTTTGGTGCCTCACTGACACTTCTCTAGATCCCTGAGGATCAACACCAACGTTAAGAGCTTGTTTTCATGGTAGATTTCCATCATTACGGTGTTATTTCTTGGAGCAAGAAGTGTAGATACCTGCTAGAGAATTATAGATGAGACATATGTATTGCTTATCTGAGTAACTGAACATCTCACTTAAACATGGGCATCTAAGGAAATTAGAGTCTAATGAACAAAGATGGAGAGAACTGCTAAATTCCTCCCCTCCATACCTCTTCTGTTATCACTCTTTCTCTGAGTTGTTTCAGTTCTTGAACAGTTGACTGAATCAGATCTTCTCCTGTTTCTGGTGGTATTTCATATTTTTTTTTCTGATCCAGCGCATCAAGGATGGTTTTAGTTTTGATACAATCTCAATGCCTGTAGATTGTACACATCCTCTGTACAACTCCTTAAATAAAGTGTTAATCCTGCAACATAAATATCAGGTTTGATTACTGTGATTAAAGTAACTATTAAGAAAGCCAATGAAAGACTGCCCTGGTTTGAGGTAAAACAGGACAAATTTTGTTCAGTAACTTTGCTTCTTAGCTGGGCCTCTTCTGACTACTGAAATTAACAGCAGATTGTGCAGACAATGTTCACTCTCAGAGCGATAAGACCTATGTTTATAGTTGATACCAAGGCGTGGTATGCGGAGAGGCTCTTGCTTATACTTATTGGTATAACACCCAAGGCCAACCAACCTTGTTATTTGCCCCATTGGAGCGTTGGGAGCAGAAAAGCGTACTGGGATCCCACCTGCGGAGACGAGCGGACAGGACAGGTGACCCAAAACTGACCAACAGGGTATTCCATCCCATCTGCCTCATGCTCAGTATAAAAGATAAGGGATCAAACGGCTCGCAGGCTCTTCCTTCAACGGCCGACGTCTGAGGAGGACTCTGTCTATTCGTCTGCCTTTGGTCCCAATCCTGAATCCAGATCTGGAATCCAGTTCCCGTCCATCACCAAGTCCAACCTGGGACTTCCCCAGTGCCAGCCGGTGTCGTGATTGTCATCCTAGGAGCTTGATACGGTTTTGTGTATTTTTCATTATTTTTTTTTATTTTTATTATTAATATTTCATTGAAGTAGTTTAGTTCCTTCTAAACTCATAAGTCTCTTTTTCCCTCCTCTGCCTCTCTCTTTGAAGAAGAGTAGAGAGGAGCATCTGTCGGTCCCATCTGGGGTCCCCTATGTCCCCAATGGCCAATTTGGCCTAAACCACGACAAAGACATACTCATTGTTTTCACTGTTGCAATACAATGAGTGTTGAAAAGGCTGCAAAGTGTTCTTCCTCAAAGAATAACAGACCTATAATCTGCTTGTGCTTATTCTGTTGGCCTACTCTAAGTAAAACAGACTTTTGGAAAACAGCCAGATGAGTTTTACAGATTTGATCAACCATTGGGCTAGTTAACTGTAGTAACATGAAGATGTTAACCATCAGACCTTTAATGGATGATGAATTACATAGCTCTTATGCTTGCACTTGCTATTCATAGCCTGACCCAATAATATATTAGAAAATTATACAAATGTAATTTAGTATCTAAGATATTCTAAATACGAGCCTTTTTAAGAAGTTAATCTGACTTGATTTGTTTGAGAAAGTCATAGCAAGGAAAGATATATGTCTGGAAATAAGTAATTTGGACCAAATCTGGCTTCTGTTGACATAATCAGAAGACTGTGTAACTCTGGAGGAAATGAGAAGGTGGCTTGAGTTGCAGATTGGATCTCATTTCTAAGTTTTTTTTCATGGGAGATTGTCATATTGCAAGTCCGAATTAAGCTCTTTAAGTTTTCATGCTCATCTTATCCTAAACAATTTTAAGCTGAAAACTCTTCCTCCTCTTATGTAGAAACATCTTAGCCAATATGGTTTGATATTCCGTGTCTCACATCCCACTCTAGGATCTGTTTATATTTAGAACACGCTTCAGTTTCAGACTTTATCGTAGGACCACTATATCATGTGCTCCAATAAAAAGGCAATGTTCACACATTGAACAGCTGGCAGCTGTTTCGGGGTTTTTTTTTTGTAAGTTTGTGATGTATGAAATTCCCCTCTTCAGAATATCTCTGTGGATTAGTCCCAAACTATATTGAAGGCCAGCAAAGATATTGAAAAGGACGGTATTTACTAGGACTCACTTAAGTCAGCAAAGTCCATTGGGGTTTCTGACTTGAACCAGCTGAGGCACCAGCCTCTAACTTTTGAGATTCACACCATAGTAATTCTGGAGGTATAAACTTTGCAAATGATAGTGAATAATTATTATATTCACATACTTTATTAAAAAACAATATACCTTGAGAAAATGATGCTACTTTTTTATCATATTCTCAGGAAAGTTTTATCTGTTCTTTATTTAACACTTTACAGTTACAGTTTAGCAATTTTATAGGAGCTTAAATTTCTTGGTGTGTCTTTCCAACTGGGTAGCAAGAAGAAAGGAAGAGACACGATTTTTCTTATTTCCTTTCTACTGCTGTGTGGACTTTAGAGACCAGCAACTACAAAGAATTAGCAACACCTTTCTACTTCTTCTGCTTCACTGACTGGTATTCTGCTATACTTTTCAGATGCTCATTTAATGTTTTTTTTATACAAGGTAATAGTTATGGGAGAACACAAAACAAAACAAACAAACCAACCAAACAAACAAAAAACCCCAATAGAAATAAGAAGACAAAAATATATCCAAGCAACCAATTAGCATAATGGCACCTTAAAGAAACATAGTGAGAACACAACTACAAACAAATACAGTTGCACTACAACATGGTCCGTTGGTACAGAGTAGTAGTTTTAGTCTTCAACTATTCTGCTGTAATATGTTTAAGCAATTAGGCAAATTATATGAGTTTAAAAGACTTGTTACTTAACCTATGGAAAACAATAAAATTACAAAACTAGAGTATTTAAAAGGAAGAGCCATGGCTACTATACACAGTTACCTTATAACTCATCTCTGCTATTGTTTTCATCTCATCTTCACCTAAAATCATGATCCAAAATTTCAAGTATCAACAAATGACAGAATTTAAAAAAACATATGTGAAAGAAAATCTAATGGGTCAGAAAATAAAGTATTGCAAGAAAAAAAAAGATATCATAGAATCGTAGAATTTATGAGGTTGGAAGGGACCTTTAATATCATCAAGTCCAACCATTAACCTACCCTGACAAAACCCACTTCTAAACCATGTCCCTAAGTACCACATCTACCCTTTTTTTAAACACCTCCAGAGATGGTGAATCCACCTCCCTTGGCAGCCTATTCCAATGTTTAATAACCCTTTCAGTGAAAACATGTTTCCTAATATCCAGTCTAAACCTCTCCTGACATAACTTAAACCCATTTCCTCTTGTCCTTTCACTTGTCACCGGGGAGAAGAGGTCAGCCCCCACCTCTCTACAACCTCCTTTCAAGTAGTTGTAGAGGGTGATAAGGTCTCCCCTCAGCCTCCTTTTCCCCAGGCTAAACAACCCCAGTTCCCTCAGCCGTTCCTCATAAGATTCGTCCTCCAAATCCCTCACCAGCTTTGTAGCCCTTCTCTGGACACGCTCCAACACCTCAGTGTCCTTCTTGTAGTGAGGGGCCCAAAACTGAACGCAGTACTCGAGGTGTGGCCTCACCAGTGCGGAGTACAGGGGGATGATCACTTCCCTAGTCCGGCTCACCACGCTATTCCTGATACAGGCCAGGATGCTGTTGGCATTCTTGGCCACCTGAGCACACTGCTGGCTCATATTCAGCTGGCTGTCGACCAACACCCCCAGGTCCTTCTCTGCAGGGCAGCTTTCGAGCCACTCCGCGCCAATCCTGTAGCGCTGCATGGGGTTGTTGTGACCCAAATGCAGGACCTGGCACTTGGCCTTGTTGAACCTCATACCATTGGCCTCAGCCCATCCGTCCAGTCTGACAGATCCCTCTGCAGAGCCAAGCTACCCTCAAGCAGATCAACACGCCCCCCCAGTTTAGTGTCGTCTGCAAACTTACTGAGGGTGCATTCGATCCCCTCATCCACATCATTGATAAAGATATTAAAGAGAACTGACCCCAGCACCGAGCCCTGGGGGACCGGACTTGTGACCGGACACCAGCTGGATTTAGCTCCATTTATCACCACTCTCTGGGCACGGCCATCCAGCCAGTTTTTTACCCAGCGAAGAGTCCACCTGTCTAGGCCATGAGCAGCCAGTTTCTCCAGGAGAGTGCTGTGGGAAACGGTGTCAAAAGCTTTGCTAAAATCCAGGTAGATATATCATCCACAGCTTTTCCCTCATCCACTAAGTGAGTCACCTCATCATAGAAGGAGATCAGGTTTGTCAGGCATGACCTGCCTTTCACAAACCCATGCTGACTGGGCCTGATCACCCTGTTCTCCTGCGTGTGCCGTGTAATGGCACTGAGGATGATCTGTTCCATCACCTTCCCAGGCACCGAGGTCAGACTGACTGGCGTGTAGTTCCCTGGATCCTCCTTCTGGCCCTTCTTGTGGATGGGTGTCACATCTGCCAACCTCCAGTCGGCTGGGACCTCCCCGGTTTGCCAGGACTGCTCATAAATGATGCAAAGTGGCCTGGTGAGCACTTCCACTAGCTCCTTCAGTACCCTTGGGTGGATCCTATCTGGTCCCATAGATTTGTGCACCTCCAGGTGCTGAAGCAGGTCCCTCACCATTTCCCTTTGGATTACAGAGGCTTACTTCTTCTCCCCATCCCCGTCTTCTAGCTCAGGGGTCTGGGTACTCAGGGAACAACTGGTCCTACTGCTGAAGACTGAGGCAAAGGTGGCATTAAGTACCTCAGCCTCTTCCTCATCCTTGGTCACTATGTTACCATCCCCATCTACTAGAGGACAGAGATTATCCTTAGTCCTCTTCTTATTGCTAATATATTTATAGAAATTTTTTTTGTTGTGCTTTACAACAGAAGCCAGATTTAGTTCTAGCTGGGCTTTGGCCCTCCTGATTTTTTCCCTACATAGCTTTACTACCTCTTTGTAGTCCTCTTGAGTGGCCTGCCCTTCCTTCCAAAGGCCATAAATCCTCTTTTTTTCCCTAAATTGCAGCAATAGCTCCCTGTTTAGCCAGGCCGGTCTTTTTCCCTGATGGCTTGTCTTTTGGCACATGGGGACAGCCTGCTCCTGCGCCTTTAAGACTTCCTTCTTGAAAAACATCCAGGCTTCCTGGGCTCCTTTGCCCTGGAGGACTGCCTCCCAGGGGACTTTGTCAACCAGGCTCCTGAAAAGCCCAAAGTTTGCCCTCTGGAAGTCCAAGGTAGCAGTTCTGAATATGCGTATATAAATACAGTTTTTGCAGTGTGTTTTGTGCCACTTCTAACTTACCCATTTTTTTCTGCATTTGACTTCTGAAAAGTTTTGGTTTTCTTTTTCTTTGCTATTCTCACAATGTGTCTTCAATATACGCTAAATTAAAAAAAAATATAAATTTATTGAATCTGTGATTTCACTGTCCTGTTAATCTGTCATTTTAAAATCTCATTTTAAATTGACATTCATTCATTAAGTGTATTTTATATATGTTGGGAGTAAGTCAAGAGAAAAAAAAAATCTAACTGGCAATATTTTCTTTGAAATGCACTTATTCGCAATTATGTGACAAGGTTCACTAAAGCTAAAAAAAAAATGTCAGCTTACCAGGTGCTAAAAATGTCCCTGAGGCTATCTTTCACTGAGATTTAATAAAACTATTAAAAAATCAAGGATGGAAAGTTATATTTTAAATGTTTTTCCTTCCTTTTAGTTTGAATTTCAACATGTCCTTTACAGTGGAAATTAAAAGAAATGAAAGCACAGTCTCTTGATTATCATCAATATGTCAATCATTTAATCTGGTAGCTAGTTGTCTCTTTTAAAATTCCCTTTTTAAGGTGTTGACATTGATGTTCTTCAGAAAATTTTAATGAGGAAGAATTCAACATACTATGAGATACTGAGGTTTCAACTTTTCCTTTTCAGGAATTCATACTGCCTGAAATGAAAGTGAAAATATATTTTCCCACAACCTCTCTCATCCTCAAATTTGGCCACAGATGTATAGATGAGTGACAACATATTTTCTTTCCTGAGCACAAGTAGAAAAGTTGGAGATAACTAAATAAATTGTTATACTTGCAATATAATCAAATCAGCCAGTTATAAATGTTTGCAGTAAATAGTGATAAAAGTAGCCACCATATGTTTCTGAAGAAATCACATGAAATACCTCGTTTGCTTCTTTTGATCAGTTAACTAACCCAGCTGCAAACAGGGAAATATCAGATGTGTTTGACATACCTTGACTTTAGGAAGGGCTAAATTAAAGGACATTTTTCAGAATCATTTTAAAATATATGGTCTGCCTAACCCACCATAAACGAAATGCACAACTGCTTGAATATATGGCACTCGCTGGCTTGCTATCTAAGTGGATAGGTAATTAAAGCAGGCTCTCCAAAGAGTCAGGATAATTCAATATTTTCAGTAACAGCTTTGATGATTGAGAGCTGAATGCAATTACAAAATTTTACCACAGTAAATGGTTAATAAATCACAATCTGTATTTGAAGGCATTACGATGATTCTACTGGGGAAAAAAAAAAAGGACAGATCTCACATATAAGAAACAAAAGTCAGTTATGTCATCTGATGCAATGCTAATGGAGCCTCAAAAGAAATAATGCATCTAGTTTTGGGCAGCATGTTTCAAGATTTTGGACAAGCTAGGTAATGTCTAGTCACGGACAACAAAAAATAGTTAAGAAGCTGAAAGAACTGGGCTTGTTAAGGTTAAATATGCAAAAATTAAAGAGCAGGGACAGGATAATAGTTTTCCGTTAACTAAGTAATATACAGAGACAGAACTATGAAAGATTTTTTCCATGTTCATAGAGGTTGGACCAGAAGAAAATGGTTCCTTTTTTCCCTTGTAAGAAAAATTCAGAATACATATTAGAAAAACATAAGGCTTTTTAGACTGTTCCAGAAGTTAATAAGAAAGGTTATACCTTCATAAAAGGTTATGAAAAAGAGGTTAGATAAATATCTTCTAGAAAGGTCTAACTGTACTTGATACTAGTTCTGTGCAGAGACATGGCTAAATTATCTGTAATTGTCTCTTTTCCAGCTGTGATTTTCCTGACACTGTAACCCAACAATTATCTAAATTACCAGAAAAATGTTCATTAAATGGAAGAGCTGCTAAACAGTATCCACAAAACACAAAGGTTCATAACATTATAATCTGGGATGCTAATGGTGCCTGTCAAAATTGGCCAGTTTTTAACATCGTATGGCCTGTTTTCATTTTCTTTTAATTTTGCTCAATTTTAACTGATGACATTTTCAATGCTTAGGATGATGTTTTAACAGATCAGCTAAAATGGTTCTCTCTTTTAGATAAAGACTGGAAGATTTTCTCCATTCTGAAAAAAAATCCTGATTTTTTTTTTTCTTTTTCTAAACTGTTTGTAAAAGTTTAGAGCCCCCCTCCACCTTTTTGAAAAGGAAATTTAGATAATGGAGCCTGCTATGAATTTATGAGTAAAAATGGAGGAGGAAAACTATGGAGAAATGGCTCAAATTAGCTAACAAAAGACCCTGATGGTCTTAGTTGCTTGTACAAATGAATCCCCATGATAGGTACTCTTGTCACAATTAATATACCTTTCCTTAGTAATTTAAAGGACTAAAGAAACTTAATAAAAGACAAAATTAATTCCCATATTCTTTACTACCAATTTCTGAGTTATCAAAAGCAGATCAGATTAAAATACTCAGAAAGAGATTGCTTTTCCAAAATTCCTGGGTCACTCAGGCAGACGGAATATTTCTTGGACTTTTGGAACAAAGGACTAACACAGATTTGAATTCATTTCCATAATTTGTACTACCAGACATATTTCTACTTATTTCCACTAAATTTTGCCAAATGGCTGATCCCACACATACAATTTGTCTTTCATTTCAGATATTGATTTGTGCTATTTATTTTCCTTTTCAGGATCTCTCTTTCAAAAGAAAAAAAAATAATAATATATCAAGCAACTTGTTGGCTTTAAGGTGACAAGAGGTTTAAAGCTGAAGAAAAGCAGTGAGAAGCATTGATAGCATGAAATAACAGGCTAAAGCTAAAATATTTTGCTGTGTTAGGAAGTGTTAGAGGAATATGAGTTAAGACTCAAAATCAATATGAAATTCACATATATCAGCTTTTTAATAGTTTCTATGCAGCTACCGCATAAAATTCAGTTTCATCTTAGAGGCAGTTGATAGTAAGTGTGGACTAAATGTTGTTTGAAAATCACATGTACTGAGCCAAAAATTCTATTTATACCACCCGTACTCTATTTCCAGATTCAGCAGATTGTCACTCCTCATCATAAATAAATAATAAAACTGAACTCAAATAATATTTTGGAATTCCACTACTCAATTCAAATATTTTTGGTTTGTATAGTATATTTGTTATAACACAATGCAGCAACAAACTAAAGAAATGTTAAAATTATTAAATGGTTAAAAAAAGGTGCATGTTAGTTTTCTGGGCAAAGCCACCTTTATTCTTTGAGAGGAATAGTTAAAATAAGAAAAAAAAGTTTTCTTATGTAAAGTAATTAAAATTATAGCTTTTTACTTATAGCTGTTTGACGGTTAAAAATGGGTATAGAAATAAACCTTGTTTTCCATATTCTGGTTTTTATGAATTCTTTAGTTTATTTATACCCAGGTGTTCAACATAATTTAGACTACTTAGATAGAAGATATGTGAAGACGTGATCTGAGTCTCAGTACCTTAGTACTTGTATTTGGTTAGTTAAAGAAATCTTTAAATCAACAAGTGTAGTTTAATGTCAAGCCTTTGACGTATACCTGGTACATGTCTTTGCTGCCAAGCAATCTTTCTCTGTCATATGAGTTTGCCTGACTTTTTTGTTATTATTATTTCAGCAGCAACCAAGGAAAATGAATCATTGTCAATCAAACATAATAAAACTGGGAAAAAAAAGGAATGAGTTGATAGGATATTAACCTAACAAAAAGGAAACCTTTTCGACTGAGATAACACAAGCTGAGTTTTAAAAGTGGAAATGAAGACACAGTAACAACTGAAGCAGTCAGAATATTTGGAACCTCTAAGAAGGTCACGGCATTCATGCAAATATCTAAAGAAAGTGACTGGAATAAGCGGACATTAAAATACTTTGCCAAAATATTTTCCAAATGCTGAAGTGTTGGTTTGGATTTTTTTCCTTTTATAGCCCTGATGGAGATCTCATGTCTTTCTTTCCACCTCATCCCCATCTGGAGCAAGCACATTAGGAAGCACTCAACCATGACCCATCCCTTAATCCAGTGCTCACACTGGTGGACATAGACTTCCAAATCCTAACTTTTATTTTGTTTCCCTTAAGACTGCTAAGGAGTTTCTTCTTTTGTCTACAAGGTAGACTTGATAATTAAAGTCTGTTGAGTTGATACGAACAGAGATAGCTTTAACAAACATAATTCCAGTGATTAACAGTTGCCTTGAAATCCCTAGCATTTGATCTCAGTCTCACAAAATAAACACGTCTTTTGCTAATAGCTATTTATGAAAGTGAAGCTGCCACGCCTAGTTCCCTGACAGATACATGACAACAAAATTTCAATGAAAAGCTTTTCACACACTGACACGGCTGAGCTTTGGAGCTATTTGGATCTAAACCCAAATGTTGTGACTAAGAATGGAGGTAACTGATCACAGACGTTCAAAACTCTCGGCTTCACCCAGCTGTTCCACCTCCTGTTTCCTGCATTATTGTTTGAATTATATTCTTTTTTTCTTGCTGCCAGCTATGTTGTATTTTTAGACTTTAATCACATTTTAACAATTATTACATACATACCTTCTGACTCACTATCTTAATTTACTTTCTGTTTTGGAGGAGTATTTAATCTAGTTTCCTATTTTGACATCACAACTGTTTCACAACTCTCATACAGAGTTGTTTTTAGGTGCCCATCTTTGTTATAATGATTAATCTTTATCTCTCTAGCTTTTTCTTTTGAATTGTTTTTAGAAATTTATAAAGAAAAGTTGTGATACTCCTCATGATGTATCTTTGCTTTCAGTATAAGGACATTAATGTCTAATCATTGAATTGGTTGGAACTCTGGCTTTATCTACACTTGTAAACTAAATACCAACAGATTGCAGCCCCAAATACTGTCAAATGGACATCCATCTTATTAATTTTTTGGCACCATTTCCAGGACACATTTTTCACCTGGACTACCTAGCAACCTCTCAGGAGGTGCTTGGGCAGGGACTGTGCTTAGACTAATTGGGCTGTGTGGGTCAGGAACCATATTAACCCACTTCATTGTTTGATACAAAGGTTGCTCATAAACCCATGCAGTGTTAGAGGAAGATTTACCAGAGGTGATTGTTTTGACCTATTTTCACTTCCCAGTGCAAAGTCTCCAGGAGACCGTATTCCAAAAGCAGCTTCGTCAGTACCAAGTAGAAGAGAATAGACCTTCTTTCGCATTAGGATTATGGTGAGTTTCCAGTCTTAGTGCTTCCCAAATCCATAGAACATAGACATTCATGAATATTTTAATTAGGCCTTGCAAAGATGCTGGAAAGAGGTGTGAAATCAGTATCGCAATTTGATACAGCATTAATCCTAAATAACACCTTTGATGACAGACTTATAGAATATTTATAGAAATTTAATTGTAACTCAGAAGTGGTGCAGCAGATAAAACGGTCATTTTTAACTCCTTTTAAAGTCTGTGGAAAATCATATCTAAATAGTAAGACTATAGGATAATTCAGGTTAGAATGACCTCAGGAGGTTTTATAGTCCCACCTGCTCAATATAAGATCAGCTTGAGATCAGACCAGGTTAGTTAGGTAACTTAAATGAAAATTATGTTGGCTCTTTATGTGAAAAAGCAACTGGAATGTATTGAGCTCTCCCTGGGGGCTGATGATGAGCAAGTTGAGAGCTTGTGGATAAGGATTAAGGGGCGGGGTAACATGAGAGATACTGTTGTGGGTGTTTATTACAGGCCACCTGATCAGGATGGGGAAGTTGATGAGGCCTTCTACCGACAGGTGAGAACCGCCTCGCAATCTCAGGCCTTGGTTCTCATGGGGGACTTCAACTTCCCTGATATCTGTTGGGAAGGCTACACAGCTATGAATGCACAGTCCAGGAGGTTCCTCCAGTGCATTGATGATAACTTCTTGACTCAGGTGGTGGAAGAACCCACAAGAAGAGGTGTACTACTGGACCTAGTATTGACAAACAAAGAGGGACTGGTGGAGGATGTTAAGGTCGGGGGCAGACTTGGCTGTAGTGATCATGAGAAGATAGAGTTCAGCATTAAGTGCAGTATGAACAAAATGACAAGTAGGGTTGAAATGTTGGACTTCAGGAGGGCTAACTTTAATCTCTTCAAGAAATTGATGGGAGAAATCAAATGGGAGAGGGCTCTAGAGGGTAAGGGGGCTCAAGAGAGCTGGCTGATATTCAAGCACCAGCTCCTCCAAGTTCAGGTTAGGTGCATCCCGAAGAGCAAGAAATCAGGCAAGGGAAGGAGACCTGCATGGCTGAGCAGGGATCTTCAGAAAAAACTCAGGTGGAAGAAGGAAGTTTACAGGATGTGGAAAAGGGGGGCTGATGACTTGGGATGAGTACAAGAATGCTGTCAGGGTATGCAGGGAAGAAACAAGAAAAGCCAAGGCAGCTTTGGAATTGAACCTGGCGAGGGATGTCAAGGCCAATAGGAAGGGTTTCTTTAAGTATATAGGAGACAAAAGGAAAACAAGGGAAAATGTGGGCCCGCTCTTGAAGGAGACGGATGCTGTTGTGACGGATGATGCACAGAAGGCAGAGTTGCTGAATGCCTTCTTTGCATCTGTCTTCACTGCTGGGGCCAGCTCTCGGGAGTCCCAGACTTTGCAAGTAACAGAGAAAGTCTGGAGGAAGGAAGACCTTCCCTTGGTTGAAGAGGAACAAGTTAAAGAACAATTAAGTAAACTGGACACCCACAAGTCCATAGGGCCTGATGGGATGTACCCGCAAGTGCTGAGGGAGCTATCAGAAGTCATTGCTGGGCCACTCTCCATCATCTTTGAAAGGTCCTGGAGAACAGGGGAGGTGCCTGAGGACTGGAGGAAAGCCAACGTCACTCCAGTCTTCAAAAAGGGCAAGAAGGATGACCCGGGAAACTACAGGCCGGTCAGCCTCACCTCCATCCCTGGAAAGACGATGGAACAGCTCATTCTGGGGGTCATCTCCAAGCATCTGGAGGAAAAGAAGGTTATCGGAAGTAGTCAACATGGATTCACCAAGGGGAAGTCATGTCTGACTAATCTGATAGCCTTCTATGATGGCGTGACTGGATGGGTGGATGAAGGGAGGGCAGTGGATGTTGTCTACCTTGACTTCAGCAAGGCTTTTGACACTGTCTCCCACATCATCCTCACAGACAAGCTTAGGAAGTGTGGGTTAGATGAATGGACAGTGGGGTGGATTGAACAGTGGCTGAACGATAGAGCTCAGAGGGTTGTGGTTAGTGGTGCAGAGTCCAGTTGGAGGCCAGTAACTAGTGGTGTCCCTCAGGGGTCAGTACTGGGTCCAGTCCTGTTCAATATATTCCTCAATGACCTGGATGAAGGGATAGAGTGTACCATCAGCAAGTTTGCTGATGACACAAAGTTGGGAGGGGTGGCTGACACGCCAGAAGGCTGTGCTGCCATACAGCGTGACCTGGACAGGCTGGAGAGTTGGGCAGAAAAAAACCTGATGAGGTTCAATAAAGGCAAGTGTAGGGTACTGCATCTGGGGAGGAATAACCCCATGCATCAGTACAGGTTGGGGGCTGACCTCCTGGAGAGCAGCTGTGTGGAAAGGGACCTGGGAGTCCTGGTGGACAACAGGATGACCATGAGCCAGCAGTGTGCCCTGGTGGCCAAGAAGGCCAATGGCATCCTGGGGTGTATCAAGAAGAGTGTGGCCAGCAGGTCGAGAGAGGTCATCCTCCCTCTCTACTCTGCCCTGGTGAGGCCGCATCTGGAGTATTGTGTCCAGTTCTGGGCTCCCCGGTTCAAGAAGGACAGGGAACTGCTGGAGAGGGTCCAGCAAAGAGCTACAAAGATGATTACGGGACTGGAGCATCTTTCGTATGAGGAAAGGCTGAGGGACTTGGGGCTTTTTAGTCTAGAAAAAAGAAGACTGAGGGGGGATCTTATCAATACTTATAAATACTTAAGGGGAGGGTGCCAGGTAGATGAGAAGAGTCTTTTTTCAGTGGTGCCCAGTGATAGGACTAGAGGTAACGGGCACAAACTGGAGCACAGGAAGTTCCACCTTAACACGAGGAGGAACTTCTTTCCTTTGAGGGTGGCAGAGCACTGGAACAGGCTGCCCAGAGAGGTTGTGGAGTCTTCCGCACTGGAGACATTCAAATCCCGCCTGGATGCTGTTCTGTGCAACGTGCTGTAGGTGTCCATGCTGTGGCAGGGGGGTTGGACTTAGATGATCTCCAGAGGTCCCTTCCAACCCTGACGATACTGTGATACTTGTTTTTCTGTTCTGTTCCCCTCCTTTTCCAGAAACCTTTCAACCGAGATTGAAGCAAGAAACTTATTTTCCAGTTTCTCATAACACTATTAGTGCTTTTTAAAAATAAGTCATTCTGAATACTTTAAATTGATATTGCTGGTACTTTAACCTAAATAAAAAGCAAAATAGTATCTGTAATACAAAATAGGTCCCACCTGCAAGGTGCATTTCTCCATAATGCTGGTTTTTCTAAAATCAGCTTAATTTATTTCACATCAATCTCAGTCATTTGCTGAACAATATTAGAGTTGACACACTATGTTTTTGTGAATACTTATTTTAAGGATCACTTTTCTATCAGCTAGTTGCTTGTTTATATATTACCTGAGGTGTGCTTTTATGGTTACGTAAAAAATGTTTCAAGTAAGACACTGACAAGAATAAAGTTCTAGAGGAGGAGAAAATCTCCACCTACTGGTGTACTTGGTGCTAATATTTCAATGTTATGGTTTGAGAAACCCACAACAATTAATTGTCATTTAGACAATTATTCTATCACCAGATGGTCCTCCCCACCCAAGAATGGGAACGAGGGAAAAACAAGGAAACACGAGGGCTAAAATATAAATAGATTTAATAGAATATGACTAAATAATTAACATTAATAATAGTAAAGAAGGATTATACTCAGCCAATTCTACCAGTAGGAAGCTGTGCACTGCCAGCAAATGTCAGACATGGTCAGCGCTGCAGCCTCAGGAGGAAAGGAAGGCCTCAGGTGTCCAGCACTGGGGCAAGAAGTTCTCTGGATCACCACCAGCAAGGGTGAGATAGTACTTCACAGCAAAGTTTCTAGTTTATATTGACTGTGATATTCATGGTATGAAATAATCCTGTTGGCCAGCTTGGGTCAAGTGCCCAGGTCTTGCTCCTCTTCATCCCCACACCTGGCAAGCTTGAAAACACTGAGACCTTGAAAACCACAAACCATAGCTAGTTATAAAGTAAATATTTTCACAAATTTAGATACTAGAATCTTCTAAAGGTACAGTTTTCCCAAGCATTAGAAGAGAAATTAGTCTTGTGTCTCTCAAACTAGGACATTCAATAAGTGAAGGACAGGGAAGAATGTACAGCTAATTCTTACTGTCTCCTTGGCTGTATGAAATACTGCCAGAATGCTCTGCAAGACATGTGGCTCCATCCTTTAAATGTCATGTGTCTTGCTGTCAAGGACAAATGGAGATGATGCATTATTTGCAAATATGTATTTGGACTTGTAATGCATAAAAAACCCCCCCAACTAACCAACCAAAAATCCACAAAACAACCCCCAAAAACATCAAGAAACTGTAATTCATAGAGAATCTTTTGATGGTACATATAAAACTCTAGCTTTGTTAATATTATTTCATGATATTGCTCTTTTAGTTGTATGAAGCATAAAGTATGATTTATATATGTTTTTTGGATTCTTTGCATTTCTATTTGCATTGAGCACAAGATAGTAATGAATTATACAAATAGTAATTTTATAGCAGATAAGATACTACTTTTGTATCTTCAGTACAGACTCTCATTTTCTTGCCATGGGTGATATTAGTCATAGAAATTACTATTACAAAAAAAAAAAAAAGGAAATTCTTTTAAAGTGAGTTTATTCAAAGGCAGAAGATTTCCCAAAAGAGGAATACTCACTACAGAAGAGTGTGTGTCCCAGATCATATAATAATGAGGCAACTACACTCATCAGTACAGTACTTGCATTCAACCCTTTCACAGAGCTACAGATATGAATGGAATTAAAGAGAAATATATTGGAGAAAAAGAATATTTCAAAACAAATATTTTATAAATTTTTAATGTGTTCTGCCTCTATAGGTGACAAAGAATAACATGAGATTCAGAGTCAAAGCCTTTTATTTAATCTATTAATAGATAATAAATGGTGTCCCATTTTAGAGAAATCATGTTGGATCTGTCAAAAATTTCTATAAAAAGCTTAGTCCTGTTCTGTAGGATTTAGGCAGATCAAATAGAGCTACAAAGTCAAACCAGGACACTAGGATTTTCAGCCCCATGCTTAGAATCACCTGCACTCTATAATGGGCTCTCTGGCTGGAAGATACTAAAAAAAGCTGTGTAGAAGCAAAAAACAAGCATAAAATTCAGTTTGGAGTAAATGTTTGACGCATAAAATTTAGGAAAATCTTTTTTAAAACCCTGGGAAACAAAAAATGCAGGAAAAGATTTTCTTTAGATCTTCCACTGGCTTTAGGCAAAAACAAAGGTTCTTGTACAGACTGGAAGTACAACCAATTAATACAAAACATCATTTACACATTTTCTGAGCTTTCTGTGGGCATTAGAAGCCTATTTAATTGTCTTGATGTATAACAGATGGTGTATATTCAGCAAACGTAAGAAAGTTCAGGAACAACAAAATAATAAAACTTTGATATTATTTCAATATAAAAGTATTGAATACCTGTGTGTTAATTATAGCAAGAAAAAGGATCTTGGGATATATGACAGGAGCTACAAAGGATTATCTAAATGAAATAATAAACTTTAATGCAATAATAAACAGTTCAATACTCAATAAATTTTAATCCAATAGCCAGTTGTCATAGGAAGGAAAAAACAGCTCCACAATACTGGATTTACCGCTGGTAAACTAAGACAAAAAAAAAGTTTAAGAGATTTTCCCCAAATCACACAATAACAAATTACCAACAGGGTTAAAAAAAAAAAAAAAAAAGTAATTTATTTGGGCTATGCACAGACTACTGATTAGTTTCCTTTACTTATACTTAACCTAGAAGTAGCTCCAGTAGTATCTTATGAATGATGAAGATACAGCTATGCTGAGGACTTATGAATGCTTTAAGATACCTTAATGGTTCTTATGTCTTAGAGGCCAGGTCCTACAAACCAAGTCAGTACCTCATAAAACATTTCTGCGAGCCAGAGCCCGTACATCTATCAATTCTTCTACGAATGTCAGAATGATTATACAAACAATGCATTTACGTAGACTATGGGAGAAATTAGCATGTGGCCGTGAAGGATGTCTAAGGAATTAATTCTGGAGCCTTAGACTCCTGAAAATTTTCCCTACTGGGGACTTCGGGGCCTAGCAGGGTGAAAGGGTCTTCCTTTAATTCTTTGAATCTGGGACTCCCGTTCACTGATACTTCCCCTGGGACTTTGTCCCGAAACTTAGTTAAAAGCTGCCTAAGCTGTGAGATATCCCAATTGTAAGCTTCCCTGCTATGTATTTTGTGCAATTTGTCACAGATACAGTACAAAATGGGAGAGAATAAACACTCCTGAGTTATATTTTAAAAACAAAAAAAACAAACCAACAAGCAAAAAATCTGTGTGACTCCCCTGATGGCTAAGGCACAGGAGATCCTAGGAAATTGCCCTCCTTTTTCTGGCCACAGTAATTCACACCAGATGCTGCACATTCAGCTGTGTGCACATCCGAAGTATGGATGAGGACTATTTTCCTCTGTGATACGACTCACCCCACTTTACATAAGAGGTACACAAAAAACTTACCCAGAGATGAGAGGGCTGTCTTGCAGCCCACCTAGTATGAGGTTCAGCAGTACAAGCCAAGGTCAAGGCACAGCACGGCCAATGCGGTTTGGGCTTGAGAGCATAGGAAGACATGAGAAGGAGCACTGTTAACTGGCTTTATTGGTATGGTTTCTGGTCATCATACAGTCTGCAGGGAAAAGGACTTTGAATGCAATCCCTCATTTTACGGGCCAGGGAAGCCAGCTGGTTCACCTCAAGAGTAGAATCTGAATGTCAGCTTGACATATCAGATATGGGTGACTGGGCTTGGGTTTGAAGGAAAACTGGAACCCACATAGGTTATGAACATGAAGTGGCTGTGCAAGCAGCTGTAGCATAGGTTTAAATTCACCACAAAATTTGCAAATTGTCTAAGTTTTCTGCAGTTGAATAATTTTGGCTGTGAATATCTTCTCTCCTCCTTTCCATACTGAAAGAAGAAAAGATCTGGATATTACCCCAAAAATGCAAACTCCCAAAGGCAATTCCCTAAACTGAAAGATAAGACCACTGGTAGAAAATGCAAATAATTTGGCTGTGACTAGAGCTTTCAAGACAAATTGCAGAGATTTTCTTTGAAGAGAAAAAAGCTAAAAGAACAATATTGAAATAAAATTAATGAGATTAAGCTCCTGAAGCAAACAGTGTTGTTCAAAATACTGTTGAAATAAAAGTATAGCTGTAATCAATGAGAGGAAAAATGTCTTATGTTTCTACAGTTTGAAGCAAGCCCTGTCTAATTGAGTAGATTAGAAATTATGTCATTTTGCTTTAGAAACTAGGCCATAAATTTGGGGATACTGTGTAAAAACAGACTCCTCTCTTTGGCTCCTGATCCTAAAACATAGTTAAAACAATCATTCTTCAACATGCACATATGCATTTTCAAACCCATGCACTAACACTGATAAATAGCAGACACTGAGTGAAAATAGCACAGAAAAGCTCTCTTATGCTCTAAGGTTCAACAGGATTTTTGGGAAGTTGACAGGGAATTAACCTATCAGAGACCAAAGAATATTCATAGGTACTGATCCAGAAAAGGATTTCCTGTCATCTCCTCTCCCACAAGCACTGATACATAGCAACTTTAATCCCTAGGGAGTACTGGCTCCCTCGGAATTTAGGTCTTACATTCACAAGTTTCACCAGCCTTAAAGGGTAGGAAATGAGTCAATGTGTTATACAGGAAACCTTATTTATGGATTAAGATAGTATTTGTTTTTTAAAAATGGACTGTGTTCAGTTTTGTGCCTCTCACTACAAGAAAGATATTGACATTCTGGAGTGCGTCCAGAGAAGGGTCTGGTGATGGGGTCTAGAGAACAAGTCTTATGAGGAGCGGATGAGGGGAACTGGGGGTTGTTTAGTCTGGAGAAAAGGGAGCTGAGGGGAGACCTTATCACTCTCTACAGGCTCCCTGAAAGGAGGTTGGAGAGAGGTGGGGGTTGATTTATTCTCCCAAGTAGCAAGCAATAGGACAGAAGGAAATGGCCTTAAGCTATGCCAGGGGAAGGTTTAGATTGGATATTAGGAAAAATTGGTTCACTGAAAGGGTTATGAAGCATTGGAACAGGCTGCCCAGGGAAGTGGTGGAATTGCCATCCCTGGAGGTATTTAAAAGACAGGTAGACATGGTGCGTGGGGACATGTTTTAGTAGTGTTTTTGGCAGTGTTAGGTTGATGGCTGGGACTTGATGATCTTTAAAGATCCCTCCCAACCTAGATTATTCTATGATGTCATGAAAACTGCTTATTGAGACCAATCATATCCTTAGCAGGGGTATGGCATAAAGATATCACAGTGGTACTGAATGACTATTCTCCACAGCTGAAATTTTGCAGATGTGAAGAATTGATTTATAAAAAGAAATGGCAGGTGGGAAAACACACATGCTTCTTTAATATAAATCAATTTATAAACAGCTCACTTGGAATTTGTTACTTAGTTAAAGAATTTCCCCAGTGAAGGTAGCATACTCTAGAGAGTCAGTTCAGATGGTGAAAGAAAGAACTGGAAAAGGATTGCAATTGGATGCTCTAGCAAGGTAATTCTGTAAAGTTTGTGAGCTGCAAGCCAAATCAGATGATTTAAACACCATCCGAACTAGTAGCTCTTAGTCACCTAACTCTAATTTGTTAGTGGTGAAATAAAACTGTTTGCAGCCTATCTTCCTCCTTTGTGAGTTTTTGGGGTTTTTTGTTTTTTTCTTTTCTGATACTAATGCTTAATCCTCCACGTCTAATAAAAGGATCCCTCTACAAACAAAGCACAAGCTCTGACTAAGCCTAGTATTAACGCCAGCCGACAGTGGCTCACCTCTAAAAATTGAGTCCAGAGAAGAAAAGAGCAATAGGGTTCTTTAAAACTCAAAGGGAATATGATTGTATTGCAGCAGAAGAGGGTAAGTGAATGATTGACCTATGTCACCATTACCAGCTGTTGGCAGAGAAGAGTGTAGTTCATGCTCTAGGCCCTGACAAAGGGCCTAGGGATGTTGGTTTTCTGGTCCTAAACCTGCCCTAGATGATCAAAATCGCTTTTAAAAACTGTTTCCCTACTTTAATTTTCCTTGCCATGCTTATTTTCTTATCATTTCTTTGTTGAGCAGGATATAGTGATCTCATTGTAATAGGAAAAACTACGTTAGTAATAGATATAAACATATTAGTGAGTTGCTAGTTAGCACTTAGGGCAAAATATTTTCAAAAAATCAACTATCCTAGTTTAGTATGAACCTCATGTTCTCATATACAAAAGCCAACAGTAATTTTTTAAATGAAAATGAAAATACATATGATGTTTACTGGTGTTAACATCAGTGTAATACACTTCTAATTTTGTCCTCTCATACTTTGGCCACTAGATTGTTAAACATTCATCAAAGCCTAACAGTAACCTCTTTTAAAAATACCTAGGGAGGCTCTTTTCTGTTCCAAGATCATAGGATTTCCCTAATCTTTATAAGAAGTATCTGGTGCTGGCTGCATTGTGATGATACACTGTGTTGGACAGTATTTCATTCCTACCAAACAAGGCAATTACTGTATGTTTCGTCCCTTCAGAGATGACTGGGGCTGCTCAGGTAAGTAGCAATTCACTGTTATGAAGCCATGGCCCCTTATAAAATAAGTTAACACTGTTTGAAAAATGGTAGCATACATCACTAAAATGGATTAATAATTAGCTATTTCTAAGTTTCCTTTTCATTCACAGTGTTGGAAAATAGCACTTTAGGACATTCTTATTTTCATCTGCTGGAGAACTGTGTTTACTGCCAGCTGATGTTACAGCAGCTATCTTACCTTTGCCAAACCTAACCTTGATTCTTCAGTGACTATTCTGGAATGTTGTCACATATCTTACAGTGAAATGAAGAAGATCTAATCCATGACCCTGGAGGAATTAATGTGAAGCTAGTGTGTGAAAGTTCAGTACAAGTACATTACCTATAAAGAACAACAAGAGAAAGTATTTTACAGGTGGTTGGTGTGTCAATTTATAGTAACTGGAGAGCCAAAAGGAGAAATAGCACTGGGAATTTCAGATTCTTGCAGATTCTTGCAGAAGTCATCTGGCAGATTTGATAACAAACAATACAACTGCTGCCTTTTAGCACAGCGTTAAGTAAACTTTTTCAGTTCACTGACACAATGTAGTTTCATTAATAGTGTACAGTACAACCTTTAGTACAACACTCCACCACTATGCAACTTGCTTCCATTTACATTGCTTCTAAAGCACCGTCATTTGAAAGGATGTAGCTTCTGGACACAGACAGTGTACTGTTTAAAAGCGTAGGTTCTGTTTCTGTCACTGGCATATGACATGACAAAGATCATGTTACTCCTCCTCTGCGACTCCACTGCCCATCTTAAAATATACAGAAAGGGCAATGGCTTCTTCTATAAAAACAAGCAAACAATGGCAAAATGTAATCTAAGTATTTGACTTATTTTGGGAAAGTGCCTAGAATTGTGTCCACACAAAAGCACATCCAGAACAACAAAAACCTGCTCTAACAGGGAGCAGTGAGGATTGAACTGCCTGGTTCAAAAGACTTTGATCTGTTTCTTGTTGCAGCTCTAAAGCCCAAGAAGATACTTTGTCTTCAAAATCCCTACAGTCTCACTGCCTGCTGTTAGCGGGAGAACAACATGCTTTGTCCCTAGAGAAGACCCTGCCTGCAGTGTTATATATTGCACATAGTGCAGAGCACATTGTTGGCAACGAAAAATCATAATAAAAACATTTGACTTCTGAATGTGGCAGGCTAAAAGGCTAAAAGACTGACTCTACTGGGGAAAAGGAGAATAGGCAATTTCCCAAAACATTCTGCTGCTGATGTGTAGTTAAGCTTTCTGGTTGCTAGGTTGAGTGGACTGCAGCACCCACACAGGGCTTGTCCCAGAAGGCACTGATGAATGAAAGTTTGGGAGCAAGCTTCAGGAAAAAGAAAGAAGTGTTTCAAAAATTATTCCAGATGACTGAGGATCTACATGGCAAGTCCTTTGTGAAAGTTAGAGTAGTCAGCTGAAAATCCCCCAAAAACCTGGTTACTGCTGGGAGACACAGATACATGTGCATATATACATATTCACGCCACATCTTGAGCATTGTTACTCATTGTTCTTCTCATTAAGAAACACATTTTTCTTAGTGTTATAAATATTAATGGTTTGAGACGTAGCTATGTTAAAGACTGAGTTTTTGGTTTGAAAACTGACAGCTGTGCTTTTCTGGGACTATACAAATTCTGCAGGTGAAGAGAAAAGAAACATGAAGTTAGGGACAAAAAGAGGAAACGCGAACAAAACCTACCAAGAAAATGGGGGATAGATTGCAGTCTGATCCACTTTACATACTACTTTCTAAGGAACCTCTAGCCATAGGCAGAACAACGTTTATAAGTAACACTGATACTTCACCTCTTGTCTTAGAGTTACCTACAAGACAAATTTTAGCATGATGTATAAAAAATAGAACATGAAAAAAAAGGGAAATTAGAGGCAAAATTCATGACACTGAAGCGTCTAAAAGCTGAATCTCTGAGTCTGAGTTAGTATATTTTGATTTCCTTGATAATTTGTTAGTGAGAAATTAGATAATGGGAATGACTTGTACTTTCTTAAGATAAATGAATATAATCCTGTGTAGCTAGTTATTTTTTGAATGGTTGATAAAGAGAGAGTCTGAGGACCAACTAAGACATACTCATATCTACGGCTTGGGGCAGCCAGACTAGGCAAGATGAATCCTGCGTGCATCTTTCAATTCATGTGAAGAACAAGATCTTAATAACTGCAGCAGTGGTCAACAAGAAAAGCTGAAAGCTGTGAAAACGTGACTGAGGGGCAAAGCCGAAGGCATAAACCTGAAGCAAGATAGATAGTGAGGAGGAGTATACAAACAAATCAGTGAATTTAGAGGAAGTTATCTGAAATTGAAAAATTTAACCTATTCTTGGTTAAATTTCTCCACTGTTGAGGTAAGGGCTTTTGGCGATCATGTCTCTGGTTTGGGTTTTTTTTGTTTGTTTTTTTTTTTTTTTTTTTTTACATTTGAGACATGATTTGTTATGTTTTAACCCAATTCTTGTGGCTCAGTGTGTAAAATCAGATGAAGTTTTGCTTTTCCTGTGTGTGTAAAACTGCCCTAATTTTCTAATTTCCAATATAATTCTGCTGAGGATCTCTCTACAGCTTTAAAATAGGAGAAATGATGACAGGTGGAAAAAGCAAATAAGTGTAGAAAAAAAAAGCTCAACAACAATTCAAAAGCAAGGTTAAGAATAAAAGATTTTATTCAGAATCCAAAGCACCACAGAAAAGGATGTTAGTAAAGTATATTAAGAAATTATACTAACAGCACAAAAGGGAATCAACTGAGACACGGAAAGGCAACTATTTACATGGAAATTTAAATTTGTGTTTTTATTTGATACACAGTAGATATGATATTTTTATGGGTGGACTACTTTTCATAGGTTCAATCAAAAATGAATAATTCTTACCAAATTTGAAGAAACTGCACAATACTACAGTGGTGCACATGAAGGTTGCACAGTGGAAAGTGAAAAAGATGCCTGGGGGGAAAACTGACTAGCCTAGAAAGGGAAGACTAGAGGTAAGAGCATTTAGCAGGCACACATTTGTGAGTGCTTGTTATGTAAGTGTTCGAAAGGGAAGCATCAAATCAAGGGTGGGATTATGCCTTGCTAAATCCCTATTAAACTTTCCCATGTATAGCAACCTAACGTTTCAGTGTGAGCAGATACCTCTTCAGACTCATGCAGAGAAACAGGGCTCTCCTGTGTCCCATCATCTATCATAATCCATGTCTATCTGATGATAAATTGCTCTGACCAAAAGGGCCTCTTTTGTTGATTAAATGTGTGATGTGCATATTTCAGCAGTTCGTAGTATTTAAAGGTTGAAGTTTTGTACATATTTCGGGCTTTCTTCTTCTTCCTCACTCTCTTTGGAAATAATGAACATATTCTTGAAGTGATATTTTTTACCTTCATTTTGAATCCTCAAAGATACTGTTGGCAGCTTCTCTAGTCAGTTTACATTATAGTATCAAATTGAGGTTGCTGTCACAGTGACACAGAGGGACAGAAATCTTGTAAAAAGTAGGAAGCTATCTTTCAAAAGTCAAAAGGTCCTGTAATTTATAGCTATATTAAGATATGCCTTATGGAAACTAACTTTGCTTTTCAGGTGCCTTTTTCTAATAAGATGGGAGGCTAAAAATCAAAAAAGGCGTAAAGGTGAAATTGAGTTAAAAATGAATTCTTTATGCAAATGCCACATTTTTACTTTCAAATTCCTAAGGTACAATTATCCATCATGTTCCAGAAAAAAATGGTGATAACTAAAAAGAGCAGATAATGGATAAGTACTGTAAGCAGACCAATTATAGTGAATGCTAAAAATTACTTCTTTACAAACTCATTCTCAACCCCTTCTGTTCTTTTGATTTATGTGTCATATGACTTTTTAATCTCTAGATTTTATCCTTTTTTTTGAAGGATACCCCACTAAGCAGCTTACTTTTAAGGGAGAAGTGGGGAAATGTGAATTGGCTTTATTTCTGTACAAGGCAGATTGTATCTTCCCCAAAGACTTTTTTTATGGTAGTTCTTTGCAAAAGATATTGCTTGTGCTCTGTGGATATCCTTCAGTGTTCGTCCAAATTAGTCTTGATTTTATAATGAAAACTTCTTGTAAAGGTATATGGCAATAACTGTTTGCTTTTTCCTCCAAAGATTATATCAGCAACACAACATATCAAAACTAGCCTAGTAAAAATTGTGATGCATCTGTGAAATGAGGGAGACAGATGAAGGAAAGTTTTTGGTTGAAAAGGATGAATACTAGCTCTCAAAACTTGCTGGGACAAATATCTTAACCTATTTAGCAGAGACTTACAGAACCGTACACAGATTAATCACTGTGTACCAAGATCAAATGCTGCGGTCAAAAGGCTGTACTACAATAAAGTTTTAAAGAACTGACCATCACAAAAGACAACTGTATGTATCTTTGCAAATATGCCTGTACACAGTACTTATAAGTAACATCTTACAAACTAAAAGATTTCTTTTTATCTTTTTTTATATATTTAGTTTCTATTAGAATTAACACTTACTGCATAGATATTTCATTTGATTCCTATTAAAAAGCAAGTAAAACACATTTCAACTCAGTTAACTGGAGGTGGATTTATGTCCTGTGTTTTTCATGAAGTTATCATCTCATAGAACCTAACAGATAATGGGGGACAAGTGTGTTCATTCAGATACCTTATGCAGCATTAGTAAGAAAATCTTTGCATGTCTGTACTTTATGACTACCTGTAACACTTCCTAAGGGTATAGCATTAAAAATAGATTGCAGAAAAGAGGGCAGGCTTCACATTAAGGCTTTCCAGGCCTTTTGGTCAATACCTTTCATTGTATCACTGATACCAGTTTCTCAAGATCTCATTCCTACAACACATTCTGCCCGCTGCATCAGGCACTAATTACTGAAGCAGTCATTACAATTTGTTTAATGTATTCATGAAAACACCAGATCTATTATGTGAGGATTCACCAAGAGCAAAGAGGTTTCAGATGAAAACAAAATTGAAAAGCAATCATTGTTTTCTGTGACAATGTCGGTTTTCTTTGTGGTCACAAGCAATGGCTGCTATACGGGAGCTCTATGAAAAAAAAAAAGCAAAATCCACCCCTACACACCCCCCAACTATAATTAGAATAAGAACTGTATAGAATATACAGATAGAAATAGAATAGAACTGAAATTATAATTAGATAATAGAAAATAGACAAATAGAATAAGAACTGTAATTAGAATAAGAACTGAGCAGATAATTTTGTAATGGACTTTCCATTCATGAATGGAGTTATAACCCACAAATATCAAAGCATTTTCATCAAGAAAAGTAAAAGCAGTAAGTTTCAGTGATTCTACATACGGTGAGACCTGAAACAACTGCAGTTTGCACCAGTCAAAAGTTAAGATTAATAGTTTGCAAATCTGAACTCTTAAAAAAAAAAAAGAACAAACAAAAAACCCTCTCACTATGTCTTGACGAAGTGGGATTAATTTGTGACTAAGTGGTGATGAAGAACACTGTCTCGTTAACATTCTAGTGGGAACTTTCTAATTATCCACAAGAGGATATTAACTAGGTCAAGTCCAAATCAGAGAAGATGCATGATATCACTATTGCATTCAGCCTCCCCATCATAGTACCTCCTGCCCAGTTCTTGGATGATTCTGTCTCTTGCCATTGCACTTCTCCATGAAATATCATGTAAGTACAGGCAGCACCTGATTTTTTTAAAATAGTGCAATTTCTGCTATATTCTTTGTAGTGTTTTTAAATGGACAATTTGGAAATCCAGATGAAAAAAACAAAACCAATCCAGACAGGAAAGTTAACAGCTAGAGAGAAAACATACTCCATACTCATTTGGTGCAATATTCTGCATACACAGTGCAATATTTTATTCAAATTTTCCAGTGTTGAAAAGATTTAATCCTGACTGCTAAAGCTCCTCTTTCGTTTAAACACAGGAGCTCAGTATTTACTGAGAAAACTCAATGCAAAGAAATCCATTTGTGTTATGGCAAAAATATTATGAATGCTGTACAACTGCACCATGAGAGCAGGTATATCGTTAATTATACTGTAATTAGTTTTTTACCTTCTTAGGCATTACTTTGGTCAGTCACAACTGTTATTTGTATTTAAATACTTTAGGGAAAACAACTACAAAAAAAATACGCAACTATTTTTAACATTGCAGAGAAGTCTGTATTACATTATCTGAAAACTGGTTTTCAATACAGATACTTATTACAGATTCTTATCTTTCTTGCTTTCTCTCAATTTTTTTACTGAAAGTATGCAAGTAGTGAGAAAGAAAGAGGAAGGGAAAATTAAAATCAATAAACCAGAAATGAATTACATGACTCTCTCACTTTTCTGTTTCTTAGTGAGATAAGATTTCAGAATATCAGAACACTTATATCATTTAATTGTTTCATTAAATGTTCTTCTACCAGCTCTGTCATTTATATAGCCTTGTAATCCTACTTTCCAGAAATATAAATAGGACAGGTGCTTTGGTCAAAAAGCTCAAAATCAAGTAAATATTGAATGTACAGCAGCTGTTCTGCCTGCACTAGATTCCACTAACTAGGGGAGACTTATGTCTTAGATTGCAGTGATGTTGGGAGAAGTCGGAAATAATCACTGCCATCTGACTTGATTAAAGACTCTGTGTAAAATGTTCCCACTGTGAATCACCTTACCTACCACATAACACCAAGGTTTGAGGAGAACTACACCTGGGTCAATCCGGACATGCATGAAGAGTAGCTCTGTGAAGCCGTAGGGGCTCTGTCGAGTCAAAGGACTCCCTGGAAAAGCCATCAGGGCTCTATTAAGCAAGAAGCTAGCACAGAAGAGATGTGATAAAATGTAGGTGGAATTCATTTTTTCCCTTTTTTTAGTTTTTGCTTTTTGCCCCTGGTATCTTTGTTTCAGAACGTTTTCAGGTAATACCATCCTGTAATATACAATATTGAAGCAGTATGAAGAGAAAACGAGGGGGAAAAACCCAAAGAAGTAACTTCTTACCTTTTCCCAGCATTTAATACTGCTGTAAATAAAAAAAGTTAACTTGTTCCAGAGAGAAAGAAAAATGCTTCTTACTGTTCTCTGATACAAAAACACTTTTTTTCAAACGTAATCAGCATGGGAACTAAACAGAATTATTTCTTTTTCCAGATAAAATAGCAGAAGCCCTCTAGAAAAGAGTGCAGTGGGGAGATGGATCACCCTTGTCAATTACTGTTTTGAATAGCGGGCATTGAGTAAAACTGTTATCTTGGTTGCTAATGATTGATAAGTCAATTCCATGAACCTCACAGAAGACAAACGGAAAAGGAGATAAATCACTTTTGACCCCACCCTTTTATCTAAATCGTGAAAAGAAGATCTAAGTTTTAAAAACGTGACTTAAACTTTAAAGGTTTGCTTGTTTGTCCTCCTGTGAGATACAGTACAAAAAGGAGAGGGAAAGAAAAACATGCAAAAATCTATAATCAAAGGGGAGCTGCCTTTCTCAATTTGTGATTGAAGCTCATTGTGTCTTTGAGCATTGTTTAGCACTAATTGGCTTTTAATCTATACATGTGGTTTTATTCTATGTTAAATTATCATCCTATTTTGCAATACAGGTTATGCTCTGATACTATCAGGAAGTCTGAGAATTGCCCCTATTTAATGTTATGAAAGACTCCTTTCACTTGGCCTGTCCCTCCTGAAGTAAGGGTAACTGTTTATAATACTGGGATTTACAGAGAGTTTTTCAAATATTTATATGGCATCAAATCTGTTTTTTCTTCCATCTTTGTAAGTCAGAATGGATCTTAGCTAATACTAATTTATATCCAAGTCTGAAAACAGATTGTTATTAATCTCAAATAATCTGAACTCCCTTTCCAGTCAAACAGCAGTGCTCAACCTTAAACTCCTATGCCTTTTTCTACAAACAGCTACAAACATTTATACAAACTAACTTTTCCGAAATAATATAGAAACATACAGTAGTTAGCCTTCATACTGTAAGAAATAGTCTTCATGCAAATGTAGCATGATAGGGAGCTCCTCATGCAAGATGCTTACTATCTACCCAGAAACTAATCTCCTGGACCCTTCCAGCCAAGCAGCAGCCTTACCCCATCACTCTGTCTGAGCTAGAGCTGTGTGCCTTTCAGGACTGGTGGGGAAGACCCCCACCCACTACTTCCCCTTCTTACTGGTAAAATCTGCTTCCTAAGTAGGACAAGCGTTAATATGCTTCCCTAAGAACTGATAAGAAAGTCTTCCCAATTAGCACTTATCGCTGCTTAATATGACTGTGCAGGGAGGAAGGAAAGATTACACATCTTGGAGCCCACAACTCTTTGTTTTGAGGATAACAATGATAAGACACATGCCAAAAAGTTAGTTATGAGTTTTGCCCAGCAGAAAATGCATGGTTGTGTTCACCAGTTTAAATATAAGCTTCGAAATATTTATTAGTAAGTTTAAACAGACCTAAAATGTGCATTGCTATATAACCTTAATCGTTGATAACAATAGAAACGACCACCACAGGCAGTTAGACTTTAAGGTCTTCATGTACTCCTGTGGCACACAGCCCCGACACCAAATGGCCATTTATCAAACCGCAGCTTCACTCTGCAGCAGATTCTTACAAGTTTGATGCTAAATTTTTGCTTCTTTCAACTTGTTTCAGCCTGTAATTTATGTTTATAAAGAGAGTGTCATGTCCCTGAGGATGGGGGACAGGACTAGCCCTGCCTGTCCCCTGCCCAGCATCCCGGGGCTCCCCACCCTGCCCAGGGCCCCAGGATCCCCATGTCAGGCCCCCCGGGGACGTCAGCCCCCTGCCCCAGTGGCTGCAGCAGGCCTGGTCTGCAGCTCCCCACAGACCTGCCCTGCCAGACACAGGGCGTCCTGAGCTGGGGGCCATGTCTGGCCTTGGCCCATCCCTGTTCCCCATGGAGGCGCCCGATGCCCGGGGCTGGGGCTGCCCCGGTGTCCCTGGCTGCCCTGTGCCTGGCTGGGGTGGGACAGGCTGTGGACTGCCAGGCCCTGCCCTGAGTCCCCATGGGGGAGCCCCTACTGCTACTGGCCCCCAGGGAGCCACCAGCAGCAGTAGGTCCATGGAGGGTGAGGTATGGTTATTCTGGGAGTGTCCAAAATACAGGGTAAATCAAGAGAAACTAACAAGACTTTCAGGTCACCTTTTTGTATGATCCAAAGAGGAAAATAGGTAACTTTCTTACATTTGTAATAATCTTCCCAACTGAATAGATGGAGAAATTTACTCAACATTTTTAAGAGAACTGGAACCTCCAGAAAATCTGCCATCCTTCCAAAGAACCACATGTCAAAGAAAAGAACAAACATAGGTCTCCCCAGTTTCTATTTTTTTCCTAACAGATCCCAGAAGTTTATTCTCTGATTTTTGCTGACATCTTTTGTTGCAACCAGTCCTTTGTTTTTATTTCCATACACAGCTCATTTGGATAATTTGATATTTTTTTTAGAGAATCCAGTGGACCCTGTGTTGGAGAAAGGACATACCAAATTTATCACACTGAAAGAGCAGGACTTCACATATAAACCAAAGCCTCCCACTCTGAAACAACCAAAAAATCAAGAGCAAATGAAAGAGTTGATAGAAGAATGTCTTTTTCAATTCAGTCTTTTCTGCTTTTAAACTTCATAAATTGTTCATTCTCTGAAACAGAGGAGTCTGAATGTGTTGCTTCATAGACACAATGGTTACTACAAAATCCAAGAAGACCCTTAATATTCTAGTGTTCCTAATGAGCAAGAATCTTCTGCATTAACCTTTCCCCATCATTGGCTTGAAAAGCTATCTAAACTAGGCCAGGGCAAGAAGTATAGAGCTTGGCAATCTTCAAATCTCTGGTGAACTATTTCAGGGTGTGCTAATTACAGTGCAATAGTGAGGAGCAAGAGCTGCTCATCACTGCTGAAGCACAAGTCAGCATTTGTAAATGGTTCACTTTGACAGCTGTCCTGCTATCTGCATTCCAAAGATCAACGATCTTCCTTTTAATGTACTAAAGCCTATCTGATAGCAAATCTTTCCTTTTCCCACATTAACTGTTAATGCATGTTAGTCTTGTTTGCTTTGCCCCGCAGATAGTTAAAAGGTTGGTCCATATTGCTTATCATAGCTGCATGCATGCTTAACTAATTCGTCAACATGCGAGGGAAGTACAAAACCAAATGTTCCTACAGGCACCTAGGAATAGTCTATCCCTACAGCATCATTAACCATTATCATTGGACTGGTTCAGATCTCTATTTCCTTTCTTTCTATGTCCCGATTTTTACATCTCTCACATATATTGCTTATCCATGTTAAAAGACAAATTAAAATTCTTTATTTTACAAATTATTTGTTCCCAAGAAGGAAAAGTCTTGCTTAATTATTTTAAAGCTAGCTGAAAAAAGTTAGCAGTGGAGTCAAAGTTGAACCGAGCTTAGTTAAAAGGACAACTAATTACTGAAGATTTTACAGTTAATGGCGATAACATGAAAAGCGTCATTCTAGAGGAGCTGCAAGAGGAAAAAACGTGCTAATCTTTAAGCAGTATCACTCAATGACTAAGTGGTTTTTGATATTCATTAAATGGGGAGGTAGCTCATAATCTTTAACAGATGAATGATTAAACTAACACTGAAGATTAAATTTGGGATGATTGAAAAAACTTTTAACTAGCGTCAAGCCAATTCACTATAAAATAAATTGAATGATCCCAGGAGAAAATAAATCACTTTAATGGTCATTATAAAAGGGATTTCATTAATCTTTTTGTTCTTGATTTTGTTTTGAATGCATACCTTATTTTTCTGGACAAAGTCTAAATTACACTAAATAAGAGATCATCGGCCCATCTGTAAAATAATATGAAAAGGAAAGCAGAATTTAAAGTTTATTCCACTGTTGTCTTCATTTGTTACTAGACAGAAATGAACAACTTCTGTCATCTTGAAATCATTGGTCACTGCAGATATGAAGACAAACTCTGTGTGTTTCATTTTATATATGTCCCGAGTTAGCTGGCAAACATATGGAGTTTCTTACAAGAAGCAATGACTGCAGAGTTTTGATTATCATGGTTATTACGTTCTCGGTACAACTTTCTCCTGAGAAATGGAAGAGGTCCCTGGTTGTATCTGCCAGACTTCAATATATGTTTATGGCATGCAGCATAATCATAATTCATAACATTAAAGAAGAAAAAATAGAGGGGAATGGGGAGCTAGTGTGCAAGATGACAGAATGAAAAAGAAGTTTTGAAGGTATACATCCTTCAAAAGTGGAAAGAGAAAAAAATTAAAGAATAAAATTGAGATTTTGGAAGTTCCTGATTTTGGACCTACCTCTATTTCCATTAAATCCTTTGTTGGTAGTCTCAACCGGAACAGAAGTAAACCAATACTGAGCACTTGGAGTATAGATGGTGAGTGGCACAGGGAAAACAGTCAACAGGGAACAATTGATTTTTCTAATAAAAGATCCATAAATATCAAATTAAACAATTTTATTTCAGGTTTTAAAAACAAGAAAAAGATTATTTCTTCACACAATTAATAGTTAAGTTATATTTTTACTACAGGATGTTGCAGAAGCAAAATCTTTGTGACTGGACAAACACACAGCAGAAAATCCATCAGTACTATTTATACACAAAACAATACCTCTCACTTCAAGCACTCACTTTCACCTCTGTTTCAAATTGCTGAATTCTGGGATATATCTCAATAAAATATTGTCATCTGATCTCCCTGATCCTCCTATGACCACTACATTATTCTTCCAGTATTTAGTATGGCCATTGTTGGAGACAGGAATTTCAGCCTGATTTATGCAACTGTCATGTTTTCTGAAAACAAATAATAAATATGTGTACCTGAAGTTGATACCTTTCTTAGGTGACAAAATGTTTCATTAAAAGTGATCAGGACATTTAGGAAAGAATGTATCCTAGAAATTGAATTTGTTGTTTTAGTGTGTTTGGGGCAATTCAAAACATTCCAACCATTGTAACTCAAATTACTTCCAACCATATTCTTTACAGACTGCAAACTGAGAATCAAAGGACAATTTTGAATTCTCACAGTCAGGTTGCTTTATGTGCCCATGATATTACAAGCTGCTTGAAGAATTAGGGAAAAAGAAAAAGAATCATGACCTTACATCCATCACTTCAAGATAATCTATTCTGGAATGCAACAGGTTTCTCTGGTCTGGAAAACTGAACTTTCCATTTATGTTTTAAGGGTACCCATCTCTCAGAACATAGTTCTGTTCCAGGCATGTAGTAAAAATGGAATTAAAGTGACTAGTGTCCTTGTAATCACATCAAGTAATTCACATGTTCATGATCTACATTTTTATCTGACATAAGCTGGGTAAAACGAACAGAATTACACTGTCAATATCATTACCAATAAAGCCTTTAGGCTTGCAAAAGTAGAAAAGCTTAGATGTGCTCTTGTCAGGAGACGGATGTGAAAAAAGCCTGGTGAGCTCATAAAGGCAGATGAATTAAAGAAAGTGCATGCTATGAGAAATTTTATACCATGCTGATGTAGTCATAGATAAACAACTAATTTCAGATTCACTGAAAGTTCTGCAATTGTTAAAAGAGTAAAAATTTCAGCTGGGCTGAACTTTTTGATGAGTCAGATTTTTTAAAATTTAAAACATTTTAATAAAACAATATCAATTATGAAAACCTGCTGAAAGAGTACAAGCAGAATTAATTCAAGGTTTTCCTGATTTCATGCCAGCTCATGTGCCACACCACCAAAGAACGAGACACAGTCAATTCTGCTAAATAGAAGAGGATTGATCCATGACCCTGAAATCAAGTGGCAAGAGCTGATTCCCATCTGCGCTCATTAAAGCTAGTCTTGTGTAAAGAAAATTGCCCTTGTGTGTACTGAAAAGCACACTGCCTTGAATCTCCCCTGGGTCCTTTGTGCTCTATTTGACAAAAATTAGTATTTTTCTGGAAATGTGGGGCATGAGGCTCTATGCATTTCGTGAGCATACAAAGCTCTTGAGAGAGAGCTGGAGGACTGTTTAAGCGAGCAAAAGCCAAGACTGGTGGTGTTTTGTCAGTACCTGCCTTTTGAGGTCTGTGTCTCAAAAGTGCAGCAACCCAAGGTGGCTGCACTCTTGAGACACAGACCCAACCATCTCAAGGTGGCTCCGCCACACTTCCCTCTCCTCAGGCTCTGGCTGCCTAGCGCTCAGGACAGCTCTGCTGCAGCCTGGGCTGAGTAAATTGGGATCGCACTGCTGGGATGGAGCCAGGGCAGAAAGACCTCATCAGGACCTGCCCCTGGACCTGCTCAGGAGGTGCATTTGAGCTCAGGCCCGTGCCCATTGCTGCTTGCCTTAGCTATGTTGTACATATGCTTGTACCTTGCCAATCCCACTCCTGACTCACCAACTCGACATCCTTTAGCCTCAGACCTGCCTTGTCACTACAGACATTGTCCGGCAATCAACCAGATGGTGGCTGGCCCTGTTTATCATCACCCTGCTTTTCTTGCATGGGTGCTGTGGGAGCAGACTCTTGTTGCTGAGGCTGCTGCCCCATCTGCCTTGCTGCCACCCTCGACTCCCCATTCCCCTTTCCCCTGCAGAGCCGCCAGCTCTCGCTGGTACTCGACAGTAGGTCCCCATAGTGCAGCCCCACAAGGACACGCTTTAGTGGTAACTTGGCAGTGCTAGGTTAACAGTTGGACTTGATGATCTTAAAGGTCTCTTCAACCAAAATGATTGTATGATTCTATATCACATCTGGAATTGCATTGGTGAGATCTAGTCAGAGCAAGCCTAAACAGAAACAGGAAACAGACTAAACGAGTGATTTGTGCGGGTAATCAGTGTTTGTGCACTCAAGCTTATTCCCTCTCCCCCTTTTCTATAGTAAACCCACCTGGTCTGTGATTCTGCCTTGCTTCACAGTGCAGAGCCCTTCGAAGGCCACACAGCTGGAACCCTGCAGCTGGAAACCCCTTGCTGTGCTGGATGCAGCCTCCATTTTCATGTCAACAGCAGAATAGCCTAGAAATGGTGAGCCTGTGCCTTGCACACACAACACAGGGGAAATGCCTCTCCAGAGCACGCCTCCAGCCCTCCAGAGCAGAGACCTAGACTGAATGTGGCAGCTCATGTCCAGAGCAGATTTTCTGAGGAAATCAGATCACAGAAATAAAGGAGGACAGTGTGAGATAACATCGCCTCTTACACTCGAGGTTAGAATGAAGCCAGTCCTGCTATTTCTGGCATTTTCAAGGTGTCAGTTCCTGGATGTACAGCAAGGAATGTAGAAGCACTGAGAGACCAGATGTGAATTAGGGTTATTCAGGCTTCTAATTTTTGTCACTAAGGTGATAATTCACCAAGGTGAATCCTGTGGGGCCTGGATTCAAAGGGTTTGAGCTTTTTGGGTGATCTGTGGCTCCAAAAGTATCCATCTACCAGTGTTCCTTTGCTTTTCTGGTGCTGACATTGAGCTAGGAGACTGGAGGGCCTTCAATGACTGAAAACACTGAGAACTTCACACTAAGTGCTTCTTCATACAGAAGAAGGCTTGTAGAGAGCAAAATGCTGGACGAATGCCATTGATTAGTAAATCCTATCATATCTGATTGCTAGATAGTTAAAATTGGTTTTCGCTCTACAGTGCTGTAGATAGACTTGGAATAAATACATAATATAGCATGATAATTTGTTTCTTAAATAAAAACTAATTAATTCTTTGAATAAATTATTTGGAAAACTTTATTGCAACATTTCTAGCTAAAGATATAGAGATTTTTCAGCGAACTAGTTCTTTCTTTTTGGCCAATAGGCATTTTTTATTCAGAAAAGAATAATTTTCACTTGAAAACCAAAAAGACAAGAGGAAATGAAGATGGATTCAAAGAGTTTAACAGCTACTGGGTCTCAAATTAAAATATAATTGACAGTTGAAGTCCGAAATCTGTTTTTTGCTTCCCCAAAAACATAGCAAAAAGAAAGCATAGGGAGTTAGGCTTGATGATCCTTATGGGTTCCCTCCAACGTGAGAAATTCTATGATCCTAAAATTCTATGATTTCATTGTGTCAATCAAATCAAAACAAAACATTTCAGTCTTACCAAAAGAAAACTTTTCTAAACATACCTAAGTGGACCCTTTTTATAAAGCCAAATGAAGTATTTTTAATTTTCCATAATGCTACTTTTGAATTCCATATTTCTAATTCTGTCTTGGTTTTGGCTGGGATAGAGTTAATTTTCTTACTAGCAGCTGGTATAGTGCTATGTTTTGGATTTAGGATGAGAGTAGTGTTGATAACATGTTAATGTTTTAGTTGTTGCTAAGCAGTCGGGGACTTTTCAGCTTCCCATACTGGCTTTCCAGAAAGAAGGCGGCGGCACCCTGGGTGGGGTGGGTGGGGGCTGGGAGGGCCCACAGCCAGGACAGCTGACCCAAAATGGCCAAAGCAGTATTCCATACCATATGATGTTATGCTTAGTACATAAAGCTGGGGAGAGAACTAAGGGTGTGGACATTTGGAGTTATGGCGTTTGCCTTCCCAAGTAAACCGTTATGCGTGACGGAGCCCTGCTTTCCTGGAGATGGCTGAACACCTGCCTGCCCATGGGAAGCAGTGAATGAATTCCTTGTTTTGCTTTGCTTGTGTGCATGGCTTTTTGCTTTGCCTATTAAACTGTCTTTATCTCAAAAGACAAGGATTTTCTTCCTTCTTGTGCTCTCTCCTCTTCCTACCCTACCGGGGGAGTGGGAGGGGAGTGAGTGAACGCCTGCATGGTCCTAGTTGCCAACTGGGGTTAAATCATGACAAAATCTTTTTGGTTCAGAAATGCACCTGTCAAATATTAGAAGTGTTGGAGTTTAAGAAACTATTGTTTCATGCTCTGTGGAACATGAACTATGCCTAGAGGAGAAAAAATTAAGATTGCAAGAAACTGGTAGTAGGACCACAATTGCTTATAATGACTAGTGCTTCTGAGTTTTTGATTTGGCTTTGAAAGTGACAGTTTCTCAGGAAGTGATGGGCCATATACACCAGGATTCCTCTTTAACATGTTGTAAACTTCTCCAGGCTCCCCACAAATGACACAACCAAAATATTGTATCTCTTAGTTAAGAGATAAAGTTAAATAAAGAAGTGAAGTTAAGTAAAGTTTATCTTAGTTAAGAGGTAAAATAATTTATCTCTTAGACTTCAAGTAAGAAACATATCAAAATGCAGTGCAAGGAACTTCTGTATTGCTGTTCATTCTGGTAATTAAACACAGTTTCAAGATCCATTAACTGTTTTTCAACCCTATCGATTTCTGGTTCACCCTACTTTTTTTCCCCCTCAATGGAGTTGTAGACCATTTCAGAAGTTGTGTCCACAAATTGCATCACATTTATACATTTAGTTTTCTCAATCACCTTTCACAGAATTCTTTGAAACAGTCTATGTAAACCCTATACTTTAAAGCACTGAATACCAAGTCAATATTCACTGAAGGCAACAGCAATGTACTCCATAAACATCTTTTTACAGATTTTGCTGGTTTCCTCAGAATGCGAGCTTTCATGTAAAAATAAATTCTCACACCCTTCGGCTGTGGAAATAACCTTCATTCCCTAAATCAATAGATTTCTATCTTGTTCACTCTGCAGTCAAGACAGACTGAACAATATAACACCTGCAGAGGTGTGGATGTCTTTCATCTGAATAGGATTTTAACTTCAAAGTCAGTATTTGACTCTTTAAATGCATAGGGCTCAATTTTCAGTTTGTAACAAACTGCAGACAGCTTGTGACAAAAATCACAGTTATTCCTGCTTCAGCGGGAGTAAACCTGATGCCACTTTCTTCCCAATGTACCTGTAGGGAACTACAGCCTCACCACCTCGATAAGCACCCCGGGGAGCAGCTCTCTGCACAGCTTGTGCTGCAGCTGCAGTAAGGCCAGTCTGGCAGGGAGAGAGCGAGTTCCTTCAGCGTCTTTGCTGCGCAGGTCTGTCGAGGAAACTACAGCCTTGTCCCAGGGTTCACAAGGTAATTTAACAAATAGTTTCCAGGTGGCCAAACCTCTATTTTCTACACACAGCATCTGACACATGCGTGGGATGTTATGCAAGCTCACTTAAAACAAATAATAAAATGTCTTTTCTTGTTTTACATAGGTGAGTGAAAACCAAATCAAACTGAACTGCAAGCAAATTAATTTTGCCCTCCTTCTATGCAGTTCTTAATTTCCAGCCATAATTATAGCATTTTTACAGTGTTAAAGACTCACTGACTTCTAATGGGAAATATTAACAGATATTCAATACTGGGAAACAATCTGCCCCCTCATGAATTATAATGACAAACAGCCTCCACTCTGCTCTGGTGGAAACATTGATTAAAACAATTTTGCTTATGTTTCACACTTAGGATAAAAATCTTTTGTATAGACTTCTTGTAAAAGAAGAGAGGCTATACTAACAAGCATGTGGGTATCATATTATCAGAAGACATTTCTGAAAGCACTTAAGATTTTTAAAGTAGAAAACATTTGAGACAAAATTAAATGTAGTGTTAAGATTGTAAGGGAACTTTCTGAGAACACTGTAAAACAAACAAAGTTGAGATTGTCTCTTGGATTCCAACTGACAGAGATAAGTATCTGAAGTGTGATGCAACACCTCTAAACTCAGCATATGCTTTTTCTGTATGACTGTTTAGGCCCCATTTATTCCCATTTTCAGGACTGTTCACATCTTGTGGATCTTAATTTCTTTAGGCACCACAAATTAACCTGTTGCCTGAACCAGTGACTCGGGTGGACTCAGAGGAGTGCCCCTGCTCTAAGAAGAAAGGTGTTTACCTCCGTATTCTTGTACACAGATAAGTCAGTTTTGCTGAGACCTGTGAGAGATGGCTGAGAGGTTAGATACAGTTAGATATTTCCCACAGGGGATGTGGAAAATCTGAGCACAAGGTTTTGTTCAGCCTGGGGAACATGTAGTCCCAAAGGACCACCAAACAGTGGGCTATCCTTGGCAAAGATGACAAGAGTGAGTTTTCGGTCAGGACAGGCATTTCTGTAACTATAAAATTTGCCATGTGCTACTTAAATTTTTCACACTTTACACAGCAAAAGCAGTACAAGTAGTATAAAGAAAACATAGGGCAGGACTACAACATATTTTTTTAAAAATACGTAACTTGAATAAATTGCATATTCGTGATATATTTTTGGGTGGCTTCCAAAAGCAGCTCTTAAACATTACTAGCAGTCTTAGAAAGTCCTCAAAAGGATAACGCATACTAACCAAATTAATTCGTTTGATTAGGCATGTTTAGCAGCCATTTCATGCAGATCTCCACATCACAGAGGATGTAGAGAGGAGAACAAGGTTCACAGAATCACGGAATCACAGAATAGTCAGGGTTGGAAGGAAACACTGGAGATCATCTAGTCCAACTCCCCTGCCACAGCAGGGTCACCTACAGCAGTTGCACAGGACGGCATCCAGGCAGGTTTTGAATGTCTCCAGTGTGGGAGACTCCACAACCTCTCTGGGCAGCCTGTTCCAGTGCTCTGCCACCCTCAAAGGAAAGAAGTTCCTCCTCGTGTTAAAGTGGAACTTCCTATGTTCAAGTTTGTGCCCATTACCTCTTGTCCTATCACTGGGCACCACTGAAAAAAGACTCTTCTCATCTACCTGGCACCCTCGCCTTAAGTATTTATAAGTATTGATAAGATCCCCCGAGTCTTCTTTTTTCTAGACTAAAAAGCCCCAAGTCCCTCAGCCTTTCCCCATAAGAAAGATGCTTCAATCCCTTAATCATCTTAGTAGCCCTTTGCTGGACCCTCTCCAGCAGTTCCCTGTCCTTATTGAACCGGGAAGCCCAGAACTGGACACAGTACTCCAGATGTGGTCTCACCAGGGCAGAATAGAGGGGGAGGATGACCTCTCTCAACCTGCTGGCCACACTCTTCTTGATGCACGCCAGGATGCCGTTGGCCTTCTTGACCACCAGGGCACATTGCTGGCTCGTTGCTGGTTGTATGAATACAGCTGGATACTCACAGAATATAAGCTTAAATATATATCAAGAAATTAATGCTGCAAAATTATGTGCCTGTGATTTGATTACTATGATGGAAATAACACTCTTCCAATTAGAAATTTGAACAGGTTGAGAATCCTAGATATAAAAATTCATATAAAATATTGTGTCCCAGAATGATAATGGAACTCATCTTCACAGAAAATTATGCTTTCAAGTAAATGAAGGTGTTTTTGTTTCAAGAATTTTGTAGCATAGTTTTGAAAAACTAAGTTTTGCTACTGTGGTGGGTTGACATTGGCCAACTGCCAGACACCCACCCAGCCTCTCTCTCACTCCCCCTCTTCAACAGGACAGGGGGAGAATACAAGATGAAAAAGCTCACAGGCTGAGACAATACCAGGAAGATCTTGTACCAATTACTGTCACATACTTGGTGAAAAGCAATTTAATTTCTTAACAATTAAAATGTATGTGGACGGTGAGACACAAAGAAGAATTCCTTCCACCCCTTCCTCCTGGGCTTAACTTCACTCCTTCATTCTCCATTCTTCTACCTGACCCCATCCTGAGCAACGCAAGGGGGATAAGGAATAGGGTTATGGTCAGTTCATAACAGTTCCTCTTTGTCATTCCTTTTTCCTCACACTCTCCCCCAGCTCCTGTGTGAGCTCCTGTCCATGTGCTCTAACTCATGCCAGAAGCCTGCTCCAGTGTAGGCTCTCTACTGGCTGCAACTCCCTTCAGGGAATATCCATCTGCTGCAGCATGGGTTCCTCCACGGGCTGCAGAGTGGTTATCTATTTCACCATGGACCTCTGTGGGCTGCAGGGGGACAACCTGCTCCACCTCAGCCTCTCCATGGGCTGCAGAAAAATCTCGGCTCTGGCATCTGGAGCACCTCCTCTCCCTCCTTTTCAGTGTCCTTGGTGTCTGCAGGGTTGTTTCTCACACTTTTTTTTTCTCCTCACTTTTCTCTCACAAACTGCCATGCAGCATTTTGCCCTTTCTTAAATATGTTTTCCTGGAGGCACCATTAGCGTTGCTGATGAAACTCTCTGGAGTGTCCAGCATGGGGCATCCCCCAGCCCTTCCTCACAGAAGAAAGTCCCCCCTCTACTACCAACACCTGCACACCTACATCCAATACAGTTACAAAACAATTTGACATCTCCTTTCTGAAAAATAGAAGAGAGTTTTCAATTCACATTTTCACTTCTTCAGTACAAACTTGCCAGAAAGGAGTGAGCTGTTTTCACATCACACTGAAACTTTCTTCCTTCCTTGCATTTTAATGATCACAAGATCATTTTTTTCTTTTTCCGTTTGCCAAAAGAAAAAGCAGAATTTTTTTTCCTGTCTGTGATTAAAAGAACTGTAAAATTATGGTTTTAAATTCCCTATGCATTGTATTCTGTATTCTGCAAATGTTTCTAATTAGCTCACTGGCTGAACTGGTAAGATCTACTAACAAAAGACAGGGTTTTTTGTTGTTTCTTTTTCCTAATTAGAGGTCAAAAATCTTTGGAAGAGTAACAACCTGAAATAGACGTAGGATATACTTATAAGGCACAAGAAGCATACAGCTCATAGCCATTGGAATACATGGATGTGAAAACTGTATATAAATTTAAAAAAATGCATTTTTAGAAGAAAGAGCCAGTAAAGACTGTTAGAAACAAGGTTTTCACTCCGGATTTATCGGCAGATAACATAATTCTAAAGGCACATAACTCCTTTTTTCTAAGTGTAAGAATAATTAATAGGTTAGGACTGAACAGAAAATGAAGAGTACCTGCTGGTCTGTTTATTTCTGTGACACTAATAGCTCCAAAAGTGCCCCATCTTTGTAAATCTTAACTCAGGTACACACTGTTTTGCCATTTGTGCAATTAATAAAATTCATTTCAGTAGATAATGACCCCCAAAATAATGCTGTTCTCAGGAACAGGAAGGAGGAAAAGCTACACATAAGGAATAGAAAAGGAGAGACTGATAGAGGAAGAGTTTAAAAATTACAAAGGTAAAAGAATTCACCTTTCTGTCTCATCCTGTGCCTGATGGTGAATTTCAGGCTGATTTTAGAGGTGAAGAGCTGCAATAGTTGACCTTGAAAATGTAAAGAAAAATCGTACCAGTTTTCCCCTCAACTGTGTGTCAAATAGGATCAGTTCCTAATTCCAGACAAGGTGAGGAAGTTGTTTTGGCTACAATATATGCAGAGAGTCAGTTATTTGGGAAGAGACAGTAGCATTTGTTCTGTATTTTTAGTGTGTCTGGAAGAGTGCACAGAGGAACTGTAGTCTATAACTACAGCTTCTTCAGTAATAATGCAGCTAATTAATAGCAATCTATTATACCATTTATACTATATAAGACTTAACTTTTCTTTCAGGAGCCAGATGCACTATTCAATAATCACTCAGAGTAAAAGGGGTTTACACTTTCAAACCTCAATGCCTAAGTTCTAGCTGATCAGCATTGTGTGACTTCAACATCTGTGCACTCCAACTGGTTCCAAATGCCTTTTTTAAAAAGTTGGGGGTTTTTAAACTGCATTTATTTGATTGGAGTTGTAGAGGCAATTTAGCAGCAACCTTACGCTGCTATTTTTAGTCTCACTTTAGATTAAAACTAACCTTCTTGTTCATTCAAGCAAATCTACACCACTAGATTGATTATAAATTGGATTGGTGACAGTAGCTACTGTTCAGCAATGCTGAAGAACTAGAAAGACACGAAGGGCAAGATTTGCAAAGTGAACTTGCATATGTATTTGTCTTGTTAGGTGCCACTAGCAGTTATGAAATCCAACTTATTTGCCATCTACAATCCTAAATTTCTGTTCACTCAGTGAATGATTGAACAGATTTTATGCTTAGTTTACAGCTAAGTTTGAAACTGATTTGCAAAACAACCATTCTTTTTATTTCACTTACCCACATACTCTGATTCTCTAGGCATGCTCAGAGCTTCTGACTGTATAAATAATGCTGAGAAACTACTTCTCAATAAGTAATTATTGTTTGTATATAAAATATGGAAGATCAGATGAAATTCCTTTCGTTAATCCTTGATCTGGAGTATGAATTTGTACTTCAGTTTCTCACATCCTCCTTCCTTGTAGGTAAGGCAGCACAGGCAGCAACTTATTTGTTCTTATTCTGGTCTGCTTTATGCATGCTAAAACATTTTCTTTGCCAGAAAATAACAGTGACTCTGTGGACAGATGATTACCACAATCACCAGGCCTCCAGATCCTCATTAACATCCTCCTCACTGCAGAGAAGTTTAACAAGAGAGACTTTGCCACACCATAATATACCTCAACGAGACATATAGTCAAATCATGCATAAAAGCATGTTTCACATGGCTGAAATGAAGATTAAAATTAATAGAATATGGGAAAACAAATTTTTAATTAGGACAAACGTTTGGCAAGACTATTCAGTGTCTGAAGTGGGAATACGGTTATGCAGCCAGAAAGACTTCTCCCTAAAAGTTAGATGTCTAGTTATTGGAGTAATCAGTTAGACTCTGTCCATGGCATTTCCTAGTAGTTAGCCTAGAAGACTCCCTAATGATCATGCATGTGGATTTACCTGAGCCTTATATTTAGGTGTCTGACTCCTCCTGTGATCATAAAGCATGTATCCCTACACATTTATGGAACTTGTACATACACCCTTATATATATCTATCATCAGGTCTCTAAGGGCACTACCAGGCTGTATTGTCCCTGCCCACCCCCACCTGTACCCCCACCCCACCACCCATGGGCCCAGGAGCCCTGTGGGAAAGTAATAGAAGATCAACGAGGGGGATTGTAAATGCGCTTAAGTGACTCACACCTGGAGTGTCAGAAAACAGATATATCACAGTAATCGTTGTTTAGTCTTATGTGCTCAACAAGTAGAACATCTGCACTTAGATAATATAGGCCTGTGATGGACTCAGAGGGACCTTATCAAACATGCCTGAGATTCCAGCTCTGCTGTTGGAGAAGATCAAAGCACACTGGAAGAATACACCTGCTTGAATCCCTGACACAATGGTGAGAAAAGCATGTTCAAACTCTCTCTCTCTCACTAGCAAGGACTCTCTCTAGCAAGGACTGAGCTCCTCAGTTCCTGTGCTCCCATTTATGTGCCTCTCCCCAAGTGGTCCTTTGGAGATCTCCCTGTTCGTGAGGCATTGAGATTAAATTTACTCTTTGCATTTCATCTGTGGTTTTGTGGATGTTCCTGTGTCCTGCCTGTGTCAGCTCACACATGCCCCGTTTCAGCCCACCCTGGGTCACCAGTCCCTGACCCAGCCACGTAGCTGGAGTGCTGGTCTTCAGCCCTCTCTCTGGCCCTGCCTCCCAGAAGGACCTTGGCTCTTCTCTGCAGGTAGTTCATCTCCTGGATGGACCCTCAGGCACCCATCACCTTTTGCCCCTCATAGGTGCCCATGGCTGGCCTCTGGCCCCGGCTCATCACTTGCCATGCCTGGTGTTGTTGATGACCCTGTTACCAGCACGTGGTGCTGCCCACCCTGTGCAGGCCCTGTGGGTCTGCCCCCCTTTGGAGAGGGCACAGCCTGTGATGGGGTCACCCTCAGCCCCCAGCTCCCTGTCCCTCATGGAGCTGCCGGCCCTTGCTACACTCTCACATGTATATCCTACAAGCTTAATTGAGAGTTGTGTATTTCACTAAGTACGTTAACATGATGTTGTCACACTTAGTAAACATAGACTAATTCCTGGTGAAATTATAGATCCAGCTGTTGCTGAACAATAAGTCCACCAAAGTTCCTCTGGGAGGCCAAAAGAAACCAAAGTGAATCAGGCCTGGGGAGACAGAGAAAAGCTTGGTATCCAATGGGAATTCTTTGCATATTTATGAAACGTATTTCTAAAAAGCAGAAAGTTATAGGTTTCTTTCCAGAGTATATAAAAATTTCTGCTCTTCCCTTCCCTTCCCTTCCCTTCCCTTCCCTTCCCTTCCCTTCCCTTCCCTTCCCTTCCCTTCCCTTCCCTTCCCTTCCCTTCCCTTCCCTTCCCTTCCCTTCCCTTCCCTTCCCTTCCCTTCCCTTCCCTTCCCTTCCCTTCCCTTCCCTTCCCTTCCCTTCCCTTCCCTTCCCTTCCCTCCCCCCTTCCCTCCCCTTCCCTCCCCTTCCCTCCCCTTCCCTCCCCTTCCCTCCCCTTCCCTCCCCTTCCCTCCCCTTCCCTCCCCTTCCCTTCCCTCCCCTTCCTTTTTCATTATCTTCTCTTCTCCTCTCTTCTCCTCTCTTCTCCTCTCTTCTCCTCTCTTCTCTTCTCTTCTCTTCTCTTCTCTTCTCTTCTCTTCTCTTCTCTTCTCTTCTCTTCTCTTCTCTTCTCTTCTCTTCTCTTCTCTTCTCTTCTCTTCTCTTCTCTCTCTCCTCTCCTCTCCTCTCCTCTCCTCTCCTCTCCTCTCCTCTCCTCTCCTCTCCTCTCCTCTCCTCTCCTCTCCTCTCCTCTCCTCTCCTCTCCTCTCCTCTCCTCTCCTCTCCTCTCCTCTCCTCTCCTCTCCTCTCCTCTCCTCTCCTCTTTGTGGCATTAGAAGGATTTTTTTGGCATACTAAATCGGTTTGACCATTTTGGTCTGTTAAGCATGTATTTCATGAAGGTGCATCCTTTACAATAAAGGCAGAAGAACTGGCTGTTAAACAAGCAGCCAATTCCTCTATAAAATATTTGGTTGTCCGCTGAGTAAATTAATTAAGCCAACATACTCACTGAATAAGGCAACAATCTCACAATCTGCAGCAATCTCACTCAAGTCACTCAAAGTGTCAAAAAGCACCAAGTTAGAAAAAATATTCCCTGGGGATAAAATCTCAGACATACTCAGGTATATCCTTACGTAAATACCAAGTTTCTACTACAGTCCCTGTAATCAGTGCCACGTACTTCTGCTTAAAGTCATGTTTCTGCTGCCAGACATATGCGAAGTCAGTACTGCCTTCAAGGCAGTAAGGTGCTTAGAGCTCAGCTCAACCTGAAGCTTAGACAACCCTCCAAATCACTGTTGCCAGTGGCCTGAATCAATAGCAGGTATCAAATACACCCAAAGATAGAATCTTCTTAAAGCACTGTTGAACATCTGATTGTGTTACCCCAGCAAAGTTACATATCTAAAACAACAATTTTCCACTGTAATTATGAAAACAAGGGATGGTTCCTGCCGTACCAGAGCTAGAAGATTGACAGACCTGTTCTTTCCCTGCAGTTCAACCCTGGCCTGCCTAAGGCAGCTGCCTTCTGAAAAATCTTGGCTATGGCATGTACCTTGTGGCAACAAGACACCTAGGAACTGGGCATTGCAAAGTCAAAAGGCCTTCAAGGACCTAGACCTACAACATTATTTCCCCTAGATTTCTTGTTTTCTTCAGATATGTGTTTCAGTGGATTTCTGAGCTTCATCTGGGAGCACAGAAAATTACTGTATCCACTGAAGTTCCTGATGCCTGGGACCTTTGTTACAACATGCTCCAAAATGTCATTCAAAAATAGGCTCTGTGACCTCCACTGGTCATAAATTGCACTCTGCCTGACAAATGGAATAGCTACTTATTTGAAATGTTTTAAAAGTTTCTGTCATTCTACTTGTTTTTGCAATTAAGGTAGGTCTACAGATCTTTTGGTTCAAAGGTACTCCCCCTCTACTCATATATAAAACTTGTATATCTGATGCTAACACATACTGCAGGCTATTGTGGCATTCCAGTTAGGTGAAGAGAAAAGGGTGGCACTTTTTCACATTTATTGTTATTTGTTTGAAACTCTCCTGGCATTTTACAGGCAATAGAGAAAGTAATGAACCTTATTTTCTGACAGATCTGCAGTTTTAGGGGTTTTGTTTGTTTAAAAGATAGGTTTGTCTTTTGTAAAAGAAATTATAATCATACATCTTTTCTACTCTATTCTGGCTCTTCATTCCAACATACACAACGAAGAATCCAGATGTGGCAGAAACTTGCAAATTAGTAAAATTTTTCTTTTTAATTAAACCTTGAATTTTAATACATCACTCTGATGAAACTCAGGAACTGCTGGTCAATCAATAGATACACCATATCAAGCAGAAAATATTTTAGGAAATGCTATATAATATGTCATTATAATATGACAATAAAAAAGTCATGGGATGTATAAGTTTCCAGAAGGCTTTTGGATCAGAAAAAAATGCCATTCTCCAAGCAAGTCTTAAAATAGTCTTAACTTGCCAGATGTCCTCCATGAACCCTAGATATTTAAAACTCCTTTAGGAACCTAGATTTCTTTCAACTGGTTACTAGTTAAATTGCAGAGTAGAAAGCTCTCAATTTATTAAATACTTGATAAGCGTATCTCATCTGATTAAGCACTGTTGATTCAGGGTTCTGTATCCCATTTTCAGTTTATAATATGATCAACGAACTCCTCTTTTAAAATTATTTGCAACATTGACAACAAATTGAAAAACACATTGTCTCAAAACTGGATGAAAATATATTAGTTTAAAGACACAGAAAATATGAGAAGAGGGAATGGAGGAGTGACAAAGCTGACCAGGCACAGTTCAGTTGTTAATGCTGTGTTTAATAACACTCTCAGTTACTAAATTCTGGCAACCAAAGAGTCTAGCTGTAAGTCAGTTGTGATCTTTAATGTGCACAAATATAAACAGGACAAGGTCTAAGTTCAAAAGTAGATCAGTACTATTTACCTGGAGCTGGTAGAAAATAACATCAATAAATCTTATACTTCAGTTGAGTTAACATGATGCTTTTCTTTGTGTCAAAAGGAAATGAGTTTTGTGAGCTACTTGGATTTTAGGGTATTTGGACATAAGCTTTGTTTCCCTGTTTCTGCTTTGTCCTCAGAAAAAGTTTTTTTGTGTGTGTGAGTGTCACCATACGAATTAAGTCAGGCAGAAAGTACAAATCAGTGACTTTGAAACAGCAGCGGTCTCTCTTGAAAATGACAGGACCTGGGGACATATAAGTCTCTAAAGGCACACAGTCATCTTCAAGCACTGCACAGAATTCTTTCGTGATTGTTCACTGCAGTTATATACCGTTATCATATCATGATGACTCAAAAGAACGATTTGGTGAATGGAAGACTAGACTTGCTAAATAGACTGATAACGTCAGAAAATCGTAAGTTCCAAGGCAGAACATCTAAAATTGACTTGAAAGTTATTTGGCATGCTTCCTAGTACCATACACGTAGGTAGGATATTAAAGAAATTAAAACAGGGTAATTCATAAAATAGATTGTGAGTTAAAAAAAAAATAATCACAGAATGGTTGGGATTCTTGACATTATGAAATCAATGTAAGCTATTCCAACACAAGAACTGCCCCAAACCTTTCAAACTCAGGGTGCATTTTGGGTATTCCCAGAGCATCCAGTGAGATTTTACCTTCTCAATAAATTAAAACATTATTAAAGCTGCACTAATTATCTTATGCTTTCACTTGCACATGATTATACTCTTTAAAGCAAAATAGCAAAAAGGACACTTTGCTGTGTCAGGATAATAAAGTCTTCATTATGTTCAACTCTAGTCCAATTCTTTTTTCTTTTTTTTTAATGGTGAAAGCTATAGCAATCTTTGCTAATGTTAATAGGCAGCAGAGAGACTTAAAATAAGCATGTACCCAAAGGATATGCATTAAAGAACAAGCTCATGCATTTTTTACCCTGGAGGAGGTGTTAAGTTTGTGGGTCACCGATTCAGCAAGACTGAGATAGAAACAGGTGACCTGGACACTGACTCTTGCAATAGCTACAGAGAGAGGTTAAAGGGGAGATGGTTAACCTTTACAACACTACCTACTATATACAAATTGCTTTAACAAAACTCTGCTTCCTGAAGCTGATGGTATTCAGTGCCTTTCCCATACCAGGGCATTCTCCTTCCCTGAAAAGCTGGAATTTTGATCTCTAGCAATGGCTCAGATGTCTTTATTTTTTTTTTTTTCCCTTTCTTTTCTTTTTTTTTTTTTTTTCCTGCCTAAAGGCTGGTTTGAAAGGCTAACAAGAGGGAACAACGGCCATATCGCTGCCAAGAATATTAATTGTCTGTTTATGGTTGAAGTGAGCACTGGGGCCTTCATGTCCTGGGCATGCTTCCCACAGCTTGCTTCTGTTTCTGAGGGTAAGAGCAGGGTTTTACTCACCAGTGTTTCCATGAATTCTACAGATTCCAGTGAGGATAAAGTTAAAAGCATTTCTTTTTGCCCCTTTTTGTGTTAAGCTTCCTTTCCACTTGAGAAATTGTCTTTTCTTCCCTTTTCCATTAACTTCCCCGGGTTTCTGAAAAGATGCTGATGAAAATATGACCACAAACTCTCCCCTCATTCCCTTATGGCCCTATGTGATATGTGAGAATGTATGTGGATGGTCTTGTGAGATATTCCTTCCTTGATAACTCTGCTTTGGGAGCAGACAGACAATAAATAAAACTGAAATCTACCTATAGCTATTTTAGGTTCCTGGAGCCTCTAAATCAACATACATAATGGTCTGGACAATGTTTTTCAAGTAAAACTGGCTATTTACTCATTATGATCTTCATTCTTTCAGAACAAAAAAAATGGCTGGAAAGTAAGTGAAGCAAAACCTTGCTGTCTTTTTCTGATCTTGACATCATAATACCAGGGGTGTCAACTTACTTGTTTCACAGTAGGAAACAGTGGTTGGGGTAGCATTTTGGAAGTCCTCACCTCAGAAGTACTGAAGATCTCTCTGAAGAACCACTAGAACTGAGACTCAGAATCCTCTTGACTGTAGTCATCAGCAATCTATTTGTTGACAGAACTTATACTGGAAAACTGGTTAAAAGACCCAAACCGAATCAAACCAAACCAAACCAAACCAAACCAAACCAAACCAAACCATTCTGCTGATTATGAGGAATTCAAGCAATAGTTTTGAATAACTAAAACATAAAAGAGTAAAAAGTGAAATATTTAAATAGTTCATTCTGGTAGTTCCAAAATACTGTTTTTCATCCGTATAGAAGTGAAATTACTTTGATGAACAGACGTATCCCTAGGAAACCTTATTAAGCAATCTAGTCTCATCTTCTACATTTACCTAATTCAAAAGAGGTCCTTTGACCAATTTTTCTCACTGTCTCAATGATTTCTTTTAATAGTAGTCTATAAACAATTTTATATGAAGTAAATGAGTCTCAACATAAGCTACGCAAACAGCTGAGTGTCTCTTACAGCCCAATGGGAAGTTGCTGTAAGGAAGAAGGCGGCTTCAAAGACAAGACAGAAATATAGGCTTCGTACTGGGTCTCCAATATCTCATTCTAATATGATAATTACTTGGTTGGAAGTGGAAAGACAGATCAGCTCTATATTTCTGGCATGGGGTCTATCGCATTAAAACTCGACCATGTGGACCTAATCTTTTGCTTTTGCTAGAAATTCCTGGGGAAAAAAATTGCCATAAATCATCAGCTTTTAAATGAGTTGATGATCAAGAAACAAAGTTTGGAGTGAACCTGAACTGGCTTTTATTTCTCTTTCATTCTTCTTATGTCTTCCTGAAAATTTTTACCACAAACCTAACTTACGTCACCAGTAGTGATCATTCTCATTTTCCAGAAAGAAAAAAAATCCATTATTTTCCTGTATAAAATTAACATATATTAAATCTAATATTTTAAGGTCAATTTTGCTTAAATATTGATACAGCTTCAACTTGTTTTATCATGGGAAACCTCAAAGTACTGGGCTTTACGTTTGGACTAGAAAGTGATGAATTTTGTGGTCTTTCTCACATTCTCCAGGCAGTGAATTCCATTATTTTATTTTAATCTCTAAAAATATGATGACTCACCTCCTTTCTCATGGAGTTAGGTAGTTAAATTCTGAAGGTCAGAATAACCCTGGCCCTGCTCAGTCAGAGACTAGAAAACACTAGATGAAACACTAAATGTGACTCAGTGTTCTTTCTATAAGGAGCTAGTGCCAAGAGCAGAGCAGTGGGTGTAGGTACTTACCGTGTTCAGGCTTCAGTAAGCTTCGTCATGATAATTAATTCATGATATCAGGAAGGTATACATGATTAAGGTCATTTCATCACCAAAAAAAAGTAAGAAGTCTCTTAGTCCTTGTGTTCGTGTATAGGTTGCTATTTATAAGTCCAGGTTCAGAGGGGAGTCTAGAAACCAAAGGCTGTTTCGATGATTTGTGCGACATGTCTTCAAATGAAGAAGCGAATATGATGGAAAACTCCCTAGGGTTTTTCTTCTGCCTGCAGGCATAACCTCTTTCTTACTCGGATTTAGTTTCAATTAACTCCTTGTCAGCTATGTGCTGAGCTCAGCCAGGCACCAGACCAGTCAGCAACCTTCATAAATTGTGACAAATAAACAGATTTGAATATAATTTGAATAGCGTACAAGAATGCATCATGTCCTAGCCTTTCTTCCATGTTTGGTTGCTAACCATGGGTATGCTGATTCAGCATTAGTCTGAGTTTTTGCGTGGTTATTTATGCTCCCACACAGTGACTGCAAAAAGGTACCTTCTCTAATCTGATCATATTTTGCATCCCTTTTTTTCAGTGACAGTGAATGGATCTCTAGAAATTTGGATTATATGTTTTTATGGTCTACATTGTTGTACTTTCTACCTTTAAAGAAAGGTTTGCCAAGTACCATCTAAATCAGTGTATCCCCAAGACATGTAAATCACTTGTTATCTGTTCGGTCAGCAACTATATCTATATTTATTGTTGTAAAAGGGTTTAACCCAGGTGACTAATTTAAATAAAGCCATAAAAAAATGTTTATCCAGAACAAGGTACCTCTTAGAATGTGTTTGTAAACTGCCTGGAGCTGACCTGACAAAAAGAACATCTTTAAATATTATCTCTAGCCATGATCTGATGTCAAAATGCATTTTATGCACTATCGTTTGAAAGCCAGCTTCTGTCTTACTTTCATAGGGTTGTTTGTATGTCAGAAAGTGTGATAAAAGACATTGAGTAGGTCGAAGCTATCTGCCAAAAAAAATCAGCATCTTATTAAAGAAGAGGATGATGATGAGACAAACTTTTTGAAAACAAGCCCAAAACTCTCATCAGGAGGGTGCCCTAGGCTACCTTGGTGATCCGGATATTCTAACTGCTTAATGGAGTGGGAACCAAGGCAGGTGTTCATAATATAGGAAAGAGATCTATGTCAGAAATTACTTCAGTGCTTCACTACTTTATTAGTCCTCAGTATTTTCATTAATAACCAGGATAGTCGAATAAAGTGGTGAGAAAATGGTAAAATGACACTGGCCAGGAAAGGGACTCGGGCCCTTTGGAAGACAGTCGCAGTGTTCAAAATGATCTCTGCATTTTGCCATGATCATCAGTTATAAAGTCCTGATACTAATGATAATACTAAATGGACAGTTCTTACTAGGTAGACAAGCGAAGGAGAGCGAGATTGCACTAAGATGTAATTAATGAGCATTAGTGGCAATGGAAAGGCCTCTGCTGGCTATTATACATTGATTTCACAATGTCACTTAAGAAAAGTTTAGAATCAAAATGACACCATCAAAATCACCAAAAAATTTAGAAAATTTGAATGTGAAGATAGATTAAAGGAATTTGCCTCTGATTAGAAAAGACTGCGACTGAATTTTCCAGTATAAAAAGGTTTCTATTAATGAGCATGATCAATTGTTCTTTATGTCCCCTGAGTGCAGTACATTAAGTATTCAGTTTAATTTACAGCAAAGAAAATTTGGGTAGATCAGGAAAACACGCTTCTAACTATAAGGATAGTTAAAAGTCAGAGCAGGCTGTTTAATAGGTTGCAGAAACAGTATAATATCAAGCTTTAAAAGAAGTGATACAAGCTTCTGTCAGGGACTGCCTGGCTGTACTTAAATTGTCTCAAAGAAAGGACATAAATGATCTTTTGAGGTGAGGATTGGTTTGGGTTTTTTCCATTTCTACACTTTTCCTGTTTAGGAAGGTTTGTACTTAACAAATAAAATTTACTTTTCTGCTTGATGTGTTTTTCCCACAAGCCCATGATGATTCTTCAGGTTCAAAACATCACATCCATTTTATCAAGCAATCTGGGAGCTATTAGGCTTGTAGAAAATTCCCCCTATCTCGCTTAGCTATTCTTGATGCAGCAGTAATAATGAAGCCAATATGTTAAGCCAGGTTTCTGCTAGATCAGCTACTGGTAATCACTAATACACACAAAGATTCTAAATAAAAATATTAAAACAAACCATACAGATGATAAAGATAAACTGTAGAAACAGAGACAAAAATTACTAGTTACTAGTATATTAGAAGCATTGAAGTGAATCTTAATGTAAAGATAATCTAGGATTGAGTGAAAAAGCTTTAGAAAACCATTTAAAAACCCTATGAAAGCTACAGAACAAAAGATGTCAGTCTTTGAAACATTACCCAAGGAGGAATTATGTAGCCAGGACATCACGTAGCCAGAAGGTTATCAACAAAACCTGAAGGACATATCCAAGAAAGAAACAAAGAATCTTTAGAATGGCATGCAATTCTTACTTAAACCATGGGTTATGCTGAAGATGTCGGAGACACAGGAAGAAAATGCAGATAGAGAAGAAACTACGAGTCTTCCATAATGAAAGGTAAAAAATGAAATCTCAAATGTGAGCAGATCAGTAGAATACCACAGTAGAATGTCTTCCATGGATGTACGAACTATGATATTTTCCCCAAATTATCCAAACCAGAGAAAATAACTGAAACTATTCAGCTATACACTGCATAAACTGAAGCCAGTGTCAATTCTCCTTTCTCCTCTTACAAAAGACTACTAAAACCTCATGTGGTGTATTGTATTCAGTTTTCATTTTCTTGCATTAAAAATGATGGAGATATTCTGCAGTTATAGCATCCTGATTGATCTGGGTATTATAAGAGGTTACTTGTGATGAGTGTTCAGAGGAGCTGTAGAGTGGAATTCTGTGAGACTGAGAAATTACCTAAATGTGCTATAGGGTAAAAAATAATGTTTTTTCATTATTACAGGAACAGAAAACTGTATTTGGAAAGTCAGGATGTCAATAAATTTGGCAGAATGCTAATGTCACGTGGAGCGTTGCTGAGAACAGCATCATTCAGAGAAGTTAGTGAAACAATATTGAAAATAAGCATGCACAAGTATTTTGAGTTCACAAGAATTCTGAACCTAGACAATGTAGGCTGACAGGTATTATTACTGCTATGATAACTTATGAGTACTTCAAATGTTGTACCCTATCACATTGGTAAATATAACTATAAGGAAGGAGATTGTCCTGTACCAAAATCCACTTCTGAATAAATAATCTCTTCTAAATCACAGTATTGGAACATGAAATAAGAATTTTTTTGATCTGTTTTGATTTTTTTGCCAGAGGTGCATATTGCTGAAATGCTCAAATTTCATATTTTGCAATAAAAAGACATGAAAACAAAAGAAACTGAACTGATTTACTTAACTACACTTTCTTGAGAAACAGTCTCTGTGACATTTTCTTCTCAGAAAACTGCTTGTTTAAGTTTTTCTGTCCTATCATAGATCCAACTTTCCTTTTATTGTGCCACAACTATTACATTCTAAGGAACTGTGCCTATGTTTTAACATCCATCATTCTTTTATTGTTTTGGAAAGGAAACTATATACAGAGCCTAAATTTTCAGTTCAGCAGAAAAAACAGTTAGGACAAACTTAACAAAGAAACATGATCCTCCGAGACAACTACTGTAAAATGCAGGAGAGAAGGAAACTAAGAAAAAATTGTACAGCTACTCTTGGGTGTCCTAATTGAGAAAAAAATGAGTATATTTTTACATCAGAAAAGTGCTCAGCACTCTCTGGAACATGCAATATCTTCAGCTGAGCAGCAAGAAATCCTAATTGCTTTTGAATTTTGAAAAAAATATTTTCTGCAGAAAAACTTGCACTTCTCCCTACCACATTTAAACAAACCTTATAAAAATGCACATGGGCATCTGCAAAGGAGCACAGCATTTCATCTCTACAAGCTGAGTTCATCAATTTAGCTTAATATCAGAAGAGTATCATCTAATTATAGCAGCTCCAATGTAGGCAATAATTTACACTTATTTAAAAAAGCCCCCAAATTTTGTATTTTTTACTTTAAAGTAAAGTAAGCAAAATTTTTACTTACTTAAAAGACTTGGGTTTTTTGTTTATTCTACCTAGTACTAGGATTAGATCACCACTGTTGCTCTCCTCACAAGCTATTTTAGTATAAACTGGAAATGTGTAATAGCAAACCAGTCCCATTGTTGCTTTTTCATATAGGTGCATCCTTTGAATACGAATTGTATTTTTTTAGTATTCTCAATCTTTTAATTTTATCATTTAACATCACAGAAATTCAATGTGCAATTGAAAGATCTTAGCCACAGGAGAAAAGATGAAGCCAGCTAAACATGGACTTAAAGCTTGAGGGAAAGAACCAGAAACATTGCACTTCATCTTTCTATAGGGCCTTACATGTTCAAAGTGCTGTATGAGCACTCATTAGCAAAAACTGTCTCCTTTCATCCTCTCATGCTAATTACTGAGAGAAGCAGCAAAATGGTAGTAGTGGTAATATGCATATACACTGCACAATATAGTACTCTGCCATATACTAATTAGCATGAGAGTAGGAGAGAAAACTTTTATTGGAAGTATTCCAGGAATGCAAAAGCAGCAGGAAGGGAAAATACTCTTCCAAAGCACTTGAATATAACAAGATACAAAAGCCAAATAAAATAATCAAATCTGAAGAAAATATCTGTCTGCAGTGTTTTGGGGGGTTTTTTTGTTTGTTTTGGTTTGTTTTGTTTTTTGTTTGGTTTGGTTTGGTTTGGTTTGGGTTGGGTTGGGTTGGGTTGGGGTTTTTTTTGTTGTTTTTTTTTGTTTTGGTTTGGTTTGTTTTTTTTTTATTTGTGAAAGGAGAAGTATTTCTTTAATTGCGAATCTCCATTTATTCTCATTCAACTTGTTGCCTGTATTCACAGAAAAGAGTAACTGGCTGTTGACTGAACCTCAATTAAATATTATTAGTAAGTCATCTTCCATTATAGCCCTGTTTGTTCCCCATAGTGAGCTTGTAAATCACACAATTTGAGAACTGTGCCTTTCTCAGATGCTGTGCAGGGTGAAGGCTATGATCTCTCAAACATTTCTTGGAATTTCTCTCTTCCTCCAGGCAGTCTCTAACTGGAATTTTAATGTGATTTTCCACTGATTTGTTTTATTTTAGAAGTCTGTGGCAACATTTCTTTTTTGTTTTAATCAATTTTCCCACTAATTTTCTTTTTCAATGAGAAATGCAAAATTTCATAATGCTTTTAAGAATAACATCTGTTCATTTCCATGGAGAAAATCTCATTTTGTCTGTTATTTTCTCATTCCACTAGCAACTAACATGTGAGAAAAATTGAACTCTCTTCTGGAAGAAGGGAGGGAAATAAGAATTATTTTTTCTCTGTATGTATATTAATCTGAACTTACATAGGTGTTTAAAATTCTACAAGAGAAGTTGTATTTAAATATTTTGAAACAAACAAACAAACCCAAGAAATTATGACTGTTCAAAGATAATAGTCTAAATACTACCAAATATTTTGCTTCAAAGCAAGCATTTTCATTAAATAAAAATATCAATTCCTGTACGTCAGTCTTCAAAGCCACACATGGAAGATGCAATTAAATTGTTCAATAACATTGTCGTGTCCTGCTGGGTGTCGTGTGGGTGTCGTGTCGGCTGCTGGGGGTGTGGGGGACCCCAGATAGAACTGACAGATGCTCCCCTCTACCCTTCTTCAAAAAGAGAAGCAGAGGAGGGGAAAAGAGACTTACGGCCTTGGAAGGAACTAAACTACTTCAATGAAATATTAATAATAAAATAAAAAAGGAAATAATGAAATACATACAAAACCTCATCATGCTCCCAGGATGACAATCACATCACCAGCTGGCACTGGGGAAGTCCCAGGCTGGACTCAGTAACGGACAGGAACTGGATTCTGGATCTGGATTCAGGATCGGGATCAAAGGCAGATGAACAGACAGAGTCCTCCTCAGACGTCAGCCGTTGAAGGAAGAGGGCTGACCCTTTGATCCCTCAGCTTTTATACTGAGCATGATGCAGATGGGATGGAATACCCTGTTGGTCAGTTTTGGGTCACCTGTCCTGTCCTCTCCTCCCCGCAGGTGGGACTCCACTATGCTTTTCCACTTCCGACCCTCCAACAGGGCAAGTAACAAAGTTGGTTGGCCTTGGGTGTTATAGCAATAAGTATAAGCAGGAGCCTCCCTGCATACCATGTGTTGGCATCAGCTATAAACATAGGTCTTAACACTCTGAGAGTGAACATTGGCTGCACAATATGCTGTTAATTTCAGTAGTTAGAAGAGGCCCAGCTAAGAAGCAGAGTTACTGAACAAAATTGGTCCTGGTTTACCTCAAACCAGGACAAACATGAATGCTTAGTCCAGTAGTAGGTGGCTTTTCTCCCACCACCTCCTTTGAGGTTTGAAATCTTTATGGTATGGGATACTACTTAAAAGTGTAATTCACATCGGGCTTCTGAAGTTTTTAGGCACATAAGGGAAAAGAGAATATGCTAGCAAAAGTCGGAGTTAATTAAGAGAAGAATGCAGCCATGTGGAAAATCTTATTACCACATGTGATTTAAAAACATAGATGAGGACCTAACAAAATGGAGTAGTAATTTGAAATTTATTCACTCACAGATGCAGAGTATGCCCGAACATTGCAAACTGATTCAATGGACTAATATACTGTAGGTATTAGTTTTGCACACTCCTTCCCACTGATTTGTCAGAAAGCTCCTTCCTTGACAAAGAAACATTTTATTTTTTTTTAAACAGAGTCCATTTCAGCCTCGTTCATGTCTTTGCTAGCAAAAGGGTTAATTGTTGTCAATTGCTCTGATAGGTTTTTTCCATAAGTACCTCATAGTCTGTCTTTTATGGGCTGTCCTAACACCACAAATACATGGTATATTTTGGACAACCAGAGTTAACAGAGTGAATTCTCTGTAAAGCCCCGTTACATAGCTATGATATTACATAAACAACTAATAAAAAGCAGATTTCACTAATAAATGCTGTTGATCAAAATCTCTACACATTTCAAATAACTGAACTTAGTATGAAGGTCTCTGTGTTCTGCAATTTCTAGGATTTATTTTCCCTGCTTATTATCTGTCTTTCCCAGATGAATCAAAAATTCATCTCCATTTTAGAAAAATATCAGATTTCATAGCAGAAAAATACCATGAATTTAGAATTTAATATTCAGCTTTTAAGCTTAATTCATCACACAAACCTTACACATTTTGCCTTCGCTAATTTAAAAAAAAAAAGTCCCAGTAGGGATACTTTTAGACATGCAGGTAGCAAATACTGAATTATATTTGAATGTAGAAGAAAAATCTCAGTAACAACAACAAAAATGTCACTTTGCAAGTAATTTTTTTCAATATAAGAAATTAAAATTGTGAATAATTTGTGAATGTATTTTATTCTGAGAGATTAAAGACTAGTTATAACCTTCTAAAATCTCAGGTTTGTAATTCTCAGGTTTCTGCCTGCAAGATGTACTGGTATACCGCACTGACCTCTACTACTACTGTAGTAGAGTCATATTTTGCATGCAAGTGAAGTTATTTATTTACAACATTTCAGACACTTTGTCAACAGTGAACTTTAGCACTTGGAAGACACCAAAAGAAACAAATAAATGGAGATATTTAGAGGACGTAATTGTCTTCATTGACATCATATATTCTATACTCACTTGTATCTTATCAATGCTACTAGTATGACAAAGCTCAAAATCATTTTCTTACCTGAAAGTGGACATTAAAATGTGTCAGCCATAAATCAGGTGAAACACTGAAGATTTCTTCCTTGTTTGTATGTTCAAATAAGAGAACTATACAATGTAACTCTCTTGTGGAGGCATTGATGGCTTGTTTGTTTTTATTTCCTCTATTGGTACTTTAAGAGCATTGTTTCAAAGCAAAGAAATAATAAAATAGATAGATACATTTTATTCCCTGGCGTCTTCGGAGAGGTTTATTTAAAAAATATATATACACTATGAGAATATGGATACTGTTTTAAGAAGACTCAAGAGACACATTTAGGACTTCATGTAAGCATCAGTCTTACTGCCCAAAGTATTAAAAACTGGACATTTTTATCTTTTGGAGGTGATTTTACTTTCATTGTTTCCACATTGACTTTCTTGGACTACAGCATTTATTCTATATGAGTGATTCCGCAAAATACTACAGTTTAAAACACTTGCAAGGCACAGATAAACAGATACAACAGATGCCAACTAAAACAAGCATCACCCATAAGAAACTGTCAGACAGGGAAATTGTCTGGAAACTAATATCATAAAAATTCACACAATTTTTATCACAAAGCCATTGAGATCTTGCACTCATCATCCTTGGGATTCCAGCACCCAGAATAAAGCCAGTGGAAAAACCCACAGATGCAGAAATCGTTAGTGTATTTTTCATTACTGGAGGCATTAGCTAGCAGTGACTTTGCTCTAGTTCTGCGCTGTGCATTGTGCCAGGGTTTCTTTGCTCTATTTATTAAGCTGGCGACACAGGCAATGTTAACTCTGGCATTGAAATTCTGTTTGCAGTCAAAATTGGTTGTTCCGGTCAGAAAAGCCAAGCTGAGAAAGTGGCAGCATACTGATCATCTCTCAATAACTTTCCATCCAAACTTCTGTGGGGAATGTGAGGGAGGAAGAGGATTTTTCAGCATATAGCTGGTGAATGAACTGTCAAATCAGAAAACCACACTTCATTCAGGTAAGTCTTGCCATCTCCTTTTAACCTGGGGGTCTGGCGGGTCCAGCATGCTGAGGTAACGAAGAAACAGGGGCAAATGGAAAACTGTCTGTGGTGGTGAGAGGGGATGCTCAAAAGAACAAGGAGGCCAAGGTCCTGGCAGCAAAACTTTCCATGTTGCTATTGTGTTTCCATGTTCCGTTATGCTGTGTGCAATTGTGCAGAGAACTAAGGCATTGCTCAGGACCCACTCAAGCTGTCCTAGGCAGGAGCAGTAGTTTATTTAGATTTGTAGAAAACATGTAAATACAGATATTTGGATGTCATCTAGCCCATTCCCAGGCCCAAAGTCAGGATCCTCTGAGAGGATTCAACAGGTGGACCTGATGTTGGCAGTACTGCACTGCAGTCAACCCAGCGTGAAAGTATCTTCTCTGATATGAGAAGCTGAGACATAAAGGTCTAATCCCCCCCTGCCCTCACCCCTCCAAAAAAAAAAAAAAATCAAAAACCAAATCACACACCAAAAAAAACCCAAAACCCCAAAAAACCCCATTCCTGCTGTTCCTATGTTTTGCTCTTTTTTGAGAAGTCTAGTCCCTCAGCATATTGGTGAAACTCACTGTCACGACAGTTCATTGTTAGTTACATCTATACTAGCAAATTAAATCTGGCTAAACGCATAGTCTGTAGTATGGGCATGAGAGCATTTCTCCTGTGCAGAGGTTAGCTTGCTTTAGGGCATGGCTGTGGCTTCTGCCAAATAACCTACGCCTGAACCCTGTTCAAGAGACAGCACAAGCCAGAGATGCTTCCCAGTGTGCAAACAGCAGGCCCTATGGAAAGATGAGAGTTTAGTCGCACAGGTGTAAACTGTGCTGTGCCAGGGCCACAGAACAGGATGTGGCCAGGTATTTTTTACTATCAGTACAGTTATAGTCACTAGGAAAATGAGCCACAAATTTAATTTTCCCTCAACTTTTCTCGTATTTAATGGTCTGGGATCAATCACTTTCTTTCAGCTCATATTTCCATACTTCCTGTTGCAAAAGCAGGGATACATCCTTGTCCACCTGCAAACATGTATTTCCAGCATCACAGACTTCAACAGTCATGGATTTTCAGTACGCAGACCAGATGCAAAGGAGGGCCACAGGAGGACCTAAGGCTGGGTCCTTATTTTTGGAATTTTATCCCAATAACTGAATCTCATCACTCTCCTCTGTGCTACGCAACAAGCACTTACTGCGTGACCCTATCTTCAGGCGCTTTGGTGAAAAGGTGATGTTGCAGTCATATCCCAAATACTCTAGTGCACTCTGAAAACTGTCAAATCAGTCATGTTACCATATTCACAGCATTTCACAAACAACCCAGGGCAGCGTGGCTGCATGAATTACATGCCAAAAAGGCACCGTGTAGCCACCATAGTGTGAACATAACATCACTCCCAAAGTTACCTGTGATGATTGGATGCAAGTATAGGGAGGTGCTTATTTCTTTTTCAGAAGAAAAGAAGATTATGCATTACAATAAGGAGACTGTGCATTATGTATACCTGTGCAATACCTAAACTTTTAGACCATTAGTAACCATTTTTATTTTGTTCCAAGCAGTTCCATATCATGCTTGAAAAATTCCTTTAAGTCTGCCAAAGGCCCGTTGAATACTTCTGTCCTGGTTTGAGGCCCTGCCCGTCCCGGCTCAAGTGCCTCTGCTGCTGCCTGCAGCGGCACCAGCACCACTGTCAGCCGCCCACCATCACTGCAACGCATACCCCATGCCACTGCCTGGAATACCATCCTGGGCCTTGAAAAGCAAGTCTTGTGGTGACATGATACTCCAGAAAGAATTGAGTCAGACAATGCAATTCATTTTAAAAACAATCTTATAAATAATTGGGCAAAAGAATGTGGCATTGAGTGGATATATCATATCTCCTATCATGCACCAGCTTCTGGGAAGATTGAGCGATACAATGGGCTGTTAAAAACCACACTAAAAGCAATAAGGGGTGGAACATTTAAAAATCGGGACAAGCATTTAGAGCAAGCTACCTGGTTGGTTAACACCAGGGGATCCATCAATCGAGCTGGTCCTGCTCAATCCCTGTGGTGCATGAAAGGAATATATTAGGGAAAACTGTTTGGGTTTTTCATGCGTCAGGCAAAAGCAAACCCATTCGTAGGACTGTTTTTGCTCAAGGACCTGGTTGTACTTGGTGGGTGATGCTGAAGAATAGAGAAGTTCAATGTATACCCCAAGGGAATTTAACCCTTGGTGAGAATACTCAATCCTGAGCTGTATAATGCTGATCACTACATAATACTAACAGCGTCCAATAAGTGCTTTTCAGAATAACACAGTGAGGATGAAACCTGAGCTAACTTCATCAAGTGACGCTCAGCAAGCTCTTCGAGATGGACATGCTACCCATGGGCACAAACCACCATGAATTTTTGTACTATCTTTCCTGCCCTGAGATGAGATCCTGCAATCAGGAACTAAATGGACTTAACAAACTTTTGTATATAAACATAAAATCATAGATAAGTGACCTGCATGTATCCATATATATATATCTGTGTGTGTATAGATTTGATAGATGAAAGTAATAGTGATCTGAGCAAGATGCAAATGGTATGGAATAAAGGGTGGAATGTCCTGGTTTGAGGTAAACCAGGACCAATTTTGTTCAGTAACTTTGCTTCTTAGCTAGGCCACTTCTAACTACTGAAATTAACAGCATATTGTGCAGCCAATGTTCACTCTCAGAGTGATAAGACCTATATTTATAGCTAATGCCAACACATGGTATGCGGAGAGGCTCCTGCTTATACTTATTGCTATAACACCGAAGGCAGCGAACTCGGTTATTTGCCCCATAGGAGGGTCGGAAGTGGAAAAGCGTAGTGGAGTCCCACCTGCGGGGAGGAGAGGACAGGACAGGTGACCCAAAACTGACCAACAGGGTATTCCATCCCATCTGCCTCATGCTCAGTATAAAAGCTGAGGGATCAAAGGGTCATCCCTCTCTCTCTCTCTTTCTTCAATGGTCGGCATCTGAGGAGGACTCTGTTTGTTCATCTGCCTTTGATCCCGATTCTGATTCCAGATCCGGAATCCAGCTCCTGTCCATTACTGAGTCCAGCCTGGGACTTCCCCAGTGCCAGCTGGTGTCATGATTGTCATCCTGGGAGCTTGATGAGGTTTTGTATGTATTTCATTATTTCCTTTTTTATTTTATTATTAATATTTCATTGAAGTAGTTTAGTTCCTTCTGAACTCATAAGCCTTTTTTCCCTCCTCTGCCTCTCTCTTAGAAGAAGGGTAGAGGGGAGCATCTGTCAGTTCTATCTGGGGTCCCCAACACCCCCAGTAGCCGATTCAGCCTGAACCATCACAACTACATAATGTTGACTTACTCAATAATCACAGAAGCCACCTCACCATCAATATGCAATTATATAATATTCCTATGGCAACTACAGCAACTGCTTACATGGAAAATTAATGTTAAGAGACTAACATATTTTTAGCCATCTTGTGATACAATTTTGCTGCTGGAAATCTCAAAGGAATGGCACCACTGTGAGATGGTGCAGCTCCTTGTAGCATATCAAGGACTGCTCTTTGAAACCGAGGACTGCTAAATTAAGTGGGCACTAGGAGCCTAATTAACATTTTCACTTAGTACTACTCTCCTAATCTGAGAGCCAAAACAGATTTGTATTCCAAGGCATTGTTTCTAAAACAATAAATCAAACTGAAGTATTCCTTGGCCATCTTCCAATGAGCTGCTGAATGCTAGTCGCCTCCAAAAAGTAGAAATCAGCATCACTGTCAATGCAGAAGAAAAAATAATAAAGCATAAACTGTGGTCTGTGAGTATATTGTCTCTACCTATCTACGTTTTCCATTGTTTCTTACTGTCAGAGCCATTTTCAAATGTTCTGAAGCACTGCTGAAGAAAAAGAGACATATGAAGGCCCCTTGTAATCTTAATCAAAAAACCACTATTTTTCAGTGATTTCAAGGCCTTAGTCCTAACGCAAAACCCTATACCAGCAACCAACGAGATTCCCCAGGTGCTGATTTGGCAGTGTTATGTCAATTCGCACTAACTGACATCTAGTGCATTACATTTCGCAAACTGTAGGTGCAAAGTTTGGGTGCATGCTAGCCCTTATGTTGAGTAGGCAAATATATGTTCCATATAACAAACTGTTGTCTGCCTGTATTTCTTTTTTTTTTACTGCCTAGTAGCTAGGCAGGTCAGAAACTCAAGCATCTACTCTATCATTTAGGAGCAGCTTTTGAATTTGCTACAGTCCCTAGAGGATTTTGGGTCTTCTAAACTAATCAAGGATTTATGAGACATAAATACTATATTATATCTGATAGATGAATTTTTCTCCCCACTAATGATCTTCTGGCCAGTCTAAGAATGGAGGAATGCTGTTGGATGAAAAATAGATATTGTAATGCATTGCCCGGAGGGAATTATACCAGAGGGAGAAATGAGGGAGGACCTTTTCCACGGGTGGTCACACAACTGTAGAACAGACATGTGTATAGATATTGTGATTGTGGAAGCTTATTTGTTTTGAATATTATTTGGATTTTAATGAACACCAAAAACATTTTATGTCCAATAACTTTGTTAATTGCACAAAATTCCATGTTGCGCAGAACGTCTAAGGAAAAGATGAAGATCTTAAATTAATATAAAAAAGCTCCATTGGCGTGGATGAAGCCACAGTGGTTTATATCAACTGAGAAGCTATCACAAAAATGAGATGTGGCTAATGGTTGTGAAGTGCACTTCTTTTTGTAAATTGTGGAAGACAAAAATGTGATATTTTTAGAAGCAATATTGTAGGAGACAACTTATGCATACATGATATTAATGGCATAAGACATTAAGCTCTGAATGATTGCTTTTCTCCATTTGCATACCAATGCATTATTTTATATTTAACTGATATCTCAGATGGGTATCTGTTCTTTCACCTCCTTTATTTATGTAAGACGTTTTCTCCTTTTTCTCTTTCACAGGTTTTGTTTGTTTGCCTTGATATTTTTAGGGTCTGCACATTTATTCCGGGAATAGGTTTTGTTTGTCAGGATGACTCATGCCCACCCTCTTTCTCTCATCCATACAAGCGCACAAGCAGAACTGAAATATCCCTTATGTCTTCAGAGCAGGAAGGCATTCTCTTGGTAGCTTGTAATTTATTTCATCTAATAGAGCTCTTATCATAGGTGTACAGTGAACACGAGCTACTTTTGACTCCTTTAAAGGTGGGTTTGGTTTCAGTTTGTTTTCTTATCAATCCCAACGGAGATAATCTTTACTAGATTCACACCTCTTTTATGACCTGTGGGCTAATGCAAAAGCTGTTGGGTTCCTTACCGTTTAGTAAAATACATATTTATTCTTACATAAATTTCCCTGTTTCTCAGATTGAGATATTAATATTCAGTGCATAACCACACATTGCTTTATAGACATTGTGTTATATGTCTCCTTTGAGAATTTTTATCTTTCATGATTTTTGCAATAATACTGAAGTTTTTAGTACTATTGCACATTTGTTTTGTATGCAAGGAATATTTCATTCAGTTGCATCTCTCAATATTTCCCTTGAACTGAAATGTATGCGTGATTGCTATCAGTTATTGTAACAGTAATACCCCTTGCACTTAGGAAAGTGGTACTTTTGCTTCCTTGACACATGTAGCTGTACATGATGCATACACATAACGGACAGGAAAGCAGCAATTCCTAAAGACAATATATTGGGAATACATCTTTTTTTATAAGTATGTGTATCTATCTTAATCTGCATTTTTGCTTTTCTTTTTAGAGATATAATTATGGATAAAACCTCAAATTAAAACTGTAGCTATTGACTAGAATTAGAAAGTAGGTTTCTTTGGATAATTAAACCAGTATAACCATGGTAAGCATAACTTATTATTTTTTTTTATTTCAGTCCCGGTCACAATATGTAAGAGAACCTTTTTGTTCCACTTTCAACTCCCACGCTTCACTCAATTTTTCTTCTTAAATTGGATTAGAATCTCTTGAGTGGAAGCAATTATCCTGATTCCTTAAATTCTCTGTCAAAGAAATAAGGTCTCTGAAACAGAGTGGAAGAAACCATCTTCAGGTTTATCTGTCCTTTGTTGAGAACTCTGCTAATGATTTTTCACAGATGTGAAAGAAGGAGGAGATGAGGAGCAAAACAAACAACATGTCAGAAAAAATACATATATTTCTGTTTATATTTTACTTTTCTAACTTCATGATCATAAGACCAATGCCACGATTGAGAGAGGGGACACAGCTTGATGCAAGCAAGATGTCGTTTTATTAAGATTCTTTACACTCTTTTATACAGATCAGAAGGCAAATTAGAAGACAGCATGTCTTCAGCTGATTGGTTAATACAGATACTAACATATTTTTTCTAAGTTTATCTCAAGCCAAACAATAGTTTCTGCTTTCAAAATAACTCACCACTTATTCTTAGACAAAGCAAGCACTCTCTGTTCCTTCTAAGCAAGACTGCTATCTTGTTTCCCCTGGGCTTGTGACCAACAAGTTCCAACACGTCCCCCTTTATCAGTTGAGCAGTACTGGAGGTTTTGCTGAGACCAGTCAAGCCCTGTCCTTCATCTCCCCCTTCCTGTTTGCGGACGTCACGCGCCTTCTCTCCTGTATGGCAAGAAGAAAACGAAGCACCTGAAAAGGTGTCAATCGAGGAATGGACATATTTCAATTTACCAAATTCTGGATAATGTGTAACATCTGTTTGCCATAGTTGTAAGCTCTGTAGTCCCCTAGGATTAACCCCTCCCGCTATTGATGGAAAAGAATGTCTTTGACAGTCAGGACATACAGCGATGATATTGGATGCTTGTTTGGAGTTAAGTCCGAACTGTCGTTTAAGACCTCCAGCATTCTGGTGAAAAAAGGAATGGCTGAGTTTAGCCTGTGCTACACGATCCGGTAATACTTGCACTGGTAACGTAAGCCCATCGGCTCGTCGATTGCTTTCTGCAATAAAACCAGGTAAAGAGGTGTGAGACCTGACATGCATAACAAAGTAGGGGTGAAGGCGAGAGTCTAAGAGAAAAATAAGCTCCTGCAATAAAGCAAATAGTTCAACATGAGAGACATCGCATAATACAGATGCTTCAGCTCGTTCGACAATTCCTGCAACATAAGCTGAGTCGGTAATTATGTTGAGAGGTATGGACCACTTTCGAAAGACTCGGACAACCGCGGTCAGTTCTACTATCTGAGGAGAGCCTGACACAGTCTCTATATCTGAGTCTCATTGTCCGCGCTGGTCATCCCACCATAGGATAACCGATTTATGTGACTTTCCAGAGCCATCCGTAAACACGGTAAGGGCTTGCAAGGGTTGATTGCTTCTTTTTGGTTTGGACAAGAGATGAAAGTCAGCACTGAGTAGCTTATGAGAAGGCGGGTGAGAGGTAAGTTGACCCATATAGCCAGCTATCGCTATGCTAAAGGTGTCTGACTGTTGTCATTGTAACCATTGTAAATGAACATTCGCTACTGGTAAACAAATACAGGCAAAATCCATCCCCGACAGTGTTAGTAAGCGCTGCTGGGCTCTAATAATCAAGGATGCAAACATCTCATATTGTGTTGAGATAGTCTTTGTAGATTGATTTGGTAAAAAAGCCCATTCAATAATCAACAGTGGGTCTGATTTCTGAAGATCCCATTGGAATATTAGCGCATGAGGTTGTCGGGTGGGATTTAAAACAATTAGATAAAAAGGTAGCTCGGGAGCCCATCGATGTGCTTGTCTAAGACTAATTGCTGTAGCAATTTTTTGTAAAGAGTTAACGGCTTCAGGATCGAGACTGCGGGGGGAACGCAAATCAGTGTCCCCTTTAAGCAGTTTGAATAAGGGACCTAAGTCCGCGTTAGAAATTCCCAACAGTGGTCGGACCCAATTGATTGTCCCCAACAATTTTTGTACATCATGTAAGTTTTGTATGTCTGTCTGTATCTGTAAAGGTTGGGGAGTTATAGTCTGAGCCCTGATGCGCCAACTTAAGTATTTCCATGGGGATATCTTTTGAACTTTCTCCGGCGCAATACAGAGGCCTGCCGAGTTGACGGCAGCCATGACAAGGGCTACAGTTTCCTCCATGGCTTCATAATGTTGTGCGGCCACCAGGATGTCATCCATATAATGGTACAGCAAGACATCGGGCATTGCAGTTCTGACAGGACTGAGTACTTTAGCTACATACCACTGACAAATTGTAGGGCTATTCTTCATTCCTTGTGGCAGCACAACTCACTGATATCTTTGCAACGGGGCTGGCATGTTGATGCTTGGAACTGAAAAGGCGAATTTAGGAGCATCATCTGGATGCAGTGGGATGTTAAAAAAACAGTCTTTGAGGTCGATAACAGGCAAGTGCCAATCTCGAGGAATCATAGTAGGGGACGGAAGTCCCGGTTGAAGGGCTCCCATATCTTCCATAGCGTCATTAATTTTTCTGAGATCATGGAGCAAACGCCACTTGCCAGTTTGTTTCTTAATAACAAAAACAGGTGAATTCCAAGGACTAGTGGAAGGCACAATATGCCCTTTCGTTAGCTGCTCCATAACTAGTTCTTGGAGGGTGCGAAGCTTTTCCAGAGGTAGGGGACATTGATCTACCCAAATAGGGGTATCGGTCTTCCATGTCAATTTTAGGGTCTCGCACACTTCAATGGCCCCGCCTAAAAATGGGTCCGAATGGACATCCCCCACTGAGACATCACATCACGGCCCCACAGAACCGTAGGAACAGGTAACACAAAAGGCTTGACAGAGGCCGTGTGCCCCTGTGGACCCTGAACTTGAATTAGCTCCAAACTCTGGCGACTGTTTCCCATTCCCCCAGTTCCAGCCAAGGTTCGGGAAACATCAGCCAGAGGCCACAGCGGGGGTCACTTAGCCTGTTCCTTCTAAGCAGACCAAAACTATAATTGTTTTAAATTTGGGTAATTTGCAATCCTTTAGTCCTTTCAGTTTGTCTGCACTGCTCTTTGTGAGGTAGACTTACAAGGACATTATCCTTAGCTAATGTAAATCACAACAGCCCCATGGTGTATGTATGAAGTTCGTAAACAATTACATTTTCGAACCTTCAGAGTCACAGGCATATATGGAAATCACAGGCATACACGGAAATGTAGCTTGCAGCCTTCTTATCATCTCTAGATTTGTCCACTGATTCTAACTGAACTTGAGAGACTGAGCTTGCATGAATTGCATGTGGAAGGATCGAGAGAGAGATGTAGAAGGGAAAGCAAATGTATAATGCATATGCATCTTTTCAATGCACAGAAGTGATCTGATGAATACTTTATAAGCCTAATTTATAAGTGTGCCCTGACTCCCTCAGCGTGCACTGTTTACATTCAAAGTTTGTACATCCTTTATGGCATACTCAGATTGTATCAACATTTCAGAGTGTTTTGTCTCATTTCCAGCAGCGGAATGTTCTTCTTGTACACATTTTGCAGAGTAAAATGAGCCCCAATGCTAAGACACACAAAGAGGATACTGCTGTGATGTTCCAAAGTGTGTTGGCTCATTTCCTTCAATTCTGCTCATTGCTTAAAAATCAAACACATAAATGAGTTTTTGTCATCTTAGTTACAATGTTACTGTAAATCTCTTGGTGAAAAACTCGCAGATCTCATGCACGACTAATGGAGGCCAAGACAGAGCAGCTCAGTTACAAGGACTACATCAGTGGGTGTATTATAATTCACACTTCCGCTGTCTTCTTAAACCATTGTTCCTGCAATGTAAAGAGAAGGATGGAGATGAGTTGCTTGCTTTAAGAAGTGACAGGGAGAACATGGGTCTTTATGGAAGAATGATACTTTCAAAAGCCTAGCTTAAAACTAGCTCCCCTAGAAATGGCATCTTCTAACCTCAGAGGAAGCCATACCTCCTCATTCACAGATTACCTGGAAACTTACAGGTACAAAACCTTTAGCAGCCATGAGTTCTTAAGTGAATCAGTTGCATTCATTTTCAGGTCAAAAACAATTAACCATGTATTGAGAAGGATCCTTCTCTTCTCAAGTAATGGTTAGCTGATTTGTAACTACTGTCTTCACAAATGCATAACATGTACAAATATAAGGACACAAAATATTATGGGCAAGTCTACGAAGCTGCACATTTGTCCAATGACAAGCTCCAGACATGTAGTGAAGGGACAAACATCCGTTAAAACTAAAAGACTATCATTAAAGGTAAGTAGTGTGTATACAAAAGCATGTATCCTGATCTGTCTCACTAAGAAGAAATTCTACCAGCAAGAATTACCAACAAAAGTCATGCCTTTTATGCATTGAAGAATATATTTTCCCAGTTCTTTTCCAAATAGAACATGCTCTTACAATTTATTTTAGATTTACAATTTTTACATCTCTAAACTTGGGCATATTGAAAAACTAATTTCATTTAGCTTTCCAGCCAAATTACTTTTTAAAGTTTTCATGTCTTAGTTAAGTTTTTGCTGTAAATTCCAAAAGGAAATTTTTATCTTAAGAAAACCTCAAACCCCGAGTTACCATTTTTATATTATTAAAAAGGTTTCACAGCAGGATGTTTTTCTTCCTCTTACAAAGTCTGCCTTCAATCAAATTTGGCCATAAAGTCTCTTTTTTAAGGAAACATTGAAGAATTAAATACTTAACGGGCAGGATACTATAAACGCAAGTTCATATAATCACAATAAAGTATATTTGATTGTAAATCTGCATTGTTTCTTTCATAAAGTACCTGTATAATTGTCCAGACAAAAAAAAAAAAAACCACAACAACAAAATTTAACTTTCATGAATCATTTAAAGAGTACAAAATTATGATAGCTATACTGGCTGTTGTATCTTTTAATGATAATAATTAATCCTTTTTCTCCTGTCCCTTCACTTTGAAAAAAATTAATAGTATTCCAATAAAGGGTTGTGTGTTTACGTAGGAAATGTGACATGAGGATCTGATAAAATGATTTTAATCATTGAAGCACTGTCTAACTAGTGGATATTTAACTGAAGGTTTAGTTAAATCAGAGGCTATATCCTTCACCAGCAAGGGTGAATCTAGTGGCGGTGTTGCTAGGATGCTCTAAGACCGTAAGCAAGATAATGCTTGTAGGGAAAGGGAATAACAAACAAGAGGCAAATGTAAGGACATTTGTTGCCAAATTAACACTGTGGTTATAAGTATTAAAAGCCTATAAAGAGAGACATTTGACAGCAGTCTGTAGCCATTTTTTGTGCAGCACAGAGAATGAAATAAACCCAGAGCAGTGAACTGATAAAGCTCCTCCCAAGCAAAGGTACAGCCTGGGTCCTCACACCTGTGCAGAGTAACCTACATGATTCCCAACACAGAGTTTCAGATGTCAGGTCCCTCAGCTTAGGGAGCTGCCAGCAATGAAGGCCCTGTAACTGTTTTGAATCTATGAAAATTAAAACTCCAAATTCCAGTATCTGAAAAACTGTAAATCTCAGAAGATCCACTGCAGAAAGTGAAATTTTCTGTTTCTTTTGGTGAGGGCAGAAGCAATACTTTCTATTTCATCAAAATAAGGAGAAAAATCTCTCATCAGAGTATTTTGGATCCATAGCCCTTCGGAGGAGAATGAGGTTTTCTATGGAACAACTGTGCTACACTATTAGCACAATATACAGATTAAACTGCATGAGGCAGGCACATACTCAAGACCGCAATATATGCATGATGGAATAAAAAAGAAATGTCACTGTAGCACAAATAAATTAGTAGAGGTGATTATCTTAAAATCTTTCAGATCTGGGAGAAGTGGGAAGGGAGACTTCTTTTATACGAAAAGGTCATTTTGGTCTAGCAGTCCAGAGCTATTCTGCTAGACAATCAGTTTTGCCCTCTACATTTTTGCCATTCTTTCAAATCAATGTCTTTAGCACTCAGAACTAGGGGAAGGAAATGTTTAGTTTGGAATGTTAAGTGTTTGGTTTTTTTATTATTTTTCTTACAAAAAAGTGCCAAAAATAAATATATTATGAAAACATACATGTATATAATGTACACACATATACACAGAACATATTTCTTAGGTTAACTTATAAGCTATTTAAAATAATGGTATATTAGCTTGATTAATTTGAAAACAACATGGTGAAACTGATAAAATTTAGGAACAATAGTCCCTGCTCGTCAAACTTTTAAATATATACATGAGCAAGACAAAACATTTTCCCCTTCTTATCAACTCTGGTATGACCATCTAATGCATTTTTTTAATTACATGTACTGTAATAGAAATAAAGAAAAGGTTTGGGAGATATTTTTTTAAGCAAAGTAAGAAAATTATTCCTTGAATCCTTGCCTCCCCTCCCCCTCGTCACCCTTTTTTGTTTTTGTTAGTATCCTATTGTCATGGTTTCAGCTGGGATGGAGTTGACTTCCTTGCTGGCACCTGGTGTGGTGCTGTGTATGGGATTTGGGATGAGAATGGTGTTGATAGCACACTGATGTTTTTGATTGTTGTGCAGTCAAGGCCTTTTCTGCTCCGCGTACTGCCCTGCCAGCGAGTCAGCTGGGGGTGCACAAGAGGTTGGGAGGAGACACAGCTGGGACAGCTGACCCCAACTGGCCAAAGGGATATTCCATACCATATGACGTCATGCTCAGTATATAAAGCTGGGGGAAGGGGGAGACATTTGGAGCCATACTGTTTCTCTTCCCAAGTCACCATTATGTGTGATGGAGCCCTGCTTTCCTGGAGATGGCTGAACACCTGCCTGCCCATGGCAAGTGGTGAATGAGTTCCTTGCTTTGCTTTGCTTGCGGGCACAGCTTTTGCTCTACCTATTAAACTGTCTTCATCTCAACCCACAAATTTTCCTTATTTTTTCCAATTCTTCTCCTCATCCCACTGGTGGGGGGAAGAAGTGATTGAGTGGCTGTGTGGCCCTTACTGCTGGCTGAGGTTAAATCCCAACACTTATTAAAAGCAACTGCAGAAGGATTAATATTTTCATAGAGTCAGTGCTTGCATGAGATCACTATGCGGGCAACCCTTTCATTTACCTTATTATTTCTTTCTCCAAACTGAAAAATGATGGTTTGTCTTTTCTTGAGGGAGGAAAAGTTGATGGCTATATTGCCACCACTGTTCTCATCATTCTTGTGAGCAGGGGCATTTCTGAAATTTGTATTTGGACAAAAATATCCCACAAAACCCAAACACATGAAACTTAATTGTCAAGGCATTTCCTGAGATATTATGTTTTACATATTACATCTTTCTACCTTGAGAGATTTAAAGCTGAAATCGAATTTGGAAAAGTATTTGGAAAATTGCATTTTATAGTGAAGTGATTTTATAGTATAGTCTGCCTGTGCTACCTGTGCGGCTGGCGATTTACTGAGCTACACTACACTGAACAATGTATGTGGTGCATACATGTGATGGGTGAGCATGTGCCTGCAGGGAATAGCTGCTCAGCCTCACTGCTGGTTGGTCCTGCGGGCATGGAGCTGCAGCTGCCTCCCCACGGCAAGATTTGGCAGCTCCTAACCAGTATGTCTGCTGCTGCACCGGAGACTCATTTCCTGCAGACCCACCCAGTATGATCCCGAGTGTTTTTGGAGCTGTGGCTTACCCAGAGTTCTCCATCCTGTGGGAAGGGGTTGCATTCATAAACACTTTGCTGAGAGGCACAGTTAGTAACCTGTGAAGATTTTTCATGACCAGCATCCAGTCATTCTTCTGCCTCCACCTGCTTGTTCCCTCCTTCTGTAATTTGTGCATCATTTGAAGACTGTATCAGTAACTATTTCCCCCAAGACATTGATAACCATGTTAAATAGCCTAGAGCCAAAAACTGATCCCTGCGTATCAACCTCCATAGCCAGTTAACAATGAGTCCTGCTTATAATTACACGAAGCTATTATTTAGATAACTTTTAACAGACTTTACATATAGCATGGAGATTTGTTTTAATTGTTTCACATTATTTATCAACATACTGTCCCATATTGGGTCAGAATAGAAATCCAAGAATATTACAGCAACAATACCTTTACAAGTCAAATTTGTATACGTCAAAAAAGCCCTCAAGTTACTTTGACAAGATCTGTTTTCCAGAAACCTGTGTTCATCTGCATTAATTAAATTACTCTCCTTTAATTCTTTATAAACTGAGTCCTATATTAGATGTTTCTTTTTTTTTTCTCTCAGACTGATTTTATGATGACAAGCTTATAACTAAATAGGTTATTCTATTTATTCTTTTTTAAATATTGGCACAACATTCATTTTTCTTCCAGATGTTTCCTGAATGTCCTCCATGTTTCAATACTTTTGAAAATTAACCTTGACAGTGTAGAGAACTCCTGTGACACTTATGTTATAATTCTTTGATGCAAATTACATAGACACGCTGATGGTACATCCAAGGGAGAGGGAGAAAGAGCTTAACATCCTTCAGAGTAACTTTTGTAATGGAAATTTTTTATCATCGACTATGATGGAACTATATTATCTGGATGTTTCCCAAAAGATACCAGAAATACCAAAGGAAACCTTTTACTTTGTCTAATGATAATCATTGTGGATTCATTATATTTTATTTTATTCCATGTTCAAACACAAAGAAGCCATGCCCCAAACAGAGAATTAGCCACATATTTTCTTTGCTGATTTGCTATCCTGGAATCTTTGGGTCTATGACTTAGGACAGTATGTTGAAACATCTTTGCCATGACGGGCATGGACGGGAGCGTTCCCAGGAGGCCCCTTGAACCTCCACAGTCACATTAGCCCACAGCCAACACACAGCAGGGGACGGCACAGAAACACTAATTTCACTAAGCAGCTGAAGGGTTGCAATTACATTCAGCTCACTTCACTATTTCTTTGCTTTTACATTGTGGTTGGTCACATTTGCACTGGAACAAAACTGAAAAGGAAGCTGAATCAACGACCTAAACAAAATCCACTCAATGGGCATCTTAACCCTTCTCCATCCACCCTGGACCTGAAGTATGCATTACTCCTGCCCACGGCATGGAAAGACAGCTCAATTGCATTGCTTCCAGTTACCCTGGCCTTTCATAGGGAAAGAGGTTTTATTTTTTTTTCCTCGGTCTTTAATACTTTTTATTATTCTGAGATGCTAACTTCTTACTGTGTTGATCAGAGGAATTACACATAGCAATCCCGGGTGATTAAGCTCCATATTTGAAGGGATAAAAGAGAAAGAGGGATAAAGAAAACAGGGATAAAAGAGCTGTCTCTTCTTATTGTAAAGAGAATGGACAGCTAGGGATTTATGGATATTCTAGATTTAGGAGCCATTTTTTGTTTGCTGTTACAGCTTTTACTTTATTTTATATTAGCTTTTAATCTTAATCAGAAGTTTGTCTTTGTAAAATTCACAGCTATAATTAAAAAATGAAATTATTTGGAATGTGGGTAAAATAGAGCATTTGGGTAAATTTGACATTTTCCTTTCAATGGTCATTAAGTTGTGCAGTTATAGTTACAATATTCCTGGTCTTTTAAAAAACTAATTACAAACTGCATAAAATATTATATAATAATATTAAAGCAAATTTCCTGTTAAAAAATCCAAATGCATCTTTAATATTTTCCCAGTATTTCAAATCCCTGCTGGCATTCTCGCTTACCAGCTTTTAACTTTTATGACGCAGAATTATATTTTTGTGTGTGTGTTTTGTGATTAATTGCATCTGCAAAGCTCATGTCTGCTGATTGTTTACATCTGTAATCACCTGTGCAATCAGACAACTAAAGGAGTTGAATAACTCAACTAGTTTACATCCACTTCCAAAAAACCCTGCAAGTGCAAGAGGAGAAAAGTATCGTTTTATAATTAGTGAACTATAATCAAGAGCTCACGGCTACGCTTGGAACTTTAGAAAGGGGTACAACTCTGTAACGGTGATGATTCTTACTTCAAGCATTTTGGACACAACAGACAGTTCTGCTTTTCTGGCGCAAGGAGCTCCGCGCACTGAAGGTGGCTACGGATACCCAAGGGGGTTCAGCAAGGTCTGAATTGCCATCTGGCCGCTCTCCAGTGATCAGTCGATCGCTGACCGGATGCACATTTTGCTCATAGCTGTTGATAACTTTTTCCTGTCTTTCCCTTCAGAGAGCACGACTAATGGCTGCTATTTTATCATGTGGAAGCTCTTCTACCATACGATAGTTCGGTTTTTCACCCTGACTGCACATGGCAAATGTGGCCCACACAACGGGTTGGCTTTGTATTTCCAGGAGTCCCAATGTACTAGTTTTAATCTTCAACATCAAAAGTGATTTGTGTTCAGATCACTAGGGATAACTGTGCCAGCATGCTGGGCTGTAAACCGAGAAATCTGAGGATGAGATTCACCGTAAAGCAAAGATTTAGGTAGTGTTTCCCCAAAAGACCCCTTGATGAGGTGATAAATTTTACCTTTTGACAAATAATCCCAGGCAGTTTTTCATTTAATTAGTAGAATGCGCTTTTTTCAGTTTCACATTTGAAATTGCTTGTGTTTTCCCTGGGTACCTTTTAGGTCAGAATCTGATATCAAATACAAGGTCTCTGTCTAATGCATAAGTGCAAACAACTGTGGTTACTTGGAATTCTTGGAATCTTTTTTTTTTTTTGAAATGAATTGTCTAAAATTTTATCAGACATTTCTTTGGGCATTTTACTTACGAAGAGATGATTTACTGAATAAAACAGATAACAACAATAAATTTTTACTTTTTATACAGGTGCAAAACTCAAATATTAAAAAAATATTAATAATTTGGCAATAATAGTTGAAGGGTTTTTCAATTATCAGGATAGGTAGGCTATTTATCCAGATGAACATCCATCCATTTGTGGAGAGCATTTATTGTAACACTCTTGATGTAAACCTAACAGAACTGAAAAATATCATACCAAGAATGATACCTCAGCTGTACAACCCAGAAGGGAAGATGGCATTTAATCACCAGTATTAGAATCACATATATGTTGATGACTCCTTACCTCCAAAGATGAATTCATACAAGCCATAATGTTCAATCATGTCAAAAGTATTGATCTACTGTTAGGATTTTAAAACTTATTTTAATCCTAGCATTTAACTTTTAGCACATGCTAAACCCAAATGTTTATATGTGGCAGGAGGAGGGGAAGAAGAAGGTAACAGGGGAGAGAGGGAGACGGGCTAAAAGGAAATTGCCTGCGTGTACTTGTGTGATGTACAGCCCATTTAACAGAGGATTTTATGAGCTGCAATTACGTGTACCTCTCATGAGAGATATTTTTCTTTCATTCTAGCCATCACAGTCAAACAAGAAATGTGTTGTGCACCCTTTTAAGTCTTATCACTACCACTGATCCAGGTAGGAAGACAGTATCATGATTTGGCATAAATCATCAGTCTTCTGTATTGTTATTAAATTTTCTGTAGAATTGTACAAACAATTCTACAGTACATGTTAATTTACATCAATTAAGTGTTGATGAAGTTTGCCTAGCATCATGGCACAAAGTGGATTAGACATTTAGCTATAGAACAAATTCAGTGCAAAGCAGTGTTGGAAGTCTTCCAGTAAAACCCAGCCCTCCTGGAGTCAGAGGTTTGTCTAGTCTCTGATGTTCACTTGCCCCTAACTGGGGCTTAGAAACAGCACGTCTGAGAAAATATATTTTACTGGCACTTGTCCGAAGTGACTACTTTGTTCTGCAGCTACTTAGCTCTTATAAAAAAAACAAAAAACCAAAAAAACCCAGAAAACAAAAACAAAACCCAGCCAAACAAAAAAACCCCAAGAGCAAACCAAACCAAATCAAACCAAACAAAAAAATTAATACTCTTGTGAAAAAGACATCTTAATAACAACCAATAAGGCCAATACTGTGGTAGTAACTTCAGATGGCTTAATGGAAGGGTGTAAGCAGAAAGGTTTGTAAATTATTGAACTAAGAATGCAGGGAGTTGTATAAAAAACACAGGCAGACTAGAACAAATAAGTATGATAGTTCCCGATGGATGGTCCTGGTCACCTTTGTGAGAGGGTATCTCAGATACTCAGTGTGTAATCTTTCATGGATACACTCGTCAAATCTGCAGTCTTTGGTGTGGTCATTATAGCAATTAGAAGCTGATACAATACACGTCCAGATTATCTACAGAATAGCTAGATTGGGTACTGATACTACCATAGAAGCATAGAGGTAGCTGTAAATCTTAGACCACAACTGAGGTAAATATTAATGCAGTTAGCTTGCTCTGAAAGGAAGGCTTCATGTTAGGTGCTGTTATTTGCTAAACATCAGACTAGGTAGTCTACACCTGGTTCACTGTCACTGGAAAAGGTAACGTAAGCCTCCCTGTGGGGTGCTCATGTTAAGTTTGTAGCGCTTTAAGCAGTCTCTCTCTTTAAAGCAGAATTTATGGTGATAAGGGCTTACTTCCATTTCCTGGGGAAGGTTGGTAATCTAAGTAAATGTCATTGAGAAATATTCTGTATTTTTAAAGCCCATGGAGTCTCAGCTTGAAAGGAGAAGAGCCAAACAAATCTCATAATCATAAATGTCTTCCACATCCAAACTGATGATTCATTTGACTGAGAAGGCTTGAGTCAACTAAGTGGGCAGTGTGCCATTCTGCTCCCCCCTCCCACCTTCCTTTATTCCCTTCCTTCCTTCCTTCCTTCCTTCCATCCATCCATCCTCCCTCCATCCCTCCCTAGATCTAGATTTTGCTGTTCACTTTCCTTCAGCAAAATTTCACACAGGTGTGAACGTCACTAAAGATAAAGCGCTATTAATACTCTAAGAAGTATTAATTTCATATCAGATACAGCAATGATTTTAAGCAGTGCACACATGACACTCCTTTCATCCAGATATCAAAAAGTCCTTTGTGTAGGAAGAGGTTTACAAGCTGTTCCTAAGACAGTTGAGTCTTTACTAGAAAATCAGAGCTGAAAGGACCTATGCCCCATAAACAATTTCACAAACTCCTTTCCTTCAACCATACCCACAAAAAATAACAATAATTTGATAAGATAGCCATGGAACGCGCTTAGTACACTCTATGCACCACATCCAGCCACAAATTTCAGTTACGTATGTGCTCTGTAACTTTGATAAAATCATTACTAACCAGAGTTACATAACACAGGCTAAGGAAATATGACAGGATGAAATTATATGATTAATAAATTTCCTTACAGTAAGACTTGCCTTAGAGAGGGGAAAAAATCCACCATCTTTTCCTGCCTCATATTGCAACTGAAGTCACTTTCCTAATGTATTTGGTCTGAAGAAAGTGAACGTCATGGGTTTTACAATGTTTCAGCCATCAATAAGAACAATGTTGAGGGCCATAATCGATAAGTTTACAAGGCTGCAGTCATAGGCCACCAGGAAATCCATTTTGACTTAATCAGCTTTCCAATTTTTCAGGTAAAATATAGCCCTTTTGGATCATATCCAAGCAATGAAGACACAGTAATAAAATGATTCAATACAGTTTGCACACTCTTCACAGTTTTTAAATCAAGATGGTATTTTAGCAAAGATTAACACTTGGTTTCCCCCATCTTCTGTACCCCTTTCCTCCCCCTTTTTTGGTACTGTAATGAAAAATGTGCTCTCCCTACTTAAAAACTGGCTTATGACCTCCACGTGTCTGTGGATATTCTGCAGCAAGTTACATGTGAAATATTCCTATGTGACAAAACTACTGTTTGCTGAAATTACATTCTGCTACAGCAAAAAGACATTTCACAAGGTACAACACTATTGACTGACTTTCAGCATTTTCTGAAAAGGGAAAACATTCCTTCCTTTCTTATACATTTTTTTTTTTTCCTTTTTTTCTCCCAGTGTAGCACTTACCTTCTCTTTCTTGAGCTTAACTGCCACGGTCCAGTGCTTGAGGTGCTGAGTGTCTCAGCTGATTAAAGAACACGAGAAGCTGCGGCCAGGGCAACCGCTGAGAACAGAGGTTGTACTGGTATGTCATAGAGATTCTCACTTGCATTTCTGGTGATGTATACAGAGAATTTTCTGCAACTGAAGCCTAACTGCACTTCACATATTTTTGTTTACCTCTGAAGTTCATATGCAATAGAGAAAACTGTGAGAACAGAGGTAAAATTTGTGTGTTTGAATTTGTTACGTGAAAGCAATGCTTTGGTTAACAGCTAGAAGAACTCCTCTCCTTTTCTTGGTCTCAGGCACCCTCTGGGAGAATGAAAGGAGGGTCAGAATGGTTGATCTGTGTGTGTCTTCTTCTTGCCCCTGCATGTTTCTACCCCACCTTTGGAAAAAGTCATTAGGAATGAAACTATTTTGTGGAACTACCATATTTACATTCGTCCCCAAACAAGCTGCATCTTTGTATGAGGAGCCCATGGCGAGTGTGTTTTTCTGACTACAGTTGTTGAACTTGTAGTTGTAGAACTACATGATACCCTACTAAACACTTCCTTTTATCAGAAAGTAGGAGGGTGATCTGGACAATGAAATTCTAGTTTGAAGTCCCTAATTCTTTGATTTTATCGCATTTGAGAGTAAGTTAGCAGCTTTTCATGCAGTCATACAGTGATTTGGATTTGATACTGTTACTATTAGACACACTGCCCACACCTTAGGTATGTAGGCAGTAGTAATCAACCAAATTAACAGCAAGACATCCAGATGATACAGTGGAAACTGCATTGTCAAATCTACAGGAACTTAATTAAACCTCTGTTCTCCAACTTCCAAAATTCTCTAAATGAGGAGGAGTTTCTTGCTATATAGTGTTATTGTTCTTTGAGAAATGAGGAGTAAATGACACCACCACAGAATCACAGAATCACAGAATAATCAGGGTTGGAAGGGACCTCTTGGTTGACTCTTATCTCTATAAATCTCAGTGCCTCATAACACAATGTCTTTGAATATGTTTTTGACCCGGGTTTTGCTTCTCTTAACGCACAGATTTTCCCTCCATAATTACTGGTTTTACACTTTTGCTAAGGACAAGTGGAAGGCTTGACTCTTCTGTTTCCTTGTCCTTCATTTCGTTGGAGTGTTAGGTTCTAGATGGTTTATATGGTGGGTTGCTTCCTTGTCTCAGCTCCTTTCTTCTACCATTTTGTTTTTCTCCATTAAATAATGCCCTCTCTGCTATTTTTTGAATCAAACAAACCTTGGATATTGACAACGATCCTGTTAATATTTCACTTCATGTTCCAGTTTCACATTGCAGACATTCTGGGGAAAGAGCTGCAAAGAGAGGGGTGAGAGCTGAAATGCTTTCTCCCTGCTGAGGCTTGTTTCAATCACGAGAGCGAGCCAGCTCCTAAAATTTTGAGTATGATGGCTTAGGGCACATAGGTCAGAGGGCCAAAGAACAGAAGAGACCAACAGCCTTCCTCATGCTACCCCCTGCCATCTAAAATCTATAATTTTTGTTGTACCGAGCTACCTGGTGTGGACACAGCCACCAGCACTCAGTGAGCCCTGCTGCCAGGGCAGGCTCCTCAGCTCTTGGAAGTTCTGGTAAGGGCTTTAGTTTGAGTTCTCATCTTCCTCCTATTCTCTACTTTAATAAGGTGATTAGACCCACAATTTGTGAAGGGTCAGCCAAAGGGAAGGTTAACATAAAGTGTGGATGACAGTCACGTTTCTCTTGGGACAGAGAAGTGTTCTGAGAGCACTCCTTTTTTCCACTCGTCTTTCCATTTATTTCCACTGATTTGGCAAAAAGACAGTTCTACCTTCTCAATGTCAAAACACAGGAAGTTTAGTGATGTTACAAAGTGGTAAATTAGTAACAAATAAAAGGAAACAAATTAATTAGAAAAAAAATTCTGTGTTTTCATTTTATTTTATTACTGTTTAATATTATTCTAATATTAAAATATTAGAAACAAATCAATTTTTCATATAGACTATGGAATTATGGAATTTAATGCCTAGCCAGTGTTTTTGGTGTTTAAATTTATCAAGATTAAAAACCCAAAAAAGTGGATTTCTGTACGGATAACCAATATCTGGAGCTAGTAATAAAGCAGAAAATGTCAAGCTTCATTCTCTAATTGTTAAAGATACGGATTAATCTTAATGCAGTGGAAAAATCACTTCATTTTTTCTTACTATGAAGATTCTTGCAACTTTTTCTGATTTATGTAGTTTAGCTTCTGCTGAAGACATTTTTTGGAATATATGCAACATGATGCTTGATTCTGGGTAGAGGTTTCTATGGTTTGACGACAGCATTCTTTAGAAAGACATATAACCAAAATGAGGAACGAACACCTCAGCTTTTTCTGATCTTTATTTGTAGAAGGCAAATGCCAAGCTTCACAGAAGTTAGACTGCATTTTGAAATGAATTCTGAACCAATGCAATGAATTTTCACCCGAATATATTCAATGAAACTCCTATTTATGTATATCTTCGCAACCTGGAAATTCTACCAAGTTTAATCCCATTGGAGTTCCAGTAAAATGGAAAACCTGATTCACTTGTGAGGGAGAAAGGAGTTTAAGTTCCAGTACAACACCTCATACATCACTAACTTGCCTTTTCATTTATTTTTTTTTTAATATCTGTATTTTCATGGTTCAATTTAGCTCCATTTTGCTGCACTTATCCTATTTTCCAATGGCAAAAACTTGGTAATCAAGTTTTGCCTTTATTTTGTGGAGGCTGTAACTCTTCTCAGGATATGCCTGAAGCACATGTTCTATATTAAGCCAAATAAAACAAAACATATCCTTAAAATTAAGCTGGTGCTTACTTTCTATGCTTAATAAAAATGAATTAAGCATGTGCTTCAGTATTTGTTGGGATTGAAGTCTGCTTGCTGAGTTAGAGGATAGAGTTTTTGGATTAGTTTTTAACAGTCCTCTTCATACAAACACAGATGGAGCATTCAAATGTCCTGATTGCTCACATGTCCTCATGATCTGTAGCCAGGATCTGGTATGGATTTTTTTAGTTCACTCAGAACAGGACTTCATCTGCAAAGCAGCAGATGGAAGGAAGGGATCCAAGTTTTTAATTCATTTTTTTTCTTTTTGAACAGATGTTGTTGAGATGATCGAGGTACAGAGCCATAAATCCAACCAAAAAGTGGGTAAAGAAATACATACAAACATATGTTGATATTTGGTATATGGTTAATCAGGCAGGCTACAGTCACCTACTGCTGACATGAATATCCACCTCTCATATGATGGAGACAACAGGATTTGTAAGATTACTATAGAAGAATAATTTAATTTCGTGTACTCTTTTGATTTCTCATTTAGTCAACAGAAAAGCTAAGTACAACACTGACACTTACTTTAATAACAGTCAAATGGTTCAGCACAGGACCAGAAAGTTGGTCAACAGCAAGCAGTACATGGAAGGGAATTTTACTAAAAGGAGGGGAAGGCTATACCGTATGGCTCAGGTTCACAGATTTCAGTTTGGGGCAATAATCTCACTGACAACTTCCAGCTGGAATACTAAATGCATGAAAGAATAATTGTATGGGATAGCACCTACTATTGAGTTACAAAGTAATAGTTTTCTTACTATTAATTCTCAGAACAAGATAAGGCTACTAAATTAGAATTGCAGGGTATGTTGATCTCATCATGGTGGTCATGATGAAGTAATTCTGATTTTGTCAGTGAAATATTTATTAATGTCTTTTCACCTTTAAAAAGAAAATTCAAGACTTTGATGACAGTTCCTTCGCAGTAAACTGTAAATGAGAAATGCTTAATTTTTATTTTTTTTTTTAAACTCCTCAGTTAAATTAAATATATGCAAAACTTTGAAAAAGTTACTAATTACAGCTTATTAAAGCTTGTTCTACCTAGTAGCTTCCCTGTTGGAATTCAGTAATTATGAACGAAAGGGATCCCAACAGGCACCTGTTTTACACTTGAAAGCTCAGAATTATTGCTCCACAGTAACACTTTGTGTTATGTAACATATGTCAAAGGAGGAATTATACAGCCAAATTTCTGTTATCTTGTCTGGAAACACCAGAAACGGAATTCATATTGCATGGGACAAGTTGTTGTCACTGTACAAACACTACTACTGACTTCAATATCCATGGGCCTAAAGAAGTAACATTATATGCAAAATACCTACACTGAAACAGTATTCACCCATTTTTTTTAAAAAAAATGCTTCCAGATCCTTAGATGAAAAGCATTTAATTGTATACCATTATACTATATGTACTAAAAATCTTCTGGTACCATCTAGGTCAGATTTGACTGACCATATGGAATAACATTTTCTTAATTTTTTGAGGTATGAACAGACTACAGTAACAGAAAACAATAACAGTCTACACAGAAGATGCAAAAGTGTGGGGTTTTTTAAATCCAGGAGCAAAGAAATGTAAGGAAACTCACCTTGAATACTGAAGTAGATATGATTCATTAATTTTTGTTCCTGACCAAAAAACCCCTTCTACCTAAAACAGTTAAACACCAGAAATGCTTAGAAAAGATTTTGGGAGGAAGATCAAAGATAAACAGATGATATTAAAAAAAAAATAATGAGGTCAGAGAAATATTCTCTTAATACATGGAAATTCTCTTATCTGACATATTTCATGCTCCTTGTCTTTATGGAGTTTGATATTTTACCAAGATTTTGGAGTATCTTATGGACACTAAATTAGAAACTTAGTTTTTTAAATGCTGAATATGACCACTCATTTTATAAAGCAGTCATAAACCCTGCATAATACAGTTTTCTTTAGACAAAGTAAAGGACATTGCTTCCACCATGTCGTACAAGTACTTGTGGATTCCACCAAAACCTGTCTACATGTCTAGCATTTTCTAAAGAGACCCTTATGCTTGTTTTGATGAGATGCCAGAAACAGACAGAAGTAAGAGGAACAGATGAGAACATAAACATTTTGTTGAAATTATGGTAGCCAGGAAAATGAATTTTAAGTATTTAAATAAACCAAAACTACAATTTCTGCATTTTAAAAATAGATAGTAAAACTCTCTGTAGGGAACTTCGCAAAACAAGGGTTCAGGAAAGAGGTAAGAATGGAAAAGTAAGGATGGCCTAGAGAAAGCCATTTGGATACGAAGGAGTTAAGGCAGTAACTTTATCAGAATTGAAGCAGGGAGGCAGAATGGATTCATTTTACAAGAACAAAATGGAAGGCTATACATGGCAACATGGAAAATGAGAAGAATATAAAGAAATGAAAGAAGGAAGATGCAAAGCATTTTGGTTAAACTGTACGATCACATAACCTTGTATAGCTCCTAGCAAGCATTCACCATGCCAAAAAAGATAATGACAAAATAACAGAATAATGGAGGTTGTAAGGGACCTCTGGAAGTTGTTTTATTCAACCTCCAAGAAGAAAATAAAACAAGAAAACACAAAGTACAGCAGAAACCCTGCAAATGACTGGAAAAAAAAAAAGACAACAGGATACAAAGGGGAATAGATGGGCAAGTACAGGATAATGAAATAGATAAACATGTTGATAGCAATAACTGCATAAAAAAAAAAGTAATGGGATAAAAGCCAATCCAGAACAGATTTCTGGTTAAGATCTAAACAGTAAGTCACTCAAGTGGAAACAGAACAAGAAGCTTCTTTGATATGCAGATGTATTGGGTGTGCATGGCAAGGTTTTGGGCGGGGGGGAGGGGCTACAGGGGTGGCTTCTGTGAGAAGCTGCTAGAAGTTTCTGTTTGTCCTATAGAGCCAATGCCAGCTGGCTCCAAGATGGACCTGCCACTGGCCAAGCCCATCAGTGATGGTGGTAGCACCTCTGTGATAACGCATTTAAGAGGAAAAAAAACCTGGACAACAGCAATGGGAGCTGGAGAGAAGAGGGAGAATGTGTGGGAGAAGCAACTCTGCAGACACCAAGATCAGTGAAGGAGGGGGAGGAGGTGCTCCAGGTGCTGAAGCAAACATTCCCCTGCAGCCCATGGTGAAGACCATGGTCAGGTAGGCTGTCCCCCTGCAGCTTGTGGAGGACCCCATGGTGGAGAAGGTGGATGCACCTGAAGGAGATTGGAGCAGGCTCCTGGCAGGATCTGTGGACCCGTGGAGACAGAAGCCCACACTGGAGCATGTTTGCTGGCAGAACAGGTTGCCCAGAGAGGTTGTTGAAGCCCCGTCCCTGGAGGTGTTCAAGGCCAGGCTGGATGTGGCCTTGGGCAACCTGGTCTAGCGGAAGGTGACCCTGCCTATGGCAGGGGGGTTGGAACTTGATGCTCTTCAAGGTCCTTTCCAACCTAAACCATTCTATGATTCTATGACTCGTAAACCCCTGGGGGACCCACGCTGGAGCAGTCTGTTCCTGAAGGACTGCACCCTGTGGAAAGGACCCATGCTGGAGCAGTTCACGGAGAACTGTCTCCCATGGGAGGGACCCCACACTGGAGCAGGGGAAGAGTGTGATGAGTCCTCCCCCTGAGGAGGAAGGAGTGGCAGAGACAACGTGTGATGAACTGACCACAATCCCCATTCCCTGTCCCCTTGCACCACTGTGGGAGAGGAGGTAGAGAATTTGGAAGTAAAGTTGAGCCTGGGAAGAAGGGAGGGGTGGGGGTGTTTGAAAGGGTGTTTTAAGATTTTATTTCTCATTATCCTACTCTGATTTGATTGGTAATAAATTAATTTCCCCAAGTCGAGCCTGTATTGCCTCTGACGGTAACTGGTGAATGAGCTCTCCCTGTCTTTATCTCGACCCATGAACGTTTCCTTATATTTTCTCTCCCCTGTCTAGTTGAGGAGGGGGAGTGACAGAGTGGCGTTGGTGGGCACCTGCCATCCAGCCAAGGTCAGCCCACCACAGCAGAGAACAAGGTTGGATTCACTTCACAAGACGAAACGCTGCTTTAATTTACCATTTATCATGAGGACAATTCATAAACATTCCAGTCAACTTTCAAAGGTACTGTGTGGAAGACTTGGTGTTAACAGGATTTTTGTGCTCTAGATTTGAGGAAGAGAGGAAAAGATGCAAAAAAATCTTAAAACCGTAACAAAATTAATTCCATTTTCCCGATCTGCAGTCAAGTGCATGTTCATAGACATTAGGCATTAATCATATGCTGGTAAACCAAACAGTTCTGGTTTGAAATCCTCCATGGAGTTCAGCAGTAGTGTTGCCTCCTTTTTAAGATCTGGATTTAATTTTTCATCTGGAATCATAACCACTTGCATTCCTGCTGCCAGGGCTCCTTTGACTCCAAGCGGTGAATCTTCAAACACAAGACACTGAGAAACAAGGAGATGAAGGGAAAAAAATAAAGAATAATGTTACTATGAACTTTTAATCTTTTGATTTAAACGAGAGAATGATCCCAAATAAAACTTAGTAGGAAAGCTAAATTTAGTTCCTGGCTTAGACACCCCTAATAAGAACAAGGGCAAACTTCTCAATTTGAACATATGCATGGTAATTAACCTTAAATTCACTTAAATTAAAAAAAAACATCAACATGCATACTTAAATCCCAGCAACTGGTTATCCAGATGTTCCTAGGTGAACTCTTTTATAGGCATGGGTTTAAACACGAGCTTAAAGTATAGTTAAGCAAGTGCCTAAATACCTTTATAAGCAGCCAATTTAATTCTTCAAGACCAAGTTTACAACCCACAAAATGGCAAAAGCAGTGCTTTCACTTACAGGTGTGGCATTTCCTACATACACGAGAGGGGGAAGACTACATTATGTAGGTCAATATTAGGACTTTGGATGAGTGGAGAGTAAGACAGAAGTCACTTGTCAGAAGACTCCTGTTGAATTCACGCTCTATTTGCTTAATTCTTCCAAAGCAATGGTGAGAAGGAAAATGAGCAATTATATGGAAAGGTTACTTCTAGAGAAGAGACAGTTCAGTCAGGTAAAAGTTCCACATCTTACAATAGTCACAATCATTCAAGATCGCAGTTTGGAAGCAGTTTTTAAAAAGAATTAATACATTATTTATGTGAATTTTGTAGTTTAACAATATTGAATAATAAGTATATAGCAAATCATGTAGTCTGAACTTTTATATAATAAAAGATAATGCTTCTGTAGCTCATTTCAGAATGTATATAATAAAACATCTCTTCCTGACATTACCCAACCTTGAGTTTGAATTTCTGGTCGTGGACAATCCAAAGCAACCTTTGGCATCTAACCATCCAAAAAATGTTGACCTACACTGAGAAGTGTTTTCTAACACTTCTGCAATTCAGACTGCATTTATTATCAATATTATTAGCACTGTTACTACTACTAATACCAAAATTACTGCCACAAGTAATTTCAGTAGTTCAACATAGACATTGGGATGGTTGGTGCAATTTTCCCCACACCCTTCACACAGCGCAACTCTGCCTTATCACAAATTTGTCTCTCATGCGTTAGGCCCTTTTCTATAGTCATTACCGATCAACCAAATCCCTTCCTACATACCCAGGATGGATTTTCTCATCTTTTTCTTCACAACACAATAGGTTGTGGCAACTAATACTGAATGGATGAGAGTAATGATTTGCTAAACTTAGTCTAACTTTTGACTGAATCAGATATGACACACTGGGAGAACATAAAATATCATACCGCATCTTTTAGGCTCTCTAACACACTACTGTTTCACTAGGGAGGATTAGGGATACACAACATTTGTCTGTTGTGGCTATGCTCTAATAGAACCAAGTTGCAACCTGCAAAAACTTTATTATGTTCAAAGAAAACATTTTTTGCAGGATGTATTAAATGTCTACTCTGTATACACTCATCTGTATCAGAGACTGTAGAAGAGGAAGAGTGAATGCACCTTTTCTTTCTGCTTTCTTTTCTTTTTAAAATATTGATTCTTGCCCGTCAACATGCCAGCAACCACTTGGAGTCTGCCAAGAGAAAGTAAGAGGTGCTTTCTACCTTGCATGTATAAATTAAAACTTAATTTATGATTTTTAGTGAGCCAATGGAATCACACTGATCTCTTTTGTGCGCATTTCCTTTACACAGTCACTAAATCCCAGTTTGAACAATGTGGTATTTTCAAGTGTTGATCATTATTACCATTACTAACTACAAATATGTAACCAGCTGATCCTGCAAAGCTTGGAACAATTGCTATTAGAACGGAAGCACAGTTCTGCCTCTAGGTTTTGTTCTTAACAGTACCTTAGTTTGTGACCCTAAGCACTGTGAGGACAGTAAATGAAACCCTGACAGGCTTTGCCTTTTGAAGAGTAAGCTTAAATGTTGCACAGAACAGCATTATCAAGGTCTTTCAGAAACCTTTTCTAATCCAGCCCATACAAAGAAATGTACTTCACTGCTCTGCCTTGAAAGACCTAATTGACTTCCATGATGTCACTAAGCTTACTGTACAAGAGGAGCCGATGATTATGGAAGGCAATATGCATAATGAAAAGCTTAACAAATTCCCTGGAACTAGAAGCAATTAAAACTCTGAATTACCAAAGAAGCCAGGCAAATGACCCGTAATTACAGTGGCTTTAATGTTACAGGAAATAAGTGTACGAGGTCTTCCTGCAGTCTTTCTTGCTACTGACACTTATTGTCAACAGCACAGCAACATTTTTAATGGATGATGAAAGGTTTACAGAGGTTCACCTACAAAATGGATTTACTAACTTTGCTGCACGGAGATGTTATAAACTGTTCGCTGTCCTGGCCCACCCACATACTAAATTTAGAGATATGAAAGCAGCCAAGTTCTCCCCCATTTTGCATAAGTATTGCAATATCAGCATCACTCCAACTGAGAGAGACAGATGAGATTTATACAGACTTCAGCTGAGATTCTGGCTGCTTCTCTGCATTATTTCTAAAACTTGTGCCACTGATCAATACTGCTGCTATGAGATCTCTCAAAAGGTCATACTAATATAGGACAGTTTTCACTTTGGAATGAACTAGATGCTTAAAAAAGTAAAGTAGTAAAGCATATTAATTTGTATTTCACTCTATGAATCTAGAAAAGAAAAATTAATCACTTAAGCAAAGGAAGAAATAATAAAATCGCTGCAGCACCTCATTACCTCATCTTCTTACATGAAATTTAACATCAGAAAAGAGCGTTAGTTAGGTACCCTTGGTATGTACAGCAGACCCTCTCCAACCTACATACTCTAAATGCCTGGATGGAATATTTATGTAACTAACAGGGATGTCCATAAGTATTATTGCTTTTAGGGATAACCAAGAAGTCTGGAAGGATAAAAGATTAAAAACAGTTTTGAAATTTTTGAAAAACCCGTGTAGATAATATATATGCACAGGGAGTGCTTATCGAATTAATATCCTTGACCACATATGACACAACTGTATCAATTCTAAAACAGAATGATGAGACTAAAGATGGTGTAATTGATACACATAGAACTCATCTGCAAATTAAACACTACCACCTATTGTTCTATAAAGAAAAAAGGAAATGAAAATTTTCATTGTCTTTAAAATGGGTAAACGTAGCCTCAAATTCTTTCATATTATAGTAGAATAACAGAATCATAGAATCATAGAATGGTTTGGGTTGGAAGGGGCCTTAAAGATCATCTACTTCCAACACCCCCCACCATGGGCAGGGATATCTTCCACTAGATCAGGTTGTTCAAAGTCCCATCCAACCTGGCCTTGAACACTTCCAGGGATGAGGCATCCACAACTTCTTTGGGCAAAAGATTTTTCTTAGAAAAATCTTCCATTTGCTCATTCTGGTCTGGTCTTTTTAGGCCCTTAATCTCAGTGAAAACATTTGCAGACATGGGGACTAAACCGCACATTTGAGCACTTTGTCTTTGAACCAGAGTCTTACTGGTATGAGTATTTCATTCCCTTTGATAAAAAGAATGAGAAGAAAAGGAACTGAGTATTTGTCTGCTCCTTTTATTCCCTAAACATTTTCCTTTAATATATTTTTACATTGTATTGTCCATATGCTCCATGGGAAACACCTACTGTAGAATTAATGAGAAAATATTAAACTTCATTTTTCATCTTTTTTCTGTTATCACTGTTACATTTACCTTGTGGTCTGTTCAAACTGAAGTCAAGATGGTTAAGTCTTTCACTGGGCAAAATATACTTAAAAAAACTTCAGTCCTATTAAGCCTTACAGAGAACTAAGTTAAAACTACCCTGTTTTCTGAGGAACTACTGACAGAATCACTCTCCCACCATACACAAAACCCCATGTCAAAACCACTGCATGTATGTACCCTTTAAAAAAAAAAAAATCAAATCAAAAGGCATTCTGGGGAAAAAGTGGTTAAAAATTAAAGACTAATAATTCATTTTATTCTTCTCTTCTGCTGAATGAAAGCAAAAAGGGAAAACAGTGGAATTTTGAGGTTTCAAAAAGGGCTGGTAAGAACTCTGAGAGGTTATCCCTATGTTCATTCTCCAGCTTCTGAGCAGGACCAGTCTCTTTCTGTGCTTGGTGAGAATGGACAGTAGAAGATTATCACATCTTCTGTCCTCAAATGACAGAGAAACATGTGACATATTATGTTTGGGACTTCGTATGGATTACATATTCTACTTGTGTAACTTCTTTATTTATCATTGATTTTTTTTCTATGTTCAAATCCACTGATCAAAAATATGATGTGTTATTTGTAAAATTTGCACTCTGGAAACATTTGGGAATCATACATTAATTTACATATGTATACATGCACAATGCAGTCTTCTATAAGCATTTAAGGCCTGATCCAAATTCCATCATATCACTAAAAAAATCCCCATTGATTTCAATGGGCATCACAGTGAGCCTCAAAACAGGCTGCAGGAAGAAATCCACCAACTACAGCCAGCTCACCTTGATTTCAGAACAACTTTGTTCATCTCTGCGAACCAGGTCCTGGTCAGTCCTTTCATTTCTACATGTAACTTGTTGACCATTCACTTCCAAAAGTATTTTTACTTTCCTCATTGTGAAATATAGCTCATACTCTGTGGTCATAATTAAAAACTAAGTTGTACCTAAGAAATAAATTATCAGTCTGAAAGATACTACTACTGCAATCATGGTTTATGTTTTGTTCAAGAACTTTTACCTCTTTTTCCTTGTTGATTCAATTTTTTCAGATTTTCAAAATAATTCCACTACTGACCAACTGTTACTGGTGTAAGTTACCCAGGAATTTTCAAGAACTATAATATAACTCAGAATATAACACAGAGCCATCTATACGTTTTACAAAATGTTGGGATGCTGAAAAGCCGCTGTTTATCATTTACGGGAGGTTGTGGAAAGTCACAAAAACAGACATAACACAGATGCTGGGCTATTTTGTAGGTAACTTGTGTTTTCTTTTTTCCTACACTTTGATATACAAAGTATCTAGGAACAAGGGGAAAATGTATTTCTGGGTCACCCATTTACCACCAGAGTTAGTTAAACATTATTGAATAAATGCATTTTAAGCAGCTACAGTACTTGCAATTTTGGCCTCCCACTGTGTTAACTCTCTGAAGAATTAACAAAAACCAATAATGAAATAACTTGATTAATGTTTCTCTCCTAATCTTTGGACTTACGCTCTTTCCAGAAATAGCTGGGAAAAGTGTCAGTAGCAATAATGAATTACACTTCAGTTTATGTTAAGGACATATGCCAATTTGACTAGCCAGGGGTAGCAGAATCATATTAAATATGCTGTTTAAGAAAGTCATGCAGCCTACAGTCCCATGACTTAGTTCCATTAAGGAAAATGAGGAGTAAGCCAAGATGTTTTTAAATGCTATAACAAATGAACAAACAAGCTGGAAACTTATAATCAAATGAATTACACATCAGAGTATCCAGAATACTAACTACCAGCCACCATTCTTGATGATTCAGTGATTCATATGAGAACTGTTTGGAAATTATACATACATATGCTTTTTAATTCAGATTTTTATTAACTTGCTACTAAGAGTATGTTGCAGACCACTACAAGAAACAAATAATTTACCAGAAGACTTATAAGGTAAAACCTAAAATCATTAGCATAATTAAAAAAATGGGAAAAAAAGGAAGTGTGTTACATCTGCACTTTCCAGCTTTTGCCTAAATGCCACTTCACATTTCAGCCTACGGCAGCAGCTGCTCTCTCACAAACCAGTTCATAGGACGTTACCTTAAGGTGGGCCAGAAGGAGTAAAATGATTTGGACAGGGAAGAAGGACGAGAATTTTCAAATTTCTTGCTTGTTTTCAAGACCTGATCAAGTGAAAGAAAGTGCTTCTGTGAGTGACAGTCGGACCCAGACACAGCGGCTCTGTGAGGCAGGGAGAAGGTCACATTTACATGCGGGGTTACTCTGATCATTCCGGATGGCTGGAGCACTCTTTTCACAGAGGACTGTGTGTTTAGAGGACAGCACACTGGAACTTTGTACGGCAACTTGTGTTACAGGCCTCAAGAAATTCCCAGGCGTTTCTGAAACAGTGTCCAATTATCCTGGCAGCAGAAATCTAACTCAATCAACTGCGGCTTGGATTAGCCATAGAAGAGTATTGTTCTTTCATGGAGGACACAATGCAAATCCTCAAGATGCTTTCTACTGAGACCACTCATACTGTGTAACATGCTGGGGTTTTACACCTCTTATCTCTAAAAGTGGCCTAAAAAGGAATTCTGTGCAATGAAATAGTTAATCTGTGCTGCCTTCCCTTCCACACAGAGGTACCTTTACTAAAACCACTGACTTTCTTGACCTGTAACACACAACATATTCAAGTAACACCTTGCATGCAGAGTTCAGAACTGTAGGATAATTTACACTGGAAGGGACCCCTGGAGGCCACTTAGAAACACCCCTACTCAACACACATCCAGCCAGAGCAGGCTGCTCAGGGCCTTGACCAGGTGAGCTTCGAGTATCTTCAAGGATGGAGATTCCACATACCTCCTGGGCAACCCATTTCCATATTTCACCACCCCTGTGGTGAAAATGGTTTTCTGAGCATCTGGCAGGAGTTTCCTGTGTTCCAGCTTGTGCCTGTTGCCTACTGCATGATCACTCTGCACCTCAGAGAAGAGGCTGGCCCCATCTCATGAGCAAACACATCAGAGATATGAACCAGGTATATCCAAAGGAGAAGCTGTTTTGATGAATCCAAATTCTAATTCTCAGATTGAAACAGGAAGTAGGTATCAAAAGTATTTCCTGAATAAATGCAACAAACTTTTTGCCCCAGGGAATGTCTACAAAATCGCAGGCGCAGGACAGCAGGCTGACGACGGCAGGTACCCTGCCTGTTCTGTGTAACTGGACACCACCACTTGCCTATGACCAACACAGCAGGTGCCGCAGAAGGCAGCTGATTCTCATGGAGCCACTCAATTTTTTTCAAGCGGCGCAATTTTTTGGTAATAGTTTCTTTTTGTTCTATAATGTCTCCTTGACCAGTGCTATTTTCCTGCACAGAAAGACCAGCCTGCATACTGAAATGTACCTTAGTCTGATCTAAACATCATCTTAATTATTGTATAATCTTTGACACAAGTGCTAATAACAACCCATATATGCTTCAGGAAGAAGTAATTTCCTAATTTCTTCAGTAAAGAAAGAAAGGGTGAGAAAAGACATTCACCTTTAAACAGGTTTTCATTGGGAATGAAAAAAAGTCATGGAAAAGGTATTTTTTTTTCTATTCAGTACAAGCTTCTCATTGAACTGTACACAACACAGTGTCACCGGTCTGGAGTGACTTGGTGAGATGTAGCTGTGTTACACTTTAACTCTTCATGATCAGGAAGAAAAGCATTTTTCTTTCAAACTTCGAACAGCTGAAAGTTACCTTTTAAAGAATATTCAATATTAATAGCATAAAACTCCAAGCACGAAGCCACAAACTAGCACCTTTAAGTAAACCAAACAAAACACTAAAAAAGTTTTAATTTTTCTACATATTTCAACTACAGGAAACAAATACTTATATTAAAAATGACAATTTTCTGTTCTCAATATACATTTCCTAAGAGAAAGGCGGACAACAAAGTACAAAAGTTGGAAAAACTATTAACTCCTTACCTGTTGAACTTGTATATTTCAATCAGAAATAATGTCCAGAAGTCAACAGGGTATAAAGCTGACAGATGGCAGACTAATTTAAAAGGAAAATTACCACCTATCTGCCTGTAAATCAACCTCTCATGGGCAAAGTCCTCCAAACACTGCAACAGGCCATATGCTTAAGTGAAAACTACTTGCTCATCCAACACAATAATGATTTTATATTAAAAGTAAGAATCACCACTTAACTAATGAATCCACTGATCTGAAGTATCCTGCACTAGCTGACCTTCAACAGTTCGAGTGAGTCTTTGCAAAACGGGATGAGGGCTGATTTTTCATTTAAACTAAACATGTCCATATTTCTGTGGCTGTTGGAATTGGTACTTGAAAGCTTGCTGCCATGTTACATAGTGCTACTATGTTACGGATTACAGATGCCCATCCATAGTATACATACATGCTCACACAGAAAATAAGCAAATGCTACATAAATTTCACCTGGACTTACAGAATCCCAGGATGCCAGGATGACTGAGATTGCAAGGGACCTCTGGAGGTCACCTGGTCCACCCCCCTGCTCAAGCAGGGGCACCTACAGCTGGTTGCCCAGCACCAGCTCCAGACAGCATTTGAATGCTCCAAGCATTTGAATGCTCCCTCCAAGGAGGGAGACTCTGCCACCTCTCTGGGCAATCTACACCAGTGCTTAGTCACCCTCATGGTAAACAGGTGTTTCCTACTGCTCAGAGGGAACCTCCTGCGTTTCAGTTTGTGCTCACTGCCTCTGGTCCTGTCACTGGACACCACTGAAAAGAGCCTGGCCCTGTCCTCTTTGCACCCTCCCTGCAGGTATTTATATACATTAATAAGATCCCCCCTAAGCCTTCACTTCTCCAGGCTAAACAGTCCCAGCTCGCTCAGCCTTTCCTCATACAAGAGATTCTCCAGTCCCTTAATTATCTCTGCGGTCCTTTGCATGACTCCCTCCAGTAGCACCATATGCCTCTTGTACTGGTGAGCCCAGCACTGGACACAGCACTCCAGGTATGGCCTCACCAGTGCTGAGTAGAGGGACAGGATCGCCTCCCTCGACCTGCTGACAACACTCCTCATCATCAGCCCCCTTTGCCGCAATGGCACATTGCTGGCTCATGGTCAACTTGGTCTCCACCAGCCATCATAATTATCTTTTTTTTTTCTGAGTGTGAAATCAATTTGCTTTTCTTTCCTGTTCAAAAGTGTGCAGCCACACTCACTGGTGCAGAGACAGATGGCACTGTAATGGAACTTCTAAATTTAAAGGTTTGAACGACAAATGTGCAAAAAATACAGACAAAACATATTGCTAAGTGACCATTAGAGAACCTATGATAAGAATATAAAACACTCCATTAGGAAGCATCTCAATCACCCCAATACTGATATAAACACATTTCTTCACAGTTAAGTCAAAGGCAAATTGGTTTCTCTACAAATGCTTGCAGCCAACTAACAAACGAGCACCTGAATGAGAGTTAATGAGCTTATAACACATCCTTGTTTTGGGAAAAAAACTAAGTCATCTCTGCCCAAGCCACCCCTCTTTCCTTCTTTTTAAAATCAAATTATGTGTATTTATATATTAATAAGACTACCATGGCATACTACTAACAGTGATTTTACATTGCTCTAACCATCACAACACATGACCTGAAAGAAACCACCTCTAATACAGCAAGACGATCAGTTCAGAAATAGACGCTGCCACAGGGATTGCCAAGAATCCGGATAAATTGACAGGCAGCTGAGTGCTACAAGCGCGTTTTGCTGATAACTTGGAAGCTTCAGCTCCCAGACAGTATATAAGGATTCCCTGGGGACACCAGACTGCAGCAGGTATGTCAAGGTGACAAAGTATCACTGCCACACAATCCACTGAAAGAAATGTTCTGGCTACCAGGTAAAATATGCTGTGACTACAAAAAAAAAGGAGGACAGGCTGTCAGGTGAAGAAGTAAAAGAGAATCTCAAACACCATGATTCAGTATACAGGAAATATCTCAAGTAATTTTTCCCCCATTTTTTTTCCGATTAGAAGTTGTAGTGTGTTCTCTCTATTCTATTTAAAAACTCTGCTAATTGATTTCAACTACTTCTAGTGAGACACAGGTAGGATTCATTACTGCATAAAGAAAATACATTATAAATCAGATGGCAAATATGACTAAAGAGTGAGGACTGAAATTTCTCATCCATACATAAAGATTGTCTTGGGGATATATGTTCTGGGTTTGCAGGTCTTCAGGGTGTGAAACCTAAACACACCTGTTTTGTATTCTTCAAAGGTTTGTAATTTGTAGTCTTAGTAAGGAAAACACTATGAGAAAAGACACTAAAACTTCTATTTTCTCCATTGACACTGCATCTGCAGATAAAACACTTCAGTATTTTCAAAGCCATAGAGAAGAGTCTCCTCGTTGACAAGTAAAGTAGTAATTTAACAAGTAGTTCTATGGAGTATCAAGAGATAAAGGGTTTAAACTAGAAAGAAACAATTATTCTATCTAGGACTACTGTTGTTATAATCTCAACCAGGTCAAGTTTTAACTTTGTTAACAAAAGAAACAGGAAGAAAATCTTACAAAATCAAGTGACAATTGTCGTTTTCAGCTTCTTCAGATTACCAGTATCTCACATCTAGATGGAAAGCAAAGACGTTGCTCATGACACTCTAAATGCTTTTCTCAATCAGATGTTCTTGTGCTCAGCAGTGGCAGTGCTGCAGGCTGCCATCCGAGGTTCTTCACTCCTACGTGTTCTCCTACTTCCCTATCAACTAAAAAAGTTTTTCTCCGTGCTTTGGGTGCCTTCCTAACTACTCTTCTTGGAGAAAAGGAGGACAGCTTAGGTAGACAGTTTTTAATTAGTAAGAATCTTTCCTTCCAAATCTTCTGTGGCTATGAAACATCACATTACTGATAAGTCCAAAGAGCTCTTATGGAGCATTAACAGTTAAAATTGCCAAGTATGTTTCTACAGAGAGAGATCTGTACGTTTTCTTATCTAGAAATACATATATGCACACACACACACATTAGTTTATGCGATAGAAGTGCTCCTCTTTGCCCAGAGGAAGAAGCATAGCAGAAGCAACAAGGGCAGGTGGGGGAGCCTGAATCACACCCTCCCCAGCTGCTCCCAGGCCCACCACAGCAGCCTACTGGAAGCTCATCCCTGTGCTGCCTGATGGGGCAGGGGCGGCCCAGCAGTCCTGTGAGGGCAGTGGAGTCCCCTGGCCCTGCCACTCCTGGTGCCACGGGAGCCCCAGGACAGGGCTGAACCCACCTTGACACACCAGTGGGAGAGGCTCCACAGGTCGGGGTACCCTGTGGGAATGGGGGACAGGAGGGGCTGGTGGGGCACGAGCACGGTTCATCAGTCCACGTGCCCGTCCTGCCTGCACCAGCCAGCGCAGTCTGTCCTGTCTCCTCTAAACTCCATTTCTGATGGTTCTCTTGGGCAAGGGCTTACTATTGTGCCAGCCATGCTGTGGGACCAGGGGTACCATGTGCCTACAGTGCAGCACCTGCAGCAAGGATGGGTGTGCAAGTGAGCGTGCAAGCGCTGGTGAAGGGCACGCTGGACTAGCTGGCAGGCAGGTCAAGTGGCCTGAGAGCTGGACGTGTCTCTACAGGCGAGAGCACAGGGTAGCCATGGCCAGCTATTGTAGAGACCACAGCCTCCAGGGCTGTCCAAGACACCTGTCTGTGTGTGAACGAGAGACTCTCTGTGGGAGGTGATGGGGGGGAACACGAGATCCAGGACCACTGAATGTCTAAGCCATCCACTGCACAGGTGTGGGTGAGAGTAAGGGAAAGGGAAGGGGAAAAGGATCTGCACCGAGGGCCAGAGTGGGGCTGTGGCCCTGGGGGCTCATGTCTCCAGGTGCCAACAACCGGGGAGACTGGGATCCAGGACCAGCGGAGTGCCTAAATCCAGCTGCTGGAGGGATTCTCATTGCACATATGTATACATTTTGCACTAACAGACCTCCATCCTGATCAGCCAGAGAGGGGAACAGGATGAGGCCGTTGGTGCTCTCTGTGCTAGTGTGAGTGCTGAGCGCTTCTGCTGTGCCGTTCTGTGGTGCTGACACTTGTATGTGCACATATATGTATTGTACATGCTGCGTGAGCTTGTGTGACTACTGGGAATATGTTCTCAGCCTCGCTGCTGGCTGGATTTGGGGTCACAGAGCTGCAGCAGCCTTGCTGCTATCGGGCTCCTGGTTTCAACACGTTTGTTATATTCAAATGCATTTATGTAGTACATATAGTATAAAATATGTATCTGCATATATCTCTATACAGATATACATCTCTATATATACAGATATAAAGCTACACTCATTTATAAACCTAACATCAAATGCAGTAAAATGTCAAGAACAGTAACTCAGGAAGGGCTGGGGAGAAAAATGCAACTTCCACAGTACTTTGTCAGGACTGAATCAAACTCCCCAGGATGATGGGGATTTGGCAGGAACAAAAAATGTTCTTCCATTCAGTATGAAAGTGCGAGCACAGCATCAAACATGTTTTGGGAAGGCATTAATAACCCAAAGTTAGTAGTCTTAAATTCTGTATTATCTGATATTTCATTGTCATTAAATGTTCAATCTAATTCAAACATATGCAATGACACTTTTCCTGTCTGAATGATATCTAATTGGAAAATGCAGTGGGTGATGTCCTTGCTAAACTTCCTAACAGATTTAGCAAAATAAGCAGTGATTCACATCCCACACTTCCATGTGACATTGCTGATAGATACTAAAGTATCTCCAACATGACTGAATTTATGTATCAGACACAGTACACTGTACCATTGATATTTGTACCGTTTCTTACTGTTTTCTCCAATTGCTTCCACCCCAGAAACTGTAGCTGAATCTGAAGAAGGCACAGAGGAAAAATTAAGACAAATTTTTGTTTTTATTCATCCCAGTGTCCCTCTGCATTCCACTAAAAATCTGTTTCTAAACAACTTACAAACAATTTTCCACTTTTTAAATTAACCATGACATCAGAAGCCAAGCCCCAAATACTTTTACGATACTGCTTCCCAAGCCTTTTATCAAAAGATACCCTAGTCGACTGTTGTTGCTGTTGGAATATATGGTAGATGTGTCTTGCATGTCTGTCCATGAAAGTAACAAAACAGATCAATTCACATCAACAGAGGTGTAGGTTTGAAAACACAGATTTAAGTTCTCTAAAATTCATAAGCTTATTGACATTAGCGAAAGCTTATGAAGTCAACAGAAGGTTCGTCACTACATTGTCTGCACCATGAACATGTCTATTTGTTGAAGAACCACAGCATTTTTAACTTTTTGCCAATTAAGGTGATTTTTGTTTATGCTCTCCACAAAAGAAAACCAAGAAAAAAACAAACTAACTGTGTGGAAGACCCATAAATAAAGGCATTACAAATAAAATGAGAGCCACAGTCAACCGCAATAGTACTGAGCCCTTTGCTGTATTCATAAAGAAATGCAAGAAAGCGATTGGTTTCTTTGTTTTTGTCAGGCAACACAAGCTTTTAATATCTCTAGTCATTCAGACCTTCAATTGAGATTTATTAACCTGTCAAACAAAAGGAATTTTACAACATATACAATTGCAGTTCATTTCAGAACATTTATTGGTCTGTAAACAGAAAATCCAGATTCTCCTTAAGCAATCTGTCCCTTTTCTTCGCCTTGAAGCAAGAAGGAAGGCATAGTAGAGAAAGAAATTCTAAGCAAAACAGAAGCATTCATGAATTTATTTACAGAAAGATAAAAAAGCATAAAGTTAGCAATTAAAACAGTCTTTTACAGTGACTACCTCTACTGAAAAAAAATCTTTGGTGCCAGCAACTTACATCAAACAAAATCAAATAGTGGCACAGGAACGAGAAACAGTTTAAATTAAAGGTGGTCACAATACTGTAGGAGAACAGTCTCTGCCCAGGAGATGATGTAGAACTCCCCACGTTTGGGCAATATGAATGAGAGGGGAAGAGGAAACAGAAGAGCTCCATGTTTACTTTGTGTATTTTGTGCTATGCAACTCCCTAGCCATGAGTTAAAGCTAAAAGTGTCAGGTTTCTGTATGCTCTTCAAATCTTTAAACACAGAACAAAAGGACAACTCCAAGGAAATTAAATAATTGTGGAAGGCTATTTGGTTCATAATTTAAGTTAATAGTACCTGTTGAGCAGAAGCTCAACTATAAAATTCTGTTATTATTTAGTATCATAATTCTCAAATACGCAAGGATTATGTTTGAAAAATTCACTAGTCATTAAAATTACGAAAGAAGAAAACAGAAGGATGATGACAAATTTCAGGAAGTCCAGCAGAGGGCCACCAAGATGGTTGGGTCTGTAGCAACTTGCCCTATGAGGAAATGCTGAAGGAGAGCTTGGCTTGTTTAGCCCAGAGAAGACTTCAGGAAGGCCAAACAGCAGCTGCCCAGTATCTCTGAGGACATTACTGAAAAGACGGAGACAGCCTCTTTACCAGGGTGCGTAGTATGAACATGTGACGACGGTCCTAAACTGAAATAGGAGAGGTTCTGTCTGACTAGACATAAGGAGGGAAGGAAAAAAAAGAAAGAAAAAAAAAAAAAAACAAACAAAAAAATCAGAGCAAGAATTAAGCACTGGAAAATGTTGCCCAGAGAAGCTGTGTGGTATTCACCCTTGGAGGCTTTTAAGACCTGACTGGACAAGCCTGGAGCAATCTGGTCTGAATTCAGCATTGACCTGCTCTCAGAAGACTGAACTAGCTACTTTGCAAGGCTCATTTCAACCAGAATGACTCTATAGAAGAGTTAAAACAATGTATTAAGTATCATTAAGCATTCCTCTGCTTCAGTTTTCAGTCCTTCAAAGCATTAAGAATAATATCTACAATACTGCCAGTACACTGGATACTGACCTTTGTACCTACTGCACGTTAGAGCAATTATCACCAGAAAGAAGTCCTGCCTGCCAGGCCAAAGGGAAATATTTTCTTTCTCATACACTCCACTTCCTGGCATCTCTGCAATACAAAGCAAAATCAACAGACAGCTGAACAACTGAAAGATTTTTCCTACCATAAACTAAGATGATTCTATGACAATATAATCAATATTAACTTTAGACATTTTTTGATCTCTTAGTCTATGTCTAGACTATGACAACATCCCATTTCCTGAGTCAGGGGGTGGGGACAGTAGGTAGAATAAGGTGATGTTCCCAGATGGGAACAAATGGGGCAAGACTTGTCCCAGCAGAACTGTAATAGAAAATATGGGAGAAGATATGATACTATAGATCTACTGTAGATCCTACAGTAGAAGCCAGGAAACTAGGGTTGAATACCTCAAACAGCTCTGAGAAATAATTATAAAGGAGGGGGTTTATTAGGAGTCTGAAAGAGAAGGACTAAGATACCTACCTGGAACATCTACACAGAGATACATACACACAGAGATCAATGCGGTTGCACTCAGCACTCACATGAACCCATGGGCTGGTTCAGCTGGCTCTTCACTAGCGCTCGCACACTCGCCCACACTCAGTCCAGCCACTGGCACTGCAGATGCACGGGCCAGGCCCCTGGTACCCGTGGTCCCACCCCAGGGGCTGGCACTTGGTTTCACCCCGCCGCTGGCACCGAGACCCTCGCTCGCTCCAGCCGCTGGCACCTCCGGCACATGAGCTTCTGCCTGGGGTCTGACTCCGGTTGCTTGCCACACACAGAGACACGGAGAACAGATGCCCTTCAGCCAGGAAAAGAGTTAGAAGTGGAATTTGATAAGATAGGACAGACTGCACTGGTCAGGAGCAGGGCATGGCCAGACAAGCGTGTCACCTACTTACATATATCCAGCCCTTTTTGTCCCCTTATCACTCTATTTCCCTGGAATAAATCCTGCGCAATCCCCCAATGCTCTTCCCCCGCACCCCATACCATGTACCATGCCCCAGGCAGCACCTCCCCTCCATCCAAAAGGGGATCCAGTGTGGATTCACCCTGATGGGTCTCATGGCTGGATGATTCCCCTTGATGGCTCTCCTGGGACAGCCCTGGGAGGACCCAGACAGGCCATCACTCCCTCTGAGTCCTCTATCTGGGCTCCTGCCTGCCTGCAGGACTGTGTGCTCCCCTCGCCTTATGGAGATGTGCCTCTGATGGGCTGACGGCTCCTGTGGTGGGCCTGGGAGCAGCCAAGCAGGGTGTGATTTGGGATCCCCCATCTGCCATTGTCTCTCTAAGCTCTTCCATGGGTCTGCAGATGAGCTTTTATCGCACAACCTAACAGCTGCGTCCTGTGGTGGATATTCCTCAGGATCTATCCAAGTTTATGCATCACATCCTGCTTGATTCCTAACATGCAAGACCAGGAATCCAAGTAGTTTCTTTCACAGGTCTTTATAACTAGGGCCTGGAATACCATACACTACACTAAATATAGAAATCAATAAGAGAAAAAGAAATGCTCAAATCATACATTCTATTTTTCTTTTCTTCTTGATGCAGCTGTTATTCCAATGTTCAGTCTGATCCTAAAGCAATACAGCACAGCATGTCACAAGCATTATTATGTCTTCATACTGCCGAGTAACTGAAATCCTTTTATTAAAATACAGCATTCTGTGATGGATTTCTTCATCCTTGGACTGACATTGAGCCTGAAGCTCTTACTAGTAATCACTTTACACAAAGCCAGATCACATACTCAACTCAGACAGAGAAGCTAAGGACTCAATTCACAGATTTTTAAAAATGGTGTGAAAGCTGGTGAGACTGAATTGTTCCTGTAAAGAAAGGATACATTTCAAAATTTCTGAGAGAAACTACACTGAAGGTCTTTTCTGAATAATCGACTTAAGGAACATTTTATTCATCTTCCATTACCATTGTATCATTAAAACAAAATCAGTTCACAAAAACATCAGAGAAACAAGAAGAAAGTTATTCCACTGAATATTAATCATCTTAAAGAAATTTAAGGCTGTCCTGTACTAACACCACAGCTGTAAAGAAGAGCTGTAGATAGTAAGGTATCAGTAAAAGAGTCTTCCACCATCCTACTCACAGTCAACCATCATCTTTCACGCATACTTCCTCTTCAACTGATTGCTAAGACAAGAAATTCAAGTGACAGGAGAAAGGGGCAGTAATAAATTGTCCAAATGCCTTAGAATTACTAGTTAATGCGAGACAGAATAGAAGATGAAACTCTGACATCAGTGTTTCTAAAGAAAACCTCTTTGCTTTGAGACATGCCAAAGCACACATTTGCAGCTGACTCTTCTTTCCACTATCTTCATGAGATTTTAAATTTAGACATGTAGCATCCTAAATGTTTGAAGAGTTTCTGCTGTAATGCTAGCCCTGTCACATCATCTACCAACCCTCTTGAGACAGAATGCATAGCCACAAAAAAGTAAATGCTTTTACTATTTCAGTATATACATCATTAACTTATCTACTGTTTCCTGACTCTTCATCTACACTCCCTAAAAGATGTTTGGGAAAGCGTTAAGGACAAATGGGCTACTGCACACTATTAACTCTTCATAATTTATAATGAAGCTATATAGATTACTTAATGCAGTCACAAATTCAAGTTTTCATTTTCACCTTCAAGGCCTTATATTATCTTACCCACAATTACTGTATGGCTTGCTTTTATTTCCTTCTACTCCCTAGACATCTTCTATCCTTTCACTTAATTGCATTCTTTATCTCCTTCTCCCACTTTCAGCTGTATGTCTTATATCATGCTGACCTCTGTGCCTTGTACAATCTCCATGCCTACACTCTTCATCGTTCTTCAGCAGTATCTTTAAAAATACACTCTTTCAGGAATCATTGGTACATTCTCTTCTTCCTACCCTTCTTACTGCGAGCTATTAACTGAAATTTGTCTTGCTTAAACCACTTTTGCTCCTTTCTGGACCAGGGCAGCAGAGAATACAGCTGAAAGCTAATGCAGAGCTGGCTGATTCACTTCTTAATTCTATCAGAAATGACCTCTGTTAACTCTTTAACTCTGAGGAAAATTGAGGGACAATACTTGCTTGTCATCTGAAATAGGAACTTGAGGCCTCGTTCACTAAAAAAGCACAACATTCATTAAATAAATGCCAACCAGTGTGTGTGTGGTGATTAGTTTCTACACGTTACTTCTAATAGTCTTAGATAAACCCATAGGGTTTAATGTGTACTTAAACATAACACAGAAAAACATCAGGAAACTCAGGAGCATTCCCAGATCTAGTAATGCTCACAGTATGGCAGAGGCATAGCATTATTCCTGACTCCTAGAACACCTGACTGCAGGACTCTCAGCTTCCCAAACATCAAACACCTGCTTTACAAAATGTAACTCTTCATGGAAGTTACCACATGACCACTGTAATATTTATGACTATAATTAGAAAATATTATTGTCTTCTGAGGAAAACATTAAAATAATTGCAAATGCTTTTTGCTGAAGTTTAAGAAAAAAAAATCTTCTCAATGAAAATTTTCTGCCTGAAAAGTTAAAAACTCACAGCGGAAAGCAGTCTTCAAAGCATATATCATAGCTAATCTTAAAACTGCAAATGCATTCTACCTAAGAGACATGATCATTCTTCACAGAATAAAAGGTTCTATTGGCATTCTCTTGGGATAACTGCATTATTGAAAGTGGAAAGCAGTAAGATAAGTTACATACTATTGTGCTCTCTGCCCATGGCACTTTTTTTGAATCAGTAGTATTTTGAGCCTGTACTAGCTTTGAAGCTCAGGACAATAGGCTGCAACCTCTAATATTTCCACTCTTGAGTCTCAAACTGCAGAATGCAATAATGTGTTCTGGAGACAGCATCTGAATGGATCACTGTGACCAGGTAGAAAAGAGGACAATTTCCTAATGGAGGAAAACATGTTCTGTAACAGAAGATATTTTCAGTAATGGATGAAATCTCATCAGCTAGTCTTTGCTAGTCAGCAAGACCCTGAGGCTTTGAAGCAACTAAACTATGAAGTGAAGCAGTTACTAACATTAAAAACAATTTCTCATTAACATGCTAATACTTTAGAAAGTAGTTGTAAATGCATTCTAAAAGAATTCCGGTGTTACTCAGGGAATTATTGACTGGTAAGCCCTACCTCTATACTTGGTAAAATCTGCTGATGACACAAAGTTATGTAGGTTAGCTAGGATAAGAAACATCTGTAAGAAACTTAGAGTGACAAGGTAGTCTACTGGGCAATCAAGTGTCAAATGAAATAAAATGGTCAAGAAGTGTAAGCAATACACATTAGCTGGAAAAAAATAAATGCCATGTACATCTTGTAACATTGAATTTAAGTATTGGACATCACTGTAGGCAGCTCAGTGAAAACTCAGAGCTTGAGTGATATTGTATATATTCATAGACATATATAATGCTGCCTCATCTGGAATACTCTATGTACTGTATGCCACAGATATCATTCTATGTTAAAATGTTTTTGACAGGAAGGGTCTGAAGAAATGCAATCAGAATGCTTATGAGGAAAAAAAAACAAACCACCAAACAACATGTCCCATCACCCCCCAAAAAAATCCCAAACACAACCCTTTCAGATGGTGAGAGTCTGAACAGACTGTAATGTGTTTTACTTATGGACCAAGAAATAAAAAGGCATGTGATGAGTAGTACTTAAGTAATTGATCTGCCACTTAGTATTTTATCTTTCTCACTCATAACATAAAAAAAAGCTGATATCAGAGAAAGTAAAAGGTGAGAAATTCAGAACATATGCAAAAGATTTACAGAATTCATTGTCCCAGATAGTCATTAGCATCAAGAAAAAAACAAATACTGTGAAAGAGTTACTAAAACCCTTATTTTTTTTCTTTGTTAAAAAAGAGCCTTCAATTACTTGAAAGGGGAGCAACAGAATCTAAGGGGATAAATTAACCTGCCATAGCTAAAAGGCGATTATACTGAGCCTCTAGTATTAGCTGTCATCAGAGATGGTACCGAATAAGATGGACACTGAATCTGAGCATGAACAGCAATTCCTGTATTCAGTACTACTTCAACAAAAGCAAAAAGCTTTCTTTGATGGAACTGGAGGACAGCATTTCTACCACTGCTTGGAATTGTTTTCTACTTTAAATCAGAATCACTTCAGTCTTACCGAAGCTTAACTTGAACCATTTCCTTCTTGGCTTTGAATCACACTATTATTCTAAGATAAAGAGATGCTGGAATGGAAATGTTAAGTATCCTTTTTTAGCAGATAAAGCTGTCACTTCTTCAGCTCTTGTGTGTGCTACAAGGTCTTTTATCTTTATACCACCAGTCTATCACAATAATAACAAAAAAAACCCATCTCAAACATTGCTTTATGGAGTACACTTTGTAATCATCTTGTAAGTGCACTTATTTTGTGATACAGCAATCAGCCTGAGCAAAATGCTTTGCCCTGTTTAGACTATAAACAATTTGTCAGTGTTAATTGATAGTCCTGTATGGAGGCTTTCTGCAACCGTGCCAAAAAAACAGCCTCTTATAAATTCTTTACCACACAACAGAATAAGCAGAACCCTACCATGAATACCAGCTCTCTGAAAATTACCTACAACCACATCTCCACAAAGAGCAAGTAACTTAAAAAAGAAGCAAACAGATGAACTCTCCCTCCTCCAGCCTTAGTGCATTAAAACAACACATAGTTGACCTTCATCTTCCAAAGGTTTCAGGAAGTCTCCCCATGACAATAATTTACAAAGAAGCAACCAAAAAATACTGCTAACAATGCAATTCCTTGTTTCAGTCTTCATTCTTTGTCCTGAAACTGTTGAAAAGCATTGTTACAACAAGCTCTGGGGTGATTACAAAGGTAACTGGAGATACAGAGAGGATCAGAGCACTAGATCTTTTTAAAAGAGGATTTATTCATGCTTGCTATAACCCAAAAGACATTAAAAACATTTTTGGGGGAAAATTTGTGTTAATTAAAATCTAATTATTCAATGACTGCTCTGTTTCGCATCTCAAAAAAAACGCTCAAGGTCTTGAAAGAAAGAAAAGATAACTCAGTGAGCAATTTATCATAAAAGAAGGATTTTCCCCCCTCTTTTTTACTACTTACCATGCATAATTAATATGTGATAATACCCATAATGAGTTCCCTAAAACAATTAGCAACGCATCTCCAGTGACCTGCTAATCTGAATATAATGCTTTTAAAATTTGGAGGTGTACCAGCCTCTTCATGCTTACACACTCACCTCACGTAGAAGCAAAGAAAGCTGCAGAACATAATTTATTATTCTGCATCACATTTCATCAAGTCCCTTAGCAGCTACTTGATACATTATCAAGACAAATGCAAGGAAAAAAAAATTATTTCTGCCTCCCCACCCCCCAAGTAGGGTACCCCACAGACTAAGAACAAATTATAATCCTTCTTTCCTCTTCCAATTAGATACATTAAGTGAAAGCAAACCTTGACCAGGTTATTTTTTGCATGGAATTTCAATGACTTTTTTCATCTCCATAAGACAAATACATCCATAAATAAACATGCACTGCAGTAACAAGGGCAACGTCTGGAACACTTAAGAGCTAAATTACTTTCAAGCCATGCAACATCTCATTTTTCTTCCACAAATATATAATAAAGATTGCCAGCATGGGGGGGGGGGGAGAGTGGAGTGCACAAACACAAGCACACATGCCTCAGGAGAAGAGGGAGGAAGAAAATCAACCATGTGAACTGAGAGCATGATAACTGAAAACAAAACAATACAAACAACTTTATAACTGTCTCGTTCTTTTCATTGTCTTGTAAATATAAAATAGCGGCCTATTAAGGATTTAGGGAAAAGGTGCATGTGTATAGCAGATCTTCAGAAGTCCTGGATTGTTAGATGTGGTGAAATATCTCACATTCTTCTGTTTATAGCCATGTCCTTTACACTGAAGCTGGAAGTTGAGCTTCATAATCACAGGCTTCATTATCCAGTCTGGGAGACGCAAATAAGGGCTACACGCTTAGACAATTTAGAAGCTGAGGAAGGTGCAGGATTCAGCAAACAGACTGTCCAGCAGCATATCACATAAAAAGTACATTCCACTACAGTGCTGAGATCTTTGTATCCCAAGCTGTAAGCTTCTAGCAGTATTTCAAGATGGAGGTCTTAACACATACAACTCTACATTGTTCATTACCTACTTACTTTAAATTGCCTAATAGGAAATGTAAAGGTATAATTATCAATAATTTATTCCTTCAAATTTCTCCTGTGTCTGTCTGAAATCAGTAGCCTCTCCAGTGGGAGTGGAGGGGAAAGGTTAAAAAAAAGTTATGCTGTTTATCATTTTGTGGTTCCCCACAGTAGCAGGAATTCAAGCGCTAGGCCAGCAACACATACTAAATACTCAAATCACAACTTGCCATCTAGAAATAAGTCTTCAGTCACACTGCAGAGCAAGAAAAGTAAAGGCTTTATGAATTCAGGAAAAAGTTCTAGTCAAGAACCTTCCTGAGCAAACAGCTGGTGTACTGTGTGGCAACTAGGACAATCCCCAAGGAAACCCAAAAACTGGAAGACTGAACTCCTCAGGTCAAAGAGTGCTCAAAAAGCTGTTTTCCCCAATTTCTTGAGGAAGTATTCCAAACAGCGGACAAGATAAGGACAACCCTCTCTTCTGATCTACTTTAAAAAGAAAAGAGAAGTCCCAGATTGCTGTTGTGTTTTCCATGGACTCAATTTTTATTGATATTTTAGGAATATGTTGGGACTACTTTTCCCACAATGTTTTACAAAAGATTAACTGCAAGCGATGTTTAGTTCCCGAAAAACAGACACAAGCTGTTGAGATTGGGTGATTTTGGAAGCACACGTGAAAGCAAAAAACATGTTTCTCAAAAAAACTATAAAGTCAGAAAGGGAGGTTCCTACTGAACTTGTCACCTCATCTTGGTTAGAAAGAAGGCAGACCCCTTCAGATTTCACTTGGTATCCACTCTCAGCACTTAAGGGTATGTCTGCACAGAACAACTAAACTAATCTGGGTACACACAAATGATGCGACATACTTCATTCACCTCCCAATCACCCCATGTACAGTAACAGTAAAATCTGCCATACGTAATCTAAATTCATCAAGGTGAACTCTGTTTTTGTTGCAAACTTAAGCACGCCATCTATACACAGGAGCAGTGGTTTCAAGCTCTCATGGCACTGAACCAGTTGCTCAGCAGTCCCACCACCTCCCCCTCTCCCAGGGAGCACTATTTCCACCACACAACGCACTTCTGCCAAGGGAGAACCTTCTCTGCTCCGTTTGGAAGCTGGCCACCACACAGCACAGGTTGTGAGGCCAACGGGAACACTGAGGGAGCACAACCTTGAAGATAAGGGACTCCAAAGGAGCACCAAGTACACACAGAGAGGAAATTATCCCCAAAAAGCCCAACAAGAAACCACACACACCAGAAACACTCAAACATCCCAGACCTTCAGTCAGTGTACTATACTAACTGCCTGGCTACACAGGAGTTGGCACCAACAAATCAGATGACACAGGAAGTTCCTTATTGGCTCTAACCGATCAACTGCGTAATTTCAATTACTTAATGAACTGTAATTACATCCATCCGTACAAACAAGAAAGTCAAGTGGCTTCTGGAAAGAAAGCCCAAATTCTGCCTTCTACCTCCAAACGCACCAGCAGCTGTAAAGAGCTGTGGAGCAACACTGATCCCTCTGCAGGCAGCAAGCGGCCACTGGCACGTGCTGTATCTGCTTCCGTACAGACCGCAGCGTGTGCGAACAACAGTGATCTGCTACACACTCTTCATCTGTCCCACTGACTGCAGCTGATTTAAAAGTCAGCTGTACTATGACCATTACGATTGCAGGCTATACCACCAGGAGAAGCAAATACCTAGCAATATGCTGAAATAACTGGTAAAAATTGTGAGTCCAAGGAGATAAGACAGCAGAGCATGGGTAAATCAGAATGGTTTATACCATGAACAGCTGTTTAGAAGGGTTGTTTAGCTGTGGAAAAATTGGGAACGTAAGCCTATCCAAAGGACAGACCAGAGCCAAGGTTGAAGAGACAGCCATTGATGTAGGTTTGAACTAAGTTGAAAAATGTCTATGTATTTTTACATTTAATGCTTTTTTTATTTCTAAAATAAAATATCTGATTTGTGAATTGTAAACATTCAGTAAAGACTGCAAGTCATTTTATTTATAAAATGGAAAAGGAGCATATTTATGATGACTAAAACACATGATTTCAACAGCAGGGATTCCAATTTACAGCTCAGTACACCACCTAGAATTGCTGTTCATGCCTTTGTAATTTCTGTACCTTATTTAAAGTACTCCTAATAAATTCAACCTCCAGGTATACATAAGGAGTAACAGAAACATCACGAATAAAATAACTGCTTATCTGAAAACCATAGTAAGTAAAATACATACACTACATGCATATGCTAAAAGTGGTGAAATTGAAGGGAAAAAAAAAAGTAGAAAAAGGAAAAAAATGAGAGGAGATAAGAAATAAAAAATAGGTTTGTCATCCTTTTTACATAAGCTCACAATAATAATGGTCACGTTAACTGCTAAATCAGTCTTCTTCACCTGGTTTTCCTTGTACAATATAGACTAAAACTACAAAATGGTCATAATGTTCTGAATCTCTGTTACTCTTTCACGACATCTTTTGTAGCAAAAAAGTCTCAGAAAATTTCTCTTTGAACTTCTCTTTTCTACGACATAAAAAGTCCACTGAGACTCATAAATCCTAATGCCATTTAATCAGTATGAAAAATTTTAATGAGCTCTCACTAGATTTGGTACAGAGATTATTCGTAACTATGGGATCAATTAATTAATTAGAAATGGAAGAAACTGCAAAGAAATAGCGTTTTAAATTAAGGTGATGTTTTACATCACTTGGAACTTCCTAAATAGAACAGACTGAATCTTCACAAAGAGTTATGACCAGTTGTATTACCACAACCTTTTCCTCTTTTTGAACAATGCATATAAATTGTGTTTATTTATTTTTAAATTACACTACTACTAAGGTCCTTTATTTTACAGAAAAGCTACAGGCAAAATGACCAAAATACAGGAAAGAAAGGCCTTGACCTGCCACATTATATAGTGGGTGAATAATTAATTCATGTGTTTTTAATGACATCAGTATATTGGAAGTATGTATAAATATTTGCATGGTAAGGTCTGAAACACTGAGTTAGAGTCATCTTTGAAATAAATTTAGTAGCATAGAATCATAGAATAAGTGAGGTTGGAAGGGACCATTAAGATCATCAAGTCCAACCGTTAACCTACCCTGATTTAAAAACACCCACTTCTAAACCATGTCCCTAAGCACCTCATCTACCCTTTTCTTAAACACCTCCAGGGATGGTGAATCCACCACCTCTCTGGGCAGCCCATTCCAATGTTTAATAACCCTTTGAGTGAAAAAATGCTTCCTAATACCCAATCTAAACCTGCCCTGACATAACTTGAACCCGTTTCCTCTTGTCCTATCACTTGCCACGTGGGAGAAGAGGTCAGCCCCCATCTCTCTAAAACCTCCTTTCAGGTAGTTGTAGAGGGTGATAAGGTCACCCCTCAGCCTCCTCCTCCCCAGGCTAAACAACCCCAGCTCCCTCAGTCGTTCCTCATAAGGCTTGTCCTCCAGACCCCTCACCAGCCTGGTAGCCCTTCTCCGGACACGCTCCAGCACCTCAATGTCCTTCTTGTAGTGAGGGGCCCAAAACTGAACACAGTACTCAAGGTGAGGCCTCACCAGTGCCGAGTACAGGGGCATGATTACTTCCCTACTCCGGCTCACTACACTATTCCTGATGCAGGCCAGGATGGTGTTGACCTTCTTGGCTGCCTGGGCACACTGCTGGCTCATACTCAGCCGGCTGTCCACCAACACCCCCAGATCCTTCTCTGCCAGGCAGCTTTCGAGCCACTCCGCCCCCAGTCTGTAGCACTGCATGGGGTTGTTGTGACCCAAGTGCAGTACCCGACACTTGGCCTTGTTGAACCTCATACCATTGGCCTCAGCCCATCTGTCCAGCCTGTCCAGATCTCTCTGCAGAGCCAATCTACCCTCAAGCAGATCAACACGCCCCCCCAGTTTAGTGTCGTCTGCGAACTTACTGAGGGTGCACTCAATCCCCTCATCCAGATCATTAATAAAGATATTAAAGAGAACCGGTCCCAGCACCGATCCCTGGGGGACACCACTTGTCACTGGACACCAACTGGATTTAACTCCATTTATCACCACTCTCTGGGTACGGCCATCCAACCAGTTTTTTACCCAGCGAAGGGTACACCTGTCCAGGCCACGAGCAGCCAGTTTCTCCAGTAGAATGCTATGGGAAACGGTGTCAAAAGCCTTGCAAAAGTCCAGGTAGACAACATCCACAGCTTTTCCTTCATCCACTAAGCGGGTCACCTCATCATAGAAGGAGATCAGGTTTGACAGGCATGACCTGCCTTTCACAAACCCATGCTGACTGGGCCTGATCACCTTGTTCTCCTGCATGTGCCGTGTGATGGCACTGAGGATGATCTGTTCCATGACCTTCCCAGGCACCGATGTCAGACTGACTGGCCTGTAGTTCCCCGGATCCTCCTTCCGGCCCTTCTAATGGATGGGTGTCACATTTGCCAACCTCCAGTCGGCTGGGACCTCCCCGGTTATCCAGGACTGTTCATAAATGATGCAGAGTGGCCTGGTGAGCACTTCCGCCAGCTCCTTCAGTACCCTTGGATGGATCCCACCCGGCCCCATAGATTTGTGCACCTCCAGGTGCTGAAGCAGGTCCCTCACCATTTCCCTTTGGATTACAGGGGCTTCATTCTGCTCCCCATCCCTGTATTCTAGCTCAGGGGTTAGGGAACTCAAGGAACAACTGGTCCTACTGCTGAAGACTGAGGCAAAGACGGCATTAAGTACCTCAGCCTTATCCTCGTCCTTAGTCAATACGTTACCAGCCTGGTCTACTAGAGGACAGAGATTATCCTTAGTCCTCTTTTTATTGCCAATATATTTATAGAAACTTTTTTTTGTTGTCCTTGACAACAGAAGCCAGGTTTAGTTCTAGCTGGGCTTTGGCCTTCCTAATTCTTTCCCTACATAGCTTCACTACCTCTTTGTAGTCCTCCTGAGTGGCCTGCCCTTCTTTCGAAAGGCCATATATCCTCTTTTTTTCCCTAAGATGCAACACTAGCTCCCTGCTTAGCCAGGCCGGTCTTTTCCCCCGACGGCTTGTCTTCCGGCACATGGGGACAGCCTGCTCCTGCACCTTTAGGACTTCCTTCTTGAAAAACATCCAGGCTTCCTGGGCTCCTTTGCCTTGGAGGACTGCCTCCCAGGGGACTTTTTCAACCAGGCTCCTGAAGAGCCCAAAGTCCGCCCTCCGGAAGTCCAAGGTGGCAGTTCTGCTGACCCCCTTCCTTGCTTCTCCCAGAATTGAGAACTCTATCATTTCGTGGTCACTGTTGCCAAGACGGCCTCCGACCATCACATCCCCCACAAGACCTTCCCTGTTGACAAACAACAGATCCAGCAGGGCACTTTCCCTAGTTGGCTCTTTCACTAACTGTGTTAAGAAGTTATCCCCAGTACCTTCCAGTACTAACATTTTCTATGAAACAAAATTGATTCAGAATAACACTGAAAAGTTATAGTTGATATATATCTTATATACAAATACACACAGAAACACACAAACAACGAGGTTTTTATAAACTCTTTTAAAGCAAAAATTAATATTTCAATATTTATAAATTCCAAAATAATGATTTTAAATAATTTGAGACCTTTAAATCAAAATGGAACAGAAAAATACTGTTTAGCAAAAGCACTTTTGTTTCCTTATTTTTTTTTTTCGCAGTTCAAATCCGAGAAACGTATCACTGAATTACTGAATGACTGAGGTTGGAAGGGACCTCTGGAGCTCATCTGGTCCAACCCCCCTGCTCAATTAGGGCCACCTACAGCCTGTTGCCCAGCACCATGTCCAGATGGCTTTTGAACATCTCCAACATGGCAGACTCCACCACCTCTCTGGGCAACCTCTCTCAGTGCTCGGTCACCCTCACACTAAAAAAAGTGTTTCCCTGTGCTCATACAGAACCTCCTATGTTTGTTTGTGCCCATGTCCTCTGGTTCTGTCACTGGGCACCACTGAAGAGAGTCTGTTTCTGTCTTCTTTACGTTCTCCCCTCAAGTATTTATGTACATTAATAAGATCCCCCTGAGCATTCTCTTCTCTTCATCAGCAAACTGCCCCATCAATCAGGTCATTAATGAAGATATTAAACAGAACTGGACCCAGTACTGATTCCTGGGACACACCACTAGTCACTGGCATCCAACCAGACTTTGCACTGCTGATCACCATCCTCTGGGCTCAGCGGTTCAGGCAGTTTTCAACCCACCTCACTGCTCATCTGGCCCGTACATCAACAGCTTCTCTATGAGGATCTTATGGGACAGAATGTCAAAGGCCTTACTCTAGTCCTGGTAGACAATAGCCACTGCTCTCTCCTCATCTGCCAGGCCAGTCATTTCATCGTAGAAATTTATTCAAATTGGTCAAGCAAGGTCTTCCCCTTCATGAGGCCATGCTGACTACTCCTGATGATTTGCTTGTCCATACTGTGCCTGGAATTTGTTTTCAGGATTAGCTGGTCCGTCACCTTTCTAGGGATTAAGGTGAGGCTGAGCAACCTGTAGTTCCCTGGGTCCTCCTTCTTGCCCTTCTTCCAGGTAGGAGTGACACTTGCTTTATTCCAGTCTTCAGGCACTTCTCCCAATGGCCATGATCAATCAAGGATTATCAAAAGTGGCCTCGCAATGACAACTCAGCTCCCTCAGCACTCAAGGCTGAACCCCATCAGGTCCCATGGATTTATTCATGCCTAGTTTGCTTACGTATCCTCTTCCACAACGGCACATCTTCCTTGCTCCAACACTTCCCCCTGGTCTCCAGGACCTGGTGTTCCTGACTTGCTACATTCAGTACTTCAGCCTTTTTCACGTGCTGTGTAACCCAGCCCCCCATCTCATTCACCAATGGGCACACATGTTCCCTAGTTGTCCTTTGTCTCCTATGTACTTACAGAAGCCCTTCTTGTTGTCTTTTACATCCTTGGCATATATAGCTGAATTTACCAAATTTCACAGTAGTGACATCAGTGAAACTCTGATTTTGCCTCTGCAGCACATTTTAAAGGCTCCCTTAACAGGAATTCCCGTTGCAAAAATTTGAAACATAGTAAAATACACGTAATTAAGTCTAGAAAAATATGAAACAACTTATCTCCCAAATTATGATCAAAGATAGAAAAATAATTGAAAATCCCGAACAAAAATAATCACAGAATTTTCAGAGTTGGAAGGGACCTCTGGAGATCATCTAGTCCAACTCCCCTGCCAAAGCAGGATTGCCTAGAGCAGGACTGCATCCAGGCGGGTCTTGAAAATCTCCAGAGAAGGGGACTCCACAACCTCCCTGGGCAGCCTGTGCCAGTGCTCTGTCACCCGAACCATAAAGAAGTTTTTCTGTGTATTTGAACAGAACTTTCTATGTTCCAACTTGTGCCCATTTCCCCTTGTCCTGTCACACTGGGACCACTGAAAAGAGTCTGGCTCTATCCTCCTTCAACTCACCCTTTAGATACTTGTATGCCAAAATAAGGTCTCCCCTCAGCCTTCTCTTCTCCAGGCTAACGAGTCCCAGCTCTCTCAGCATTTCCTCATAAGGGAGATGCTCCAGTCCCTCAATCATCTTAGTTGCCCTACGCTGGACTCTCTCCAGTAGTTCCCTGTCTCTCTTGAACTGGGGAGCCCAGAACTGGACACAGTATTCCAGTTGTGGTTTCACCAGTGCAGAGTAGAGGGGCAGAATGACCTCCCTCGACCTACTGGCCACACTCCTCTCTATGCAGCCCAGGAATAATTGGAAATTTTTTTTTTCCAATTGTCTAAATAAAACATATGGTAAAGAACACAGCATTTTGAACATTGTGGACTGAAATGTCTATAATATTCAAGCACACAGTTTCTACATATGTACAGCTCCAGCTGGTTTTCGTATGTGTTGCATCTCTGTATTTGAGAGCAGAATTTGGCATGTATTAAAAAAGAAAATATTGAATTTTTGTAAAGACATTTCTAGTATTCAATCTGCAGATCACAGTTTTATTACCTGACTGATATAATTAATTATGCATATGATAGTGCATCGTTACTAGTGTTGGAAGTTTATATGAAACTTCATGCATCACAAGATAGTGAGACCTAGGCTGAATTTGCAGGGTGTATCTTGTTTGAAATTCCTGTGCTGGGGTTTCATCATTATGCTCATTAAGTTCCTAGTTAACCAGAGACTGCAAACCAAAAGGTCAACATTTAAGAAATTCCCAGATGGACAACGATGACATCCTTCAATAATAGTAAAGTAGACATCATATGCAGTTTTAGATCATTTTAGAACTGCCTACTTGTAGAAGTATGCCTGCACAGCAACAGTGACCGGCTGGTAAACCACGACAGTTTAAATTCGGGATTTGGCCTTCTATGGCTACATTGTATTTTTTGCTTGGAGCAGCAGTGAAGTTTTGAAGAAAATCTGACAGTCCTCAGTTGCTACTAAGTAGTTTAGCTGTGTACCAACTTGCTTTAGCAGGACACTAAAGTGGAAGTCCTCTCCCGGTGCACATCAAGCCATCTCCAAGGCTTAAGCAGACATAAAGCTCCAAAGAACGTCACACAGCTTGCAGCCAGGGATCAGAGTAAATCTAGCCCAACAGCAAACATTCAAATCACATATAGCATAGATATATGGGCCTAAGCAGTAAATACATTGCTCTAATTACCTGTTTCTCTTGAGTCTAATTACTTGCTTATCAGACATTGCCTACACCTCCTGATATTTTGCTGCAAACTTGCATGTTACTGATTCTTAGCATGCAATCCAAAACTGTAGTTCTATCAGTTCACCACCTGGGCCTACACACTGCAGGTGCCATCACTACACTGCAATTGGCCGTGAATGTTTCAGATAGTTTCGCATGTGAGATCATGAAATGACAGAGTTCGATTCTTGGAGAAGCCAGTAGGGCGATCAGGAGAACTGCCACCTTGGACTTCTGGAGGGCGGACTTTGGTCTTTTCAGGCGCCTGGTTGACAGAGTCCCTTGGGAGGCAGTCCCCAAGGGCAAAGGTGTCCAGGAAGGTTGGACATTCTTCAAGAAGGAAATCTTTAAGGTGCAAGAGCAGGCTGTCCCCATGTGACACAAGATGAGCTGGAGGGGAAGACGACAGACCTTGCTGAACACAGAGCTACGGCTACAACTCAGGGGAATAAAGGAGAATTTATGGCCTTTGGAAGAAAGGGCAGGCTGCTCATGAGGACCACAAAGATGTTGTGAGGCTGTGTATCAATGATCTGGATGAGGGGATCGAATGCACCCTCAGCAAGTCTGCAAACAACACCAAGTTGGGTGGGAGTGTTGATCTGCTTGAGGGTAGGAAGGCTCTGCAGAGGGATCAGGACAGGCTGGATCAATGGGCTGAGGCCAATGGTATGAGGTTCAACAAGGCCAAGTGCCGGGTCCTGCACTTGGGTCACAACAACCCCATGCAGCGCTACAGGATTGGGGAAAGAGCAGCTGGAAAGCTGCCCTGCAGAAGAGGACCTGGGGGTGTTGGTTGACAGCTGGCTGAATATGAGCCAGCAGTGTGCCCAGGCAGCCAAGACGACCAACGGCATCCTGGCCTGTATCAGGAATAGTGTGGTGAGCAGGACTAGGGAAGTGATTGTCCCCCTGTACTCGGCACTGGTGAGGCCCCAGCTCAAATCCTGTGTTCAGTTTTGGGCCCCTCACTACAAGACAGACATTGAGATTCTGGAGTGTGTCCAGAGAAGGGCAACAAAGCTGGTGAGGGGTCTGGAGCACATGTCCTATGAGGAGCGGCTGCGGGAACTGGGCTGGTTTAGCCTGGAGAAAAGGAGGCTGAGGGGAGACCTCACTCTCTACAACTACCTGAAAGGAGGTTGGGGTCGGTCTCTTCTCTCAAGTAACAAGCAATAAGGACAAGAGGAAACCGCCTCAAGTTGCACCTGGGGAGGTTTAGATTGGGTATTACAAAAAATTTCTTCAACTAAAGGGTTATTAAACATTGGAACCGACCACCCAGGGAAATGGTGGAGTCACCATCCCTTGAAGTATTTAAAAGATGGGTAGATGTGGTGCTTAGGGACATGGTTTAGTGGTGGTTTTTGCAGTGTTACGTTGATGGTTGGACTTGATGATCTGAAAGGTCCCTTCCAACCTAGATGATTCCATGACGACTCTACTGTTTTGATTTTTTTCTTCTTGGCAGTTCTGTGCTTGTGCTAAATTCCCACACTTCAACATTTGTGACTTTTGTAGATCTGACCAAAAAAAAGTTCAGTTGAATTATCTGCACTAAGGGAACTCTGAATGCTGTTAAACTTCATGTAAAGAAAAAGCACGGGTTCAAACATTTATGCTCTTTTTCAAAGAAAGGTTAAAGAAAATAACTATACAAAACTACCATGAACATTCTGAAGTTTTGTTTCTCTAACATACCTTTAAAGTTTAAAATTATTAAGCGTAATCCAGATGCTACTATTATCTTCAAATATTTTCATTGTTACCACAGCTAAGGCTACTTACTGCTGAATAAATAAAAATATATACAACACAGCATCACTGTTTTTTTTGTTGTTGTTGTTGTTTGGGTTTTATTTTTTTAATGTTTTTGTCTTTTTTAATTATTATCACCTTGTGACTTTTCTGAAAGAGAGCCAAATAAACTAAGAGCTTTGAGAAAGCTGTCCCTCTGGATATCACTATTAGGCTTCTCACATGAAATGAGAATTTAATTTGTCATTAACACAGCTGACATTCAGTTTCCTTACCTCTCCTTCAGATACAACACCAGTTACAACCTAATTTTATATAAATACTCAATACTTTCTGCTCTTTTACTTTCAGAATTACAGAACAGCTTACAGCCACACTTCCATCCAACTGAAAAGCATGCATTACACACCTCTCATTCTGTTTCACAAAAAACACACCACACAACGTTACAGGAACATACCCTGATTTTTTGTTCCCTAGACATATAGTTAAGCAAGGAAGAATAATTTGATATGAAGGCAACATTAAGCTGTGATTTAAGCTTGTTTTCAACTCCTCTCTTACCCCCTCCAAAACCTTGGGCTGCTTCCCAATATTTGCTCCCAACTGAGTATTAACATGTTGAAAATTCATAGCTACTTGACTCCAAGGTGAGATTTACAGCCTTGTTGCTCAGATTCTTCAACATTTGGAATGTACCATACATATAAGGCCTAGTCACACAAGTACCAAACATGTCCATACAACCGTCATCTGCACAAACATGATCATGTACATTTGGTGTATCTTTTCTGAACATCTAAGTTCCCAAATGAAGTTGATGCACATACACAGAATGTCAACAGAACTTGCAACAGGAAAAAACCCAAACCAAACCAAAAAACAAAACCCAAAACCAGTTTGCTTAACACTGTTCATAGTATGCCACATTGCATCAAACTTCTTTCACTTTGTATTCCCAGGGAACGCAAATACCGTTCAGACACTGAGTGAGAACTTGAAGTATGAAAGGCTGAAGAATCTTAGCTAGTCATTACGTAGGTATTTGTGTAACCATTTTTTCCTCAATAATCCTACTGAGAAAGCAGTCATCACAGTCTAATCCACCTAAAGTTGTTCCTTAAATATCAGTACGTAATGCATTTTTCTGCAGTAATGAAACTCCAAAACTTCAGAACTTAAGTTCCACTCAGGACAGACAAGAAGTAAGAAAAGTATTTTAAGAAGAAAGGCAATTTAATTTAAAATAAAAGCAAAGACATTATTGTAACTAACTCTCAATTTATCTTTCAAATATTCTCCCTACAGATTTCTGTTTAAGAATCAGGTTGGGAAAGTTATATATAAGAGAGAGAAACTAAACACCTCTACTATTTGAAAAAGATTGCTCAAACTGATCGGTTTTAAATCAGAAAGAAGAATTACTATCTCATAGATTTAGAATGCAAGAGGAAAGAGATGGCTTAGGAAAAATATATGCCCTCTTTACAAAGAAGTATCTTTACTGTTTAGACACTTAAGAGGTAAATCAGCCACGAATGTATGAAAAATAAACTGATTTATGTTTAAATAACTGTTTCAAAACTTTGCGTACTGAAGTTAAGATTGCAGATTTATGCACAGAATGCAAAATCATTACACCTTCCTATTCCTTTACAGTACCATGTAGCAAATCAGAGCCATCTGCATTACAAATATTATACACAGCGCAGGGAGATGATGCTTTCCAACAATCTCTTGCTTCAACAGCATAAACATCTTTGAAAACAGAGGTTGCCAATTTTTATAATGTTTATATTAAATCTTAATCTAAGTATGTATGATGTTTAAAAATAATAATCCAAATATAGCCCAAACAGAATATTCCTAACTTTTCAGTTAATTCTTACCTTCTCTGGAGGTGCAGGAGGTTGAAATCTCTTGGCACAGACTAGAAATGCATCAGGCTGTGGCTTGCCACACTTCACCTCGGGGTCATCCCCCAACACAATATGATGAAAAAGACCAAAGAAGTCTTTGTGTCTGGCTGTTTTCATCTGAAATGTCACTTCAGCTGAGCTGGTGGCAACAGCTATGGGTATGTTGTGTTTGTGTAAATGACGAATCAGCTTATCAACCCCTGCAAGACAAACGTACAAATTTTATTTTTTTATATATATGCATATATGTAGGTATATGTATTAATATTTGTACCTACTTACAATACATTTAGCAGTATTTCAACAATGTTGTCTTACTGAATATAACAACCTATTTCAACCAGTTAGTGTAGCAGAAAATTCTTGCTGTGTCTGAGACGTTCCTTCTCCACACAAAAATCATGGAACATTCCTCAAGGTATATACTTGTTCTGTCATCAAATGATGCTTTTCTCAAAATATGCCAAAAATGGGTTCAACACCACTGAAAAGTACACCCACTAGAAGCTTATTAGTAATGTCTCCAACACTATGTATGTTTATTATTTCCAACTCTCTTTAAGTGAGATAAAAGCACACAGGGGAACATTTTCTTTTATACACAGTTATGCTCCTGAAAAAAAAAATTTAAAAAAAAAAATCAAAGTCAAAGAAATATACTCTTCTCACTGAATGGTATAGTTTTAATTTCTGAAGCAGGTATCCAACTGGCTTAAACCAGCCCCTAAGAGAGCTCAGTTTCTCTCTTTTGCAATTACTAAAACCAAGTAACACTGGGCAGAGGAGGGGAGCTGTCAGTCACAGTTGTTCATAGCAGAGCTTTATCTATTGATGCTGTGAACCCAGAGTAATGAACACCTCAAGCCTAATGGGTAGAAACTTCAATCTGATCCAGTCTTCTAGGGAAGGTTAATGCAGGGAACAGTGAAAACACAGCAGTCTGTGTAAGAGAGAAACATACTTCGTTATTCAGTGCAAGTTTCAAGTTTCCTATGCAGAGGTTTCAATGCTCCTTTGCTGCAGCATTCTAAATGCTGGATGACTGTCCCAGACAAAACAATTAGCAGGGTCTAATGGAGAACGAGAGTGGGGGTCTGCTCTTTACCAATTCACAAAATAAAATCCCTCGGTATCTGTAAAATCATTTCAGCTCTGCTTCTCGGCATGAATCCAAACTGTGCTGGACAAAAGATTCTAGTTTCAGGTAGATAAGCCTCCAGTTGACTGCTGGCTTTTTGACCCAACTTGAGAACAATTTTTTGTTTTCATCTTCCAACTGCATGAATTTTCATCCTATTTTTCATGTCTGGCTATACTAATGTAATCTTACTCCCTTCCTCTTGATTCACTGTCATACTTATGTCTCGTCCCTGCTCCCTCAAAACGTTCCTACTCCTCACGTGCATTTAATTCTTTCCTTTGCCACCCCAGCATCTCCAATTTGCATCTCCCATGTGATCCAGCCTTTCTGCTCCATTTCTCCGTTTTTACAATTCTATGAACAACAATCTCATCTGCAATACATTTTTCCCAAGTATAGTCATATGCCCAACTTTGAGAAGCTATAATTACTACTGATAATAAAGCGTGCAGATTAGTAAATAGGTGCGTTGATTAACCCATCTATCTGGACATATGACCTGTAGATGTGGCCCTCTGCAGATTTCTTCTCCATTCTCCATAATCTAATCAACCAATTAATAACTGACATTTCCAGCTCCATGCTTGTATTTGAAGACAGCCTTTAAATACATGCACTTCTGTGAAGTTAGATTCCAGTTGGACAGAAATAACAACAGTGTTATTCCTCCTCTAATGTCAATGCATCACCGATTTAAAAGATTTCCTATGACCCCTTAAATGGTTATATTAATAATAAGCAAGTGCACTTTTTCCCAAATGATGCTACTCTGTTCTTTCACTGAAATATGATGCTAAATATGAGTTAACTTTTTATTCCAGATACAGATTATAACTTCATTCTGAAACATGTGAAGTAAGTCCATACTGAATAACGGAAGAGTACTAAGAGATCTTAGTACTCTTAGATCAGCAGACTAAATGTCTCTTTTTTAAAATAAAAATGCATTCATTCAAAGGAATTCATTCTAAATAATGTGCAACATTTAGCAAGGCTACCATACTATGTACGTAGCAACATGAAGAAGTCTAAAGATTACACAAGTAAGAAGATTTTTCCTATTGCCTATGACCTTGCTATGATATAATTAGTTTTCTCTTAAGTCGTGCTCTTTTCAAATAGCTAATTTTCTACAGTCCCACTGCATCACAGCTTCAGTTCATCTGTCACAGGGTATGTTTATTCTACATTTCTATTGGAGGTAGCCAGCCACAGAAAAGCACTGTTGCAGAAAGCCTGTTTTTTCAGGGTTCTCTCTTATATTCTCCCAGCATGTTATGGTTTCAGTGTGTAGATATATGTGTGCGTTTACTTTTTCTTTTTCTCTTCCCTTGCCACAAGTGAGCTAAAATGCAGCTGTCCCCAACAGCTCCAGAGAGCAAAGATTTACATTATTCAGAAAACACACTTTAATAAAAATATGCCATCTAAAAATGATTATTTGCATATATATAAACATAGCAAGATAAACTAGAAAAAAAATACAAGGGGAAAATCAGATGGGTGGAAAAAAAATTAAATTGCATACGGAAGAATAGCTAGCATAACAAGCTCAAGACAGTATTTTCATTCCAGGTTTGATATTTCTTTGTAAAAGCTATAGATCAACAAGATCCTTTTGTTTGCCTCAATTACCACCAGTATAGCTCTAGACACTTTGCCACTACATCAAATTACTGACGCAATTATTGTACTAACTCAGCATATAGTTCTTCATTAGGGAGATAATATCTTTCTTAGTATCTTTCCTGTGCTTCTTTTCACAGAAAACTTCAACAGAAGGGGAAGTGGGGAACTCCTTTAAAGATCTGTAAGAAACTTGCCCTGGCATATACTTTGCCATTATATCCCCTATAGCTACATGAATTTTTTCAATCAAATGAAGACTTCAGTTACATCAAAACCAACCAATTAAAAACTCAATAGACATGAAGAAGTATGGCAAGTCCTGTGAACTCACTAACTTGTAGCTTACTTGTAGCTACCATGTAAGGAATAGAGGCCCATTCATCACAGACAGATCTATCTGCTAGGCTTCCTGGGACCATCCTCCACCCCTCCTACTGAAAGCTTAGCCACATGCAGCAAGTTGTTTCGGTTTTTTTTTTTGTTTGTTTGTTTGTTTTCTTTCAGTATCTTTGATTAAAAATGAAAAATAAAGAAAGACCAAAAGAAATAAGGATCTCCATTTTTCCAGCATAAGGTACACTCCTAATATGGTACACAGGCAATAACAATCTTAGGCAATACAATATAAATTCTTCAAGCAGTCATCAAAAAACTCAGGAATAAATATCCCACATTGCTATGCTTTATTTCTGAATGTACTCTTTCATTTCAAATAATCCAAAAGATAAATACTGTTTCTTTCCTCTTTAAATATTAAGTTTTAGAAGAGGCACAGAAGCTTACTATGTTTCAAATGTAATAGTTAAATACTGGTAACTACTGGAAAGAAAACTAGGTGAAAAGAATTGTAAGCGGAGTTTAGTTACAGAAGCTGAAAAGAAGAAGGATCAACTTTAAATGTCAGCATCTTTAAAACCTGATTAATCACAAATGTCAATGGTTAACAACTTTGTGAAAAGAAAAAGAAAATGAACTAAACCAACAGAAAGGAGTCATTTCTTCTGAGACCACAGACACATTTTAAAGGAAGAGATCAGCACTTTTGTTCTGAAAGTTGCAGAAAAATGTATAGAATATATTACTTTCTTAAAAAAAACCCCAAATAAGTATTATTCCTCCATTACACTCCAAATGTGGTGTTTGTTCTCTTTAGATTCAGCTACAGTGACTAATATATTGGATCAACTGACAAACCAAAATTAAGACTTATACCAAACAACAAAACCCTTGGGTTAACTTGCATTTTCCTTTTCATTGACTAATACAAACAAACACATACAGAAAGAATTCAGGAAACCAAATAATGACCTAATAATAGTCCCTATCTAATTATTTATATGCTATTACAACAGTGTTTTCTACATGACTTTTTTTTCAGTTATCACGTTTTATAATAAAATGTCATTATACATTATGAAGTGAGAATTAACAAGACGTAACTCCCGAGAGCTAATTCCCATTTATGGAAAACAAAGGGAATTTTTATTTTCCTTTTAGCTTTATACAAACATGACCTCTGTGTCATATAGAATACTTCAGAATGGTGAACAACACATAAATTTTTGCTACATTTTATTTGATATACTGACAAATTTTCGTACTATCCCTTTTCCTGTGTTTGTCTACCAACAGTGTCTACACTGTTCTTAACTTATATTACTTCTGGAACTCCAGATTCAGACCTATTTCTTGTGAAATGCCTCCAGACAAATAAGGAGATAATCATATCGTCACAGAATCATGGAATGGTTCAGGTTGGAAGGGACCTTAAAGATCATCTAGTTCCAACCCCCTGCCATGGGCAGGGACACCTCCCAGTAGACCAGGTTGCTCAAAGCCCCATCCAGCCTGGCCTTGAACACTTCCAGGGATGGGGCAGCCACAACTTCTGTGGGAAACCTGTTCCAGTACCTCACCACCCGCACAGTAACGAATTTCTTCCTAATAGCTAATCTAAATCTACCCTCTTTCAGTTTAAAATCATTACCCCTTGTCCTATGACTACATTCCCTGACAAAGAGTCCCTCCCCATCTTTCCTGCAGGCCCCCTTTAAGTACTGGAAGGCTGCAATAAGGTCTCCCCGGAGCCTTCTCTTCTCCAGGCTGAACAACCCCAACTCTCTCAGCTGTCTTCATAGAAGTGCTACAGCTCTCTAATCATTTGTGTGACCCTCCTCTGGACTCGCTCCAACAGGTTCATGTCTTTCCTGTGCTGAGGACTCCAGAACTGGATGCAGTACTCCAGGTAGGGTCTCACCAGGGCAGAGTATAGGGGCAGAATCGCCTCCCTCAACGTGCTGGCCACGCTTCTTTTGATGCAGCCCAGGATGCGGTTGGTTTTCTGGGCTGCGAGGGCACATTACTGGCTCATGTTGTGCTTCTCATCCACCAGTATCCCCAAGCCCTCCTCGGCAGGGCTGCTCTTAATCTTAATGCCCAGTCTGTATTTGTGCTTGGCATTGCCCTGACTCATATGCAGGACCTTGCACTTGGCCTCATTGAACTTCATGAGGTTCACCTACCTCCCAAGCCTGTCCAGGTCCCTTTGGATGGCATCCTTTTCCTCCAGCATGTTGACCACTCCACACAGCTTGGTGTCGTTGGCAAACTTGCTGAGGGTATGCTCAATCCCACTGTCCATGTCACTGACAAAGATGTTAAACAGCACTGGTCTTGATAGTGGCTTACCAACTTCATCTATGAGTTCACTCAGAACCCGTAGATGCATCTCATCGGGTCCCATGGACTCAGGTTCCTCAGATGGTCTTGAACCTGGTCTTCTCCTACAGTGGGCAGTACCTCCTTCTCCCAGTCCCTGTGCTTGCCTTCTGCGACTTGGACGGTGTGGCTAGAGCACTTGCTGGTGAAGACGGAGGCAAAAAAGTCATTGAGTACTTCAGCCTTGTCCACGTCCCAGGTAACCAGGTCTCCCGTTTCCTTCCAGAGAGGGCCCACATTTTCCCTACTCTTCCTTTTATCAATGACATAATATAAAGTTCTATTTTTTTCTAATGTAAGTCTCCAATCAAACATTTGTCTTACAAAGTATTTTTTTATTTTTCTCTTTTCCTAAAGTGAAGTTTCTATGAAAATATTATAGCAGACTATAAGAATGCTTTTCAAGACAGAAAAGAAAGCAATCTCCATCGTAAACTGGGCAAACATATAAGATAGGGAAGAGGGTTATTCATGCTACTTCAGCACTGAACCATAATTTCAGTTTCCTCTGTTCATCAGTTGAATGATTTCTGGTGTTCACATTTCTACTTGCAGTCAATTCATTTGAAGGCATAACTACACCATCAGACAGACAATTACACAGTTCTGCCAGTACCTTAACCTGAAAATCCACACTGTTTGATGGTCTTATAAGCATGGACAAAGTCATACAGTCTTACAGCTTCAGGAATACAGCTGGCTTGTGCGCTGACAGCACAGACTGCAGGAACAAGGTCACATAAACGCCCAGGCCTACACAGGCAGTCCCACTGTCTTTTCTAATGTGTTTCAAGATGAACTATTAAAAAGATGAACATAAACTATGTAAGAAAAAGCCCTTGAAAAATGAACGTAACTCCCCAAGGCCTTCTCTTAAACAAAAGCATACATTGTAAATAGGAACACACAAAGTTAATATCCTAAAATTTACAAGGTAGCTTTTATGAAAGTTAAGCTTCAAAATTACATTACAGGAGCTCCTACCTGGCTGAGAAGGCCTCAAATAAACAAACACCACCATTTCCAGTGGCAAATCCTTTCATGAACATCATAATGTACCATATCAGTCTTGCATTTCTTTAGTCCTTCGTTGGGTGCCACCTATGTACTAATTACATCTAGTTTCTAATTAGTACTATTTTAACCATTACACAATCCCAGGAAAAAAAAACAGGATGTCAGTGGGCAATAGAGAAGACTCTGTGTGTGTTTGTGTGTCATGTCTTTTTTTAAATTTGTTATTTGAAAGCTAACATGTTCTACTAGGAAGGACATTTGGCAGACATATCCCCATTTTTCCCACCCTGAAACAAAACCCGAACAGCTCAACAGGGGGTTCAGTTCCGTACCAACCATCATAGATAACATTGCTTTATAGTTTCCAACTGTTAACCAATTTAAGAACATTTTGAGTAAGCTGGAACAGAGAGCCATCATATACATTAATACCTTCTATTCTTCTAAATGAGCGATGCCCTTATTCAAACAATTAGTGTTGGGCATCTAATAATCAGAGAAATACTATAATGCAGGATTACTTTAGTTCAAGATAGTATATAATGAAAAAAAGCCAACAAAACACCATAAATACAACATACTTCTTATAGTAATTAAATGCAAGTATCAAGTAGCCAATGAAATCAGCTTATATTGTGGAGTTTCTACAGATTCTGCCTGTTCATATTCAAGTGAAAGTTCAAGCTAAAGTATTACAGAAAGATAAAGGCTACATGTACGGAAAAGATAAAAGCTTCGGATAGACTTAAAATGATTATTTTATGTCTTCCACTTCATAGTTGCTTTTTTTAGAAAGCAAGCACATGTGAACTCTTAAAAAAACCCAAAATAGCAAATGGCTATTTTAAAACTGATATGAAGATGACTTTCCATGCCCAAAAGCTTCTCCACAGTTCAGTTATTTTAATGAAAGATATTACTTCTCATTTAAAACCTTTTCTCACATAGGTCTCAAAACATTATGATTATAGGAACAACATTACTGCTATCTACAACTGCTGTGTATCCTTTGACAGTTTTGGGGAATACAGAAATACTTTAGAAAAAGTGAGTTATTTAGGACATTTTACTTATTAAATTGTCTTATCCCCCTCCCCAGTTAGTTACTGGTTATTTGATTATTTATCCAGTTAAATTCCTGTGCTGTTCTTACTTTTTGTCTGTATTGTGTAATCACAATACGTAATACGAACTCCAGTGAATTTTGATTGTTGAAAAGATTGTTGAAAATTCTCCTTACCTCAATAAGCTACAGAGGCCACTCTCATTTGACAATTTAATCTTGAGGACTATTAGTTACGTTTATTTTATTGTGAACTGTAACTATAAGCCAAAGGAACAATTCTCTCCCTAAACCTTTTGATGAGAAATGTGCTTCTTTGGAAAATGGTGTGGGGCACTAAAGTATGCCACAAAGTTCTTTCTAATTGAGAAAAAAAACGTATTTCATTGGCAACCAAATCTTTTCCTCTGAATATTTTATTGTAGCTATATATGCCTGGGGTTTTTTGGACTTTTTTTTAATCTTCCAAAAATATTCATTTTTCTTTTCTTTTTTGTATCATGTTTGACCAGTCTGTTAATCTACTACCTCTTTTACCACCTTTCCCTTTTTCTTCACTGCTGTATGTGTATGTTTCATTTCTCTTTCCATTTCTCTTTCTTTTGGAGCTCAGCTACACTATGTAGCCCGTGCTAATATACTTGCTACCTCTTGTAGTTGAGATGCAGCATATTCTGCAGAAGAAATAACATGGCTACAGGTTTTTTTTAGAGAATACTGTCTTGATCAACAGACTTTTGCCCTGTACGCTGAAATTTTTGTTGGAAGAACTATACTGATCACCAAATGCTTTCTTCACATAGCTCACACACAAATTATGAGCACAAATACAACTTCACACTCTTTTTGCAGCCTTTCAGCACTCCCTCTATGAAGATCTTCATATACATCTATCACAGTGTTACTCCTCATTCACCGCTGCGTAGATACAGTTAGGTTTCTACTCTCACTAACAGCATGAGAACAGAGGACACCTGACCTCTGGGGCACCAAAATCAAGGCTCTTTAGAGACCCATATTCAAGTCCACTTGATTTTGCTGTAATGTTACACAAAACAACCCGTCTGAGAGCCTTCAGTGTGTATTTGGAAGAAAAGATTTACTGCTGAGAAAAAGACTAAAGGAAACCAAAATGCTTCGTGCATTGTTTAAATTAACTGTGTACATGCCTTACGCATGTCTTGTATGATTTATGTCCAGTTGTGCACAAATGGAAAACCTAAGGATAAATATACCCTCTGTATGAAAAGATAGCTTCTCTTTTTCAAAATAATTTACAGTTCCTACACTGAATGTGATATCAGACCAAACTTAAAGCTCTTCAAGATTTCATCACTCTCTTTAATCAAAGAAAAGCTAACATTACCACTCACAGCTTTGTCAAGTTGATTAGATTTCTAGCCAATTGGACGATAATTCTTTAAGTCCATAGAAGCGATTCTATGGTAAAAACCGCAGCAGCCTCTGAACTAAAAGGTGGGGGTCTCACGAGAGTGGAGTGGAGGGGAGGGGCAAAGAAAAAAAACCCCAACAATCTCACATAGAACAAGAAGCAGCTGTCTGTTCACTTAAGTCGCAAACTGATTAAAAAATATTTTTTATATAGTTTGGTGCGCTACAACAGTTGCAAGCCCATCAGCACAGTGCTATTCATTATCTATGTTTGCTCTCAAGCCTGAAGTGAAGTCAGCATTGCTGCTGTGAAGGTGACAGACAGTGTGACAGAGGTGGGGCTATCTGCCACTTGGTGTAATTGCCATGAACCTGACGAGACTATGGAAACGTAACTCTCAGATCCACCCGTTTCTTTTTTGTTCTGAGACATTAAAAATGCTATCTGCAATGGTATGTTATCCTTTCACTGAGCTACAAAAGTGGAGGTGGAAACTAATAACCTACTTCCCAATTTGGAAGGTGTCCTGGTTTTAGCTGGGAAAGAGTTAATTTTCTTTCTAGTGATTGCTGTGAAAGGAATGTCAACAATACATACTGTTTTAGTTTTTGCTACATAATTGGCTATTAATACAGAATTCTATCTTCTCATCTTATTGCTCTCTAAAAAGTACCAGAGATCCTTCTGGTGGCAGACTCCCTCTTCACTAAATCGATAATCTCATTTTTGTCTGGACATACTGACACACGCAAGGCCATGGAAAAAATGTAAGTACTAAATTTTACACAATTCAGAACCTCTGTCAACTGTGTTGCTGACTTCCTGGTAAAAGCATTTTTGGATTACAATCCTTTAGGACTTAATGCAAAGGCCAAATATTTGAAATCAGCCAAAAAGACAGCATAATCCCAAGTCTGCAGCTAATTGACTGATCCCGAGGGGTTACAGGCTCACTGAGCCCAGCATGGACTCACCAGAGTTTCCTACCATTAAAACAATAATAGCAAGGAAAAGAAAAGATAACATGGTAGGAAGTCTGTTTAACTGTTACGGGCACAACATGAATCAAGAAAATAATAACTAAGCAAACTAGACTGCTGGTTGAGTGGAACTGTTGAAGAAAAAAAAATAGTTTAGAGTGAGCTGACATTGGAACTTGAATTGTTTTTCTTTCTCCTCTTTTTGTGATTTCTGACTGGCTTTACTTGGTACTAAAACTGAGCTATGAAATTACCTCCTCATGTCTGCAAGAGACAGTCAACTATACTTGAACTGGAAAATAGTTTGCACATCACATTCTGCACTGGCTGAACAGAACCTGCAACGGAGAAATCCCAGTTATCATCAAAACAACCCAGGAATGGAAAATGTCTGAAAAAAGTTATGCACAACCATACAATCCTTAAGGATCTGTGCTTTGTGATGACGATGAGCCAAAAAAAAAAAAAAAAAAGAGACTGCTATGGCATTAACTTCATAACCCTGACATAATTGTAGTAACTGTTGGCAGCTGTGTAACTTGGAGTTACATTTTTCTGGCTCAATGTATATTCTAGGTTTATGTTAAGCAAAAGCACACCTATACATGTATAGGTAAACACACATACGCATGGTTTTCTTCTGCTCCACTTGTCATTCCTCATTCTTTTGATGATCCACTTCCCTGCAACGTAGTACTGCATTTGCAGAAACAGAAAGCCTACTATATTACTCTTGCAGATAACAATGTCTGTACTCTGACAGAAAAATTTCGAAAAGCAGCACAAGTGGCAGCCCTGTCATTTTGTCAGCATTGTCTTGGATTAATTCCTTTCTCCACTGAATCAAAACTAGCCTTCCCTGAGAATATTTCAGAACTAAAAATAAATCTAGCTCTGAAAAACTCTCAAATAGTTATCAGGAAATTCTACATTAGAAAGGTATATATCCTCTTCATGGATGAAATCTGTATTTTGACCACAGCCTGATGTATTGAAGCTTGTCAGTCAGTTGAGCCACACTGAAATAGTCCAAATTCTGTCTTCAACCAATAATGCCTCAGAGTTGTTGTACATTAACTGGCATGGCTGTGATACAGCCTGTCAGGCAATTAACTGCTTTGCCAATCGTATATTCATACAACTTCCACACCATCCTTAACCATCACTGATATGCCTGTCCATTAGTTGATTTGGGAATTAACAGAGTTATCATCGTTGGCACAAACATGTGCTTAGCTCATTGTATGTCCAGAAACAAGTGCTGCTTTGCTCGAGTCACTTTTTCAAAACATCGTTGGTCATCATTCAGCACTGCTCTCCACCGAACCAAATTTGAATCTTATTTTTTAGAAAACCTGTAGAAATTGATTGAAAAATAGAACCTCACCTACCTATTAACTGCCAAAAGATGGCTAGAGAATCAGCATGTCAGAGTCATCTTACGCCATTAATAAATGTGACAATTAACTTTCACTTTCCTGTATTTACCTGTAACTCTGTAACTATCTGAAAGATCAGTTTAGTCAGAGAACATTGTAAATTCAAAACATCAGCACAATCTTACATCTTACACAACACCTGCATGAAGTCCATTCTTAATTAAAGAACATTAAAAGGCTGTAGAATAAATCCATAGTGATTACATTAATAAATATCCTCAGAAGATACAAAAGGACAGAAGAAAAGTATCAGATTAAAAAATCTGGTTATCAGATTGAAGAACACATCAGCCTTTGAAGAAACAGCTGGAGCCAGCTCTTTCTAGATTATTAGCTGACACCAACCTGGTTTTCTCAAAATTCATGGCAATTCAGCTTGCATCTCATGCACTGCTACCAAGTAAAGTTCAGATCCCACTACTTCAGTGACCAAGGTTGCCTTTGCTCCCCACAATGGCCAGTGAGCATAAAGTATTTAAGTTCATATCAATTGTGCTTTAAAAAAATAGCCTGAAGAAAGTTATCGCATGTATTTAGCTGAACTGAAAAGATAATCAGTTGAACATTTCTGGCAATGATAAAAATGTTTACTTGCTTGCCCCAGTACGAATTTTGCTTGTTTCATCTATAACAGACCAGCTTCAGCAAGCCCAGAATTCACTTTTTGAAGGCAGCAACAGTGCAAAACTTCATGTTTCCTTCATCTAATCTGTTCCATCACCTTTCTGCAACTCTGTCCAAGCCAGCTTAGTCCTATTATCACAATCCTCAGCAGGCACAGAATATCCACTTAATGGCATCTATTACCTGTGCTGTTACGTAACAGCGACTCTTCTCTGTGCATCCTAACATTTCACCCAGTCTGTCCATCTGGCATTTTCTAAGCCCAAACGACAGGTTTTTTTGTTTGTCTTGCAAAAGATAAAGCTGCAAAGTTAGTCCCAGAAGTCTGACATGAGAAACTTAAAACACATCCCTCCATCTTTCTTGTCTTCCTGAAGAGTTTAACCAGGCTTACAATTTTAGGTGGATCTATAAGTGAGAAATATGCAATTTGAAAAATCTTGCATATAAAAGACACCAATGAGATAACTAAATAAGTTGGCTGCACAAAATACTCAAGTTTTTAACTTGCCTAAAAAAATTACACCTTTTATTTTTGCTCCTTGTTATTTATTCCTAAGATATCACATTTTTAACTTTCATCCTCTTAACACATTATGAAACTAGGTATAAAAAAGCATCTAAAAATTAAAACATCATTAATGCACTGTAGAGATTGTCAGCACAAACAAGCATACATTCAAAGAGAAAAAAATGTAAGTCAGACTTGTTATAGTGACACGTAGTTATTTCACTTTTAATACTATTTTTTATTCCTCCCCCTCCTCCTCTTTTTTTTCTTCATAGATTATTGATATTTGCTCCAGGAAGTTTAACAGTGTACAAAAAGTTCATAGCAATCCTAGCTTTAGGTATTGCTTGTCTTGCGTGGCTGAGGATTTTTCTCTAAGCATTCCAGATGTAAACGTAATGGAATATAGAAGTCTGAGTTCATACCACAGATAAGATTCATCCACTTGCTTATCTTGAGGTACCTAGTTTAAGCTACTCATTCAGGCTTCTTGCACAACCACTGGTAAAAGACATGCCTTAGGATAAACTGTGAAACCCTCCCTCTCCTTTGGCACACAGCTGGCTCAGATGCCATGCTTAAGTTTCATTCGTTAAGGTCAGGTGAGATGAATCCCAGCTGAAAGAACCCATGGGCTCATATATTTGCCTGCACATTTAAAAGTGCATTCGTGCTTAACAAAGTCAGGCTATGCTTATAGCCAGAGAAAACTAACTTGCTGAGTTACACTGATGCCAACAGCAATTATAAAAAATGTCTGGTTTACAAAATACAATTCATGCACATTTACCTAGTCATTTTTTCTTCTTTTAAAACATATAGAAAAAAAGCTGTTCTCCAAGTAAACAAGAAGAAAAAGGTTTCAGTACTCTAACAGGTAAAATATCTCTTGAACAGGTAAATAACAGGTAGATTTGACTAAAACTTGCTAAAACAAGAGTGATGAAACTGAATCTGTAAGAGAAACTGTTTTGTGGAAGGCAGATTAAAAACTTCTACCTTGGTTAGCATTTAAATAATTCCTTAAAAAGTTTATAACTATTGAAGAGAAACATACCTGGCATCAATTCAGCAGTAGGGAATATCTTCTCCTGCTTCATTTTACTTTCTTGTAATAACTCTTCTTTGGTTATTGGAAGATCTAGAACATCTCGAATAATCTGTGCTCCTTCTAGGGCTTTTTTACCCATGACCAAGGATTTCACATCCCAAGTATAGGTCTTTCCAAAACGCCCACAGATCTCTTCGAACACTGCTGTATAGAGATGCTCGGTATCTGCCAAAAAAATAATAAAAAAAGAAAGTTTAAACCCCTGTACAACTAGCTGAGCAGCCAATCTTACAAGGAGTACCACATAAATGGTCACAGAGCGAACTGCCAGGAGCCAGAGGACACATCGAAGTGGACAAAATTGCCTCCCTTTATTTGCAGAGGGGAAGCCAGACTTGTAAAATCACCTCAGAAGTACCTAGGTTTTTCAAGTTGTCGCTTCTGTGTTAAGAAAACGTTACTGAGGGTCACAACAACGAACAATCTGGACCTGATCCTTCATCAGTTTTCTTTACTATACAGGTTAGCAAGCAGTGTCTTAATTAAAATACTCTTATTTATTCTTTGCATGAGAAAGAAAAAGGAAGGAAGGAAATCTGGTACTTGGGGGATGTCATTTCATATTCCACGTAAATTGAAAAAATAAAAAAAAAAGATTTAATTGCTTAGAAGTGTCTTTGAACAGAAGCTTCAGAGTGCCTTCAAAGACACTACAGTCATTATTACAGTGCTGCTAGCACCTCTGCATTTACATGTGATTACTCAAGCAGAACACACCCACTTGTATTTCCACAGGGTTTCTGGCAAGAGTAAACTTCAGGATGAATTTTGCCGGTGAAATTATCAGCTTCTATGTCAAAGGTGTTTTTAGTTTTCAAACTGATTTTGTTTTTTTAAATACAAACAAACAATCCTTCCTGTCTTTCCCCCTAGACAAATCTTTGAAAAAGAAGGTCAATAACATTTAATTTAACACCAAAACAGGGAAGAAAAATCCTTTCAACTCTTGACTTCATTTCAGCAAAGATCCTGAACAGTGGCTTTTCTAAGAGTCTGTTTATCTTTTTAAGTAGCCTCCTTTGAAATGCCAGCTACTACTGTTAACCATGCTTTAATTTCCTTCTCATGTATGTCTTTGCCTTCTGTACCTCTAAAGGTATGTTTATTATTATCACTTTAGAAACAAAAGGCAAAAGCAAGGAAAGAAAGTAGTTGCTCTCATGAGACTTCTTTAGAGAAATTAGGTATTTCACTTAGCAATGTGTCCTTTGCCATGTAAAAATATTTTTATAGGGATAATAAAATAGTGAAATTAGTCATGCGCACATTGCCTTACTTTCTGAACACATAAGAACTACGCAACAGAGTTTAAACTTCAAGCTTTAACATAGACACTATGAAGACAGACTGAAGAAAGAAGAGCAAAGCCCACGACTACAATACATGCGAAGATCTTCCCTGCAGTCTGACAAATGCTTGCCACTTAACCACAGTAATCTGCTTGTCGAGATTAGCAGATGATTCTGATCTGAAATCAAATGAGAAACATAGGGGCTGTTTCCCATCATCGCACCTACCATCATGTGAACACACAGCAGTTCAGAAGACACGCTCTGCCACCTGCCAGAGCCCTCTTCTCCATGTTCCCCTTCAGTAACTAGAAGGGACGCTGAGCCAAGAGGTCAGCTAAAGACCCAATGTACTTGTCTGTGCAGGGCAGCAAATGGCTCACAAAAACCTCTTAGCTTGTGAAAGCAAAAAAAAAAAAAAAAAAAGCACCTGTGCTATTCTTTGCAAATGCTTCTTAAGCACTGACACTTATTGAAAAATGTTGAGAATAATCCTGGAGACCCACAGAACACACAGGAAAGGTATCACAATGCCATTTTGAATCTGCAATACAATAAAAAATTAAATCTAATGCACACACATGAATATAACACATCAATGAAATAAAACAAGCAAGAGGAGCTAGAATTTCAATTTAAGTACCTAATTATAGGCACCTACTGATCATCTTAGGCACCCTAGTACGTCCAAGACATCCACACAGAGCTGACATTAAAAAAAGTAATCTGGGTGAGACTCACACCTTACTGCATGAGCAGCCAGATGCCCTACAGCATCCCAAGTGGTAATAAACACATACATTTAAGCAACTGAATCCAGCCCCAGCTGCTAGCTCCCATCAGGAAAACAAGCTGAGAACACAGCAGGATGCATGTGGCAGCAGCCTGTTCTAAGAGGGGGAAGGAAAAGCAAGACTTCTTAACTCCTGCAATTTGCAGTAAACGTATAACCTGCTTCATTCTCTTCTGCCTTTCAAAATACTCTTCATCTTTCTAGCTCTCATCTCTTGATATATCTTTTACATGGACATTATCAGCATGACGTACTGCCCATCCGCTCGCTACATTTCACTGGGAATGAGTGGTATTCATTCCCTAGCCACATATCATCTTCTAGTCATTTTTATAGCAGCCCTTCCTCTATATAAAAAGCACAGTCAACTCCACTGGTGGTGTTTACAGTGTGTAAAAGCCAGTCACAATAAATACAAATAATATGACAAGAATGACAGAGGCACTGGATTACTCAGTTTGTGATCTGGCACAAAAATATGCTGACGCATATTCAGAGAAACCTACAGGTCACTTGGCATCAGACCACAGTGCCTCACTGGAGTGTATGATCTGCTCAAATCACTGCAGAGTCAGAATTAGAAGTGCAGATCTACCTAGGTTAGGGGTACAGCAAGCTTCAATGCTGTATCTAAACTTCAGCTTTATCAACCACTTCTTACACATGAAGACAGCTTAAGACAGAAGATTATAACTTCATGAATGAATATGGAACTTGATTTTTTCCAGGTTATACACCTTCTGAATCTATTAAAATTATGTTACTGCAATTCTAAAATAGTCTCTAGTTTATCAAGGATATGAGGTTAGTAGGCATGCAAGCTCATCTTAGCCGTAGCTCATCTTAACCATTGGTTCTGAGCTCCTCTCTGAATAACACATCTCATCTTTGCACCAAGCTTCCCAGGTGAAACACACCAACGATTTTTCCTTCTGCCAGGAGTCTAAATAGAATTCTAATTGTGTACATCCAATACATTCCAGTAAGTCAAAATCAGATCCTGGACACCTAAACTCTGCAAGATTTTTATTTTGATAGGGTACACAGAAAAGGTTAAAGGGAAGAATTTTAATTCAAGCAGTAGGTTTCTTGTGTCCATACCTGTGAGGCAGATTTCCGTTTATATGTAGAAGAGAAACATCTTCAGTATTCAATTTAGCCAAATTCAAACACAGTCATTTTTACTGAGGTTTTTCCCAAGATTGAAAAAATCTCATTAGATTTTGTCACCATCTATACTGAATGAACACACAGATGACTATGATTTTGTTTTCTTATCAGTCTTTCAAAATATTCCTTTACTCTCTTTTAGGGTATGCAACAGTGTATGAAGCCATACAAATTAATGAAATGCTCATTTGGGGTACAAGAGATAAATATAAGTATATAAGAGAACGTAATTATAGAAGTGGAAATTTTTTCTTTGCTTTTTGCAACTCAATTGGTGGCATTTAGCACAGTACAAACTGTTAACTTGCAAACAAATTATGCAATTGTTGAAATGGTGGGGGGAATCAACATTCCACAAAGTATTAGATATTTCTTCTACTCATGGAGCTATAATAATACTAATGACATTTACACTTTCTCTCATTTCTGGATTTAAATGTAACACAGGCCTTTGTGTGTTTATTCTCCCACTATACCAACCGAATAGTGTTAAAGAACACAGGATTTAAACACAGTAATGGCAAAGCCAAAATAGTGCCAGATTTCCCATCAGAAACACTAACTTTGTCAAGTCTTGAATATCACATGCAGAACTCAGTCAACGGTCCTCATTCCCACCTACTTCAACACCAGCAAAATCATGAACTCACGTTCCCTTCCCTCTGTCTCCAGCATACAAAACACGGCTGACCAGCTCACTGACCAGTTATGTCAAGTCTGTGAGACTCAGGAGTATAACAAATGCTGCAGCACTGCAGGAAAGCCGGGGAATGGACGTCTCTCAGTAAGGCTCTGTGCTCAAGAGAGATTTGTCATCAAGCCTGCCGGTCTACAACCCCCCTCCCCACAGGCAGTACATGCTCTTAGCCTGTTCGATTACACAAGTGAACCAATTCTTAAAATATCCACATAACTGAGGATATCAATATCAAACACTGGTACATTCACCACATTTCCAAATGGTATGTGGACTATCACAGAGTTTAGGAAACACCATTGCCAAGATAAAACCCACATAACTATCCACAAACTTGCAAGATCCTGCTGGTGGTTTTGGTAAGTGGAAAAAAGAAAACAGTGGGAAAACAATGGCTTCTGAACAGCAAACTTAGAACGGAACAAGGAACATTCTCTCAACCCAAACAATAATTCAAGATGTGATTCTATGATATTACCTTCCACAGTTTATCAGTTACAGCTCTATCTCAAAAAAATAAGAAGAAATCATACATTACAACAAACTATTGAAACATAAAAATACAACAGCATTATAAAAAAAAAAAAGTCACTGAGGGAGTGACTATGGGAGAAATCAAATGGGAGAGGGCTCTAGAGGGTAGGGGGGCTCAAGAGAGCTGGCTGATATTCAAGCACCAGCTCCTCAAGCTCAGGTTAGGTGCATCCCGAAGAGCAAGAAATCGGGCAAGGGAAGGAGACCTGCATGGCTGAGCAGGGAGCTTCAGAAAAAGCTCAGGTGGAAGAAGGGAGTTTACAGTATGTGGAAAAGGGGGCTGACGACTTGGGATGAGTATAAGAACGCTGTCAGGGTATGCAGGGATGAAACAAGGAAAGCCAAGGCAGCTTTGGAATTGAACCTGGCGAGGGATGTCAAGACCAATAGGAAGGGTTTCTTTAAGTATATAGGAGTCAAGTCAGTCAGTCAGGGAAAATGTGGGCCCGCTCTTGAAGGAGACGGGTGCTGTGGTGAGAGATGATGCACAGAAGGCAGAGTTGCTGAATGCCTTCTTTGCGTCTGTCTTCACTGCACGGGCCAGCTCTCAGGAGTCCCAGACTTTGCAAGTAACAGAGAAAGTCTGGAGGAAGCAAAACTTTCCCTTGGTTGAAGAGGAACAAGTTAGAGAACAAATAAGTAAACTGGATACCCACAAGTCCATGGGGCCTGATGGGATACACCCGCGAGTGCTGAGGGAGCTATCAGAAGTCATTGCTGGGCCACTCTCCATCATCTTTGAAAGGTCCTGGAGAACAGGGGAGGTGCCTGAGGACTGGAGGAAAGCCAACGTCACTCCAGTCTTCAAAAAGGGCAAGAAGGATGACCCGGGAAACTACAGGCCGGTCAGCCTCCCCTCCATCCCTGGAAATATGATGGAACAGCTCATTCTGGGGGTCATCTCCAAGCATCTGGAGGAAAAGAAGGTTATCGGAAGTAGTCAACATGGATTCACCAAGGGGAAGTCATATCTGACTAATTTGGTAGCCTTCTATGATGGCGTGACTGGATGGGTGGATGAAGGGAGGGCAGTGGATGTTGTCTCCCTTGACTTCAGCAAGGCTTTTGACACTGTCTCCCACGTCATCCTCACAGGCAAGCTTAGGAAGTGTGGGTTAGATGAATGGACAGTGGGGTGGATAGAACAGTGGCTGACAGACAGAGCTCAGAGGGTTGTGGCTAGTGGTGCAGAGTCCAGTTGGAGGCCAGTAACTAGTGGTGTCCCTCAGGGGTCAGTACTGGGTCCAGTCCTGTTCAATATATTCCTCAGTGACCTGGATGAAGGGATAGAGTTTGCTGATGATACAAAACTGGGAGGGGTGGCTGACATGCTGGAAGGCTGTGCCGCCATACAGCGTGACCTGGACAGGCTGGAGAGTTGGGCAGAAAAAAACCTGATGAGGTTCAATAAAGGCAAGTGTAGGGTACTGCATCTGGGGAGCAATAACCCCATGTATCAGTACAGGTTGGGGGCTGACCTCCTGGAGAGCAGCTCTGTGGAAAGGGACCTAGGAGTCCTGGTGGACAACAGGATGACCATGAGCCAGCAATGTGCCCTGGTGGCCAAGAAGGCCAATGGCATCCTGGGGTGTATCAAGAAGAGTGTGGCCAGCAGGTCGAGGGAGGTCATCCTCCCCCTCTATTCTGCCCTGGTGAGGCCACATCTGGAGTACTGTGTCCAGTTCTGGGCTCCCCGGTTCAAGAAGGACAGGGAACTGCTGGAGAGGGTCCAGCAAAGGGCTACTAAGATGATTAGGGGACTGGAGCATCTTTCTTATGAGGAAAGGCTCAGGGACTTGGGGCTTTTTAGTCTAGAAAAAAAGAAGACTGAGGGGGGATCTTATCAATACTTATAAATACTTAAGGGGAGGGTGCCAGGTAGATAAGAAGAGTCTTTTTTCAGTGGTGCCCAGCGATAGGACAAGAGGTAACGGGCACAAACTTGAGCATAGGAAGTTCCATCTTAACATGAGGAGGAACTTCTTTACTCTGAGGGTGGCAGAGCACTGGCACAGGCTGCCCAGAGAGGTTGTGGAGTCTCCCACACTGGAGACATTCAAAACCCGCCTGGATGCTGTTCTGTGCAATGTGCTGTAGGTGTCCCTGCTGTGGCAGGGGGGTTGGACTTAGATGATCTCCAGAGGCCCCTTCCAACCCTGATGATACTGTGATACTGTGAGCAATAGACTATGCCACTGAATAAAGCATGGTGCATAATTCATTCCCCATTCTTTTTCTGTCCTTACCATTTCTTTCAGTGGGAATCTGAGACTTTCCCTGCAAGATACCTGCAGTCAAACAAGACAGACAAAACCAGCAATGCAAAAGACTAGCAACAACACAACTGTCATGGAAATAGGTCTGAAATTGCAAAAATTAGTTTAAACCACCCAGACCCACTGAAGAATCACTGCTGAAGGGTCCTGAGTAGGCAAAACAATCAGAAAAAAAGGAGAGCAGAATTTGAGGATTTTTTTTTTTAAATAAATGATCTTCAGTGGACAACTACCTTGGAATTTGTGTCAAAAGGTCAATCTTGCAGTTCCCTCCCAACATCCCTCCATTCGTACTTTCACTGCTGTGAAAGCTAGTTTAAAAATGCATGGCTACTGTTACCCACGATGGCTAAGAGGAGAAAAAACCAGCAGTTTAACAGCTGCCCCAAATCACTTTTGGGCAAAGTGCAAAGCACTTTTGGGCAAAGCAAGAGTGGGGATGAGGAAGGCAAGCAACAGAAATGACTTTTTGCACAATAGCCTAGGTGTTACAGCACTAGTCCAGAAAATGAGACAGCCTTTCAATATATCCTAAGGGCCTGAGCATACTTCTCTAACATCCCATGAGATTTTTTATGCTATTATGTTATATATATGCACATGCGTGTACATATAAACCATTTGTAAGCTTGTATATATATATGAAGCATATAAACATACATTTTTATATATGCATAAATATTGTGTGTCTGTGTATATACAATATTGTGTTTTAAAGGCAAAAGCTGCCTTTTAAAGAATAAAACTCAGATGAGTTCTAGCCAGTGAATACAAATTAACCTGGAGCCTGTTGACTTAAGGGCTCATTAAAGGGATGTCAGTTCAAACCCCTTAGCAAAGAGGGTGTCCTGAGGAGATGAGGAACTGGAATGTTCTATTCTTTGCTGTAATATTCGCCCCATTCCTTCCAAATGAACTTGCTTATGAAGAAAAATAAAATCTAAATTTATCACCTTATAGAGACAACCCCTTCAGTCACTGTCACAGGAGGAAATATACACTGGTTTTATGCATGCTCAACCCAAAATATTTGAGCCATGCCTAAATTTCAAGGCATGTGGTGCTGATGTACCCAATCAGGTGGGCTGAACCTTAACACAGTGTGGCCCATCAAACCAGTCAAAGCAAATGCTGCTGCAGTATTCATATCTTGGACCTTTCTACTGATCTACTCTCATAACCAGTACCATTTAAGTTAATCTTATTGTTACCTTGAAGTTAAAGGAAGGTAAAGCCTCTATTAAAGTAAAAAGCAAGCACCAAATAATGGCTACTTCAAAATCATAAGCTAGTTATAAAGAGCAAGTTATTTGGTAAACCATTTTATGTGATTGATAAACCATAACTTCTAAAGAAAAAATAATGACTATTATTGCAAAAAATTAAAATTACTGCTTCCAATTTAATTGAGTAATGATTTGCAAATCATTATATTTTTGATTAGCACTGAGAAAACTTCACTGAAATGATCCATTATTCATTTTAGTAGGGAGCAGGAAGAAGTCTGTTCTGGAGCTTTAATTTTTGCATATCTATTTCTTTTTTTCTGTTGTACTAGAATATTAATATAAGTACACTCCAAGATATACGAATATGCTACATGGTGATTACTACTTCACTAAGTCCAGAGAAACACACTGCCACTGGCTAACTCACTCAGAGTGCTGTCAGTCTGTTTGCTCTTCTCCGATATGAAACATCCTACTGCGAATTCAAGTTATTGCTAACAGGTTTAAAAAGAAAGTAAGTTTGGTGCCCAAAAAATAATAGCTGCACAGAACTGTGCCCAAATGAGTATCACATATTTGCCCCTCCGGGCTTATATTACTGGGAGAATTCTTCAATGGCAGCTACAGAGGAAACCGATTTCTCATTTTATATGCAAAGAAACGTTTTACTTCTAAGGGGAGGGGAAGAAGCTTCTGAACAAATTCAACAGGCTTTTAGTTTACAATAATACAGTCGATATTTTAATGCTATCTTATATTCACATATGCACCTTATGCTTCTTTTAAATGCCACAGGGAAGTGAAAGTAACAGTTCACGAATAAACCATGCAAACACTCCTCTGATGTGGAGCTGTAAACAAATGCTCCACCATGAATATAAAATAGCAAATGAAAAGGTAAAGAGAAGTCTGTGTTTCAACTCTGGAGCATGAGGGAACCTAACTTTGAAATAGCAAGCAATATATGTGACTTAATTCAAAACATGCTAAAACTGTACTTATTAAACATCAACTACGTGACAGCATCTCATTAGTTTAAAAATAGAAAGCTATTGATTCATAGAAACTGCCTGACATGCTTTCTTAGGCATTCATGCAGACCCTTAACCATCAAAAATAGAACTATGCAAACAGCAGTTGATATGGTGCCTACGCAATCCCAGTAGTTGGGCCAAAACCGAAACTAAGAGAAACGTAGCTTCTTCAAATGTGTATGACAAGGCCCAAGTCAGGTAACAGTCACATTGCCATTAGCATATGAGCCACTATAACAAGGCAACAGTATAATACAGGGACCATTCTCATCCAGAGGAGCAACTGCTGGCTCTGGGAAGAACAGTTTATAGCATGTTCACAAGGAAGTTAGCCTTTCACCAAGGGGGTTTCTCTTCTTCTCGATACGCTGCTGATAACACATGGCAGCAGTTCACTGACCTGAGGAATGCAAAACAGGGCTTAAAAAGTTGTTTTGAAATCACATGTTCCAAGGCACTTGGATAAAACTACCACACAAGGTACATGAAACCAAAAGCGTCACTACGTTTATCAAAGTCAACAGAAGAATAATCAAATATATCTTCTTAATTAAGATATACTTTCTCCAGAAAAAGCTATAAAAAACATAACCTTCCCTGAACAGACATCCCAGAGCTGTTCTGTTTAACCCACAACCTAAACCAGCAACAATGGAAAAAAGAATAGTCAAGAAAGTGGAAAAAAAAGTCAAACAACTTTATTCCTCCCTCAAAAAAAACCCAAAAAAACAAACAAACAAAAAAACCCACAACAAAATGAAATCAAAGAGAAGATTCTCTTTAGCAAGCCACAGTTCTCTTCTAATACTGATTTCCTTATTTTCAGAAATAAGGAAATCCTCGTTCTTGCCCACGAGACTATATATATATGTAAAGACTTAGCAAAGTTGCTGATTTAAGTTGTTTGGCTTTCAGTGTTACGTGCTTCTATCATCAGAAATCACATTCTGTAATACTCTCCAAAAAGTCCGTTTCCTAAAAAGTGGAAATATTTCGAAAGACAGAGTGACTTTAATAGAAAAAAAACATTATTTTTCCAGTGTGGCCTTGGACAATGTTCTAAACTTAATTGCAGCAATGTGTCAAACATACTACCACAAAGGAAGTGTAAAGAACTACAGATTAATAAAGCTGATCTCTTCTGTCAACTCAAGAGCACCTACAATTTTTGAAGTAAATCTGCTGATGGACTAGTTTCTCTGTGGTGGTAACATTAAGAGGAAAAAAATCAACTATCATCAATGTGCTTGATTTTCCAGGAGAAAGGACATTCATCATGGCTGACTGCCTACAGTCAAGAGGAAAGCTTCAGAAATACTGCAAGACCTGATCACAGCATCTCTTTAATAGTTGTATACCAAGAATTCCTAATCCCAACTAGAATCTAAAATACAAAAAGAATCAGACCTTTGAGATTCATGTGGCTAGTGTGATATAGCAAACTGAAAATTATGTTTTATGAGCTGCAATCACAGTTTGTTTGAAAACTGTAGATGAAACCTCAAAACCATGGCACAGATACCAATTTAAGGGACTTCCAACACCACATGATAAGAGCACATGTCTTATGAGGAGCTGCTGAGTGAAATGGGGTTGTTTAGCCTGGAGGAAAGGAGGCTGAGGGGAGACCTTATCACTCTCTACAACTACCTGAAAGGAGGTTGCAGCGAGGTGGGGGTCCATCTCTTCTCCCAAGAAACAAGTGACAGAACAAGAGGAAACAGCCTCAAGTTGCACCAGGGGAGGTTTAGACTGGGTATTAGGAAAAATTTCTTCACCAAAAGGGTTATCAAGCATTGGACCAGGCTGACCAGGGAAGCAGCTGAGTCACCATCTCTGGAGGTATTTAAAAGATGGGTAGATGTGGTGCCGAGGGACACGGTTTAGGGGTAAACATGGCAGTGTTAAGTTAATGGTTGGCCTTGATGATCTTAAAGGTCCCTCCCAACCTAAATGATTCTGATTCTATGACTTCTACCCATGCGAGTGTCGCAGAAGAAGAGTCAGAGATCACTCAGACAGATCTGAGCTAGTAGTTAGTTTATTGAGTTCTATTCAGTAAATTTAGGTATGTAAAATATTTAATAAGTACAGATGGATTGGCAGTCAATACTCTACTATTCACTACACTTAAAGTCAGTATGGGATATAAAGATTATCGCTTGAGCTTACTATACTTATCTTTAATGTTATGTGCACGCAAAAAATGTCGCTTACTAACCCATGGAAGTCTGGTGTCAGGTAAGGGATCTCTCAGGCTCGAGGAGTAACCTTGAGAGGCGTCCCTGATCAAGAGATCACCACCACGCCGCCAGCTGCTATGGAAGGAAAACTCAACAGGCCCTGACGGCTGCAGATATTTATCGTGTAAAGTGGTTGATTTGTAGCCAGCTCTTCTGCTATGTTAATGCAGTTCTGGCTGCTTATCAGCCCAGCCTCCAGACAAACCATTTTATTTTTTTTTGTTTGGGTGCTGAGTTGTCACTGATAGCTTCACACAACAGGACTAACTTTGGTTAGGCCTACTTGCTGAGCATCTGCCTGGACCAAAGTTCTGTTAGTTCAAACAAGAGGAGCGCATCTGTCACAGCGTACCACTGGCTTCTCTCAAGTCGCGTGACCACAGCCCTGTACCAGTACTAGACCTTTGTATTAATATTCCTCAATAAACTGCCACTTACAGAGTTCAGTATGCAATAACAATTGTTTAACAGGATTGCTTTATTTTCTTCATGAGTATTTACACACTAATTCTCAGTTCTGCTGCTGAAGAGCTGTACAGTTTTCCTCCCAGTACATATTTGAAATTTTGCTGAAAATCTTTGGCCTCTCTCCATAGATGTAGTCTGCTTAGTAATACTAGTATATACAATCACACTAAAAATAGAGACTATGTTAGCCTTTATTAACTGGAAAAATCCTATCAGCAGTTTTTGAGCTAGGCTTCTGTTGTGAAAATTGTTGTACAAGGTTGTGTGATCTGCCCAAGAACTCTACCTCCCATCATACAAAGTCTCTGCTTAATATTGCAGATGCAGGCTGATTGTGAAGCCTGAAAAACAAAAGCAAATACAAGACATCAACCAAAGTTCCTGTAAGATGCAGAGGAGACGCTTCAAAATTAAACATTCAATGCAAAATACCTGTGAAAGGGTTTCAAACCACCTCAGTTTGAAACAACCTCAGGGACCTCCATCTGGAGAAAAAATCATCAATCTCTTCACTGCACACAAAAATTATTTTATTTTAGTAGAAGTGCTACAGAGAACACTTAAAAATTTGGCACACATCAGGTACCTAAAGGTGGATGTACTGGACCCAGTCCCAACTTTCAAGTAAAATATTCTAGCTTTTAAAGCTTTTCTAACGTTGGCATTTCCTGGCAGAGATAAGGTGACTGAACAGGTCCACCTCTTAAGTCCTGTGCTTGCATCAAACTGACCTAGTATTATTTTAGTACATTATGATAATTTTAAACTAGCACAAGGTCTTCAAACATCAAAACCTATTTAACCTAAACTTTGGTAAACTCTTGTTTAAAACAGGAGAAAAATAACAAAACAGTACCAGATATATTTTATAAAAAGACATAAAAACTATCCACACTACAAACCTAGAAGAATACAGTGATTACAAAAAGGTTGAGACAGAGATTCTCACTAACACATCAGTGAAGCCAATTCACATGAGGACTACAGGAGAAAGAGAGCTGGAAGAAGACTCTCCAACAGTAGCTACTGAGGTTATATTTTCAGCTATCTCAAAGGGGAGAGGCTGAATATTATTTTGCTAGAAAGTGGTTCTGGGCGTAATGGAAATGTCATGTTATGACTCTGTTTTGAGTGTGACTGCTTAGAGTTACAAGAAACACCGCTGTGTACCCTACTAAATGAAATAAAAAATACGTGTTCAGAGACTTAAAGAGTGCAAGAAACTTTGGTCCATCATTTCATTCTTCCATATGATTAATGTGCTAAAAATAAAAATAGATATTGTGAACCGAACTAGGAGTCATTCCACTTTCACTCAATCTTTCTTCCCTTCTACCTCAGTTCTGCAAGCCGAGGTCAGAGTTTACATCTTGAGACACAAGCAGCTTCAGTCTCCCGTGGTTGGAATTTAATAAGCCTGACACAGGAGTTACTTCACTGGGCTGTGCTTAGTTCTACTGCAACAGTGCTTGCAAAAGACAGGCTGGCAAAGTATATGCTCGATAAGCAGATAAGAGGAGATTTTTTTACTTTATTTCCAAAAATAGCCCCAACCTTCTTCCCTCCATCCAAAAACTAATGAAGAAAAAAAATCCAGTAGCCTTTCTCTCACTACTCGGAATTAGGTACAAATCTACTGAAATCAATTAAGTCACAATGGTACAAGCAAGAGACAATCAACCTCATAGTTTCTGAATATAAATATGTTAGATAAGGTACGCATTTCCAATTCCACAGTAACTAACCTGAAATTAGATTTGCAAAAAAAATTTCTTTGCTCCATAGCAACAATTTGCTATCATTCTGCTTGTAAATGTGAAAATTGTTTTTGAAGGTGCATTGCAGGCAGCTTCACAGTTAGAAAGAGGCAAGAAGTTTAAGGAAATTAGGAAAAAAAATTAGTCTCTGATTAACACCCCACAACGTGTGGTAAAAATAATAGCTAGAAACAACTAACATGAGCATCACTTATACAACTATATATAGCAACTATGAAAATGCTTATGGACAGCCCATATTCAGCAGTAACCAAACAGATCTGACACACAAAACCTAGAATGATGTAGAAGTTACTAACATCTGAATATGAAATAACTCTGGAAAATGCCATTTGTAACAGACACTGTTAAATAAATAGCTTCCCTGACTCATTCCAGTAATTTCCTTTTGCTTGATCTAAAAATCAAGCTTACGATCAACAAAATAAGAAGTGTCTGCTTCATTTGCTGAATACACCAAACCGAGCCACTTCAACGTCAATGACTTTTAGACAAAAAGATGAAGTCCTAAGGCTATACCTTCTGATCCATTATGTTTTGAAACTGTTAGAAGGACTACCATGTCCTAGGTATATAGTTACAGCTGCACATCCAGTAAACATGGTGACTTATGTGTTTCCTAAATGTAAGGAAAAAAGAATTAGAAGGTATACAAGTTGCGGTAATAATAAAACAGCTTTCTGTTCTCCAAAGGCCTTCTGAAAACAGGCAAATGTGCCATAGGCCACATCTTTCTAATAGACTCTGGATAGTAGTTTTCAAAGAGACTGAAAACTGCACAAAAATGCAAATTTGGTGTTCCATCAACAAGCTGAAAAGCCTTTTGTGTTTTTCTGTTGTCTGAAGAGCAAATCTAACTATCAATATAAGAATCCAATTGTACAAAATGTTGCAATCAAAAAAACCACAGCTGAACACTGTTGAACATGGCTGTAGTCTACCCTCTACAATGTAAAGGGCAGTTTTAGTCACTAAGCTTGTCATAAGTGAAGAGGTTGGAGGTTTTTCTTGTCTTAGGTTGACACAGTTCACGGTGGTATTGCTACAGGGCTGTCGGCTTGTCATCACTTCTGTTATGAACCTGTATTTTCTAGAGCTTTAAAGCTTTGCTGGTAAAAATAAATAAAATGAAATTATAAAAGAATTAAATCTGTTCTCTTTAGGAAAGGGATTTCTTACGACAGTAGCCTCCACCCTATTATTGTTATTCATTGAATAACAGAATAGTTTGGAAGGGAATGGGTTGGAAGGGCACTTCAAAAGTCATCTAGTCCAAACTCCCCTGCAATGAGCAGGGACATCTTCAACTAGATCAGGATGCTCAGAGCCCCGTCCAACCTGACCTTGAATGTTTCCAGGCATGGCACATCTACTGCCTCTCTAGGAAACCTGTGCAAGTGTTTCACCACACTCATTGTAAAACATTTCTTCCTTATATCTAGTCTCAATCTTCCCTCTTTTAGTTTAAGCCATTACCCCTTGTCCTGTTGCAACAGGCCCTGATAAAAAGTTTGTCCCCATCTTTCCTGCAGGACCCCTTTAAGTACTGAAAGGCTGCTATAAGTTCTCCCCAGACACTTCTCTTCTCCATGCTGAACAACCCCAGCTCTCTCAGCCTGTCTTCACAGGGAGGTGCTCCAGCCCATCATAGAATCATAGAATGGTTTAGGTTGGAAGGGACCTTGAAGATCATCGAGTTCCAACCCCCTGCCATGGGCAGGGACACCTCCCACTAGACCAGGTTGCTCAAAGCCCCATCCAGCCTGGCCTTGAACACTTCCAGGGATGGGGCATCCACAACTTCTCTGGACAACCTGTTCCAGTACCACACCACCTGCACAGTAACGAATTTCTTCCTAATAGCTAATCTAAATCTACCCTGGTTTAAAATGGTTTAAAACCATTACCACTTGTCCTATCACTACACTCCATGATAAAAAGTCCCTCCCCACCTTTCCTGCAGGACCCCTTTAAGTACTGGAAGCCTGCAATAAGGTCTCCTCGGAGCCTTCTCTTCTCCAGGCTGAACAACCCCAACTCTCTCACCTGTCCTCATAGGAGAAGTGCTCCAGCCCTCTAATCGTTTGTGTGACTCTCCTCTGGACTTGCTCCAACAGGTCCATGTCTGTCTTATGCTGAGGGCTCCAGAGCTGGATGCAGTACTCCAGGTGGGGTCTCACCAGGGCAGAGTAGAGGGGCAGAATCACCTCCCTCGACCTGCTGGCCACGCTTCTTTTGATGCAGCCCAGGATACGGTTGACTTCCTGGGCTTCGAGCACACATCGTTGGCTCACGTCCAGCTTTTCATGCACCAGTACCCCCAAGTCCTTCTCAGCAGGGCTACTCTCAATCCCTTCATCCCCCAGCCTTTACTGATACTGGGTTGCAGTATCCAGGTGCACCCTGCACTTGGCCTTGTTGAACCTCATGAGATCCACATGGATCCACTTCTTGAGCTTGTGCAGGTCCCTCTGGATGGCATCCCGTCCCTCAGACATGTCAACCACACCACTCAGCTTGGTGTCATCTGCAAACTTGCCGAGGGTGCACTTGATCCCACTCTCTATGTCATTGATGAAGATACAAAACAGTACTGGTCCCAGTACCGACCCCTCAGGGAACGCACTTGTCACCAATCTCCATCTGGACATTGAGCCGTTCGCCACTACCCTCTGGATGTGACCATCCAACCAATTTCTCATCCACTGAACAGTTCACCCATCAAATCCATCTCTCTCCAGTCTAGAGAGAAGGATGTCGTGGGGGATTGTGTCAAAGGCCTTACAGAAATCCACATAGATGACATCCATAGCTCTTCCCTTCTCCACTGATGTCGTCACTCCATCATAGAAGGCCACTAGGTTGGTCAGGCAAGACTTGCCCTTGGTGAAGCCATGCTGCCATCTCAAATCACCTGCCTGTCCTCCATGTGCCTTAGCATAGCTTCTAGAAGGATCTGTTCCATGATCTTCCCAGGCACAGAGATGAAGCTGACAGGTGGATAGTTCCCAGGGTCCTCCTTCCTACCCTTTCTAACAATAGGTGCAAGGTTTCAATTTTTCCTGTCACCGGGGACTTCACCGGACTGCCATGACTTTTCAAATATCATGGAGAGTGGCTTGGCAACTACATCAGCCAATTCCCTCAGGACTCTGGGATGCATCTCATTAGGTTCCACAGACTTCTGTGTGCTCAGGTTCCTCAGGTCATCACAAACCTGATGTTCTCTTACAGTGGGAGGGACTTTGCCCCTCAGTCCCTGCCTTGTGGTCCCATCCACTCGAGTGGTGTGGGGAGTAATTCTTATTAATTATAGAAAATCTACCATGTCTCTTGAGAATCTAACTCCCTCCCGTGGACTGTCAGAGGAAGCATCTACATTGTCAGTACTGAAGCCATCAAAATGGACCATCACCACTCTGAAAAAAAATAATTTCTTTGGTAGTCTATAATTGTCTCAAAGGCTCCATTATAGACAATTCAAGGGGGTAATAAATTTTTCAAACTTAGACTACCATTAAGTACATTTATACAATACCGGTAATCATTGATCTTTGTAAACTATTTTGTTGCATATTTGATTTATGCTTCTGGGCTTATATTATCAATAAAAACTTTCACAGCTTGGAGGAAAGGAGTAGGTACTGTTATTTAAAAAGAACTGTAGGATTTTGTAACATCTATGTCAACTCCTTTACTTCTATCCAAGGAAAGAGCGGTATCAGTAAGGTACACCTTATTACACCTCTGATATCGTGTAACACTTATGTATTGGGCACCTTGTAATCACTCATGAATACAAATTTAATCTTTCTGAATTATGTATTTCCATGCCATGCTCATCTCTAAAAAAAAAAGAATGGCATGAAAAAACAAGGTTTTGGGGAAAAGTTATTGATAAGCACTACCAAATCAGCTGCCAAGTCGAGAAGACTCAGATAAGATGAGGATTTCAAGATTTTAGTGAGAACAAGTTCTAGGAAAGTCAGATCAAATCTCAGTCGGGCCTAAACTTACAGAGTATCTTTTTCAAAAGCAAGCCTGTTTTTAATTCACAGCACAAGCAGACTGCTTTTAAAGAAACATGGAGGAAAGAAGGAAGGTAAATGTAGAATCCAACCCAGAAGGAATAAATGGGTACTGGAAGTATTTTTCTTATTGTAACTCTTTTGAGATATACTTAGAAATAATGTTAGAACATTATGAAATATAATTTCTTGTACATACAATTAGAATATAAAGCAGAGATTTTAAGGCCCCAATTTCAGTATGCAAGACACTATGAAGAGAAAGGTAAATATCTACTTAAGAGTATACAGAGGGAAAAAAAAGGATTCTGCCTTCGTTTTCTTTATATACAAATACAGAAACATTTGGGTCAAACAGGAATATTTGTTTTAGTCCCCTGAAAACTGCAATAAAAACAGAAGGAAGAAAAAGAAAACACAAATCTATTCCATGTTGAACTACAGTATTAGAAAAGGGAATGGATGAAGAGGGGAATAACTTCCATGGTTTTGCTATAAATCTTAGAATATAGCTTTTCTTTTTCCCCTCTTAGTAGAAACTTCTAAGAACATATAGCCATTTCTCAATTAACAAAGTCAATGAGGAGAAAAAAACCCATGCTAACACACAATGTAATCATCTTGTACTATTGCCTGGGGGAGAGGCAAGGAGAAACATAGAAAGATTAATGTACAGAGCAGCTTTAACCAGTATAATGCAGACAGGTACCAGCTACAGCTTCTGAAATGCCAATTCTTAAAGCCAAGTGCTTTGATTAGGGAAAAACAAGGCCTAGTTCATTCATAAACCATATAATCCAGTTTTACTGTTAACTCCCCATTATGCAAAGAGAATTCTTCAAGAAAGTTTTGACATATTTTTAAGCCATTTTTCTTTCAGTTACTGAAAAGCCACTCATTATCTTAATAGTTATTTTAAATGGAAGAAATCCTCTCCTTTGCATATATACCCACACATGAAAAGGCATCCCCTGTACCTCTAAAGCTTTATCCAGGAATTGCAGGGGTTTATACAGCACTGGAAATTTCCAAACTGAAAGAATATTATTTGAAAGATTCTGAAGTCTGTAAAACAAACAGATACCTAGAAAAAAAAATTTTGCATATACAGAAAGCCTAATACTATGATGAACACTTCACCAACTTTCTATTTATGAAAGACATTTGAGATAAAAGCAATACAAACATAATATACCCAAGGAATGATATTCAAGGAATATCATATGTTATGTTATGACACTTCCCATGATGCCATCAAAATCCAGAAGTTTTCTCAGAGACCAAGATGTCACATGAAGACTGCTATACACAATAGATTTGCAATACATGTATAAATGCATAAGTATTGGGATAAATTCTTATGTTGTTAACACTGCAACACTGCCATTAATAAGTACAGTTACTTCTGTAGGTCCATTCTGGAACTCGTAGGCTATTTCTAATCCCTGGGACCTAGAAGCAATCAGGCCATATGCTATTTCAAATCTTGTCCCAACATATGTGTAGACTGCCTCCTCTCTCCACCATCCTGCTTTCCATGGGAAAAGAATGGTCTGGACAGCAAGCAGTAACAATGCTATAGCAGACTCCAGAAAGCTCTCCTCTCAGGGCAGTTCAGGGACCAGCCTGGACAGGGGAGGTTGTATGTGACAGATCACAGCCACCCAGAAATTCTGCAGTGGTATAGTCCGAGGTTTTTAGGAGATGTAGTTGTTTCTAAAGGTATGAAGGCTCAGGTAACAGACAGCTAAAAGCACACCAGTTTTTCTTTAAACTTTGAATACAATTAGCAGGTAAAAGCAAAACTTTTTTTTTTTTTTTAATCTGTAAGAGAGAACTCTAGGTTTATTTAATTTAAAAAAAAAAAAAAGGTAGAACTGGCATTAGTATAACAAGTGGTATAAAGATGCAAAACCTTTTTATTTTTAACCTAACCCTTAGAACCTAGAACTTCAACTTTATCTTGTTATTCTACAGTGTTTCCAAGTGCACACGCTAATTACCTGCTCTCTGTAACAAGTTCCAAAAGAGGAATAGTTCACTTCCTTTCTGAAAAAGGCAAAGCCATGATAAACAGTAAACTATGCAAAGTCAACAGTGAGTCAAACGTTTTAAGAAACTAAATTTTACAATACTGTGCAATTTGCAATCAACTGGCAAATAAGAAGTTTAAAGCTCTAGAGCACACAAAACCAGAACAGCAATGCTACTTCTTGCTTTTTACTCTCAGATGTCTTCATTCATGGAAAATGAAGACGTTCAAATTAAAAATGGGAGCAGGATAAATATCATAAAAATATGATCTACAACAATAATAACAATGCAAGTTATTAGGCAGCAGAGTAGCAATTAGTTATACTACAATACCTTGGTGGCCCAAACATTTTCATTTCCTGAGATATGTTCCCCGTGAAAGACTGTGTTTAATTTTTAAAGACTAGAAATTTATTGCACTGTGATACACTCACTCTTTGTGGCTCCATCTCCCATGAGCCACAAAGCAAAAAAAGGTTTCGTTAGTCCAATAATAATATAATGCTATAGACAGGATTCAGTCCTAGCATGAAAAGATCCACCATTTCACATGGCGTAATTTTTTGCAGTAACGGTCTTGTAGCAGAATGATGATATTATCCAAGGTTATGTCACTTTACAGGCATACATGGGTCTACTCTTGTGCCACGAAAAGACAGGTTAAAGGAGCTTTCTGTGTGTAAATTACAAAAACACGAACAACAAAAAAATCTTTACCATAGAACAATTTATTCAAATGGAATTATGTCTCAGTGTACTGAAGCTCCACCTTACACCCATTAACTTCTCCCACTTCAGCCCTTCTGATACACTATAATCCCAATTTTTTCATTAAATACACATTATCTTTCATTCCATTCTTCTTCCAATATTAGTGCGCATTTTTTTCTCTTCATTAGAAATGTTCCCAAATGAACAGTACCAGCGTCACACTCACAAAATATCCCAATCCAAAACAGACACTTCATCTCATGACCGGTCAGTAATCAAATAAGGGTCTATTAGTTTGAATATGTACTCTGTGGCAGTTTAAATTACACCTAAATGGACAGATTAAAGCAGAACACAACTTTAAAGACATAACGTTCAAAAATATGCCCTAATGTGAGCAAAAAATTTGCAGTATATGGTGACACTGTGAAAGAGAACCTGAGTGAACTAATATGTATGCACAGCAGACAATCAATGTCCAGGAGTGAACAAGAGGGCTGAGCTGCTTGGCAGCAAACCCAATCAGTTCAGCACCCGCAAGCACAGACTGCTGCAAAGGACTTAGCATGAATGTATCCTTCAGAAAGCAAAGGTTACACGGGGGCTGCTGGAACTATTACACCAGGTCAGAGAATGTGTATTAATGAGCTGGGAGAATGAGACACTGTATAATGCCGTACATATTATACGATGACGAAGGTCATGAGTAAATTCCTACGGATGTTAGGCAGAAAGAATGGGCTGACAAATAATAAACTGGGCTTTCCTCTCAGTTGAGTTGCATTACCCTGAACATAAAACTTGTCCAAAAGAAGCACACACAGGCACAGCAGAGGCGAAAACTAACAGCAGAGGGAAAAAGTAATATATGGAGTGCTGATACATAACTGGTGCCCAAAGGAATGCTTTCAAGTACTAGAAATAAACCTGTTTCATCAGAGACACACAGTCTACTAGAAGTAGGACTTATTTCACAACTTTTACAAAAATACTTCATACACCTCAAAAGGGAAGGAGGAAGAAAAGTAAGAATACACTTTAAAAAGAAACCAGCTATTATATATAACAACAGCAAAACCATACTTGGGAAAGAGGACTGTCCGCTTAGGTGCAAGTTTTTCCAAATTACAGAATCAGATTTACTGCAAAACTACTATGGGAAATGGTATTTATTATAAGATTAATTTAAAATTAAAAGCTGCACAAGAACAGAAAGCATATATAGAGACAGCAAACATTGATACTGTCAATATTGCCAAAAAAAACCCACAAAATTGTCAGCCATCAAAAAAAGAGCCACAAGAAACAGAGACAAGCATTGCTTACTGGTTATTGAAGGAGAGGAAGTCAAAAGTGAGATAAATAAAACAGGATGGTTTTCTCCTGTCTAAGTACCACGAAAAATCTTGATAAAGGTTGGCAGTACTTCAATGAACTTTGGGTTGGAACACTGATTTTGTTATTATTATTAAGGGGAAGGAAAATGATAAATCAAGGTCAGGAGTCTCTGTCAGAACCATTATAAGCTACTAAAATGATCTTGGTTAAATACTTCTCGGTAGTCTTGTGAAAGAAATGAGGATCAATACAGGGAAGTACAGAAACACATAACAGAAGCAGCAACAATCACAAGCAGTCTCTACATCATGGAAAAGAAAATCAGTTGTTCATAATCAAAGCAATAGATATCAAGTTTGAAGGGAGAAAATATTTACTTTAATTCCTTTTGTGTTGTTAGTTTACATAGTTCCTGGTCTTTAAAAAAGCAATGATCAGATTCTGAAAATTATCACCACCATTAAGGTCCATTGCCAATTAAAAATAATAACTAAAAAAAGGTGAAAAATTAGTTACAAATAATAACACCACCACCACCCGCGAATATTAGAAATATAAATGCAAGTATTCAAGAATAAGATTGCCTCTTGGAGAAAACATACCAGCAGAACTCACAGAGTAGAATTTTACTGGTAAACTGTCCTACCCAGACAAATTAAGGTGTCCTTAAAAATTCCCCTCTCAAGAGTTCAATTATCCAACTCACAACAAGGCTACATGAATGAATTACATCTACTAAGAACAAGAGCTGCAGAGTTGGGCCCAAGTAACCACTGCCAGCATGCAGAATAATAAATCCAGAGTTGTTAATGTTGTTTTTTCTTCTTAAGTGAGAAGAAAATTGGAATGCAGCAGCTGGAAATAGCATTATTATAAGGGAAGACTCTATGCACCTTTTCTTTGTGTGAAATTCTGTTCCATTTATGACACCTCATTATTTACATTCAAAGCAAAATAATTGGAACTTCATACACAAAACAGTGTGCGTAGCCAACAAATACAACACCTTATCATCTACAAACAGATCGGAAAATCTGCATTTAGGCACAGAAAGAGACTAATTTTTATAAATGGTCAAACTGCTGTGTGCATCCTTAAAATCACTAAACAGAATCTTTAGACTCCCAGCACCTTCAAAACATACCTCTCCACTCGCTAAAGGCCTTTTATACAACTGAATTCATGTACCAGAAAACTAAAGCCACACTGTTAACAGTGGAAATTTGAAAACTCTCAGGATTATTTATTTAGTTATTTTTTTTTTCTTTTAAAACCAAATGTTTTGAGTTTGGTGCAACTAATAAATAAATAAATAAACACCAAAAATGCATTGCATTTTGATGTAATTTATGTGCAATATTGAAATAAAATCATGGATCTTTCATCTTGGGAGCATTCAGCTGTTAATTCCCCAGTGAGAAAAAAAGATCATTGATAATGCTGCCCATGGCATTTTGAAATGTGGTAACCATTACAGAAAAGAAGAAAAACAACCTCTTCTACAGACACTAAACTAAGCTCCGATTCTGGATTATTCTAACCACAAACAACAGGCAACCATATGGATGGACAATTTGCAACTCAATCATGGGATTAATAGAAGTTAGACTCTAGGTTAGCACATTTTTTATGTCTTTGCCAAAATTTTGCTTGCTGTTAAATTAAAATGTTAGCTTTCAAGCATATGACAAATCTTATTTACTCTATTTATGGTTAGTTAATTCTCAATAAGGAGCTGTTTTACTTATCTCCAAAATTTGCTCATGAAGCATCTATGAGGTATTTTAATCTAATAATATCCTTAATCTCTTTGTTTTTGCAACAAGTACAGAACACAGAGGCAAGACAGTATTTTTGTTTCCTTCTTTGTTCCCCAAAATCAGATGGAAATGGAGAATGGCAAGCAAGTAAGTTTCCACCACCTAAAAGAAGAAAATAGGCTTACAAGACTGCTAGTTTATAGCCTAAAAAGATTAATTCCTGCACTTAAGCCATAATAGAATACAATCTAGAGAGGACTGATGTTTAGTTGAGTTGGTGCTATTTGCTCTGATGCAGAAGAAATAGGAAGCTGTTTTAACCTCCCATTCACACTGCATTCACATTTATAAAAGACAGCATGTACATAAGCAAACTCCTGCATGGAACTCTTAGCAGCTTTCTTGTAACAGCAATCTCCTAGGCAACTTGTGCAATGAAATGAAAGTAAGAGTACATTTTTGACTTCTGACCTTGTGACAATCGGTAGGTAACACTGGGGAGAAAGAAAACATGCCAAAACCCTGGTGAATCTCACAACACCGCAATGAATTTAACTGCAAGTTAATTTCTTCTATACTGTAGACCAGAGATTACCTGTACGACTAGCCACCCAGGAGTTGCTTAGAAGCGGAACACAAGAAAGAATCCAGCAGTTATCTCCACACAAAGGAGACAGCGGCTGCAAAAGCAGCAACTTCAGATCCTGCTTGCCTAAACTACTTCTTGCCCCTCCGTGCACGGTCAGAACAAGCTGGCACATCTCTGCCTGTACAGTCCAACATGACTTTGAGTTACGGCGAAGGTATCTTGCAAAACTGAGCTGCTTTAGAAAACATTTCTCTTTCAGATCTACTTGAAAATACTGAATTATGTTATGTAAAGATGCTGTTTCACAACACTAAGGGATACTGGCAAGGATAATAATTTATGTAAAACAGTCACTACTAACAAAAAAATTAAACAAAAATGAATACATGACTAAACTTTCTATACTAAAGTGTCATGTTCTCTGCATGTTAATTTAGCTTTAGTTCAGCTTTAAGCACAATGCTAAGACACATCTTACCTTTGCAGAAGTTTTCCTAAGTTCATTTCTCAGTTAGGAAAGGTTAATATTACACATGCAGCTTGTAGAGAATATAATTTCTAATTTAAAATATTTTCAGGCCCCTACAAGTTTAAGCACAGATCAAAGGCAACACTCAATCTCATCTGTGTTCTGGTGGTGGGGTAGCTATCGGCCACAGTAACAAAGCCACTTGTCGTATAGCTCAAAATACAACCTATGCAGTAAGTTGAGAAAATAGATTCTAAGGGGCATTACTCTAGTTGTATATTTTGTACAAATTCAATAGATTTTTTCTTCTGTATTTTCAGCATTGGTTTTGTATGTTTTTACAATATGCTAAAATGCCAGGATAGGATACTAAACAGTACAACTGTAACAAAAGTATTTCTTTAGGTATCAAAGGTGTCTAGCTTCTGTTTGTTTTGGGTTGGGTTTTTTTTTTTTTTTTTAGCCAGCCAACCCTGTACTGTGTGTGTTGGATAAGTGCACATGTAAGTAGGATTAATAGTTCTAATTATACTACATACTAGTGGTTAGAACAGTAGTCTTCTGTAGGAAAAGACTACAGCATTTTAAGAAAAAGACATCTACTGTACAAGTTCTGAGCATTTATTGTTAGGATTTGCTGTAGGCAAAAAGGAAGAAATTTAACACTACAAAAGTGTTTGTTTTTTTTTTTTTTTAAAAAAAGTACAGCAGTACACCAAAAATTAAAATCTAGTTATTCCTTTTCCTCTGGTTTATACTATACAGTGAAGTGAGCACCACTTACAAACTGCGTTAACTAAATCTTGCAGCATATGTGTAACAAAGCAGGATGTAACTGTAGAACAATAGCACAGAGGCTGTTTTTTTCTGTTCTGTTCAGCTGGAGCTTCCTACAAATAGAAGTCCTTCGATTAATTTTACCTATTAAATAAAAAGCTGTCTAGAGCTGCTGTTCACATATTTTACTTTCTAAATGAGAGCACTATTTTTCAGTGTGGTAATTTCCTGGCAACTGGAACAGCAGACAAAAAACCTAAGATGTTATCCAACAGGTCAAAGGAAAAGAGAAGGTAATCCAAAAGGAGAAAACTGCAGAAGATGAGTGAACCCCATTGATTATCAGTGCTGAAAAGAGGGTGTTAAATAACACTTCAAATAATAATACCAGGACTCTGAATGAAAGGGATGGAGTACTTCCACTGGCAGTTCAGGAGCAAGAACTTCCCTATTGAAGGTAAGCTGATATCTCAAGGTGGGACTCAAGGACAACTTAATCAGTCTCAATTATGATAAAGAGATTGGGGCAGATAAAGTCACAGAAGATCACACTCAGCAACACTTTCACATAGCCTAGCATTAGGCACTAAAGTATATGGACGCAGGTTCTATGGCATAACACTTGGATTGTTTCCAGATTCAAGAACCTTGTAAGTGCCTCATTTAAGGATTTTACACTCACAAAGTATTCATGAATGTTTTGGAAATCTTCCTATCAGAAGATACCATGTCTTCCTTAATCAGAAGCAAGTATGTCAGCTATAGAAAGCAAGTGCAGGGCACATTACATTAAATCAATTTAATGTTCAATTTTTCATCATTTATAGATAATCAAGATTTGGTCTGTAAAATCGACAAGGTTTAGGTGAAAACTTCCAAAAACAGTCACATGCATTTTCACACACTACTTAGTTGTGAAAATTACTGCAAAATCTACAGCTTCAGATTCTGAAAAATGCAACCAGCTATGGTGGTACTTTAAAGTTACAAAAGTATAGTTATAGATATCCAACACTGAAAATTTTGTTTGTACTCTTTCAAAGAAGGTAATTTTATGCAGATTTCCATAGATTCTAAAAATATGTATGCAATTCATTTTATCACCTTTGATTAATACTATGTGACACATTAAAAATTTAGTAAGAAAATTAAAGTTGCTCTTATTTCTCGTATAGGTTTACATTGATATAACCATTTGTCTTACTCAGATTTACAGCACACAGGTTGGGCAGAAAGCATCTAGCCTGTGTGCCCCTGCGCCCTATTTCATTCCTTCCCCCAAATTATTCCAAATTTCTTGAAACATTTAGGAATCTTGGGGAAGTCCAAGCAATCTCCTGACTGCCTTTTTGCTTCCTAAGGGTCACAACTCAGCATGAAACTAAAAAGTTCACCAAAAATTATGTTAAAGTTGTGACATAACTCAAAGTATTTAGAGGCTGAAATATACTACAAGTCCTCTGAAAGGAAGTGTACATTATGAAAATCATCAAGGTGGTGTCCCTTTTATGCCTCTGTACTGGAAGACCCTTAAGAGTATTTTCAGTCTAATTTTGTACATAATTATGGCTTTCGTCACAGCTGAAAGACTACTGAAATGCAAAACATTCTTTCTATGTAACTTTTTTAAATAGAAGAAATCGCATCCAGATTGTAGCATAACAGTAACTGGGGGAATGGAAACATGACACAACAAATATTTATCAGTGCAAAGGATGCCTCATATATAGGGATAAAAATAAATTATACTAGCACGCATAAACTCTTCATGTAAGTATATTTTATATACAAGCACACACAATGCCATAATTTATGTCTGCTATTTTATTTGAATCCAGAAAGTGACAAAGTATTTCTCTGGAGCTGTACTTTACAACAGATAAATTTAATAACAGCAAGGAGTAGGTTTATACCTCGAGTGTCTCAATCTTGGCAAACTTTGGTCCAAGAATTATGGATCCTTTATAATTACTTTCCCAGTATGAGGTACAGTTCATAATCCAGAGTACATTTAATGCTTCTTCACTGTATGAACCTCAGGAGTTTAGAGAACTAAGCATGACTCAGAACCTCAATTTGTATTGGTTTTGCCTGTTTGGAATGCTACAGAAAGGCAATCTCTAAACATAGAAAGGATAGCATCTGAGGAAAACGTCTTTAGTCCCTAGAATAGTGTCCAAAGCTAAAGAACCGATCCTGTAAATACCTGTGAATAATAAATTAACTTAAAACTGATAGAGATATCTTACATATCCATATCAATCCTTAAATACTCATATTGCTTACCTAGACTGTCCTGGTAAGGTGAGTATTCTGTGTGAAGCAGATTTTTAAATTCTGCTAAAAAACGGTAGTAACTAAAAAAACTTCCTGGAAACTTCTAATTAAGAAAAAAACTAAAATAATTGGTTCTGGATTTTAAAAATCCCAGACAAACAAACAAAAAGCCCCAACAAAACCAACGCATAGCCCCAGGCTATTTGAGACTCCAGTGGTGAAACTGAAAATGAAACTAAAACAACTGATCTTAAAGGTCCCTTCCAACCTAGACATTTCTATGATTCTACAATCACTGTTCTGCACAGCATATTGAGAGTGCAGACGAAACAAACAGAAAGAAACCAAAGGCTCTAAATGCTTGAAACTATTTGTGTTGGTGCAAGTAAAGCTGTTTTTACTTTAAACCATAACCAAATTACCTTCACCTGCTACAGGACTGAAGGAGGGAAAAGTGCACATTTCTTGGAAACAGAGTAGCTCATTAGACTCCACAGCAGTCTTTCCAGAAACCGCAACAATTTGGGTTTTGCAGAAGGTAGGCACATGCCTCAGGTTCACACTTTTTATGAATTCACCCACATCCAAAGCTGCTCCCTCTGCGATAATTCACGCAGACTATTTAAAAAAACAAGTCACGTTCAAAAGCATTCCATTATTCTACTGGAGACGTGCAGCAGAAGGCCCTGATTCGGCAAACAGTTAAGAGCGGTCTTAAAACAGTGTTCTCCTCATACTGACTACTCAAACCTCAAGCTCCAGTCCCGCCGTAGCACCAGGGACCGATGGATTTCAGAACAACCCTGCAAAGCTGAAGGTGCATCGACACAAAAATGGGGGCACGACTACCACAGCGCTTCCCAGCTGGAGGCTGCAACGCCGAAGGGCTCTCCCGTGCCCTGCACAGCGCAAGCAAGCCCCGGGGTGGGGGGCTGGCTGCCCTCGGCCGCCTCCTGCAGACCCCCGGCCCTGGGGCTCCTCCGGCCCTGGGGCAACCCGTCCTCCGTGCCCGCCTCCCCTGGACGTTAACCCCGACCTGCCCCTCGCCTCTCCCCCCGCGGCCACCCTAGCCCCAGCCAGCCCTCTGCCGCCAGGCGACACTTGCCCACGGGAAGGCAGGGGGCGGCGGGCAGGAGGAGACGGAAATAAATCGTTTCCTGTCGGCTTAATCCCTTCAGCTGGGTGTAAGCAACGCCGCCCGGGGCGCGCTGGCTGCCCGCCCGCAGCGGGCCGTGGACGAGCGGCCGCGGTAGGGGGGGAGTGAAGCCGGCCGGCCCGGCCCCGGGAGGCGCCTCGCCTGAGGGGCGGCGCGTTGCGTCGCGACGGGGAGGGGAGAGGAGAGGAGGTGAGGGGGCTGCCCACCGCCAGCCACGGCCCCTCGCAGCCCGGACAGCCCGGCCGGGCCGGGGCCTCACGGCGCGGTGGGACCGGCCAGTGCGGGGCGGGAGGCAGGCGGGCGGCGGCAGGGGAGAGGGGCGAAGGCTACACACCCAGCAGGAGGCCGTCCATGTCAAAGATCAGGTGAGTGACCGGCCGCAGCGCGGCCGCGGAGGAGGAGAAAGCGGACATGGCGAGGCCGGAGCAGTCGGGGGCCCGCGCACAGCAGCGGCGCAAGCGCGCTCCGCCGTGGCGGCCGGGGCCAAGGAGGGAGCGGCGGAGCGGTGCCGGTGCCGCGGCGCAGGGCCGGGCCGGGCCGGGGCGGAGCGCAGCGCGGGGGGTGTGTGGGAGCCGTGTGGCGGCTCGTGCCGGGAGGGCCGTTGGGCGGGACGGCGGCCCGGGGAGCCCCTTCTTTTTTTTTTTTAAAAATAAAATAAAATAATAAAAAAACAAAGTTAATTTCTCTTTGTGGGCCTCTTCTGGTGGACTTTTCTTGTTACATCCCGTGTGGGACTGACTGGGGAGTTTGCTCGCGTTTCGACGTTTTTGGACCTCATTTCCTCTCAGACTTTGGCGGGTGATGTTTCCGCTGGGTCGTCGCTGGAGCCATAAACAAAAAAAAAAAGGCGCAAATCTCTGTAAAACTGTGAGGAAAGAGTAAGGTAACGGTGCGTAAACCCATCTCTTAAGGGTTGCTGAGTCTGAGAATAATTGGTTGTATGTTGTTTTTTGGTGTTTAGGGTTTTTTTTGGTTTGGTTTGGTTTTTTTCTGAAACGTTCAAGAAACAAGCCAATGTTCTTGAGAAGAAGCAAAATCTTCCTGCATGGACACATCGTCTGTTTTTGACTGGGCAGTTGTGAGGGAAAGAGGTGACTTTCCTCATCAGTCTTCTCTCTTTTTTTCTTTTTTTCTTTTAATGTTTTCATGCAGGTAACTCGCTGTTGGGCGCCAGGATCGCTGGAATACCGGTGGCAGAAGCAGACACGCAAAGAGCGATGTGGGGCTCCCAAGGTGACATACTGGCTTGAAGATTTGTGCTGCTGTGCGTGAAGGCGATGGTTAGTGGCGGCCTCACGGTCAGGGAAGCCCTGTCTCTCGTCCGTAGGTACGCCTCTCAGCCATTCACATCTTTTTCGGGCAGTGCCTTTGTTCGAATTGGCGATACTTCACCATTTTAGCAAGCTAGTGGTGGTTTTCAAAGCCCTAACTGTAGGGGTTGTAAAATCGTGTTTGAATTTTAATTTAGACCCCTTACACATCTTGCCTACCGCCAAAACCTGTCCCTTAAAAGAACCCTCACCCTACGTTTGTGAGAAATATCATAGACACAAAGTCCTCATGCCTCCTCCTGTCTTGGAAATACGAATATACGTAAAACATCCTTGGCCCTTTTACCTTTTTAATAATAAAAATTGACTTTCAAACAAAGTTTTTTGAGTTTTGGGTTGGTTCTCTGGTTTCTTTTTTTTTTTTGACTTTCCTCATTTTGTAATGATTATGTTTGAAAATGCTGCTTAGGCCCTGCCTGTGTCAGCTAGGAAAAAGACTGGACAGTGCCTTGAATGTCTTTTAAAAATGTCATGCGTAGTCATGACATGCATCTGTTAGTTCTTGCATAGATTTAAGAAAATGGGTCCTGTGCTTCCAGCTTAAATTTTTCATAGTAACCTTACAGTATGAGCAGTAAGAACGCACACAGCTCTTTTATTTCTGCAATAAACACTGTATAACAATTCAATGCTCCAACTTCTGTCTCAGACAGCAAATGCGTTAGTTTCCTTAGTAGTTCATTTAGGTGGTAGCATAGCTAGAATCAAAAGAAAGGCCAAATCCTAAATATGGTATATCCAAAACAGTGTTAATCTGTTAACAGGAAAAAAACATCAAGTGTTAACCTGTTACAAGGAAAAAAAGTCATTATAGTAATCTCAATACTTGTAATATTCTGCTATTCTAAGGAAGAATGTGTTTCTGCTGTGAGAGTGTATGCTGTTATGGCAAAAATTTCAAGAGGGTAAGTAATGAGGGAGTACAGCAGTTGTACCTGAGGTGGATTCATTCACTTTCTAATTATTGAATATTCTAAAAAATCCATCTTTAATTGTATTTGTTGGCATAGTAACACCTGTACTTGTTCACAGGAAAGCTACATCAGTTGGGTATCTTGAGCCACTGTTCTAATTAGAGAAAAACATAAGTATTTTGATCACAACTCCACCTTCCCCTCCCCCTTCTCCAAAAGGGGAGATACTTGCTATTTTTAGTGTGCAAACCACCAGTTCATCTCATAAAACATAAGGCTTACGCAAAACTTTTTGAGTATTGAAAGTGCAAATCGTAAAAACAACCTACTTGGAAAAAAAACCCAAAACAAGTGTAATAAAAAAATGAACCTTTTTAGGGTTAAGTGGTCTGTGATACAAATCTTATTGTTCACATTTCAAGACAGCCAGGTTACCTGACATGCTGGTGACCTCAATTTGCTTTGCTTTATTCTGGCTCATCAGTGATAATCAGCATAATGTTAGCTTACTTGATTCTTCAAAGCTACATTCAAACATAGGAAGATCTTCCCAATATGGACAAAGTGTTTATGCTTATTCAGCATGACTAAGTCTTACTAACAGAATGAAATGGGATGAAAGTCCAAGCAGAGCTTTTAATTCGTGGTGGACCATAGTTTTCTAGATGTAAAAGTAAGTGAAAATGCTGACCTAATGTGTGCGAGCGGTCTTAAATAGTTGTTTCAAATGTCTCAGCAGTAGTAGTAGGGGTTTTTTTAACAAGGAGTGAAAAAAAGTTGAGATTGAGAATTGTGCAGTTGATATATTGTTTGCTACTCTTTTTTTTCTTATTTATTTTAAGCCTGTTTCATGTGAAGAGTTTATTTTAATAAGCTTTTGAGTTGTGGGGAGCATACAGGGATGGAGGTACAGTAACCATGAAAACCGATAGTTAATTATATGCTTACTAACCTGGTGTTTCCTTATTGAGAAGGGTGAACTTGGGTTACTGAGATGTAGTCATGCAAGTAGGCTTGAGTCCTGCAAAATCTGAAGAACACAGTTAACTTCATGCACATTTTTAAATGAATTTGACTTGCTATTTGGGCACATACTAAGGCAGACAAATAATTATTTGCCAAGTCTTACATTTTATGGTGTTACGTGGTACATATACAGGTTTTTAAATGACTGTAAATTAGCTGCATGTAGGTGTTTCTTCTTACCCCAAACAAGTCTATTTTCTCTGTCTCTGTAATATTATGTTAAAATCACTTTGGTTTTATTGTTCTTCCATGTGAGATAAGGTGAAAATACCCAGGTGCATATCCATGGGTTATTAAGTATGCAACACAATGTTTTATGTACACAGTCCTCCTAACCTTTTTTTAACCTTTGTATGTTTGTTTGGGTTTTCTTTACCTTGCAGCTAAAAGTTTTCCACATCACTGAAGTGCTTGTGACTTAAGTTCTTTTCCTGACAAGTAAAAACATCAGAATATGCTTAAGTGTTTTCTTGGGTAATACACTTGACTCAAAAATTGCTTTTTCCTAATTCAGTACTTCATATTGTGCTTGAAGCATGAATTCACATATCATATTTTTATAACATTGATAGGAACATCATGCACTATGTGTTTCACACAGAAATTGACTGACTTTATTTTTCTTGTTCTGCAGGCGCCTTGGCAAAGAGGATAAACAGATTATAATCCATTTTGGTTTGAATAATTAAAAAAGAATCTAAAGACTTGAATAAATCCAGTATTTTAAAAGCTTTCACAATGATTTACATGAACAGCTGTTAAATCCACTATTAGTAACAAATTACTTGGAATGACTTGGAGTTACCTGAATTAAATTACATTTATCAGCTGAGATTCACAACAGTTGCTATAGTTGAGCCTATAAGCCCTCAGAAAATGAATCCCCTCCCAGTGCTGGATGTCACCAAATAGGAGCTTTTCACCCTAAGAATACGAATTAAGTGGATTTTCTTGTTTCAGTTCATATTTTTATGGTTGCAAAAGGGAAAATGAGCACATGTCTTCAGGCAATGAAATAATACCATACACCTGCTCATCTAAGTCATGTTTTATTGATTACAGAAGTCAAAAGAGCATATATCCTCTTTAATGAATCGTATGGGTTGTCTTACAGCCAAACAAGTAGGGGGAGGAGAGCTGTCCATTTTCTGGATTTTGTTACTTGCCGCCAATTGCAAGTGAGTTAGTTACAAGGGCAAGAAAGATGATGTGTTAGGTTTCAGGAGAACAAAGTGAAGAAGATAAATTGGTCATCTGTAAATTTAGATGAAGCACTGTAAAAAGGTTCTTAAGCAGCAATGAGGAGTGAAATTCCAGGAAAGCCAACCAAGCACACAAAAGGGAACAAGGGATTTAAGATATTTTTAGATGTCAATTGCTGTATTTATTGATGGGATGGTACAACAGAATGGACAGTTTCTGAAGCTGGGAAATGAAGGCTTAATGCCATGCTTCAGAGCCTTTTTTCCTTTCCATTAAAGTCAGTGAGAATCATTGTCTTTCCTCTATGTTTTATGATTTAGTTTTTTAAAATCATTTTTGGTCATCCAGTAAAATATTGCCTGCGTGCAGGCAAAGTGTTCAGGTGATTAGCAGTGTCATTGTAAATTGAAATCCTGAAGTGCTTAATGGGTGGGATCAGAAAGATTAGGGCAGAAGGGAATGCCTCCCCAGATAATATCTGAAGTATTGTATCTTGTTTTGCTTTTCCTGTGTGATGTGGGCTTCCTCTGTAGGATCATTTGCAACTTTATTTATCTAGCTTTCCATTATGGCAGGAGCATAAAATATTGTTTATGCTTTTGGTTTTCTTGTCTGCACGTGAATTTTATGGCTATATTTTTTCATTTTACTACAGTTCCAATTGTTACAGATTATAGGAAAATTTTTGTATTTGTGGTGTCATGTGGAATATGTGTTCTTTCAGCCTTCCTGAGCGAGACACCTATCACTTGGTTGCTGGCAATAAGTGTAGAACTGAATGCAGTTACCCTTCCAGTGGTCCCTTTCAGTCTTGTCTTCCTAAGCTCAACCTCTTCAACGGCTGCAGTAATTACATCTTCAGATGGAAAAGACAGAGAAGGAATTGTGATTATCTGGGTCATGAGGTTTCTACGCCACTGATCTATAATGCTCCAGATTTAAGTTTTATATGCGTATTCTCCATTCAGCATGCAGCCAGCTGTGGGGAGTTGAGTCTGCAGAGCTCAGGCATTCTGCCTGCTTGTGGGTGCATGCCCTTACCATTCTGTACCTACCTAGAAGAGTCGAGCAGAGATAAATGAGCTCACTGACACTCAGCCCGGAATGTCTACATGATCAGGGTAAACATGCTATCAGGCTAGGTAGTGCGGGGAGAATGTTGAAAGGCAGCTATTGTACAATACCACAACCTTTCTGTTTTTGCAGTCGGAGCGTCTAGATGTATCCAGCCAGAGAAGCCGTAACACCATGCTGGAACACACATGAAGTAGCAACGCTGATCAGGAGGCAGAAATGGTGGGAAGGGAGAGGAGAGGGGGCAGTACCAAGCAGAGTTAACCAGCTGCTTCGTGAGTCCCCATTGCGGCTGAGTTAGCTATATAGGCTGTTCTTGATGGGGGAAGTTAGGACTTCTCCTTGACTGCGGGAGTTAATGTACCTCCCAACCAAGTCATAACTCCCTTTTAGGAATTCTTTTCCCTCCTGAAGCTGCTGCCCTCTCCTCCTTCTCCCTTTAAGTGCAGACATGCAAACACACACTGGTAGTGTACTCCGGAACATGCTGTTGTGGACAGCCAATGTCAAATATGCTTTGTGAGCACTGGCATGTAGGGCACTGACTAATTTTTGGGTGGGGAAATAGTCCCTTCGTTATGTTGTCCACCTACTTTAAGTTGAGTGCATGTTTACATGCCTTGGGGAATTAGATTCAGTGTGTTGTAACAAAATGTATGAGAAAATAAGGTAGCCTTATTTCTTATTTTATACTTTGAACTAAAATTTTCTTAGCAGAAGATCGGTAACAGATACTAGTTTTCATAAAAGATTTGTAAAACAAGAAACACCACTTGTAAATACTCATACAGTTAGATATTAGGGAAACCTACAAGGAAGCATTGTGGTCCCAGTGCTGTCAAGCCAGTGAGAACCTGATTTTTTTTTTTTTTTTTTCCCTAAGCCAGCTAGCTCCATCTGCTAAGTGCATCTCAAACATTTCACCTCGGGTTCTGTAAGGTGAGTGATTGCTCACAGTGACACTGCAGGATTGAAAGATTCCTAAATATCCATTTCATGTGCTTACATATAGGTAAGACCGCAGGAGATGTTCAAGATCTAGGTGAATTCTTTACATTGACGCAGAATTGTATATGCTTAAAATGTCTGTCCAGACATTATGCCTAAAATTTTCTAAATCTTTCAGTGAATCTTTTGCTCTACTGAGATATCCCATGTTTTTCCTCTGTGGTTTTTTTTCTTTATTTAACAAACTTCATTCCTTCAACCTTTCCTTGTAAGTTATGTTTTCTGAAGCTTTTAGCAGTTTGATTGCTCTTCAGGATTCTAGTTTTTCTGTATCTTTAGAGAAGTCCATCACTCACGTAAATTTTTGTAGCTGTGGCTTTTATAAGTAACAAATAGAAAGGCCATCTTCTACTAACAGACTGCCGCCTTAGTCCCAGATACAGTATTCCTTTGAATTGACTTAAAAACTGAATTACCATTTTTGCCAGTTTTATTTTATTCACTAATGAATGATTTGCAGTTCTTATGAATGTTTTTTACTGCTGCTGCTTAGTCAGGTGGTTCCCCGTTTTGTACCAAGCGAAAAATTGAAAACTTTTGTTGCCGCTTGTCCAATTTAATTTTTTTTTTATGGATCACTTCTAGCCGTATCCTCATTATTTAAGAATAGTCAGTATTATACTTGACTAAAAGAGACCAGTGGCAACATACCTAGCTCATGAAGAGTTTAATACTTCTTCGTAGAGTTTGAAAGCTTTTTCTGCATTTTTGGAGTATGAAGAATGATTATCTTGCAAGCCTGATGAGGCAGCTATCCGCAAGAAGCTCTGTTGCAGAATGAATTGTTGTATCACTCTTTCAAAAATGTTGCGTGTATCATTTAGACGAGTAGCTGCTGCAAGCAATAGGGAATGAGGGTTATATTAATGACCATGTTTGACAACCTGGCTCCATAATCTGTTTTTCACTGACTTTTTTTTTTTCACCCAACCATTATGTTCTCATCTGGAAAAATTAGACTAATGCAATTTTCCAGAAGCTATTAACAAGACTTCTAATATTAAGATGGCTGTATATCCTAATTAAGTAGGACATGCCATCCAGAGACTAGCCACCTTGTGTTGTGGTCATGAAATGAGGTAGGATTAGGCTATATTCTTTAGTTGCAGAACTCTGAGGAAAGCTTCAGGAAGCTTAGAGCTTCACTCAGTAGGTGGCACTCTTGTCTTTGAATCTCTGCCAGCGTCTTCCGGGGTGGTGTCTGCGCTAAAGCTTTTTAAAGTTGGTGGAAATACAGTAAACCCTTGCCCACTCGCAATTTTGGAATATATTTAGCTGGGTCATATTTGCTTCTTGAAGGACCTGACAAAATCTGGGACCTGCATGTTCATCTGCTTTTTCTGACTTCATCACATCCAGGAAATAAAGTATATTATCTAGTAGATCCAATGAAATATTTTTTTCCTGTCTGTTCAAGCCCATCTTTCTTTGAAGATCCAGTTCCATGTGTGACTTGAGGTAGCTGGGGCAAGTATTATTTGATAGCAACCATGACTATAGTGACTACAAAACCTGTATCTTTATTCTTATATGGCATAGCCGATACTTTATTCCAGCTGAACTCCTATGTGTAACTCTTAATTAAAGTTAAGCACAACCATGGTAAAAAATACCAAAATCATTAGACCATGTCACTGAGTTCCACGTATAAAAGCCATTGTGACTTCCTCAGAACTGTACAAAGTCCTCTGCAACCCACAGATTTCACGAGTTCTTATGATGATTCCCCTACATCCTTCAGGATAACTACATGGCTACAGAAATTTTAGAGTGAAACTTATCACTGGGGTTTTTGGACTAAACTGAAGAATGAAGTTAAAACATCTTTTTTCACTGAAGATTTGTTGCAGAATAAATGTCCTCAGACATCCAATAATCCAATTTGTACAAAGTCCCGAGGAGCAGCAGAGCTGTATCTTTTAATTCTGGATATGTGTGACTTTGAAAAGTATCTTCTGAAATTAGCTAAGTTCCTTGGGTTTTACTATGATAAAAGAAGTTGACAAATATCCTTTGTTCCATTTTTAGCTCCGTTATTAGCAGATTTATGTGGGAGCAGAAGCATTTAGATGTGCATCAGCATTCAGCCAGTCTAAGTCAGCAGTGTATCATGTTTTGGTTTTACAAAGATATATGTATTGTACCTGGTAGATGAACACTTAGTGGTGTGATTAAGTTCAATCCTAAACTTTTAAAGCTTTGGCAGAGATGTTTTGATGAACTGAGACAAAAGGTCTGCCTGACTGCGGCTCCTCCCTTCCACTAGATTCCAATAAATCCAGATATGCATCCTTCTATCTCTTTTTTTTCCCAAACACTATTTAAAAAATAATTTCTTTTACCAATTCACTGAGTTGAACTGTGTTATACGTATGAATGTTCGTATATAAATGAGTAGATACTGTCTGCTTCTTGGTGACCAGAAGACCAAAGTATCTTAAAAAACAAAGCTGCTAACAAATTATGAAAGAAAAAACAAAGTCAGACTCTGTGTTTACATCTATGTGGAAAAAAAAACCCAACCCCCCCAAAAAAGATAATATCCACTAAACAACATAGATCTCTTTCATGTCATTGGGAGAATACATTGGTAGGTAATGTAGTACCCTATTTACCATAGCCTAAATGCAGCCTCCCTGTTAGCATTTCAGTTTTCAGTCCTACTTAAGCTTTGAAATCATGGAGTAATTTTCACTTGAGAACCCTTTCGTGATTTCTAATCAAACATGGAGAAGAAACCCAAAGAGAACCTCTCCATTCAGTCTTCATTCAGTGCTCAGATTTGCATAGGAAAGGGGGAGGATGTTTGTTTTTTCACTCATTAACTCATCAACATTTTTTGCATACTGTTTTAGTTAGAATGAATAGATCTTTTTACGCTGCATTTTTGTTTTCCATATCAGATGCCTTGAATTGTCACATTAATTAGCACAGACAAATCTGCTTTTCAGTCCATCTATACTTTGGCATACATATCCTTGTTTTATCACTACTTTCTCTAATTTACATGATCACGAGCTTTTGAATTAATGTTGCTTAATAATATTTTGTTTTAATAAAATTTATTGTAAGTATATAGTCATTATTATACATTTCTGAGGAGTTGCAGTGTGTGTCCGTAAGAAACTTGGTGAAGTACAAATATTTTTGTGTTTTGCCTGTGGATGTTGCATCTTATTTGTTGTATGTCTTGTACTGCTTCTTATGTCTATATGAAGGATTTTTTCTCAGTGCCTTCTAAAATATGATTTATCTAAAAATATGATTAATCAAAGGGATTAAAAACTACTTGGTTATTTATTTTAGGGAGATTGACAAGATTTTTTTTAAATTGTGTTTATTTTCTATTGTTAACGCTTTCAACAACTGCAAGACAATAGGTGCAGGGTTTTTCAAAGGTTTAAGGTAGAGCTAGCATTTCATATTGGTATTTGAGACAGAGAAAAGGTTGGTAATTTAAAATTGTTTCACAGTTGTTACAGTACAATCTTCTTTTAAAGTAGAGGGAGGAAAAACACAGGAGAAAAGCTCTGAACGAGCTGTACTGATTTTTGAACCACAGAAGAACATAATTTAAACTTTGCACTTAGACAGCTGTTCAGAAACATTGGTTCAGTTTGATTTCTCCCAGTCATTGTTAGGTTCAATATTTTGCCTGGAAGAAAAGGAGAATTTTATATTTAGAATGTAAGGCTTGGATTATGTTGATTTTCATTGGCATCGGTTGTCACACATCTCTGAACATAAATATCTCTCTTCCTGATCAAGTTTCCTTATGAAAAATATATAAATTGGGGTGGAGGGGTGCCGTGGTTTAGGCCAAGGGATGAGAATAATACATAAACTAGCTAGCACTTTTCAAAGTTTAATGAATGATTTTTCGTATTAAGGTCCTTGGAGCAGTTGTTTTCTGGGATCACATACAGTTTGTAAGAGACTGCGTAGTAAGCAAACCGGGATGAGCTATGGTGTACAGTATTTATGTAGAGAGAATATCTAAATCACTCTGTGCCTCAGATGGAAAAGTTTGAAAACCACTGATCTGAAATTATACTTTAAAAGGTGTTTTAATGCAGTTTCTCAGAAGTTGCTATGTAGATATTCTGCGGGAATGCTTACCATGTGTACTGAAGGTAGAAATGTACCTGAGATTCTGACACTGCCCTTGTTTCCCAAAAAATGTGATGCAAAGTCACTAGTATTTGAAAAGCTTAACAGGAGCTCACAAACGAGACCAAGTGTCTTGGTTAGGCATGCGTAGATAGGCATTATGATGAAAACACATTGCGATTGTTTCCTACTCCTGAACTAGTGTCTTATCAAGAAACATTGTTGGCTTTGTATAACAAGAAGGTGTCATTTTCAGTGTTGTCTGTCTGTCTTCCCCTCCACCCTTCTGTTTCAGTTCACGTGACTGGACTTTGTACCCATTTACTGATAATAAGTGCGCAGCCATCTTCTTTGAAAACTAGAGGCAGAAACTGAAACAATTCCACGCTGCAAGGTAAAATGCCCCTTCTGCCCCAAAGTCTATCATTTATATATAGTTCTATTGCAAACATTGAGGTCACATATAGTTGGAGTTCATATTCTTTCACAGCTCAAAGCAAATTCTTTATGGCAGGAAATTAGCAATTATGAGAAGTAATAACATACACATTGTTGTCTTTTCCTCATTAACTTAATGCAATGTATTTTATATAAGAAAGAAAAAAAGGGTGTTAATACTGTGTACTCTTCTCTGTAAGATACTATCAACTGTAGTGGCATATTTTGTAACGAAGTGTACTTTGTTATTAGGTACTGCAATGGAGTAGAACATTTCCTGCCTACAACGGGTTAAGAAGAGTATAAGCTCTACTTGAATTGTGAAAGCATTTTGAACAAAAAAGAAAGCAGGGTGTTGGTGAACTGGAACATTTTCCAGCTGTGCAACAGTGGTTTTTCTCTTACTTCTTAAGCTCTGGTTGTTTAAAAAGTAATGTTAAAAGTGTATGTAATTTTGATTATGGACTCTGTTTCAAGAATCAAATGGAAATGAATTGTTAAATAGTTTTGGAGTGGGTTAGGTACTGAAATAAGCTTGTAGTTTTGAAGTGACTCTGGTTTGTACGCAGTGTATGTGATCTGACAAAATCTTTGAATCAAAGGTGGAAGCATGCAAGACAACTGTAACTTTTGAAGTGATATTAAATAAATCTAATCTCTTCCTTTGTAATCTCATATACATCCAACCTGCTAACTGGGGGTAAACACAGCTGTTGAGGGGACAGCATCTGTAAGAGGAATCACTGAGATAGAGAGGATGGCAAGGAATAATAGAGAAAGAGAAAAGATAAGGAAAAAAATCATCACTTCTGGTTGTGTCTGCCAGGCTTAAACAGAATGACTACATTTGGGCAACCACACTGAGACAAGAAGCAGGAGGATGAAAGAGGAGAAGCCTGTTTAAGCAAAGCAAGTGTTGAACAGAATCTGACCACACACAATGCTTGCTATGCAGTTTTGTAATGACTCGTTAATAGTATGGATTCCATACATTCTCTTTTCTCACAAGCGTATTTTTTGCTTCTACCCGTCCGGTGCTGTCTAGGTGGAATTTAGTAAGTGCGGACCTGTGTTAAATCCCTGTCAGAGCAGCAGCTGAGGCTGCTTTAATACCAGGAGAGCCACCGTCGCCAACAGGGAGCACTGCATACTGCTGTCCGGTGGAAGAGCATGTGTTGTGGGGAGAGAAGACACAGAGGAGGCAAGCAGCCAGACGCAGCAGCATCGAGACTAGTAATGGTAGAATGGTAGCCATAATAGCAGTACTGGGGCAAGCAGAATTGGAAGAATCGAGCAGCTGCATCTGGGAGGTATTCAGCCTGAGTTTAGATCGATGGCACATTGATGCAGGATTCTTGGTCAGAAGGGGATTTGGAATAAGGTAGGGCACGGTTTAGAAAGGTGTCATCTTGATTGTATGAGAGGAAGTTTTGGGGGCGAGGAGGAATGAAACAAAATTAGTTTAGGGTGAGAAGAGGGATAAAAGGAAGACAGGACATTTGAGATGGATTGTTAAGAAGTGCTTTAACAAGAATTGTGGCTATGGCACTCTGGGCTGTGAACATACGGGTTTGAACTGCTTCAGGTTCACAGTGATAGTGATCTTGGATTTTTCACATCCTGGACAAATTTTTTAAATTAAAAGGTAATGGTGTAAAGATGGCATTTTCTTTTTTCTGCCATGCTAAAGAATCAGTTGATCAGCTGTAGTCCTAAGAAAATCTTAGGGAACAAGGATCAGACAGACCTGTTTTCCTCTGACATTGTCTTAAACTAGCCAGATTAGTGGTTGTACAGTGTTGTATGTGAACATGCTTTCTGCAGGAGTCCCTAGTGTTACAAAATTATTAAAAGTCAAAGTCAGTAAGCTAGAAGGCTACTTTATCCTCTTTCTTTTTCTTTTTTTTTTTTTTTTGCTAGTGTTTATATTCTGCATTGCTGACAGAACTGGCAACTGTGAGGAAGATAATTAAAAGCTGTTGACATGGATTAGTCATTTATAAAAGTTACTTTTAGCTATGTAGGAAGTGTCATGTCTCCAGTTCATATAAGTTGTTATAATAGACAACTGGATATGTTGTCTATTATAGTAGTTGTCTAATAATTGCAGTAAAGTATTAGTCCTGAAAAATGTATGTTGGACAGAGAGACTGATACATTCTTTTTCACTGATGGACAGAATCCATCCTTTAAAAACTTAAGGTAGTGTTGTACCTAAAGGCACAGGGTGAAGGAAAATGTCCTTTCTTAAAAACTTGCTTAAAGACATTATGATACAATTGAAAAAGCATGTTATTCACTTCAAACATACTTGCAGCATGCTCTGGTCCAGGCTAGAAGATAATGAGACCCCTGGAGCTATAATTGAAAAACTGTTCAAATGTTAAAAGGAAGTTTAATACTGGTGTACCACAAGAAAATGGAAAAAAAAATGACTTTTTGGAATATTTTTTGTATTTATGCTCTTAAAATGTCATACAAAACAAGGTGAAAATGAAGTTAATTAGTATAGTGGGAATCTGCCTCTTAGCTCCTATGTGTGAAGGGATGGTGTTCTGTTTTAACAGCAAGAATTTACAAGTCTCTATGAAATAGAGAAAGAAAAAACTAGAGAAAAGAAAGAGAAGGGGAGGGAGAGGGAAGGAGGATGGGAGGGAAGGAGCAAGAGCTTTCTACTCACGCAGGGCAGAAGGAACCTTGATACCTTGTGGCTTAAATTGCTGTTTTTCCTGTATTGCTGTAATATGATATATGCACTTCTACACTGTTTGTTCAAGATTTATTTTTTTTTTTCTGTCAGACTCTAAGGACCCACTTAGCCTGTTCTTGTATTGTAGGCAGCTATTTTTAGTCTTAGAATTATTTCCTGGTTTAGATATCCTTCATTTTAAGACTTTCATTATAAATGTTGCCTAATTCTATGATGTTTTAAATTCTATCCCTCAAATATTTCACCAACCTAAATATATTCACTTTTTTTTTTTCTTGATGGGGGAGTAAGTCAGTTATACCTTTGTATGCTTACTGAAATTAGTAAATCATCAAATCTTAGGAACGGGGATAAAAAGTTGGCTAGTGTATATGCCTTATTTTGTAAATGTCTTTTTCCTGTAGCTTGCACATTTTTTAGAAGATTCTGATCTATGTAGTTTGCAGTCAGGCAGCTATATAACCACTATGCAGCTCAGAAGCCTTCTTTTCCTAATTGGGCAAGTGTTCTTTCCAGGATAAGTATTTTCCTGGTTTGTAAGACCTCCTAAATTCATGATCCTTGCCTTTTCTTTTCAAACCTGTTTTCCAATAATTGTATTTGATTTTAAAGCTATTTTGTACTTTTAGTCTTTACAATGACTAATATTAGTGGAGCATCTCTGCATTAGAGCTGGTTAGAAAATGACTTACCATCTCCCCCCCCCCCCCAACATTTCTGAAGCTTTTTTTCACCATGTTAATTGGGGAAAAATAAACATTATGAATGGGTAATTCTATTCTCTTTGTTTTAATTTTGCATTAGGCCATTAAAAATGGGTGGTTTGGGGGTTAATCTTTTAATCCTTTTCAAAATAATGGAGTAAAAATATCTCCCAGCCCATAAGAACAACAGAAGTGGTTTGGTTTCACCTTGCAAATGCTGAACAGGCTATTTTTCTAGATGTATAAGTAACAGAGAACAATTTCATTTTTAAATTGCTACATTTTAAAAAAACGATCTTTTGCTTTAAAATTCCTATTTTTTTCCCCGCTCGGAAGATTTTTGTCAAAAAAATTCCAAACAGTTTGTCGTGAGACATGTTCATGAGTATTTGCAGAATGAGGACATAGCATTCCCTGAATATTAGTTGTACCACAGAAGTCATATAAACCAGTTTTCCCTTTGTTTCAGAAACAGTAGAGAAGGAACTTGGTCTTCAGTAAGCAGTTACACTTGTTTATTTTAGATGTCTCTTACATGTGCAAATTAAGAGGAAGGAGAAGCTATTCATTTATGTCTTGTGAGCCTCCGTCTTACACCAACAATGCCATAAGTCAGTTGATCTCAAATTGAATTATTTTTTACTTAAAATGCTTTGCTATTTCTCTCCCTGGTAAAGGTTCACTTTTAGAATCTAGATGGATTGGATCACAACAAAGAAACTTTTGGCTAATGGTAATCAATGAAAGTAATTTGCCATTGGATCCATTTATCCCTTTTCATTTTAAATGTGGTGGGTTGGTCCTGGCTAACAGTCAAGCACCCACATAGCTGCTCACTCACTTTATTCCCCCCCTCCCCAGTGAGATAGAAAAAATAGGAGGAACAGGAGTGAGAAAAACAATGGAGTGAAATAAAGACAGGGCAATCACTTACCAGCTACTGTCGTGGTCAAAACAACTTGGGAAATTTAACTTAAGTTATTGCCAGGTAGCATAAATATTTAATTACTGATTGGAGTATTGAGAAATAATAAAAAAGGACAAACATTTAAACATGCAGTAAAAACATCTTTCCTCCCACTTTCACCAGCTCAACTTCAGATTCATGTCTTCCACCTGCCTAGTCTCCCCTTCACACCTTCGCTCCAGACATCTCCTCTTGCCGTGTTACTGCTGCAGGTTGCACTCAGTCCCTTCAGTGAGGCAATGGGTGGCCAGGGAGGACAAAGTGTTTTTTCTTCTGTGACAAGGACCTCATGAAAGAAGGTAGTACGATCTAGTAATGACTGGCCAGTCACAGGCTGTTTTGGTTGCCTTCTGTGTAGCGCTTGGGCAAGAGGGCAGCAGGGAGTAGGCTGTGAACCACATAGTCGGGCTGAGCTCGCAGTCTGTTGGTTGGTCACCTCTGACAGCACCTTCCTTGAAATATCATCTGGCTCAAGTAACAGTGGGGAATTTAATTTCTATTTTGTTAGAACTCCATCAGAGATAAAGTTTATTTGTCTGACCAGACTTGTGATTGTAACCTAAATACACGGTTGGCTGTAGCTGACTTCAATCAGAGAATTACCAATGTTCCTATGAAATAATCCTTGCTGTTGGATGTAATCACTCATGTCAAATATCTTTTGTTTGAGAGTAATGAAAGAATAAAATATTTAAGGTGGAATATTCATCAGATTGCTATGCAATCTGGAAAGGAAAAATACTTATATGCATCCCTCGGAGCAAAATTTTGCAACTAAAACTCATGAAGAGTTGTCCCTGGTTTTCAGATTTCAGTGGAATTACTCACAGACTAAGAAACTGTTACACCAGTAAGGTTGGTAGAGCACATTATACTAGTTGAAAAATGTAGTGGTTGTTTATTACACAAAGTTGTTTTTTCATATTTTATGCTGAGCACATGAAACAGGCAACCCACCATCAAGGTGGGATTTATTTCATGTAAGTTTATTCCTTTTGTATACATCTAGTCTAAGGTAGGTGTTTAGGCTGTCTTTCTAGTCTGGAAAAGAGGTCATGAGCATCACCTCCAACATTTCATTATACCAATTTTAAGAAGAGATGAATCATCCTCTTAAGGTGCCTGTCTCTTCCTATTAATTAGAGAGGAAGCCTAGATAATTAGCTCAGACTAAATGCGTAACTTGAAGATGAATAAATTCAGATGGATTGGTTTGCACCATGAGTGTGTAGTAGGTATGGGCCATCTAAGCATTTAACTTCTACATGGGTAATGTTAATATTGGCTGAACGCAGCCTTTTCTCAATTTTTTTATCTGGTACAATCAGCTGTATTGAGAGCCCTTGAGTGTTATCATAATGCAACTATAAATAACAATAGAGATGTTTTAAAAATAACGATCCCGCACTTTGAGAACAAATTAATGCAAATGCAACTTCTCTTTTCTTTAACTGAAACAACCTTTTGGAAATAGTATAACATAATAGTAGAACATTTATTGATGTGCTAGTGGCTAGTTTTATGTAGCAAAGAAAAATTAACTGGCCGTCTCACTGCAATTTCTCTGGTAAACCACTTTTACTAGAAAAGTAGTTGTAGATAGAGGAAAATGCAATAATATTATGTTATAAAATCTAAAGCTTTGATCTTGACAGACTCCAGAGGATGCCAGTGGACAGAGATGTTTTTTGGGGGGTCTTGAGGTGTTTTTTTCTCCTGTTAGGTTTCATGTTTTCCTCTGATAGGCATTTAAAAACTACCAGTTCCGTGAAAAAGGCTTAGAAACTGCTTTGAAATTGAATGAAACTAAAATTTAGTGTTAAGTGGTTGGCCATTTGTCTTCTTGTCCCTCCAAAGACTTACAGCAGGACTTAGATAGCAACCTTCACATCTGCGCACTGTCCCTGTGAAGGCACTGTATTGGCAGAGTTTAGTGCCTTAGTCCAATGTTACATGTAATTAGACTTTCTTTTTTTCCTTTTTAAACATTTTGTGGATTATTACTTTGAATATGAATGGAAAGTTGGAAGAGACTGATTTGGCTATAGTTAGGTGAAGGTGAAGAGTTTGCAACCAGTCAATGGGATGAAGCTATGGTTTATATGTTGGTCCAATTCAAATGGACATAATGAAACCCTTCTGTTAATTCCATGTGTCAGACTTGCAGTCCTGTAGAACTATATAGTCTTTATTTGCATGCTTATCGTAAAAACAGAAGTACAAAGTTTTAGTCTCACAAGTTCTTTGTGTCCATTTGATACTCTTAAAACAGGCAGTATCAAAAATAGTCATTTCACACATCATCTAGCTCTCATATATTAAAAAAACCCTGAGTCAACAGCTTTCAAAACTATTAATTAAGCTAGATATCATGGATGGGTTTAGCTAAGCCCTCAAAGGATGTAAGCAAGTGTCATATTACATTGGTTAATATAGCATTGCAAAGTTCTTATTCTAATAGGCACACACATTAAAACAGATACGTTAAAACAGTATGTGTCAACAGCTTTGCACATGTCAGTAAGCATCATGTAATATTTACTGAAGCTGGTATGGATTTCAGAAATGAAGCTTTCTTATCTCTCTCATCTGTCTCTTCCATCAACATCCAGTGGTAATTTATTACATATTTACACTAAACACAAAACGTATGCAGAGAGATACAGACCTAAAATCCTTGTGGAGTGGTGAACTGTAAAGACAGAGCAGAGTTGCATCCTTCGTACATGCTTATTGCACGTGCAGTTACTGAATCTGAAAGACTTCTTTTAATTGTTTAGAACACTTGTGTCTGATTTCAAGGAAGTGATGTCACAGTCACGAGTAGTTACTGATGAATAGCTTTTATTTTTTCCATAGAATCATAGAATCATTTAGGTTGGAAAAGACCTTTAAGATCATTGAGTCCAACCGTTAACCTAGCACTGCCAAGTCCACCACTAAACCATGTCCCTCAGCACCACATCTGCCCGTCTTTTAAACACCTCCAGGGGTGGTGACTCAACCACTTCCCGGGCAGCCTGTTCCAATGCTTGATCACCCTTTCAGTGACAAAATTTTTCCTAATATCCAGTCTAAACCTCTGCTGGTGCAACTTGAGGCTGTTTCCTCGCATCATTTTTTTAAATGAAAAGATTTTTCTATTTCAGTATGATGTATAACTGGATGACTACCTGCGTTATCCTGTGATTCTTCTTTATTATGTTGCTGACCAGAGCCCATATTCAAAATTAAATAGTTAATGAGCATTTGGCTAACAGAAGGAATATTGTGAAACAGTAATTATGGAAAAGAGTATATGCTTTAATATGTGTATGTAATTATACAGGGTTTTTATTACAAATAAAATAATGGCATTATATCAAAAAAGATAATCTTATCTTCCATTCAGGTTATAATTTACTACCAGAAATAATGTTTATTATTTATTCATACTGCCATTAAGTTCTGTAATTTATTTGAGATGAAACTAGCAAGTTCTTGAGAGACCATTTTAAAAAGATGTTTCAATTGAACTTATATCTGATGGAGGCTGTGTGGCTTCATCTCTGTTTGATTCAAACCCAGTTATTAATCATACTTGAACAAGAAACATGATTATTCGTTCTGGTGTTTTTCCCAGCTTGCATTAAATGAAATTTCTGTCTTAGAATGAGACAACTTTTAATAAATTAAATACGGATTTTCATTTATGTACATAGTTACCTGGAGGTGCGTATTGAAATCTAATGGGACTTTTCAGAAAAGCATTCCAGCTTTTTTACAGGCACAGATACCAGTTAACAGATACAGACAGACCCAGCCCTCCTTGCCCACACCATGAGAGGGCTGAATGCAAATCAGTTCCAACCTGGAAAACAAATAGTCATCCTAATCTGGCACTGAATCTGAAGTGCCTAACCAATAGGTAGGATGGAAGATTCCTGTGTCACTTAGGCTTTTCCAGAAAAAAACCCAAGGAACAACTAATAAGCATGTCAAATGTGCGTGGACCTGAGGAAAGAGGAGGAGCACATCTGAATCTGAGGGCTGGAGAGGATTCTGAGAAGGTGTCTTACCAGGGAGGAAAAGAAATAGCAAAATATTGAAAAATCAGCATTCAGAAATAGTGAGTTTACAGTGTTAACAAAAAATAAATATTAGAAGCAATCGTATTACTGAGATTGAGTAACCAGTGATCAATTAGGATGCTGTAACTGACTTTTTGCATGGTCTTAGCTTGTGGCAAATGCAAAGTAGTGTTTGTTTGTCTAAATGAATTAGCATTAGGAGCAGGCCAAAAGCATATGGTTTTCTTTCTCTTTTCACGGTCATATGACATAAAAGATGCAACAGATATGACCGACTTGTAGAGAAGAATTAATTGAGAAATTTGAACAAATCTTAAGCTGGTATCAGAAAATTTTAATAATATAGTTAGTATATTACTTTAATATTTGTAACAATTTAAAAACTTTTTTGTTTCTCACAAAGCTGAGGAATTTTATCTTTACAGAATGTTATGGAGGGCAGGGGTTTCTTCTAGTTTGTTTATTTACAGTATCATTTTTATGACTCTTAGGGAGATATTTGGAGTTCTGGCATTCAGTTAAGCAAGGTAAAATTTTTCTTTTGCATACTGCTTAAGGATAGCACAGCATTTTTTAATGAGGTGAATATCTTTAAGTGTTGCTTATTTCATCAGAAAATACTGTACCTTCAAGGATAAAGTATATTAAGCATTTTCTCAAAAGGTTCTGTTATATTAAAAGAGTAGTTTGGAGATCATTTGCTTAATCAAACTGAATAAAAATGCTGGAGTTGGGAAGAGGGGTTTGAAAGAGTTTCATATCATCATTCTTGTAAGAGATGCATGTGTCCGTAGTAATCAGGATAAGGATGGAACAACTAACAATATCTTAAGCGAGTTATCCCTGGGGGGGAAACCAACTCTTTTGCTTTTATGTGATCTGCCAACATTTTTTAATGTAGAAAACTAAAACTTAAAAGAAGTGTTTGGTAAATCCATATGAAATATCAACAAATAGTGGATTATATCTGCTATTTGTTTTCATCCATTTGTTCTTACACATTTACACTTAATTTGTTTTAGTGCAAATAAATATGTATTAGAATCCCAATAATGTAATTTGAAGATACATAGTAAAAGTAGGATATGTGTGTATATTCACCCACATGCGTGTGCAGATGTGTATATTGACACGTCTATGTATGTGTACATGTATATATGTTCATGTGCAATGATTAAATTATAGTAGTTTGAAATAGCATGTGTGAAATCCGAATTCTTATATGGCTCGTTGTAGCAAGTTAAGCACTTTCTTAAATCTACTCAATTTAGCAGCAACCTTGGGAAGAAAGGAGGTACTATTATATCACAGGGAAAATGAAGCAGGGATTAAAAATTGCAGTTATCTGTCCTACAGGCAATTAAGGAAAAATGTTGCCACCTCAATCTAGAACATAAGTCTTCAAGGCTGAAGGTTATTGCAGGAATATCTAAAGGATGTTGTGGAAGGAAAAAAAAAAAGAATATTGATTTAATGCAGAAAAAACAAAAGTTAATTGGTTCAAAATGAACTAAAACAAATTCATGAAGGTAAAATGATCCATGGGGGACTACTGAATACAGTGCTTTCCTGTCTAAAATACCCTAAATACTGACTGCCAAAAGCTGGAAGGGCAAACTAGTAGAAGAATATATGTGCCAAGTTTCTTATGTTCTTTCCTTAAGCATTTGGATTGGCTGCTGTTGGAGACAAAATACTAGGTTAAGTGAAAGCTTCATCTGATTTGGTGCAATCATTTTCATGTTAGGTCTGCACATGCCTGTCTTTTCACCATTAAAAACCCTGGAGTGACACAGGCGAGCCTCAGCATTCTCAGAGCTTCATTCTTCTCACGTCCTTCCCTTTTTACTCCTCCAAATTTCTTTGCTGTTGTCCGTTCCACTCAATTTCATCCATCCAATTTTTCTTGCTTTCCAAGCACATCCCTTCAAGATGCATGAAAGTCTGCTGCAGAGAGAGAGTACACCAGAGAAATCAGAGTTGTTGAGATTAATTTTTTTTTTCCTGTTTCCTTGTTGATTCCACTTCGGGGACATGATATCAGGTGGAGGCAAATAGCCCGATGCATGAGGGTGTCTACAAATACTCCTGCTGACTGGAGGAGTATCCAGCAATATTGTATCAGAGACATCATTCAACAACATTTTTTTGTTGTTGATTTGCAAAATGAGAAATGGAGGTACTAAATGAGGCTAACTTCTCCAGGAGTAGATCCAGACAATAAGAGATTTTCAGCCACTTTTCAAGCGACAAATATCCAGTTGATACTGGGCACAACTATTGTTAACTTTGCTGTGTAGATTTATTTAAAAATATTATATGAAAAGGCTATGTAACATACACAGTAGAAGATTTTAAATTTTGACCAAGGTGATTAATGTTCTTAAAACAGCTCGCTTTGTGCCTGTAAAATGATGGTTTTATTAGTGGCAGGAATATATATTTCTAGGTTTCATTCAGACAATGTGAAGCCTACAGCAAAACTGAGGGCAGTCAGTATTTCTGTGAAATAAATGTGCACGTCCTGTGAGCATCCATGCAACTCTGTATGTAATGTCACCAACATATATGTCACCCTTTTCAATGTCCCTATTGCCATGGGCCTTGAGACCCTCGCGGTCTGAATCGTGGAGTAGGAGCATCGGATATGGCAGCAGGTTGTTCCTATCCTATGGGCTCAGTCTGTCAGCTGTTCCCTTGCAGCGCGTGGGAAGCAATTCACGCCTGTTTATCCTTTCGGGGAAGAAAGGTACATCTACTGTGCAGATTGAAAGTCTGTGCTGTGGCAGGTGTGACACGGCTTCCTTAGTATGGTAATTGGATGAAGGTTGGTTAGATGCATGCCACCAAGCAGAACTGTGTTTAGTGTTTGAGTCTTAAAGTTTGTGTATGTATTTTCCGTGTCTGGTACGAAGCAGATTGCTTCCCATGAAGCGCACCAGGTAATGATCTGTTGCCGCAGTGATAAGGCTGGGATCTTTAGGTGTTGTCAGCTGAAGTCTTAACCAGACTTGTTGTCATCAAAGTGAGGTCAATGGGTTATAAAGTGTATGTTAAGCAGTAAAAATGAGCTAATGTACTTATTAGTGTTTTATCTGTATGTGAACAAGCACTAAGAGTTAAAAACCTCTTCGCACCTATACTTTCTGACAGAATGGCAATAATGAAACTTGGAAATTGGAAGTCCCCGTCTGTCTTGGTTGATCCCCACTATCTTCATATCTTCTCACTAGTGTCAGTCCCGTGTCTTATCTTCGTAGGCTCTTCTTTCCAATCAGTTGCCTTCATCTTCCTTAGTCGTAACTTCTCAGCAATTTCATCCCAGACACTCCCAGTTCTCTCACCTCTTTTCCTCAATTTGTTTTCCTATCCAGTGTCATACTATCCCTTCCAGTTTCTTAAACCCTCTGCCATTTCTCCTCATTTCAACCCGCAATTCTCACTCCAGCTGGGTCTCAAGCTTCCCTTCTTGCTCTTTATTCAAGTCAGTTCAAGTTCTTCCAGTTCTGACTACCTCCTCTTGTCTACAGATACTTTTACCCACCACACCTCACTAATTTATGAATCTCTCTCCCTTGATGTCTAGTCTCTTTGTACCAGCTCTTCCAGTTCTGGCTTCTTTATCTTCTCTCCATTTACTTTTATCTGCCATAACTCACCGACTTAGAAGTTTTTTTCTTTCTTGACCTGCTGTCCCCATTCTCTCTGGAAATCCTCGTTTCTCATTCCGTTTCCTACCCTTTCACTTTCAAAATTCTACATCAGTCTTGATTTTCTCCCCTTTCCTTCTTGTCCCAGCGTAATCCAGAGTGCAGGTGTGACTCATGCCACATCTGCATTTGCAAAATGCTGCCTGCATCCATAAAAGATAGAAGTGTTATTAGGGGCAAGAGAGAGACAAAGTCTTTGTTCTATTTTGATATGTATACCTGGCACAGTCCACCACAGCCTAGAGGCACTCAATTTCAGCCAGAGCATGGTCAATGCAGTTTAAAACAGAGATATGACAAGTCCCTGTTGAGGTAAAATAACATTTATAGCATGCACATCTGCAAATAGACTGTGCTTTTATCATAAAATCATGTGATGGTATGTAGTATTGTGTATAATACATTCTTCTTGTTTTAAGTTGTATATAGCATGCACATTGTTTATAGAAAATTGTGATATGATATCAAATATTTTTTACATAATTTTGCTATAGGCCCTGATATTTAAAACGTTTGTGAAGAGCTTTTTTCTTAAACATTCCTTTCAATAATTTGGCAGCGCATCTCTTCATCACCTTTGCCATAATAGTTATTCCTGTCAAGAAACTTGAGCAGCATTTTGTTTTCCCTTGCTCAAGATAAATTCAGTCATTTAATTCAGTAGCAGAATTGATTAATTTTTTTTCTGCAGTGAACCTTGGAAATTTTGATCCTAAATAATTTCAGTTTCTGTGTTCCTCAAATCACATTTATACCCAAAGAAAAAAAAAAGGCCTTATTTGCTCTCATGATTTACTGCTGTGTAGTGCATCTGTGTATACAAAAGTATTGTCACTGACGTTTCACTAGTTCTTTGTTCATTATTATTTAAAGGTTTCATCTGTGTAAAGGCGTGGAAGAGAAGATTAGCTATATACTAAAAGATTTTTAAAAAAATGACAGAGAAAAGAATGTAAAATAAAACCCTTGTAAGAAAAAAAGGCAAATAAAAATATACAATCTAATTGCCTCTTCTACTATGCAATCCAGGGCAATAATAGGTCTAAATTAAATTAACAGTCAAATTTTTTAAAAAGTATTTGTATATTATGTTTTCCACCTGTTCTTACATACCAGGAAGAAGATGAGACTCCTTTTATTTCTAATAATTTGCCAGTGTGCCATAAACAGTGTCAATACCCACCATGTTTCAAATCCCAATGTCATTTTACTGATGGCTGATGATCTTGGTATTGGAGACCTGGGATGTTACGGGAACAGAACCTTAAGGTATGATGTTACATTTGAGATAGTCATAGCTTTATTTATTTTTTTTTGTTGTTATTTATTTATTTTATATTTAGGGTTTTTTTAGATTTTAGGTTTTTAGATGTGTAAAGTTAAAAATCCCAAAACATGCAGACATTTGATTAGGTTCCTTATAAGTAACCAAAGTTAATAACCTTTCCAGAGAATAGAATATTCAATCTTTGTTTTCTTTTCTTAACAAGAAAAAAAGATTTATCTGATGTATTTATCCTGCTGAAAAGTTGCATCATAAACAGAGAATTGAGCAACAAACCAAATAAAGGTAGGTCTAGAGGAACAAAGTATAATCAACAATTTTCTTTCAAAATATACACGATGCAATTACTATGAATTAAGCATAATTTGAAGCACTTGTGATTTGAGACAAGCTTGTCACTAACCAATTGGAAATAAATTGCTGATTTTTTTCCTTCATTTTTCTTTATGCAGTAGTCAATAAATTCTTTAAAACAATTGTTAATATACCTGAGTAATTCAGCAGTGTTCCCCAGTATGATCCTTACTACCAGCTTAGGTATGATGGTTGTGTAAACAGCACAAGTTGTGCCTAGTCATTGTGTTTCAGTGGTGCAAAGTCTTTCATCAAGTAAAACAAAATATTCAGACTAAAAGCACTGTCCTGTCAAATGTTAAATACCCGTCCTGTTCCTGCTGAATTTAGTTGGAAGGAAAAACTCCTCATAACTCAAACTCAACAAAAATGGCTCAAGTTACAGCTTCTAGTTTTAAATAGGAAAAAAGTATATGCAACACCAATGCTTGGATCACTCCCCTCCCAAGGAACAGAACTGCTCCAGGAACTATGTTCTCTGATGTGACAATTCAGAATTACATCTTTGGAGCATAAAGAAATTTTGTCATACTGCTTGTTATCAGTAGGTGATATTAGAGATAGCAAAGTAGTCTGTTGGAAAATTAATGTTTCTGACTATGCAGACTTAGATGATGGGAGGACCACTGTGCCTTGAGGTCATGGTCATTAATCTCCCCGGTCAGGGACCTATTAGAGCATGCTGCAGCTCCTGGCCAGTCTGCATTCCTAGTTTTCTTTCTGCAGTACCAAGGGCACAGAATTTCTTCCTGCAGGAACCAGTTTTCGTGTGCATGATGATCCGGGTCACAGAGAAGTTTCCCATGCAGACATAGAAACTTGGGTTTGCTCCTGGATCTAATACTGCAGACACCGTCGTGTCAGACATGTAAACATTGTTAATGTAGAGCCTAACACAGTCACGACCGTTTGAATCTCTCCTAATAACTGATACCACCACACAACATTGCCCCTAGCCAAAAAACCTCTGCTGGGGAAAGAGAGAAGTGACACCAAGTAGGGGGTAAGGAAGTACAACCTTTCTCCAGTCTCTCCTCTCCCCATTGCTGAAGCAGAAAGGCCATGTGAGTAGCAAAGTTACAGTTCTGGGTCAAGGAATGCATTAAAAAGGGCGGCAATACAACACGTCCAGGTGTCACGGTTTAGTACTGGCCATGAAGAGAAGATGAAAGTGGGGAAAAAGATTTTTGGCACAATGCCACAGTGCCTCAGTTCAGTGTTGACACCTAATGTAAAAATATTTGACAGGATAGTATTTGGAATTGCAACACCACCACGGTTTTGATAATTTGCATACAGTAAGTCTCAACTTGATTTTCCTGATAGTTTTTGCCTCGGGTGCCTTGATCTCACCATGCCCACTTCCAAATAATCATCTTTGTGTATTCTTTTATTTTTTTTTTCCTGCATATATTTTTCTAGAACCCCTAATATTGACAGGCTTGCAGAGGAAGGAGTGACTCTTACTCAGCATATAGCAGCATCGCCACTTTGTACTCCAAGCAGGGCAGCTTTCCTGACGGGGCGATACCCTATCAGATCAGGTAAAATCCCACTACTTTATATATAAAGATCATCTTTTATTTGCAGTGAACTTTATGCATTTTTTTCTCTGGCCTTTCTTGATATCTTTATCATTACCAGGTTAGGTACTCATTTCAGTGACTAATCAAACTCAGCAGAGTTGGTCAGCATTTGAAATCTTCCATATATATGGGAAATTCTCACATGTCAGAAGTGTTAACACAAAAATAAAGCTTTTTTTTATTGAGCAAAGTGGTTTTTAAACATACCAAGGAAACAATCTGATGGTGGTTATTTAATGGAAGGTGCAGCCAAATTCCACCGACTTCCTCCACTGCCCAAATGACACAGTGGGCTCTGCCTGCCTCCGCAGTTGTGCTCAAGCTGCTCCCAGGATGTTGGTAGGCATCCTGAGCGTTGAGCATCACAGAGGTGCATCTAGAAAGACACAATGGAAAAGCCCAGTGTAAATCCTTCTGCTCAGACATTTCTGTTTCTAGAAAACCTTTTGGTTTAGGCAAAATGTTATTTTTTCAGGGGAGGGAGGGAAGAACAGATCATTAAGGTATTCCAGCAGCCCTTTAGGCTGGGAAGAAGAAAGCAAAAAATCTCCTTCTTCTAAGTATTTCTGTTCCATATCTACTCGTACACAGTGTTAAGTATCCTATGAATACATGCATTTAATAACTTCTCTTACTTGTAAAGTACCTGATCCAGAGCCCATTTGAGTCAGTAAAGATCCAGTGTGTTTATTTTAGTGTGCTGGGACTGAGCCCCTCAGTGCTTAGCCATGCAACTTTAACATTCCCTTAACATCATTTTTAGCAAGGATCATTATACATTAATCAGATCACTTGTTCATTAGTGATAAAACATCCTGTCCTTGCTTCTGGGAATGAAAGCAAGGCAAGACTCTGGAGCCTACTTGATACGTTAGTGCTCATTCAAATCAAGTAACGAGCTTCTGCAAAAGTGCCAGCTAATATAACTCGCTAAATTTTCCATTACATTCAGCTGCAAAGGAAAATTTTATATACCTGTTACAGTTATATTGCTATTAATATTTACTGTAGGTAAAGCCACGGGTCACTTTCCATTGTGACCCTTGTTCTGATTTCTGAAAAATTAGCATTTGAACTGTTTTTTTTCTTAACTGGTCTGCTCTCAGTCATACCTAATCATTTCCATATAGGTGCAAAAATTGAACTTTGTTGTAATTAAATTATGAAATTGCTAAATATGAACTACTTCCAAACATCAGTGAAAAACTAGTAAAGGATTATTATAGAAGGTGCTAGAATCACAATGTGGAAAAAAAATTTAGAAATTTAAAAATCCTGTTAATAGAGCTGAAAAAAAATATTCCAAAATGCAGTGTTTGATGAGACACAAACTCAGAGAAAGGTAACGATGAAAAAAAAAATTGTGGTTATGTACTTTCATTCTGGTAACTTAAGGGAATTACACTGATTTCAGTTACAAGAGATCAAAATACATAAATATAAATAAATATATAATGAATAAAGGACAGATACGTATAGATAACTGAAACTACATAAACTGTTGATCAATAAAGCTAGCTGCAGTGAAAAAATGAAGTCAGCATTTGAAGAGTTGGTTGAGCTGTCTTTAATAAACCAGTCTAACGAGTCTTTTTCTCATCTAACCACAACGGATACCTGAGGGAAGATTCTGGTTGTCTACATCAGTCATGTAACTTTGGCACTGCAGTCATACAGTTGCATAATTCAGACTTCCTGGAGATACATCTGTGCAGATTTGCATAGATAGTCTGTGTTCTGTCTATCTATAGTCGGAGCCAGCTCTCATCTGGAATGCTAGTAATCTAATTTTCATGAACCTGAACTTACAAGTTCCTCATCCTGAGAGTAGTTTATAAGCTCAAGTTTGTGTTCCTCAGAGTCTCAGTACATAGAAATTACTGTGCCTTATTTAGATGTTGTCTTGTTAGCTGATACCTGATGCTGCTTTAATGCATTTTGTGTACATTGAATCATGTGTCTTCATGCCATTGGAGCACTGGTCCTCTCCCATCAAAGCTGAGTGCCCTAGCCACTCTGTTTCCAGAATCACTCTCCCTTGCTTTTTTTTGACCTCATGGTATTTACATGCCCAGCTGTAAGACTGCCCTACTTCAATGCCCTTCTGTCAAATAACCTTAAAGGCTTGTAGAAAACCACGTGTGGGGGAAGTGGAAGTTCTGAGAGTAGAATTTGGGAGTAATCTTGCGTAGTCCTCTGCTCTGTTCCTTCCCTGTGTACAAGAAAAATAAATTCTTTCAAGAAGAATACAAGAAAAATAAAAACTTCTTTCAGGTATGCTATATCTTAGAACATCTACAAAAGGGGCTGCAGCTGTTTATGTGATGGCTGGCCCCACAGTTAAAGCAGAATTTTTTTTCACCACTTCTCAATTTCTAGTGTCAATAAAGAAAAGACCTTGCTCAGCTAAATAGATGATTGTATCTGCCACTTGAAACGTTTAATGTCTGGTGGTAATATGTCATTTTAGTGATGCCACCTAAAGCAAAACAGTGCACGCAGAAAGAATGAATGGTATTTTTTTCACTATATTATCCAAGTCTCATTTATTTTCATTGTATTTAGGAATGGCTGCCTTCTCACGAGTTGGTGTCTTCTTATTTTCCGCCTCTTCTGGGGGACTTCCTTCTGAAGAAATAACTTTTTCTGAACTCCTGAAGCAGAGAGGTTATGCAACAGCTCTAATAGGTAAAATTGCACACATACACAGCATTATTTTTAATTCATTTCAATCAAAAGAACATTAGTTTTCCATATAGGCTATTATGGGTCTGCATTAAGCTTTTTCCCCTCACAGCATAATGAGTTTATTTTTCTGGCACAAAGCTGTGCAAATTCCCATACATATGTGAAACACTAATCAGGTAAGTATGTCTAATTCACTTGTGTAGTTATAGTCTCATTGCACAAGGTACTGGAGAAACATGATGAACAAATTGAAAATTAGTCAAGCTCTTAAAAAGTTTTCAGCGTAAGTAGGAGTTTCATTACAACAGAGATACAATGAGGGATCGTTCACAGGGTACAAGTCAGCACAGTGGTGGGATTCATTTCACCAGTTTTCAAGTATCCATAAAGAAGATAATGTAGTACCTGGGCTATCCATCTGGATTCTCTTCTTAGTCATCAGACAGAAATGGGCATTTCTAGGAAATTTGTCTTGTCCTGTGGTAGATGTTTAATATAAAAATGTGTTTCTCTCTCATTATAAAGATAGTTCAGACAACTAACTATATCATAAATACCCAGTGATGGGTAAAAGGAATCCCACCAGATGAATATTAAACATAACTGGAATGAATATGATAAAGGTATAGCATTTAAATAATGTGATTTTTTTTTTCCTAATTTGGCCACTGACTTATGCCACACTGCATACATTTTAGAAGATTTTTGTGAAATACAACTTGTATTACATAATATACTTTTGTGTACTGGAATTTCCAGGAAATGGTTGTTTAGAGAACATCATCCGGGAATGTTATTTTATATATTCTATATTCTTTTAGAAGCTCGATGCACCCAATTTGATTTTAAAATATCGTAGAATCATAGAATGGTTTAGGTTGGAAAGGACCTTGAAGATCATCGAGTTCCAACCCCCCTGCCATAGGCAGGGACACCTCCTGCTAGACCAGGTTGCCCAAGGCCACGTCCAGCCTGGCCTTAAACACCTCCAGGGATGGGGCCTCAACAACTTCTCTGGGCAACCTGTTCCAGTGCCTTACCACCCTTAAAGTGAAAAACTTCTTCCTAATGTTTAATCTAAACCTGCCCTCTTCCAGCTTAAAGCCATTCCCCCTCATCCTATCACTACATGCCCTAGTAAAAAGTCCTTCCCCAGCTCTCCTGTAGGCCCCCTTTAGGTACTGGAAGGCCGCAATAAGATCTCCCCGGAGCCTTCTCTTCTCCAGGCTGAAAAGCCCCAACTCTTTCAGCCTCTCCTCATAGGAGAGGTGCTCCAGCCCTCAGATCATCCTCTTGGCTCTCCTCTGGACACGCTCAAGCAGGCCCATGTCCTTCTTATGTTGGGGCCTCCAGAGCTGGACGCAGTACTCCAGGTGGGGTCTCACAAGAGCGGAGTAGAGGGGCAGAACCACCTCCCTTGACCTGCTGGCCACACTTCTTCTGATGCAGCCCAGGATACAGTTGGCCTTTTGGGCTGCGATCGCACATTGCTGGCTCATGTTGAGTTTCTCGTCAATCAGCACACCCAGGTCCTTCTCCACAGGGCTGCTCTCCAGCCATTCTCCGCCGAGCCTGTATTTGTGCGTGGGATTGCCCTGACCCAGATGTAGGACCTTGCACTTGGCCTTGTTGAACTGCATGAGGTTGGCTTGGGCCCACCTCTCCAGCCTGTCCAGGTCCCTCTGGATGGCATCCCTCCCCTCCAGCATGTCTGCCTCGCCAAACAGCTTGGTATCATCAGCAAACTTGCTGAGGGTGCACTCTACCCCACTGTCCATGTCGCTGACAAAGATATTGAATAGTACAGGTCCCAGTACCGACCCCTGAGGAACACCACTCGTCACTGCTCTCCACTTGGACTTCGAGCCGTTGACCGCAACTCTTTGAGTGCGACCGTCCAGCCAGTTCTTTATCCACCGAGTGGTCCAGTTGTCGAATCCATGTCTCTTCAATTTGGAGACCAGGATATCATGTGGGACAGTGTCAAATGCTTTGCACAAGTCCAAGTAGATGACATCAGTTGATCTTCCCTTGTCCACTGCTGCTGTAACCCCTTCATAGAAGGCCACCAAATTTGTCAGGCATGACTTTCCCTTGGTGAAGCCATGTTGGCTCTCGCCAATCACCTCCTTGTTTTCTATGTGCTTCAGCAGAGTTTCCAGGAGGATCATATAACTTATAACAAAAACATATAACAATTTAGGGAGCAATTTTTGTTTAAAAATCAGGCTGTTTAGCAAGGCTAACAATTCACACCGCTGTTCAAAAAAAACCCTGTATTGTGTAGGTAACCAGTGTTGATGTTCCTAACTAAAAAATCCTACTTGGCTATACCTCAGTCTTAGAAAGTATAAAATATCTTCATGTCCTACAGATTCGAAACAGAAAACAAGAAAAACTTAACAGAAGTATATCAAGTGCAGGTGTATTTGAACCGTAGTGCAAAAACCCCATTCATAATTTGTCATTTTCATCATGGAGTTAATTCCTATTGCTCCATATTCAATTAAAGACTGCAAAAAATCATTTTTCTGTTTGTAATAAGTACTGTAATACAAATACTCCTTTTCTGGGGCTGACCTAGTTAATGTTCTTTTTTTAACTACTTTCACTGCAACATGACAGCTTGCCACTTAGATCTCCAGAAGTTATCTCCATGATGCTTAATGAAAAATTCTTCCAAGTGGCCTGAATGATAGCTATGAAACCATAAGATGTAATATTACCATATTCTTAGAGTGTAATGAAGGCTTCCAAAAATCAAGAAGTGCATTGAAATTAAGGGTAAAGTATATGTAAATGACAAAAAGAAAAATTATGTAGATTTGAAGACTAGATAGACAGACTCTGATTCCCAGCCAGCACATTTGCTGCCTCTGCTGGTATTCTTACCACATCATATTGGTGTAGGTCAGGGAGTCTTTGCTTGGTTCAGTCTAACTCAGCAGTTCCCAAACAATTAATTGTCAAATCCTGCACTGGTGATGGATTGGCATAAGGGTAATTTGAAGCCTGTTCCTCAAGCCTGTACTGTCACTTCTTTTTTTTTTTTTGCCAAGTTTCTCTCCTCTTCACTCTGTAAGGAGATTTTTTTCTTTGCTAAATGCATTTTTCTTTCTTTTTTAATTGTTTTCCCTTCTCTGAATATATGCTTCCTCTTTCTTGATGCATCCCTAATTATATTTTAGATATAAATCTATTTTATGTATACACTTTTTTACCTCATTGTTTTTCTCTTGTGACACAAAGAAGGTGACATCCAATAGATCTGACAGGAAGAGACGCAGTCAGAAGATCTGCAGCAAACCCAAGTTTTCTCAAAAAAAGCAGCTGCATTGAATATGTAATATTTCACTGGATAAGGATCCAGGAAAGTAGCAAGAAATGTTGATGTTTTGTAGGAAATAGCTATTCATAATGCAAAAATTCCCCTGAAAGTACATGGGTCTTATTTTAACTATTGCTATACTCAATTACACTTCAGTAAAGGTCAACTTTTTCCCACTGCTGTTATCCGTTGTGTTGTCTGGCATCCAGAGAAGTTTAAAATCCACCTGTGTAACTTATCTCCAAAGTTTAAAATACTAATGGCTAAATTGGGACTGGTATCTGTCCTCCAGAATGAAGTGTTGTAGTATTTGGACACATCATCACAGTAGTGAGAAATACAAGATTGGCTGAGTCTATGAAGTAGGATTAATAGAACAGTTATTAATAGAACCAATTAAAATATGACCATATTAATAATAGATGCATATATACGTTACATTATTATTGTTATGTATATCTTACATAAATATATTTCTTTGAGCACATGAGATATTTCTGTTTGCATCTTGCTCTGCATCTTGCATTTTACCATTTACCTGAAGAACACAAAAGCATAACAAAGAAAATACATCCATATATGCAACTCAGTCTTCAGGTTGCTCCTTTTTCAACTGTCTGAAGGAAAAGCAGAGGGGAAACATGGATTTTTGCAGCCTTTCCAGCATTCTGCATTCTGAAAAAGTGAGTCTCAAATTAAGTTTCTTGGCTGAATAAGACTTGCCTCTCATTTCCACTTACCTTTTGTTGCATTGCTTTTGCACTGCAGAAATCTTAATCATGGCCAAAGGGGAGGGAAAAAAGCTAAGGTCTCAAACTATTAAGGTACTCATAATTTACAATTGGCAGCATAAACTTCACTCAAAAGCTTGGTAGAATCTACTGAAATGCTTATGATGGTTGTGTGAAGTGTCCATATTACAAAGCTTCACTTGGCAAAGAGGTGAGAGCATTTTGCACTGTGCTCAGATTCAGAAGGGCCCCAGAGCATAAAGCACATTACAATAATCTGTTGAAATGGTAGCTCAAGGCAGGGGTTATTGTCACAAGGAATGAAACAAAACTTGTGTTGTGGTCCCAGTCATCACTTGCTTTTTCAGAGTAGAGCAGGATCTATCAAATCCCTTTACCTCATCAGCCATTCGAGAATGGCAATTGTGTCACTCAGTCACAGCTGCCGACACAATTTGAACCAGTGTTTCTGTTGCTTTTCCCAGCTAACCTGCACCCTGATTTGTTTGGCTTAAGTTGCTTCTGAACAAATCTTTTTTTGAGGCCCAAGTTCATCTTGACATTGAACAATTTGTTGTGCTTGCTGAAACCCTTTTGATAAAAATAGATCCTATTTTTTCCCCTGTCCTAATTTCTTGTTGCAAGATTCTTCTGTCCTGGCTTGCAATGTCTAGTTTTGTTGAGATCCGGTTTAAACAAACTTCTTTATATCATAATAAATGACCTTGACAGTACATTTAATTTCTTTGGGTTTCTTTTTCATATTTTTTTACTGAACTATAGGTGCTTTGAGATTGACAAATAACAGCAAAAAATTAAAAATTAAAGCTTTAAGATCACTTATATTCAGAATTATAAGCCTCTACCTTTATTTCAGTTATCTAACTCGATGAGAGTTATTTCATGCTCACCTTGCTACACATCTGGCTTTATGATTATTCCATAAAGACAGTCATGTATACCTAAGAGAAAACGTTGAAGCATTTATGTTCCAAAATCTGTCTGTGCTTGCTGGGAATGAAATTCAGAGTTGCAGTCTTAGCCGGCCCTTTATGGCACCACTATAACATCTAAAAATTCAGTACAGTGGTCTGCATTGCTGTTTTTGTAATCAGACACAATAATGTTCACCGGACCGTGTCAAAAGTAGTGAGTAGAGCCATTCTGCCTGTGGAAAGCAGAATATTGCCTCAGGTAAGGGGCCATCTGACAGCAACAGGGAAAACTTCTGATGGGATGAGAAAGCTGTAGAGGCCTCCATTTCGCTGGCACATAAGCCGACCTGAAAATGCTTTGATACCTGCTTCTGTGATACACAGAAGATATTTCTAACCTAAGACCATCAAGAGATGTATGAGGAGAACTGGACTCTCAACTGAGCATTCAATTAGGCTCAAGATTTCTGTGGTATTTTTCTCCACCTTTGCTGACAGGTGAACTTAGGCACACGACTTTTCCATCCCATACCTTAGTTCTGTCCTTTGTGAAAGAGAAATGATGACATCAAGCCCATTTGCTAGGTAGTATTTAAAAAAATCAGAACTAACCCCCATCTTTACCCTCTTTGGTACTGCAGTACCCACATTTGTCATTGCCAAAGGCAGAAGTGCAAGATGAATATGCTGTTCTCGAGACTCAGGAGATACTTGGGACTGCCTGCATCAAGACTCTTTATTACAGATGTGTAAAAGCTGGGATGGTCAGGGAAAGGGGAAAATTCTATATATGCTTCATTCCTTTCTTATACATTCTACCATACATGTCCTGAAGTCTCTAGAACAAAATATTTCAAATTTATTTGAGCTAGGTTATGGGATTGAGGACTTACAGGTTTGCAGGTTTTTTTATTTCTTTCTTTTAAGATTACAACCCCTGAATTATGCTGGTCATATGTAGGTGTTTGATTCAGAAAAAATAAATAAAATTTGGCCCAGCAATATATATTGTCATCTGTTTTGTCAAGGGTAACACATTTTGTCAAATATTCAACACATTTCCTTGCTGAGACCAAAGAGCATAACTCAAGCCCTAATTTATGTCAATAAGCTTAACTGAATTTGATTTTTTTTTTAAATTATGCATTTGAATTTAAATAACAGCTACCAAACAATTAGGTCTGTTGCACTAAGCGATGCATAAGCATACGGTAAGGGGTTGTACCTGAGTCATAGAATGAATTATGTAGATGCTTAGCATGAACATAGATTATGCTACTATAAAGCAAATCAGACACACTGTTTTCATGTGTCAGTCAGTGTCCAACATTATTGCAGAATTAGAATGATTTCCTAATGAGACAAAATGCTGCGAGAGATAGTATTTGGCGGTAATTTACTTGTTACTGTTGTTTGGTTTTTTATTTATATATATAAATATATATATAAATAAAAATAATCTCCCTCACTATATACATATGTATATAGTCTAAAAATATCTGAAATTGCCCATCTCCCTCACTATATACATGTACTATATACATATACTATATACATACGTATATAGTGAGGGAGATGGGCAATTTCAGAGATTTTGCACTCATTTACATGACAAATACCTTGGTAATTTCACTATTCTTGATTTATTTCCTGCTTGTTACTGTGTTGGTTTTTTTTTTTTTTTAAACTAGTCAAATGTGAATGATTTGCCAGAAAAATTTCAGAAAGGATATTTCATAAGTCAATGTTGGCTCTTCCTAAGAAAGCAGTAGATGCTACTAAACTGTATTTTCTTATGACCACTTAACTACACATGCACAAAGGCTTCATTTTCAAAGTTAACTATCTGTTAGGGCTCTGTTGCTCTTCAGTGACCTGCTAGCCCACTCAGAATTTAATGGTCTCCATCAGGAGCTGTGCCAAACTGTTTCTAACTAAAACGAAGGGGCAGACACGAAACAAAGTCTTTGATGAAGGCATAAAGAAAGATTAGATAGAAAATAGGCATCCACACAATAAACGCTGGGGGTGGGGGGATATCAGTCAGAGAGTGACAGTTTCATGTTTGGAGTAGCACACATTATAAGTCTGATGATTTAACTACAAAAATACTCCCTGTCCTTTTCTCTTTGTAGGAAAGTGGCATCTTGGGATGAACTGTGAAAGCAGTAATGACTTCTGTCACCACCCCCTCAGTCATGGATTTGATTACTTTTATGGGCTTACTGTGACCAATTTTAGAGACTGCAAACCTGGCCAAGGCAGCGTATTTTTAAAAGGGGTTCAGAAATCCCTTGTCATCCCAATCCAAATCGCTGGAATCACCCTGATCTCTTTGGCAGTAGCACAGTACATTGGCCTCCTCAAAGTACCTTTCCAAGCATTGGGCTACTGCTTGTTAATAACTGCTATTTCACTTGCAGTTTTGATCTTTTTCTTTTATCATTTTCGACACCTGAACTGCTTCTTAATGAGAGACCATCAGATTATCCAGCAACCACTATCCTATGAGAACCTTACTCAGAGACTGACAAAGGAAGCCGTACAGTTTATAGGAAGGTAGGTTTCTACCTGTGTTGTAAGTTAATTACTGGCATTTCACAATGACGATACTTCTCAAAAAGTAGAAAAATAATGTGAACTGGTTGGCACAAGGAATATGTAATTATATATTATTATCATTTTTTTCCTTTGAAAGATGACTGAAGTTAATTTTTTTTGTGAAAGTGACATTTTCCTATCGGGTATGCCATTATTTTCTCCATAAAAATTAAAAACTATCTATGTTTACATGCTTCAGAAAAAAATTTTTTAAAAAATCTGACTATTTTAGGAGTGTCATTCTTGAGAATTTTGCGTAACCTGAAATATGAAAAATCTTGTGGTGTGACTTTATTATATGAAAGCACAATGCAGGGTCATAATCTGTGACTCTTCTGAAGTGGGAAACTGTTCTTCATCATTGATTTGATGCATCCATTAACTGGCATTCATAAGGCCAATTTTTTAAGATACTGGCATTTTAGATGCCTCCACTTTTAATCCAGATTCATTTTGAAAAGATTTGATTTACAGTAGTTAGGAAATAAATGTTTTTTTGAAAGCAATGATTTTGTAACAGACTTTACATTAGGTCACCTAAACATTGGATGCACAAAATCATCCTAAGTCATTCTTCATTTTTGCAAAGTTAGCTTCATTTTGGTGTAATTGTCACCACAGGGCTTTTAATGGGATCAAATCATAAAAGTATATATTTGTATATTCTGAAATATGAATCAATATATTTGGAGCAAAAATGTTTCATCCATTTAACTTCTTGAAAAATATGCCAAAGTATTTTTCTCAATCACTTTTGAAACAGGTTGCACCATTTCTAAAAATACTTAATCATAAGTAAAAACAAGTTCTAAGACATAAGAAGTCCCTTAATTACTATTTTGAAAAATATGTACCAGGTAGTCAATGTGAATACATTCACATGGTGTCATTGCTGAATAAAAATTATACCAAAGAACCAGAAGCTACATTTTCTAGACTTAATGACTGCATGCAGTAGTCATCAAGACCGTTAGCAAGAAAAAAATGTTTATCTAAAGTCTTGTTCTCATACTGCAATTTTCCTATCATTTCCATCATTATAAATGTTTAATGTGGCCATCTCTACTCATCATACCAAAATGAAATGTTTTTTATATCAAATTTCTTTATGCAAGTCTTCCCAACAATCAACATTCTCATGAGTATTTATAAATAAACTAAAACATCTTTATTCCTCTTGGCAATGGTGATAGATACTAAGATGCCTTCTCATCTACATTCTAGCTAATTTAACAGTGAAGTACTTTGTTTACTACAAACACACACACATACCCCCCTTTGAAAATGGTTGAGAGGTTATTTGCTTCATGACCAAGCTTGTGGGGATTTTAAAAGGCTCTTGAGTATGTTAACTATATGTTGGCAGATTCTTCCATGATTTACAAGTACGTCATATGCCTGTAGTGATTCACAGTATTTTGGATATCTCTGAATGTTTCATTGATTTCAATGCAATAACAATAAGTTGGTAGCCCCAAAACACATGAGTTCAAGATTGGAAATCAATGCTGGAACACTTGTAACTCTTTTAACTTTATTAATATTCATAATGTGCACAGTGCTATTGTATAGTTTAGTCAGTGTTTAGAGCTGGCAAGACAATGTGTCATCTGAGTCAGCATAGCTTTGTTGACTCAGCTGGAGGTAAGTGGCTTTACTTTAGCTGGGTGCTTGGCCTCAGTTCTCAATGTAGTTTCCAGACAAAAGTGATGTTAAATTGCAGCCAAGGTTAATAGCACATATTCATAATTTATAATAAACTTTGTTACAGGAATGCTGCAATTATAGCGAGAATTATAACCCAGACAATTCAGAGTCAATGTTAAGTTAAAGAATATCCAAGCACATGAATGTATTGAGAAGCAATTAGGGCATTCGAGCAATCTTAACTGTGCCCTGTAGTGAATTCACATGCAAAGTATATGACCATAAAACTTGCTCCTGGGGATAGGAGTAATTAGATTAATATTCACTGAACTGATCTGTCCCATATATTAGTGTGAGCAACAAAATCAATACTTGCTTTGACACACTGGTTTTGACATTATATAGTTCATACCTGTGAACTCCAGTGCACCAGTAGACCATTGCTTTTGTGACTGGTCTACTGACTTCGGCCATTTGTAGGGGAACAGTTGTCAAATGGATTCTAATTATTTCATGTTAAGTTCAATGTAGTTGTCACTCATGAGTCTTCAGCATGTCCTTTAATGACCAGCTGCACAGACAATCCAGACTTGGAAAATACCAGAGACCTGTTTTTAATGTATCAGAAATTAACGAGACAAAAGTACTACTCTCTGCTACAGAATACATCTCTGACAATTTTGGATAGCTGATAACAATTAATAATAATTTTTTTTAAACAAAAATCCTAATGAAATCTAACTTCTGAAAAACAGTATTTGCATGCAAACATGTTTATATTCAAAAGCCAATGTGAAGATGATGTTGAACAATTTTCATGCAGCTTTATTTTTTTCAGTCATAGATTGCATAGCCATAATATTCAAAATTTTGTGATGACAGTTAATAAAATTATTATTTTCTTTTTCTCTCATCTATTTCAGTCCTTGAATCACTGGCAACACATATTCAAATTTATTTTCATCTAATCTAGCAGACTGTGGTTTAGAGTATTTCTATATATCACTAAGTCTTAAGATCAGGCAGTTGGCATGTTGTACTGGAGTTAGGGTTCTGAAATCAAGTGTTTTTATGAATCCTATAAGAAGATTCTTTATATTTTACAGCAAAATACAAATTATAGAGAAGAGTTTGTGTATTTTTGTATACAGATGATGTATATGTGCACGTATATTAAAAAAGGGTAGTAACTTATAAGCCGTAACAACTCTACTGGATCTTCATCCTTTTTTCTCAGCCCTCTGCTTGTTCCTTCTGAACAAAAGAGCTAATGTATTTATTCATATACTTTAGGGTCATCTGAAAATGAAAGACTTTAGTCATTTAAGTCATTTAAGAATGATTAAGGACCTCGCTAGTTCTGTGCTGAGTGACAGACTGCATTGTAAATGGTATGCTTCTAAAAGGCAGTAGATATGTAAACTGGGCTCCGAAGTTTTGCGGGGCAGAAGGACTTTGTAATGAATATAATCTGTAGTAGGTGAGAAATTTCTTTTTTTTCCCATGCTTATGAGAATGTACTTTTTGAAGAGGAGAAAAAAAGTTTTTTACAAAGGACATGAAAGCATATATGAATTGCTTGCCTTAAGCATTTGAAGGATGAAATAGGCACGAAATTAGAGATGTCAAAAGTATCTTGGCTATTTGCATGAAAGAATCATTTCACAAATGCAGATATAGTAGAAACACATCCCACTTTTAGTATCTTCTAGAAAAAATCATATTTTCCATATTTTTACATTTTTGTCCCTTTCTCACTCCATTTTCAACACCTTTTCTGGTTTTGATCAGTTACCCCCAAGTGGCTTGAGGGTTTTTTTTTCTGATTTTGAAAACTTTTGAAAATATGAGATTGGTGGTTTAAAGTACGTCTTTTAAAAAAGTAGGACAGAAATATTCATTTATGGATTCATTCATACTAACAAGGATTTTAACACTGTTAGCGGCCAGAGCAAATGAAAATCCAGCTTGTAGGACAAAGTCCTGCTTTGATAAAACTAAGCCAAGGTTTACCTTTTCCTTCTGCAGGAACAAGGATTAATGAAGTGCATTCAGCCAGTCCAGTCACAAAGAGCACTGTCTAATTGGTGATCTAATTTGGAAGTAGAGGAGGGAGCCATGGGGAATAAGCGCTGAATGAATTTATCCACTGGGGGGGATATTGAATAATAAGAATATTTTTATTAAAGGAGAGTTACAGGAGAGGAAAAGTTAGGTTTGCATCTGCCTATATTGACACACTGTTACATATTTGTGCTGAAAATATATCTTCAGATTACATACTTCAACATTTTTGTTTTCTTTCATTTTAGCTGTGACTCTGGTGCACTGTGACTATGTCAAAATGACATATTCTCATTCAATAAGTCTTATTAAATTGTATGTACTTATTCTTATAAAAAGTAGTATATTTTACTCCTATAGCTATTTCAAATAGTTCTTTGCAGACTATTTCAGTCCTATGGGTGAATTAGCTGGAATTGATAAGATTTTGGAGATTACAGAAGCAATTCTTAATCCAGTTTTAGCACAGCACAGTGCTTGCACAGCTCCGACAAAGCCAAGTATATCTGCTGTCATAGTCAGCTGCTGTGAATCATAGCACCTTCACTGGTATAGAGGGTGTAGTAGTCTAATGGGTTAAAAATATGTACTTTATGACATAATCTGAGGATATTTTCACATATAGCAAAAAAAATGTTCAGAAATATCGTACTTGTCTGTCATATTAAAGGTTAATTTAGAATTTATTGTGAAAAAATAAAATGGAGCCCGTGTTCCCATCTCGTTCCCTATATAGAGTCATACTTGAAATTTTAGTCCAATTTGACAACCACAGGCCATCAAGTTCAGAGCCCCACCTATTGCTCTGCTACAGTGGTCTTAGATTAACATCAATACACAGAAAAGCAAACAAAAGTACCCAAGGAGTTTTCAATCCAGAAAGTATTTAGAGCAAAATTGCAGAAGAAAAGTTAAAAGACCCATGGGTGAAGCACAAAGTCAGGTTAGTTGTAACTTGCTCTCTCACCCACTTTAAAGCTGTGTATTACAGCTCAAGCCTGAACTAAATCCTTGAGGAATGTAAAGACTCCTCACACTAAATAAGAAGAACTTATAAGAAGTACTATGCAATGCAGAGGAGTCACCAGCAAGGCGATGCGTTTAGATATTTTCAAGATCAGTTAAGCACACATTAAAGAATGTCTTATGTCAGATGTGTGTAATCTCTCTGGCTACTCAGTAGATTGAAAAGACTGTGTGATTCGTGTTGGATAAAAATTTTTACTGTATCTGAGTAAGTGAATCTCAGATCTTTTCATACTGGAGTTCCCTGTGTTTGAACTGTGTAAAACATAGTGGCAATACATTTTTGAAGGAGCTGTTTACTGAAGTGGTTCAGGAGTTAAGCTGTTGTCAAATTTCTCCCCTGCCTACTAGCTGATATTGTCATTCCATTTTCAAGGTCATGGTAAAAGTAGTCAGTTATGATTGTCCTCAAAGAGTTTTGGCAGGAGATAAATAGCTGCCTGTGATCTTTTATAGGATATTAATAGGTGAGACACTTCTCCACCTGACAGCGAGCTGTCAATCAGAACCTGTCAATTTGAGTTGCAAAGAAGAGAATGATGTAGTGCCCTTCCATATCAATCATTGATTCAATGACTTCTCATGAAATGTAGATCTTTGTGTCAGTTCCATTTAAAAAAAAAACAAAACCAAACGACAAACCAAACCTGAGTTATTATGTCTTGAAAATAACATTTAAGTGGAGGCTTTTGATCCTCACTTTTAGCACTACAGATAAACATTTAGAAGTATGCCCCATCTCTGTGACATTAGAACAAGGCAGTTTGCATGAAAAGTAAATTGTGCCTGCACTATTATAAGTATAAAGTAGATTTTTGTGGTGTTTTCCCCTAGAATTCATATATTACCCTAAATTCAGTGAACTGTGTTTAAGGAAAAAGTCAAAGATAATTCCATGCCGTAAAATATGCAGGTTGTAAAACAAAAATCAGCTGCCTTGCAGAAATGTTCTTTAATGAAAGGTCAGTGTTACATTAATATACATATGAAATATTAAACTTATATGTATACATATTTTTTTACTTGAAGTACTGACATTTTCAGTCTTTTTAATTGACTCAGAAGCCTCATGTGTTATTTGTTGCTGCAATAATGAAAGGTTCTCACATATATGAACTCTCAAATAGCAACAAGCACAACTTCATGGAAAGTGTATCTTGTATCAAAAATACTGTCTTTTTTTTTTTTTAATCTGTACTTTAAAATATTAAGATAATACAGGATACATGCACAAAAATTTGAAGGAAATTCAAATAATTTTGTTTCCATTTTCCACATGAAAAATGTTCTATTTATTCTGTCATTTTTTTAAAAAAAGGAGAAACTTTTTATGAAGATAAAGTCCCAGTCAGAAACACACTTATCAAGTGAGTAATCTGGATAAAATTTTCCCATTTTGAGTTTATGTACTGCTGCCTATGCCAGTAAAAAAGAAAGCTTTAACCATGCAACTTGTACAAAAATAGATCCAACCAAGGAGAGAGGAAAAATGGATAATAAATATACTAGTTTAAATATACTTATTTTTCTTTAAGACTAAAGTATTGCTATAATGTGAATCCCTGTTATTAAAAGACTTTGTTTTCACATTCTAAAGGTTAGACTTTTTTATTTTTTTTCATTTTAAAGAAACAGTTTATATGTGCATGTCTGTATTGTTCCATCCCTCTTTAAAAGGTGGATGGATCAACTACATGAGGAAATATATAGTCTTCCTTTGATGTTGATGTGAATCACAGGTATTATCCACCACATGAGGGTGAGGGAAAATATGGTAAGTAAAGCCAAAAATACTCTGTAATCAGCTGTGTGCTTTAAGGTGAGATCCAGACAAGTTTTCTGGGTAGTGCTTTTCTGATTCAACTGGTATTTACAATATGCATCATGTACTACAAATGCTGTTACAGCGTATAGCCGTAAATTTGGCTACTACTGCATGATTTTAAGTAAAGTTCTATAAATAATGCATAAGAAAAAGTTCTTACTTGAGCTGTGCTTTCACAGCCTACTGGAACTGATCATAAATATCGTGTTGACAGATCACATGAACAGCAAAATTTACAGAGAGTCTATGTATTGCACTCTTTCCTTATATCAGTTCGGCAAATAGACTGAAGACAATGGAGACTGTTCATTGCTGTGAGAGGAAAAATATTTCTTTGTATTAGTATGTACTTTGCGATTACTTATTTTTTGGTACAACATATTTGTAGTGTTATGTACTGATCACATGCATGCACACACAGAGCATTAAATGGCAAGAGAAGATTTGGTCATATACCTTAGTCCAGGATAAAGAAGGAGTAAAAGTACTAGTATGCTTGATTTAACATAGTCAATCATATTATGGTATGTTTGACCCTGGTCCTCATAATAGTCTAGTTGATCAGCTTCCATATGACCTTGTGAGGAAGATAATTGTGTTTCACATATATATGTAGTTATGAAGGTATGTTTTTGAACAGCAATTGTATTTGGACTTTTAAATATGTACTTGTAAAATGAAGAGGTGCTTGTAGCCAGAAACTGCTAGGTTCTTGGCTTTAAACAAGTCCCCTCTCAATATATATAACAAACACTAATTAAATTTTTTTTGTTTATTTTTGCCTTCAATTCAGTATACAGTTAAGAATGACAGTTTTACTCTGTGTGTGTGTATTCAGGACTACCCTGTAATCAATTACAGTAATACTTTTCCTCTTTTTTTTTTTTAAGGTCTGCTGTAGAAAGATTTATTTGTATAAATTTTGTTATAAAAATACTAAGGGTTTCAGGGTTTGCTTTGTTTTGTTTTGTTTTGTTTTTCAGGAATACCAATACACCGTTTCTTCTTGTCCTGTCTTACCTTCATGTCCATACTGCTCTATACGCTTCAAAAAATTTCAGAGGAAAGAGCAAGCATGGTTTATATGGGGATGCAGTGGAGGAAATGGACTGGAGCGTAGGTATGTTACATTTGCTTCTAACATCAGTGGAGGAAATTCATGCCCATCAAATGCAGACTTCAGCAATTTGGATGTCTACAGTATATCTGACAGTATACTTGTCCTTTATACTTAGGTGGAAGAAACAGTAATTTAAAAGGCGCAATAATCTGGTCTATTCTAATATCTAATTTATGACTAAATTTATTGTGTCCTACAAATGCCTGCTGTCTTCTTTGATTATGAAGGTAGTCCATACAGTATGGACTTAGCAGAACTATGGACACTATAACTGTGGACATTTGAAGCAGAGTAGTTGAATCCAATCCCATGAGCTTCTGGGTGCCATCTGGCCTCGGCAGGTTGTCCTCATAAAACGGTATGCTAACCTGAAAAATGACCACGTGATATTTCTATCAAAATATTTTCAAATAAAGTGACTACAATACGCACTATTAGCAAAAGTAATTTGCTAATTATTTTAGTGAGTTCTCTGAATTAGTGAAATCACTCAGGTGAGGTCCACTTCTGTTCATGAAGAATAGTCAAAAACCAAACAATTTGTCCTTCAGAGCCTTCTGTTCTCTCTGAGGCTGGGAAGCAGTTTATCATTACATCTTTCAACAAGATTTCCTTATCTCTAGATGTATTGGAATGACTCTCTGATTCCAGAGATAATTGCCTGTGAAAACTACTAACAGGCCATATTTGAAAAGAATCATATTGGAGAATAGCAGTGTTACGAGCTAAAGATGAGCTTACATTCCTCCGTCCCATATACCCCAAGTCAATTCTGTTCTCAGTAAAACTCAGTGCAAATTGGCCTTCTTCAAGAAAATATTACTTCCTTATTAAGTTGCTATAAACAGATATTCAACTTTTGTGCATGCATATTTCTAAACTATTTCTAGACTGTGCAGTGAAACATAATATATATTCCTTTGCATATATTGCATCAAGAGACCTAGTTGCAGAAGCTAGGGGAAAAAAGGCATCACAGCATATTTAGTGATTTGTAATGTATTTAGTGCAGTATTTGCAAAAATGGGGAAAGCCCTTGTGAGAAACTGATACGCTTATTAGGAAGGGTTTTCAATGTGGAAGGTAACTGGATTAAACAGAGAAAACCTCTTTTGTAAATCAGGTTTTGTAACCAAAGTGGCTTTCATTCCAGTTGTATTACACCCTGAATCTTTATCACTTCTGTCAACGGCCACCAGCATTTGCTCCATCAAGAGCTTGCATTAGGTAGAAGTGTGCAGGTGTTGTCGTTTCTGCTTGCATCCACATTGTAGTAAGCTACTGAGCATTAGCTGGTCTTACCGTCTGTGTTTCATTTTACTGTTTATTTTTCTGTTCCATGGTAGTTAGCTTATCCCAGCCTCATTGGTCATTGGCCACTGCCATTACGTTTCGCTGCCTCCTTCGGCAGAGTAGCTCTCGGGTTTAAACAGCAAGTCGGAAACCAAGGCCGCTGACGTGCTCATTCAGGCTCTTTAAAGATGCAGGGGTGGTAACAGATTGAAAACGACTACTCTTCCAGAATGACCACAGGCTCTTAGGAGATGTGCCAAACAAACCAAACTGTAAGACAGAAGCATATTATTAAAAAATCTAGGGATAAATCACAGATACAAGTTCAGTGGTGATAACGTATGAATTTCGAACAAACTTGGAGAGGAGATATGTGAGTTTCTGCATTATTGTCCTTTACAATCCATTGCAGGTGCATCAGGGGCAGCAGAGCTAGCTTAATCAATCAGGAAACAGATCTTCATATGTCATAAACTAGTACACAAGTATCAAATTTTGTTTCAGTTGGGGATCTTGTTACTTGGTTTTGCTTATGCCTTGTAAGACTTCTCTGTTGACACATTGCACATTTGCTTCAGGAGATAGAAAATATGTTTAGTTCCTCTGTTACATTCTCCTCTGTTATTAGAATGATGAAAAAAAAGTTATGGCTGACATTTCCAAAGGATTTTGAAGGAATAATATAGCTTTTTTCTTCTTTTTTTTTTTTTTTTCCATTGAAGGGAGTACTTATTTCCATTAACCTCCACTGAAAATTCCAGTCTTAATGCATCAACTGTGTCAGACAAAGTAGATTTATTCACTGTACTGCTGATGTCAGTAACCAGTATTTTCTTGGAATGCTTCTAAAGATGTTACAGTAGAAAAGTCAAACAAAATTGTCTGGAAAAGCTGAAAAAGGGAAAACTGTAAGCTTTCCACAAAGGGAGGTTTTATCATTCACTAGACAGAAATTAGTATTTATGCATAGATGAATGCAACTTGCAAAAGCAATAAAAACAAAATAGCCCAGATATAACAATATGCTGCAAAACCTTCTAATTAAAGACAACACAAGTGTAGGAAGGAAAAATGAGTGTATGGAAAACTTCATTATAGTGCAACATCAGAAATGTTTGGCATCTGATAGGAAAAGAAACACCAACTTCAACTCAATTATAAAAGAAACTTACAATGTGTTGTCTGCTGAGTGGGAAATATTGTGGAAAACCCTTGTGGATGACTGAAAAAAAAAAGAATTGAAGAGAAGTTAGAAGTTCGGACTGTCAGGTACCAGTGATGAACAAGTTATATTAAGATTAGACCATGAAATGCAAATGAAATATTGTTCCTGATTTGAGAGATCAGCTGGAATGCAGTCTTTAGCTGCCATTTGCAAGAGAAAAGGCAACAGCCTTTCTAGTAAGACAGAGAATTCCACTCAGACTGAGAATTCTAAATAGAAGACAATTACTCCGTTTTCATTTGTTTACTTATTGAGAATCAATTACCTAATTGGACAATAATTCAATTATAAGGCAATCTCCACGCTAGGAGGAGAAAAACCTATAAGACACATGAATAAAATACTCCTTTGAATGTTTCATGTTTGTGATTTGTTAAACCAATACTGAGGAGTATGATTACAGTTCATGGCAAAAATAAGAAATACAAAGTCTCTGGATAAGCTTTGGGACCATGTACGTCTACTGCTTTTGCATACTGATGTGTGTATAACAGAATTCAGTGTTTAAAGCATTCACAGTTATAATGTCACTGCATGTGACACGCCTTAGAGAGTTATTCTCTGGCTAATAACATTAATTTTCTTTCAATGTAGGCTAAGCACCTTATTAATGCTATTAATTATAATTCATATGAGAGCAGATGAAATAATCTTACAGTCTAAAAATGGAAAAATAAATGAATGAATTCAATATGATCCTGTTCTTCCTTCCTCTCTTCTTCCCTTTCTTCATTCCTTCATTCCTGATTGAGTATAGGAAAAGAAATAGACATGTTCAGAAATTGTTTTTGATGTAAATTGCATTACACTAATTTAATCCCAAACAGATCACTGCAAAGAGTTTTGGAGCCCCCTGTAGACCTGCATGCAAGCTGTGTGAAGACACACTGATTCAACACCACTTTTGCAAGTGGCTGTTTAATCTTCGGTTAACAGTAGCAAAATTACGTATCAGTTCTTAATCCTTTGTAGAACAATCACAACTGAATGGCTTAAGTGTAAAAAACTCTCAGAAATTGTAGTCTTGACGCAAGCTAGGTAACTGTAGAATGGGGACCTTGTCTGGATATCTTTATTATGTGAATGCCCTGCAAGCTGAAAAAAAATTAACTGCCTCTCTGCCATGATGTTTTGACCTGTCTTAGGATGAAGTTATACCAAGAAAATATTGCCATCGTCTGATGGTAGTTAATTAGAAGAAAAGGATGGAAATAAATCCCAATGCATCTTGCATGTAACTTGTGTTCAAAATATCTTAAAAGGTTTGTTAGAGTTATGTGTGAACAGAATAGCTCCATATCTCCCTAGTAGAAGAGGGATATGGAGCTACCGGACAGTGCCCAGCAGAGGGTCATGATGATGACTAAGGGACTGGAGCATCTCTCTTATGAGGAAAGGTTGTGACAGCTGGGGCTAGAGCTCTGTTCAGCCTGGAGAAGAGAAGGGTGAGGGAGGGTCTTATTAATGTATATAAATACCTGAAGAGAGGGTGCAAAGAGGATGGGGCTAGGTTCTTCTCATAGGTGCCCAGTGACAAGAAGCAATGGGCACAAACTGAAACACAGGAGGTTCCCTCTGAACATCAGGAAAAACTTTTTTACCGTGAGGGTGACGGAGCACTGGTGAAGGTTGCTGAGAGAGGTGGTAGAGTCTCCCTTATTGGAGGTATTCAGAAGCCCTCTGGACATGATCCTGGGCTCCTTCCTCCTACTTGAGCAGGGGAAGTTGGACAAGGTGAGTTCCAGAGGTCACTTCCAACCTCAACTGTTCTGTGATCCTGTGAGAAGCTGAAGAAAAGAAAAAAGCTATTCACGAAAGTCAATTCATATTTTGAAACAAAATCAGACATAACCTTTAAAAGTCAGCCTGGAGGGACCAAGGAACTCTTCACTGAAGCAAACAGAAGCAAGATACTCTGATGATACTCTCCTCCTCTACTCCTGTCTCGTGATACCCCACCTGGGTACTGCATCCAGCTCTGGGGTCCCCAGCACAAGACAGATGTGGACCTGTTAGAGCAGTTCCAGAGGAGGGCCACTAAAATGGTCAGAGGGCTGGAATATCTCTCCTAAAAAGAAAGGCTGAAAAAGTCAAGGTTGTTCGCCTGGAGAAGGCTGCAAGGAGACCTTATTGCTGCCTTTCAATATATAAACGAGGCTTATAAGAAATACAGAGAGAGACTTGTTACCAGGGCGTATAACAAAAGGACAAGGGGCAACATTTTTAAAATGAAAGAGGGTAGGTTTAGGTTAGATATTAGGAAGAAATTGTTTACAATAAGGGGGGTGAGACACTGGAACAGGTTGCTCAAAGAAGCTGTGGATGTCCCCGCCCTGGAACTGTTTGAGGTCAGGTTGAACAGGGGTTTGAGCAACCTAATCTAGTGAAAGGTGTACTTTCCCATGGGAGGGGGATTGGACTAGAAAATCTTTAAAGATGTCTTCCAACCCAAACAGTTATGTGATTTTGTTTTACTACAGTGATGACAAATTTTGAAGATGCTAGTGATGTCTTAAATAAGTATCTTTCTTACAAGGAAATACAGTGCCTAACTTTCTTTTAACTGAAAGTACTTACGTAATTAAAACCTTGGATGTCTGAATAAATTGAACCTCGCCTGAGGAACATTTGTGACTTGTCAAAGCATTTGTGATACTCTGCTACACAACTCTCTGGGGCAATATGTGGCCTACAATGAAATACAGCAAGGCAGAAGTAAAATGTACTTCACCGAGAAAGGCCAGCTAGGGTTCAATCTAGTAGGACTAACTTAAAATCAGACTGCTTTTCACACTTTTTTTCTTTGATTAAGGATTGTCCATAAACATGTATCTTCACAGCGCTTTCAAAGAGGAAGTGTAGGGCAAAAGCTGTGCCAAGTCAACTCCAGATCCATGTGGAAACATCTAATTTACCTGTTCTGTAATTAGATTTCCCAGTGTTGTAAAAGAGATTATATGAATACATATGTGCAGGATTATGATGTGGCTCTTAATTCCTGCAGTGCCTAAATGTGAGATAATAAAAACTAAATGCTCATATGCCTTTTATCTGATAAATGTGTACATGTCTAAATAGATAATACACAATATATGTGGATTGAGTACATCCTCTGCTTTTAACTTCTATTCAGCTCTGGAGTGATGTGAATCAAGGGCCTAAGTGGAAAGTATTCCAGTTTGATATTGGAATTCCATTTTTATTCAACCCTGTGGGTTTTTTTCTCTGTTTTAATAATAGATATACTACTGCTTTAGTAACAGATGGAAAGAATGTTTTCAGAAACAAAGCAAAAGTTACTTTTGGAAAACTGTAAAATATTTAGGAGACACAAAACTGAACTATGCCTACAAGATTTTTTGTAAAATTCTTGCTCTGATGAAAGTATCATAGTATAAAGCATTCACAAAACAAAAAGAAGGGTCTAAATGTTACAGCCAAAGAATTCTTGAGGTTCTGAAGCATGTTACATTCCCCCAGTTTTTCAGTTTTTATATGACTTCATAATAGCATGCGATCTGTTTTCAGTTTCTTAGTAAAAGCGTTTAATTTCTCATTTTAAAATAATTATTTTAAACATACAAGCCTATGAGGTCTTAAACTTGACTTATTATTTTTACTACAAAGAAATTAAAATACAATTTTAATATTTATTTCACGTTGTTCTGCCCTGAAACTGTATTCCTAGATTGTTAGAATTTTTTTAATGTTCTTTCCTATATTGAGCAGTAACTATTCTCCTGGGAAGCAGCATAGTATTGGTAAGTTTCATATGAAACCTATGTCTGTTCTTTTAAATATAATTGTTAGTGGCTGGTATTGTGAACTCTTACATCTTTATTTTGCTTTACAGTGTTTGTATGCTTTCAACCTCTATTTAGAATCCTACTCTGTTAGGATCGATCTAAAAATATACCATAAATCTTCTGAGAATTCTGAACTATGCTAAAAATCAAAGTAAACGTTAATAATATGACAGGAAAAAAATAAGTTCCTGTTGCTTTGAGAAGAAATGAATGAACTATCCTTAATTATTTTTTTTCCAGAAAAAAATCTTGTACACAGAGATAAGCCTAATTTCTCATGGCTTTTCACCTGATGTAGTCATTTGTAACAGTGCAAAGACAATTTAAAAGATAAGCAAAGCAGAATGATGCCACGTTATCAGAAGTGGTGGATAATCAGGCTCAGATCATTTTATCCAGCTGTTACGAATGTGACATACAGTTAGCTGAGCCTGAAAACTGAAATATGGAACTAAAAATCTGGATAGTGATGCCTGATGCTAATGGTGCATTCCTTGACCTTGCTTTCCTGAATTTATACTGGCATATGTCTCAAGTCTAGAAGGTTTCTTTTTAAGCCGATTTTGTTATCATGAAAGATGTTCAGCCAGCATCTCTGAGGAAGAAGGTATTCAGCCAAGACAGGTACTCTGTGACTAGAACAGCATTTTCCCACCAATTCCGCCATCCTGCTCTTGCCCTAGCATTAAGAGACTGTTTCTTCAGCTAAGACAGTAGTTAAGCTCTTGAAGCACATTCACTCCTTAGGTCAGATCTGGGAAAATTGTCAATAAGGGTGCAGATTAAAGGCATTTGTGGTTCTGCCTTTTATGATGTGGATGCTTTCCAGTTACGATCTGGGCTAAAACCCAAACTCATTTTATATGTCACTAAGCAGCAATGACTTTCAGTCACCACTGAATGGGGCTGAATTTAAGAGGTGACTAAGTGATGAAAGACTCCCATTTCTGCTATGATAAGCCTCCTGAGCTACCTAATCCTCCTTAAGTACAGTTTCCTTTTTCTATATTGCATCTTTGTACACTGCAAAGCTCCTTCTTAGAACATTATTTACAAGATTACAAAGCACATCTTAAGCAGCCATTCCTATAGCATTTTTTAATCAGTCAAGTTTAAATAATGTCTTAGTAACGCGCGCTCCATGATGGAAAACTTCAGTGTAATGCAGCTTGTGGCGCTAGTGCTGTGTTGTTCAATATTTGCTGCCAGCTGCTGAACAGATTTCATTTGCATCTGATATCGCAGGAGTTAAATTGTCAGCACAAGACGTGTTAGTACATTGTGCATTTTACTTTACAAAAATGTAATCATATAACTTTCAAAATTTTAAAGGCTTTCTATTAGTTATGGACCTCTGAAAACTGAGTCTAATACAAAAACAGTGAAATGACATCTAATGTTGTGATCAAAATACTCTAATCAGTGAAAAAATTAGTCTTGCTCTTGAGACGAGCTAATTTCCATTAGTAGGAGAAAGCTCAAAGCTTGTTTTAGATACGCTAGGGATAAGAGAATCCCAACAACTCTCCAAGCAACAAGGACAGGAAGTTCTGAAATGAAATGTAGTACCAACCATTTGTCTAACCTTTGCCCTTAAAGTTTAATTTCGCATATAAATGGTATGGTTGGATTTTGTTCCTTGCTTAAGGTGGGTGGCAAAAGTCATTATCAGTGAGATTAAGAGCATGGTAAAGTTTTAAGCCAAAATTAACCTGTAGGAGTACAGTGATTTCTGTGTATACTTGGGTGAAGGTTGCGACAAGTAAACTGAATGGAGCTAACTTTATTCAGATTGTAGATAATCTCCCACATACAGACTGCAAAAGCAGTTTAAAAGAAGATACTAAAGATTTTGCTGGTGGAGTGCCTCTGCATAGCGACCTTTTTAGCACAGATACTGTGAAGCTGTTAAGAGGAATTGCATTTGCCCTGTCCCAAAGAGACTCTACAGGAATTTAGTAAGTCAGTCACCCAGAGCAAGGGATCAGGATGGCAGAGAGACGTGATTTACAGCTCCCTTTGCTTACTTTGGTGAAAGTGTCCTTTTCAGCACTCACTTACGACCATGATTTTGCCATCCTTTTTCTTCAACACTTGCACACTGAAAGCAATATCTGTCTAGGTATTTATGGAGCATGTTATCATGGTTTTAATAAAGGATGCAAAGGTGAAGGATGTTGCTGGTAGAAGTTACATCGCTATGAAAGAAGCCTCAATGTGAAACAAAGGAGCAGAGAAACTAAAAATGTTAAGGATTTTTAGTCTGGGCATTTAAACCTTCCTGCCCACACCCCTTCCTTGTACCTTCAGGTAGTTTTGTAGTGAATTACCCAGTACCTTAATATAACTGATACAGTCCGTGAAAAATTATACATTCATATGAACATGCAGAAGGCACAAGTGAACATTGTAAGGCTATGAAGTCAAGTACTCAAAGGTAGGAAAAATCAATCTTCCTATGCTTGTGTCTTATGCTACAGTTTTTAAGCATATGTTTACATGCCATTTCTTTTCCCGTTGGAACCCTGTCTCCTCATCACAGAGTGCCTTTTTAATGAGCAGCCACTTAACAGCAGGTGTATTCCTCATTGTTAAATATGAATTCTCATGTTTTATTTAACACACACTATTGAAGTTCTGTTTTGAAGACAGAGTTCTTTGACATCTCTCATCTTTTCTGTGGCATTACTTCGCTAGAGTATGTAACAGATCCGCAAATAAGCATTTTCACAAACTCTTTTTAAGATAGAGGGATCTCATTAATCTTTTTCCCATAAGAAAAACCGAGGCACAGAGATAATGTTCAGATTTACCTACTGAGGTATAGCTTTGCTGCCAGTCACTCAGTAATCCAGCTCTTGATCTATAGTAAAGCATTAGGACTTTAATTCAGCTGGCATGGGAATGGGGGAGGGAGGAAAGCAAGCTATTTATCCTTCCAGCTCGTGATCCGTGTTGGAGGTGGGAAATGGTTAGAATGCGCACCGGGACTCAGGAACTCCGGTTTTCTTCTGGTATTGGGGATTAAGTGGTATTTTTAAAGCATAATTAAATACCTTCATCATCGTATGAACTATAATGATATGAACACTTTCTGTGATGATTCAGGAAATGTCTTCCAGCCTCTTACTGTTTATTTATAGCTGACTGCATCTCAGTTTAACTGTAGGAAAAACCGAAAACTGACCCTGTGCATTTCAGTTTCAATGATGATACTGAGAATCCTAGAGGTTCTTTTAAAATCATCCCTGCTGTTTCTTGGAGAGACACATGGAATTTTTTCATGCTTCTTTTGAGATATGTGGTAATTCTTTTGAGACCATACTATTAAAAAAGAGGGGAACTAATTCTCAGTGAAAACAGTAATTGTACAATAAAGCAATATCGATTCTGCGTTGTAAAATATTGTTCATCAGCAGGCTGGTCCCTGTTAGTGAATTGCTCTGCAGAAATTTCACACTGCTGAATCACAAGGCTGAAATTCCAGGTGGTAATAAGCTCTTATTGATGGGGCTGGTAGTACTGCCTTTTTATTGACTATGGCTGGTTTTTTTTTCAATGGTACATCTGACTGCTAAAACAACCACACTATATAATAGGCAGGCTGGTAATACTAACAAAGATCATTATTCTAGAAACCAGTTTTGTATTTTGCATTACAGAAAGCTTTTTATTGTGCCAGCAGATAAATAATGAAATTTTTAAGATTAGGGAGAGCACTAGAGTAATGATGCTGTGATTCGTGAACGGCAGGCTGATGAAGTTGTAACTTTGCTGTTCTCCACCTTTTTCTCTCACTACTTGTTTCTAAAATGAGGCATTTATGTTTCATTTTAGGGTACTGTTTAAGAAAAACTGACACTGAATCTTTATTACGTTTTCTTACCTGTTATTTTTTAATGTTACTGTTTGGGGGTTTTTTTTGCATATTTCGTTTAGTCTACTCAAGAGTTTTTTACCATTTTGAATGCTTTCTTTTTGTTTTCTCTTTCTTTTGGTTTAGTTCTTGTACTTCGTATGCATGTTTCTCTTCTTAAATTGTTGCCTTTCCCTACCCACCAGTGAAAGTTTTGTTATAACATTTCCTCGTGAAGAGTGTGTTGTAGTAACCCTGAGAACACCCGACAGATTTTATGTTACAGTAGTAAGCTCAATATCCAAAGGAACACCTGACCCCTAAGGGCTGAATTGCTTGCTTGAGATGATGAAAGAGAGACTTCAGGATAATCAAATCTGTATCTTAGAATAGCATGAAGTTATATTCTACATCTTCAGTGGATCTTGCAGCCTGCTGCTACCAAAAGGGGGGAGGCAGAGCACCCTTCACTCCCTTAGCTCCTTTTTCCTAACCAGCTTCCAAGGAAAGCAGAAAGCAGGAGAAAAAGGAGAATCATCTTCCTTTTATCAGAAAGTGCCCTTTTAGCAAACTACTAGATGGACTCATCTATAATCTCACACTTAGTTTACCTAAAACTATGTGTGATTAACTTGGCCTTAGGTGCTTCAGTTTAATTGGTTTTAAAGTACTGCAACCATTTCTGTATTATGAGGATAAAGGATTTAGGCTCTGTAGGCTCTTGTATTTCAGTGGATGAGATATTTGTGGGTTAGAAATGATTTTACTTCCATTTCTGAATGACTAGAATTTAAAAACAAGGCAGGCAAACAAGAAATAACATAAATCTAAATGTGCTTTAATCTTAAAGAAAAGAGTGGCCTGGCCCAGAAAAGCAATATGAACTTTGTCTTCCTGCAAACCCAAAGATAACTTAGTTCTAGGTGTTTGAAATAAATGAGTCACTCAGGATGTCTCAGCATTTATAACAAAGTAATGGAAGATACTATTTATGGCAGTGTGAAAAGTATAGCTGTGTGTATAGTATATAGCTGTGTGAAAGGTATCAAAGCGTTTCTAATCCAGATGGCACCATAAAACAGCAGAGCAAACATCAAGCAAGTAATAATAAGGTTTTTTCTTTATTTAAAATTCGAACAGATATAATTTATCTGTTCAATTTGCTGGACGAAAAATTGGACATGAGATGGCAATGTGTGATTGCAGCCCAGAAGTCAATCATATCCTGTGCTGCATAAAACAAGGCATGGCCAACAGGTCAAAGGAGGTGATTCTCCACTCTGCTCTTGTGAAACCCCACCTGGAGTATTGCATCCAGCTCTGGGGTCTCCAGCACAAGAAAGAGATGAACCTGTTGGAGCCAGTGCAGAGGAGGGCCACAAAAAGGATCAGAGGGCTGGAACACCAGTCCTCTGAAGAAGGCCTGAAAGTGTTGAGGTTACTCAGCCTGAAGAAGAGAAAGCTCCAGGGAGACATTATAGTGACCTCCCGATATATAAAGGGGTCTATAAGACGGAGAGACACTTGTTAGATTAGATATTAGGAAGAAATTGTTTATGACAGGGGTGGTGAGACACTGGCACAGGTTGCCCAGGGAAGCTGTGGATGCCCCATCCCTGGAACTGTTCAAGGTCAGGTTGGGTGGGGCTTTGAGCAACCTGATCTAGTGAAAGATGTCCCTTCCCATGGCAGGGGTGTTGGAGTAGGTGATCTTTGAAGTTCCCTTCCAACTCAAACCATTCTCTGTTTCTATGAGTCTATGATTTTTGTAAAATCATCACATCATACTGAAACTTTCTGAATAATTTAATAACAGGTAATGTCAAAAAGTATAAAAGAGCCATTGTCATTACACTTTTTCATATGATAATTTTTTAAAATTCTGGGATTTCTTAGCTCTGAAGTTTGTAAATCTGAAGTTAGAATTTCTTTTGTCAGCTAAGGAAGTCTGTGATTCAATTTCTTGCTGACAAGTTGTGTCGATAAGAAGCTTTTAATGAATATATTCAAAAGTTTGCTATGAGTGTTAAATAGTAAATAACATTTTCTTTAAAAAAGAAACAAGGGATAAAAAATAAAATACAATGTCTTGAGAATATCAGAATCTTTTATACATAATGTTTGAAAACATGCCTGAGAATGAGAATAAATTAAGAAGATCAGGATCTTTATGTAGCAGTTTAGAAATGTTCCTAGTTGGTGGATACCCAGGTCCCTCAAACTACTTTTGTTTTTTAAAAAGAGTCATTTTTTAGGGACTTGGTTGGAAAAGAAGGCGGCAGTCATTTGACTAAGCAAGATGATAAATACACTGATAAATATCTGTTCTTTGTAACCATGCTGGGATAGCTCTTTTGTTCGCATAGGATGATGTAACTGCATTGAAGTCAGTAGAACTGCGTTGACTTGAAGTGAACAAATATGGACACTCTGTGAAAAAATTGCATTTCTTTAAAGAAAATGGCATCACAACCATGCAAACAATCTGTATTTTCTGTTGATTTTTTTTTTAATAGAAAAGAAAAAAGAAGTGAAAATCCTGTAATAGAAAAAGTGTATACTTGGTTTCAAAGTTTAACCATAGTGTCAGAAAAGTAGTGAACCAATGGTCCACCTTTCTAATATGTGCAAGACAGTGCTAAGTATGTGGCTAGCAATAGCTGGCAAAGCAGAGGTGGAAAGCAGAGGTGGCTGCCAGAAGCTTGCAGGCAGGGAGCAACACCATACAACTATTAAATGCCCATTAGCAGGAAAGTAGAGGGAAAACCAAAGCCAAAAGTAAGGTAGATGCCTGTGCAGCTCAAAGCGGGCTAAAATGTCCCATCTGTCTCACGAAGTCCTGGCTGGGGCCAAAGGACAACATAAAGTGATGTGATTCAGGACAGAGTAAAACATAATGTAAGTTCCTTTGTATCAATCACAATACATCCTACAGGACAAACTTTTAACATTTTAGCATGTGTTTAAGGGCAAAGTGCTGCTATGATGGCTTCTTTACCAATATTATTTTGACAGGGCACAAAATTGGCAGGTGTCCTTAAAAAAAAATCCCTAAAACATTTCTATGGGACATATCCTAAATGTTCTTGCCAACTTGGAGCTGAAGTAGTCAAGCCCCATATTCCTAATTTCTCAGTCCATTCACATTTCAACTTTTGTCTGGTTCTGCTGTAGTTCATCAACCAGTAGTTGCAATAACCCCCAGGTGTTGCTCATAAAAAGTAGATGGCCAAGTTAAAGAGAGCTTTGAGGACTTTCTTGGTAAAAAATACAAGAGAATTGTATCACATTTCTCTCTCAGAATGTAAGTGATTTTCTGATGTGACATTTAATTACTTACTTTATTCCATATTAAGTTTAGGAACATGCAGTAAGAGAGTAGAATTTTTTTATTTTTTTTAACTAGGAGGCACTAGTATAATAAATACACAATCAGGAAACATACGCAAATGTTCTATCCTACCTAGTGTTGTCGTATTTAATTGTTAAATCTTGATAACGATACAATCAGTTGCTGAGTATAGCTAGCCATGCTTCTCCAGTGCCTTTGAGAGCAGAAATCTATTTGCTGTCGTATACTTACTTCTCTCTGTATGTGATAGTGAAACTCCAGTCTGTTATGGTACTATTCATGTGAAATGTGGAGATTTCAAACCATTCCTGTTCTTGGATGTCTATCTATATACAACATCCATAGATTTGATGTTAATAGGTTTAGAAAGAACTAGTCCTTTTAAAACAATACGTTAATAGGTAGGGACTAAGCCTGTACCTGCCTCTTTATCCATAGGAATAGTGCTATTCCCATAACTAAGAAATGTGCTGGTTGGGGCCTTCCAGTGGTTATTTGCCATCTGTGCTTTGGGGAGTTTACCTTGGCAATAACCCCTCTCTTCCACAAATACTATCTATTTACAGTTAGATTAATTTGTTCCTTGTATCTATGTTAATATTTCAGCTGATCTGTGGTGTTGCTATGTCAATGATCCTTTCTCATCTCAAATGTAGGCTTCAGATTTATCCTAAAAAACACATCTCACTGTCATCCTTGTATGCAAAGCAGACGCCTCCAGAAATCTGTCTGGCCTTCAACAAGGAAGTTTCGTAACTCCTTTTCCGTAACTTCCTATTACAAACCAAATGACACATAGCATTCATATTGTTGAACCTTCGTAAACTCAGATTACTAACTATATTAGTAATGTCACATACCACATATTTGCTTTATTCATGAACAAGAATTAGGTAAAGAAAAGGCAAAGAAATGGGTTTGATGATCTCATGCCCCCACCATGTCTTGGGGGCATCAAATACATCTTTGCCTAAGCAGAGACCTCAGGTATTTCCTAACCAATTTAAGATGAGAGTGACATATTTGTTTTTGCAGGCCTTGGACCAGAAAAAGGTAAACATCTGCTGTGCTACTGAATACTGCTATGAAACTGCAACAAAAGCTCTTTCCGAACAGTCTGGGAACATTTTTTCAGCAGCACTTAGACGAATTAAGGAATCAAAGTCCCATTTCATAAGACAGTGAGCAATCTTCTGAGCTAGTCATCTGTGATCAGTGAGGATGACCTGAAAAATTATTTGCCTTCCCTTCTGAAAGGATTCTCTGGAGTTTAAATCAGCGTAGATACTGTCATATTGAACATACACACATACCAGAAAAAAAAGAAACATAAAGAAGGCAATTAAGGGGGGAAAAAAAGCTGAATCATGAAGAAAGATTTGTGGGCTTCAATTTGTTTGTTGTTTTTTCCTAAGTTCAGAATGTCATCTAGAGAAGACAGATTGGAGTTTACATTCATTAGTGGAAAATTCCCTTGAGGACAATTTTCACAGTCAGGCTTGCTCTCTTATTGGTATTAACAGTGTCTGTACAGAGATTCATTCACAGCTAGAATGGTTTAGAGATGGTGATTGCACAGTAGGCTTCAAGTGTCTAGTAGTACTTAGGCACAAAAACCACTGAGTTGCCCAAAGGCAATTAGAGAAGTAGGTGAATGAGCACGTGTGCATGGTGATGGTCATGTCAAGGGGAAAAAAAGGCATCTTCTGTTTTGGGGGTGAGTTAATGCACAGTTAATCTTTCATGTAAGGTTAGATTTGCACAATTAGAAAGCTGAGAAATGAAAAGGGTTAAGATTTCGTGAGGAATATTAATTCAAACATGATAAAACTCCTTATAACTTTATGGTATATGATTTATAGCAAATGTTTAGAACGTGCTCCCAAATTCAGCAAAGATTAAAAAGTTTGGCTGTTGAAAGACAAGAAATGCTTAGGCTCTACTGTCATCCAATTTTATCACAGTTCCAATTTTATTTAATAGAAACACACTGACAAATACTTTGAAATTTTCAGAAAAGTGCAGAGTATTAAAATGTGGGGTTAAATTACTTGCCCTGTTTTAAATTCATCATAACTCTTCATACTTTAATCTGGAAAAATGTTGGCATTATGCATTTGGATCTAAGAGCATATACATATTCAGTTTAAAACCTAGTCTGATGTTAATAAATGTTTAAACCTCTGAAGATATAGAGGAGAGGTTCTTTTATCACTCCACAATTATTAAATAAATCACCATCAGCATCTACTGGAATGATCAAATAACTGAAGCTTTAACTTCACCTGACAGTCTAATTCAAAAATGAATAGCATTCTTTGTTTTTCATAACAGTTTGCCTAAGTCCTACTTAAAGAAATCCCTTCCAAAATTTGAAAGAAAACATGGGAGACCTCAAAGTGGGGAACTAGACAGTGTCTTTTGCATTATACATCTCGGTTGTATGTGTGAAATGACATCTTATTCTCAGATGTGTGCAGAATAAAGATGCAAATTTACCCAAAAAGTTATCACAGCTGTCATGCAAAATGCAAATGTAATGGACCCTCCTAAAATTGCGTGACCATCTCTCATATTTTAGCATGTTAAGCAGGCTAAAAATTAAGATTCACATTAGAAATACATAGCCTTATGTTCAACAGATGTAAGGTCTAAAACTGAATTTCAAGCAATGCATTTATTAGCTAATTTAAATACTAATAAGGACATAGCCACTGAATAGTTATACTTTTGACCTTTAATGATCCATCATTAGTGTTGTAGTACTGATGTAAATATGAAAACTTTTCCATACTGCATTGTCTGTACTGATATTGCAGCTGTACTTATAGATCTTCATAACTTTCATAACCACATCTTAACTCTGTGCTTTATTATCCACACATATATATCTAAAATATCATTCCAACTTTCACATTTACAAAATAATTTGAACCCTATACGAATAAGAAAAGTAAGAGATGTGGTACTGATTTCTAGGAAAAACTTATCTTATGCATAATTGTAAGACATAATTTGGTTGATTTATTCATAGCTGCTAAGCAGTGCATACCTAATCTGCTGTGCACTATGCTAAAAATTTATCCTGAGGGTCTGAAAGACACATTATACTTAAAAGACTGTATAAACAGTCACAAGCCAATTACAAGTTTACAGTTACATGGCAATCCAAATCCAAACAGAAAGCAAATTCATGCTGATAGCTTAGCTGACCCCCCGCCAAAGTTGCTTTTTTTTTTTTAAAAAAAGACTGCCCTCCTCTGAGCCCTTACACTGATTTTACTTGTCTCACCCTGAGTCTAGGGGAATCCAACAGAAAAGTGTTTGGCGTTCTACAGACTATCTGGACCTAACAACTACTCATTTGAATGGTAATTGTAAGTAGTTTAATCTGGGGTAATTGCCTCACTTTACCTCATTGTGAAAAGAATTCAGAATTTTTGGGGCCAAATTAATCACCGTCTTAAGATAGGTGAGTTGCGTATGAAAATGCTTCTTTTGCTTCGTTGACTTTAAAAAATGTTTATAGTAACTATATCAGATGTAGATGTGTATGCTGTATGTAAATCCCACCCCCTATGTATCTACAGTATGCTCAGGTGGAGCTTGATTGTGCTAGCAGCAGAGTTTCAGTGTAGGATTCATCAATCCTACCATGTTTTGAACTGCCAGTAGTGGCAGGTCTGAACTGTCTTCCAAGCTGGAGATACACTGTCCAGCAGAGCCAGGAAATCCACTTGAGACCAGCCCTACTGTGGTCCTGTAGACTGAATGCCCATCAGTTGTGTGAGCGCCTTAGGTGCATTCCTGGAGTCTATCCTCGAGTTTAGTTTAATTTGAAAGGAATCCAGGTCACAAAAATCTAAGAAGGCTTTGCTATGCAAATAGAAATATATTAGCTGTCCATGACTAGATTTACTGTAAATGTGCACTCCTGATCCAGATTAAAACACTAACATAGATGTGCTTTTTCAGAACCAGATGCTACTTTTTTGGCAGAACGTCCTGTTGACACTGAAGATCCCACTCTGCTATCGTAGCAGGAACTTAGCATGTTTGAGACTCCAGCTTTGTGCTTTGGAGAAGACTTCATTGTATGGGCTGTTTCCATAGCATAACTTTAAACAAAAATGGTCGGACAGTAGGACTGATTCAAGACTTTCCACTGAATCTACACTTCACTTTCTTTGAGCAGGAATTATTAAATACTTTTAAAACCAGTTATGAATTTATTTTCTGTTCTAGTCAAACAGTTATATTAACTAGTATTCACTCTCACCTTTGACGTTCAGATGCTAATGCTTCCTCTGTGCAGAATCACTCGTCTTCTTAGTTAGATGCGTTCTGTTGACTGGCTAGATAATGTGCCATAACATCAACTTATTGCTTTGTCCCAGAATTTCCACTTTCCAGTGGTTGTGTTCTAGCTCTGAATGTTAAACAAGTTGCATGCAGAGTTTGTGTACTGTTCACCATATGTGCAGCCACTTCTTGTGTTGCTGTCAATGGTTTTAATATTTTCCATCTTTACCTCAAGTGTTGTGCTCAATGACTAGGTCTGAAAGTGATAATTACTTCACCACAGCAGAGACAAACTGATTTACATATTTATCAAGGTGAAACTGGATGGCTCTGAGCATACCACAGAAAAATTTGCATATTTATAACCTGAAATGTACAAAAACTAAAATTAAGATAGGGATGTCTTGGTCTTAGTTACTAAGCTTGTTTTTATACAAAGATTTTAGTCAGTGGATTTTGTAATCAGATCAGTGCATTAAAGAGTGAAGTATCTTTTTTCATCACACAAAATCAACATAGAGATTAAAAAGATTGTTATCTTGTGAATCATGGTGTGCAGAAGTTGCAAGATTAAATCTTAGCCTTTGAGCCCTGAAGAGATGATGAACTCTGGAATTACCTTAATTTAACTCCTGTAACAGGAAGAGGGTCCCAAGAGGTTTACTATGTAGTGGCTATATAGTTGAGTGGCTTCAATATCTTTTCTGGGAGAAATACAGGCTTCCATATACTTATGCATGTAGGGCTAATTTATAGGAGTTTGTGCATGTATTCAAAGCACTCCTGGCTTGCCACTCACAGAGATGAACCCCTTCAGCTGGCTACAAGTTAGTTGTGATTCTGGTTAATGTTAATTAATGTTAATGTCTGGTTAATGTTAATGTCTGGTTAATATTTTGAATATGCTTTAGGAAGCATTTCTTTACTGAGAGGGTGGTCACACACTGGAACAGGCTTGCTAGAGAGGTGGTCGATGTCCCAAGCCTGTCAGTGTTTAAGAGGCATTTGGACAATGCCCTTAATAGCATGCTTTAACTTTTGATCAGCCCTGAATTGGTCAGGCAGTTGAACTGGATGATTGTTGTAGATCCATTCCAACTGAAATAGTTTATTCTATTCTATTCTATTCTATTCTATTCTATTCTATTCTATTCTATTCTATTCTGTTGATGTCAGTAGGGAATTCTGAAGCAGCAAATATAAAAAACCCAAAAAACCCAAACTGTCTCTTCTAGGCAGATATGTGATGGCTGATCTTCCCAGATCACTCTTTGTCCAATAATTGTCTCAAGCTCGCAGTAACCTTCTGGATACAACAGAGGCATGTGAAAGTCTGCTGAAGTGGGACAAGAATGTTATATTTACAGGAATTCCCTGTATCATCAACAGTCTTGTCCTGAGACAGATCTTTAATGCTCCTTCTCAATCCTGTTGTTTATTCAAATTTGGCAAACTGCTTTAAAGCTTTCCTGAGGAGTAGAGAGACTAATTTGTCCTAATGCCTAGACCTAGATAACACAGAGATATTCTGTATTCTAGAGCTTTTTATTCATAATTTCAGAAAGACTCCAAATTATTTCAAATTAATACAAACAACATTTCCGTCCTATTGACTTCAAATGACAGTAAGCTAATTTATGAATCAAATGCATTTGTTCATATGCTTGCTTGACTAAACCTTTGAACAATTTTCCAAATCACTAACACATTTGTAAACACATTATTGTTTTCCAGTGTTTGTACCTTGTTTTCAAATGAATAGTCATTTTTTATAAACCCTTTATCTTAATGTAGATGAGTACAGCAGGAGTTTTACATGGTTCGAAACTCCAGAAATTACATTCAGCATTAGAAAGGCTCATTCAGCTTCCATTCGTGCTGTGCTGAATGTGTGTTGAATAGTGGCATGGCACTCTCAGTTTCATTCTAAACAATGGAGTCAATTGCACTTATCACTTTCACATGGCTATCACACCATTAAATTGGCATTTTCACTTTAAGAATGAAACAACTTGTTATAATTTAACATAGCTTGAAGTAAGAGCGGCCAGTAGACTGTAGAGAGCAGTCCTCAGCATATTTTGAGGGAACCTTTACTTAAATTGGAACTTTACTTGGAACATGGATGTACTAGTTAAAACAAGTAACATCTTGATGCTGTCCTTAATCTGTTTTGTATCTTAAAAAATACAAATGAAAGAAAAGTGTCCGATGATCTAATGCCTTTGTCTCCTGCGATGTTAGCCACCCATGCTGGGGTACACATTCCTAGAATGGCAATAGTAGGAAAAAATTGATCTGTAATTCTAGTTGCTGAATAGCTTCAGAAATTATGCAGCTCTTTCAGTGCTAGATTGATTTTGTTGTTCAGAAATGTTGTCTTTCCAAATCTGTTCTGTTCAAATCAGAAAAAATGTAAACGATAGGATCCACAGAGATCAGTGCAGCTGTTAATTTTTTAGAACATGGCTTTCAAGTGAGTCTTTTCAGTCAAGGATCCTTCCATTTTTATTGATAATTTCCTACACTGGGGATAGCAAGCTATTGTTGCTTGAACAGAGCTACAGTTTTCCCAGTGTTTTGGCTTATTTATACTACCGTTTCATATTCTGTATAAACGCTTTACATCCAAAAGCCTTTTAAAATTTGTATTGCTTTCTGCAACCAACAATGGGACTCAAAGGGGGATACTAAGCCAGCTGAATCCCTATTCTTGTAATTCAAAAGCACATGACATATGATACCCTTCCAATCATATTGGAAGGTAGGTTAGATGAAAATCCTCCTTGTTCATTAACTGGCATTGCCTGGGAATGTTTATACATCAATTTTAACTTAATTCTAAAGTCTCTGTGAAATCTACAGAAATAATAAGCGTGTAGGAGTTAGAATAAAAAAGAAATTGAATTGTCATAAGAAAACAGTAAAGGATGTGTTTTTCCCACTTTGTAGTATTTGCTTCCAAAATTGATAATAGTACATGTGAAAGTTATCTGCTCGTAGAGATCCACAATACAGTCTTTGCATTTTTCTTCTGTATTGGTTACCATTTAGAAATGCTAATAAGTGAATGAATTGCTTGTGTTAACAGTAGCCACATCATTCAAATGCACTTTAATGAGGCTTATCTCCTGGTAGCACACACTTTATTGCTTATTTATAGTTTCCATTCTAGAAGGTGTCGGTGTTCAAGATGAAAATAGAAATGGAAGTTTTGCTCCATTTCTGCAAGTGCGTTGTGATTGCCATTCTCTGACAACAGTGTTATTTGAATTACCACTATTAGTCCATCTGTACTGAAAAATGTTGCTAACGTAAATCTTCATTTTGGCATTTGTTAATTAACCCTAATGTAGCCAACCCTCTTTCTGTTTAAAAATCCAAATGAAGGAAATGGAAGTTGTACCGTTGAGTTCAACAAGTTTTGGATGAGACTTGATTTTATTGGGGTGTTTCTTCTGAAATGCATAATATTTGAGTGTCAGATTTCTTTAATTATTTTTTTTTCAGATGAAGTCAAGCTACTCAACCTCATTTTGAAAAAAAAAAAATTCATCATAATGATGACTGCTTTATTTAATTCATTGTGGTAGCAAGTCATTATTCATTGCTTTTCATTTTGTTTCCAGATTAATTAGGAAATAAAAATGGCCGTTATTGAATGACAGCAGGTGTCTCTGGTTACCAGAGATCATTTAATGTGATGTACTGAGTCAAATTCTTGTTTTATTTTAATTTTGTTTTATATACAGGGTGAATTTGAAAATTTCATCAAGGAAAACTGTGTAGTTAAAAAAATGCATTTGTGCATGTCATTGAGCATATAGTTCTTTGTGCAATCCCATTTATTATTATTATCATAGAATCATAAAATTGTAGATTGATACAGGTTGGAAGGGAACTCTGGAGGTCTTGTGGCAGAATATAACACGTAATATCCTAATTTATCTATATGCTCTACTTTTTTATCACCATTGCTGCCTTTCCAAGGGATATTATAATTACTTAGCAAGCACATTCTCCCATCTCAGAAACCAATGGGAAATTGCCTCTTTCTTTCCTGGCACTAAGTCCACCTGCTGCAGCAAGAGAATGGGGTGTCAGATGGATCTGCATGATTTTCCCTCAACCTACCCACTTTAAAATGTCAGCCTTTATAACAGATTTTCCTCAGCTCTGTTGGGAAATTTCAACTCCCACAAGGTTTCAAAATTTGCATAAACAAATTCTCCTACTCTCACATTTCTTTTTTGCTCCTAGTTTACAAATGAGACCAACAGGTATCACTTATTTAACTGCTGATGTTCCTTTATTCATGACCTAGTCATTTGAGCTGATGAGAAATGAAGACAGTCGACCTTTTTAACAAGGCAGTTTTAGAATCCTATAACCTTAAAAGACAAGTAGAAATATTAGCAATAAGGTAGGGTAACTACTCCTTAGCCAGCAAAAGAGCATAGCAACAGAAACGATGATCTGAAAACCATTAAAGAAGGCTCTGTATTTCAAAATTCTTATCTCATCCTCTTTGACACAATAATTGGGCATCAGCTGATTAATTAATTCTTAGTGGACAGGTAAGCAAATCAAAATTAACATTCAAAGTGGACCATTCTTGGATGTTTAAGTAAAAAGAATAAAGATAAAATGGTTGTGAAGACAGAATTATCTTTATATGCTCTGAGATCCCTAAAGGACAAGGTTAAAGCTCATTTGCAGGCTGATGTGAAGAAGTATATTCTTAAACTTTGGTCATTTTCCAGGACCAATAATTTTAGATTCCTAATCAGTATAAAATTCACTGGAGCAAGTTACAAAGCGCGGCTTCACTCTTATTCATACAGAAACCCTCTTTAAAAACTCAGTCTAAATAGGTTTGAATGTAATTTATGTGCACTGCAAGGCTCTCCACAGTGCCAAGGTAGTGTGAGAAACCCTTTGTGAAAATGAAACGTAAGCCCATGGTGCCTTGGAGTTTCAGAGCATATCCATGTGGATTCCTCTTTTAAATATGTGCACGTGTGTGTTTATTATCTTCAACATTTTGAGTTTAGTCAATGTCTATTCTTACATGTTGAGACATTAGGAACTAATTAGTAAGGTTGATCATCATAGATCGTATTACGGTTAGAGTTGGAAGGGACCTTAAAGATCATCGAGTTCCAACCCCCTGCCATGGGCAGGGACAGCTTCCACTAAACCAGGTTGCTCAAAGCCCCATCCAGCCTGGCCCTGAACACTTCCAGGGATGGGGCATCCACAGCTTCTATGGGAAACCTGTTCCAGAGTCTCACCACCTTCACAGCAAAGGATTTCTTCCTAATATCTAATCTTAATCTACCCTCTTTCAGTTTAAAACTGTTACCCCTTGTCCTATAGCTACACTCCCTGATAAAGAGTCCCTCCCCATCTTTTCTGTAGGCCTCCTTTAAGTACTGGAAGGCTGCTATAAGATCTTCCCAGAACCTTCTCTTCTCCAGGCTGAACAACCCCAACTCTCTCAGTCTGTCCTCACAGGAGAGGTGCTCCAGCCCTCTGGTCATCTTCATGGCCCTCTGGAGTCGCTCCAACAGGTCCATGTCCTTCTTATGTTGGGGCCTCCAGAGCTGGATGCAATACTCCAGGTGGGGTCTCACGAGAGTGGAGTAGAGGGGCAGAATCACCTCCCTTGACTCACTGGCCGCGCTTCTTTAGATGCAGCCCAGGATGTGGTTGGCTTTCTGGGTTGCGAGTGCACATTTCTGAGTCATGTTGACCTTCTCATCCACCAGTACCCCCAAGTCCTCCTCAGGGCTGCTCTCAATCCATTCTCCGTCCAGCCTGTATTTGTGCTTGGGATTGCCCTAATCCACATGCAGTACCTTGCACTTGGCCTTGTTGAACTTCATGAGGCTTGCACAGACTCACCTCTCCAGCGTATCCAGGTCCCTCTGGATGGCATCCCTTCCCTCCAGTGTGTCGACCGCACCACACAGCTTGGTGTTGGCAGCAAACTTGCTGGGGGTGCACTCAATCTCACTGTCCGTGTTGCCAACAAACATGGTAAACAGCACCAGTCTGAGTATTGACCCCTGAGGAACACCACTTGTCACTGGTTTCCACTCGGACATTGAGCCATCGACCGCAACTCTTTGAGTGCGGCCATCCAGCCAATTCCTTATCCACCGAGTAGTCCATCCATCAAATCCATGTCTTTCCAATTTAGAGACAAGGGTGTTATGCAGAACAGTGCCAAATGCCTTGCACAAGTCCAGGTAGATGATATCAGTTGCTCTTCCCTTATCCACCAACGGCCTCCAGAGGGACTCCATACATCAACTTTCTTTTTTTTTTCTTAGAAGGTCTTATTCTAACACTCACACTGAGATTTTTGTCATGATGCCTCTATAGGTTGCTAGGCAGCAAAGCGTTAGCCCCAAACTGTTAGTTCTATTCTGCATGCTGAGAGTCTTTCAGATATCCTCAGTGGTTTGAATCTTCTTGCTGAGGGGTTTCCTTGAATGAGAGCAACTGCTTCCAAAGGTCACTGGTTCTCTGTGGATCAGCCTTTTTCTCTGATGCACACAAATCTTCTCATTTTATACTTCAAGAAACCCTGCAGCAGTCAAACCATGGTTCTGATTGCAACAGGCCTTGTGCAATTGTCCCCTACTCTGTGCTGCATGGTGCCGATTGCTATGTATAATAATGTTTATATGGAAAGTGATATTGAAAAGGCATAAGGACAAAAATATTTGTATGTACTAAGGCTAATGAAAAAGCCACTCAAAGACATTAAGGCTATTCTTTTTTTCTTTTCTTTTCTTTTTTGTTTTTTTTAGGGCAGGTTCTAGATGTGCTGGAGAAGTATAATCTGAGCGATAATACTCTTGTATACTTTACGTCTGACCAAGGGGCTCATGTTGAAGAAATCTCCAGTTCTGGAGAAGTCCATGGAGGATACAATGGCATATATAAAGGTGAACATTCTCTGATTATTTCTTAAAACTGTGTCAAAAACTATCTCCTTGTTTTTGCTCCAAAACTGTAATGTACTCTATGGCCAAGAAGGTCAAAACTTGATTCCTTAACAGTAAGCTTTTCATGACTTTCATTCTAAATTCAAACATAGACAATAAATATATGAGCTTTACTTGTCAAATACAGCAACTCAACCAGAGTAAATGCTCTGTGGAGTTTTAAAACTAGCAAATATACTCTTGAACTGGCCAGAGATACAGCTTTGGAAGGGTGTCAGTTCATAGTACTTTACTCTCATGGCTCGATAGCAGAATAGAAAGGAAAAAAAAGGTGGTTTGTGAGCTGTCAGAAATCATGAATGAGACCTAAATACTACGGAGTGAGTGGGATCACATGAAGACAAGATATAGAGAAGATGGGAGAAGGAGCAACAGAGTCCAGTGTGTTCATTATAGAAAAAAATAGAAAAGTTTTAAAAAGAAAGATGAGGAAATGGATTGAGTTTGGGATGGACAAGTTCCACAGCAGCCAGAAGAAGACAAGATTTCAAGCAGAAATGTCTGAGTTGGAGAAAAGCGTTTTGAAAATAATGCATAACAGACTTACTGAATTGAAGAGTATTTTGGAAATGGAGAGACTTTAATTAAAAGGGCAGAGTTTAGTTGTATTCTTTTAGTGCAAGTCCTGAGAAGATTAATAGTCCAAAATCTGTTTATTCAATGCAGACTTAAAATGTGTTTTAAGTCTATGTTTTTGTAATACACTTTCTCCTGGTGATATCACACGATAGTAAACGATAGTGCTTTTGTTGCCATATGGTGATCTTGTAGAAAGAAAAATTCCCGCTTAGCAAACAGCCTTCTTCATTTTGTCCATTCCCATATCCCTGGCATGGTGATCCCTTTAGTCATCAGGAATGTAATACACCACTGGATAATAGACAGCATTGTCAAATATGAAATAAAGGGTTTCCTCTGCCAAAGTGCAGAAAACAGTGTTTTCCAGTGTGCAAGTGGTGGACACACAACATCAGGAAAATGAATGTCAAAATGTTTTTAATAATCTTCGATCTTATTGAAATAGGGTAAGAATGCTTGGTTATTATTTTTCATGAAATGCAGTGAATATTTTTGTCCCTATACCAGAGATAAAGTTGTTTTCATTCTTTCACTAGAAGTGGCTGTATAATTTGTTTTCCCCTCATATTTCAGGGGAAAAAAATCAAAGAATTCCAGCAGTTTTTGGAGTCATTTACCAAACTTGAACCTTTTAGTTGTAGAGAGAAAGAAGCAAATTGCCTTTAGGTATGATTCTTTTAAAAAGTGGTGTTGCAGAATTGCAAAATCACATAGTAGTTGAGTTTGGAAGACACCTCCCAAGGTCTGAAGTCCTAGTGCCTGCAGAGCAGGGTCAGCTAGCGCTGGTTGCTCAGGGCTGTGTTCATTCAAGTTGTGAATATCTCCAATGATGGGTACTCCACAGTCTTTCTCGCTAACTTGTTCCGGTGTTTAATCACCCTCACCACAAAAAAAAAAAAAGAAAAAAAGCTTTTTCTTAAGTTAAAATGGGATTTCTGGTGTTTCAGCTTGTGCCCATTGCCTCTTGTCCTGTCACTGGGCACCACTGGCTCTGTCCTCTTCACTCAGGTAAATCCATGTATCCATGCAGATGGATAAGAGCCCACTGAACCTTCTCTTGTCCAGGCTGAACAGTCCCAGATCGCCCAGCCTGACCTCATATACCAGATGCTCAGACAACTTAATCATTTTCATAGCCCTCCTTTGAACTCAATTCAGTATGTCCGTGTCTCTCTTCTACTGGGGAGCTCTGCACTTGGACCCAGGGCTCCAGGTGTGTCTCACCAGCACTGAGCAGAGGATAAGGATCACCCCCTTCGCCTTGCTGGAAACGTTCTTGCTAATGCAGCCCAGGATGCTGTTGGCCTTCGTTGCCACAAGGAGACATTGCTGGCTCGTGTTCAGGTAGTTGTCCACCAGGACCCCTAGGTCCTTCTCTGCAGAGCTGCTTTCTGCCAGTCAGACCCTTGCCTGTGCTGGTGCTAGAGGTTATTCCTCTGCAGATACAGGACTTGGTATTTCCCTTTGCTGAACTTCATAAGGTTCCTTTTGGCCCATTTCTCCTGCTTGTTTGGGTCCCTCTGGGTGGCAGCACAACCCTTAGTGGATTAGCCATGCCTCTCAGTTTTGTATCATCTGCAAAACTGCAAAAAGGAAGAAAGATAGACATGCAGTAAACAGTAACAATACAGTGAAGCTTGCAAGTGAGAAGGCTCCACAGTTTTTAGTCAGTAAGTGTCTGAGAAATGGCCCTTATATTTTAAGAGAGCTACGAAGAAATGCTACACAAGCAAAAAAGGCTATGCTAAAGTCATGACGTTACAAACTATCACATGGGTCCCCTTGGACTAACATCAGAGTGAAATGTATCTTGAACGTTAGCACTTAGGCCTTACATAGTGAGTTAAGTAATTAAGGAACCATATGGTTACATATCTGTAGCTGTAGGCACAGCCTGAGGTGTTTTAGAAGCTCTAAAAAATATTTGCTTTCTAGAATGCCAGACAAAAGATACAGGATAAATGACAAGGAGGAAAAAAAAAAACAAATACGCTGGGGAATATGCCTTCCCGAAGAACTTAGAATGAATGAAGTCTTTTTTATCAAACCTTGCAAAATTTTGTATTCATACTTACAAAATGGAGAACAATTTGAAATAGATGTTACTTGAATTAATAATAAATCCAATTGATAGGGTTACTTTGGGAGTGATGGGGTTTCTTATTTTCAAAATGAATTGTGTGGTTTACAGTTACCACCTATGCTATGCAGGCAAATGTTGTAATATACTATGGGAAAGAAAATAATCTGTGTATGAGAAACAAAATAATTATGGTATGAGAGACATTCTTAATAAATTAATAAGAAATTAAAAGACCTATGCAATTGGTTGAATACACTTTTATAATTTTAAAATAGAATGAAATCTGTTTTATCTTCCCTCTCTCCATATCAATCCTCAATTTAAGGGGTATATTTATACATCATTTTAAAAAAGGGCAAAAGTGGAAGTGATCAATTAATTGCATAATTAGCAATTTTCATACATAAGAATTTATTTGTACTAACAGTTGTGTACAATGAGATGCGTTAGGGGGCTCTGTATCTCTTGCAGATTTAACGAAAACTAGACCTGTGAAGCCCTAAGTCGCAGGCACTGATGTAGCAATATGCCTCAAAAAGCAAAAGGATGATCTTTACGCTACTTGTGCTCATTTGTGCATGCACTAGGAATTTGCTTCATCTGATGAGTAGTTTAGAAAACCGGGAGATATGCACATCCTTTCTCCCTGTCTCTGCTAGACAATCTCTGCTACTTACCTTTTTGTATATGAGCGCTCCATGAATGCGTGTGTGAATCAAGCCACTTAACCTCTTGTCAGAGCTGGAGCAGTATGCTCAGCAGTAATTGGTTCTGCTCTACAATCAAAAGATCTCAACAGATCTCCACAATTTGAACTTGCTAATTTGTCTTGATATCCAGCCAAATGAGCACCAATAATAAAATTTACGAGGAGTTTGAAGAGTTAGGCTAGCAATGCAAGACTGAATGCAAAAAGGGGAAATTGCTATTTGAAGGTTTTATTACTCTGGGTTCTGATGGTGGAACGGTCACAAGAAATTTGGATAGCCCTTGAAATTAAAAACCAGTGCTGACATACTGTTTAACTAGTTGCTGTCATACACAGTCTGCTTTATCTCTTCGATATCCCTTTTTAGAAGACATTATGTAGTAATATTACACCCTACACTTGATCTCCTATGACACGGTGACCCACTTAATGAATGAGGGAAAGGCTGTGGATGTTGTCTACCTAGACTTTAGTAAAGCCTTTGACACCATTTCCCACAGCTTACTTCTGAAGAAACTGGTGGCTCATGGCTTGGACGGGTGTACTCTTTGCTGGGTAATAAACTGGCTGGATGGCTGTGCCCAAAACGTTGTAGTGAATGGGGTTAAATCTAGTTGGTGGCCGGTCACAGGTGATGTTCCCCAGGGCTCAGTATTGGGGCTGGTTCTCTTTAATATCTTTATTAATTTATCTGGACGAGGGGATCAAGTGCACCCTCAGTAAGTTTGCAGACGACAAGAAGTTGGGCAGGAGTGTTGATCTGCTTGAGGGTAGGAAGGCTCTACAGAGGGATCTGGACAGGCTGGATTGATGGGCTGAGGCCAGCGGTATGAGGTTCAACAAGTCCAAGTGCTGGGTCCTGCACTTGGGTCACAACAACCCCATGCAACATTACAGGCTTGGGGAAGTGTGGCTGGAAAGCTGCCCAGCAGAAAGGGACCTGGGGGTGTTGGTCGACACCCAGCTGAATATGAGCCAGCAGTGTGCCCAGGTGGCCAAGAAGGCCAACAGCATCCTGTCTTGCATCAGGAACAGTGTGGCCAGCAGGACTAGGGAAGTGATCATCCCCCTGTACTTGGCACTGGTGATGCTGCACCTCGAGTACTGTGTTCGGTTTTGGGCCCCTCACTACAGGAGGCACATTGAGGTGCTGGAGTGTGTCCAGAGAAGGGCAACAAAGTTGGTGAGGGGTCTAGAGCACAAATCTCATGAAGAGCAGTTGAGGGAACTGGGGTTGTTTAGTCTGGAGAAAAGGAGGCTGAGGCGAGACCTTATCACTCTCTACAACTACCTGAAAGGAGGTTGTAGTGAGGTGGGGGTCCATCTCTTCTCCCAAGTAACATGTGATAGGACAAAAGGGAAATGGCCTCAAGTTGGCCAGGGGATGTTTAGATTGGATAATAGCAATAATTTCTTCTCTGAAAGGGCTGTCAAGCATCGTAACAGTCTGTGCAGGGAAGTGGTGGAGTCATTGTTCCTGGAGGTATTTAAAAGATGTGTAGATGTGGCACCTGGGGACATGGTTTAGTGGTGGTTTTGGCAGTGCTAGATTAATGGTTGGACTCGATGATCTTAAAGGTCTTTTCCAACCTAAATAATCTTGTGATTCTGTTATTCTGTGAATATTGAAGTAATGGATCAAAATCATGGCCTCTCTTTCCAGTGGCCCTTTTCTGACAGTTATTAGGATCAGAAGCTTTGGAGAAAGATGCAGGAGCTGTGTAGTGAATAAAGAAGATCCCTAAGAAGATCTCCTAATCCAAGATAGTATGACCTTGGTTTAAGATTTGAATTCTGACAGTTTAGATTCTACAAAGAGTTTTAGCATTAGTTATATAAATTTTCATCATATAAAGATGAAATTCCACTTGAAGTCTTTCTAAACTCTTAGCATAGCCTAAATCCTTTGGTAATGAAATCCACAATATAGAGAACACAATGCTTTCATTTACTATTTTGAAATGGGGCAGTTGCAAATTTCATGAAACATCTTCTTGAATAGTTTCCTCATTAATACAGGAGGGAAAACTTATTATACCTTCCCTAGCTTACCTTTGTTTTGTGTACTTTTATTGTGCCTCTTTCCCTTTAATACCTCACTCAGAAAATAATTTTCTCATCTGTATCTCATCAATCTTAATTGATGAGTTTTTCCGTGTCCCTAATTTCTTGCTAGTTTCTTCTGTGAACTATTTCTAATTATGCAAGATGTTCTTTTAAAATGGCTTTACAAGTATTGCCTTTTGGGTTTTGCCATGAAGTATCACTACTTGTTTATATACTTTCTTTTTACTGTTATCCATTACATCCTGTAGAAACCTGTTGCCTTTATATCTTACTGATTAGAGATGTGCATTAAGCAGTAGTCTTTGCATAGGTCCTTTTTCTTAAGTATGCAGTGAAGTTTATGGTATGAATAACTAAGACCATAGACACTAGTTCAGTTATTTTTTCTCTAATGTTCGTCGCACTGCAACTATTTTTATGGAATTTGAACTTGCATCTTGTTTCCTGTTCATTCAACTTGGTGTGACATCCATTATCTGTTTCTTCTGAACTTGATCAACCTGTGATACTTTGTGTCATACCTGAATTTTTCCCTTCCACAGCTCACTTCCCATTCAAAATTGAAGTAAATATATTAAAATAACAAGGAACTTTAACACAGAATAGCATCAAGGTAGCTTTCTGTTGACTTTTTTGCGAAGTGTCATAGGCTGTTTGTTTTATCTCTTTGTTTCCTGCCTATTAGTCAGATTTTGATTCATGACAACCTTTTGTCTCCTAGCCTATGATTAATGTTCCAGAAACTTTTCCTGAAGGTCCTTGTCAAAGATCTTTCAAAGGTTTAAATCTAAATACCGCCTCTAAAACAAGAAGACAGTGGCTATTTTAGTAAGAATTTCCTCACAACAACTCATGACCTTCCTACGTGAACTCCTGAAGGACTTCTGGGTGCATACGTGATAATATATTTTTCCTGGTTACTTAGAGTTTTGATCAGAAACTGGTCAGAGAAATGATCGGTTTCTCTCAGAAACCTAGTAGTTTCTGTGGACTTACTGGGCCAATGGGTCCTTTGGGTCCTATCAGTTCCTTTGGAAACTTCCAGTTCATGATATTTTTATGAAAAATCTTTGTTTCTACATATTTTCCTATTTAGCTCTTTATCATTCATACCAGATCACTCAAAACTTTTTCATATATTGGCATGTAAGTCGTATATGATTTATATTTATATTTATAAACTTTATAAAGTTATTTATATATGTTATTATGACTTACAATATAAATTATGGTCCTTATTATCCTGTTAATATTAACATTTTCAGATTGAGATATGGAAACTATTGTATTTAACTGAAATCTCTTCTTAAATCTTTCTATGTAATTTCTCCAGCATTTTTTTTTTTCCTGTGTTCTGTGACATTTCTCTGTTAAAATGGATGGAACTTTGAGATACTGTTTTTGTATGTGATTGATACATACAAGGGCATCTGCACTGACTTCTGCTTAGGTGTTTTTCACTCGCTTTCTCATTAGTATGACATCTGCAATTTAAGCATGCCCATGTGAGCTACTCACCTTAGCTTTCCTTTAGGAACAGAAATAAGGTTAGTTTTTCTGAAGTATTTAAAGCTCTCCTTTAGAATAAGATGAATAGAATAAATAGATGAATAGAGTTTTCTCTCAACTGAATAAACAAGCAGGTTAAGATGAATGGTCTAAACAATGCCATTATATTCTTCTTTGGTACCCTGAGATATTGAATCTAATTATTTTGTGCTAATTTTTATTTAGTTGCTTAGTGACTAGTTTCTTGAATTAGCTTCAGTGTGTTATAAAATAGTTTATCCAGTTACATACTTTATAAAAGTAAACAGTGAAGGCATTAAAAACCTTTCTCCATACTTTTTCTCATTATACTATTTCTCTGGTATATATGCAGACAGTAGAATTCCTCCCTCATTATCACTTATTGATATCTATCCCACTCTGTTACATATGGGATTTTCTATGGAGCCTCCTTGCATCTCTTAATACTCCTGCTGTGAGCTTCTTTTGGATATGTAGCTAAATATATTTTGCCTGTACCTTGGACCTGCACATTAGAAATATTGTCTTTTGTTGTATTTATGAAGCATTTAGCGCAACGCATACAGGTGCTTGGTTACTGTCATGCTGCTAGAGTGGGTCATGAGTTCTGCTGCCAGTGGAAATAGAGTCAAATGCTGATAATGGCAAAACATTTGAACAACATTCACTTTAAGTGTTTTGTGCCTTAGAAATAGGTGTATACATAGTTACTTTGTTAATATCCATGAAAAATAATAATGAATGTTTCTTAAGGATTTAGACCCTGATTTTTTTAAATCTACTACAGATCTGTGAGAGCTAAACAAGGACTGGAGGAATCAATTACACAATATTTTATTTTAATACAATTTCATATACTGCAGTGATAAGTTCATTCAAAAGTGTTTCTTGAAGCTATTAGTAAATCATTTCCTATCTGTAAGACACAGAAAAATAAAGCTGGCCTCAGGAACTATGATATTGCGTATTTAGTGATATCAGTTGGAGTTTCACTTTTGACTTTAGCAAGAGCAGGAATTGACCTTTTTTTCAAATATGCTGTATTTTTATATTCTCTCTGAAGTGGTCCAGATTTTTAAATAATCAACCCATCTTTTAATTTTGACTGAAACAGAAAATATCCTGACAGACTGTTTCATTCGATTGGAAGAAACATGAAATGACAAGGTGTCCAAATGAGCTATGTCTATTACATTCACCTGTACAACAACAGCTCAGATTTAAAATTAACAAAAGCGGTACATGAAATAGATTAAAAATCAGTAAAATAAAGAGTGAGCTTGCTGCTGATAATAAATTGTTGTTTGATTGTTTTATAAGGTATATAATAGTAGCCAGCTTTGATTGTCAATAGTTGTAGCATAAAGTCCACTACAGATGGGTAAAATAATTGATTTCCTTGTAGTTGTCTATCATTCAAGAGAATAAATCGGGTTTGGAAGCTTTGTTTTTAGAAGAATATAAGAAGGAAGAAAGGTCAGTATGGTTATAATCCAAGTGATCTAAGAAAGTTATTTTAAATAGTTTTCATCATTCATCATTCAAAATATTAATAGTGATATACCACAGAATTCCCCTTTATATATCATCCTTTGTAAAAGCTCTATTCCCAGAGTTAGGTAATAGCAGTCAATTTAAATCAGAGGGAGGAAAAAAAAGAGATATTCCTTTAGCTAAGATTTGACATGAGGTTAAAATGGAAATTTGACATCATGTTGTGGAGGACTGCAGAGAGTTATGTCTGTACTTTGCTGCCTTCTGCAGATTTTTCAGGAAAGGTGAATAGAGGCTATTGTTCAATATAACACTGCAGGGTGAAACTACTCAGAAAGCATAGATAGCTAAACATGAAAATACAGCCTGGGGTGTTTTATGCTGTTCTAAAAATATTTTTAGAAGAATTTAAGAGAACAAAAATAATATATACCTAGGCTGCCTAGAGTCTGCCAGGCATACAGACTACTAGGTTACTGCCTTTTCTCTGTTTCAGTGTTGTCAAGTCCAAGCAAAATACAAAACTAATGAGTCAGATTCTGAAATATTAAGAGATTTTATTTTTAAATAATAACCTTTTGTGGATTTTATATTTTCATTCTAATTACAGTTTTATTTTGGATGCTTACTTCATGTTTCAAGCATTGGTAGTGAAACCTTGATTTATTTTTTAAGGAAAAAAGAATGCAGATAGATTGAGGAATGTTTAACAGCTAGAGTTTTAAAGACAATGTATATCAAGGGATTTGTAATCATATAATGGCATTAAGCAACTCTAGTGATGTCACTAAACACAGTTCTAATAAAGATGAACACCACGTAGGCATAGATAATAGAAGACAGTCTTCCGCAATGACCTGTAATTCCTGCCCTGGTTCCCTGCTATTCCTAACCTCCAGAGATATCAAAAAATTATGCTCCAATTAGTCCTTTGAAAGGAAAACAGCAGTCACTTCTTCATAGGCATAAGTGAGGAGATAGCTCTGCGGTGGAGTCCATTTTGCTTTTTGTAGCTCACAGCAGGGAAGCGGAGTTTGCTGAGCGCTCCCTTTGTGCTTGGGTAATGTGCAAGTTTTCTATCCTCTTCTGTAGTGATTCAAGAAAATTGGACTGTGAACCTAGGAGCTGTGAAAGTGATCCAATATCTAGGTTTTAAGAACTGCAACATGTGTGGGAATGGGATTCACCACTTACCTTGAAATTGCTCTGTCTTCAGATTACACAGGAGGCAATGGTAAAATGAGAATTTATTTAAACAATCCAATCTAGCTAGCACTGTTGCTAGGTTCAGACAGGTATACAGAAATAAAAGGAACCTCACACTAAAAGCTACCTACGATATCGATCAGCTCTTAGAGTTTTCTGTCTGTCCATACTGTCCAGCCAACAATCTGCTGTGGTGTGTACACAGAACTAGGATCTGGCTCACAAACTAAGTCGTCTCCCCGTCATAGCCAGTCACTGAAAAATATCTGAATTTGGGGATATCTTTAATTTTATGTGCTTATACTATACTTGTATTTTTGTTCAGATATAACTACTCCTGCTCAACAGGATATTCTGTGAACTATAGTTCAGTCAGGATATTAATCGTGACACTTTCCTGCTAGGTAACACATAATCCCCACCAAACATCACCAAATCCTAATGACTGTGGTACATGGATAGAGTCATCTTTTCTACAGAAGATGCACACAGTCTGTTGACATCTACAGTGGCTTTGACCCAAACCTGTTGACTGATCAGCGTACTGTTGGGTGAACACTTCCTTCTGCTAGGTGACAGGTGTTTTAAACCTCACCAAATAACCCCTTTAAAAACTTTAATCTATATTTTCTTTAGATTTTTGTTTTGAAAATCATATTTTTTACAAGAATATAAACAAAAATTATCCATGTATCTCATTCCTGAGTTTTAGAATAGGTAGCCATGCGTTTTATTGTGAGAAGGGAATTGCATTTGCTGCAGTGAAAAAAGTAAATTTTTAAAACCACTCTAAAAGACAGTCTTGTTGAGATCTGAACTTGGCACTGCTTTTCAAAAACAACTTAAGGAAAGATTGTTGCTTGACGTAATGTTGGATATTAGAAAGTTCAAGTTTTCTGATGTCAGACTTGATAATTATGTGTCCTGAAATATTCAATATTATGAATTCTGATAAAGTTCATGAAAATAGTACGCAAAAATCTGATATAACAAAGAATCATGAGCTATTTTTTTTTCAGCCACAAGACTGTGTACATTGAAAAACCTGTGGAAAACCTTATTGAGCAGTGAAGACCCTGTAGAAAAACAGGTGGATTCTGAATCCCCCAATGCTGAAACAGAAAAGACCATTGAGGAGTCAGTAAGATAGACAGCATGTATGGCAAGGCCTGGGCTTGACACCAAAGATATTAACATCTATGGGGTGTTCTGAAGGTCTAAGAGGCTGAGGATACAGAACTATTGAAGTATTTTGTTGTAATATTTTGTATTTTTGTGGGCTTTTTTACTTGAAAAAGGAAGATACAGGAAAAATAGGTTCATAGCAGTTTTGTTTGAACCATGAATAGCTGTTTGATTCAGTTAACGGCAGGAGTTCAACACACATATTCCTTTCCTTTCAGACATTTCTATAGTGCAAAACAATCTCAGTTTAGTTGTAAATGCCTGGTCCAGACCACACTTAACCAGATCCAAAACCCATCTGTTTACCAGAAATATTTTTTTCCAAATTATATGTTAATTTCAAAGGTGGACCTGAAATGCTGTACATAGTCACGTGACTGTGTAAGACATTAATAGTAGTACCTGTGATAGCTCTTCATACAGAGTTGTGTCAAGTATATATTAAGTAATGGTAGAAATACCAAAGAATAAACACTTTTTTGCCCTTCTGCAAAGATGTTGGGAGGACTGGGCAGTGACGGATATTGTAGAAACAAAAGAAACATCTACAACGTAGTGTTGAATGCAATCAGCTGATAATGCATTTGATACAACTGTGTTGGTTTGGAAGTCAAAAAGGTCTTCACAGCTTCATGAGACCTACTATTGCTGCAGTGAATTTCTTCCTAAAGCTTTGAATTGGAGAATTCAGTCACATACTTAAATTAGTACTTTCTTCTAGCTAAAGTCATTAAGCACCATTTTTAATAAAATATCATACATCATCTCTGGGTTTTTGCCTCAGACATCTAAGCATACCTCAATTTAATTTTGCTTCCTGCTTTTTTGGTTATATCTTCACATGGCTATGTGGCACACTATCTAGACCAAATTCTTTATGAAGATTCCTGCAAGGTGCCTTTTTATCTCCTACAGCTGCTATTTAATTTTGTTTGTAAACAAAATACATTTTATAAGCTCTGTCTTACACATATTAGTAGATTTACTGTGAGAAAGATACTGATTGTAGGTGGAAAATCTAAACCTAGCAAATTAAAACCAAGATAAATATATTTAATGAAAAGATTCTGGCTAGACAGAATATTTAATATTTGGAAATTTAATCTTGCGGGGGGGTATTTTTCTAAGAAGAGGTTGTTTACTTAGCAAACAAAACTTTCATTTTTCAGGTGGAAAATCAATGAACTGGGAAGGAGGCATTCGTGTGCCAGGGCTTCTCCGTTGGCCTGGAGTGATACAGGCTGGTACCTATATTGATGAGCCAACAAGTAACATGGATATATTTCCTACCATAGTCAAGCTTGCTGAGGCACAGTTGCCCTCTGACAGGTATGCTCTGTAGTTATCTCTGTTTTAGAGAAAGTCTCATGAGTGTTTTATATGTTCTGGTGATGTCTACTAAGATAGATGTGAGATAGGAAAGAAAAATCTAGATTTTATAAGCACTTTTTTGTCATTACTTACAGTAGTATGTTGGCTCTTTTCATATTGACATACTGATATATTGCACAGAAACGTTGTATGTAAATACAGCTTAACCTGCAGAACAAGCACTGAGCAAGCCGAAAATAAGAGAATACCACCAAGAGCAACATACTGTCAAATCAGGCCTAGAATTATTTACTAAAAGCAAAAGTGAATGTATCAAAAAAGGCTCTGTTCTGCATGAGTGAATGTCATAGAAAAAGAACATGCAAGTGTAAATTATTTCAAACTTTACTAGCTCAACCTTGGCCTGCTTAGTATAACAAATCACATCAAAATGCTAGCTAGGCTTTTATCATTTTTTTTTTTGTTCTCTACAAAGTTAGTGAAAATAATCCTTTACAGAGTTTTGCAGCCTGATAAGAAAACCCACTGGACTTCTAAAATTCATAAGATGTTTTATTGACACTCCTACATCTCTGTGCTTTGTCTTGTTCAGGAGATACCCAATCTCAGCAGCAAGGGGCCTCCACCTACACTCTGTTGCCATCCAAATCCAATAAGTGGAGAAACCTGCTGATACGCATATGCTTTGAACACATCTACCATACACAAACATCTTTTGAGCACAAAGTATGCAGAATCCACGTGGGGAAAACCAGTGGTGAGCAGAGACACTCTGCTAATGATGATTCATTGAGTGCTTGAAGGAAATGGCAGGGCAGGACATGTGCAAGACATGAAAAATTAGTCAGGCTGGTCCTGAGAGATGCCCTAGAAGCAGTAACTCTATTGAACCTGAGCAGTTCAGATTGTTCTTAATGTGGGCAGATCTTATGCACTTTGTTTTCGTATTGCTTGAGTGAAGACTAAGCACTGATGTTTTATTTTGATCTCTCTGATAGAAATCCCAATATGCTTGTGTAACTTCCACTTGCAAGTTGCTCCACTCTGATTCTTCTGTGCACACTAGATACAGTAATTACTGCTTGATAGTGGGTCATGGACTAGCTTGAAGCATTTTTGATCCAGCAGCTGAATTCCTATCACTCCATTGAATTATTCTTGAGAAAAAAGAGAAACAACTACAATTAGGATTCAGTCACTGGGAGGCAGCAGGTTAAAAAGGAAAGGAGGAGGCACTCCTAGTTAAAGAAGAAAAATAAGTCATCAGTAGGAAAAGTCTCATCTATCCCCCTGAAACCAGCACTTGTGGGAATGCAAGAATACTGGAGACACCCTTTCCCCATCAGCAGGCTGTAGAACAGAAAGTGTATGATAGACATGCATCTGTCCTGCTCTTAGCTTGATAGTGAGCAAGATAGTGCAGGGGTGAGACAAGAGTGCATTACTCAAGCAGAAACATGACAAACTGAAAGTGGGAAAGACTCTAAATCAACAGACCCCCACAGTCATGGATATATACCCAGAAAGCAGAGTTATCGGGCAACATAGCTTTAGGAATTCCAGGATGTCTTCCTGCCCATCCTTTGAGAAGAGTCCTACTCAGAATGGTGCTGTTGCATACAATTGCTGTGAAGAATTTCATAGTCATTGTCCTGGTTTGAGGACATAGTTCATGGCTTAAAAAAATGAAGTTAATATCTGTCTTGTAGTAGTTACGCTGATGTGGAAAGGATTTTACATGGTAATGACAATTAACATAAACATTTTTAAACTTTTTAAAAGTTTCCAAAAGGTTTTAATGAGCTATTGCTCAAAATGCTTAAAAAAGAATTAGCTGCTGATCTGTATATCAGCAAAAAGTAATTTCATATTAAAATTCTTGTAAAATTTGTAATTCACACCAGGTCAAAAATGCAGATTGTGATTTCTCCCCTGCCAGCTGATTCCAGCAGTTCAAAGGCTTGATTTATGGAAATATTTAAATGCCTTGCTTATTCTATAATTCCATTTTGATGTAAATTGACTGACTCCTTCAAAGCATGGTTAAAATTGTCCAGCAGCATTTAGAGAATTTATATACGTATATATCTCTGCGTGTGCACGTGTGTAGTTGATAAACACATATTTAAACATAGTTCATTTTCAACTTTGAAATTACTAATTCTGTCTTAAATTCTGGCACACATAATTTGCTAGACAGAGTTCTTATAATTATTTCCGGGGATGCTAAGACAGCATAGCATGTATTTCTCTTGTTTTAGGGCTACTTTGGCCAGACTACTCCCAAACAGCTTGAGTAGATATACCTGGAGAACTGTGTTGTAGCATTTTATTCATGTCTGGTCACTTTCTCATTAAAAAAAAAAAAAAAAAAAAAAAAAAGGATAAAAATTGGTTTAGGAAACAACCATTCCTACTGGCAAAATGTAAAATTAATGTTTCCTTAAATAATGTAAAAATCAAAGGGGAAGAGCGCCTGAAGGTTTTTCTCTGAATTGACTAACTGGAGGTGGCCATTCAGATTTCTTTGTTTAAGTAGTGGAAATGCAGAGTTATAATACCTTCTCAGTAAAGTGAGGTTTGGATTATTGTTCTGATTTTGAAATGCTTTCTTACTCAGAATTATTGATGGATGTGATCTGATGCCCTTACTTCAAGGAAAAGTTACCCGATCCAAGCATGAGTTCCTCTTCCATTACTGTAATGCATATTTAAATGCAGTGCGCTGGCATCCAGGAAACAGTAAGTAAACTTGTCTGTTCACATTTTAAATATTTCATATAAATTTTATTGCGGCTTGAAAAGAATCAGGAAAAAAACTTGGGCTATAGTAACAAATAAATTGTTTAAAATATCTAGCCTTTTGCCTTCTTTTTCACTTTTCTTTTTGCTAGAATGTGCCTATTCACCATTTTACTGTTTGATATTAGTTTGGTGCTATGCATTAATATTACATATCAATACAGTACTGAGATCTATGGTATCTGAAACTATTTTTTTTTAAAACTTGCCTGAGAGAGAGTCTGTGTTACAGAATGAAGTAGTCAAGGTTAAGTGTTACATCTTCCTATAAATGTACAGGTAATAGGATGGCTTGCTTAATAACAGCACAAGTATGATGTCAGCCTGGCCATTTTTATTATTGGGATTGCAAAGTGTAGGAGAATCACCAAGTCAAAGTCATAATTATCCAGTAAATGAATACACTATTATAGGGTCCCGTTTCATGCTTTCTATAAGCAACATAATTCCACTTTGTAGGCCAAAGAAAAAAGCATTTCCCACTGGTTTACTCCTTTTTAACTAACAGCTCACTGTTTCTGATAGCAACTTCCACATTAGCCAAAGCCTATTTCCCTTTCTATAAAAATCTCTGCACTGAATGAAGTCAAACACACATTTGTCTTGTCTCAGCTGACACGCAAAGTGATGACTCGTATTACAGCTTGAATATGATGATCCAAGACAAGCTTCGGTGTAGCATTTTTTGGTTTAAGTACCTTGTAAAAGGACTTGCTTAATAGTTAATGTGCAAACTTAAAATGAGTTGGAAACTTTTTCTTCTTGGTCATCTGTAGGCTGACTCTCTAACTGTCTTGGACTTTAAACTAGGAAAAAGGAAAATATTATATATAACATTTATTTACCACTACTTTGGTTATATGTCCTGTATTTGATAAATAATCATTAGAAAGAACCAAGCAATTGGAAGATGTGGTTATCTAGTACCATTTTGTAGCTGAGGTTGGATGAAATTATTCTGCATCGTGATGAGGAAATAAGGAGGCAGAGCTCCAGGCAGGCAGAGAAGTTTTTTTTCTCAAACATGCACCTTTGCAAGACGAAGCACCCCTTGTCTGAGGAAAGGCTCAGCTTTGTTATTCGCTGAAGGGGAATTTAGTGGAAAATGAAGGGGAGCAATGTTGAGGGACATCGTAGTTACTTGAGGGGCAACGATATAGATTGTGATTCTCCCTTTATCCTTTCTCCAAGGCAATCAAAAGAGAAAGCCCACTCAGAACCTGGCAATAACAATTTCATAACACTGAGCTAATATTTGTATGGAATGGTTTTTGCTGTACTACCTTGTCAGCCTACATTGTAGTGTGAGAGTAGGCAGTAGTCAGATATTCTTCTCTACTCTCTTCCGTACCAGTCCCCTGGCAGTGCTCAACACCTTCTTCTTTCTTACTTGCCCAGTGTCAGATCTTCAGAAATGCCTTTTCCATGTAGACAATGCGATCATATTTGTAAAGATATTTGTCGCAGTCAGCTAAAGATTTGCCCCTTCTTATCTCTCTCCCATGTGTTATTGTTGTACAGAGATAAATGTACTTGCATTACAGCTGTATGCACCTGATGCTATCTGCATTGCTGTGGGTACTCATGTGGAAAACCGAGTATGTTTGGTTTTTCTTCTGATAGCAGCTATATACAAAGCAACTGATAAGTTCAAAGTGCATTATATTACTAGTTAGAGTGTTATTGTCTTCTAGCCTCCCACCACAGCTCGCTTTTTACAGCTAATCTCAGAGTCCATCCACAGTCACTATTTCTGCTGCTAAGTGATGTTTTAGTATGTGAAAATGAACACAAGAAAAGCAGAAATATAATGCTTTTTTTTTCCTGGAGAAACAATTATTTCATATATTTAATTCAAAATGTTGCAGAGCTTTTGCCTAGCAGCTAACAACTAAATTAGAAGTATCCTATAGCAACAGTTCATTCCCTATACTTAGGAATACATCCAAGAAGGTGAATGAGGCCATGTTCATTAAAGGCAGACTAGAAAGCTGGAAAATTGTGCAACTTTCACTTAACCTCAGCATGCTACTATTATCAGTTATAAGGCTGTAAGACTTCAGGGTTTGGGTATAGACTGATCACCATTCCTAACTCTACAGGTATTCCATGTCTAACACGCTTTATGACCTAAGTACCACATTCCTCCATGAGCACACACATTTTCCAGTATCCAGAAATGACTGTAGGATCTCTAACCTTTTAGTTGCACCTTGCAAATGACTAGTCAGGCGAATAGCATTTAATTCCCAGAGGACCTCCAGAAGCATATATTTAATGCTTTTAAGGATAGTCTTGAAGAGGTGGTATTCCTTATCTAAGAAAAATCCTGACATTCTTGGAAAAAAATTCATCAAGGACCAGTTGTCTCTTTCTGTGTACTGTAAATGATCTTTCAGACCAGGAAAGACTTGTGTTGTTCTTGATCTGTATTCCCCAGATAGTTAACTAGGTTGACTACAGGTACTTTGGAATTATGTAGAAACATGCTAGCTGAAGATTATGCCTGTACATACAGGCCAAATGCTGACCAGCTCTGCTTCCCACTATACCTGAGGCTCAGCGGAAGAAACCATGGCAGTATGAAATAAATAACCCCAGCCATGTTCAGCATCTTCTGCGCTGCTCTGGTGGTGGACCCTTATCAGAAGGACCCAATTGTCCAACTAGTCTGAGACTACATTATAGATTGCCGATCCCTTAATTAAATTTGCAATTTCTATTAATTCTACAAATGCCCTTTTTGAAGAACAAAGTGGCAACAGCTAGAAATTTGTAGAAGAGAAAGCTACAACTGCTAAGGAAAATTATGTTTATTTATTTATTTATTAAATAAAGTACAATCCATTCTAAATAAAGGGTAAAGGTGCATATATTGCATATATGCACTTATTAATGCGTATGTTGTCATATTTCTTACCTTATTTATTTCCTGGGAAGTCTTAGTTAGTATGTCAGCTTCAGCTTGTGTATTCCACTTTTTTTCCTAGATACCCAAAGTGTAGGATTAGCTTTGATCCTAAGAAAAAATGCATATATCAGGAAACAAAAGGGAAGCAAAAGTTCTGCTTAATCATTTGGTATCTTGTTGCCTCCATCACTCCACAGTTCCCTTAGTAACTGTCTTTGCCATTGTTAGATTTCCACTGTGTTTCAGTCTGAAAAAAAAAAAGCTTAATTTTTCACTCTTAGGCTACATATATGAAACAGCTGAATTTAGTGTATGAGAAATTTGCAGTGTTTGCACACCTTTCCCTTGCTTGCAAGTTTCTAAAGTCTGACTTAGAGGTGTGTTTCTCTCCCCTCGAGGGAAGGTCAGAAGCTCGAGAGTAAACAATTACCATTTTACATTTATACATTTAGTAGCTAAGTGTTCCTCATAACTAAATCAATACACATCTTCATTAAGACATATTACTTAGGTCAGTTATTGCATTCACAATATACTCTCCCCTTCATCAGTCCTTTGAAGGAGCATTTAGAGGATGTGTGCTACGTAATGCTCTTCTCAGCCAACACTACAAAATTTAAGCCTTATCCTTTCTAGAGAGACATGAGAAAAAGACTCTGTTTCCTCTACACTGCTTCAGTTTCTCAGCCACAGAAAATAAGCTAACACCATTTGCTTCTTCATCTCTCTTTGATCCCCTTACATTTTGCCTGATACTAAAAAATAATGCACATTAATCTTCACATTCTGAATTAAAAAAGGAATGAAGTATCAGGCAATTTTCTTTGCTTATGATTCATGTCTCGCTCTCACAGGCTCATGCATGCTGACACTTGTTTTTAGTGCCTTGGAAACAGCCATGACATACAGTTCTAGTCCTTGGAGGATGATTTCCTGCTATTTTGAAACCTTATAAATATGTGTAATTTAATTGATCTGTTAAAAATACAGAGAGTAAGACATGCTAAAACAGAGTCAGCAAAGTACTGTGATTTCCCATTATCAATCTTACTCTCCACAGCTGCCTGGTGTACCATATAAGTACCAATATATGAAAGCAACACCTTTGGGAAAAAAAGATCCCAAAACTTTTCATTCTACCTAGTGGGGTGTAATCACTTAGGGTTTTTTAATAGTTGAACATTTACATTTAAAACAAAGCAGGTGTAGGATTTGCCTTTACTTTCTTGAGCTGAGCCACCCAAAGTTTTGCGCAGCTTTCTGTTAGTTGTGTACGTCAGATTATGCTTTCGCCTCATTTAACTCTGATCAAATGTTCTAATAGCGCAAGCAGACCAGTACTTGTCTATTTGCTAAAGTTATAATTTAGCATAACTGAATACTAAAAAACTATCAAGAGTTCTGTCTCCAGAACATTACTGGCATATGAATCAGTACTATTAAAAATGCATTGCTATGACAACTTAATTATAAGGAGAGAATTCATCAGATACAGAGAAAATCTACAGTTGAATGGAACTACTGCGTCTTTCAGGATCCTCTGATTGTGCACAAAATTTTCATTTGATAAGGAGGAAATATATTGTAATCCTGTGTAATAAACATTGAAAAATGTAATGCAATACAGTCTGTACTATAAAGACATACTATTCTTCACAGTATTTTGGTACTACTAATAAAAAGATACTAATGTTCCTGATAAATGCTAGAGTGACTTTACTAGCAGCATTTCAACTTTTCTATTTCAAAATGAATTTCATTATTCAGTGGAAAATGTCATTCAGTAAACAAAAGGAAAAGAGACTTGCTATGGCAAGTTAAGTTGAAGCACAGTAGACAGTAGACTCAAACTAGCTTATCATGCAAATATAATGACTTTTAAAGACAGTAAAAGTTCACTGAAAAACTTTACATAGAAATTTTCTGCTTTGCTTCGCTTAACAAATAGAATATATTTCAATTAATGTGTATTCTGGGTTTCTTGTATGTTGTGACCTACTGCCATTACTGAAAATTGTCCAATCAAATTCACCAACAAGGGTTTTTTTCTGTATTATTGTAGTATTTATAGCTATTGTGATTCCTGACTGTTGCAATGTCCTTCAGCATCCAACTGTATACAGTATTCATGAGAGATATTTTGTTCTTTGTCTAGGGATGAGGGGATCTTCCAAGTCATGCATTTAGCCTTTTCTGCAGTATCAGCTGTTACATGTTAAAAACAAACAACAAAAGAAGAATGAGGGAGGAATGTTTTCTGTTTTGTAGCTTTCAGACTGTGTATGCAGGATAAATTTATAGAATAGGGTTTTTCTTTGAGAGGTTCCTCCAGGTTCTGTTTGACTGAAGACACTGGAGTCATAATAAAGAGAGGACAAAGCAGGAAAAATCTGCTCAGAAGGGCCATTTTGTAACAACTTCTGGTTTGGACAAGTATAGCCTTTCTTGTGAAATGGAATTAAAATATGACGTATTTCTGAAGAAGTGCAAGTACAAAGAGGAATACCTTGCACTTTTCCTTACCTCTAGAAAGGACTATGATATGCATACCTTAAGGGGTAATAAGGGTTACCTTAGTAATTAAGATGGCTTGCACTGTTTACAGTGCCATTCTTAGCTTCATTTTTGGTAATATCACATTGAGTCTTGATAGTTAAAAACTGTAAACTGAATGCATATGCTTAAAGAACACTAATTTGTGAGCACAAGATTGTCCTGAGAAGGAGGGATTGAAGGAGACAGAGTCTAGGCAGGCAGCAAAAACTGAGAAACCTCTATGAAGCTCTACAAAACCAGCTTAAAACTCTTTTTTTCTTCAGTCAGGTTCTCAGTGTGAGGGTAGGTGAGGCTAGTGGTTCTCAGTAGCAAATGGAAATGCATTAATTTGTATGTGAGAGATATTTTGGAGTATAAGTGGTGTCAATATACTTCTATTTGAAAATGCCAAACCTTTCTTGTTCAGTCCTCTTAGAGCATTTAAGAAACATAATCATTCAGATACCATGAAGAAAATTAACAGTTCTATTTTCTCTAAAGTAGAAAGTATTAGAGATATTGCTAAATACTTGGTATTTTAGAGATCTTTCTTAATATTTCTTCTACTTTCTCTAATATAAACGATAAATTTCAATTCATACATTCTTTGAAGCCTTATAAGTGGGTTTCCCACCTTCCTTCTCATTACTTTCTTAGTAATAGGAGAGCATTTTTTTCATTGTATTGTTTGCCATACAGTGAATGAATGCTATGGTAGCTTCATAGGTAAACTTTGGGATGTGCCTGTCATACCCAGTAGACCCATTGGCAGAACCCATGCTCTTGCACAGGTTTTTCCTATTCTTTTGATTGCTTCCCTGAGGAGCTTTTTTCCATTTATGGTTTACTTGCTTTCTCTGTGGTGAACAAAGGATGTAGAGGATGCTGTTACAGATTAGTAAGGATTCACATTGACCCTGAGAATGCCAGCAGTTTTAGTTACTTGCTTTTGTTCCTTAGCAATACAAAGGAAGGTAAATTTAACAGAAGTTTGATCCAGGACCTTCTTCCTTTGCACAGCCTCTTCAAAAGGAGACATAATACTACCATGTGACTGTAACTGCTGTCAAGGAAACATTTTGTTTTCTGGCAAAGAAATATCTTTTTTTTAATCAAATCTTATTGCACCAATCTCATATCTTTTCTCAGAAAAGAACAGATGGGAAAGGATAAGAAAGAATAAACATTGGAAGGAGTAAGATTTTCCTATTGTCACAATTATTTTTTTCTTGCTTTCTAGCTAGAAAGAATAGACTTCTTTAGTCACAGTAAAAATGATGTAGGAACACTTTTGTCTCAGAGAGTCATTCCCCCAGTGAAAGACCATGGTAAATGTCCTTTGACATTGACATGCACACAGAGTTTCAGTGATCATATCATAGTGCTTTTTCTTCATATAAAAATAGCAACCATAACATACTGGTCTATTGTATCCCAGATACCCTGACCTAAATTAGTAATGTTCTTAGTGAAAAGAGAAAGGTTGACAGGTTTAGTGATGATATAAAGGCAAAGGCATTTAAAGTAGCTAATTCAGTATTATTTAAACTTCAGCTTGAATGGCTTGCTGTCAGATATTGTATCATGCACTTGTGACAGTACAAAAGAAAAATCTTATGGATTTTTTTTTCTGTATACTCCACAGCTAACACTTAAATAGAAAAAAAAAATCTGCATTAGAACAATTGTCTGATAATTTTGTATCTATTTATAAAGTTAGCAGTAGTCAAAACAAATGTAAATAACAACTACATAAAAGAATAGATAAAAATGCACGGTAACTTTCAAAAATGAATTTCAGCTTACCAAGTAACATAAAAAGTGGGTCTTCAACAATTTCTGGAGCGTTACACTTCCAAAAATATCTTTAGGTCACTATTGGATTTGAGCCTGCAGCATTCTTCATGTTACATTCAGAACATAGTGCTGATTCATCCTAATTTTAAAATCAGATTCAAATGGCATATGTTTTCTTAGGCAATGTTCTTCAAGGGAAGTAGTTAATGCATGCAGAACCCACATAGGGTATTTTGTGTGCCACAGCCTCTGACATCCTATTACTCCTAGAAAATAAGCAAAGTGTTTGTTTATTAGAGAAATTCCCTGGAAACCTGACTGTCAAGAGCAAGGTGACTTCTCAGTATGCCATAAAAGATCATGCCATGAAAGGCAGAAGAAATAATTATAGGAGGAAACAGTGGCTGCTCGGAGAGTGGGTGCACTTGGACAATATTATGCTAGAGGCCAGTGTGTATCTGCGGATGATGTGCACTCTGTACCATGTAGGTACTTCTGAATCTAAAGTCCTGATCAGTATTTTGGAAAGCTGACACAACCAGAAATATTCAATAATCAGTGTAAATGTCCTCAGCCTGAGAAAAGCTTATGTCTCAGTACAAACTGTGACTTTCCTGTTGATTTCAGACCAATTTTTATTCGGTCTCAAACTATTGGAGGACACAATGCATTACATTTTTCAAGTAACTTTTGTTAAGACATCCAGACTTTCCTGAAACTAAAAGTCAAAAACCCCACATCTTTTTAATTTTGATTCTTGTTTTGTTGTTCTTAGAAGAAAAATTTTATAGATGGATTTGTGCAAAAGCTTTTTGAACCCGAAAGATGCTGCACTTCACCAGTAATTTTTGCAATAGTTATCTCAATGATGTCTTAGTAGAAAGGCAAAGTCCATCAAGTAGTATAGAACAAGTTCCTGGAGATTATGACATTTTTCAAATTTATTCATTATTCTAAGGTTTACCAAATAATTTATTGAAAATAATTCTTCAGCTGAAGTTCAGGCATATTCTGCAAAATAATGAATATAATGCATATATTTTTATTGACTCTGTGGTCTCCTAGATGGGGGACTCTAATGCAAATGTGTGAGACTCACTGACACTCAATCCTCTTCAACGTTGGCATTTTAAAGCAAAATGGGTTTCTAGCATTCATAGTAGGAGGGCAAATATAGAAATGATGGTGCAGTCACAACATTAAAAGTCAACAAGACCATAAAAAACCCCATAAAGATCATGATACTTTAGTACTTAGAATTAACACTAGTGCAATAAAGAAAGGCTGACCCTTTTAGTGTTAGGAAATGTTAGTCCCATAAAATAATTTTGTCATTACGAAGTGTGTGCTAATTTTTAATTTACAACCTGTTACCTGTCTGTTGTGCCCTAATTTTTAAATGGTATGATATCACAGAAACAAGCTTCTCAATCATCTCACTTGCTCAGTGAGAAGAGTAGTCTTTAAGACTCAGTAGAGTCTTCAAGATTAAATTAGTTATATTATCTGGGCTCTCTTCAATGCCATAGTATGATGTACAAGCAGAGTTTCATTCTGTAGCTCTGATCCATCCATATGGTCCCGTTCAGTGACAAGTGGAGATTGAATCTCAGTCCTAGAAGCATTATAGTTACCTTAGCGACAGTTCATATCCTTGATAGCAAAACTACTTAGCCAGCAAAGCTTTATAGTTTGGGCTCAACAATGTCTTGGTCTATTGTGCTGCTGCTGATTCCAAACCAAAGGTAATTGTCTGCTCTAGGCCTTCCTTATAGAATTGTCATTTTGGAAGGTTTGAGTTGATTCACACCTTTTTCTTCTTTTTCTCAACAGACGAAGTGCCACCCCCAATTCCAAACTCTAAATACATTCTATCTTCCAAAAGCCACACTGTTAACTAATCATTTGGTGTAGCTGCTAAAACACTACCATGATACATATACACAAAGTTAAGCGGAGGGAGGCAATAGCAAAGTATGGTCTCATGAAGATTTTGCTACTGCTAACTTTACAAATAGATAAAAAATTATAAGACAATTATTCTAACTCAAATGGTCTTATGAAGATTTTGAGTCTAGCTCTACAAAAGTATGAGGTAGAAATGCTAGACAAAACATTGTGAGTAAATAAATCTACCTGAGCAGAGAATGACTTATTCTCTAAAAATGGTATCTCAGCACTCTGTGGAGTTTCTTTTGAATGCATTTTTCTCCAATTCTAGAAGGCTGTGGAAAACACTAAAATTAGGACTTATTAGTTCTTCATGGCCATGGTGTCTTAGAACTGCAAACCCTTTTGTCCAACTAAGGTCTAGGTACACTCCTTTTCCTACAGCTGGCCATGGAGGCAATTTTGTGCCCTTTCTTTACTTCCCTTCTTCATTTCTCAAATTATCCCAACATTCAGCCTAGCAGCTGTTACCTTTTTGTCCTAGACATGGTCATGTAGTATTAAGGGAAAATGCAATTCCTGCTTACATCATATAGACTGTGGATATTAAGGCATCTATATAAAAATGGAATTTGCTGTAGCATTTCCCTCTCTCTTTTGTGCAGCATACCTAACTTAGAAACTAAGACAATGCTTTTTGCATGAAAGCTTCTCCCATTTTTTTTAATCTGCATCAGCTGCACTGTACAATATTATGTTTTCATTACCTGGTTTCTCAAAGCCTAATCCCCAAACTTAATTTTGATTCAGAAGTATTATATAAAAGTTTTTAGTTATGAGTTGCTCCTATGGAGGATGATACTGACAGTTCTGTAATATTGAGTGGTAAATTGTTTGTAGTATTTATAGTTGACAATGACTTTTGGATACTGAAAACAATGCAGTTGCTACTAAAGCCAATTTTCAGCTATAGCCAGAGGCTCTAAGAGCATATGTCTATGTGATTCAGAAACAACTGTAACCCATGAGTGTTCAGGTCAGTTTTCAAAAAGCAGGTTAGAAGAAAGACAAAGATAAACAAAACTTTTTTTTTTTCCCCCCAGAGAAAATCAGTTTCATCAGTAAGGACTGTTTGTATGTATGCCATGAAGGCATGAGCTTATGCATAAGTATGTGGAGAAACATATGATGTTTCACAGAAGTGAGGATGGTTTGAATTGTGCTGTGAGAGGGACTTTTTACCATAAAGGCTTGGAATTTGCTAAAAAACCTAAATCTCATCTGCAAGAATTCATTCTAATAGAGCTGGTCAGCATAAGACCAAAGCTAGAATCAAGTGAACGAGGGAGAGCAGAAAATGCAGCCGTTGTGTCATGCTGAAATTGAGGGTTTGAATAGCGGATTTTTTTTTAAGCAAATATAGAAAGCACATAGAATTCTGTTTGGAGTCCTGATTGCAATGGTCACTTTTAAACTTTGAAGGAAAACTTTGATACTTCATACATTATTTTGATTTTCATTCTCTATTTTTGTCTTTTTAGTATGGAAAAAATGTTAGTAATCTTTAGCTATAGAAAATGCAATATGATAGTTGAAATAGGGATTATAATAAAATGAAATCCATTATGAAAAATGGATTATGATACTTGTAATTCTTGGATTATGACATTTGAGTTTATCAAAATGAGCAACATTTACAGTTTTTTACAGCTAAAATTATTCTATTGAATATCATACTTTGACAGTTTGCAGATTTATCCTTCCGAAAATCTTGCAAAATCCATTTATAGGCTTATTTTAGCACAAGAGTAAGTACTGAAAACAAATGTCTGAGTTTAGTTTCACGGTCACTGGTAACATAATCAGTCAGTGGATAGAAAAGCAACTGGGAATTGGAAAAAATTGTACCAGAATGCAGGTTGTTCATTCATCTGCTTCAGTTCATTCAGCTCTGCCCTAGCAGAGCTGTTAGGTCATTTAGAAGTTCTGGGGATCTCAAGAATGCCAAGTAGCTCCAAACACCAGGACTGTGCAGTGGCAACAAAAGGCTGACTTAGAAAACCCTGTTGGTGTCTACAATGAGGCTGTAATAATCAAGAAAAGGTGCTGAGAAATACTTTAACTGGATTTTGGAATTTGATAATAAATACAATGCCTGTAGCTCCTGAGCATTATCAAAGGCCTCTTTTTTACCCCTTTATGCCAAAATTTTTCAGCTTTCCAGTTAGGAAGTGTTTTAATTTCTGCCAGTGCTTTTAAATAGTTACAGGATACCGAGTTTTGGGAAGAAAAAAAAAAAAAAAAGAGAAAGAAGGAAGTTCTGAGAAGTATATTTGAATGTTTAGCAACTAGCAGGTTGAACTAAAGAAAAGTGAAGGTACCACTTGTATTTCACAGAATATTTTTGAGTACATATCTTTCAAAGCATTTAATCCCATTTTAAGTAACCATGAGAGTGTTCATATTTTGAAGACTGAAAATATGCAAAAGTCAACATATTACTGTGTCTCTTTAACATAGCTTAAACATGAAAAACTTTATAAATTGCTATCTCGTAATCAGGTGAAAAATAAGTATAAATTATTCAAATGCTGCGATGGATTATTCCATTAGTCCTCAAACTTGGGATGTTGGCAAATGATTACAACTAGCAAGGATAGTGTCTACATGCAAAACTGACTGAGTATTCCCCACCAGGTATTTCTTCATATTGTCAAGCTTGGTGTATAAATATTAATTCTTTCATAGAGAAGGGTTATTGCCATGGCATGAAAGAACCAGCAACAGGTTTCTACCTCGTCAACATTTGAACCTCAGTGCTTGACTGAGCCCATCAATGCAGCTTCTGCCTAGACACACAAGAAAAAGTTCCCATGACAATTATACTTGCTCTTTCCTAACCCATTTCAAGCTGTTTATTCACTTTGTGGACTAAATTGACTTCAGATATATCATTACCACTATTCATTGTTCGATTTTGTATTTCAGTTGCTACATATTCTGATGAAGTGTATGAGAACACTTTGTGTCTCAGGCAGGGAGAGGAGCACCTTTAGGAAGGCTTGAATCATCTGTGTTCTTTGATCATCCAAGGATCTACATAGCTGTGTAATATGTCTGTGTAGGGGCATCTTATTCCTCCTCTGATAAATTTTGGTCTGTTCATGGAGAGATGGCTGTGGAAGCAAACAACCTTTTTGACATTTAAGTTTTTGGTCTTTTTATTTAGATAGACAAGAAGAACGTAGTGATCCAAAGTTCTGAAGTTAAAACTAGGCAGACTTGTGAGATTCAACAAGGCGGGAAAATCTTTCAAAGTAAAGGTGAGGATATGAGTGATAGGAAAATTGTTTACCAAGTGCATGTGCCTGGCTTGATTTCCATTTGAATGCAGTTTGACTGGGAGATTTCCTAATCTCTAATCCTAACTGAATTTGAGGTTCCTTTTTATGTCTACACAGCCAAGACCTCAGTTAGGAATACTGACCCAGTATCAGTAAAGAAACAGATTTTAAGCTTGGGCACGCTCAGTGTGAATGCCAGCTAGTCAGACACATCTTTGGTAGTGTAAGAGAAAGTTAAGCAATCATGTAAACATTGCCTGAATTCGTATGTTTCAATTAATCACTAGACTGAGGTTGTGATAAACGTCTGTCAGTGTACGATGCACTATATAGTATGAAGCAGAATGGATTACTGCAAACCACTGCTGAATGCTAAAACAGACCTGTTTTACAACTGAAAATCATTTATGTAATCCATTTTCTTTTCCATTGCAACAGATGAGGAATGTGTGTATGGTTACATGCCTTGTAGAGAATAGCATAAAAATGCATAGAAGGAGCTACAGTAATGAATACAATAGGAAAACATTTCCTGGTATTTCCTGCTACTGTTACTATTGTAACAGATCTTTAAAGAGTATTTTGACAAAGAAACCAGCTAAAATTGAGAGATGAAGACTGAGTTTGCAGAACTATGAATTAAAAATTGAATGTAAGATTCAGAAGCTAAGAAAACAACTACCAGTATGCAGATGTTTGCATTTCACAATATCCTTTGAGTGCTGTCATCACTCTTAACTGCAGTGAGGAGGGAGGGCATATATAAAATTTATATCTTGTCATGTAATGCCAAAAGCACTTTCAGTAGTTTTGAGGAAGTACAATGTGCAACTGAATTACTTTAGACGGCAAGCTGTTTTATATTTATTTATATTACTTCCTAAAATAATGGGTTAAAGCTATAAAACTAAACCATGATCTATGGGAACATACTCTTAGACCTGTAAAATGATGTAGGATTTCATGCTTAAGGATGAAGCTGTCTTTGTTTAACTCATCTTTGTAATTGTCTCGTGTAACAGAGCTGTAATAGTGCCACAGTAAATAATAATAAATGTTGGATTAAGTTTGTGACGTAAGTGCCCTCTTCAAAGATACTTTGAGGCATGCTAGAATTATTACATTGAATTATATAGTTAGTTAAAAATAGGAGATCAAGCTAAAGAGAACAAATATTGTCTGTACCACCTCATTCACGGCAGCAGTCTACCTACCCTCCTTCAACTGTACTTCAGAGATTGGAGAGAAAAAAAAAAGATAATTTATGTTGCCACTCGTATTATGAAGAAAAAACTCAAAAAAACCCCAGCCTTCATGGCCCATGAAAATTACTGGCTAGAATTTTTAAGTTAGGATCTGGTTTATAGTCATTTTCAGGAGAGAAATCAAACATTGCCTTAAATCCTAGCAATTTTGTCTTTTTTATACATAAAAGTGTAAGGAGATACAACACAGAGAACGAAGGACAATGACTAGAGATTCCTAGATCCGTTGCTGCTTTCTTCTAGTATGAGATGAACTCACTCCAGGGCTGATTATATCTAAGTTAAGGACTCCGGATATTGTGTAGGACTGTTCTATTCTGCTGAATCGCTCCAGCAGGCTAAAGAGGTGGGAAGGGCTTTGTTCAAATACTGCACCCAGGTCCATGTGCCACATAGCTCAAAACCACCTGAACTTACCTGGCTATAGTAGGTAGTATGTCATGTATACATATCCATGTACATGCCAGAAGAAGAAAAGGCAACAAGATTTTACCGATAGGAACTTGAGTAACTGAGGAGTTTATGTTTGGAGTCAGAGGATGTTGCTAAGCAGACATGAGTTTAAACTTCAGGGAGCTAACAAGAACACTGATTTTTCCACAAGCTAGAGTTGTCTAGTGAACATGACACTCGTCTTAGACTTGGTAAAACTTGATTCAGGTTTCTTCTTCCTGTAGACCTTGAGCCAACATTAAATAAATCCCTCACAGTGTATCGATCAGTATCAATGTAGGAAAGAAATAAACCAGTTTTTATTAAGTGTTTTACTAAGCAACAGCACAGATAGCCAAAAAAAATAATTTATTCTTTTTTTTTTTTTTTTCTCAAACAGTTTTAAGTGGGAGATTTGATGGGAGTTGAGCAGCATATGTAGATCCTGGCTTAAACAATTAGTTGAGCACAGAGAAGCTCCAGTCACAGATTACATTGTACTTTGCTGAATTTAAACATGAGGTTGTTATTTGTATCCTAAAGCTAAGGTAGAAATACTTCATTGAACTGAAGGGAAACGAGATGAAATCATCCTCTCAGTAAATTCATGGGGATTTTAATATTCACTTCAGTGGACCACAACTCTACAAAAGATGTAGAAATGGAATTTAGAGTAGATAATGCAACAGGTAATTGAGGGATGGGGCAACCCAAATGGATTTGGTGGACGACCCATTCCTGGAAGTGCTCAAGGCCAAGCTGTATGTGGCTTTGAGCAACCCAATCTAGTGGAAGCTGTCCCTGCTCATGGCAGGGGGTTTAGAACTAGATGATCTTTAAGGTCTCTTCCAATTCTAACCATTCTGTGATTCTATGATTCTATGAATTCTGAGACAATCACCTGCACCAAAATCTTTATTTAAACTCTAGCAAAAGTTCATGAAGGATTTGTATTTCAAAAAGTTAGTAGAACACTAAGTGAAAGGAGTGTGCCGATAAAATGTCTTTGTCTTCTGCAATAAAGGAAATGAATGATAGTAGCACAAAAGTTACAATAGAAGACACCATCCATCAAGAGAGCTTTTAAAAAATACATTGTAGGGAACAATTGTGCAGTGGCAGGGGGATGAATTAGATGACAAAAAGAAAATTCATTTGAAATATCTAAAATGCGCTTTTGTTCTTATTTGCTACAACTGGAATAGAGGAAGCTGCATACATTAATATGTGAAAGATACAGACATCACATAAGCAGAGTCAATGCAGGTGTGCTGTAGCTAGTGATAATATTTCGAAGGTCATTGAGTGATCATTAAGGATGAGTAAGACTCATTAAAAAAATATACAGAAGTAACAGATATGAACAAGGAAGGCAAACCTCTATATTTTCTGGCCACATCAGTTAAATATGTTGGGTTTACATATACTTGAGAGGAGGAGATGTTTAACCCACTGTCTATGAACACTGTGCAGCAGCACCTTGTAGACAGATGTTTGATCTTAGAAAGCAAAATGAAAGATGGACTAGAGAATGCTGGAGAGACAAGAAGTTTGACTCCCTAACTTGGGTGATGCTTCACTCTAAAAGTGACTCCAACAAAACTGTGACCCCAGCACTCGTAGTGCTTTTACTGACAGAGCAATGTCCTCCAGCACCCAAGCAGAGTGAGCAGAGCTGAGTGCTGCTAACAGGGTCCATCAATAGTCTCCAACTAGGCAAAATGGTGATTCAGGTTCAAGGTCCATCCAGGGAGTCCAGTCAGGACCAGGAGGAGGTGGGAGCATAGCAGAGCTGGAAGAAAGGCTACAACCTAGGGCCATCCAGAGATAGGGCTGGGAACTGGCACTCATGCAGCACCGCTCGAGCAGGGACTGATGGCCTCGGGCTGAGCTGAAATGGGAATCCTGGTCTATGGGCAGCGTGTGTGGATGGAGGTCCACCCTAGGGCTTGGCAGGGGTGGTAAGGCTCTTTAGTGCCCTCAAGGCTCTTGACAGCTCAGATTTTTAGCAAATTCAGAGGATGGTAATGACAACGTGTAGATGTCTGCAGTGTAAAAACCTACAGCTGAGCTAACCTGAGCTAATCAGTCTCATCAAAAGAGAAACAAGCAGAATTCTTTTCACCCTAAAGCAGTCTTCTAACAAAAGTAAGAAGCAGATCACTATAGGCTTGTAACTGGCTTACATAAGAACCTCCACATTGCAGTGATCCAAAATTAGGTGAGGTGACCAGATTGTCAAATTGCATACTAAGAAGCAGCATAGTGATGAGGAATAAATCCTACTCAGTACCTTGGTTTTAAAATGAGAAATGCCTTGCCACCTTTTTCACAATGTGCAAAACATTAATATTTTGCTAAGTGTCAGGAATGGCACTATGGGAGTCTCTTGAATTTGAATGGGAGTTTTAGGATCATGTCATTTAATTGGTGTAATTTTTCTTTTAAATCAGCAGTAGTTCAAATAAGGGCCTGTCTACAAATATGCTATAAATATGATAGCCAGGTTAGACTGTGGAGTGAAATACAAAGAGTGAATTGTAGTACAGAACAGCATTTTATCCATGCATCAGTGTGGTAAAAGAACTGACAAGAATGGTTAGAAAAGGAAAATATCGATGAGATACAGATCCTGATTTGAGTTACACTAGCATGAAGATCTTTAAAATCTAATTAAGAAAGTGCCACTTGCTTTGCTTGTTCAATTTTCCTTTTAACACAAAACTAAAACAGTCATTTACCTTGTCTGTTAGCTATCAGCTCTCTCAGAATCTTTTTATTCTTTCTTACAGGTAAGTGTTTTTGGTGATTGGGGCAGCTCTTATGTGGAGGCATAGATGTCCTTCCCCAAAATCACTTTATAAACTTCATTAAGTCTCATTAAACCTCATTCCTTGTCACCAGCCTTTGTCTTAAGTGGCAATGTAGTCTATCAGAGAAATTGTACAGAAACTTGTAACACCTCGAATACTGTGTTCAGTTTTGGGCCCCTCACTACAAGAAAGATATCGAGGTGCTGGAGTGTGTCCAGAGAAGGGCAACAAAGCTGGTGAGGGGTCTAGAGCACAAGTTCTATGAGGAGCAGCTGAGGGAACTGGGGTTGTTTAGCCTGGAGAAAAGGAGGCTGAGGGGAGATCTTATCGCTCTATACAACTACCTGAAAGGAGGTTGTAGCAAGGTGGGGGTCCGTCTCTTCTCCCAAGTAACAACCAATAGGACAAGAAAAAATGGCCTCAAGTTGGCCAGGGGAGGTTTAGATTGGACGTTAGGAAAAAATATCTTCACTGAAAGCGTTATCAAGCATTGGAACAGGCTGCCTAGGGAAGTGGTCGAGTCACCATCCCTGGAGGTATTCAAAAGGTGTGTAGATGTGGTGCTTAGGGACATGGTTTATTGGTGGTTTTGGCAGTGTTAGGTTAACAGTTGGACTCGATGATCTGAAAGGCCCTTTCCAACCGAAATGATTCTATGATTCTATCACAGTAAGTAACAAGTTTCCATAGATACATAGACATATGTTTTACTCATATTTACACGTTTGCATGTTATAGTCTGCAGCAAAATTTTTTTCTTGAGATTTCCTTAGCAGTAGAAGGCAAGTGCTGCAGACCACTTTTGTGGTTTTGAGGGTTGCCATGCATGAAAAACACTGAAGTGTCAGTGTGATGTGTGGATTTATGTCTGTTCTCTACTAGTTCAGCTACACAATCCCATGAAATAGTGAAATAACATCAATTATCTAATTCAGAATATGTAAGTTGTGGGAGAAAATTTAATTTTCCTTTAGTAATGTCATGAGTCTTCAGGTTACTTACAGCACATTTTTGTTGGACAAAGAGCAGCCCCTTTCTCTCCTCTGAACTATGTCCTTTTACCCTGTTTTCATCCTTTTTCCATCTGTTTATTCCTCCCCATTTCTGAGCTTCTTTTCTCACTGATAGTGAAACCCCTTTTGATCCTCTTAATTGATCAAACCCTTGTGTGATTCTTTCCCCTCTGCAACTGCAGGAGCTGCAAACAACTCTGGCCCTCACGAAGGTTTTCCTGTCATTTGCCTTTTCTGTTTCTTAGTCTTACAAATTCCCTCCCTTCCACTATTCTCTAGAGAAGTGTCTTATCTTACAAGTGGTTTGGGGTTTTTTTGTGTGTTTTTTTGTGTGGGGTTTTTTTGTTGTTTTTTGTTTGTTTGTTTTGTTTTATTTGGGGGTGGTTTTTTTTGGTGGGTTTTTTTTTTTTTTTGGTGGTTTTTTTTTTTTTTTTTTTTTTTTTTTTAAGTTCTTTCTGGCTTCTTTCTTTGTTCCTGGTTTTCTTCTTTGATAATATCAAGAAGACATACCTTTCTGCACTGTATCAAACATCTGAGTCACTCGTTACTGTTTCTTGCTGAAGTCCATTACAATCATTTAATCTACTTGATTATTGAAGATATTTTGTTTCCCCTGCTTCCTAACTTGCTTTGTGAGCATCATCTTCACTTCATTTTCCCCCTTCATGTTTTTTTTCTCTTACTCTAGCTGATCTTGCCCATTTCATGGAGGCATCCCAAATGGTCTCCCAAATCCCTAGTTTGTGTTCAGTGTTTCAACCACAACAGCTGGAGGAAGCAGAACAAGCATCAAGTGTCATTTACCTAAACTATCTCATTAAGTATTTTAATTTGCTATCTTGATCCTCATATCAGAGCAGCTGCAGCTGAATTTGGGTGACACAGTATGGACATATCATTTGGTGAGTGTGAAATAACAGAACTGCCAAAGGGAAGAAGAGCATTTCTAGCTTGAACAGACACCATGAAACTGTTTATATGAAGCTCAAGAAAATGGACCTAATCAACTGATACACATTTCTGCTAACAATATTTTAGGTAGGAAAGTGTTTCTCCTGACAAGCATGACAAATACTGTTACAGTATTTTCTTGCCTCTGCTCTGCTCTGTGACAGTGGCAGCAGAGTTATTGTTAGGCTCAGGCAGAGCTATTTATACCCTGGGACTTGCAGTGCTCCATGCCATTCCAGCATGCCCCTACTTACTCTGGGAGTGAGAGACAAATAAGGGCACAGTGGGGGGTGTGTGTGTGTGTGTGTGTAATAATTAAATCCTCACCTTTTTTTAGAAAAAAATACCTTATTCCTAATCATAATAAGAACACAAACCCAACTTCCTGGTCAAGTTGGTTAAGTTGAAATGAAATAAGAGACTTTCTGGGTTTTTTTTTCTTATTTGCACTTCCCTTTCTCCTGGTTTAGATTGCAAACTAAGGGGCAGGAATGGCTGCAGCATGGAAGGCACAAGCCAAACCTCCTGTACACCAATGCAATGAACCATTCTTTAATAAAAACCAAACAAAAACAAAAAAAACTCCAAAAAAATCCCCCCAAAAACCTTGATTATTTTGTTTACTTCATGCATGACTGAAGAGTTTACCAGCCAAAATTATTAACTGAGTGACAGATCTGAAGTAACCTTTCATCAAAACAATTCCGACCTCTCCATTTAAGTCCTATATAGGCAACAGTTAAAATGTATTCATCTTCTTTGCAGCCCCATGAGACCTTTCTCTTTTCTTGTTTTTAGTAGGAAGGAGATTTTAGCAGGTTATAGCACTTCAGAAGGATAAGGCTTGTTTTTCAATATGCCACACACGTGCATTCCTTAAAGCTGGAAATTAGAAGGAGAGAGTCAAGGTTCTTTCCCTTTTCCATCCCTTACTGTCATCTGGAGAACAGCTGAAGATCTCTGTATCCATCTTGCATACCACTAAGGCAAGAAAATATTCCCATTGCTTTCCTAAAAGTCTTCTCTTCAAACTCGAGCATTTGTGCTGACTGGAGAACTGTGAAATGAAGTCTGGTTTTTGCATAGAGGGCCACACTGGCAAACTCCTGGATTTCTCTGAAATACCTTAACCTGGAAGAGGTCCATGTGAAAACAGAAAAAAGGCTTCCAGAAATTTTCTTAGGAATAAATTTATATGAGTCCCTGCTGAACATCTTTAAGAGCACATCCTGTACTTTTGGCGTTTAGGTTTAATTCAGGATTTTGAGGGATTTTTGCGTTGTTTGAACATATGCTCATTAGTCACATTAATCTGCATCCCAGACCTTCAGTAAACTTCTACTTTCCATTTCTTCAAATGTATTAGTTCCAAATGATAGGCTCATAACAACCCTAATGAAATAGGTTTAAACTTTTCTATGCCCCCTAAGACTCAATTTCCAGCTGAAACACTGGGTATTATAACATCCCCAAGCTATCAGGTAATATCCTTTTTGTAGTCCTAATTGGCTTAATACCTGCACAATTTTTCCAACTTTTCTTTCTAAGGAGGCAAATACCTATTTACTTTCAGCTATTCACCACAAAATTTAACACCATTTGTAACCTTTTACTAGTTTCAGATTCTGGCAAACACATGCATTTTCTAACAGTGGGACAAAAACTGTTGTCATGTACTTCAGATACTAAACTACATATACTATAGTCTTTACAATAAAAACAAAATTCAGTCACTCACAATTTTTTTAATATTTAGGGCTGACTGATACTTAGATTTTTGCACCATGTCACTTAAAAAAGGTTGCTTTCTTTAACTCAGTTTTTTTACTCTGACAAAAGGAACAATTTTTCCATGTTGTCATTTACGCTTGACTGATGTAATTTTCAAAATAAAACAAAAATATTTTCTCAGAAGATTTCCTAAGTATCCTAGTAGCTTTCTAAAAGAAAAAAAAATCAACTATCTGAAACAGCTGTAAGGAAGCATAAATTACCTTTGTCCTCAACTTTTTAAAATAAATGAGTATTCAGTATTCTTTGGCACAAATTTCTAGGATACTATTTCTACTTTTCACTTTTAAAGTTACTTTGCATAGTTATTTCTTTAGTTTTAGATATTCTTTTTTCTATTTAAAGGTTAAACACTATCAATTTTCAGATTAATGATTTAGAATACTTCATTAGTATTCATTAGCTGTGGATGTTGTCTACCTGGACTTTTGCAAGGCTTTTGACACCGTTTCCCATAGCATTCTACTGGAGAAACTGGCTGCTCGTGGCCTGGACAGGTGTACCCTTCGCTGGGTAAAAAACTGGTTGGATGGCCGTACCCAGAGAGTGGTGATAAATGGAGTTAAATCCAGTTGGTGTCCAGTGACAAGTGGTGTCCGCCAGGGATCGGTGCTGGGACCGGTTCTCTTTAATATCTTTATTAATGATCTGGATGAGGGGATTGAGTGCACCCTCAGTAAGTTTGCAGACGACACTAAACTGGGGGGGGCGTGTTGATCTGCTTGAGGGTAGATTGGCTCTGCAGAGAGATCTGGACAGGCTGGACAGATGGGCTGAGGCCAATGGTATGAGGTTCAACAAGGCCAAGTGTCGGGTCCTGCACTTGGGTCACAACAACCCCATGCAGTGCTACAGACTGGGGGCGGAGTGGCTCGAAAGCTGCCTGGCAGAGAAGGATCTGGGGGTGTTGGTGGACAGCCGGCTGAGTATGAGCCAGCAGTGTGCCCAGGCAGCCAAGAGGGCCAACACCATCCTGGCCTGCATCAGGAATAGTGTAGTGAGCCGGAGTAGGGAAGTAATCATCCCCCTGTACTCGGCACTGGTGAGGCCTCACCTCGAGTACTGTGTTCAGTTTTGGGCCCCTCACTACAAGAAGGACATTGAGGTGCTGGAGCGTGTCCAGAGAAGGGCTACCAGGCTGGTGAGGGGTCTGGAGGACAAGCCTTATGAGGAACGACTGAGGGAGCTGGGGTTGTTTAGCCTGGAGAAGAGGAGGCTGAGGGGTGACCTTATCACCCTCTACAACTACCTGAAGGGTGGTTTTAGAGAGATGGGGGCTGACCTCTTCTCCCACGTGGCAAGTGATAGAACAAGAGGAAACGGGTTCAAGTTATGTCAGGGCAGGTTTAGATTGGATATTAGGAAGCATTTTTTCACTCAAAGGGTTATTAAACATTGGAATGGGCTGCCCAGAGAGGTGGTGGATTCACCATCCCTGGAGGTGTTTAAGAAAAGGGTAGATGAGGTGCTTAGGGACATGGTTTAGAAGTGGGTGTTTTTAAATCAGGGTAGGTTAACGGTTGGACTTGATGATCTTAATGGTCCCTTCCAACCTCACTTATTCTATGATTCTATGATTCTATGATTAGCATTCCGTGCATCAAAGGTTTTTTTGACATCCAAATTTTGAAAAATGTCTGGAGAAAATACTTTATAAACAAATTGCTGGGGATAGTTTTGGTTGGTTCAAACTTGTCTGAAAATATTTGCAGAAGTTTCTTAGGACTTCTGCATCTTTGCCTCGTACATGTGCTCAGTATCGGGAAAATTGCTGTCTGAATCTTGCAGATCTGTTCATTTCACTCAGAATGATTGCATCCACTTTATGTAAGAGAGTAATGATTGTCCTCAATTTATTTTCTGTTAATAAAACGCATTTTTGAAGGACAGAAAGAACAAAAGGCAAACACAATTCTAAATAGGTTTCTCTTTCTTTTTTGCCATCTTTGTTTCTTAAGTGTGTTGCTCTCTTGGTTCTTAACTGTGTCTCTTACTGACTCCAATCAAAAACCCATACATGAAATTAATACTATTTCTCTCACAAGCAATAAAATGAGCCTTTTCTGTTTTCAAGGACTTTTGAATATAGGTTGGAAATGACCAGTAATTTTGTTTTGTGCCAACATTATCTTCTGTCTTCAGCATGCCATCAACTACTGCTTGGATGAACTGCAAATTACATGGACCATTCAGCAAGTAAATAGATTCTTCAAACAAATCTTTAGCAAGTGTCTGGATTATGTGCATCAAATTACTTTGGATGGAATTTTGTCTAGGGCAACATGTATTCTCCCATGTTGTTAACTAAGACTTCCAAATATGATGCATAACATTGCATTATAGCACTTCCTATTTTAGCAGCATAATTTCTATACCCACAGATTCTTCCCATTTGGGACTTTCATCAACAAGAAAAGAAATCACTGTAAATGATCAATCCTTTTTGAAGATGATGATGAAGAATTCAGGCAAACAATTCTTTGTTAGCTGCTACTATTCAGCAGATAATCTTCACAGTTGAACAAAATTCAGTGGAAGCTTCTCATATCAGAGCACTTACTCTAGATAATAAGCTCAGTCATGAAATTTCCGTCTTGACTGCAGCAGCCTGAGCATGATTTCACTATGTCTTATAATTTTCCTCCAGCAGTTGTTCAGTATGATTATTAGTTATCCACCAATGTGTGATTCTTTCTGGTTTTACATAACACTGCTGTTTCTATCCTTAAGATTTTAAAATCACTGCTACTACTTGCTTTTTTCATGGTTTTACCTCAAATACTGTATGTTCTGCACAGTTCTTTATGTAAGCCTCTTGTAGCAACAACTGGTTCTCATAAACTAACATCGTGTTTTTGAATATCACTCAGTTATTCTCTACTTACGCTGGGATATAATGTGTTGTCTTCTGACTGATGTAACAACATAACATCATAAGATACCCAGATACTTAAAATAAGTATCTAAAAAACCCCAAATTTTCACTGAAAGAACAATTAAGTTACAAATTTTAAAACTCAAATAGTAGATTTTTATTAGCTGTTTGAGGAATGCACATAGTCGTGAAAATAATATGTATAGTTTCTTTATATTAAACAAATAGTATTCTCTGTGTGCTAGATATAGTTCTACAAGAATGTAGCTACTGAAACCTTTGTTAAATTATTTAAGAGCTGATTATATACACAAAAGTCATTTCTACTTTGTTTAAGATTATAAGAGAACCTAACAATTCTAAATGATTCTAAAGATATAGGAAGCGGGGAGAAAAGATTCAATCTAACAATAACAAGAGTTATCTGAAAAATGTCATTTTCAAGTAAGTTGCAGCTTTTATCTGCTATGCTGTATAAATGAAGAAGAGCTGGTGTGAGTTAGAGCGTGGGAGCTGACAATGGCTGCAGAGCACACTCAAGATTCAGAAAAAGTCTGCGGGCAATTTACATCAGTACACTATGCCCAACAGGTTATGCTCAAAGGCATCTGAAGTCAAGGAGAGACCAGCTCCCCAATTTACAGTGAAAAACAGTTTTGTTTAACTTGTTCTTCTACAGAAAGAAGAAACAAAATAATATAAACAAAGGAGAAGACAGTAGCAGGAAACCTATAAAGCTACCGCCATAGAGTAAATGCAGTAAAAATGAGGTCCGGGCAATAACACAGTAATACCTTCTATTCACTTCAAGAACTGCTTATCAGAAAATCCCATTTAGCCATCAGTGATTAAGAACAGTGCTATTACAACAGAAATGACATCCATATCCAGTGTGTCACTTCATCTTGGAAATATTAATATATCTTACTGAGAGACTTTTATTTAATCTCATGGCTGCTACCTGTCTGTTGGAGCTACGGTTGTCTCTGTGACTATGAGAGGATAAATAGATGGGTGAAGAATAATAAAACAGAAGAGGAGTCTCTTAGGGAGATTGAACTCTGAACAATTATGTTCATAGCAGATTTGCTTGAACTAATTGCAATCTATTTTAATTTGAGACTATTTATATGTACAACTTCTGTAGCTGTTGTTTTTCTTAACGTGTGAAGGAAAGAGGCGTTCTGAGAGCTGAAGAGGTGAAATTGTTGGGCAATTCAGAGAGCTGGAGAATTGCAGGAAAAATGGACGCTAAATAAAGTAGCTGGGAAGCATTGGGACAGGATCTTGAAGGGTGCTGCAGGCTTAGGACTTGCCTGCTGTTTTGGAATGGACCTGATATACTTGACTGAGGGGGAGCCCTGACAATTTTACTACTAACTTCACTGAGGAAGAGACATATAGTTATCTTTTTATATAAAGAGTTTACTGTCCAGATGCTTTGCAGAACAAAGGTATCGTTAATTACTGAGAGATTAATTTGATCCTTGTAGTTAACCCTCTGACAAAATGAGGTTTTATATCAGCTAAAAGAGACTGGGAGAGAGCTCTCTCTTTTTAATATCAAGCCTTATACAGTTCATCATCTTTACAGATTAGAAGTCTGACAGCTCTTTATGTCTCCTAGTATATTACACTGGCTGCTCCACAGCCACAGCCACTGACGGATATGCTTTAGTTTTTATAATGCTTGGGAAATCAGCGGTTAAAGTCTGCACTGCTGTTCCTCCAGCACCACATGAAGTTCCAGATCCTCGCTGAAACATCACTGCATTGCAACAGACAAACGTTGCACAATAACAGACTTTGCTCTCCCAGAGCTCAGTGTTTTGAGCAGTATGATAATGACAATATATAGCTGCATAGCTGATAAACTAGCATCAGCTCTTTGAATCACTAGCGATGTAATTCAGACATGATATGATGTCCCGCATGCCCTGTCCCGAACCCCATGCATGATTTTGCAACCGGCCATACGCTCTGTATATGGGCAAACCTGAACAGTGCTTTATTCTGTGGGGAAAAAAAAAAAATCCCAGTACAACTTCCTTTCTTCTTCCCATGTCTTACCTATAAGAGCCGCTTGTACTGACTTGCATTAGTTCCGAATCCCCAACTTTATATTGCTATCTGTAAGCCCTTGAACTGGCATGGTGCTACAGTGCCCAACACCAAAAAAGTTGGCTAAAATGTCTTCTCAGTGTCATTCGGCACAAGTGTACCATCAAAGATAGATGTGTGGTAAGACAGCCTGATCACAAAGTTCTCATGTTCGTGGCCTTACTGGAATTTCTTTTAGTTGACATTTTAATAGCTATATAATTTTTTTCTTCTCTTCTTCTATCAAGGTATTATAGTGCCCTGAATCAAATTCTCAGGTGGGGCAAATGTTGCATGGTCTACAAAGGCACAGGGTGCACTGATTAATAAAGTCCTTTGCCTTTTCTGTTCTTCATTGTCCAACATGCCAATTAAACACTTTTAAAGAGCCTGAAGGAATGCTTAGTATAGAATTACATACCTTCCCAGAATGTGAATTGTAAATCTCAGTAAATGAGAAGCATATTTCTGCTCTGGGAAATGTTCCGTGCATAAGTTCAAGGAAATTTAAGGGGGAATGTTAGATTTTATTTATTTTAATTCTGAGAAAACATTAAAGAAATCAAGTATCAAACCAGCCTTTCAAAATGTTATTGGAAATGTAGATGAAGGAATGCTGCCTCCCCTCCCCTCCCCTCCCCTCCCCTCCCCTCCCCTCCCCTCCCCTCCCCTCCCCTCCCCTCCCCTCCCCTCCCCTCCCCTCCCCTCCCCTCCCCTCCCTTCCCTTCCCTTCCCTTCCCTTCCCTTCCCTTCCCTTCCCTTCCCTTCCCTTCCCTTCCCTTCCCTTCCCTTCCCTTCCCTTCCCTTTTCCCAGTAAGACTGTGCCATGGCTGCTGTCACAGCCAGAGCCTTTTAAAGCCTGTTATGTCCTATTGTCTGTGCCAGGAAGTCACTCTGAGCCTTTAAAGCTTCTTCCCCTTTGCTGACTTCCGAGCAGCATTCAGAGGGTTCTCCAAGTTTAATGTGTATAATAACCATCACCCCTCCGACCCTGATTTAAGTGCAGACTAAGTGAACTGGAAGTCTCCAGGCTCTGTCATTGAATTGGTTCCTAAAGGAACCAATCTCTTATAATGTGAAAAATGCTGTGGGATAGAAGAAGCTGTAAAGAATCTTAAGGTCACCTACCGTCCTTTAAATTCATGATATAGACTAGAACTGCAGCCTGTGACTCTTTAGTCCACTGAAACACTTCTTTCTTTAAACCTGTTTTTATCTTTAAAAACTGTGTGGTGTAGTTACAGCATAGCATGTACCAGTTCATCACTGCCCTTCCCACATTTTTTAGTCCTTTCCATTCTGTTGAATTGATGATTTGATTAATGAATATTAACCACTGTAGCGCACATAAATCTGTGACAATCTGTTAGTAGATTAACAAGCTTTCTGTGAACTTAACAGAATTCAACAAAATACCAAAATGAGTTTTTCTCCCAGTATTTCAAAAAACGAGGTGATACAAAAAATGTTTTTCGCGATAGGGTGCTGAGGAATGTGAATTACTGATGAATATGTATTTCTGAAGTCTGTATACGCTCAAGTGGGTAGGTAGTCTGACATCATAGACCTCAGCTGTTTAGTATCCTACATTTCTTAAGAATAAAGCACAGATTTTTTACCCTAATTAATTATTCTTTTGTCCATTTCTGGAGAACTGTATCCTTCCCTGGCGGTGGGAGGATGGTGTGCTTCCCTGGAAGTGCCGGTCTGTTCCTGCCTTCCCTGTCTGTTCTGTGATACTTGAGGAAAACAGTAGCCATTTTTTGTTTACTTCCTTCTTGTTAAGTATTTTCAGAGTTTTCCACTGTAGCTTCTGTTCAAGAGTGCTTCTTGAAGGAACCAACTGATATGTGCTTATTCTTAATTGAGGAAATAATTAGTATTTCTGAACAGAGAAAATACTGACTGAAGTTACACCAGTGCAGACAGTTCAGTTTCTGTACAGAGCAAATTAAGCTGAGAGAGAATGACCAATCTGTAATGAAGACCTTTGGTTCCCATTTTACAAAGCGGAATATCATCTACAAATTGCACTACCATAACAGCTATTTACTTCTGGAAAAAAACATCTAGAGGCTTAAGACAGGAATTTAGCATCCATTATGCTTTTTCATGTCATCACATTTAATAAAACAAGAAACTGTCTCCAGGTGTTTGCAATGAAAGCATGTGGCAAAGGGCAATGAGTTAATGCAACAAAGAGAGGAAGAGAGAAAAAGGTAAAAATGAAATTATTTTGATTAGCAAAATGAGAAGCAGACATCGCCCAACAGTGTCTGGATATGGTCAAGGGGCAAAGGTACATTTTAATAAGTCTTGAAGAAGACAGTGCAATGGCTTAGTAAATATTTATACAGCTCTTCTTAGCACTGTTTATGTAAAAACATAAAGTTCTTCTAAGTCTTCTATGATTTAGTTAATCAGAATTCTTCCAAGGGAATGAAATGATCACAATTATTTCATAAATATGTGTAGCATGGAAATCACTGTGTTTTGCTTATTTTTGCTTTGCTCAATTTTGTTTTACTCTTTCATTATATTGCAGTTCCTGAACACAGTGAGGTTGTACCAGAAGACTGATTTCCCGTGGTGTAAATTAGAGTTTCATAAGACTAGAGTACTTTTAGTTTGTCGTTTTATCACCAGCTGTTTTGTGTCTATAAATTGCAGGTGAATCTGTCTGGAAAGTCTTCTTCTTCACTCCAAACTTCAGTCCTGAAGACTCCAATGGTTGCTATGATTCTCACGTTTGCTTCTGCCATGGAGGATTCATCACATGGCACGATCCCCCACTGCTCTTCGATCTTTCCAGAGACCCTGAAGAGAAAGTCCCACTGACTCCAGAAACAGAGAGCCGTTTCTATGAAATCCTTAGGGTCATACACCTAGCGGTAGACAACCACACCAGATCCCTGCATGCTGTCCCTGATCAGCTGTCATGGAACAACCTTCTCTGGAAACCGTGGCTCCAGCCATGCTGCTCATCTCTCTTTCAGTCTTGCTACTGTGACTATGACACAGAAGGGAGCCTGCCGGAGGTGCACTCGGGGTAAACAAGCTGCAATTCCCTTTCAGAAACTGTAACAAGAGAGTGTGGGTAGCTGACTTTGACCACTGCGGTACTGGCCTTCAGAAGATTTTGTTATGTAGGAGGACCTGTCTTTAAATACATCATTGCAGTAGAAGAGAATTTCAGCCAATAAAATGTGCCAAAAGAAGGAGGGCAAGACACACCTTTTCCATTTTTATGGTGCAAGAATCAGTATGAAGCACATGTTGACGTCCTCATCTACAAATGGGTAGGCTGTAGGCATTTTCTAGATCTTCAGCTTCAGCTTTTTTCTTACACAGCAAGGAATTTACCTATAGTTTATGTCAATTACAACCACTAAATGCACACTTTCCTGTCCTTTTTTGCTAATTATTATGCACCATTAATAGGACATAGCGCGGAGTAATTAAAAATAGAGATAATAGTTGAAAGGTCCACCTGTGACTATAATTTGATAACAGATAGATAAAGAGCAGACCTGTAACAGCATCTCTATCAACAAGCATCGTGGATATGAAATCATAAACAGATTGCCATTCCAGTTGCTAAAATGAAAGATTTGGTCCACACTTTGTATCTGAGTTCCAAATTCATGTGACGCTGCAAAGATATCTTTCACTATCTTTCTACCATACCTATTCTTCCACTGATGAATGTAGTGTGCGTCACAAATAAAGAAAATTTGGTCTTCCTTTAAATATCTTTCGCATCGTTTAAGCTCTCTGAATAGGATCTATCATTTTCTGGGGAGAAACTTGGGCTTGAGCACTTAAAGCCAAATATAACTGTCTCTGAGTTCTTAGCAAGGCCTTGGGAATTCTGCAGTACTCCAGGGCTAATTTCTGTATCCATTTTTATCTGCATCTTCTTCAGGCACATTTTCTTTCCACTCTACAGGCAGGCAAACTATTTTCTTTGGCAGATTGTACTGGAGGAGAACATATCAGCAAAACAGTGAAATGATTTGATGTCTGATAATAGAAGGTGACTTGCTCCTTATCAGAAAACACTAGTTAATTCCAACATTATAATGTATTAAAATCCGTTTGGTGGTATTAGCACATCACTAATGCAAGAGAGATGTGTGATGATAGTAATGCAATAGCTTCAGTCAGCCAACATTAAGGTTGTGACCTGGTTCTTGGGAGCTATTGAAGCCTGTCCTATAAAAATATATTGTGATATATGGTATATTTCTCTGTCTGTAAAACCTAGGCTTTATTTGAGTTTTCTGCTGCAGTTTCATTCAAAATTTCATTGTGCGCAATATCCAGATGCCTGTCCTGGGAAATGCTGTACTTTTTCCTTGCAGTCCTATTTTTGATATTTCACCTTGTGTTCATGATTATGTATCTTAAGTATGTGCTCTGCAAGCTCTCTGTAGATAGCAAAGTCCTGTGTATGCTGATAAAGTTAGTCTGTTCAGGTATTTCCCTGATAACCACTCAGGACTGTTTATATTGTACCTGGAAGATTGTCAGATGGCCATTCATGTGGCATAATTCCCTCTTTGCTTTATTTAATCACTGAATGTACTAAATGTACTCCATAAACTTAGGCAGAAAGATGCCCGCGTTTTGAATACAAGTACTGTTCTGCAGTGATCAGTGGCTGCCTCTCGCCATCATGGCAGGATGCATACATCCCAAATTTTTGGCCCTCACCGTGTGGCCCAAGAACCCCTTGGGGCACGGCACTGGTGCCTGCGTGCCTCCCCTTGCGGCGGGTGGGCGGCCTGGGCTGCGGCCAGGGTGCCGGCTTCCTCGGCACTGAGCACCGTGGCGTGGGGGGATGCTCTCTCCAGCTCCCGCAGCTCTGCTGCAGCCTACACAAAACTTCAAGCAAATATGCCTGCTGAAGCATATGGGAGAAAATATGTTGTATGTTAGGTATACGGCAGTAACTCAGACAAGGTGTTTGGTGTCGTTGGATCTGTTTTGTTCCCACGGTTGCTGGGCTGCGACCTTCACAGGGATCTCAATTTATATTCTCAAGGACATCCACATCTACTTCTTTTCATGGGGAAGATGCTATGTTGCTATTATTTCTTTTCTTTCTGCAGGTGCAAGAATTGTTTGTTCTGTTAGGCACAGCAGCTGTTCCATGCTGCCTGACTGAGGTATTAAAAACGATAATTTTTCTGCTGCTTTGATTTCTTCTTGCCTGAATACGGCCTTTCTTTTATACCATCCTTAGCTTTTGGTCCCATCTCTCTAATCTCCTTTCCTAAAACGTCCACATCCCTCAAATACTTTTCCACCTATTTCTTTGCCACTAAGTCCTCCCATTTGCTTGTCATATTGATTGTGATGTCTATTTTGCCCTAATCAATCAGAAAATGAAAAGTGGTCTATGTGAAAAGATTTGCCTTTTAGGGCTCCTTGACTCTGCTAACCTCCTACTTATTTAAGGTCTAGCAAGGATTAACTTCGCATTATGAAATCTAAGAAATTAAAATACACCCAAGACACCCTGAATAATAAAAGTTATTTCTTGTTTGTGGCACAAGCTTCATATTTTTCAAAATATAATTTAGTACAACATTTAATATTTTGACTTAAGCAGTAAAATCTGAAATCCATGTTTACAATTGTTCCTTCAAGAAAGATTCTATTAAGAATAGGGCAGTATTTTTCATACTCTATGTTAATGCCATTTCATTTAATGCCTAAAATAAACCATCCCTGTATTGCAAATGTATTATACCTTTCAGTACTGTACCTTCTGTTCTGGAGATGGCATGTCAGATCATGGTAATTAAAGTAGTCTTGTTTATCTGCAAAATAAAATGAGAAGCACAATATACCGTTTTTGTAATGGCACTGCCTGATCTAACAAGGAAAAGTTTTGTTTTTCACAACAGGTTATTGATGGGATATATGTGATTCACAATTTATTAACAAGGAAGGCTCAAGGAAAATGTGCTGCTGTGGTACTTTAGGTCTGACTTTCAATCTCTCATTTAACGAGCACTGGTATTGTAACATGGTGCCTGTTTGTAGAATATGTCAGTTTAAACTGGGAGTTAAGCTTCAGAGGGAAGGAAGGGCACTCCTCTACGCTATCATTTAACAGTATCACATCCTAGTTTGTCACAGAGTCCCTGTATGGCCCAGAGCAGGTCATTTAATTCTGTTTCTCAGTTCTAGCCAATAAGGCACCTTCTCTACAGAAGGTACAGTTTAAGAGCTGGCAAACTAGGATGTAGAAGATCCTCCTATACTAGGAGGTATAAGAGACACTTAACTTCAGGTTTGCAGATAGGTTCTGTGCTTACTGTTTAGCACATGTGTGATCGGGGCCTGGAGGAAAAAGAACAGATGGCTAAAAAAGATGCACACTGGGGATTCAGAGAAAGATATTAGTCACATTTTTCTAATTATATTTGTTCTCTCTTGCCAGACATAGGAGACTACATGGAATTATTTAAATAATATTCCCCCTCGGGGACTGGGTGTCACAGGTTCCTGGCTCTTAAAAATAGAAATGTCCTGACTTGCCTCAAATTACTGTGTGTGTCAGAAAAAGAAAAAAAAAAAAAGAAAAAAGGAAATATAAGCCTTTGGAGATAGGTGTCAGCTCACTGAAATCCAACTGAAAGTTTACAGAGAACTAGGTGAATACGGTCCATATCCTTCACAGCTCAGTGAGAATCATCACTTGCCAGCAATAGTTTATTTCACATGGTAGTAATGTGAGATCTGGGTGTTCAGATGTGTGGACAATGTAGAAAATTTCACATAAGACGTCACCTGATACAGGAGGAAATGGAAAAAAGAAAGAAAAAGAGGTCAAGCATAGCTACAAAAATCCTACGTTCTAATAGAGTACATATATTAAAACATAGGGGGATTTGATTTACATTAGGATGTGATCGTTCTGTACATAAGACAGAGCTTTTCATCTTGTCTGCCATTTCTCTCTTCTGGCATTGCCTGTGCAGCACCTGAAATATGCTCTGAGATGCTCACTTCCACCAGGAGCCCACCCTGCCTGAGAGCACTGCAAGCAGAGTGGCCGGCCATGCGGGCAGGAGGAAAGGCTGGCATGGAAAACTCCGCACTGGCGAACCAGCAGGGAGCAAATGGTTTCCGGGGGTTATCTCCAACCTGAAGACAGAGGCCTATGAATTGCTGGTTCCTCTGGGTCTATCAGGGACTGCCGGTGACCAGGAGGAACGAGGACGCCTCTGCAGCCGACTGAACTGCAGTGTGTTCTGCAGCAGCATCCTTCAGTGTCAGACTGTCAGGTGGAAACCTGCTGGGGGCCCATGGGGTGCAGAACCCCTTGCCTCTGAGTAATCACACCAAGCCAGCTACTCCTGAGTCATCATTCAGGAGGGGACAAATCTTAATCTGAAGCTCTGGGTCTGACACAGCAACAGTCACGCATTTGACTGAGCTGTGGACAAGAAGACCCGAGCCAGGCTCTAGCGATTCCCAGTTTTACAGGCTGCTAAAACTGCAAATAATTCAGGGAGTCCTGGAAACACCCTGATAGATCATATGGCTTTTCCAAAACATTTTGGTGTTCTTGGTAGCTTTTATTTATGTCAAAACCAATAAGAATCTGCCTAAAACTTCACCTGTACAGCAAACAAAGGATATTGCAAATTGTTCTCAAGACTACCCATGACAGCTTTAACCTGATGGTCAGTACTGAGAGCAGTGAGCTTGCGCCAACAAAAGGTTCAGCCACTGAAGGTTTCTTATGCATATGGAAAGATGCTGAATTCCAGAATTCCACTGAAGCTTGCACTATGCTGGCTAGTAAGATAAAACCTGGCTTGATTATCCTCACATCTCTAATTGTACTGTGAAAGTTATGGAACATCGCAGACCTTGCAGGATGTGGATTATAGGCCTTGCAATGCTTATACGGCATCTGCTGAATACTTTAAAAGCATTCCTTTAATATAATTCATGCTAGATTCCCTATGTAGATTTATGTTAGTCATATATAAAAGACTGGTGCCACAGGTATTTTCCTTGAAAAAGAAAACTATATTTGAAGAGAACAGATTTGGCATATATGGTCATCTCAGTTACAAAAAAACCCTCCAACATTATTTATTCTACAGTTATCAAATAGCAAAACCTTTTTATCCAAATAATATTTTATTTTACCTGATTTATGTGAAAAATACTGTGAAGTAGTTGAAATGATAAGGCAGAGCTCTTCATTGTGACACTCATTTTAAGATAATTTGATATGAAGTTGCTTTGGGTAGCAATATTTATGACAAAAGATTAGACAAAAAGCATCTCAAAAGTCTTCTGGACTCAAGTTGGTCTGCAAGAGAATAACTTTGGTTTAATATGGTCTTGATTTCTTACAAATGAAAAACCAAGCTATGAGGGGAAAAAAAACAACTTTAGAATTTTTTTGCCTGTGCTGACAGTGATAAAAAGAGTAATAGAAGTTTGTACCATGTATGAGAACTTCTTTAATATTTTCCTTATTTTTATCTTTTATGTTATACCTTCTCCTGACAAACAGACAAAATATTCAGGTTTAGGAAAGTGTGCAGATTGGTTTGCAATTGTCAACCTTATACTCTCATATGTAATGCATTGGGAAGTAACTGATTAATACGACTGTCCAGATAATTGTTTAAGCTTCAGGGAGATTGTTAGAATAAGAATTTTAGATCCTAACACCACCCTGTGTGGTACACATAAAAAGCACAGTCATCCAGTGATGTGTCATCACTCACCAAGCTTTTAAAAATCATATTATTCTACAAAAGGAGCTGCTTCATGCCCCATCTTTCTCCTGTATGATACTTACTAAAAATAAAGGGAAATCCTCTCTGATACTAAGATTTATGCTACTGAATGACGACCCTTTTTGATTATCTTTCAACAAAATTCAGTCATGAGAGGTCATCCCTAGAAGCTAGATGGTATTCTGATCGTTCTGGAAATTAATGCCAATGATAAAAGTCTTTTGCTAGAGCTTAGGCAGCTGCATTAATGTACAATAAATGAATGCTGCAGAAACTTAGTTTTGCCCATCAGTTTTTAAGCACTCATTACCAGACTATGTAGAGGGATGCCATCTTCATATTTTAAACCTATGCTCAGTTTCAGGTACGTCCTGTGTTTCTCCTTTGTGCTCTCCAGACTCATGTTGGAGAATGCAGTTTCATTTTAAAATGTTGTCTTGGCAGATTTACCTAAGTCTGTTTTATGAAAATGTAAAGCCTTTCTTTGCATGAAAGGTTGTTACACCATAAGATGAATCAAGGTGATTTTCCATTGAGATCCAGACTCTGACCTTCACAGATTAAAGCCAGGGTCTGGATCTTGATGGATGATCACCTTGATCTAACAGTATAACACCTTTTCATGCAAAGAAACGGTTAGCATCCATAAAACTGCCTTAGGTAAACCCATAGGAAGGCAGAGATGTTGTAGGAGCCCCTTGAGGAATTGTATCTGATTAAGCTAAGGTTCCTGTTATGTCCTGAAAGCAATGCGAACTGGAGCAGAATTTTTGCTATTCATTGAAATCTTGCTACCAGTAAATCTCTGCTGATCAGAGACACGTAAGGCACCAACTCTCTAATATAAGCTGCAGCTTAAACTTTTATCCAATTGATTCTCAGGGTACTAAACCTTCAGCTTTCCTGAAAGGAGCCTGAAAAAGCCAAAGGAATGCATAGTCAGGAAAAAAGGTAGAATAAGGAAGCCTCTCAGGGGATGCAGAGTATGTTTGCAGACTGAGACCTTGGCCATGCTTTCCATCTTCCGACAATGGCTATGGGCCCCAGCCATGCTCTCGTTCCTGACTGGCCTTGCTCTGCTAGCAGAGAAGGTACACAGTTTGTGGACCAAATGCACATGGGCAATCCCACGAAGTGCCTAATTTTTTAAATATTTTTTTTTTGGAAGAAAAGACGTGACGTTCATCAGAGCATGCATCTACAAGCCAGTACAGAGGAGGCAAGAATGTTATCAGGATGTTGAGAGATGAAATCAAGATCTAGGAAAGTGTACAGGCTGGGAATGAATAAAATCACTCTTCATCTTCTGGTTGAACTTGTGCCACTGAGTAGTAAACAATTTTAAACCCAGGGAATCAGGAAGAGGGTAATATTCCCTAGCGGTAAGGGCACTCACCTGGGTTGTGATGACAGCTTTGCTATGAAACTTCAAGACTGATTAAGTATTTTTAATCACATGAGGTACACAGATTGCCTCTGGAGCAGAGCGCGACACATCTTATGGCTACAAAGTCACTTTCTGTCGCTGTTACTCTCTCCCTGACCCGGTGAGTCTAGGAATCTTTCCTGCAGAACAGCAAAGCTCGTATAGGAAGGGCAGAAACTGTGTTGTGCTTCTCCTTGCCCACCCAGCACACCCAGCCAGCTGCTTAGGGATGCTTTGTTTTAACTGCATGTCCTATCTAGAAATCTAGAAAAATATCGAGGAGGGAAAGCTCAAAAGAATTATCTGTCTTCTTTGATCCCAGGCTTTGAAAGAAAACGGTGCTTGTGCAGGAAGAACCTCATTCTTCCATTGCCAGAAGTGCTCTGAAAGTAGGATCAGAGTCCTTAGATGTCATAGGGAGGATGTATTCCCTGGCTCCAGAAGGATTTAGAAATTACTGTAGGTGGAAATGTAGTTGTAGGTCTGAGATTTATCTTATTTAAGTTCATATGCTTACAATGAAGGTATCTAGAGCTGAGCTTGCCTCCATTTCTACCTAGGGAAGAGAAAAACAAGATGTGTCTAGCCTAGCTCGTATGGCTATGTGAAGATTATATCAGACATGTTTAAGAATATTCTTTTTTTGCTTTTTCATAGATTTAAAAAAAAAGGCATAGGATAACCAGTATAAACAGCATAAATCTCAAGACATCTGTGTTTAGGGAGTTGAATCCCACTTCTGTCTCCTGGAATTTTTAAAATCTTTTTTAAAAAGTGAGGCATGTATGAAATTTTCAACAGTACCCAAATGGAGATTTTCACAATCAGAATTCTGCAATTAAATGCCTTAAAGCACTTTTTTAAAGGCTGAGCTTCTTTGTTTGCTTGTTTATTTGCTTGGTTTTTTGGCTCTGACCTTCAGGTCTTTTTATCTCTACCATGGTCTGCAAATCAGTGAAGAAATATCCTATTGAAAGTATTTAAAAGAAGTGTCATCATTATACAGGTCAAACAATTTGTTTTTAAGGTCATATTAATCATTTTGTATGCCAACATTTTAATTATTTTACTAGGGTAAGATATTTCAATTAGAGTAGAATTTTGCCAACAGTGAATTAAGATCTTTTCCAATTTACATTTTCTGTTAACATCAATTATGATTGTGTTGAAAGAACTCGACTCAAAGTATACTGCACAGCCTCTGGAAAAAAGTCGTGACATTTAATATACAACTGTCAATCTCTACTATTGTGAATGTTTACCTGTCATGTTAAAAAGTTTACATTGCTGTATGCATATAGTACATTTTCCATCTTCTTTATCTTCAGAAGTACTTCCTAGCCAAGCAAACAAATAAACTGCTCTGAATTATGCATAAAAAAATATTTTAGGGCACCATCTGCTAAGCATTTTTTAGAGTTTGTTTCTTAAGTTAAAAATGTTTACCCTGCATTATATTTGGCATAAAACTAGTTGCAGCACCTTAATGGATTTTATTTCTTAATATTCTGTATTAACACATGACTAAGTACATATCTAGTAAGAATACAAGCAGAAAGATCCTAGGTCAGCAAGGCATTTGAATACAGGCTTGCAATTTAGCTGTCTTCATTATCCCACTACGTTCAGGAACTTTGCTGCGTGAGATCCTTCATCAACAGGACATGCACAGAGTCATGTATAATATTTTACTCTTACTATCAATATCTTTAGTTTACACTAAAACAAAAATCTTGTATATGTTTTAAATGCCAGGTGTTTCCAGCCTTTCCTATTCCATAAATTCAGGCTGTGTCCATCAGATATTTGTAAGCTTGCCTCCAGCCTTGCTCTTTGTTGGAAATAAAATACAAGCTAATTTTTTTTTATTTTTTTTTTTTTTTGAGTACAACAGCCAATTACTTCTGTTACTAGGATACTGTTTACCATAAAGATCATGATGTAGAATGTACTGGCTAGAAAAGATAATAAAAAACTAACAGAACAATGAAAAGCTTTCAGAAGGCATAAATCCAAAGGCTCTGAGGGTCAACTACTATCCAGCTATAAAATGTGCCTTTTTACATGGGTCACAAGAAGCAACACTGAATCTGTTAGATTCCACTGTTAAAAACAGAGGACAAAAAAATATTTAAATGAGAGATGAAAGAACAATTTTTCACAGAGCTAGAAATGAGCTAAGCCCAGCATTAACTACCATCACATTGGCTTATGGCTCTATAGAAATAAAACACTGTTGGCAGGACAGGAAATAAATTGAAAGACAGAAAAACTGGATGCAAGCATGAAGTATATGAATTAGACAAGTAACCAGAGAAAGATATAAAAAAAAGAAAAAAAAAATGTACACCAGCTGCGCTGACCTTTATAAGCAGAACAGAGAGGAAAACATGAAATTAAAAAACATAGACCAGAATAAGAAAGCACGTTTACAATTATTGCCATGGATGGTGCATTATGGGCAAACATTTCTCATTGAAATGAGTAGGGAAATGCAGATGCCTGGCTCATCCTGCATTGTTATACCTGGGTGGGAAAGGTTCTATTGAATTTAGACACCTGTGAAGCAATATTATTAGGTGCACAGTGGAGGAAGTCCCTCTAAATGCCTACTTTTCATACATATATGTAGTGCAGAAATGTGCTGGAACCTTTGATGGTTTCTAGAGGAAGGTCATATTTGTTTTAACAGTAAGCAATGAAATTAAACACATAGGTTCCACCTCCAGATGTGCTGAAATAGAAGTTTTCAAGGCTAATTTTAGAGGAAAAAGGCAAACCAGAAGCGGTGGTTTTGAAGTTGTTGGAGAACTGGGACAGAGGATATATTCCAGCCTCATCAACAGCATTTATGGTAAGTCTTTTTTTTATTCCTTAAATAAAATGAAATAAACATTTAAGTGTGATTTCACCAAACTATTTTGGTCAATGTTATAAGAGGCCAAATAATTAGACAGACAAAATAAATATTGGGGCAGATAAAAAAGGTTAATTTAAGAAATATGATGACTGGCTGTAGGGATGAAGAAATTATTCTTTACTTCACCTATGTTCAAAACATATTTTGTTTGGACAAGTCTCTTGTTTTCATTTGCTTCTATCTTTTCTGAATGAAAGGCACTAACAGGAACCAACTCAGATTTGTTGGACTGAATGCTCTGATTTGAAAATGTAATATATACATGTGGTTCTAATTTTGCTTAAAACACATCTATGCTTAGGGACATGTAAATTTGTTTTGGTATGAATCACTTAAGTCAGTCATTCTTCATTCTCATTCCTCTCCCCCTCTTTAACTGTGCTCTTTACCTGTACATCACGATCCTAAGAAATGTCAAATAACATGTCAAATATGCCAAATAAATTACTAATACTAATAACTACTACTACTACCACTACCACCACTACCACTACCACTACCACTACTACTACTACTACTACTACTACTACTACTACTAAATAAAATTCTAAAGCCTCTTCAAATGTAGCTTCCAAAAGGAGTAGTGAATAATATCACTTAGCAGCATAAATTAACCCTTGTTCAGTTTTGTGCTGACAAGGTTAAGCTGCAAAGCAGCAGCTGGGTAAGCTCAATAAAAATGCTTGTTCTATCTACATTAGCTACACTGAAATCTGTCATACAGCTGTACCCAAAACTGAAGTAATAGATTAGCAAAATATCTGATTCAGACCTATAGCACACACTTTTCTTTTCTTTTTGCACAAATACTATAAGCATACATTTCCCCACACATTTTTATGAATTATTGTCACTGTCTTTACTATAGATAACAGGCAACATAGCAAGATAGAATATATCCAAGAAACAATATATCCAAAGGATGGTGCAGATTTCATCTGATGGAAAGGACAGGTAACTGTCCAAATGGGCTGTGATCCAGATTGTTCGTTTCTGTTTCTAGCAATTCCTAATTCACAGAAGAACACAATACAGAAATTAGCTAGGGATCCTCCAGAAAACATGAAGATAAGGAGATATTTCTAGATTTTAGCATGTGAATCTTTCTGGAACATAAGATACTAAAAATGAGAGAGTTCAGAGTTGAAGAAGCAGATTCTCCATTCTTATGCATTATTAACTGCCTTAACAAAAGTAATATGTACATGTCAACATTCATTAGAGAATTCAAAGCATATTAATCTATTTAAGGACTGTAATATTATGAAGCCTACCCCATGTAACTGATTGTTTAGGAGAGATAATTTGCAATTTTTAGTGGACTGTCTCCAAGTTCCACTAATCACCTTAGATGAAAATCATGCCTAGTGATCACAGACAACGAGTATGGTTTCTTTATCCATGTTTCAATATTCATTTACATTTTTTTTTGCATAATTGAAATTAATTGGAATAAATGTGTCAAATATTTAAGAAGTTAAGTAATCTGATTTTAGCAGAAAGACTGATTTCACTTTCACAGAAATGTCTGTCTATATTTTCCTCCATTTTTGTCCTGTGATCTCCTTTTACAGTATATGACAGCCATCATCTGCTCGTAAACCATGATTGTGAAAGCCTAGAATACAGCAAATAGAGGATTTATTCAAATTTGATGTTAAAATGAGAAAAGACATTAACATAATACTTATTAAAACGTAAATGATTCATAGCTGACCTGTTCATGGACACATACCATTGTCCACACTGAGTACATTATGTGGCATGAAGATACTGTCATTTGAAAGGTGGCCATGATACTTACAGAAAGCATTTTGTCCATTCACCGCAGACCACATGAGCCATAAGATTTCTGAATATTCCACTTTCTGTTTGATTGATAATTCACACAAAAGAAAGCACTTTGGCTAAGTGTCCCAAAACCCCAACAATTCATTTTTATTTGGGGCCATAATGCAATATCTAGTTTCAGCTATTTCTGCAATGAATAATACCAGTGGTGAAGCATGTACAGGCCAACGCAAAGGACGGCACTGTACAGGGATTATGGTTCTGCCTAGCAATTTCCCTTCTCCTGCAGGAGAACTAACTCTAAAAGTTAGTGCAGCAGCTGGCAGAAACATCCAGTCCCAGCATGGTGATCGCAGTGGTGTTTTCAATGTATTTGGTCAGTTCCGTAAACCTGATTGTTCAAACTCAGCAATTATTTGATTTTGATGTTGGGGCAGTTTTTTCTTTTTTTCTTTTTTCTTTTTGCCCCCCCCCCCTCCCCCCCATATCCTAAAGTTCTACTAAGGGCTAACACTAATCCAGAAGCAGTTTTCAAGTTCATATCTTCCATGTTCAGATTCTTACCCAGCCATGAACAATGCAGATGATTGATGTATCTTGAAATGAAGAGCTTTTTTGTCATTGTCGCTTTGATTGGCCAGAAATGATTCCTAAGTGCAGTATATGAAAGGACTCTGTCTTCAAAGGGAAGTGTAGGAGGGGGTGAGAATGATGTGACAGAAAAGTTTTTCCATGTAAAAAATATCCATCAAGTTTTTGTCCTCTTTATGCCATTGCGATTTTGCTCATTTTCATCATCAACAAGAAGCAGAGTTTCCTAAAGAAGAGATGAACACTGTTACTAATTTTAAGAAGTGATTAACAGGAGATATTCGGGGTGGAAATTCAGAAAAGTGGGGAAATTAGGTTCAGGAGTAAGGTTTAATCACTGCTTTAAAAGATACACCCATGCAATTAAGTGACTCTGCAGCTAAGGTCCCATAACTAGTGTACACCTCTAATAAAACACCCTTAAGTAATTTCAGTTTCATATAAGTCTTCTCTTCTCTTCTCTTCTCTTCTCTTCTCTTCTCTTCTCTTCTCTTCTCTTCTCTTCTCTTCTCTTCTCTTCTCTTCTCTTCTCTTCTCTTCTCTTCTCTTCTCTTCTCTTCTCTCCTCTCCTCTCCTCTCCTCTCCTCTCCTCTCCTCTCCTCTCCTCTCCTCTCCTCTCCTCTCCTCTCCTCTCCTCTCCTCTCCTCTCCTCTCCTCTCCTCTCCTCTCCTCTCCTCTCCTCTCCTCTCCTCTCCTCTCCTCTCCTCTCCTCTCCTCTCCTCTCTTTTCAAGTATGCTTTAATCAGGTGAAGTACTGTTAAACTCACATCTGTGTAGTGATATTGATTGATTTTAAATCTTCCGCTATACTGACATTCCTCCATAAATATCTCCCAGACATATTTTCCAGAGAAGGAAAATAAGAAAGCTATGGTGGAGGCAGCAAAGGGCATATGTGTAGAGGAGGGAGTTGGATAGCCATCGCTAGAGTGAGGAGAAGACCTACCAGGTAAAGTGTTGAAAGTGAGGAGAAGAAAGACTCGAAAGTATGATGAGAGCACCAGAACAAAATAGCAAATACACCAGAGAAATAAAACCATAGTATCAACAGAGATACTCTTTTCACCAAACTAGAAAGCAGACTAATATCTCAGCCCTAAAAAGTAAAATGAACATTTCCATCAGTTCTTTGAATGACGCTTTTTATGTATAGACTTGGACTATATGGCTTCCCTGGCTGCATAGGCTTCTTATCGTTTGAGGGTATATGATGAAAATATATAGTGGTTCATGATGACTGCATTCAGTGAGAGACACTAAACACTAAACAGTAAAAATTTTGGAGGAAAGTCTCTAGAGCTTTCCATACAATAAAGATTGTCTGATTTATTTAAACTAATTTATTATTAGGAGCCCTTTGAAAGCAGGTACTGAATCCATTGTGTGATGCTGCCTATTCAACTACATTGTCTGTTCTCATCTTTTTCTCAGTGCCCTTGTATCAGCAAGATTAAATAATACTGACAGTTAAAAAGCCTTGATTTAACTTGCATAGATATATCTGGAGATCCATGCCAGACCTGAGTTCATTTAGAGATGTTGCTTGACAACCTGATCCTTTGAACTCAATCTGTACTTGATCTTGCACCTCTGCGTTGCCATGGCTCCCAGATAAAACAATGTAATTATTTTACCCTAAAGGCACACCAACAACCAACATGGTGCAAAGAGGTCTCCTTGGTTGTGCTTTCAGTTCTAGAATATAGATGCACAAACTCTCTTCATGCACAAGCATGCACATCATTAAGTTTCGTTTATAAACCTTCAGAATATTCTTTGGGGGAAAAAAAAAGAAAAAAAAAGAAAAAGGATATAACTGGAATTTCTAAAACTCCATTAAAATGATTGTTATGATCTCTACCCTGTTAACCTTTATGATCTCATTTTCCACAGTTGCTGTTAAATTGCTTCCTGCAAAGTGCCAGAACAGGTGACATTGACAATATGTTCTTCATTTTACCCATGGTATCAATGGGCAAAAATGATTCTAATAAGTCTTCAGCAATAATTATGATCCCCTAAGAAAATATTGCACCTATCTCTCTGTGAAAGATAAGAATGGTAAAGTGCATACCACTGTCACACAGAATGAAGTGCTCTTTGCAATATCATAAAAAAAAATACAGCAAAAAATAAAAATGCGTGTTATGTGTTAGGAATCTAGGAACAAAAATGGATTCTTAATGTAAGCCGTTTTTCTTCACAGAAAAAAAGGGAATTGAAAGTGTAGCAGAAAAACATTTTTCCATGAAAGGCTGGAGCTGCAGGAGGTGATTGAAAGCTTTGCAATGTCGTGTGGTACTTGTAAAGTCATGATTGCTAGTTATAGAATATACATGTTAAATTATTTTTCAAATGTTTACCACACTAGTTTAGATTCAAACTGTGAGATATGTAGTCATGGTGGCAAACATTTCCCAGCAATCACAGTATTTTCAAAGAACTATCTGTAGTGAAGCAAAATATTCATCTGAAGGTGGGCAAGATTTCAATATGGTACTAGGGGATCACAGTGACTTGGTGAATTTTATTTTTATTATGAACATTTAGTTGAGTAATTATAGAGGAAAACAGGATGAAATAAATCTGGTTGGATTTTTTTTAAATCTTAAATGCAATATTTTGACAAAATTATTTTTCTTTCTTGAGCTATTCCTTTCCCTTTTTCTTCCCTTTGCCTTCTCCTTGCTCTTTTTGTTGAGAGATTTGTTTTTAAGATAATGCAAATTTGGACTTTTATTTCCTTCTTTATCCTTTTTTGAGACAAACATGAATATATTTTAATGGAAACTTTAATTTTTAACAAAAAAAAAGCTCTCTTCCATTACTGGGAAATATAAGAACAATTTTGCTGGTAAGTCAGTGTTGTCATTTCCCTGTTTTCTGTAAGGCACTGCTCTGGTGTATGCCCTGAAAGCATTATTGCAAGTTGAAAGGAAGGATGTACATCTGTTGTCTACAATGAGGGATATAAATCCATATATCAACTCATAAATAGAAGGAGATAATTTTTCAAATACTAAGTACTCCCAGCTATCTGTGACTTAACTCAGAGCTAGATATGATATACTTTGCTACCAGACATAACATTTTGTTGAGATGCAATATTGCTTAAAAAGACATTTCTCAGCCAGTTTAGATTTTTCTTCAAGAAATACAAAGTTTTGTCTCAACTAAAGTGTGAGGGGTTTTTTTTGTGATATTTATTACTGCTCTGTGAGTATTCCCTGCCCTCTGCCCATCACTTTTAGAAGCATATTGTGGAGCCTACCCTTTTTTAAAAGTCTTGAAGCACACATTATTTCAGTGTTCAAGACACGTTATCGTTTCAGTCAACATTTCAGTAGGGCACTCTGTTACCGCCGGAGCACAGATAGGTCCCATTCAGCCCAGTGTTAGATAACAGATTCCTTGAACGAGATTACAGAAGCAGAGCAAAACCATATAGCTAAGAAATTAGTCTCTATCATATGTATTACTTTTACCACGTCCATATCTTTGAATTTATAGGGTGTGCAATCGCCTCTCACGTAAAAGGTACAAGATAACAACCAACTGTATTCTTCATCCTGGAGACATTCATCAGACATAGTACTGATTCCTAATGATGAGAAAGAACAGACTGTGGGGGAAGTTTTTTCTTAGGTTTCTGATTTTTTTCCCTGTGTTGGAATGCAAGTCTATTGGCTATAGTACTGAAACAATAAAGATGAAGTTCCTAATTGAACTATAACTATTCTGCATTACTACGATACATCTGATCTTGTAAAGACCTTCTGCAATATAGTTGTTTATCAGTCTGTGTGAGTTCCTTGCATCCATTTCATTCTAATTTTCATTTTTTGGCTGTTGATACTGTTCAAAACAGTTTATTATGTGTAATCTACTGCTCACATCAATCCTGATATACTTAGCATTAATCTTCCGTGTTGAGTTGCAAGAGCTCTGACTCTCCTGTTTCTTCACCACAAGCTTGTTGGCCATCAATCAAACCATCATGACATGCCACTTATATTTTTGCATTAATTCAGACCTGATGTACAAGGTCCCCTTCTTATAAATGCAGCAATAAGAAATCTAGAACGCCAACCCCAATGCTAGGGTTTCCCCAAAAGGAGAGATCCTTTCCTAACTCAGCCATAAGGGCTTAAAAAACAAATAAAAAAAGAGAATGTTGTAGGTCTAGGTTTTTTCTTTTTTTTTTTTTTTTTTTTTTTTCTCTTTTTTTAAATTAAAAAAAAAGCCTGCAGGTCCTGTTCTACCTGGGACAACCCGAATTGCCAGCTCTGTCCTGTTGTTAATCAGTAACTTGAGGTGTGGCCATTTCTTCAGCCTGAAAGTCAATCTTGTGGCTTCTAGTCCTTCCAACCCTAACCCCCTTCCCCTGCCCGTCCTCCTCTTTTTTTTTTTTTTTTTTTTTTTTTTTTCCCCAGGAGTAGGTCAGTTTTGGACACATTCCACAACAGGGCTGTATTTCTGGAGGGGCTTTTCTGTCCCCCTGCCACCCCATTACTGGAGCAGGCAGCTCTGGACTTTGAAGATAATGGCATTTTTCTGTTTTGCCCTACCAGCTGCTTGTAAAAGATTGATGCCTCTGACCCTCTCCCATGCCTGTGCCTGTCTGCCACCTCCTCAGTGGAGGAGGAATAGTTTGCAAAAGGTCTTTCATTGGCTATGTATCGCCTACAGTCTGGAAACAGACCAAAATGTTTCTCACTGGCAGGGTCTTAAGGTACTGGAGGTTGGAGTTTTCCTATCACAAGGAGCAGGCTGGCAGAAGACAGCTAAATTGCAGTATTCCTTGTGATCACACTGCAAGAATTAATAACTCTGAAGTGCTGTGTTATACCAAGCAGACTTGGTATATATTCTAGGGGGTATTTGTGTTGCTTTATAAAACTTTGATCCTATGTTTGAAGGGAGATAACCAAGTTAACCAGAGTACGAAGGAAACCTGAAAATGAGGACAGGAAAAGTAGGAAGTTACTTAAATATAACAAAGAGGGAATAAAGAAAGAGTAATTGTGGAGGAACACAGCAAAATGCGTCCTGAAACATAAGAGTTTAAAATGCCAGATGTAATTTCTTCCCAAAGGAACAGAATGAGTTCAGAGAATAAGGGTGTCAACCCCAGGCCTGTGGTGGGTCAGGAACACTACACAGCAGCTAGGGGCTGTGTTTAACTCCCCTTTCCTCAAAAGGAAAGTACCAAATGGAATCTGTGAGAATGAGCGATATAATTACTAATTGTTTCTTATTTCATAAGAAATATGAAGTGGGATGGGGAAATATGACGAAATAGGAGTGGAATGCACTCAACCCATTATACTGGGACAACTGTGTTGTGACAGTTATAATTGCACTGGTGGTAAGCTTAACATGGGGGGAAACTGCATTTTCTGATAAAAGATGCCAGACAAAGAATCTTTTTCCAGCTGTCTGAGGGGAGACCGTTACCCATTGAATGCAAATTTTATTACAAGTTTGATCTCAGTGGGAACAATGTACTTGTATGACAAACTGAGGAAGCTGCAAGCAAAGAGAATTTAACTTATACAGAATATTAAGACACCTTTTTTTCAAATAAAGGGAGGTGTGGAGCTTTATCTTTCAGTTGCATGGTTTGTCACTGGAAGTGCTCAAACTAAACAACTGAGTTCACAGCAGCTATTGGGAATTTGTATGCACAAGGTGCTAGTTTACATATAAAATCAGCGCAAAATGATAAGAGTTTAAAAAACCAGACTCTTGAATGGTAGCCTGGAAATGGATGGCAGACTGCAGATGGGACAGTATGCTGGAACAGAACGCTGGATATTGCTAGTGTTTCCAATACTCGTGTCCTATTTAAACACCTGTGTCATCTGTTTGCTGAACAGTAGGAGATGCCTGTGATGTTGCAGCTCAGATTTCCAGTGGATACAAAAACTTGTGAAATGTAAGATGAGTCTAAGTGAGCTGGGGCTTGATTATATTCAGAGAATAATTGACTGTATTTACCCACATACATACTTCTGGACTGATACAGCCAGTCAGCAAGCAAACTCTCAGTCAGGGATCGCAGCCTACCAGATCCTGCTGCCTCTGGGGCTGAAGCTAACCAGAGGTCACAGCAGAGACGACTTTTCTGCATTGCCACATTTCCTTCTCACTCTTAAATCAGTCACTTTTTTACAAAAAAGCTTGTAAAAATCTCCAAAAAAAGAACATAGATCTTTCTAATAGCAAAGACTTATTTGAATGATAAAAAATAAAAGAATTGGTGCCATGTGGTGTTGCCTGCCATAGTTCTAGCTGGGAAGGAGATGGTCTGATGTCAGGAGTTAGTAACTGCTATGAAGGATGGTTGCATTAATGCCATGGTGGCTCTATGTCTGTCTATCACTCTACTATTAAAAGAATTAAGTGACAGAACCCTGGGTTTGGTATTGCTCAAAATAAAACCTAACATATTTTGATCTCCCTCCAGCAGACTTTCTATTCTGTATGCAAAATGTGGGTTTTCAAGGGGGGAGAGGGGGTGGGGCGTGTTTGTTTGTTTGTTTATTTTTCCTGTTTTTCAGTCAAGGGAGCGCCCATCTGCAATGAATATGATTTTTTGTCTGCGTGCTTGGATTGCAAATTATAAAACTGATATTTTGAGATGTCTGGCAGCTTTTCCATACTATCCAAAGCTCTGTCTCCTTGGCTATCTTACATGGCAAATTAATGCTGAATCCTTTACTAGATGTACATAACTCAAATAACCCTGATGCGAGAATCTTCATTTAATTATGTCAGATATATCAAATACTCCCAAATTACGTGGTAGGATGCAGTATGCTAACTTGCAATAAAAACACAAAGAATGCTTCTGATGAATGAATATCAACTGCAAATTTGTGGGAATTAATTTAAAAACACAGATTAAATCTTTCTTATGAGTTGTTAAATACATATTAATGTTGGTCTGCATGGATATGCTCATCTAATCATGGTAATACAATAGCATATACGATACAATCTTTACAAGACAGAAAAGGTGTCCCAGAATCCTGTGGCCTTTTGGAGCCAGGTACAGTAAAAATTCAAGAAAGAATTTGTTGCACTACGTTTTTAGCTCTCACTTTTCACTGCTCTTTCTTGTTTTCTGTGCTTATCTAATATTTTTTTCTAGTATAGCAGCTCTGGTTGTGTCTTTACAGCATTCAAAGGAAGTTGTAAGGAAGTTGCCTTATTGAAGGAAAACATGAGTATAAAACTGTATGTACATTGACTGTATTTAATTTTGATTTACTCTTTTGTTAACATTTGTCTAGATTTTGGAGGGGTAGTATGAAGACAAAAATCCATTCAAAAATCAGTTTTAATTTTGGTAATTTTACAGAACACAAGGTCTTTCATACAGCTCAAGAAACACGAGCTGTACCAATGTAGTGATAGACTCCTCCTGTTTGACATGTTTCCCTGTTGAAGAGAGAGGACCAAATACCTCAGAGAGTTCTAGACACTGAAAAGTAAGTTAATTTCAATTTAATCATAATTTCATCATTTTAGTCCATGAAACTTTAGCACCTAAATGCCTTTGGGGATGTGGGTCAAAGAAACTGAACATATTTAATATCTACATCCAGCCACACAGATAAGCACCTATAAAATGTCTCTGGGATAAACTTACTCAACTGCAAAGGAGTCATAATTTTGCTTTACGGCATTACTATGGAAGTTGCTTATCTTAATTAAACAGAAAACTTCATTAAGTCATAAATTCTTATTTTGATCATATATGATTTAATGGTGCTATCACAGAATGGTTCAGGTGGGAAGGGACCTCCAGAGGTCATCTGTTCCAACCTCCTGCTCAAGCAGGGCCACCTAGATCTGATTGCTCAGGACCATGTCCAGATAGCTTTTGAATATCTCTGAGGAGGAAGATTCCACAACCTCCCTGGGCAGCCTGCGCCAGTGCTCAGTCAGCCTCACAGCAAAAAAGTGTTTCCTGCTGCTCAGACGGACTCTCCTGAGTTTCAGTTTGTGCCCATTGCCTCTGGTCCTGTCACTGGGCACTAATGATATGAGCCTGGCTCCTATCTGTCTATGCACATATATTCTTACACACATAAATAAATGTACATTTAAAGACACACATGTACCCACAATTATTATTATTATTCTCAGATGTATGCCTCTTGCTACGTATCTTGTTTGGTATATCAGTGGAATTGATACAATTGTCTTCACTGGATATTTTAGAGTTTTTGTCATGGCAAGTATAAATGAAAACCAATTCTGATTTTATTCTTATATGCTTCATGTTTCCCATTTTCTCTAAGAAATTTTTTCCAGTATAATATTAACTCTGGTTCTGCAGATGTGCCCTGGAATTTTAGTTGATTTCCCCCAAATGAAAAAGATATATACTTCTACTCTAGAGTTCTGTTTGCCTAAATAGATGCCAGCTGAAGTAACACATCACCTCTACTCTAGGACCTCTGGTTCCTGGATAAGAAAGAACAATTCAAGCTGGGTTGTTTTGTGCAGCTTCTGTATTCCCTGTATAGATAGTGGAATGAGAGTCAGGCGCCACTAAAGGACTGCAAATAAATTCTTTTCCTTCCTTGAGATACCAAAACTGTAAAATTTTGTTTACCACTACGTCCAACCTCTGTATATCTTTTGCTTCTTGTTCATGTAATTATAACAATTTGATTCTTGCTAGGAAATAACTATAGTTATTTTTTCTGCATCTTGCCATGTCCTGATCTCTATAGGCATTTGTGCCTCTGTTTATAGTAATGGCTCCTGCATGCACTATCTTTTGTCTGTGCTGGATTTTATGGAACAAACTTTTGGTTGAAACACGCACTGCTAAATTTCCATACAGTGTCAGTTTTTAATTACATCTTTTTCATAGACATCACTCATCCCAGGGATTAATTTGTATATTGCACTTTATGACTTTAAGATGTTTGTTCTATATTTGCCCTTACAGATTTCTCTTATGCTTTTCAGTTGTCATGCAATTAGAAGATAGAACTGTGGCACATAGCAAATAGCAACAGCTGCAATGGCAACGGTGGCAACAACAACAACGCAATTTCACTAGCCATGCCTATAATAATATATAAGATTGACACAGATGTGTTACTTGCAAAGTGCCAGCTGCTGGCACTTCTTTTCTTGTTGACTATAAGCAAACGAAAAAGAAATAAAACAGATTATTTCTGTGACACACCACTTACTTCATAGATATTTCAGCAAACGTAAGGGCACGTTTCATAGCTGAATATATTTTACCCTTGGATACATTCAATTTGTATTCATTTTAGAATTTACTCTGTTAATTAGAAAAGGTTATAAGATTAATAAGTAGTCATTGCTAATGTATGCAATGGACTATAAGCTTCAGTTGATGTTTTTTTCCCAAAGAGGCATTAGAGATTAGTTCATACAAATCATAGTGAGCAGTATATCCTATCTTTCAAAGCTGGTCTTTATTGCTATGTTGCTTTATAATCTCTGAATCATTTCTAAAATCCCTGCCAGAAAAGCTAACAAAAACCCAGCAAACCCTACTCTACCAACATAAAATGATACATTGCAATTTCAAACACTTTTATAGAAGAATTGATTTTCAAGGAATCCTTTGTAGATGTAAAATGAGATAGCTTAGAAACATGCAGAGAATACTACAGCTTGTGAAAAGATCCTTATTTGTTAAGAAAATGTATCAGTGGGCAGTCTACTTTTCTGGTTTCCAGAGCATTAGGCTGAGCCTTGGGTGTGCTCCAACCCCAGGCTACACCATTTTTCAGATTCATGATGGTCCAGAAGGGCAAGGTCCTCTCTGCAGTTGAGCAAGATCACAGTGCCCAAACTCCAGCTGACAAGAAGGAAGATCAGCCAGTGTCCTCTTCTTTGTGGTCACACAGGGCAGGGGTTCACTGCAGTGTGGTGTCAAGGTGGTCTCTAGATAGGTGGTTAGTGAAGAGATTCTTCCTCACTTGGACAGGTTTCCTGATCAGATCACTCTAAGGCTACTAAGGTCAAGCATTTCTTGATGCTGGAAGGTGAAGCATCCACTACACCCTATGCGCCTAATCATTTTACTACTGCATTATTGAACTAATCACTCTTCCTTCTGTATTGACCTGTCCCCTGCTGAAATCTAGAGGAAAATACTCCAAGATGATGCAGAATAACCAGATGTTCTAAACATATAATCTGTGTCCAAGGACATTAATACATCCAGAGCTGCTCTGTCAAGATGTCGTCTCCTCACCTCCAGTGCAGCTGCAGGAGAAAGAATAAAATTTTGTCACCCACCCTCTCACTTTTGCTATGGACAGAAGGGACAGGTCAGATTTTAGGTAGATCTGGAATCTTCTCACATGTCAGTCACAGTTCAGTCACTTTAGTTTATCATGATGTTTTCTTAGGCTGCCACTGTTGGAAAGAAATTACAACTTTTCTAGATCTTTATAAATACAGAGCTGGAAAAGAGCTCAGAATATCATTATCTCCCTCTGCTACTTCTAAAATATCTAAAGATTTCCTCTGATATTTTTTTAAAACTGAAAAAAATAATTATCTAAACCCATCCTTTCCCACCTTTGTACCACTGGTTGCAATACATATCTTCCACAAAATTATGGAAACTGTAGGATTTTAGTTGCAGAAAATGCATGAGCTTTTTGTTTAAAAATCTTATTTGGAGGGAAAAAGTCTGTAGGAGTCTTAAGAAAATATATTCAGCCAAAAAAATTATTTGCTACATAACTCAGATTCACCTTTAATCCTTTAAGTGCTTTTATATCACGGAGTTAACTCAGTTAAGGAAATTAACATTAGTGACAACAAAGTCAAACAAATATTTATGTAATAAATGGCATTCTATACATAATTTAGCTCCTGTAATTGGTATACCCTATATTTCATATTAGTAAAGACAAGGAATATTGAAGGCAAGGGAAAAATTCTGTCTAAGGTAATTGAAAGATTCTGTGGAGCAATAATTAAATTAAACTCAACAACAATTTTATTTGCACATTCACCCATCCTTTAGTCTGTTTATTGTCTTTTTTCACTGATAATGAAAAATATATTAACTCCTGTACCTTTTTGTGCAAACTGTTGTGGTGAAATATAAGCTCAGAAAACTGTGAACATATTTTCAGAAATTCAGGCAATGATCCACATATACTATATGTCCATTTGAAACAAAACACTGTCCATCTTTTGAAGGCATGAAAATCTATGTGCATTGTGATCCCTTAAGTGTACCCATAACTTAATGTGTAAAAATAGCCTGTATTACAGATATGTCATAGTTCTTTATTATACTATAACATCTTACTGCTTTATATAAACACAGATGATAAAACTGTTATATTAGAAATTAAATATTAATACACAATGTGCTTTCAAAACACAAGACTCGAAATGCAGTTTGTATTTCACTTTTAGTGCTCAGCTGAAAATCTTCATGACTTTTCAAAATAAATCTGAACAGCTACTAGACTTTTTTGTTTATAACTAAAGGCTATCCACATTAGTCCATGCTGACATAACAGTTAATAGACAGATTTTGCAATGTAGTTTTGAAGCATCCAAAACTATTGTGATATGGTTTATCCCCCTGCAGTGCTATGTCACTGGGAATATCTAATGAACAAAGACAAAAATCTTTTTAATTGTAGTCTAAACTTCCACAGATTTCAGTGGGAACTTATAAAATTGATCAGCTAGAAGAGGCTTTATGAATGTTTAAAGGTCTATTTGTACATTTGATTGCAATGTAGTTATGTGGTCATTTAAATAAAAACTTTCCATTTTGTATTGCAACGCATCTTATCTAACTAGGATATTAGCTAGTTTACTAGCAGTTGAGATACATTAAGTTATTAAATTAAGTTTTCACAGTTATGAGTGATAATCAAATTATGCCCCCAAATTTGAGTGATTGTTTTTAAGAACCTTTAATTGCAGTAGGCAACATCATACTCTTGTGCTATCTTTGCTTCATTTCCATTTTCTTCTTATACCCCCTTAATTGTTTGCATGCATTTACTTTTTTATCAGAGGTCTTCTTTTGTTTCCTGCTAGATTACCTTCCCTACAACAGGCGTATCCCTACCCCCTTCCTCTTCCCAGCTGCCTAAACAGCAAGAGAGCTGTAAATCATCACCAGAGTAAATCCCAGTGTTCACACAATAGCAAAGTTTCAGAAAAAAAATGTGCATTTATTGACCTCAAAATGTTAAAAAAGAAGAAAAAAAGGGTCTTGGGTTCAGAGAACTTTCTCTGTTTTTTAAGGCAGAGCTGCAAAGGAGGCTTATTTGCTGGGGACTATTGGCACTCCTGGCTGGGACCAGTGGGTTGGGGAGCCCCTGGCAGCTGCTAAGTGACATTAATGGTCTTGTCAAGTCTACAAGTGGAATTAGTGGAAAACAACATCAGTTTTAGAGGATGGCTCTAGCGGTATCAAGAAAGCTTCTGGCTTGCTGGAAATTCGTGAATGTTTCCTAAACATGGAGCTGGGTGGATGACATTTTTTTCCATGTATCTTGTATGACGTCGATAACCTTACCTTAGTCATTCTCACTTCAGACTTTCAGTTTTCTACCCAACATCCAGCCTGAAAATATACTTAAAAATTGTAAGCTTTTTTCTGTTTGAATATTTCACATGGCCTCATGAATGATCTCTACATAAGTCAGACCTAGTCTAATTGACCTGATCTGTACATGTAATACCCAGCTGGCATATTCCAGATATTTTGCCATCTACCTCTTACAGTGGGTACAAGATAAACCTAATACTCTCTGATTTACTTCTTCTCTGTTTCTAAATTATATTGGTTTTACTCTAAAATTATGTTTGAAAAAGAGGACAATTGGACTATTGAGCTCTCATGCAGGTTTTAGGAGGAGCCTAGAGAATGGACATCTACTTAATCATCAGCTTTCATCAGTGTCAGTGTCTGGTCAGGTGAAAATTGTTTTCACTGTGATGACCGACCCACTTGATTTGTCTTTCACAAATAGGCTATGAAGAACAGCATTATCAGGTGTCCATTTTTCTAGATGTTAATGGTCGATATCACCACGAGCCATGCAGTTACAGAGGATTAAACTCTCAACCCAGATTATCTTAAAAAATCAGCAAGCCCACAATATCTTGTTGAATGACCATGCTTGAAAATGAACATCTTTTACAAAAGCTCTGGTATTAGTGCTCTGACAATTGCCTGAACCTACGCAGAAATGTGCTGATTATTTTCAGTGCTTATGAGCCACAGACAAAAGAATCCAATCCTTACAATGTGATCCTCCTTTCTCAAGATTATTCATACATGTAGTGTCATCTGAAGAAACCACCTTTTTCTCTCTAGTTTCACAAGATTTTTATGCTTATTTTTAAGCCACATCTCTGGGAAGAACAACTAATCTGGCACATTATGAAGAGTAAAATGAGCTCCCTTCTGTTCTTCCATTGACAGGAAAAAGGGAAAAAATAAAGCAGAAACCAAGACTATGCCACGCGTTCCTCTGTCATTTATCTTTCTGACAGCAACAGGAGAAATCCTTAACTACCCAGACCCCTAATAAAAGCTCATATACAGAAACTCTGCAAAAGCAGAAAGAGGGCTGAGGCACAGACCAGCATTCCAGCCTTAGGGATAATGTTAAAGAATCCCAGATGCTACGTGAGAAATAGAGTTAAAGGAGGAACAGTATTACTGGGTTCACACTGGAAAGAACAATATTGATTCTGAGATTTAGGGCCAGAATTAACTGTTGGGTGAGGAATGAACAGATGTGGGTTTGTTAAAGATTTCTGTCTCTCTTTTACTCACACACACATACACACTTTTTCAATTTAGATACCAATTATTTCTATTTCATAATGCTGTTTGTTTTGCTCTTGCCCTAGCAGATGTTTAAGATTATGAAACATGGGAATTTGATCTTCTTTTTAGATGAGCTCACTGAATCTTAGTGTCTTATATTTTCATGTGATTAGAGAATAGTTCTGATTGAAAAGAATTCATCTCTGGGAAAGATATAAAAAAAGAAAAAAAAGCATTACCTGTCTTTATATAACAGAAAACCACTGCGTATATATTTACATGTATAAAATGTTTCTGCTAGAGGCATTTAAAGTTATTATTTTTTCTTCTTTTTAATTTCATTAAAATCTTCCCATGCCAACTCGTTATAGGCTTGTAAGTAGAAGCTGACAATGAAGGCTTGACTTGGTCCACCATGAGGCAGTACGGTCTAGCAAATGTACTTGTTCTTGGGAATCTATAAATATCAAGACTGTTAACTATTTCACTGTTCATCAAAGCATGTCAGAAAAGACAGAGTTTTGTTCTCTGAAGGGGTGCTCAATCAACTGTGAGTGGCAGCTCCTTTTCGTGCCGTGAATTTATGGGTTTGGGAAGTGTACTTTATTTACTTTTTTTTTTTTTTCAGAGTGCAGGAGTGCAGCAGTGCTCTGCAAGGCATCTGGCAGGATATACCTCTGTTGTAATGAGGGCAGGTTTCAGACACCCTTACTCAAGCTGTTGCCCACTTGAGTTCGAACACAGACATGCACTGCCCCTCAGGAGGTGCACATCTGGATCTGGACAGCTGTTCATCTCTGGTAGCCCATAGCTGACTGGGATGCTCAGGCCGACCCTTGCATTTTTGGACATAACTATACCTCTTTCAGGGGAAACCCTGACAGGTTGAGAGCTTAACAAGGCAACATGTTTTTCTGGTATCAGTGTCTGGTATTTCAGCTTGGAACAAGTCAAGACTCAAGAGCCGAGATGGGGCACATAAACATTTTTCAGATACTGCTGTAGTCCTCAGCCAGCCATTTCTGATAAGGGTGGTCTGTGAATAATTGCCTGTTGCCCTCATTTAATAACCGTGCTAAACCAAAGTGTTAAGGTCCGAAAAATACAATGGCTAAGTATTTTGAAAATGTCAAATAGTTGGAGAGCAGTCTAATGAGCAGGTTTTTGTAGTTTGTCAAAGGACTAGCAAAGCTCTACACAAGATTCTTATGGTGCTTTATGGTGGAAAATGTTCAAATGTGTCATTAAGAGATACATAATGTATACTGAATAGTGTGCTACTAATGTCTGTAGCTTATGCACATACTCATATTAATCAGAAAATGCATGTTGGAAAGTGACACCCAATGTGAAATGAATAGTGTACTGCATAAAGAACTGCTTACTTGTGTGAAGGGGAATTGTACTGTCAATTATTTATACTGGACTGGTGACCAAGGAGATTCAATTTCGTGCTGTTTGGTCACAGTGCTATGTTTAGGTTTGTTAACCACCATAAATGACCCCCAGATAAAGAAATCTGACTGACAAAACCAATATCAAGATGACCAAGCACTAAATGAATGTGTTCCCTTAAGAGCTAGATGTAAACTCTGGACAAGACAGCTTTGGCCAGTGGAAAAGCATCTGCGCCTGGTATGACATGAACAGGGCAGAGCTCCTGAAATGTCCTGGAGAGTTGATAGTGGCCAGTGGGAAAGTGCAACCACTAGCTGGTCAGAGAAGAGGGCCCTGTAAGGACTGACCAACAGTAAAAATTTACATTTTTGTGGAGCAGTGGAGAGCAGTGACGAGTGGCGTTCCTCAGGGGTCGGTACTGGGACCTGTACTATTCAACATCTTTGTCAGCGACATGGACAGTGGGGTAGAGTGCACCCTCAGCAAGTTTGCTGATGATACCAAGCTGTTTGGTGAGGAGGTTTGGAGGGGAGGGATGCCATCCAGAGGGACCTGGACAGGCTGGAGAGGTGGGCCCAAGCCAACCTCATGCAGTTCAACAAGGCCAAGTGCAAGGTCCTACATCTGGGTCGGGGCAATCCCAAGCACAAATACAGGCTCGGCGGGGAATGGCTGGAGAGCAGCCCTGTGGAGAAGGACCTGGGGGTGTTGATTGATGAGAAGCTCGACATGAGCCAGCAATGTGTGATCGCAGCCCAAAAGGCCAACCGTATCCTGGGCTGCATCAAAAGAAGTGTGGCCAGCAGGTCAAGGGAGGTGATTCTGCCCCTCTACTCCGCTCTCGTGAGACCCCACCTGGAGTACTGCATCCAGCTCTGGAGGCCCCAACATAAGAAGGACATGGACCTGCTTGAGCGTGTCCAGAGGAGAGCCACGAGGATGATCTGAGGGATGAAGCACTTCTCCTATGAGGAGAGGCTGAAAGAGTTGGGGCTGTTCAGCCTGGAGAAGAGAAGGCTCCGGGGAGATCTTATTGCAGCCTTCCAGTACCTAAAGGGGGCCTACAGGAGAGCTGTGGAAGGACTTTTTACTAGGGCATGTAGTGATAGGACGAGGGGGAATGGCTTTAAACTGGAAGAGGGCAGGTTTAGATTAAACATTAGGAAGAAGTTTTTCACTTTAAGGGTGGTAAGGCACTGGAACAGGTTGCCCAGAGAAGTTGTTGAAGCCCCGTCCCTGGAGGTATTCAAGGCCAGGCTGGACGTGGCCTTGGGCAACCTGGTCTAGTAGGAGGTGTCCCTGCCTATGGCAGGGGGGTTGGAACTCGATGATCTTCAAGGTCCCTTCCAACCTAAACCATTCTATGATTCTACATGTAGTCTCTTTTTTTGTTTGTAAAAGTTTTAATACTTCACTGACCTTTCCTTTTCTTGTGAGCAAGCAACATATCCTTATACCAAGAGGTCATGGCCTCTTATGGCTCTTCTTACTGAGCCGTGCCCATGGGTGAGCTCACACACTGATCCTCTGGAGCAGAAGTAGTGAAGTCATTCTGGCCCCATCCATACTCCTACAAGTGCCTGGTTTTTCCTTCCACCAGTGTATCAGGGAACTGCATCATTCAGTTGTAAACAGGCAAAACGCTAGAACTTCTTGTTAGAGGGTGCCGCACAGCTTTCTATAAGCTTTATCTGGGAGCCTTCACACTGGCCAGCACTCCCATTATGTCTTTTCTATGTCCGTCCCCACAATGATTCCTGCCACACATCTTTTGCATAGTGCCACCCAGGCAAACAACCCCCTTATGCAATTAAAAGTATTGTTTCATCTTCAGTGTCTTTCTTTGCCAGGGGCCATGAGAGAATATTAGGAACAGGTGGTGGTAGCCAAAGTCCTAGATTTTGCTTTATTATTTGTGTGCATTTACAGCCTTCCTATGTGACAGTCTCATTTAGTCGGTGCTACAGGCAATCTCTGTCTGTACCTAAAAATATCTTTAACAGCTGCACGTAGGGAACAATCACGGGGGAAGGAAAAGATGCATACAAAAGCAAAAGGCAACTTAGAAAGGAATTGGAACCAGAGGAATTCAAGACTGGGGTTCTTTTATTACCTAAAAGGGCACTTATTTTGAGGAGCATGCAGAGTTTGCTTTTACTGATTCTATTTTTGTTGATATTTTGTCCGTTGCCATTGTTTGCTTAAAATAATTTCTCAGGAGATACCTGGCAGCTGCAGGCAGCAAATTTTAGTAAAGTAGCTCTGAAAGTGAAAAATTGGATTATTCTCTACAGAAGACAACTACTTTATACAAGCACAAAGAAATATCTGTGAATCTTGGCATTATATATTGGGATGTGTGACAAGTTCCTATAAACTCACAGACACAACCAAGAAATAGTGTAAAGAAAATATTTTTCTCTCTCTTCAAACCTTCAGCTGGAAAGACTGGGGGGTAGTATCTTTTATCTCTTTTTCTGGTACTCACTGGAACATTCACATTTAAAAGTTCTTTTCTGTCCTTTCTTCCCAAAGTCCTTGTAGCAGTTATTATCTCACAAACTTCGCCTTATCCCCTTCCTGCCTCCCTGTCACCACTCAAAAATTGTTAAGCCAGGGCTGAGAAAAATCATTCTCTCTTTGTAATCCCAAAATGGAGACCTTAAACTGGCAAACAGAAACCAATTTATACCCCTTTATGAACTATCCCTCCCTCTGTTTCCTTGCTTTTCCTTAGGTTTTCAGCTTCCTTATAAGTGTTTTATCACTCTTTTGTAAGAGTGATTAGACAGAAAGTGAAGTATAGACCAATTTGTCATTGGACACCCCATCAGGGTAGCCTGACACGCCAGGTCAGCTTGCCTATTTCAGATACTTGTCTAAATCCTGATTAATTTCCTCCTTCCCCCCACCCACTTGGCAGCTTTGAGATCATAATAGAAGCAGGTTTCCGGATGTCCTATTTTCCTGAGGGATAAAATTAACTATTTTCCTCCTCCCAGAACGGTGTAGGATGGTGAGTAGGTTATAAGATTCATGTTGTTTCCATTTGCAAGGTGTTTTTACTCGTTCAACGTATTGGCTCCCTGAGGAACTCTAATTGGAAGCGTATTAGAATGAAATACCTACTCAGGGATGTAGAAAATGATGTGGTGTTTCTCATATCCAGTACAAGAAAAATGATTTCATAACTACTGTTGTCCCAGTCTTTTTAGTCTCATGTTACAAGGGAAGAATAGCAGAAATCTCTGCAGGGTGTCCTTGATATCAGTGCAAGAGTGCCCACACATGCCCACACATTTTTCTCATCTTTTCCACGTATATCTTATCTGAATTATAAGAGGCTTTTGCTTTCTCTATCCCTCAATTTATTCTGGAAAAAAATTTATCCACCCTGTCATAAAATCCTCCAGTAACTGTGATTCTACAACATTTCTAAGTACTCTTATCTGGTGCTTTATTAAATATTCTTAACTTAAATAATGTCCCTCTAATTCCAAACAGAACATAAAATAATACGAAACATCCACACAAACTCCATTGCTTCCAAGTCATTTTTATTTAACTCATCTCTGTCAAGATTCTTCTAACCTACGTTTAGATGCCCATAACATAAATATGTAAAGTTGAACTAACTCTCATTGGCTACTTCTACAGTCAATGGAGAAAAGGAGGCACTTCTAGACTTCTATTCTTCTGATCTATTTTAGTTAATTAGTAAGATTAACCATGACTGGGAAGTTCCTACTTCACCCATTTAGCCAGAGAGTGACCTTAAGCAAATTAAGAGATAGAAATAGAGTTTTACATTTACTCTGGTAAGTCCCACCTAGAGGAGAACATAAGAACAATGCTGCTACTAAAGCCTTATGAATTATTTCTTAATGAAAAGGAACCTTACCTATGGTGCCCAGAATCAACAAATAGGATAATAATAGCTGCTCAAACTTCTGAGATGAATCTGGTATCTCACAGTCAGTTCAAGTATGAAAATTTAAAAAAAAAAAAAAGAGGAGCAAAAAAAAAAAAGAGCATAAATTAAAGCTGCCCAAGGGTTCTTTACAAATACATCAAGACAATAGATATTATGAGACCAGAGAGTAGATGCATTCAAAAGTGAGAAGGTGAATGAAAATATTCGTGATTCATATAATAAATGCAGTAATGAACTCCTTTTAAAGAACCTAAGATTTAATTAAAAACTGAACTAAACTAAACTAAAGGGCTTATAGCTGTTATAATAAATGTGGAGGAAACTTTCCAAACATGAACAGAATGTTTTCAGAGACACAACAGTGATGTGAGTGCCTCTGAAGTAAATGCCTACCTCCTTTGATTTACCCTTGGCCTCTACTCATCTCACTGTGCAGCACTAACATGAGGAGTTCAAGACATCAGAAAGTAATGTGAAGATTTCAATCAAGTGACCCCTTGGGGAAGATTCAAGCCAATGACTGAAAGAAATAAGGAAAAAGAAAACACTTGCTTGTAAGTTTCTATTACATGCTAAGATAAATTCACTCACATATTTGCAAGAACACAAAGCAAAGCTAGAACAAAGATGTAGTTATTAGTCATGAAGTCAAGTATTCAAAGTTTTTCCCTTTTTTATGTGAGAAGTCCTAGATTTTACACCTATTACTTAGCTTTTCAAATTCCTGTTTTTTCCTAGAACCCTGTCTTATTCAATATAAGAGAGACAAGTTACACAGAGAATTACCAGATTTTCAACATTTTTCTTCTGAGTTGTCGAAAGTGTCATTCACTGAAGAAGACAACAGCTGCGGTGATAAGAAGTCTGGTAAAGATCTCATGATCTCATAGTGAGGTGGACCATGCATGAAGACAAAAATCAGTAGTCTTCAAACAAGGTGAGAAGAATAGAAAAGTAGATGTTAGGGATGCAAGAATGATTAAGTTTGATTTTTACTCACACTCTTCTGTTAAAGCACCACAAAGCAGAAAAATGACTACATTGTTTGAAAGGCAATGAGGTCTTCAAAGATGCAGCCTGCTTTCTTAGTTCACGAAATGCAGCAAGTTCTTACAGACAGACTGGAGCAGACCATGGGGGGTCTGTGAGGGCCAGCTGCCCCGTGGGAGGGAGCCAAGGGTGGTCACAGGGCTGGCAGGGCTATGCCGTGTTGAAGCAGGGCCCCATCCCACAGCACCCAATGAGGAAGCAGGGCTGGGTTGGGTACAATGACTAGGGCCAGCCCAGAGCCCACAACTTCCTGGCAAGACTGCAGTGATGGAGAGGACTGACGTCCAGTCAGGAGCCATCCTGAAGATCTGGTCCAGAGCCTGGGCAGCCAGGTGGGCCCTGGGGTTGTGGGAAGAGTGCACACAGGCCCCTGGCACATAAACAACTGTTTTTTGCTGATGTGACATAGCCAGTTGAATGGACAAAATAATTCAGTATTACTGCAAGACATCCTGGCTGCCACCATCTTGATTTTCAATCATAGAATCATAGCATACCAGATTGGAAGGGACCTCAAGGATCATCTGGTCCAAACTTTCTTGGCAAAAGCACAGTCTAGACAAGATGGCCCAGTATCCAGTCCAGATGAATCTTAAAAGCATCCAATGTTAGGAAATCCACCGCTTCCCTGGGGAGATTATTTCAATGGCTGATTTTTCTCATTGTGAAAAATTTTCCTTTTGTGTCCAATCAGAATCTCCCCAGGAGTAACTTGTACCCATTATGCCTCATCTTTATCACATGACTCCTTGTAAAAGGGGAGTCTCCATCTTCTTTTTAGCCATCCTTTAAATACTGGAACATGGTGATAAGGTCTCCCCTAAGCCTTCTTTTCTCAAGGCTACACAAACCCAGTTCTCTCAGCCTTTCCTCATGTGGCAGGCTTCCCAGTCCTTTGATCACCTTTGTAGCCCTTCTCTGGACTCTCTCCAGCCTGTCCACATCTTTTTTGTATAATGGGGACCAAAACTAAACACTGTGTTCCACGTGTGGCCTGACAAGCACTGAGTGGAGTGGGACAACGACTTCTTTCTCTCTGCTGGTGATGTCCTTGTTGATGCAACCCAGCATCCTGCTGGCTTTTTTTGCCGCAGCAGCACACTGTTCCCTCTTATTGAGCTTGTTGTCCACCAGGTCCCTTTCCACAGAGCTGCTCCCCAGCCAGGTAGATCCCAGTCTGTGCTGTGCTCCTAGATTATGTTTTTCCAGGTGCAAGACCTTACACTTGTCCTTGTTGAACTTCATAAGGTTCTTGTCAGCCCACTCTTCCAGCCTATCCGGGTCTTCCTGCAGGGCGGCTCTCCCTTCTGATGTCCACTTCCCAGCTCAGTTTGGTATCATCAGCAATCTTCATCAGGATACACTTGGTCCCATCATCCAGATCACTTATGAAGACATTGAACAGTGTTGGGCCCAGTATTGATCCCCAGGGGACCCCACTTGTGACAGGTTGCCAGTTTGAAAAGGAGCTGTTTACCACCACCCTCTGGGTGTGGCCAGTCAGCCAGTTCCCCACCCACGACACAAACCACTTGCCTAGACCATAATGCATCAGTTTCTGTAGGAGGAGGCTGTGGGAAACCATGTTGAAAGCCTTGAAGAAATCCAGGTAGACAATGTCCACCGCTCACCCCACATCAACTGAGCAGGTTACTTTGTCATAGAAGGTGATCGGATTTGTCAAGCACAATTTGCCCTTGGTGAATCTGTGCTGGCTTTTTCCGGTCACATTCTTCATTTGACTTGTGATAGCCTCCAGGAGGATTTGTTCCATAACTTTCCCAGGGTCTGAAGTAAGACTGATGGGCTTATAATTTCCTGGGTCCTCCTTTATGCCCTTCTTGTAGTTGGGGGTAACATTAGCCACATTCCAGTCTTCTGGGATGTCCGTTGTTTTGTGTGACTTCTCAAAGATTATGGAGAGTGGTGTCACAATGATGTCAGCCAGCTCTCTTAATGCCCTTGGGTGGAAAACATCAGGGCCCATCGATTTATAGGGGTCAAGCTCCTGTAATAGTTTGCATACCAGCTTTTCCTTCACTGACAGTGGGTCTGTGTTTGCATCAATCTGAATTTTTGTTTCCAAGGCCTGTGGCCCAACGGTGCTGGTAAAGACAGAGGTGAAGAAAGTGTAGAGAACCTCTGTCTTTTCAGTGTTGTTGATGACTAATTCTCCTCCCCTGTTTAACAGTGGGCTAACATTTTCCTTCTGTTTCTGCTTGTTGTTTATGTACCTGAAGAACCCTTTCTTGTAGTTTTTGACATCTCTGGGCAATTTCAATTTGAGCTGAGCTTTTAGTTTTCTAACTGCATCTCTGCATACCCTGGCAATGCCCTTGTAGTTCTCAATGGGTATTTGTCCACTTTTCCGTCTCTGGTATGCTTCTCTTTTGGTTTTGAGCAGATTCAGAAGCTCTCAGTTAAGACACAGGTGTCTCGCTCTGCCTACTTTCCTTACCTTTAAAGGGGATGAATTGTTTTTGTGCTTCTGGGAGAGTGTTCTTGAAAAACTCCCAGGACTTGCCAGCTCCTTTATCCTCCATGGAAGCTTCCCACAGAATCCCTCCCAGTTGAGCTCTGAGAGAGCTGAAGCTTGCTCTTCTGAAATCTAAAACCTGCGTCTTAGTACTAACCTTCAGCGTGCTCAGCAGGATATCAAACTCCACAATATTGTGATCATTGCAGCCAAGGCTATCACTAACCGAGATATCACAGAGCAGGTTTTCTTGGTTTGTGAGTTGCAAGTCCAGCAGTGCTTCATTCCTGGTTGGCACATCTAACATTTGCATGAGGAAGCAGGCCTCTGCATATTCCAGGAACTTGATGGATTTTGTCTATTTTAATGTGAGAATGACATCTCTGTGAGTAACAAATAGAGAGAAAAAGAAAAGTTGAGTGGAAAGCAGGCAAAAAATTGTAAAATTCTTATTATTTACATAATTGCCAAAAAAAGAAGGTTGGAGGGAAGGGCATGGGAACCAATTACGTTACACAACTGTGGGATCTTCACAGAATTATAGAATCATAGAGTCATCGAATGGTTTGGGTTGGAAGGGACCTTTAAAGGTCATCTAGTCCAACCTCCCCTGCAATGAGCAGGGACATTTTCAATGGGATCAGATTGCTCTGAGCCCCATCCAAGCTGACCTCGAATGTTTCTGGGAATGGGGCAACCTGTTCTAGGGTTTCACCACCCGCCTCATAAAAAATTTCTTCCTTATGTCTAGTCTAAATCTACCATCCTTAACACCATTACCCCTTGTCTTATTGCAACAGGCCCTGATAAAAAGTCTGTCCCCGTCTTTCTTATAACCCCCCTTTAAGTATTGAAAGGGTGCAATAAGGTCTCCCTGGATCCTTCTTTTCTCCAGGCTGAACAACCCCAACTCTCTCAGCCTTTCCTCATGGGAGAGGTGTTCCAGCACAGTAATCATTTTTGTGGCCCTCCTCTGGACCTGCTTCAACAGGTCCATGTCTTTCCTGTGCTGAGGGTTCTAGAGGTGCACACAGTACTCCAGGTGGGATCTCACCAGAGTAGAGTAGAGGGGTAGAATCACCTTCCTCCACCTTCTGGCCATGCTGTTTTGATGCAGCCCAGAATATGGCTGGCTTTCTGGGCACACATTGTCAGATCTTGTCCAGCAGGCAGTCAGTACCCCCAAGTTCCTCTTCATAAGACTGCTCTCAATCTCTTCATCCCCCAGCCTGTATTGATACCGGGGCTTGCCCCAACCCACGTGCAGGATCCTGCACTTGGCTTTGTTGAACCTCATGAGGTTGACATTCACTTCTTGAGCTTGTCCAGGTCCCTTTGGATGGCATCCTGTCCCTCAGGCATGTCAACCACATGACTCAGCTTGGTGTCATCTGCAAACTTGCCAAGGGTGCACTTGATCCCACTGCCTATGTCATTGATGAAGATACTGAACAGTACTGGTCCCAGTACAGACCCCTGAAGGACATCACCAGTCTCTATCTGGACATTGGACCATTCACCACTACCCTCTGGATATGATCATCCAACCAATTCCTCAACCACCGAACAGTCCACCCATCAAATCCATCTCCAATTTAGAAGGACGTTTTGCGGGACAGTGTCAAAGGCCTTACAGAAGTCCAGATAGGTGACATTCATAGCTCTTTCCTTGTCCACTGATGTTGTCACTCCATCATAGAAGGCCACTAGATTAGTCAGGCAAGACTTGCCCTTGGTGAAGCCATGCTGGCTGTCTCGAATCACCTGCCTGTCCTCCATGTGCCTTAGCACAGCTCCTAGGACAATCTGTTCCATGATCTTCCCAGGGACAGAGATGAAGCTGACAGGTGGGTAGTTTCCAGGGTCCTCCTTTCTACACTTTCTAAAAATGGGTGCAATATTTTCCTTTTTCCAGTCATCGGGGACTTCACCTGACTCCCGTGACTTTTCAAATATCATGGAGAGTGGCTTGGCAACTACATCAGCCAATTCCCTCAGGACTCTGGGATGCATCTCATTAGGTCCCATAGACTTCTGAATGCTCAGGTTCCTCAGGTCATCACGAACCTGATCTTCTCTTACAGTGGGAGGGACTTTGCTCCCCCAGTCCTGGCCTCACTGTTCCAACCACTGGAGGTGTGGGAAGAGAGATTGCCAGTGAAGACTGAGGCAAAGAAGTTGTTGAGTACCTCAGCCTTCTCCTTGTCCATTTTTACCAGTTTGCCAATCTTGCTCATCATGGGGAATATGCTCCCTTTGACCTTCCTTTTCTGGCTGACATACCTGTAGAAGCCCTTATTATAATTTTTTTGACCCTTGCCAAGTTCAGCTCCAGTCATGCCTTGAACTTCCTGACCGCTGGGCAAAGCCCTGTGTGACCTGACTGTGCTTTGAAGTAGAGGTTCAACTACATGACTTCCAGAAGTTGCTTCCAGGCACATTTCTATGATTATTTTCAGTACAGACCTTGTAGCACTCACCAAAGTTTGAGAATGAGAAGAAGAAAACTCATGGAGCATCTTCAGAAAAGCTTAGAAGGACAATTTTTTTCACATGATAAAACTAAAAATGAAAAACGGTAATCAAGACAGGGAGATAATATCAGAAGCTTGCGAAAAGTTACACACACATCTGACCTAGGCTAATTACAAGTACATTTTCCTTTTTGTGAGCCCTGGATTCATATAACTTCCCAATTGCAAGGCTTGATTCAATCATCTGTTACTAGGTTTAAGTCAAGGAGGTCTGAGGAGCACTATGTTAGGTCAATTTTTATTTCCTGCATTAAAATACAAATATGTAAACACAAAAGAGGAAAAATGGTAAATACACCATACACTTAGCAGAACTGGCTTTGTGGTACATCTTGTTGGATTACTGAAAATGGACACTTTTCAAAGTGAAAGCCTGGCTGCCTATTTCTGCGGCTCTCAGTGCTGAGAGGCACTGAGGCATCTTTGAGGCTGACTACTGGGAGTTCTGGAGTATAAAAATAACTAGAGAAGTGCACATTTGATTAACAAAAATAAACACCTCAGTAACTTCTGAACTGTGAATCAACAAATGAACACTACTTAGCTGTAAAAGATTGAGTTCTAAATGAAAAATATTTGCTGAATTTCTCATCACCCAGGATAAATTTGCATTGCAAATATGTGACACTTTGAAAGGGTCATATCACTTTTTGCATGTGTTTCAACACTGCTGAGGCTTAATTTATGTACTGTCATTGGAGAGAGGTAAGTATAATGGATTTTTAATTATTCCAAGTTACAAAGAGCAAATGGCAGGTAGTCCAGTTTCTAGACAAAGCATGAACAGAATTAAGAGTTATAAAGAGCAAATTACACAGTCACGCCCTATTAAATTTTTCTTGGGAACATGGTATTCCTATATTTTAAAAGGTATACATTCATTTCTTGATTCACTCTCAGGGTACAATACATCATCATGTTTTTAAGATGGTTAACAAGGTTACATGCACCAAATTAACTCTGGTTTATTTATATTCGCACATACTTTTTTGCTTTTGAGTAAGTAGGTTGATGTACCATACAAAGGCAACAAAGCCCTGCTGATAGACATAATTTTTCTGGCTGTTCCAGTTCCTCAACTTAAGAAAGTGGAAAGTTATTCAAATACTTTCATAAAATGCTTCATTCTCAGCTTGTGTGATAAAATACATCATTAACGGGACTTCCAAGCTTAAGTTCTCTCAGTAACTGCTAGCACTTAGGATGAGATGTTAAAGTGCCAAACTGCCTAATAGGCTGGTTTTGGCAAATTTTTGCATTGGTGTGTTTTTGGATCTTGAACACTTTTGTTTGGTGATAGCTGATTACAAGGCAAATAGTAGTACTTTTCTATATCTCTTTCTATTTCTACCTGTTCACTAAGAATGTGATCCAGCACCTATTAAAGTCACCAAAAGTCTTAATAATTTTGATATGGACTTCCACCACTGCAACACACAGAGCATTTTTCCTCCCTATATCTACCAGAACTTTATTACTAAAACTAATTTTCAGTATTCCCACTTCTCCCCACACACTTCTTTCCAATTCTTCCATGTCTCATTTTTTCTCTTTTCATCCTGGTTGCCACTGAAAAACCATTTGACATGGGTTTTCATTAAAATAGGTAAAGTTATAAATGTTCTTTGTTTATGTTCCATTCATCTAAATATAGTAAAATTTGATGAGTAGACAAAGTTCAGCTGAACTCTTTGAATAGTTTTAGTTTTAGAACAAATCTGGAGATCTTACAAGAAGAGATTTTCTTGGGAAATTTAAAACAGTTCTGCTTTTGGTTCTGAAATACTACAACAAACACAGTTGGTGTTTCATCATTTGCAGTTCCATCTGGAACCCATAAGAAAAATTTGCATACATAAAAATAAAATATTATCTGAGTATTTCAGACCTTCATTAAAGGTTTGGTCTAATTTCTGGTCTAATCACAGATGAAACTCAAGTGGTGTTGGGGGACACTTAGATTTGGACTGGTTTATATCTAATTTTCATCATCCGGATAACTGCCTTCTCCTGGGAAAATGCAATAATTAAAAACTCTGTGGCTTTTTGTCAAGATTGTATTTATGGGAAAGAACTACAAGAAGTAAATAGATTGGATTCAAGCACCTGTGATGCCTTTTAATAGGCTTTGAAGGGCTACAAGAAATGAAAGGTAAGAATGCACAGTCAAACAGTTTGCATGCACCTACTGTCAATAATTTATATGATTTATTGCAGAAATTTCCCTAGTAGAACATAAGACTGGTTATGGACTTCCAGACTGAGTCTCTGTATGGCAGTGACAGCTATGCTTGAGCCATAACGGAAATGAAATGTATTTTTATTACTGTGTTAAAAATTTTGAAATAGATTGGTTTCATTGTTTTTTAGAGCATTACTTTATTGTGTTTCACAGCAGAAAAATTCACAATGGGACCTTTTGAAGACCCCTGGTGTCTGGAGAGCTTGGGCACAATTTAGAGGGCTTGCAACTGAGCAGTCTATGATTCCACAGAAGGAAACCTACTACTTTCATTATTTTGAGTTATTAGTGTTTGGTTCCTTTATTTTTCTAATACATACACAATGTGTGAGGCAGTTGGTTTCTTTTCTCAAATTGGATTTAACAGTAAATGATAGCAGTTTCACCAGAAACATCCCATATACCACAGAGACTGTGGCCGCGTCTGCTATCAATAACATAAAGTAATATCTGAGACACTCCAGGGGCTACTAAAAGAGGAAACAACATCCACCATATCAAGTTCTTAAGCCAGAAAAATCTAAAATGGCAACATCATAAAATCTGCCTCTGTGAGTAATGGCAGACATGGATACAAGTTTCAGGCCCAGCCTTAAATATAATATATTACTTCTGCTCCTGTCATTCCCAGGTGGCTGCTACTGCTCTCTGAGGGATGGAGCATGCAAGCTACCAAAAATATGTGTTTGCTTCTGATGGCAAACTGTCTGTGAGAGCAACAGATAACAAGGGAAATCAGGCATGTGTCATCCACTCCTGTGGAAGTTTTCCAGAAGGTATTTCAACCTGCAAACAGGAATTCCATCTTCCCAGGTGCCCTTGCATAATAGGTATGAGGCTCCGTGAATGGAACTGAACAATGGTGAGGACTATGGTTAATCTAAGTTGAAAGTGTCACCAAGATTAAGTCGGTCTACACCCTGCATCAAAGCTGCTTCCATAAAGAAAAAAAGACGAGTTATTGTCATAGGAGGCTCTCTCCTGAGGGGAACAGAAAGCCCAATATGCAGATCAGATCCACCTCTTAGAGAAGTCTTCTGCCTCCCTGGAGCCCGAGTTAAAGACATGAAGAGAAAACTTCCTACCCTGGTATGGCCCTCATATTATTATCCATTATCGATTTTTCAGGTAGGCAGCAATGAAGTTGCAGCAAGAAGTCCAAGGGCAATTGAGAGAGACTTTAGGGCCTTGGGATGACTGGTTAAGGGATCAGGAGCACAAGTAGTGTTCTCCTCTATCCTTCCAGTTGCAGGGAATGATGAGGAAAGAAACAGGAAGGCCACGCAGATCAATACCTGGCTCTGAGCCTGGTGTCAACAGCAAAATTGTGGGTTTTTTGATCATGGATCAGTCTACAAAACACTAGGCCTGCTGGTGACAGATGGGCTACTCCTGTCTCAAAAGGGGGAAAGGATCTTTGTGCAGGAGTTAGCAGGGCTCATTGAAAGAGCTTTAAACTAGATTTGAAGGGGGAAAGGGGTAAAACCAGGCTCACTAGATATAAGCCTGGGGGCAGCACTCTAATGTTTAAGGGATGGTATGCTAGCAAGCTCCTTTGGTCTGCCATCTCAGTGGAGGTAGGGGATGGAGATCCTAGCAGCAGCAAAGATGCAAGCGTTATTGATGTGTTAGAAACCGTGGAAGCGCCTGAGAACTGTCACATAGGAATTAGAGATTTTCCCCACAAGAAGGTGGCGGGATCAATAGCCCAACTGCCATGCATCTACACCAATGAACACAGCATGAGCAACAAACAGGAAGAGCTGGAAGCGATTGTGCAGCTGGAAAACTATGATATATTTGCCATCACAGAAACATGATGGGACGACACACAACTAGTTGGCTGCAATGGATGACTATAAACTCTTCAAAATGGATAGACAAGGAAGGAGAGGTGGTGGGGTAGCCCAGTATGTTAGGGAATATTTTGGCTGTCTAAAGCTTGATGGTGATGAAAAGGTCCAGTGTTTATGGGTAAAAATCAAGGGAAAGGCCAACAAGGCAGATATCATGGTGAGAGTCTGTTGTAGACCACCCAACCAGGACAAAGAGACAGATGAAATACTCCATAAGCAGCTGGGAGAAGTCTCACAATCTCTAACCCTTGTTCTCATGGGGGACTTCAATTTACCAGATGTCTTCTGGAAATACAATACAGCAGAGAGGAAAGAACCTAGGAGGTTCCTGGAGTGTGTGGGCAATAACTTCCTGACACAGTTGGTGAGTGAGCCAACTGGGGAAGGCACTCTCGTTGAACCTGTTGTTTGTGAACAGAAAAGGACTTGTGCGTCATGTGGGGGTTGGAGGCTGTCTTGGGCATAGCGTTGGTGAAATGATAGAGTTTTTGATTCTCAGAGAAGTAAGGAGGGGGTTCAGCAGAACTGTTACCTTGGACTTCTGGAGGGCAGAGTTTGGCCTGTTTAGGGGCCTGGTTGTCAGAGTCCCTTGGGAGCCAGTCCTGAAGGACAAAGGAGTCCAGGAAGGCTGGACATTCTTCAAGACGGAAACCTTAAAGGTGCAGGACCAGGCTGTCCCCATGTGCCAAAAGACAAGCCAGTGGGGAAGAAGACTGGCTTTGCTGAACAGAGAGTTATGGCTGGAACTCGGGAAAAAAAAAGAAAGATTATGACCTTTCAAACAAGGTGCAGGCCACTCAGGAGGGCTATAATGATGTTGTGAGTTTACACAGGGAGAAAATTAGAAGGTCCAAAGCCCAGCTAGAACTTAATCTGGTTACTGCCATAAAAGACACTAAAAAGTGTTTCCATAAAGAGAAGGGCTGAGGATAATCTCCATCCTTTGTTGGGTGCAGGGAGAAACATAGTGACAAAGGATGAGGAAAAGGCTGAGCTACTTAATGCCTTCTTTGCCTCAGTCTTTAATAGTAAGACCAGTTGTTATCCAGGTACCCAGCCACCTGAGTTTGAAGACAGGGAGCAGAATGAAACCCCCATAATCCAAGGGGAAATGGTTAGACACTCACAAGTCTATGGAGCCAGATAGGATTCACCCAAGGATACTGAGGGAGCTGGTGGAAGTGCTCACCAACACACTTTCAACCATTTATCGGCAGTCCTAGCTAACCAGGGGGGTCCCAGTTGACTGGAGGTTAGCAGATGTGATGCCATCTACAAGAAGGGCCATGAGGAGGATCCACAGAGCTACAAGCCTGTCAGTCTGACGTCTGTGCCAGGAACAGTTATGGAGCAAATCATCCTGACTGCCATCACACAGCATATACAGGACAACCAGGTGATCAGGCACACTCAGCATGGGCTTATGAAAGGCAGGTTCTGCTTGACAAACCTGACCTCTTTCTATGAGGTGACCCACTTAGTGGATGAGGGAAAGGCTGTGGATGTTGTCTACCTAGACTTTAGTAAAGCTTTTGACACCATTCTCCTGGACAAACTGGCTGCTCATGGCTTGGGTGGGTGTACTCTTTGCTAGGTGAAAAACTGTCTGGACGGCTGGGCCCAGAGAGTTGTGAATGGTGGTGAATGGAGTTAAATCCAGTTGGTGGCTGGTCACAAGTGGTGTTCCCCAGGGCTCAGTATGGGGGCCTGTTCTGTTTAATATCTTTATCAGTGATCTGGACAAGGGGATCCAGTGCACCCTCAGGAAGTCTGCAAGCGACACCAAGTTGGGTGGGAGTGTTGATCTGCTCGAGAGTAGGACGGCTGTACAGCCAGCTGAATATAAGCCAGCAGTGTGCCCAGGTGGCCAAGAAGGCCAACAGCATCCTGTTTTGCATCAGGAATAGTGTGGCCAGCAGGACTAGGGAAGTGATCGTCCCCCAGTATTTGGCACTGGCGATGCTGCACCTTGAGTACTGTGTTCGGTTTTGGGCCCCTCACTATAGGAGGGACACTGGGATGCTGGACTGTGTCCAGGGAAGGGCAATGAAACTGGTGAAGAGTCTAGAGAACAAGTCTTATGAAGAGCAGTTGAGGGAACTGGGGTTGTTTGGTCTGGAGGAAAGGAGGCTGAGGGGAGACTTTATTGCTCTCTACAACTACCTGAAAGGAGCTTGTAGCGAGGTGAGTGCCGGTATCTTTTCCCAAGTAACAAGCAGTAGGACAAGAGGAAATGGCCTCAAGTTGCACCAGGGGAGGTTTAGATTGGATATTAGGAAAAATTTCTTCACCAAAATGGTTGTCAAACATTGGAATAGGCTGTGCAGGGAGGTGGTTGAGTCGCTAACCCCAGAGGTATTTAAAAGAAGTGTAGATGTGGTGCTTGGGGACGTGGTTTAGTGGTAGACTTGGCAGTGTTAGGTTTGCCATTGGACCTTATGATCTTATGCTTCTATGCTTCTATGATTCTATGATTCTCTGCTCTGATGGAAAAGTGTAGGGTGACATTTGCCTATTTAGAAAAAGTGCTGGAGGTTGGGCCTGGTGCAGTTCTTCAGGGATAAAGAAAAAAAGGAAGTTTCTTCTATGGTTCAAGATGATAGCACATAAGTGTAGAGAGGAGAATTCATGAGAACATTTATGCATATTAGTTAAAAATGACCTTTTAATCAAAATGAATATTTTTTATCAGCTTGTATTGTTTCAAGCAAAACCACAGAATCTGAAGGTTAATGTATTTATCCTCACTTCTGACAATTTTTGTCATTTCCTGCGACATCACAAGTAAAAATGATAACAGTGAAAGAAAGAAAACAAAAACAAAGCAAAGCCAAAAAAAAGAAAGCAAACAAAGAAGCCTCCCAGGGGAGCATGAAAACTCATCAGCCTTTATAGTGAGTTTTGAGAAAAAAATAAAATTGCTTCAGGAAAATGCTCTGTGGTGTTATTTTTAGCACTAATAAATTGGAATATTTTCTAGAATTGTATTTCAGCCATATTATATTCTTGTCAGTTGAAGCCCTACTGTTACTAAATGCGGCAAGCATTTACCTTGCAGGTTCATAGAGACTAGAAAAATAAAGACCAGACTAATGGAGTCAGTATGGACTATTAGACCAATATCACCTCCCACACATTTTGTAGCTAACCTCATGGAGGTGAGAATTGTGTTTCCTTATACAAATATTTGTTACTACAGAAACAAAGCTGGGAGAGATCTGTGAATTAGATTGCCGTCATCCACAGGTTTTAAAATAAAAGCACTGCTGAATAATGAACAAGTTCTCTAAAGTCCTCCCTTGAAAAACCTGAGCCTCTGTCATGCAAAAAAAATGAAAAGGACAGACATTTAAAAATTATCCCACAGAAATTTACAAACAGACACTGTAGGTGCTGAATACTGTTCCCAGTGGAGAGACTTAGCTGGTTTGCAAACATGGGGCTACCCTGTATGCAAAGGAGTTGCCAGTGAGAATTAGACGTGTGTAATCAAGACTAAGCAGGTTTTCTGGAGCTACGTAAGTGTGGTGGACATATATTTTCACTCGATTCCAATATCCTTTTCTGATCTGGTGTTTCCCAGGGAGTATGTGACCCCTTGGCTATTGTTTTTTTCAGGAGTAAGTCTCTCCTCCTTTGTAAACTTTGATGGGAAAAAGGTCTTTTGTTATGGGTCTTCCACACCCTCTAGATATACTTTGTTTACTGGGTGTTGATTACTGAAGACTCATGCCAATTATAATCAGAAATCATCCAGTCTGGACATGAGAAAACCAGTACAGTTCCATTGACAGGCATAGTTGTGACAAATTAGTGTCATCACCACTGGTCTTTGATGTTACATCACTGTCATGAGGAGTGCAATTCTCTTCAGCAGATTGACAAGATTTGTTCTCCTTTAACTATTCTCAAGCTAGTTATGCCACTTTAACTAATAACTGAGGGTTTTCTTACTAACCTCAAGAAAATTGGTGCAAATTAGACAAGGGGAACATAAATCAAATTATAGATGAAACACTTGTGCCAGTTAGATCAGCATGTTTGCAATCAACTATAGCAGGGTTGAGATGTCCTGCTTTAAAAAAAAAAGCTTATGGAAAGAAGTCAAGTAAAAAATATGTCTTAATCTTCGTTTTTGCATCACTGGAATATTAACCAAAGGGACCAGAGAACCTTGTGATATACGATTGACAAAGTTTTTGTCTTTCTGCCTGCACTTTTAGAAAAAACAATCAACAGAATGCGTTAAGTCTGTTGCCTTTTGGCAAAATCTACAACATGATCTGGAAGAGCATTTATTAAATAACCAAGAAGATTTGCTGACCAAGGTCCGTATCCCTGCCTGGATTCTTTAGCAGTTCTGATAAGGTCAGAGAAACAGGCATCAGGATAAGAAACCATCATATTAAAGCTGTTTTCAGTGTGTTGTAATTACAAATTCAAAGTGTGATGAATTACAGGGGCTCAGTAGATTATATTTAATCAATTGTATATCATGTTACGAACAGAGGATGAGCTTTAAAAATCTGCTAACTGAAAACTTAGAAGATTTAGGCAATCTACAAAAATATTTATAACCAAAAATACAGACAGAATGCCTGTCAATTTGATGTAATCAATACCTCATGAACAGAAATCCACAGAAAATTGACTAACTCACACCAGAAATGTGATAAGACACACATTGAAAGGTGGAATTACATTGACTAAAGGGCCTTAGGAACTCCTTTCTTCTTTCTCTACAGCATTGAGGCGAACTTCCTCATTTGGGTACCACTTGTTACCACATCTGCAAGATGGAGAGTGCTTTCTCTTTTGCAGCATTGTACGTGTGAAATTGTTATGGAAAGGGAGGTAAAGCAAGATGACAACCCTCCTTGCAGCTAAGAAGGCAGGGTGGTACCCACCTTGTGGTGGTGTACAAGTGCCAAAGCCTACCATCTCTGCTACTGGTATACACACATTAGGTTGATCCAACAACAATTCAGGGACAATGACCCCTCTGTCAGTAAGATCTGTTCCTGTTTCCACTAAGTAAAACTTTACAGTCTGGGGACAGCAAAAAGAGCCATAAAACAGATTTCCAGGTGTTCTGACTCTTCTGCTTTTCCAATGGTGCTCTCAGTGGATTGGAAGTGGTATAAATCCTGTTACATTTCTTTCATTGAGATTAGAGTATGACACTAACTAAAGGACAACATGGAGGTGGCAACATCATGATTTCACTGAAGGAACTCCATGAAAAACACATGGCTGACAAAAGAGGGCTTTGTACAATGAAAATTCAAAATTATATGACAACGAAGGATATTTAATGCAGAAAGTCTCTAAGAAGTTTCTTAGAATTAGAACACAACACATTTCCATTGCTTTAACGTAATCTGACAATAAAATTCTGCATCAGCCTGGAAAATAGAAGAACTTAATCTAAGATATTAACAGAAACCTGGTTCTTGACAGTCAGCTGTGATTAAATAGATGTTAGAGAGTAAAGTCTTTGACAAATACCTCTGACAGCTAATTATTATTTTCCTTAAAAGTTTCCTTTTTCAAAACAAGGTCAATGCAGGAAGATATGTGAAAATTAATAAAAAGAATGAGCTGTCATTTTGCAAAGTTTTTGCTATAAAATTAAAAATATGGATTTATGTCAAGGTTATAACAGCACAAATGTAACACATTACGTAAGCATCTTGGTTCATTTCGTGCTAAAGTTTACAGCATAAGTGTCCACCCCCGAGTCCTAGACCACAAACTGCAACCATGAGTAACATTTATGTACTTCAGAATGTGGAATGAATAGGACTAATAGGGTAACACATAGCCTAATAAGACAGAAGTATGTTAGACACTGGTTATTTGTGTTGTCGACATTGTATATGTTAAAAATACTAAGAGATTCTCATCAGTCCAATGGATAGTCATGTTATAAGTGATACAAAGAAAAGGAATATTTTACTTTTCCATGGGTCTTTAAAATTATATATGCACATATACACAAACAATTCCTTCCAAGTGCATGGTTTTAATTCTTTATTCTACAAAACCATTATCTATTTTTCATGTATAGCTCTGTGTATATATAAATGAATAAATCAGGTCAACTTTTACCCATATAAAGGGTGTATACACTCTTCATCAGCACCCTGAAGAAAAGAACAATGGTATTAGTAAGATGCAAAATTGGAATTATGTAATTTTTTTTGTGATTTTTTTGTGCTACTGTGAATGCTGTAAAAGGAAATGTAATTATTAGTCCTATTAGCATAAAAGATTTTGTATGAATGCCAGCAAAAAAGATTTGGCAAGGATTCTCCTTCTCATGGATTGAAACTGTCTGCTCTTCCCATTAAGTCTTTTAATTTAACAAGTGAAGATGTGCTATATTTTCTGACAGTGTCATACAAGAAACTAACAAAAGGCGTAATTTCAACCCATCAATGAAAAATAGGTTGTTACCTTCAAAATGGTTTTTAAAAAACATGGCAAAGTAGCAATTAAGCACTTTGAATCCTTTAAAATTGCATGCCTGACAAATACTTCATCTGGTGCAAAACAAAATGATAAATAATTTCAAACTAAGCATGATTAAAAATTGATTAGTTTCACTAAATATTATGGCACCATTGTACAGAAATGTCAGAATGAATAGTTAAATACATCCTACTTATGAATAACGATATTAGCTGCTGACCCACTGAACTTGCACATCTACAAAATGCTGAAATCTTTTGGCATTGAAATTTTGTCTGTGATATTCAGAGTGGCATCACCTCACTTACCTTAACGTGTCTCCAGCATGGGTGTAACATTTAAGCTAAGGTATCTAGACCTTCATTTTATTCTGTCGAGACCTACTCAATGACACCCATAGCCTCCAGAGATTTATTCATTCCACTGTGATGCAGAGTATACATTTGATCAGATAATTGCATCCTAACCTCATCCGACTGGCTAATCTGCTGTAATGGAGACCTAGATGTGTTACTGACATGTAGAGGTCTATCTTGTAAATGCCTAAAGCTAATGGACCTACCACACTTAATGTAGGTGTCACAAAATCCCCCAAGAAGGGAGAAGTGAAATGTAGAGGAGACCAGCCTTTTTTCCTTTGTGGCAGTAGCCAAATATCATTATATACTATTAGTCATCATAAGAGTGACAATTGAAAAAAATGAAAATACAGATGTCATTTTGTTTTAGTGCTAGTATACATCAACCTATTAAAGTAGGTCAACACCAGCATTCACACTTCAGACTGATGAATATAAGGAGGGGAATAAAATGAACTCTGGATCTTGACAGACAAAAAATAGTTTCTACAGAGAGAGCAAAAGGAGAAGTTTCAGTGTAAGGCTGTATAAAATAATTTTTATCTAAAACTGTTTTCAAGTAGTTTTTCTTGGAGAGCTCTGAATGGAGAACTTTATTCTCTTTAAGCAGTGACAATGTTAAATTTAGGATAATACTTCGCATCTCGGACAAAACACAACTCATCTTGTCAACCAAAACTATGTGAGGCCAGGAGTATAAAGGTGTCTCTCAGGAACAGCAAGCATTTGGCTTTTGTGTTTCCTGCTTTGTGCTTAAAATAAAGGATAGTGCTATATTATAATGTTACATTTTTAAACAAATGCAAAACTGATCCTACTTAAAAGGAGAGCAAATATAATGGATTAGGATTGTGTTGAATGGTTATCCTGACAGAAGCATTATACTGAAAATTGCGTAGTATTTCTCTCACTAAATATCTTTATTCTGAGAAAATCGATAGCTTAAAATACAAAGAAATTGGTAACAAAGAAAGGAGATTATGAAAAAAAGAAGCCATATAAAAAGGCATTACTAACGTTTAGGAAACAAGGCATTTAGTCCTGGAGCACAATCCCATATTGTACATATTTTATGTGGAATTAAATATATATAAGTATGTGTGTTTATGTGTATGTATAGTTACTCCCTTTTGGATGAACCCACAAAATTTTATCCTTTTATTTTAAACTGTATGAAAGACAAATAAGGGAAGCAAGAAAGGAAATATATATATTCACGGAAGTAAATAAAGCAATGACTAGGACATACCTGGGCACTAAGTCATAATTCTTTTTGCCAAGACAATATTTTCCCAATGGAGAAAAAACACCTGGTACTTAAGTAGCAGGGTTCTTGATGTTAGCATACTTCTTCAGACATCTCTAAATGCCAGAAAATGAGCAGGAGTGACAGACTATTCAGAATCAATACGTACTGTGTGCAGTGAAAACTAACAGAAATGAAACAGAAGCACCCCTGCTACAGAGAAACCGAAGAAAACTCGATTGAAGAAGTAATTGCAGGCTCTAATGTTCGCATTTGCATTTTGTCCACTCATGCAAAATATCTTCCTGGCATCCTATTCAGTCTCTGGCTAGAAAAGTATTGATGATTTTGGGGCAGAAGCTGGGCTCCATAGTTTGAAAGTATAATTTGCTTCCTGAGGAAAAAGGACTCCTTGTGAACATAATTACATAGGACAGATCTACAGTTGTGCTTCTTTGCTGCTCATCTCTGGTGTGAGCAGAGCGTCAGAGAGGGGGAGTGACACGAAGTTTTCTTAGCTCTGAAAGCTGTCTCCCATTACGATTATTAAAGATTGCTTATAAAGAATAATTTGTGAACTGTATAGTTACATACATACCATTTAATTAAAAAATAAGATTGTTGTACTGTTGTTCTGTTCTGTTCTGTTCTGTTCTATCCTATTTTAGGAATTATATCAAAATAGAGACCTTTTTTTAGTCTGAGATGGTTAGGAAAGGAGAAAAATCCCAGTATAGTGCAATGATGCAAGTCCTTCACAGCTGTAGGCTACAGCTACTCTAGTGAATTGCAGGTCTCTCAGACCGTTGACTGACAGAGAGGTCAATGATCCATGGAATATTCCAGATCTATGCTAGTAAACTCCTGTAGCCCTCAAAACAGGGTAACCATAACCAAACTGACAGTGGTGAGTGGGCTCCAGTCCACGCCAGCTGTGAACCACAACTGGGAATTGTTTAGGAGACCATTAGTGGGCAGTCTCTTCCAGGGACGAGAATGGACCCAGCTTCCCTGGCTTGGGGAGGAAACTGTTCCAGGGGCTGTTCACACAGGCATACCTGGAGACAGCTTTCAGGACTTTGGAGTCTGCTCTGTTTGCTTTGTCACAGTCCCCCAGTCTGCTGTTGCTGCCTTTTTGACCTTTCTTCTATCATCTGGCCTGCACATACTTTTTGCCCATCTGCTGTCCTCCTCTTCAGTCCTTCTGCAATTTTTTTTGCTTTTCCTGTTGCCTCTTCACTCTCTCTGCATGACTGTAACATTACTTCTGCTGCTACCACTTGTCGCTCGCCACCAATTTTTATTGTTCATTCTTAGCAGAATTGCACCACCATGTCGGGACCTGGATGATCCTGTCCTGAGCCACTCCTGTGTCTACAGAAGCAGTCATTAGTCCAAAGGGAAGAAACGCTCCACCTGGCCTTGTGTGAAACCACTTAGGTTTGATCTATTAGCTGAGACTATCTGGGGCAATTTCATGTTGCATCGCACTTCATGTCATGGCTAGCAGGGATGCACCTCACTGGAAACCTTTGTCTTGGGAGATTAAAAAATAAACATTACAGTTCAAAGCAGTCTAAATAAGCTGTATATCTGAGCAAACCTAACAAACTGGTTGCTTTAACAGTCATAAAAAAAAAAAAAAAGAATAACTCCTTTCTGTGTTGCATGGGTTTTGGCAGGAAATAGGCCCCTGAGTCAGCTCAGCTGTAAGCAGAGGGTTGATGAGCATGTCATGCAGTACAGTTGTAGCTATTATCTGAAACTTCGCACACTGTAATCATAGAATCATAGACTCATAGAATTGCTGAGTTTGGAAGGGACCTTTAAGATCATCAAGTCCAACCATTAAAGCATTGGCATTAAATGCCAACCATATCAGCTGATATTTTCTTGAGATGGTCTGTGAGGTCTCTAAATTCCACCTAAATGAACCTTTATGATCCTCATTTTTTTACCGAATACAGTCATATTACTGTGGTGCAACAAATTATCCTATACCATGAAGAACCAATGCTCACAGTCAGCAGCAAAGCACAAGGTAAAATATGTGGACTTAGAATTCAGTTCTTTTCTCAGCCTTAGGTCTTATTTGTGGACTTACCCAGCAGCCTGATTCATCAGGAGCTAAGTTTTTCTTTTTGATTTCATTAGATTTTGATCTGTGTTTAAAATGTTAGATCTGACATTTCATGTTATGGACTTAAGTGAGTTAGAAACAGTAGCGGAGAAAAACAACAACCATATCTTCAAAAAAGCTCCATCAGATTCTACCAGTGAACCTAAACTATACTGGGGATGTTGTTGAAATACACTGTCATCTTTGCTCTACCTTCAACAAAAATGAAGGCTTAAAATGAAAATGTGTTCTTCAAATAACACACAGAATGATTTACATGCAATGCCATGGTTTTTCTTATCCACATAAGCCCATCTGTGCAATAGAGAATATGACAGAAATAGAAATTGGAAGGCAAGGGGGGAAAGATATCTCTCTAGAACATCAATGTTCGTATAGTAGGCCAACTAAAGTAGCATACGAACAATATAAAATTCTGCCTACTATCTGCCTGGAAGGGACTAATTGATTTGTACGAGTGACCAAAATCTCATTATTCTTCTCAACAGTATGGTGAGGGCAACTGAACATGTTCTGTGCCTTGGCTGGTCCATTTCTGCATTGATTTTGAAATGGTGTTGCAGTTGTGTGCTGGTCTAGTTTAAGCTGTACTGTAAACCAGGCCCCTGGTTTCTTTGACACAGTTTATCCCATAGCATGACAATATGGACATAGGAAAATAAAACTAGAGGGGGCCCTCCAAAGCAGCTTTCTTCAAATAGTTGAAATTGCTTCCTAAAAAGCCATAAGAAATCTGTCTACTGAGTTCTGATACCCCAGACTGGCACCGAACTGTAGTGTTTTTGGTTATCCAGGTGCATATCCTTAGAGAAAGCCTGAGGAACTGACTTTGTTAAAACACAGAGGTTTGTGGTATCATTTTGTACCTGACAAACTCCATAAATCCAATACCTCTCTTTCCTTTGATATTTACCTATTATGGGAGTCTCTGAGTCTCTGAGTTTCACTCGTTGCAGGACTAGCGTATAGATCCTTTCGTACGTGATCTACAAGTGGCTGGAAATGGGAGAAGGCAGACCGAATGATAAGTTTGCATTAAAGCTTTTGGCTTTAATCGACCATTTGGTTCTGCAGGTCAAAATACAAGTAATTTTTTCCTGTGTGTTACAAAATGTTCTCTAACCTCTAGAGTACATGTAATTACATTCCCAGAAGTAATGTTGTGTGGTAGCACCCATTCACTAATTCATAGCATACAGTTGTTGGAACTGGGGGTAATTCTCATAGAACTGCAGGTTTTGTTTGTTGAGGTTTTTTCCTCACATATACAGTGCGCGTGATCGTATTTTAACTGATTAGATACTCAGGCAAAGGATTGCCAAAGTTACAGGATCCTCCACTGTTTGTACTGTAGTAGCAGCTTATACTTTGATTTTTACTTGAACTAAGCATTTCTTTTTGAGTTTGAAAACTGAATAAAAAGTTGTGCTTTTTTTTCCCCCGCTGTGACTAGTTACCATGCTGATCTGTTATACTTTACTCTGACATCAAATGGAGACCTTACATCTAAACTACCTGATTTCCTAGGAAACTTGTTTTATCTGCTAATTTGAGTGCTTTTGAGTCTCCATGCAAGATCTACAGTTTGTACAATTTAGATTTTTGAAGAGTCTTGTGACCTTGAGGTAGATCTTCATTGCTATGTGTTGTTGTACTGTAATTGCAGGCAACTTTAAAATGTCTTAAATTCTAAGAAAAACAAAATATTACATTTTAGTAATGCTATAGTGTTTTATATACTTATAGATAAATATAATGCAAGCAGACTTGGTTTTTTTTTCCAAGGTAACTGAATGTTTGTTTGTTTAACTTAAATGTTGTTCTCATCACCTCTGTTTTAGCAAAACAAATGTAACTTGATAACAGAAGAAAACAATGGTGAGACAATAATGTGGACTTTGTTGTTATTTTTTGCTTAATGAATTGCATTCCTCAGTACCAGAATGATATACTGTCTAAAAACCGAAAGTGTGTCTTTCTTCTAAAAAACTCACAGAATCCAGAAACTTAATGTGAAATATCAAATAGTGCTTATACCTATGCCTGTTTTTCTCTTTTTTGAAAGTAATAGCAGGTGAGATCACATTGAATAATACCTTGTGCCTGAGAAACCCATCTATTAGTTTATTTATGGATGAGTATGCCTACCTACCTATCACTCAGTTATTTTCGTATTAACCATTATGTGATAACACTTCCCATTTATTTAATTTTTAATAAATAAAAATAAAAAATTAATAATCTCATCCTCAAAAAAAGAGAAATGTGATTCTGTGTAACTGCCTAAAGATCTTAGCAAAAGTAAGGATCATGTTTTACTCTGAAATAATTTTGGATGTAGGAGTTTAGAATCTGAACAAAGTTCTCACCAAACGAGATTCAGACAAAATACCCTGTTTTGTTCTAGTTTCTCATTCTGAACACTGACTTGGGACCAATTATTTCAGGTTACAAAAATCAACCTTACATGCATACAAAGAAACAAACAAACACAGTTCCCTGGATATATATCGAAATGCTAGGAGTTTCTCTTAAATAAGAGCATACTCATGGAGTTAATCATAGATAATCAACTTGAGACAGTTATTCAGTTAATTGCAAGCATATAGAACCCTCGAGAAGTGGACTCCACTTTAAGGCTTTCAAAAATATCCTTGTGTTTTGTCTACCATTTCATAAAGTCTGTCTTAAAAACTGCAAGGCCAATTTTTATTTGTTTGTTTAGTTGAAAAGACTGTCCCAGCAGCATTGCTTTAGATCACACTTCATGTTTATCATAGACAACTTTTGGTCATTAATATTTGTTACAGATGTAGGTAAAATAAATCCACCATCAAAAGAGGTACCCTTAAAAGCTATGTGAAAATTATTCTTTGACTGAAACAAAGGCAAGAAGAAAAATTGCTACCAAAAGCTTTCAGTAGCATTTAGATTTTAGAAAGCTGATTTGTCTGGAAAAAAGAATAATTTTTGTGTTGCCTCTGGTAGCAGTTAAACAATATACACAACTGCTCCATTAATTCCTTTCCATTTTTTGTAAATTTTTGAACTCTTGAGATGTCATATTTTATAACGCATTATCTAGTATCATACTAAAAACTTAACGCCTAACCTTATCAGATTCCCTAAGGAAGACAGGTATGGACAACTTTTTTTGGGGCTTTAGGAAATGTACATATACTGCCTTGATGTGAAAACTCTGACTGAATCACCAGCTGCCCACAATCTACATTTGTCCAAAACATATAGAGTTTCAGAAAACATACTATGCTCACTCATATTATAGGACAAGATGAACCCAGCAAAAGACTTCAGCTAAAGTTAAATCTCTCTGGAGAGATGGCAGTTTATGCCATATTATTTTTGTAGTCATTTCTTGATGGTAAGAGCTGCACATTCTGTAAGTCCTCTGCTGTCTGGATGTCAGTACCAACTGATATGAGACATGCAAATGTCCCTGCTTGTTTTGCAGAGGAAAAGAAAGGTTTTCTATTTTTTTTTTTTGTCAGATATCCTTGCCATGCCAAGAATGTTGCTTGCCTGTTTGTTGGTTTTGGTTGTTGGGGTTTTTTTAATAATATTTCTTATTTCATTATGGCTGCAAAAATGAAATAGTAGGTAATGCCTGTTAGCTAAGAGAGAAACAGCAGGACAGGTATAATGATGCACAAAAATTTCCTGAATTTAATAGGAAGAATGCTGTTAGCCAAGATTTTCCATGCAATATTTTCATTACTTAATTATTACTATGCAGTTCAGTGCATTTTTTAAATTAAAACCTAAAACTTATGAGCTTCAACTCCTAAACAGTGTGGCAGCCTTTGTTTGACTACAGTTTATAGGACTCTTCCTAGAGCATATGAAATATTTTTCAGGGGTTTCTTTCTATGTAAATCTCCACTGAATTTAGTTGATTTTAAATGGATATGAGCAAGGCATATATTTTCTAGAATTTCAGACCTTACTGAAGGATGGAAATTTGAATTCCTAGATATACTTTTCTAGTTGCACTGTTATCAAATGACTTGCATTTCGATCTAAACATGCCTTGGTCAGCGGCTTCTTTGTCCCTCCTAATGTTAACCTCACATTGTCTCCTTCATAGTAGTTCACATCAACCTTTTACACATATAGACAAAAACAAAAACATGCACTAAGTGACCTTGAAGCTTCCCAAGATTCTTTCACTAGCCCATTTTTTCAGTGCACAAACGTGTTTCCTGGTTTGAGGTAAAACAGGACCAATTTTGTTCAGTACCTTCGCTTCTTAGCTGGGCCACTTCTAACTACTGAAATTAACAGCATATTGTGCAGACAATGTTCACTCTCTCAGAGTGATAAGACCAATGTTTATAGCTGATGTCCAGGCATGGTATGTGGAGAGGCTCTTGCTTATACTTATTGCTATAACACTCAAGGCCAACCAACTTTTTTATTTGCCCTGTTGGAGGGTCAGAAGCGGAAAAGCGTACTGGGATCCCACCTGCGGGGAGGAGCGGATAGGACAGGTGACCCAAAACTGACCAACAGGGTATTCCATCCCATCTGCCTCATACTCAGTATAAAAGCTGAGGGATCAAAGGGTCAGCACTCCCTTTCTCCTTCAATGGCCGACGTCTGAGGAGGACTCTGTCTGTTCATCTGCCTTTGGACCTGATCCTGAATCCAGATCCGGAATCCAGTTCCCGTCCGTCACTGAGTCTGGCCTGGGACTTCCCCAGTGCCAGCCGGTGTCATGATTGTCATCCTGGGAGCTTGATACGGTTTTGTATATTTTTCATTATTTCCTTTTATTGTATCATTAATATTTCATTAAAGTAGTTTAGATCCTTCGTAAGTCTCTTTTCCCTCCTCTACCTCTCTCTTTGAAGAGGGGTAGAGGGGAGCATCTGTTGGTCCCATCTGGGGTCCCCTATGTCCCCAGTGGCTGACTTGGCCTAAACCATGACAATGTGTCTTAATTATTTCCCATTCTTGTATCAATGAACTCAGATGAGGAGAGTAGTTACTCTTTTTCAGAACAAAAATACTTCTTTTTGTCACTTAGGACTATTTTCCTAATTACCAATGAATACTTATGAAAATATGTCATTTTTGAGCCTCAGTATTGCTGTGATAAATGTTTCTGCCCCTTGGCTGCCACTGGAAGCAGATGGTAGGCTGACAAGATATATTTAAGTTCTGAGTGCCTTGAAGGAATTAAAAGCAGTAAAGGAAGGTAAGTTGAAGTGTGGTGAGTATAAATAATACCTTCATCAACATAATTGCAAAACTTTGCTCCTGAAAGAGAAACTTCTTACACAGGAATCTGTACTTGATATCATAATATGTGATAGTAATCTGTCAAAAAGTCTCCAGTGCATATCCTTTGCCAAAGACCCCAAATGTCTCATGCCTTACTCCTTCTTATGTCCTATGCTTACTCCTCCCTGAGACTAAAGAACGTGGGTGTGCTGGATCAGACCAACAGTCCCTTCAGCTGGGTATCCTCTCCTTGACAATGGTCAAAAGTTGATGTTGAGGGAAAAGTGTAAGAACAGGGGAATAATTTCTGATTTTTTTTCCCCAATCCTTAACCATCACTTATTTTCATCTCTGCCACCTATGGTTTATGTACTTCTTAACTTTGGTGGATTTTTCTTCCATGGGCCTGATAGAAACCACTGCAATCTGCTGTTGCAATCATACACCTCCTGGAAGACAATCTCTATCACTTCTTTTTAGGTCTGTTGTATAGACAGTGAACTGTAAGTGTGGGATCTGAAATTCTCTGTGAAGATGGGTAGCTGTCACCGTTGACTACAAAGAGAAATTAGCTTTGGCTGGGTTTCAAGCATAGGTACTTCAATTAGTTATCTGAGGATATGAATTTTGAAGCTCTTAGAAGACAGATTACCGCCAAGTGGCGAGTGGGCTGACAGGGGGCAGTCTACAAAAAAGATAGGAATAATATTATTTACTGTTATATAACAGTCAGATATATGTCCCAGAAAGGCTTTACCAAGAGATCAAAATATTTTTTGCAAGGATATGACTGACAGCAATAAAAGCCAGGTTCAAATTTGAAGTTGTCACTACGAACAGACTGGCTCAAACCTGAAATCAGAAATCCTGAAAAATTAACCTAAACTTTCCAACATTCAATGAAGAGCTTCTTTGCTTTTTTCAGACATTATTCAATTAGCTTAAAAATCAATATTTTCATTAATGGGAGAAAAATCCAACAAGATAAATAAACAGGATAACCCACAGTAACTAATTGCTCACATAATTATGAATTTGTAACATTTAACTCAAAGTTTAGAATTGTTGGTTCTTGCTGGGTAGCAAAGCCCAGTTTTAACCACACTTCTGTTATGGTATGAGCTACTTCTGCTCGCTGTTCCTTACGCTTACTCCAGTCATGCAGTTTCTCTAGTCATTCCTTGTTCTGCTCCTTCATGCTAATCATGCTAGATAGCCCAGCAGAGACACAAAGAAATTTTTATTTTGTATCTGAGCAAATATAGGATTCTTCTGAATGCAAAGTACATGTGCTGCCACATATAAAATTCTGGTATTGATCAAATGAAACACACATAGGCAAGAGTCTTGATTTCTTTCTAGGTTCTCACCACCGAGTCTCAGCGCTAAAGGCACTTTGAAGATATGTGGCCACTTATCCCACATACATTTAGACGTGGTTAGTGGACTAGATTCTGGAACAAAATTAAAATTAGAAATTTTCCTCCATTTCAGGATAGGACTCTCTTTTTTGATAGCAATGCCTGTCAGTCATAATACAAAACAGAGCATATAAAACTGACACTTCAGGACTATCACTCTGCTTGCCTTTCTTCTCTAGCCATGAACACCATGCTCTGTGTTTTTGGGATTTATCTTTGGAATCCTTGTTGGAAAGAGCAGAGGAACCCTGGGATTTTTGTTTTCATATAAGACCATGGCTATCAGGCCTACACAACAGTACTCTGTTGCTATTTACTTGTTACTCTCTACGTCAGAACACAAACATGTTTTATTCATTTATTTTTTATACAGTTTCAAAACTGCAAACATGTATGATTAAGAAAAAGGGTCATTAATACTTGGGAAAAAATAAATAAACATTATCATTAATAGTTACTCTTAGGCTGAGTAAAAGTAGCAACATATTTGCATTGCACTATATTACAATTTTTGCCCTAAAAAAGGCAAAATCTAACCTGAGACCAAACATGTGTTGGTGAAATAATCAATGTAATTATCTGACAAAAATAGGGAAAGAAGCTGTTCCTTGATTTTCATATTGAAATGTTTTCTACCTAGATATATAACTGATAAGAGATATAAAATAGCTAGAACAATTTATTTTTGCATATTGTTTGCTAAATACAAAATAAGGCAAATTTATTTTAATGAGAATTTTAATGAGAATAAGAGAATTTTTTCCAAGCATTTTATAGAAGATAAAAAAGTAATACATTTAAAAAGATAAAACCTAATATGTTTAAGAATATTTAACACGTATATTACTTTTTATTACGTAAGTGTACGTGTACATTTATATGCCAATTTTATGTAGCTTGCCAGCTTGAACAATAATCTAGAGACCTTGCTAAAAGCTGGAAGCAACCTGGGTTAAAGAACATGTTCAATGGCTGCAAAAGCTTCACTTCCTACAGAAGAAAAAATATTTTACGTACTATTAATTAAGTTAAAAGGTCAAAAAATCTAAGACTACAGCAAAGATCAGTTGAAAAAGAAAAGTTGAAAATGTGTAGCACTAAAATACACATGCACATGTAAGACAAAAGTTTGTTTTACTCTAGTAAAATGTCCTGCAAGTGTGGCCTCGGACACATCTATACACTGCAAAGGGAAGAGACTGCAGTTACAAGCCTACTCCTGACCAAGATGTTACATTCCATATTATTCTGAGTAGAACACTCCACATACAGCTCCAGAACACCTCCAGTCGAACTCACTTAGATGTGCATGTTTCATACTTCACTGCACAGTACAAGCATGATGTGGATTAATTTTCTAAGTGTGTGGGGATGACCTTGTTCAAGGAAAGAAAAACCTTGTTAGACAAGTTCTGCTCTTTGTTTTTGGAATTAAGGGGTTGGATTGAAAGGCATATGAAAGTCAAAATTTGTTTTTTACAGGGACCTGGATGCAATTGAACTAGAACCAACATTTCTTTGAGGATGGTTCTCACTTAAAAGTCACTTTATTTTCTTTTCTTGTAGTCATTACGTGAGTCAGCCATTGAAAAGCACCAATAAACCATGACAGAGTTAGGAATACATTACAGAAAAAATATTGAGTGACAGAATGGATTGCTTCAACTGGTCAAAGTACTATTTAGTTAAATCTTGACAGTCTGGGAAAGATATATTGAGAAAGCAGCAAAGTTTTTGAGACTGGAGCAGAGCCAGTTTGGCTAATAAAATTTTATGTGATTATAAATGTGCTCAGATTTTATGTGTCAGGCAGTTTTTGTTGAGAATAACTTTTTATTGGAAAGACTCAGTAAACAATCATGCAATTTTTTTGTTTTGAACTGCAAATTTGGACTGCATTAAAAACAGGAGCTAAAATGAGAACTAATGTTTAGAGCTACTTACATGTCTGGTCGTTAATTATGCTGGCAAATTACATCTTATTTTAATCCTAGTTTGAGGGTCAGAAGGCTACATGGCCATCTACTTAAAACGCTTTAAATCATCATTTATTAAAAATATCTGTGCTATACACTCGCTCAATTTTTCTAAGACTGAATAACTTCCCCTGTGTGCATATACCTTCTGAATTACATCTTTCCATCATATGTGCCATACTCTCTGTATAGATCTTTCACCTTCACAAGAGAAAGTTTGCATTCGTTAGGTGTATTAAAACAGAAAAGACTTTTGCAACTTCAGAGCCTCAGTGTATTCTTCTTTAAAATATCAGCCAGAACTATGCTTATTACAAAATAAACATGTGAAATATAATTAGGAGAATAGTCCAAAGCTCTCCTCTGCTCAGTTGTCATGCTTGGTTACCTTAAAGGAAAAATTGTTTAGATGGAAGGACTGGTTTCACTGAAGTCAATAGCAAACAACCTCCTGACAGGAATATGACCAAAATTTCCACAGAGTAAACTGTGTTGAGGTAAGATAGGATTTTTTTTAAGCAGCCTTGAACCCCAAACTGCATGCTTTTGACTAGTCAACAAACCAAATCTGACAACTTTGAAAATCTCATTCATAAATCACAACTGCAATACAAACCTGGCAAACTCATATAAACACATTTAAGTGAATGTCTCCCAGTGAAGACAGATCCAACCCCAAGTTAAAAAGGAATAAAAATCTGTCAGTGCTTAATAATGGCACTGACAAAAAATGGCCTAACTCTTAGGCCCACTCTCTAGCTTTGAGGTCTAGGCATGTCCAGTAGCTCTCACAAAAATTAGTCCCAGTTACATGAACTAGAGCCTGTTAAGGTAACTAACTGAAAATACTGAGGGATAAATGTCCCTCCCTTGCATCTCAGCACTTTATTGAGACTCAGAAAGGATCCTTTACACTCCTTACACAGGGTTTACAGCTTGGAATTTCCCAAAATCTTTCTTTGAAAATGGAGACAGATGGCGCTTAGGAATCTCCTACACCTTATAATTAAAATACCTCTAGGTCTAAAGCACTAGATTTAGATACAGGAAAAACATGTACACTCCCTCCTTTACCCAGATCTTAGCTTTCCCTTCACTGGATAGTACCAAAAATCACAAGCTGGAGCCCATTCAGAGTGAAGGGATGTTGTTAATTCTACATCCTTCCTTTGAAGCCATTCCATTTTGCAAAAGAGCACAAAACATTGAATGTGTCAGAGGTCAAGAGCATATGCAAGATTGACTAGACCAACAATTAGGGCATTTACCTGTCAAGGGAAATTCAAAGGTTCTGGTTTGTGGTCTCACACTTTTATCATTCAGCTGTATAGTCTTTCAGAATTGGGGATAATAGGACAGGTCTTGCTTAACCCAGGAGAAATTATAGCAATTTTACAGTCTCTAGCAAGTTAACATTAGCAATTTGTGAGCATAGCAAATGTTTATGAGATTAAATACATTGTTCAGTTAATGATCGTTGTTGGCAGCAGACCCAGAATGAAGACTGCTTAATGGGTGTAGGTAACTCCTGCTGACCAACTCTGTGAAAGATATGTGGTGATGACAGCCCTCAAGTGAAAATAGACATCTGCAGGATTTTAGGACCTAAAATGCCTAATGGGGAATCACACCAGAGAGGATAATTCTCATAATTATAAACCTGTTATGTGAATTTTGCATAAGCAAACCTGAGAGACATAAAAGCCCTTATTAGGAAGATTCTGAGAATAAACAGTAGTAGCAACGGCTATGGTTAAATGTCTCTCTCCCCCCCTTTTTTTTTTCTCCTTTTCTAGCAGGACTCATTTAATGATGTATTTTTAATAGGTTTTGCTAAGACACTTCACAGTGTAATTGCTACTCTATGATTCAGCATCGCAATAATTGGCACTACTCTTAAACTCAGTGTCCTTTATGGTGTCCTAGATGTCCTACTATTTAAAATGTCATACTAAGTCTATTTCATAAAATTGGAATCATGGATCATAGAATTACAGAATGGGACCTTTAAAGATCTTCTAGTCCAACTCCCCTGGCATGGGCAGAGACATCTTTCCCTAGACTGGATTGTTGAAAGGCCCCATCCAGCCTGGCCTTGAACACTTCCAGGGATGGGATATCCACAACTTCTCTGGGCAATCTGTTCCACTGTCTCATCACTCTCACTGTAAAAAATTTCTTCCTCGTATCTACCCTCTTCTAGTTTAAAACCATTGCCCCTTGTCCCATCTCTACAGGGCCTGGCAAAAGTCTCTCTCTGTCTTTCTTATAAGCCCCCTTTAAGTATTGAAAGGCTGTAATAGATCTCCCTGGAGCCTTCTCTTCTCCAGGCTGAACAACCCCAACTCTCTCAGCCTTCCTTCAGAGGAAAGATGTTCCAGCCATCTAATAATTTCTGTGAGCTTACTCTGGACTTGCTCTAACAGGTCCATGACTTTCTTTGTACTGGGGAGCCCAATCCTGGATGCAGTACTTCAGGTGGGGTCTCACGAGAGTAGAGAAAAAGGAGAGAATAACCTCCCTCGAACTACTGGCCGCACTTCTTTATATGCAGTCCAGGATAAAACTGGCTTTCTGGGCTGCAAGCACACATTGATGTCTCATGTCAAAGTTTTCATCCACCAGCTCTTCTCCGTAGGGCTACTCTCAATCAATTCATGCCCCAGCCTGTATTGATATTGGCAATTGCCCCACTCAAGTGTACGTCTTTGTACTTGGTCTTGTTGAACTTCATGAGTTTCACAGGGGCCCACTCCTGAACCCTGTCATGATCCCCCCAGATGGCATCCCATTCTTCAAGTGCATGAACTACGGCACTGAGCTTGGTGTCATCTGCAAACTTGCTGAGTGTACACTCAATCTCATTCTCTATGTCATTAATAAAGATACTGAACAGTCCCAGTCCCAATACGGCTTCCTGTGGGATGTGACTTCTTACTCATCTTCATTTGGACACTGAGCTGTTGACTGAAACTCTTTGGATGCGGCTATCCAGACGATTCCTTGTCCTTAACCTCTATTTCTCATAAAGGTTTTGAGTGACTTCAGAACCTAGGTATGGAGAGAGGGAAATCTAGGTCATCAAGGTTAATGAACCTCATTCAGTACTGGGATGAGGAAGTAAAGCCAACTGGTTAATCCAACTAAATGTTTTGAATATTTTAACTACAGAGAATGCAAAAGTATGTTTCCCTGAAAATATATTTCTAAATAGTCATATTATATATACACATAGTATGTGTGATTGCAGGAATGTATAAAGAGAGAGACAGAGACAGTGACACAGAGAAAGAATTGCATTTAACTGCTTTTTTGTATCATCACTTCTGTCTATTGATCAGGCCTGTGAAGAATGGAAATAGATCATTGTGTACTTCACTGAATTGCTTTGTGAGAAGGTGAGGGTAAGGAAAATTAGGGACCCTCTTACTTTACTGTATCTGTCCAATTCAGGGAAAAACACATTACTTATTAGAAAAGAGCTTGAGTATTGAGCTCAAGTATTGGTGCTCAAATATTTGCAGAAAGTTATTAAGAAATTGAGATACAAACATAGATGCAGTATTTTGAAAGCATGTGTGGGACCGCTTTTTGTCAACTTCATCATTCAAATGCATTTTTAAGTTAAACGGTGTTGTACATTTGTAGTATGCTTGTATGTATGCCTGCATTTTGTGTTTTGCATCTTTATGTAGGACAGTCAAGATCTGATTTAACAGCAACTTGAAGTGAGGATGCAAAATTCATGTTTAGGCTCTTAAGAATGAGTCTCAGTTTTCAAGAAACATTCATTACACACAAACAAGTAAGAGATGCTGGCTCCTCACACCAAATATGTAGGAATCTAAGTAACATTTTATGTAAAGCATTTGTAGAACATTTTATGTAAGGCAAATTTTAGAAAATTGCCTGTTTTAGAACTGCAAAACAAGTTGCATACTGAAATCAGCCCCTCATGCTTAGATTCAACTGTTTAAAAACACTGAGCTAAGAAAATCAAAGCTAGGTAATGCCTATATAAGGATGCTTGTACATTGTGAAAAAAATTGCAATAATACGATCATATGCTATATTTAGAGCCTGAATATATATTCTGGATTTTCCCTCAGCACCCATCACTACTGGATTTGAGAATGAAAACCTTTTTTAACATATTACCCTAACTTTTCTGTCAAGAAAGGAGTTCCATTTTGCCACTGGAAGACAAGAACAGGTAAGTTAAATGTGAAAATGTTCTGCAAGATCAGGTCTCTAATTTAACATTTCTGGTACTTGTTATTTGCAAAACACTTAGCACTGAATGGCACTTCTTATGTCCAAAACTTAGCTCCCACTCATTGCTGTTTGTTACTGTGACTGAGTAGCATGTCCATCAATTAGATATCAGGTCATCAAGCTGAGCATTCAGAAAATAAGAAGCACATAATAATGACTATCTGTCAAGAGACAGATTAACTGACTTGACATAGGAATTTTCCACAGAATCATTCGTTTGCTTTGACTAATGAGACCTTTTCTCTCTGCTTGCAATCACATTAGTCACTTGGTATGCTCTTTCTAAATTCAGCAACAAGCAAGAATCCTGCAATCAACAATTTTCTTCACCACATAATGCTGACTTTTTAACGTAGGAGATCTACTCTGCGCATCCAAAGGAAAAGGAAAGGGAAAAACAGTATGTGATCATGTAAAGGGAGATGACATAAAAGAAACCTCAGTTCTGTCATATTTTAACAGATTATAATATCTTGACAGGTTTTAACAGGGCGATGGCTGCGAATCTTTACTCTTACGTACTTTGCATGGGTAAACATTTCTTAGTCTTCCTAAAAAGCAAGCTGGAAAAACACGAATGTGATCAAATTGATACCCATTTTTAGGCACAGAACTTAGGAGATATGAATCACCTTTCACAGGTTCCTGTAGTCTCTCCCTCTGTCTCTTATCTAGGCAGATTGGAGAAGTTGGCTTCTAACTTAAGTGCCTTGGTTAAGTCCCTGAAGAGAAAAATATTTTGATCCTATATTTTGATAATGCCATTTGCATACAGCCATTATAATGAATGTCTTTCATTTGTCCATTTATACTATTATTTATGCTGTTCAAGGGGCAAAATGATACAGCTTCAGTATGCTGTTAATTGATAACAATTTGCCCATAAGTATTGCTTTTCTTATATACAGTGCATATTGCAAGGTAATTCGTAGACGTTTTGTGATACTTCTCATTTTTCAGAAGCTGATACATCTGTACACTCCTTTGTTACAGAACTGCTGAGACAGGATATATCTAAAACTGAGACATCTAAATAATACAGTATGTTCAAGCACATACTTGTCTCCCACAGAGCCCCACTAATCTTATTTGCCAAAAGCTTTCACACTCTTGTCCAAACAATGAGCACCGTCTCAGAGCTTGATCTCACCAGGCAAAAACACAATGCAGAAAAGGAAAAGAAAAGCAGTCTGATAAGAAATGTAAGGACAGTAGGGAGTAAGAGGAAAGTCAGATAATGAGGTCTTGGTAAACCATGGCAAATATCCCATGGAAAAAAAAAAAAAAACACTTGCATTACAAGGAGATAAATAATTCTTTTCTCTGAGCCTATATGATTCCAGAGAGAAACATTTCTTACTGCAGGTCTCATTCCATAGTCTCAGCCCAGACTATACTAAGAAAAAAGTATCTGACTCTGAGAACATATGGAGACAAATATAAGCATAAAATAATTTAGCTGGTAATACAGTCACTCCTTTCTTGCTTCATGTAATAAGTTACACTTCACAGTAGACCACATATAAACATAACTCTGATGTTTTTCCTTTTATTCTGAGAGAATCTCTCCTATTAATTACCAGTCAGGGCAAAAGCCCGTTTTTATTTCAGAGATAAGATAGAGGAATCTCAGAGCAAGTTTTACACCTGGTTATGTTCAGGCTGCATAAGTCTTGAAAGAGGCCCGGGTTTTCAGCCCTGGTGTTCAAAGAGTATCAGCCTGTAGGTCTGTGGGACAACAACAGGAGGGATTGGGCTGTGTGGTCTCCTCCTGAAGCCCAGCCCTTTGTGCGAGAGGGTTTGTGTAACTCACTAATGAAATTCAGGCTCAACTAACTAGTGAGGGCCACATCTGGAAAGACCAAAGTGAAAGCCGGTGTCTGGGGGAGGGGGCGAGAACCCAGGCATAGAGATCCGACGGACCTAGAGCCTGAGCTCATGTCTAAGGGCCCCGTGAATCTGTGGGTGTTGCAATCACAGAGAGCAAGGGTGTGCGCACATCTCAATGATGAGCCTCAGACAGAGAGAAGCAGCGAGGCTGGGCTGCCTGTGTATTTGTGAGCGCTGTGCGGTTTTATGTGGTACTGGTAAAGGCACCTGTGCTGGTCCATGTGGCTGGCTGTGTTAGTGTCCTCTGTGTATTGTTGTGTGCATCTACCTCTTGGAGTTTGGCATTGCTGCTGGCTGGACTTGCAAAGGGGAGTGGCAGCAGGACACATCAGGCTGGCATAAGCAAGAGCTTCGGGTCTGCGAGTATACCAGGTTCAGTTCTCCTGGGCCAGGAAGGAGAAACCCATGGGGTCCTGAACAACACAGGGTTCAGCTACTCCTTAACGAAGACAGCCAGTAAGGGTGCCAGGGAATGAATGGGATGCTGGTCTATAGGCTAGGAATTCCCACAGTGATGTCCATAGCATAAGAAGGAAGGTGGTTTAGTCTCTGTGGTTTCTGGAAAATGTTTGTTCTGTTTCCAAAAAAGGCACACTGAGCAACAATGGTTTTGAGGACTTCCTGTCATCACATAATTCTGTTGTTACCTATTGAGGAAGATTCTGTTCTCAGATGCAATGGGTCTGCCAAAGTTTCTCTGCTTGGTGATTGTGGACAGCCTGTAAAAGGATCCCAAGGTGGATGAATTGTGGATGAAGCTGTGTGTTTTTCCTTTTCCTAATGCTCTCATGAAGACTTTGAAACAGAAGGCTGGTTGAAACAAAAGAACCAGTATGCACAAGAATGGATTCATGCAGCCAACTGATGAAACGCAGAAACACAGTTACCATTGGAAACAACCATTCTGCTTCATATTTTTTATACTAGCTTTTCAATGAGCGACACCGAGATACTTCCTAAAGGTGAAGACTAAAATCCATAATTCTAGTGGATACTAAAATAACATATTTAATAGATGCATTTTCTCACAACCCATTATAATTTGCTGATGATATCTTCCCATGACAAAAGTCCTAATAAATTTTTCTCTTTCAGTTTCATTGAGGCTTATGACGTCAATGAATGTATATAATCAATGTATATAATCATAATCGGATTTTATTAAGAGTAACATTGTATATTCCAAATTTGGCCTTTTGTTACACACTATCAGACTTGACAGAAAGACTCTGAGTTTAAAAGCTTGCCAATTTTTCTAGGAATATCAGCTGGTCCAATGAAAGATGCCACCTAACCCTATAAAACTCACCAGGACTTTAGAACAACCATCTGTTACAGTCCTGCTGATTCTTTACAGTTTGCCATGAATTTCCTCATACTTGGGCATGCTTCTTACACCTTGACTTACAGCTTTGTGAGAATCTTAACATTCATCTAAAAGACAAAGTTTAACCTTCATCAAAACATTCCCCAAAACTGGATTTTAAAAAGACACCTCTAAAAATCTGTGGAAGATGTCCTGAATTTTTCATTTGTGCTTTGTAGCTGTGCTGTTATGATACTCACTGTCTGAAGGTTACAACGCACTCGCTCAAGTGCAATACTCAGGACCAAGGTACACATATTTTAGTTCTGGCTTCAGTAAATCTCATAGCCTGCACATTCAAGTGTCTGTGGTAGGCTCTGAGTCATCCATTTTCCCTTTGGTAAATATGACAATTATTTTGCTTCTGAAGTAGAGAAATAATTATGTTTAGACCCCGTAACTGTTGCCTATGGGCACCTTTGTTCACTGCCTTCGGAGTTTAGAGGCCACACAGCTGATTACATCTCCTCAGGAGCACAAAAAAGCTCTTGTGGAAAGGCTTCATACAACTCCTGTGAGCTGCCTCTAGAAGACCATAATTTATCTTTATCTATGTTTAGGGAGGCTTTTGCAGGTGAACAGGAGCCAGTTCTACTTAAATTTTGAGCTGACTGGAAGTGGTGTGGATGCATTACTGCACAGCTGAACATACTGTCTTTCCAGCAGGATTTAGCACTACACCAAACACTATGGCAACTGCATAGTATAAACATCCATCTGCCTGGACTGAGCAAGTATTTTGTAAAACAACCCAGGGATTCAGTTATTACAGATTTGTATACAAAGTCAGTTCACATTTATCCACTCATAAATTTATTTTTGTTGCAAATTTTTCATCAGCTTGTGGGAATTACATACACCAGTATAGTCAGTGGCCTAAGGCCAATCATGGGTCTTGATTTCAATGCCTTCCCACACCACAGTTTTTTCATGTGATCTTTGTCAAGTCGCTAACTTTAAGTTCCTCTAGAAAATGGAGAAAGTGATTTGATTCTGCTTATCAAGAAGGAAGAAAATTAGGTTTTGTGAAGGTTTCAGATACGATGAAGGGAATTTTTCTAACAGCTTAATAGATTTTTATAAACTTTTGTTGGTATTCTTCTGAAAAATGTATATTTTAGGCTGCTGTCCTGGTTTGAGCAACACAGGGCTAATTTCTCTTCTAATACCTGGGAAGACTGCACTTTTAGAAGACTCTAGTGTCTGAATTTGTGAAAATATTTACTTTGTAGCCAGCTATGGTGTGTGGGTTTCAAGGTCTCAGTGCTTTCTAGCTCACCAGATGCGGGGATGAGGAGGAGCCATACCTAAGCACCTGACCCAAGCTGGCCAACAGGATTATTTCATACCATGAACATCACATTCACTATAAATTAGAAAGGTTGCTGTGAAGTTCAGTCTCTCTCCCTTGATGGCTGCCATCCTGAGAACTTCGTGCCCCAGTGCCAGACCCCTGAGGCCTTCCTTTCTTCCTGAAGCTGTAGAGCTGCCAGCGTCTGAAGTTTACTATCCACTGTTGGGAGCACACAGCTTCCTACTGATAGAATTGGCTGAGTATAATCTTTGCATATTCTGTATTGGTATCGGGATCAATATTGGTTCTTTAGTGCTATTAATGTTAATTATCTAATCTTATTCTATTAAATCTGTTTATATTTCAACCCCTGGCTTTCCTTGTATTTTCCCGATTCTGCTTCCCAGGTCGGGAGGGATCATTGGGTGACAGAATGATTGTCACAATGACAATTAATTCTTAGGAATTTCTCAAACCTTAATAGTTGCCAAAAGTAATGGAAAGGAAGAGAAAACAAACTAATGTTAAACAAATCCATAGAAAAATGAGCAATCACGATAGTAAAGTGTATAAGGGTGTCTCGGCAGCAGACTCCATCCTCATATACAGGGACAAGCAGGCACATGGCCAAGACAGGATGATGTGATACAAATGTGTGTGATGCATTGCATCAGACAGTGGGGAAGTGGTGGGAGGACAGAGGCTGAAATTCCTTGGATCCTTTCACTCAGTACTGCATGTGTAAGCTTCCTCCTGGGAGGAAGTAGCGTATGGCAAAAAGCTCATCTAATACAAATTTACCATTTATTTGGTATTATATTGGATATCACTAAACATCATTGTATTGCACACATCACTGCTTTTTTTTTTTAATTCAATGAATTCATTTTTTTTCCATAATAGTTAAGTGTATGATTCTCACTCTCTGTTAGTTTGAAAGCATTCCTAGTTAGTCCATTCTCTACATTATTTGTAAAGATATGAAAAATTCTCTTGTGTGGAAATTATTTCTTAAGCATAATGCTTTAATCCAGACACTCCTTGAAAGTACAGCCTATTATTAATCAAAACTTACTGTTTTTTGTTTCTTTTTCTTCCATGAAAATGGTAGAATCCAGCTTTTTTGTACAGTTACATAGAAGAGTTAGATGCAGTATCTTGCTAAGTTGAATATAATCGGTGCACATCTTCTGTCCTTTTAAGACTCTCAAAAGAACAGTGTTTCTGTCAGACACAGTCTGTGATTTGTGAACTAGGCTAATTTTATTTCTCATAAATGAATTTTCTTCGGTTGTTAATTTAAATTCCGTAATTACTGCCTTAATTTTTTTTTTTGTCTCAGGGAAAAATAATATTAAAACAACCTTGGCAATTTCCTAAGATAAGTTTTCTCTCCTCTTCTTTGATTTGTGGCAAATAAAGTGATACTTTTTTCACCTACTCCTTTGAACAATGCCTTTTTGCCACTTCAGATCCATTTTCTCCCTTTTGTCTCTTCTCCTTTTACTCTGTGTTTTATTCTCTATCTGTGCACTCCTGCTAAGACTTCTTCATCTTTGTTACTAGGTCATCCATCACAGCTGCCAGCTATTCCACCTTTTTTTGGCAGGCAGCCTCCATCTCCTCCTTCTATTATTAGATACTTTTACCTTCTCAAGTGCCAGGCACTCTCCACATCTAATAGCTAATGTAGTCAGCAGAAGAAAACATTATTATGGATTAGATTATTTTCCCACAAAACAAGATAAACATTCTAAACCCTAGAAATTCCTGTTTATTCCTTTAGCTGGATTTCTGCCATAATATGTTATTAAAAAAAAGAAGGAAATAATAATTACAGTATATTTTTGAGAAAATTAAAAATATCAAATCATAAGAACAGAGAAAATGACACCTATACAGGTATAGTTATCTTTGGACAAACAGTTACTTGCACTCCGGCGGGCAGAATAGCCATTTCCTTTGTCATCCACCCAAATCTTGTCATTAGATGCTGAATCCAAAATCAATCTCTTCAATACAAGAAAGTTATTTTAAAACAAAAAGAGCAAAAAGGAGGTTTTTCTTTGGCAGCCAGACACTCGAATTCAAAACTCAAAGTCTCATGATTTGAAAATGTAGCACTATTCAGAAGCTGCTCTAACTCAGAGACTGCCTTGCAGCCAGTGGCTAGCTGACAGTTATCATATTGCACCACAGGTTAAAACTCCACTTTTACCAACTCTCTTTCCCTCAAAAAAACCCCTCTAACATCAGGAACATTTCCATTAACTTTACATCTCTTGGCTGTCAGCCTCAAGAAACTGGCATCTCTTACAAAGTGTATCCTACTCAGCAAATGAAATACCAGCTTTATCATCTGTCAGCAGACCTCAAGACCTTTACTACTCTTCCATATACATCAGGGGAAAAAAGGAAAAAAAAAAAAAAAGTCCTTCAGAGAAATTCATGTTGGGTGACCATTTTGTTCTGCAAATAAAGAGACGTAAATAAAGAGATATGAACCGCTGCTCTAAGAGAAAAGCATCGTGAAGCTTTGCTAAGGTATAGGCTCTACTTTGTCACTCAGGTAATCTAAGAAAATAAGTGTCAATGATCTTTATTGCCATAATTTACATATTTTTTACAAATATTACATAATTTCCCCTCTAGCTTCACATAACATTGTAATCAGTTTTAGTCTGGCATTATTCAGGGTTCTGCTGCTTAAACTGAGATGAAAATTCCTTTGAAAATTCTGCAAGTTTATATTTTCGTCCGCTGGTGGAAGATCAGGGAACATATAACTGCATTGCTAATATTTAGTGTTCCACTTCTGATTTACCAGCTATTTAACTGTGTCCACATGTTCATTAACTTTATTAATGTTTTGTAAAGAACAAAAATGGAAAGAAAAACTGCCAAGAGTGTTGCCAATATTGCTTACTTTTTTCATCAAAGTTAACCTGTTTTTTGTGAAAATGTTATTTGTCATTATTCTTTTATGAATTTAGGGAGCCCCAGGAATATATTATCCTATAAAATTTGGGTAGTAATATTTTTCTTTCAGTTTGGCTTGACGTAGGTTTGGTTATACCAAGAAATAAAAAGTAATGTGTGTCGTCTCAAATATATCTGCATTAATCTTAAATATGAGGAAAGCTCAAAATCGAAACAAATCCAAGAAAAAATTAAGTTCCTGATGGCAAGGTTTGAAAGACTGTTGTGAAACAAACATCTAAGGAGTGTGCAACATATGTGAACCAAGTCTCTCCCAAGTCTTATTTAAGCTTTCTCTAGGACATTTTTCTCAGCCCTGAACTGCTCAAAATTAGCAGCTGCCTACGGTTTTGTCTTTAGAGGTAGGACAAATTTAATCTGTTTTATCCCACTCTGTCCTCCTTTATCATTGTTGTGATGTCACTGTATGCAAATAAATCTTCAGAACAATTCCTGGAGATCTCTACTTGTATTCTAACCTCAGTAATACATGTAGGCAGCTTCATAAAACTGTAGAATCATAGAATCATAAAATCATAGAGTGGTTTGGGTTAGAAGGGACCTTAAAGATCATCTAGTTCCAAGCCCCCTGCCACGAGCAGGGACACCTCCCACTAGACCAGGTTACTCAAAGCCCCGTCCAACCTGGCCTTGAACACTTCGAGAGATATGTTCATCATGTTACTTCTTTGATTATCTCTGGTACTTACAAGAATCCAGGTTAAAACACAGTTTCAGGTCCATCCAGAGTTACACAAAGATTCCTCAATACGTTAATATTGAAATATGTTCAATATTTCTCAGTTCAGATTTGCTATGCAGTTTAAGCAATCTATTGATTTAACATATTATCTGACTTTTCCCTTCCTGCATTATATGATTTGTATTGAGAAGTGTTTCCTAATCTCCTAAAGATTCTCAAACTATTCTCATAAAAAATATCAGTGAGATAAAATATCTGATAATATTACAATTTATAGAATTGTAAATAAAATGGTAAATCATGGATAATACTACAATATTATGCTATCTTACTGAGACTACTTGAAAGACCTTTTTGTAATATAACAATAGTATTGTCAATTGATTTAGGATTTGGAACATTCTTTTTACTTCACAACTTTTTCAACTTTATAGGTTCAGCCTGCCACAGAATGCTGCAAGAGCAAAGAGGTTCAGAGCCTGTCATTTCCAAAGTATTTTCAGTTTCCAGTGCCTGGGTGCCTGTGCAAGGTTGGCCTGATAAGAACTAAAAGATAGCTGTCTATCACTTTTTTCGGTGAAATTAGCTTTGGGGTTGAAAACAAGTTGGACACCTCTTTACAACAAAACTGCCTGTGCACTGTCATTGTAGGTATTAGAATATATTCTGATGACCTTTCATTAATATTAATCTGGCAAAGGCAAAATTGAATTATATGAATAGTAATAGAAAACAATTGCAAGGCACCCCAGTGGCCTGGTAAAAATTAAACATGCATGAAGCATTCCTCCAGATACCACGTGTTTCTTGTACGTAACAACCCTCTATCAAGGTATCCCAGGTCCAGCGAAAAGAAATCAATGATTCATGAAACTTGTAAGCTGGTATTCAGAACAATGAGCAATGCGTCTCTCACTTTTCTCTGTGGACAGAAAAATGCTGATTCAGGCACTGCAACACATTTGTACTGAATCCACGCAGAGCACTGATGTACGGGCTGAAGAAGTTCTGATGAGACAGGACAAAGAAGACAACACCTAGGAAAACAAGAGAGACCTTTATTATACCCACAGTGTGTGTAAATATGAGGCTATATGTGTGTGTGTGCTTATCATTTGTGTAAATGAAGGTGCATATTCTTTGTTTGTGGCACTCTACTTTGGGGTCTGTTACAGAAAGTTTTTTAAGATGCTCTCGCAGAAATCTGTAAGTGGTTTGAGGTTTAGTTTGGTGTAGTATCCATACAGACAACATCATTTAAACTCTGGCAGTTCGTTAACTTTCCTTTAAGGGTCAAGTGAAAATATTTTCCTCCTCTCTGCCTCTCTTACATGTTTGGCATGACAAAATAATGTATAGCTTTGTTATTTAAGGTTTTACTACAGCAGTGTAAATCTCCTTGTTAGCAAGTACATGAAGCTGCTTGATTGTCTCATTCAAGAATTCTTTAAGCAACAACTTTAAGTTAACTGGGAGCTTAAGGCTACAAATGACTTGTGCAGTTCTGTGGCACAGATAAATTAACATTGCCACTGTCCTTGCTACTTTTCTGAGACTTCTCACTGTGCCATTTTTATGGAGGTCTAAATTGCTCATATATTTTACTTCTTTTTACTGTATGTTTTTAAAGTAAATTTCACCCTCTGTGAAAGCAGCCAGATTGGAATGTGTCCACTTTTTTCCTTCTTTTTATATAAAAACTGATAAGTAATAAGAGGAAATAAAATTCTTGCATCTGACCTACTGCCATGATTTGCCCTGATGATGAGACCCTCTGAAGGATGAAAGCAAATTGTTCTTCAGTCCCATTCTGTGTTCTTTTCCTTTTGTGCTGAGAAAGCCAACCTAGTTGTTAACAAATGAAAACTGTTATAGTATTTTCTTTTATTTTTTATTCATTTTCTGATGTGGAAAATTGGGCCACTAGAAACCAGACTGTGATCAATGCATTTCAACACGAACCATGAAACAGCCTTCTGAAAGTAATCTCTCTTATTTAATAGTTTGAGCTTAGTAGTGGAAAGCTGATGTCTGCTTTTAGAAATCTGACCACTACACCTGAAGCAGTCATGAAATCCCTGATTTTAAACATGAAAACATTTCCAGATATAAAGATTGCTAAGAAGTACTCTAAGCCTATGTGACACAGCCTTTGAATGCCGATGCCGTGCCTCTGACCACCATGTAGAATACAGTTACATTGATAATGTGTCACTATTTCTTAAAAGAGGCAGCTGGTGAAAGGACCTTTTTCTTTTTTTCTCAACTTGACAGATCTATTCTTGTCCTTCACTGAAAAATTAGATAAGAATTAGTTAAAAATTATTAAATACTGCCAGATAGTCTGCTGCCAGTTGCTTATCCATTTTCCAGATCTGAGGCAGAGTGGATGTTTCTCCCAGATCAGACTGACAAAGCCTGCAGGGATTATTTTTTTGGAAGAAGTCTGCCTTTCTTTGCAGTGATGCATTTTCTAGAATCATCTGAGGACCTGCCTGCCTGTGAAGCAAATGGTCTTCAATCTCTCCTATTTTCTTTCCAGGGCACATTTTGTCTTTGGCTTTTGCTCTTTTGTGGTAAGGCTTTAGTTTACTACAGGAGAGGAGGAGCTCCCTGGCCCAAGGAACTGAAGCAGTTACCCTAACAACCTGTGGATCACAGAGGACTAGAGTCACTAGTTTAGGATGGCACCTCCCAGGCCTGTGTTTCTCGCTATATAAATAAGAACTCTCTTCTGAGCTCTGTGAAGGTTTTAAAACCTTGTGTAAAAGCTGGGGTGTTATGTGCTCAGAGAAACCATTGGGGTAGAATCAGTGCTCTGGCCTTCATTGATTTCCATTTTTATGGACTATTTTATCATATTTTTATTAGAAAGTTATTTCAATGTTGCCCTTTCATATCTGCTACCCTGAGGACAGCAAGATGAAAAATATTCAATGTTATCCTTTCTCCTTAATAACAGAAACTGGATATTTTGTTTGTAAGCGGGAAACAATCTCAGTCCCAGGTTTCATTTTGCTGTGCAACAGAAAATATGGTTTGATATATAATAAAAAGCACATCTACTTTTACTGTTTTCCCCTGAAATGACAAAATATATGATTTGATTGTTCAGGAGGTTTTGAACAGGTGACAGTCTTAATCTGAATTTTAAGGTACATAACTGAGGTCTCTAGTGTTTAGAAAGATTAAAAGAAGGAAAAATATATTGAAATGTAGATTGCATGTGGTTGGCTAGAAATTATTTGCTTTCACCTCTTGAAGTGATTTATAATTTAAGGTTGCTATAATTCACTTTTTTCAGTAACGATGGATTTTAGTGGTGCGTTCTTTTCTAATTCCCAAACTGAGAAGTGTACCTTCCAGTGCAAAATGACTTACGAATGTGAATTGTTTTCTGTAAGTAGTATCAGCTCTAAGAAAATATGCAAGCCAACTTAACCTATAGGTAATAGCATATACAACAGAAATACTAAAGACTATAGTGCAAGAAAGGCCTGTTATTACTTACTGCAAGCAAGCAGGATTTAGTTGCTGTGCTTCTGTGGTTCTCAAGGGTAGTTGACACTTACCAAACTGTCTCCCCAGTGTCTGTGGAAAATCTCATCTTAATCATCAATTTTGCTGTCTGGATATACAGACCTACCAGGACTTGTGCATGGCAACTTGCACATTTAATTTCTTGTTTTCTATCTCATCTCATCTCATCTGCCTGTGTGCCAAGTTACCTTTCCAAGATGTCTTAAAGCTGCAGCTCTGTCTGCTCTATGGTGACCCACCAAGTCAGGTCTCTCCATGTCGTATGAAAGAAGTGGGATTTGGACACGTGATTTCAGTACTATATGCAGCTATGGCTGCACATAAATCCTTTTAAGCAATCCAGCTTAAGCTCTTGAATAACACACCATGAATTTCTGCCCAAATAATATATGTCACTCTGCTAAGACCATCTAAACAACAAGTGAAAAATCTGTCTTACTCCCTGTTTCCCTTAAATATCCATAGCAAATTGAGTGACTCTGTTTTTTAGGCCTTTTTTTTGGTTTGTTTTAAGGATGAAAAATGTAGGGTTTTTAATATATTTTAAGATAATAAGCATTTAGAAAGCATTACAGTGTACAACAGCCTTAAAGAACATATCCCCAACTACTGCAATATTTCAAGTTCCCCTTCCTGCCTGAGCCTTTCATGACCATCTAGGAGAGAATTGGAGGCAAGAGAGAGTGGAAGTGTTATTGAAAATATTTAAACTTCAATCAAAGATGACACTAGATTACATTCCTGAGATGAGTATTCTGTTGTATGAACATAAGCACGAAGATTTTGCAAGTATTAACCATCTTTGGACTTGCAAAATGCACTTTTCTTGATGGCCACTGCATAATAGCATGTTTCCACAGATGGGTCTTACCTGTAGACAGCAGCATACCTGAGGAATCAGTGTGGTTAAGAAAGAAAAACACTGAAATAAAACAGACTATACTAGTGATATGCTAAACAGGTACGTTTTCAGAACTGAGCTCTTAGTTGGCTAAAAAAAAAGCTCTATTTGCCATAAACCCAACAATATTATTACAAGATCTTAGTTCAATTCAAGTTATAACTAGCTATTGAACTCCACTATCATTCAATTTTTCTCTCAGTCTCACTTGTGCAACTATATCAAATAAAATAGGGCTATGTGGGCATATTTTCTATCCACAAAGTCTACATGTATGAGTAGAAAATAAAACATCTCAGTGCATTTGAGGAAAAATCTAGGCTGTAGAATCTTTATTGTCTGCTGATTTTTAATGTAGTATTTACAACCTGAAATCTTGGGATTTCTTTCTGTTTAACTATACTCACTTCAATTTATTTCAATTCGTTTATCCACAAGATCTTTTCAAGATTACATGATGACCTCCAAAGACAAAAAGTCTGAAGGCTAAAGCTATACTAAATCCGTGGAAGAAATAGAAAAAAAAAGTGTTATTTTATAATTTAAGGGAAAAAGTCTTGTGACCACAACAGGCTAAATATATAAATTTTCAGGTATGCTAATGCATTCAGGTGATGAAGACATAATTGCCAGTGGTGTCTCAAAACAAAAGATCATTTTAATGGTAGATATCATCGTGACGTTTGAGATTTTCTACATTTGCATTGATCTTTAAACAGTTCTTCTACTTTTCATGTCAGTAAAGATAAATTTAACATCTACCTTATCTGTTGATCTTTATGTGTTAGTTTCTTTTGTCTGATAAAATGTTATAATCTGACTAATGTTGCAGTGATTGAAAGTTACTGATGTTAAAATACTTTTTACTATGGTCTCTGAATTTAGTAGTTTATAACATGCTGTTCATTATCACTTCATGACTGCTAAACTGCATGAGACAGACTTTTTATTGCTTGTTGTATTGACAAAAATGCACTACAGATGCCTTATATTTTAATGGTGTTTTAATGATGGTTATAATAGTTAACATGCCATGAATTTATGTCCAACACAGATTGCCTCAGCAGTATAATTAATAAGCACACAAATATACTTGGTATAGAGACTTTCAGACTCCCACAGGAATGGTCACTTACAAATTGCTGCATGCTAAACCAGAACTTCCTTTTTTCTGTTTGCCATACATGGAACAGACTGCACATAACAAACTTCAAGTTAGTTTCAATTTCAGTTCACTTTCTCCCTATCTTACATTTATCAGGCTTCCTCAGCATGCTCTTCACCACAGAGTCAATTTTAAAGCACAAATACAGGCTGGATGGAGAATGGATTGAGGGCAGCCTAGATTGAGAGACTTGGGGGTGTTGGTGGATGAGAAACTGGCATGTCCCAGCACTGTGTGTTTGCCGCCGAGAAAGCCAGCTGTATCCTGGGTTGCATCTAACGAAGTGTGGCCAGCTGGTTGCGGAGGGTGATTCTGCCCCTCTACTCCACTCTTGTGAGACCCTACCTGGAGTACTGTATCCAGCTCTGGAGTCCTCAGCATGAGAAGGACATGGACCTGTTGAAACGAGTCTAGAGGAGCACCAAGAAGATGATCAGAGGGCTGGAGCACCTCTTCTATGAGGACAGGCTGAGAGAGTTGGGGCTGTTCAGCCTGGAGAAGAGAAGGCTCCAGGAAGACCTTATAGCAGCCTTCCAGTACTTAAAGGGGGACTACAAGAAAGCTGGAGAGGGACTTTTTGCAAGAACATGTAGTGATAGGAGGAGGGGGGATGGCTTCAAACTAGAAGAGGGTAGATTTAGATTTGATATCAGGAAGAAATTTTTCACTAGGAGGGTGGTGAGGCACTGTAACAGGTTGCCCAGAGAAGTTGTAGATGCCTCATCCCTAGAGGTGTTCAAGACCAGGCTGGATGGGGCTTTGAGAAACCTGGTGTAGTGGGAGGTGTCCCTGCCCATGGCAGGGGGTTTAAACTAGATAATCTTTTAGGTCCCTTCCAACCTAAAGCATTCTATGATTCTATGAAATGTACAAAAGCAGACCCGTGCCTTCTCCGTGAAACTTTTTGCAAAACTGGCATGTAAGACTCCTACAAAGTCCGGTGTATTGCAGCCCAGTTTCTTTTGCAGGCTACACACAGAGACCAGCTTTGGTCCCACATTAAGAGATTGGACGACCTGATCTCCAGAGGTCCTGCGCCATTCTCCAAGTCTGTGAAATACCAGAACGCTAATGTGTAAGTGCTCTCATAAGTGTGAGAAAGAATTAAATTCACATTCCTACAGATTTTTTATTTGAGTCGCGAACTTTGATTAACACTTTCCTATGGCTGGAGCATCTGTAAAATCTCTCCATGTGAGCTGTTCAACAACATGAGAGTTTCCACTGTAACATCTCCCTCAGAGCAAGCAAAGGAGATGTGTTTCCTCAGTGTGATTGCCTGTTTCACTAGATGTTTCTCAGTGTAATTTCCAATGCAAAGCTTTTGTTGAGTTTATTTGGATGCTATCAGGTTCAACAGTTGGGCTACCCAAAGATGCATCAACTTCCTCCCACTTCCCCTGAAAGGCCAACATTTCCTGACCACATATACCTCATTCTTTTGGGAAGCCTGGATAAAAATGAAATAAGAGAACCTATTCAAAAGTATCTTCGATAAATTAGTGTTAAGACAGATAATGGTGCCGTCTAGGTTGCCTTTTATTGCCTACTGCTTCTCATGCCTAGGAATAGGAACTTGAAAACTTAAAATTTCTAAGGATTGCCTTATTAACTAGCAAACAGCTGGCAATGGAGTAGAATAGTTTATGTTTTATTGTAGATCTAATCAATGGTTAATTTGAATGAATTCAGGGCAGGAGACAAGACCCATTTATTTTGTTTATCATTTGATTAACTGTTTTTGCTTGGTTCTCGTTTTGTGTTTAAATTTTCCAGAATCATAGAATCATAGAATGGTTTTGGTTGGAAGGGATCTTGAAGATCAGCTAGTTCCACCCCCTGTTGTAGACAGGGACACCTTCCACTAGACCAGGTTGCTCAAGGCCCCATCCAACCTGGCCTTAAACACCAGGGTGTTTAAGAGCATGTAGCTGTCAGGATGACAGGTGGTTATAGAAACCAGAAAATTAAATATTTAAACCAGTCACTTGGGCTTATCTGTGCATCCCTGGGATATCTGGCCTCGGAAAGTACTCCCTTCTCCAGCACAAAGAGCCTGGAAAGATGAAGTAGTCCAGAACAGGCACAGTGTACATTGTTTCTCAGAACTACTCTTTCACGGTACCTGCAAAATCTGCTTTATCATTATCCAAAGTTTGAGGCTTTTCTTTAAAATAACAAGTGGCCAGGTAGCTTAGGAATAGAATGAAAATGAAAGACAGGATTCTCACATAGTCCAGGCTTTTTACTTGTGTATTTCTTAATTTGCTTCAAAATAGGGTTTTCCAACCTCACCAAGTCAGGGGCTTTTTATGATACAGGAAGGAAGAAGAGAACTTTTGTTTTTCTAAGGCCTTCATTTTAGTGGAAGGGGAAGAATTACCCTCCTTTCAATACAGCTTCTGAAATGGAAATGTAAACATTGGCCAGGGACCTTGAAGACTGAAAAATCTATTTCAACAACTCCTTAGAGCTTATTGAATTTGAATAGTCTCAGTGAAATGTTTTCAATTTGATGAACGATTAGGACCCTTGCTCAGAATTGGTTTTGGTACATTCTACTGGTACTGACACTGTTCTTGTCAGACGGATGTTCCCTTTATTCCAAGTTTTTGAAGGACAGGAAAGATTTTAGTACTAGGTACACTAGGTGTGAGTTAGTATAATTGTTGACTAAGTAGACTATATTGAAGAAAAATGTATTTTCTCCATCCATATGCTCCTATGGGTATTTGCATTCATGTTGCGGTGACATTTATGGAGACTGGGACTCTGTTGTGTTACATAACACAAGTCTACATATTTAGAAACATCATTTTATAAGACAAGAATAAACCATTGACAGTAGTATTAATAGAGTATTACAGGAAATTACTTTTTATTCTTCTGACAGGGCCACCTCAGCAGAGGTGTATCAGAATGAACAGATATGAACAAGTATACAACCTTTCTGGAATCTGACCAAACCAAAGTATAAATCACTATCTCCCTGCGGACTGAACTCATCTGTTACCCTTCTGCTTCCATAGCATGGTACCTGCTGCTGGAATGCATTGCATTCTGATTCAGTTCTTTTCCATCTATCATCTTTGCTCAGATTTCCCTGTAAGGAGACTCACTGCATTTTAGTCATGCCATCTGTGGCAAAGCTGCTATCTGCAACATGGTCAAGTATACTGTTGTGAATCATCCAGCAGTCATCCTAGGCTACATTTTGTTTGCTAAGCTTTTACAAGAAATCTTGTAAACTGTTTCCATGGCAGTTTTTTCCTGGATGCCATCTGTTCTCTGTAGTCCCTCTAGAAAGAGATCCTTGAGAGTCTTGAACGTCTACGTTGCTAAAAGAATACATTTGTTCCAATACAATTTCATGGAAATAATCCCAGAGGAAATTTAACATTCGGTAAAAAGCCGCTGCCTGTGTCCATGGCTTTTGTTAAGGGTGACTTTGAACATTTTGGTTTCCTAATGAATATAGCACAAGGCACCTGTGCTAGAGGGTGTGCTTGTGATAGTACAGCAGAGTGAAGTGATAACAGAAATTCAGGTTCAACGTTGTTCATGTTGCTGCCGGTAGCTGTTTGTGACAGATGGCTATTTCTGGATATCTGTGTTATGATTCTGAGGGTGGGGTTTTTTTGTTTCTTTCTGAACTTTTTTGTACTAGCTGTATAAGTTTTATCTGTGTTTCTAGTCAAACAGCTTGCCAGGGGAACATGGAGAATCTGCTCAGACAACCTCATCTACAGACAGGCTGGGCAGAATTAGAGCCCTTTAAAGCTGATCTGAAATTGCTGCTGGAACATCCGAATTTGAAGATGCCACTTTCAATAGAGGGATGACAAAAAGGGGCTGACCAAGGCTTTGTCTGCACTGCCTTTGGTACACAGTCTCAAACTCAGGCTTGATTTTGGAGAGAAGGATGGCTACAGCAAGCTCTGCCAACAGAGGCATGGGCTGTGCAGGAGTCTTTCCTTTGACCCATCCGCAATGCTCCCCTGCCTAAGTCCCCTTCTGGGCAGCCTGTTCCTTTGCTTCATACTTGGTCCAGGTTCAGCGGTAGGTGTGCAGGGCAGGTGGTCAGTCATCAGTGCCAAGCAGGTGTCATAGAATAGACGTAGCCTTGAAGGCTGTGCAGGGCATAAGAGGGAAATATTAATTGTTTAATGAGCTACATTGGTCAAATATTATATTAATGATGGATTTTAAAACTAGCTAATGAGGCAGAGGGATGAGTTAACAAAAATTATTGAATGCCTCTGACCGAGGAATCTGAAGGCTGTGTGATAAAGGAAGCAAGATGTGGACAGAACTGTACAGCCATGCTGGAAGGATACATGTTCATCTTGTCTTTGGTTTTCCAGGTCATCTTTATTTGTATCTGTGTTAGATGGCAGGATGTTTACGCTTATCCAGTTTAAATTCTTATTTTTTCTCTTTGAAGCAGGTTGAATTGAATTGAATCGAATCATACTTCAGAGTTAATTTCAGATGGAAATTAATTAGTAAGAAAAATTCTTCAGGAGCTGAAGGAAGATAAAGGCAGTAAGTCTAAGCCAAATGCAACAGTAAATTCACATATAATGTGTTGCTACTGTAGTTTTCAGGTAAAAATGAAGCCTACAGAATACAAAATTGATTTATATAGTACCATTTCAGGCTGAAGATGATCCACAGATAAAATCTCATTAGTATAAACATGTGACAGAGAGGATACATTAACTCCTAGGTTTTTATTGATAAGGTTTCTGCACCGGGACAATGAGCAAACGATAGTCAAAAGCAGATTTACTGGACAGATTCATATGAAATAGATTTCGTCGGAAGCATTCTTTCACCAGTAAAATAAATTAGTTCATTAGCAAATACTTACTCACATTTATTATGTACAAATTGTTATATCATCAATATGCTTTGCACCAAGCACTAATCTACATTGTCTTGTTAATAAAAATTCTTCTCCACAGGTATGGTACTACAGATTGCGAGGAACATCAGTCAGTAGTGATAGTTTGCAAATCAGATCTAGTAGGGCAAAGCAATTTAGCAGTGTGTGTCTCATTCCATGTCATGTAACATCACCTGCATGCAACACTTGAGCTGCACACAGTTTAGTTTGCCAAGGGTGATGAAAAAATTACAGTAACGTATACAACACATGCTTATTGCATTACAGTAATGCTCAGTGCCCTCATGTTTAACTTCATGGCAGTCAATAGGGCATAACAGTGAAGAAGTGAGATGACATAATTGAAGCGCAAATAGCTGGAAAAACTTCCTGCCTGTGTTCTGGCAGGTTGTGGAATATTTTCCAACCCAGCAAATAACCTCATTAATGCATTTAAAGGTAGGCTGACCAAAGTCCCTGTTAATGTACAATTGAGAAAACTTCAGAAATAGCCTAATTAGATTATATAGTTCCTTTCTGTTTCAAACTTCTGCAGTTTTAGGATATAAAGTAAAATTACTGATCCTTTAGTAAAGCATTTCAGACATGCATAGCTGCATTTTCCACTATGCAAAGCAAATCTTAAGTACTGGTGTATTCTAGTTTAGCTCACTAATTCAGGAACACTTTAATATTAGGAAGGATTCTACTGCCCATCAGTGATTGGGAAATCCTGTCAGCTTTTCCCAGTGGTAGGAAAAGAAATGGATTGCCAATTCTTTTTTTTTTTCTTCTGCAATTCCATAAGTATTTTCTGGCATGACTCCAGGGAGTTTCCAACATATAGGAGAAAACCCTTCAAATAATAATTGGACAGGGCTTCACAATGATGAGCCAATAAAACATATTTGGGATGCTAATCTTTATTTATCACTGTTTTCAATTCATAATGTGACAGCAGTTTGCTACATAACAGTGTTCATTTTGCTACTGGTCTCTTTTGTTGTGAGTGTAGGTGTGCAATGGTGGCTTCCTATAAACCGATAATTTGAAAGAATATAATTCTGACACATAGAAGGATTTTTAGAAATCAGAGTATGACAATTCCTTTTGTTCCAGTCTCTTCTGGGCTTTCCTAGTTACACAATCACTACTTACGGAGGACTGTATATGTGGGGTTTTGGGTCTTCCTGTTTCTACTGATAATTTAAGTTCATATTTGAGACTCTCTCTCTGCTTTGAGCCTTTCACCAAATTGGACTTTCAAAGCAGCAAATACATATATCCACTCATTAAAATTTTGTTCGTTACAGGTTTTGACTTAATCCAAGACTTTTGGGAAGGGATTCAACAGGCAGTTTAGGCCGTTGATACTTAAGTACTTTCAATACAGCGTGAGAGTCAGTTACTTAAGCCTAGATACCAAGCATTTTTTTAAGATCATATAGGGTATCCCACCTGGCTATAGATATCAAACCAGAAAGCATAAGTCTCCCATAGGTCCTATGCTGCAACTGCCAGACTGTGCAGGCTTCTTGGTTGGCCCTAGACCCTTATGTTCCAGTCTAAATGCCCATATGTGAGCTAGAAGCTCCCATCATGCCCAGGAGAGATCTAGTAAATACAGTCATTGGATTATAGAAAGTTATTTAACTCATCCTTCTGTAGATGCTCATATTTAAACTGTGTAGCTCTCTTGAGTCTCTTGGATTCATCTGGGCACAGATGTTACCAGAAAGTAGCATTATTTTGCTTTACGTTATACTAGGGCAGCAAATTTACAACCCCTGTTTGTCTTTGTATTTTCAAATGGGAAATTTTCATCAGATGTACCTGATCTCTTGACTTGACATTGCTTTTAATGTCTGTTTGTTGCAAACTAATAAGCGGCATTCTGAATCTTCGACAGACTTGCTTTTCCAGCTCTGATTTGAATCCAGTTATAATGCTGTTTTTATTAGCCCAAATAGCTGGATTTGCATGTTTTTACCACCTTTGTGTTCTCTGCAAATTTTCTAGATTAAATTGCTGCTGGCTTTTCTATCCTGTGATCTGAGTTTGTTATTTTGGGACATTGATTTGTAGTTTCAAAATGTGTGGTAGTAAGCACTGTGTTTTAATATCTTGCAGATGTTCCTGGTTTAAGTTGGAATGTTTCCCTTTTAATTTATGGCAGGTTTAATTAAAGTTCTTTCCTTTGGTCTGATCATTATAAAGTTAATAATACTAGGGTACTGCTTGAGCTCCTGTGCCATGTTTCAGAGACTACTTAAAAATGTATCTTTCCATTTGTGGAACGTTGGGTTTACGTTTTGCAGCTAGTTGCCATTTATGATTTTAGAGCTGGTGGCTGCTCTTAACTCTAGTTTCTCTTTATCATCCTCAGCTTCCTTTTTTTAATATGTGTTTGTGCAGCTACAGCATTTATTTATGTTTCAGGTGTTTTTCTTCTGACCTTGAAGAGTCAATAAACAGTGTTTTCTAGTTAAGTACAGAAACACCGCTTCAGGCTTCTCTTCCAATATTTTTTCTTTTTTATTCCTGCTTTAATAGATGACATATTTGACCATATGTTGCTACTTAATTGCTTTTTTAACTTTTATATTTGCTTTCTTTTTACTTGTTAGCCATAGCTAGTGATTTAAGATGATATATAAGCATTCATAAAGAAAACCAGGCAGCCGTTCACTTCCCCACATTCTTCATGCCCTTCTCAACACACGCAAGCATATCCAGTGTAATGACAAATAAACCATTTGAAATGGGGGCAGGGCTCAGTTATGTTAGTTTTTCTGCTCCATTATTCATCTGGGAAAAGCAACAAGCAGGTACTTATTTACTTCCTGAGTTGTTCTTGGTATTGCGGTTTACTCAACCCCTCCAACAAGATGGAATTGGATCCATTTCCATGCTGTAGAGCCCACTTTACAACGATAACCTTGGGCTGCCTGGAAGCAATTTGTTAACCTCTAAAGTTTATATTTCATTTGTCAACAGTAGCGGCACTTGATTTTTGTACTCTGAGGAAAAAATGGGGAGGGGAGAAGCGAAAGGGATTTTTGAAGAGAAAGTGGAGATGATGCAAAATGATCATGGAGAAAACAGCCCTTTCTTGCCCTTGCACTTTTCCAGGCTATATTTAACAATTTTATGCAGTAATTCTACTTGTAGAAGTTTAGAGAGAACCTGCCTTATGGGATCATAAAGTTCAGGAGTTTATGGTGATTGATTGAACAAAATAGGGATGCTAGTTCATGATGTGCAGTGTGGCATAACTCCAGAAGAGCAGGCCGAGGGGCAGGATGCAATACAGTGGCTGGGCAATAAGCCAATGCACAGCATCATTGTAATTGCAGATGAAATAATAATTATTTGTGATAGCTTGCTAATCAGTGAAAGCATGGAAAAGGCTGCTGACAAGCGCCATCAAGGTAATTAAGGTGAAGCATTGAATTTGCATAAATTTACACTTTGATCATTGTTCACAAGATACCCTCTCTCGAAATAGACTTGGCTGGTTTCAAGATGAGCACTAAATCAAAGCAAAGGAGTGCAATAACTGCACAGCATCAATAATGCTTGCAAAATACAGATGCACCTTACATAGGCAATTATCTAAAGAATCTATTGTCCTTAATCAAAGGATGATACTCAAGTTACTTTTTCAAATTACCAAATAGTTCTAGTTAGCATATGCCTTTCTAGTTGTAGCTCTTTAATGCACACAGAAAAATCCTTAACATGAGATCTTTGGAAAATACAGCCTTTGATTATGCACCTTGCTAAAAAACGCCCAACGTGTTAAATGAGGACTGCTGAAACTGAAGGTGTCATTCCTTATATTGTTTTGAGATACATGTGCAAGCTGTCTTGGAAGCATGTCTTTAATCAGTCTTTTTAGGAGCTGCAAATATGGTACTCTCATGATCTTAGGCTCTAAGTTTCCACCTCTGACAGAAGGCTAAGCTGCAGTTCTTCAGGTGCCTATTCTTGTTTCCTGAGTATCAGCTGCCACGGTAATACTGGCGCTCAGCCCTGCAGCCATAGCTCCATAGTCTGCCTTAGCTCCAGTGCTGTGATTCTTTTCCCTCTGGGAAACAGCAATGGGATCTCTTGACAGTGCAGCCTCCTAAAGGAAATAACAGTTTGTGTAAAACAAAGGACTTTGGGCTCTCAAAGCAAGCATGCAAACAACAAAAATCTAAACTGTACATATCTATTCACTCTTCCCTAAGGTTTATTGCTTCCTGGAAAAACCCTACTGAGACTTCTGGAGTCCCTCTCTCTGTCAACCTTTCTCTCCAGATAGTTTCTGACAACTCATTCCCCACTCTCTTTTTTACTATGATTTTTTAAAGCTCTTTGCTCTTCTCTTCCAGATTTTGTGGGATCATCTCATTAGAGATAGTAATAGGTTTTAAATTAATGATATGGTCAATCATAATTTCTGAGTATTCTTATTTATATTATATTGCTGTTTGATCCGATTTTGACTAACATCATCCTACAGGAAACTCCTTTGCCTCCCTTGCTGAACATGTAATATTCATGCTCCTAAGTATTTCAGTATCAATATATCATAATGTAAAAATTCTATATATGTAATTTGGGTAACTGCATATACACATGAAATAATAATTTAGCTGCTAAATAATTTTAGCCATCCATTCCGGGAAATTTTTCTCTTGCCTTCTTGTGTTCTCACCTCATCCTCCATCTACAGCAATGCTGCATAAAATTAAGGCTCAAGGCTACTGTAATTGTAATTTGCTGTTAGCTTTTTTAGACTTTCTTTATTTATTGCCTTTTATTTTATTCCTGTCTTATGTATGGTTGTTCACTAGGGAGGTTGAAAATCATGCTGTCGTATTTGAGCTTTTTTTATTTTAGCCATGCAGATTCTTTTGCCTAGATAAAAAATTTCAGTAAAAAGAAGAAAATGTATTTGTCTAGTACAGTATGTTCTTGGCATGTTTTTATATTCTACTTATTTAGAAAGATGATCTCTTAAAGCTGTCGTTCTGACACAGACATGCAGCACGTAGAGTTTGCTTTTTTAGTATGGCAATAAACATATCCACAGAGATATCAGAGATTTTCTACTAAGACAGATTTCTTTGCATGCTGCATTTGTATTCCATGCAATCTTCATGCACCAATGTAATTACTTGCTTAAGAGTGAATCTCGTTATTGTTTACACAAGCATTCCATGCACAATTCTCCTGGTGATATATGACTTAAAAGTGTGATCTGTTCTGTCATTGTTTTTCTCCTGTTTATTACAGAATCACAGTATCACAGAATGGTCAGGGTTGGAAGGGACCTCTGGAGACCACCTAAGTCCAAACCCCCTGCCACAGCAGGGTCACCTACAGCACGTTGCACAGGATGGCGTCCAGGCGGGATTTGAATGTCTCCAGTGTGGGAGACTCCACAACCTCTCTGGGCAGCCTGTGCCAGTGCTCTGCCACTCTCAAAGGAAAGAAGCTCCTCCTCGTGTTAAGATGGAACTTCCTATGCTCCAGTTTGTGCCCGTTACCTCTTTTTATCACTGGGCACCACTGAAAAAAGACTCTTCTCATCTACCTGGCACCCTCCCCTTAAGTATTTATAAGTATTGATAAGATCCCCCCTCAGTCTTCTTTTCTCTAGACTAAAAAGACCCAAGTCCCTGAGCCTTTCCTCATAAGAAAGATGTTCCAATCCCCCAATCATCTTTGTAGCTCTTTGCTGGACCCTCTCCAGCAGTTCCCTGTCCTTCTTGAACCGGGGAGCCCAGAACTGGACACAATACTCCAGATGCGGCCTCACCAGGGCAGAGTAGAGGGGGAGGATGACCTCCCTCAGCCTACTGGCCACACTCCTCTTGATGCACCCCAGGATGCCATTGGCCTTCTTGGCCACCAGGGCACATTGCTGGCTCATGGTCATCCTGTTGTCCACCAGGACTCCCAGGTCCCTTTCCGCACAGCTGCTCTCCAGGAGGTCAGCCCCCAACCTGTACTGATGCATGGGGTTATTCCTCCCCAGATGCAGTACCCTACACTTGCCTTTGTTGAACCTCATCAGGTTTTTTTCTGCCCAACTCTCCAGCCTGTCCAGGTCACGCTGTATGGTGGCACAGCCTTCTGGCGTGTCAGCCACCCCTCCCAGTTTTGTATCATCAGCAAACTTGCTGATGGTACACTCTATCCCTTCAATTAATAATTATTAATAAATAAATCAAGCTACTTTACAGAATACTAGAGAGTTAGGACAGGAGATATATACCAAATGCTGAAGCTGCCTTCCCTATTATGAATCTGATGTTCTTACCATGTAAATGTTACTCTTAAGTCACTTCTCATCTGAAACCAAAAAGTTTTTTTAGAAATTTGATAGCACTAGAACCCTTTCAGAAGTTCTGGTTTGAAAACCGTGCCCCAGTAAATCAGTACCAAATTCATACTGATTTCAGTGTGGCCAAGGTTTTACCCATTGTATTCTGAGGTTTTTCTTAAAAGTTCATTTGGCTTTTTGAACTCAGGATATCTTGGTCTTGTTTTGCTACAGGAATGAGATGTGGCAAGGAAAAGAAGAAAAGATAGTATAAAATATACATAACAATAGTGTGCATATTTTTCATAGAGATTTTTTTAATGAGGGATTAGTTACACATGAACTTTAGGGATTAATTAACTAATACCTAACTAAAGCAAGGTTCTAAAATGGGTTATCTGTAAATCTGAAGGAGAAAAGGTGAATTTTTTCTAGCTAACCAATAACATCAAAAAGAACGGAGAAAAAACAGGAGACAAGTAGAAAAGTGAGAGGAGGAGGTTGTTGTCTCTTGTCTGTAATGGACAGAAGTCCTAATTTGGATAGTCCATTTATTAACCTGTATTCACAAACTGTACTCTGAAAAGTCATCTGTTTGAGCAGTAAGTCTTCCTGTAATATAGGCTGAATAAAGAGCAAGGGTGTCTTGCTGTGTTCCTACCTACTGCTCTCTACAGTGGATATGACTCACTGAGAAGAGCGAAGCACGGATAGTGAAGTCTACTCTAATTAATTGCCCTTGGTTACATTTCTTTTCTCTTAGCTGTATTATCCCCATTCTTGTATCATTCTCTCTGCCCTGATATTTTTACTGCATCTTCATTATATATACACTTTGCTCTGGTGGCTTCCTTAGAGTAGCCTTGAACACAGTCACTTAGAGTTTCACTATACAGAAAACAAGATGTTTTCCTACATCCACTTGTATTTTGATTTTTTTTTTCAAAACATGTTTTTTGTTTGAAAAGCAGCTTCAACAGAAATTCTAAGTCCAGACTATAATGTGGGTCCCTTATTTTTTTTTCTCCTTCCACCAATTTTAAGGCTAAACTGAGCCTTAATGAACTTCTATTTGAAGCTCCTATATAATATCCACTATAAAATTTCACCTTGCAATACCTTCATTGAGTCCAATAATTTTTGGATGAATAAGTACAGATTTTACAAAGATAGTCTTAGCTCAAAAACTTTTATGAAGGTGCCTCCAGCACTTCTTCAGGGAAGTTTTTCAAAAGGTTAATCACTGTTATAATATGTCTTTCTTCTCTTTTGAATTTGTCTACCTTCAATTTTAGCCCTTGAATTTTTTAATGCTTTTGGAAATTCACGATCAGATGGTTCTGCAGCATGGCCAACCACTAAATCTTTGTCAAGGTCATTGCTTCTTCCCAGGATGTAGTTCCCATTCAATAATCTTTTGTTCCTCCATATTTATGTCTTTTCATCTGACTCTAGGAAAATGGTAGCTGACAGAACCCATTATTCCTCTTTGAGTGTGACCCTCTTAAAAATGTTTTGGTGCAGTTTAAAAATGACCACTGTTATTATCTATAACTTCACCAGTCCTTGGTTTTCTATAAACCTTGATAGAGAATTGTTTATATTTTCTTCACATCTCTGATGAAGACATTGAGTTGTATTGGATTGAAGATTAATTCTTGAGCCTATATATTCATTCTGTGATTTCCTATTAGTGATTTTGATATCCGTCAGTTATCACTTTGCCATCTATTGACTAAGTACTACATCGATTTTGAATAGTGTTAATTCCTTTAATAAGAATGTTGTGTGGTAAAACTCAGTTTAGCTGACTACATCAATTTTCTGCTGAAGTTTAAAGCTCAACAAAAAACCCAATTCTTTTTATCAGAATTGACTAAACCAAAAACATATATAGTTTAAGGGAAAATATGTAGTTTACAACAGTATTTCTCTGATTGTGTAAAACAATCACAGGCTCAAGTGTACTGTTTGCACTGAAACAGTAACCAATCACGAAAAAAGCTACCATGATTGTGCCAGTGTCTAACAGAATGCATTATACCGTTCTGGGATCAAACACACCACATAACTTTGCCTGATTAAGTATGAGAGGAATGTGTTCAAGCATGAGAATATATTCTATGTGATTAAAAATATAGAAACATAGAATCATTACGGCTGGAAAAGACCTTTAAGATCATCAAATCCAACCGTTACGTGCAATATAATCTGTAGTTCAAAAATAATGCCAGGTTGTGTTCTGTATATATGCTGTTGTTAAATTTCACAAATAGAAATGAAGTGGCTGTCACTCCAGGAACCCTGGTGAACTTTTGTTACTGTTATTTCAGAAAACTTGGCATTTTAAAAAATTTTCTTCCTAGCAGTGCCTTTTGTTGGTGGCACGTGTTTCATGGGAGTGATTTTCTGTAGAGCTGTATCCGAAAGTTAAAGAAGCAGCATTTTTCATATAAAACCCTTAAAATAAAAGTGACTTCAAAACAAGTTTTGGTTGAAGGTTTTGTTTATTTATTTACTTATTATTTTTCTCATTTAGAAGTCTGAGTTAAAAATAGTATTGAGTTTTTCTCCATAGGTCAAATGGTTCATATTTAGCACATATCAGTGATAACCATAATTGTTACCTATATGGCTCAAAAGTGTCTCTTTCCTCTCACACCAAATGTAACAGCAGAATTATTGGTACAATCCAACCATGAATTAACTAAACATGTGATCCTTTTTCCCATACCATAAAGGTGGACTTTAGAACTATACTGAAGGACATTTCAAAGGCAGTGTCAGTACTTGTCTTTGACATGATTCCTTAAATCTATATGTACATGACAATGTAATCAGTAAAACTGCTTGAAATCAGTATTGCTTGAAAATTACCAGAAAAGTTGTTTTTCAGTGGTATAGAGCAACTAAAAGTAATTGAAACGGTCCATAAGTATGTACAGATTGCATTTCTTTTAATCCAGGATTTATTTTTTAAAAATCTTATTAATAAGGATAAAATATGTTGCTCTTTTTTTTTTTAATTTCTATTAGACTACTTTATAATTAAAGAAAAAGTCAAAACAAAGCCAAAATTACCATTTCAGATTCACTGGAAAAGTCACAGTTACAACCGTCAGCATACAACAGAATGAGGTTAAAAGAGAAGTATTTCCGCAAAGCTAGGGAAACTATCCTCTCTCAGTTCTCTGAACACTTACTGGGGGTGTATATGTATTTTATGACAGTGATTCTTCATCTCACCCTTTAGAGGAGTTCAGTTGTCCCAATTTACTAGAGAAATGTAGGAAAATTCTCAAAACTAAAGTTAACTTTTAGGGAATGTTAAATTTCAAACTCCGAGACTTTTAGGTAGGCAAGTAACATTCTTTCCCTCACCCACTCTGGTAAACTACAGTAATCACAATGTTAACTCTGTGTTTGGTTTTGATTTTCACACTCTGGGGCCAAACTGGTCTAATTGGGTTTCAGACCCTTTGATGAACCACATCACAGGCAGAAAACTCACTCCTGCCTACAGCCTGTGGTGGGCAGTCAGCACTCCCACAGCTCAGTGAAGATCTCCAAAGGCACCTCCTTCTCTGCAGTGCTTGTGTAATGAGTCTTAGGTTAATGTGTATAGTATAAGTGACACTTAAACGTTTAAAGTTGATTGGAACAAATGGAGAGAGAAGGCCAAACCTGGGTAACAGTGTGGAAAGGCATGTAATTAAATAAACCAGGAAAATGGTGGCTTTATATTGTCTTTAATAAAAAAGTTCAAGGAAAACCAGTGATTTGCTATATAAGCATCTGAACAATAGCAAGGGGTTAAATGGGTAACTGTAGTAATGCTGCAAACAAAAGGAAGCGGGTCCTTTTCCTAGAATAGTAGTTCAAGTAACTGCAAAGCTATTTCAAATTTTAAAATTGATGCCAGTCAAACATATCTAAAAATAGCTCTTATCCCTGGAAAATACATAAATGATAAGGTGAAAGAAATGTTTTTGACATGTGGAGCAAATACTTGCATTCACCTTCCATAGAGTTCTGTAGAGAGTTCTGTCACCTCCAGTCTTCGGGTAGTATGAGTTGGGGCCATGTGTTTTTGCTTCTGTTATAGAAGAAAATACCACCTCTAAGATGATCAGTGAACCAGATTTTTATTTAAGTACAAAACATTTATGGTCTATAAACTAGCAAAGTGCCTTTAAATTACCAACTTGAATAAGTACTTTGCAGAACCAAAGTCCTAGTATTAAGTGTTATTTTTAGCACAATGGGGATGAATAGCTAGCAAAATATTAGAGCTATTTACCTATATTGTTTCCTGTTTAGAGTGTCATTGCTATTGGTAATTTGAAGGATCTTAAGGGAAGTGAGAGAAAGAAAAAATAAAATGCAAGTGATGGGAAGGTTAATAGACTAATGTACAGAAAATACTCAGCAGGATAGAAAGTAATAGCTTCGAATATTTTTTTTTTCCCCTGGAAGGACATCCAGTACCCATACTAACAAATGAACTAGTTTTGGTATAAATCCCCAAAACTAAAAAAAAACCACCAAAAGCAAACCAAAACATTACAAGGGTTAGATATGAATACTTCAAAGGGTTAATGAGACAATATGAGTGTGAAAAATTTATTGATATATAAACAGTCAATGTCAGGAAAATATGACTGAAATGACAATGATACAGAACAGATAAAAAAGACATATTTAAAGAGTGATGAGATGTCATATTTCTAGCTGATACAGAGTGGAAACTACAGACAGATAAAGATTGTTGAAACGTTATGAGGAGGACTGAAAGACCACAGATGTGCTCTGCACTTCTCCACCAGCCAGGTGGAAGGAGTGGGTGGAACTATGGTACACAGAACATTAGTTTCCAAGTTGTTAATTTTAGTATAGATGTTTTGTAGCCATTGCACAAAAGGCGTCATTAAAAAGCAATTAATGTTAACACAGTGTTTTGTTTACAGTAATAAGATTGCTACATACTGAACAACAATTGGATAATTATACTGGTTGTGATTATTGGTTGCACAGATGGGAGGGTTTAAAAGCAAATTAGCTGATCATATTCAGTTATTGAATTTTAATTCACTTTGGTATATTTTTCTTTGCTGTCTGAAAAAAAAATAATCCTTGTTACTCAGTTTACTGTAAGAAGGTAGAAGCTTTTATAACTTTTAAGCATTGGAGGGTGGAGAGGGCCTGGTTTAAAATCGTCAGTCAGTGAGACTTACTTGTGCTTCAGCTTATTCAGCCTAATACACACAACTGCTAGTGAGAATAACCACATTTGTTGTAACAAACACTTCAGTGACTGAAGTAAAAAAAAATAATCACAAACTCAGACAGAATCACAGAATGGAGGTTCCATTCCAGAGGATCACCTCTGGAGGTCATCTCGTCCAATCCTGCTGCTCGAGCAGGGCCATCTCAAGACGACTTTTGAATATTTCCAAGGAGGGAGACTTGCCCTCCCTGCCTCTGGACTCTCTGGCAACCTGTGCCAGTGCTTGGTAACGGTCTCAGTAAAAAAGTGTTTCCTGATGTTCAGAGGGAACCTTCTGTGTTTAAGTTTGTGCCCATTGCCTCTGGTTCTGTCACTTGACACCACTCAAAAAAGTCTGAATCCACCCTCCTTGCACCATCTTTTCAAGTATTTATACACATTGATAGGATTCCCCTTCAGCCTTCTCTTCTGCAGGCTCTTACAGACCTTCCTCATATGTGAGGTGCTCCAGTTCCTTAGTTGTTCTTGTTGTCCATTTGCCACCCCAGGGTGGCAATCATCCCATCAGGGCCCATAGACTTATTCATGTCCAATTTGCTTACGTATTCCCTGCCCTGATTCTCTTCCACCAAGAGTACATCTTCTCTTCTCCAACCCTTCCCTCTAATCTCTGGGACCTGGCATTCCTGAAGGATGTTTTTGCCAGTAAAGACTGAGGCAAAGAAGGCATCCGGTACCTCAGCCTTTTCCATGTCCTCTGTAACCAGGTCCATTATCGCATTAAGCAATGAGCCCACATTTTCCCTAGTCTTCCTTCTGTCTCCCATGTACTTATAGAAGCCCTTTTTGTTGTTCTTCATGTCCCTGGCCAGATTCAACTTCATTTGGACTTCAGCTTTCCTAGCTTCATCCCTGGATGCTTGGACAACGTTTCTGTATTCCTCTCAAGTTACTTGTCCTTGCTTCTACCCTTGGTATGCTTCCTTTTTGTGTTTGAGTACGTCTAGGAGCAACTTGTTCATCCACACAGGCCTCCAGACATTATCGCCTGACTTAGTATTTGTTGGGATGGAGCTCTCTTGAGCTTGGAGGAGGTGATCCTTCAATATTAACTAGTTTTTGGGGCTTCCCTTCCCTCCAGGGAAGGTCTGTTGGGTCTTATGGTTCTGTTCCAAGCAGATCTTCAAAAAGACCAAAATCTGCTCTCCTGAAGTTCTGAGTTACGAGCTTTTTTTTCACCCTGCTCCCTGCCCTCAGGATCCTGAACTCCACCATTGCATGGTCACTGAAGCCAAAGCTGCCTTTGACCTTCACATCCCCAGTGAACCCATTGTTGGTAGTGAGTATGAGGTCCAGCACAGCACTTCTTATTGGCTCTTCTGTCCTTTTGAGGAGGAAGTTATCACCAATGCAGGAACCTCTTGGATTGCTTATGCCCTTCTGTGTTGTCTCTCCAGCAGGTATCAGGGTGGTTGAAGTCCCTCATGAGGACCAGAGCCTGTGAATGTGAGGTTTTTTGTATCTGTTCCATATGACCATGAGAACGGTGCATATGATCTAGAGATGCTCCATATGACCTAGACAATTTCCCTAGCTTCAGTACTCTCCATCCCGTTTAGTTCCTTCTGCTGTGGTCCCATGTATTAAAACTCTCATGGGTGCTTTGAAGTTTATCCCTGCCGTTGGAAGCATAAGGACCCAGGAAAGGGGAGGACTGTGGTTTTGTATATGGGAAAAGGCATACAACTAGTGTTGTATATAAGCCCAAAAGAGTTTTCAATAATTCTGCTAATACATTAATGTGTGTACAGCTGGAAAAAAAAATATGCAGTTATACTACTTGCAAAAAGAAAACTTCCTGAAAGAAAAACTTTCTTGGGAAGTACGTTTTCTGAATTGTGTGTCTTTTACTCTCTGTGAAGATGTCTCATTAATTTTCCCTTGTTATGGCTGTCTAGTAGCATTATCTGCTTTCCAACATTGTTTACAGACCTCAGATTAGGTCATATTCCCTATTGTGCCAAACACTCTGCAGAATACAAATAAAATTCCTGGATCTTACAAACAAGGAAGTCTAACAGGTAAAAATGTATATTATTCTAAAAGCAATAGTGGTCAAGAGTGTTACTGATTCCCCTCAGCTTCTCATTTCTGTATCATTTCAGTACTGCAAAAATATAATATTTTTAAAAGAATTGTCATACCAAAATTGCTTATATTTAGACCTGGTGTGTATATTCATCATGACTTTCTGAAATGAGAGTTTTGTGAAATAGGACAATTAGATAATAAATTGGACAAAAGAATGCTTATTGTCATTATTACTAGACCAATATATTTTAGACATAAAGCACAACTGACAGTTTAGGTAGAATAAATACTAATCTATATTGTAGCTACCAATGACAAATGCACACATTTTTAGTTTTATGTACAATACTAAGTGATTAATATTTCATAAGTTTATTGGACTGTCAAGCTGGAAGACCTTCTAAGTGTCACAAATATGCCCAGTAGCGATCAGACAATTAAGGCAACTTATGTTTTAGCAATTAAACATTATCTATGTGGTTCTAGCTACATTCATTAATGAGGAGGACTCGAGTATCATCCGTTAATATTTTCAGTAGCAAATAAATGGCTTAGAATTACTGATACCAGAGCAACATTTCGTGGTCCAACAGGGAAGAAAACAAACAAACCAACCAACCAAAAAAAAAATCCAAAACCCAAACCCTACCACAAAACAGAAGGGAAAAAAAATAAATAAAAGCAACACAAGGTTTTACTTACACAAAGTGTCAGGCCTTGGAATAACTTTCCATACTCTCATCTAACAATTGTTTCTCTAAAATGCAACATCTAGATGAGGTTCTGGTTGTTTTCTGTCTCTGCAAAATGGTCTTCTGAACAAAAAACTGTAAGCAGTATCAAAACGTATGAAAAAGCCATGTTTTCCCCTACATGAAACACTTTCAAAATAATTTGGTGTTACACAAATACTCTAGGAAAAGATGGTATTCAGGAAAAGACAAAATTCTCTCAACTATTGCTCAAGTTGTCTGTTAATGAATGTCTCATTTGCATTATTACATCATAGGTGTTCCCTGTAGAATGCCACTAAAGCCCAGGTTTCACGGATCTTGAGCTTTACAGAACAGTTAGCTAATGTCTGTTCTGACCATACCAGCAACCCCAGCTGGAGAGTCGAGATGAGATAGTCTATGGGCTGATTAAAAGTAAAGGAATGAGAGCATTTGTTCAATGCAAGATACTCAGCTACAAGCAGATCTGCCAAAGCTATTGTGCAACTATCGCGAGTCTCAGTCCCAAATAGCAGGTTAGGTAGACCAAAACAGAGCTCCAAAAGACAGGAGATCTTTCTTTGCTCTGAAACTTTCTTCACAATAAATGCGAGATGAATAACTGTGGTGACTGCAAACATTAGAAACACTTTCTGCATAGCGTGCAATGTGTGTGGTAAGAGAAGGCAGAGACTACTCCAGCCAGGTCCTGTGTTTTGGGGGACATAAGCCAGTTTCTGTTTCACCTTTGGCTCACCAATTTGCTTCCCACATTGGCAAGGAACAGAACTGGACTTAAATGCCCTACGTCTGAATACTGGGCTACTGAATGTAAAAATCAGCTGCCTATCCTCTAATTTGTTCAAAGCACTCGCAGTGATATTCTCACAGCTATGAGATCCCTGTCACAGAATGGTCAGGGTTGGAAGGGACCTCTGGAGATCATCTAGTGCAACCCCCGTATTCCTACAGAGGAAGCTGTGTGGATCCTCTTGCCTCTGGATCTCATTAGCTGTCTGAGTGCAGCTACTTTCAGAAGCTACCATTCAAACACCACTGAAATTAACTCTGGATGCTTTCATTAGTGAAGGTGTATATACCTGAAGATTTTATACTATTACAAGGCTAGGAGGTAGTTGAACAAAGATTTTATGGACTTTTGTTATGAGGTTGCCAGAGACATAAAAGCCTAAGTCCAAGATTTAGGCAAACTTTATCATTCCTACATTCTAAGTCAAGATCTGAAAAAACAGACATGACCTGCTACTCAGAAGGTTCCTCTCCATGGAAACATTTCTATTTGGCTGAAAGATCCTTAAAAACCTGGCATTTGGCTTCTGAATGGTTCCTTCTACAGTTCCTGGCTGTCCACATGCACTGAAATGTGAAGGGGTGACACTTCACTTGATGTCCTGCTTTCCATACTGGCAGCCAGGCATGGTAATAGTAAGTGTGGTTTCCTCTGACTTTAAAATGCTAAGTCCAGAACTGAAGATTGAGACTCAGCTCACTCTCTCGTGGACTAGTGGTTAGAGCAATAGCCCAAGGCTTCTTAAGGCATACTCTCAGTTGATGTTGCCATATTGTGATTGAAATAAATATGTTTCTGATACTAAGCAGTGCCTTAAGAATTGTAGCCAACACATTGTCGTTTAAATTTCATAAGACCCTGTAGAAACAGATGAATAATTTTGCACTCATTTTTCCAGCATGAAAGCCTATATATACGTAACTTACAACTAGCCTACAGAAGAATGGGAAGCAAAGTGGCTGCGGTTCAGGTTGGCTGATTTCTGACAGACAAAGAGTAGAACAGGAAACCTCTGTCAAACCTCTGTTGGTCTAAAATCAAAGTATGTTTTAATAATACCACCATGAATCCCCAGAATACAAAATAGTGCCATTATTAAAATGTGCCATCTAACAGCAATTGCTAGCAATATAAAATAAAATTTGTTTCTTTTTTTGGTTTCCAAATTTTTCTCATTCAGGTAAAAGGAAACAAAACCCGATGATGGTGCACAATAAAATTTCAGGCAGGTTGAGAGCTAGCAGCTAGCCAGACACATTGAAACACAGAACAGTAACAGGCATTTATATTATATAATCGATCCTATTGAGCCAAGAACAATATTTTAGAGAATACCTCCATTGTTCTGTGACAGAGGTGTTAACTGGGTGAATGGGATCGATCAGTGATGAGGTGAAATGTAAATTGCTGTTAATGCTCTGCTACCAGCTGAGCAACTAAAAGAGAGAACTGTGATGAAATAAGCATGGTTACCCAGCTGAAAAACATTCTGGTCCTGCTGCTGCAGACTACTAATGTATTCACACTGATTCACCAGGCAGAAAAAAATTGCTGAAAAAATGGCAGTGGTACTGTTCCTCATCACCTGGAAAATGGGAACTTTCCTTCCCTGTTGTGAGGAGTAGAGGGTGAATATGGAGTACTTCTGTAATTTGCCATTTCAAACTCTCTAATGTAAGTATGGAAATCAGTAACTCCAGTAACTAGAGAAAGGGAGAGCCCAGAGGACTCCTTTCATCATAGATTCCAAATAAAAATATCCTGTCAAGTAACACAACAAAAAATCTCAGTACAACTAACCACACAAACACATGACCTCCTCAGGGTGTGGTGTGCAGTTGGAGAGGTATCAGTCCCAGTCTCCACCATCTTGCCATGTCCCACCTCCTGGAGGTTATTGCCTCCCGAGTCTGCCAGTTATCTGCTCCATAAATTTTCAATCAAAATTAATAATGTGGCAGTGGCCCTATTTAAATGTTTTAAACTAACCTGGTTTGTTTTACCTGAAGTAGACTAGGGAGCAATCAAACGAGTACCTCAGCTGGCAAATCTGAGGCAATGGTCATACTTGGCCATTCACTGTCAGGGACAATCAACCAAGTGGTGGCCTGGGGCTGATGAACTTCTTTCATAAAGTAGCTGGAGCCAAAAAGGGATGTGCAGTTGCAGCTTAATTATAAACTAAATTTATTATATAAATTATTATAAATAAATTAAAAAAAAACAATCAAAATCTTTATAATGAAAATTGTGTGTGTGTGTTCACTTTACAAATTAGCTCAAACAGAAGTAGTATTGAAAACAGACAAAATCATATGTCTGAAATCCTAATCTGATATGTACGGGGAACTGAAAAGAGATCTTAGTGGAATCCGGTAACCTCAATATCACCTGAGGGGGAAAAGATTTCACCATCTATGATTCACTTTAGTTTTGGTCAGTATAAACAGCTTTTCTGTAGAAAAGATGCTGAACTGGATCAACAGTAGATCTATTGCAGTACAGCATTCTTTTATCAGCAAATGTAGTAATTCTAAGGACACTTATGAGAAGGCTGTATCACATCCAAGACGAGTCAAGGGACAACCATCGAGGTGTTCATAGAAAAATGACAACAATAATTGGGTGATAGAAGATAAATATCTCTCTAGTAAAGAGAGAATAAGAATTAAGAAATGTCAAGCAAAAAAAAATTTTTTTTGAGGTGCATAAATTTATTTTTTGTTTGAGAAGGAATAAGTTCCAATCATTTAATTCTTTTGTCAAGAATAGCTTGATCTTCAGCACAAGGAGATTTATTCCAGTAATTAATTATTAGGATAACTGAAAGTGCAACATCTCCCATAACTGAATAAAGGTAGGCGATTTATTGGATTTCTTTCATTCCTAAATATTTCAAACCCGTAGCTACTTAAATCATAAAGCAATGATGTTGTCTTCTTGTCTGCTTTGTCTCAAATACAAACAGTAATGTATGACTGAACAGAAGGGAAAATGGGGGCAGGGCATGTATGTGGATTCAGAAAATGATCTGTGTTTGTTATGATGAGGAAGGGGGGTTAAATTCAAACTCAGGATTTGAACCTCATCGTATTCAAGGTTAAACAAAAAGGAAACACAGAAACAGCTCTATAGAGTAGATCCATTGCCTATCTAGTGTAGTATTTCTGTAATTTTCATTTTGCATCCTGGTTTATGACTGTCCCAGACACATGAGGATGTGTGTACTAATGCAGAAGGCAGCATACATCACAACACAGGAAAGTAACCAATCTGGAATTAGCTTGGTAACATCTGTTCACAGCCATTTGCAGTTTTCTAAAAGTAAACTGCATGTTGCACAGCATCTTTGTCAACCAGCTAGCAGCATTCAGTTTTGCTGAACACAGGTGGTTTTCCTCTAAGACTTGGCTATGCAGTAATAAGCAGTATTCTAAGACAAATTTTATTAATGAATGTAACAAAAAACAAACCAAAATTTTAAAATAGACCTCAAATGCTCAAAAACATGTAAATTGAGTGTAGATATTCTGTCCAGAGCCATCAGAAATGTTCTTCTAATGTTATACACAAGCAAAAGTCTCTGTTGACAGGGTAACAACCATGAAACCTATACTGCGGAAGGCACAGAATATGCCACGCATGCCAGGTACCACTACACAGACCACACTTTCAAAGTAATGTCTGCTATAAACCATTAGATACATAGCACTGAATCTATAGCTCATTTTATATATCTATATATAATTTAATATATATATAAAAATAACATATATATACACATTGCGTATGAATGCAATAGACAATAGATTAAATACTTCAAACACACTCTGTTATTGTGGGGTCTTGTGGGGTCCTCTATACCCCTGTGTTTCCTCACTCCTTTCTCCAGAAGTAACTTAGTTACCACAGGTCACCAATGCACTAGATTAATAGCAAATCTGGGTATCTCTTATTTCATTATCTGAAATTCTTTTATCTAAAGAGAAACTAGAATGCAATTAAACAAAAGGTACACAAGACACCTAAGGAAGTTCTGTGGGCTAAACCAGTTTATCAGCCTAAGATGTTGTTTTCACAGTGATTTATGCCTCAGAGCAAACACTGAGACTACTTCTTGCTGTGCCCACAGCCCTTTAAGGAGACAAAAGAGCAAATCTGCCAATCTAATACTCAGTTCTGTGACTAGCATGCATGGAGAGCTGTAGCATTAGGTACAATTTCACAGCAGTTTCCAATTTCTCTTTTATGTAGCTGTTTAATGTTTTTTTTCTTATCCCTGGTTTGCTATTAAATACAATCCAGAAGCTATATTTTAAAATAAAATACTTTAAAGGAAATATTTAATAAAATTGCCTTTTGTTGTACAAATGGAAAACAGTCAAACTGAAAGAAATACATACTCCATTGAAAACAAAGCAAACTTCGTTTTCTGTCTGTCATAATACTTTATGAAGGGAGAGAAGAATGGAAGCCTGAGAATATTAATCTGTTGTTATATTGATGCACTTTTTCATTGTAGTAGCAGGATGATTTTTTTTTTTCTCTAATAAGGATAGTTAAGATTTGATTATTCTCATTTGGACTGGGACTTGGTAGGAAGGGGCTGAGTCAAAGAAAATGTACCCCACACCCATTCCTGGCAAATATGACTAGAAAACTGGTAATAATGGATGAGGAGAAAGCCGAGGTATTCAACAACATTTTTGCCTCAGTCTTCACTGGCAATCTTTCTTCTCACACCTCTCCAGTGGACAGACCACAAGACAGGGATTGGGGGAGCAAAATCCCTCCCACGTAAGAGAAGATCAGGTTCATGACCAGCTGAGGAACATGAACATAGAGAAGTCTATAGCACCTAATGAGATGCATCTCAGAGTCCTGAGGGAACTGGCTGATGTAGTTGCCAAGCCACTCTCCATGATATTTGAAAAGTCATGGCAGTCAGGTGAGGTCCTTGGTGACAGGAAAAAAGGGAAATATTGCACCCATTTTTAAAAATGGTAAAAAGGAGGACCCTGAGAACTACCTACCTGTGCCTGGGAAGATCGTGGAACAGGTCGCCCTAGAAGCTGTGCTAAGGCACATGGAGGACAGGGAGGTGATTCAAAACAACCAGCATGGCTTCACCAGAGGCAAGTCCTGCCTGACCAACCTAGTGGCCTTCTATGATGGAGTGACGACATCAGTGGAGAAGGGAAGAGCTATGGATGTCACCTATCTGGACTTCTGTAAGGTCTTTGACATCGTCCCCCACAACATCCTTCTCTCTAAATTGGAGAGAGATGGATTTGATGCGTGGACTGTTCAGTGGATGAATTATTGGTTGCATCCAGAGGGTGGTGGTCAATGGCTCAAAGTCCAGATGGAGGCTGGTAGCAAGTAGTGTCCCTCAGGGGTCTGTTATGGGACCAGTACTGTTCAATATCTTCATCAATGACATAGGCAGTGGGATCAAGTGCACCCTCAGCAAGTTTGCAGACAATACCAAGCTGAGTGGTGTGATTGACATGCCTGATGGACAGGATACCCTCCAGAGACCTGGACAGGCTGGAAAAGTGGACACATGTGAACCTTATGAGGTTCAACAAGTGCAAGGTCCTGCACCTGGGCTGGAGCAACCCCCAGTATCAATATAGGCTGGGGGATGAAAGGATTGAGAGCAGCCTTGTGGAGAAGGACTTGGGGATACTGGTGGATGAAAAGTTGGACATGAGCTGTCAATGTGCATTTGCAGCCCAGAAAGCCAGCCATATGCTGGGCTGCATAAAAAGAAGCGTGGCCAGCAGGTCAAGGGAGGTTGTTCTGCCCCTCCATCCTGCTCCGATGAGACCCCACCTGGAGGACTGTGTCCAGCTCTGGAGCCCCCCACATAAGAAAGGCATGGACCTATTGGAGCAGGTCCAGAGGAGGGCTACAAAAATGGTCAAAGTGCTGGAACACCTCTCCTGTGAGGACAGGCTGAGAGAGTTGGGGTAGTTCATCCTGGAGAAGAGAAGGCTCTGGGGAGACCTTATTGCTGCCTTTCAGTACTTAAAGGGGGCTTATAAGAGAGATGGGGACAAACTTTTTATCAGGGCCTGTTGTGTTGGGACAAGGGGTAATGATTCTAAAATAAAAGAGTGACAATTTAGACTAGATATAAGGAAGAAATTCTTTACTGTGAGGTGAGACACTGGAACAGGTTACCCAGAGAGGTGGTATATGCCCATTTCTGGAAACATTCATAGTCAGGTTGGATGGGGCTCTGAGCAACCTGATGTAGTTGAAGATGTCCCTGCTCTTTGCAGGGGTATTGGTTTAGATGGCCTTTAAAGGCCCCTTCCAACCCAAACTAGTCTATGATTTTATGACCAAAACTAGTCAAATTTTTTTGGCTTAGGAAAAGTTTGTACACCAAAGCAGAAAAGTAATTATTGCCAGGTGGTATGGCTGGCTCTAGGTAATTTTAGAGCATATATAACAACCATCAATATGCTTTCTCTATTTTCTTTAAGAAATACTACCATAAAATCACCCATTACTTGAAAAACCTGAGGTAGTTGGTCGAGATCAAAGTTTTCTTCCACCTTTCTTGGTCCACTAGCTTGGCATGGAGAAAGTAAATTTGTTTCTACAGTCAGTTTTGAAATGAGAAAGTAAAGTTTCACATTGTATCTGTCCATTTTCAGTGCTCCAGCCCACATGACCATTCATAACAAGATGAACGACTGGCCTTTGGAATGAATCCAGCATGAAATGTGAATATAGGTCACTAGAGCTATTGCTATTTATCGTTCCTCCATTTCACCCCACTAAGCATACTGAGATAGCAATTAATAATCTGTGCTGAATATAAAACCTCTAATACCACTTACATCATAACAGTTTTATATTGTGTTATATGTCGTTAGAGTCAACATAATGATAATACCCACTGTGTAATGGAAATCATTTTAATAGAAAGAGTATTAAAACAACACAGCGCATGAAGAATATATATTCGCTGAAGTACCACCTGGAAGGCAAACTACGAACATTTGGAAACTGGTAGGTAGCAACAGTAACATAGATGCTTGCCCACATTATAAACTGTCTGAAAAACATGGCAGGATGAGTAGGAGGCTGCAAATATGGCCACCCTGACTATCTTTGCTAATAAAAGCATGATAACCCATAATCCCAGACTGGTCAGGGTTGGAAGGGACCTCTGGAGATCATCTAAGTCCAACCCCGCTGCCACAGCAGGGACACCTACAGCAGTTGCACAGGATGGCGTCCAGGCGGGTTTTGAATGTCTCCAGAGGAGGAGACTCCACAACCTCTCTGGGCAGCCTGTGCCAGTGCTCTGCCACCCTCAGAGTAAAGAAGTTCCTCCTCATGTTAAGATGAAACTTCCTGCGCTCAAATTTGTGCCCATTACCTCTTGTCCTATCACTGGGCACCACTGAAAAAAGACTCTTCTCATCTACCTGGCACCCTCCCTTTGAGTATTTATAAATATTGATGAGATCCCCCCTGAGTCTTCTTTTTTCTAGACCCAAGTCCCTGAGCCTTTCCTCATAAGAAAGGTGTTCCAGTCCCCTAATCATCTTAGTAGCCCTTTGCTGGACCCTCTCCAGCAGTTCCCTGTCTTTCTTGACCCGGGGAGCCCCGAACTGAATATCCATTCTGATTAATGACTGTCTTACTCTCTTAAATCTTAACTTTTCCCTTCAGTTTCCTCTCTGCAGTTTTTTGTTTTTTTTTTTTTTTTTTTTTTAAAAAAACCCTCTCTTGTTAATTTTTAGTTAAGTGAATTCTAGGATTTGAACTTAATTTGTGAATGAAGAAGGACGACGAGATCTCGTGGTTGGACTACGTGATATGAATGTTAAATTTGTAGGTATTCCCACAAGGAAAGATTTTTTCCATGGTAAAAAACATACAAGCCAGGACTAGATTAAGTCCCTTCTAGCACATTAAGTCTGAATCCTACAATCCATTTACCATTTTCTAGGCTGTGTAGGCAGTTTTGTAAGACTGAATGTCAAATTGTTTTATCAAGAAAAGAGAAATAAGTTGTTCTTCTATTTCAGTCCTTCCCATACCTGCCTGATGGTGTTCAGTAGGCTTTAATGAAGACCTTTTATACTCACCAGACATGGTTCCTGTGTAGCTAGTCTAATTGCTTCCTTTATGCATAGTGCAGTGGTGTTATCTCTGCTACCACAAAATAAATAAACAAATAAAAATAAATCTAATGCTGTTGGAAGAGGACAATATTATTATTTTTTTAGGAAATAGTTGACTGGTTGATTCTAATCCCTCATTTCTTTTTTGTGTGTAACAATCCGAGCTTGCAGGCTAGTAATTTGGTTGAAGGGACTTCATCTATTCTTTCAGATTAAGAGACAGCCTTTTATACAGAAACGATTTTCATGATACTAAAAAGTAGAATGTCATTTAACTATTTAGGCAGATAACATCAGGAGGGACAACTTTTTCATGCTTAGGGGATGGTTCCTGGCCTTTATACATGACACGGTCTTCAGCTCTCTTGCATAGCAGCTTGCAGTTGAGTGTAGGTTATGTGGCCAAGGACTAATCACTGCACAGAGAGACCCAGTGGGGCTGAAGGAGCAGTGATGTGAAGAGTAATCCCCATAACCCGGTGAGGGCAAGCGGGGAACCAGAGTCAGAGACTCCTCAGACTGTCAAAGACCTAGCAGCTCCTTGTTGGGGTGTGAAACCCAAAGGGGAACCAACCAACTCTCCCCAGAAAGCCTTGCAGACTGAAGGGGGCTGCTGACTAAAGGGGGACAGGGCTTATTATGGAATGCGGAGGGAAAAGCATAGCCTTGCAGTCCAATAAAATCTACGCTATGGCTGGTTGTGGTAGGCAAGCATAAATCATCAACCAATACATGTCAGATCTCTGTAGATGCAGAAGATAATACGAATTACATGGACAGTTTACTGCTATGGGATAACTTTAGCCTTACCAGATCCAGCAGTCAGATATGAGGGTTACTGAGGGTACTGCGGTTACAGTTTGCTGTAACTTCTGTCAATCTGGCTCTAGAAACAGCTTTAGGAGAAACGACCCTTTATGTCTGTCTTTTGTGGGGCAAAGAACAATAAATATCTGACTACTTAAGTGTTCTAATGTTGTGTTCAGTGTGTGAATGTGTGCACTTATGCCTTCAGATGAATATTGTGAGCTTGGTGCTATAAAGCACAGAGCAAATTCTGTATTAGAAGTCCCTCAACACCTCGTGCTGAGCATGTCCTGGTGTCAGTTCTCTCTTTTGCCCTCAGAATAACAGAGGCCTCCAAAGCAAATACATCCAAATGATAAATGTGTTGGTTAATACTTCTGGCAGCACATTTCCACCTGCCTCCCTTCCCAGTGGAAAGAAAAATGTTTATCATTTAGATTCATTAGGTAATTCTCATGGGTTTTGTAACACAGGCTGTGTAAATATACACAAATATGTATAAATAAATGAACCTGACACAAAAAATCTTCTGGAATTATTTTTTTAAATCAATTAAAAATATTCTCTTCACTGAGTTGCTTTGTACACATTTCCAAAGCCATAGATACAGAACTGAAGCTGCTATTTTTGGCTTTGGCAATTAAAAAAAAAAAAAAAAAGCTTGTTTTGTTTATAAAATAAGTCGTACTTCCACTCCTAAATGCAGGGTACTGGGAGTATGGGAATGGAGGAGCTAAGCTTGGAAATCTGGATGCAGTTTCTTGCTCTCAGCACAGATACACTATGACCTTTACACATTGGCACAGTAGTACAGGATTGTTACTATACATTTTCTGAAAGGCACTCATCTCTTCCTGTTTACCAAAGAACAAAATAAAGTCAGAAGTATATTAAAGAAAAAACCTAACTCTGCTCAAATCCAGAAGGATTAAATTGTTTTTCAGTTTAAGATATGCCAGTATACTGATCTGTTTTATAGCAACATTTAGAAGCAACACCCAAGATCAGAATATGAAGATGGCTGATTGTTGTACACTGATTTTAAATTATCATTCATCGCAAGAGTCATTTAAGTTCATTAGAGCATCAAGTTCTTAATGACTAGATATATTTGAAAGACATAGATGTTGGTATGGAAGATAAAAGAAAGAACCAAAGCAAAAAAATTTTTTTCCTCCTGGGTAAAATAAAACCTACTTTAATAATACATTCTACAGGTGTAAAGGAATTAAAGTTATAATTTTATCTGTTATACATATACTTACACTACATTGCCTGACTTCAGCTGGTTCAAATTACTTAGGAGTAACAGATGGAAATCACCCTGAGGTTAATATCTCTTCCCTTCTGAACTGCCAACTTCCAGCAGTTTTTTTATATCTTTAATTTTGCTATGCTACTGCTTGCAAATTCACACTGTAAGCATTTTTCTTCTCTTTTGTTTTTATTCTTCATTATACAGCAAGGTTATCTTGCACCTTTTTATTCATTATATTTATCGTAACTATGGTAGTATGCTTGTCTTCATGACTCTGCTGTTTGATTGCTCTTGCAAGCATCTGCTATCAGTTCTGTATTTCTGACAGCAAGTATTCTGAACATATCTGTTCTTTGAAGTTCATCCTTCATACATTATTTTGATTTTCACTAAAACCTTACCAGAAATCATACAACAGTCATTTTTATGCAAAATGTTGAATGCTTAAGCTGCTGTATAAAATATTAGATGCATGCTTAAGGCATTAAACGTGTGTTTTTATACTATTTAAGGATGCAAGGCTTTATAAGTTGTTGATAATGTTCTACACCAAAAAAATGAAATGTTTCTACAATTTAAATAATCTGCAGAAAAACAGGAAGGGTTACACTGGAAAATCCCATCCTTTTTTTGTAGCGGGGAGACTGTAACATAGTCAAGACTCCGTTTTGCTACAACCTGACACGCTTAAGTGTATGTTGAAGTCAAAGAAAATTTTAAATACAGGCATTTGCTTAAGTACTTACATATGCCACCAACTTCAGAGTAGCAGAAGCAAAAATTGAGCATGATAGGTTCTCTTCCTATTAAGAAAACCCTTCTAGATGGTAGTCCTGTAAAGCCTATGGAAAACGTCCTGAGGTTTAAAACGTTATTCAAACCTGATATACAATATTTCATCAAAACAGAATCCTTTCTCTGTGTCTGTGTGTGCGAAAATGAACATACTTTAAAAATATCAGAATTACTATCTCTGTGTTCCATAGGAAACATATAGAAAACTGCAAGTCTCTAATAAGCTTAATCTTCAAAATTCTGCTTCTCAAAAGAATTCACCACTCCTGATATTGCATATAGCACAGATTTGACATAAAATTTCTCATTAAAAGTATATTCTTTGAGTTGCAAAGTGCCCAAAAAAGCACCATGGGAGATCAGGATTATGCATGTTAGTGTAAACCTCTTTCTGTGCATGAACATTACAATATAGTCATTAATTATGCAGGCAACATTGAGCTCTTTTAAACACCTGTCTGAAAAATCAAGAATTGGGAGGGTTACATGGTAAAATTTCCTTGGTTAAATCAGACATAAAAACACACACTTGAAAATAAGGCTTTATTAATGTTACAATAAAGATGTCGTCAAAAAGGATAAGGTTCACTAAACACACCTTTAGCACTTGAATTACTAGAATTTCACATTGTGCTCAGCCGTGCAGACTAGGATTAAAGAGAGAACACTTGGCCTGTGACTTTCACAGACATGTACTGAGAGCAGAGACATGGTGGAACTGAGAAACATTAAGTACCATTTCAGGTTCTAACAAGCGCTACATTCTGGTGATCATAGGTTCATCCCTGTGTTTCATAAAAACTTTGCCCCTTCTACTCCTTTCTTCTCAGATCTTCTATCTGGCCTCTTCCTTCCTCAGTTTTAGGTTTAGCCATTCCAAGACCCAGTTTATGAGGGTTTTTTTCACTTGCTTCTCAATTTTTTTCCATTCTATTCGTCTGAGAAAAAAAATTAATTTGTTATGCCTGAAAAATTAGGTCTGCGTGATTAGTACAGGCACTTTGTGTGGACCACAGGAGCCCAGCTATAGATTCAAGGACTCTCTTCCTTCAGATTGAAGCATGACCAGTGGGACTGGAATCTTTGAATATTTCAGATTTTAAAGCAAACAAGTCTTCAGAGGGCATGTGTGAATTGCAATTTAAAAAAAAAGTCTCTAAATGTGACATACTTTTGTGGATTTTTGTAACGTAGACAGAAGAGTCACATTTCTTATGTGGGCCCTCTCTACTACATTTCAAGTGCTTTTACTAAAGCAGAAAAAGGACCAGAATTTTCAAAGAAAAGTCATCATTTTTTTTACAATGGTGGAACAAAGTATTTTCCTGTATTCTAATCCTTAAAAATGCCTGGATAGCTTTATTCCTTCTTTTTCTTTTAATCAGCCTACAGGCTGGGAAATTTCAGTCCAGATGGCTGAAGTTTGGCAAACTTATAAACAAATGAAATCAGGGTCTTAAAAATGGAAGTGATGGGCAACATAACTAATTAGGCATTCTATATTTATTTTGCCCAGCTGCCTCCTTTTTTCCATCTCCAAATAAAAATAACCAAGAAATCAGAAATTTTATTCTGGTAAAAGATTATGGATTTGGGGCTTTGTTTGGGGGAAGGAATTAATGAAAACCTGTGCATGAATATCTAAACATACTTTTAGGTAACTATCTTCCCCGAAAACGTCAATCTTCTTTCCAAAATGCCTCTAAAAATGTCATTGTTTGAATTATTTTAGCTACGCTAATTCTAAAGTCAAATAGCTAATGTTGTCTCTGTAGATGTGAATTTTCAACAGTTATTTGTGTTCTAAAGAGTTAGCTTTTCCTTTTGCTTTTATAACTTAACTGTCCAGCTTTATAGGTTTACCACTTGTGGCCAAAGTCAATATCAAAACAAGAAAAAGTAATGTAAAATCAGAGTGAAAATGTTGGTGATACTCTAAACTTTCAGTTCCTTGTTCCAGATGACTTGTTTCATCATCTTCTTATATTTCTTCTTCACATTTAGCACTTGGAACCTAATCGTATCCATTTTGTAAGCAGTCCATCAAGCACCCACTGTTCACTGACAGACAAGCATATCTTTTCCTCAGGCCTGAGAGCCTTGCTGCTGGTTGGCTCCATGCTACAGGCACTTTTGATATTACAGTCTTTATTTGAACTTTTGAGATCTGTGTTTGCTGGAGAAGATTTACACTCTGCATCTCAGATGTGGTAATATGGAAAAGCTGGGAAAAGACAGCCATGGAACCACAGCACCATCAAGTGACAATTGCCTCTGTCACGGTAAACTCCACTTAATGAGTACACATAAAGTAGTTTCACTTTTGTCCCTCACCCTCTCTCTGTCACAGGTATTTGAAAAATACCACTGTAAGTTAGTATAAACTGGCTAACTGATTAAATTGAACTTCTTTTTCACTATTTAAAGTGGAACTTTCTTCTATTAAGCCTTTTGTACTGTGTTTTTTCAAAATACTGTAACACATTCGGCTCAGGGTTGGAATCAGATGGGTGGGATTCCTTTCCAGTCACTTCTGCCGTACAAGGTAATATTGGGCAAATCATTTAGTATTTCTGTGCTTTAGTTCTCCTGAATGGAATGTAGGAATTAGTAGCTACCCCTGCTTTCAGTGCAGATATACAAATGAAACACGTTATATCAAGGCAGTATATGTCTAACTCCTTTATCATATTTTTTATTTCTTGTCTCTTTCTCTAAGGAATTTGTGACTGCTCAAATTGACAACATCACCTGTGTGATCATGCAGAGACAAATATGGATATTCAGAGGAGCTTTCTGAAATCCACACTAGTATTTCCAGTGGTTCCCACATTCCATCAGCTCTACTAGGCAGAGAATATCCCATACACCAGGAAGTCATCACAGGAATCACAAGGTGGATATTAATTCTTCTTTTATCAGGCCCCAAAGAAGACTTGAGGACAGCAAAGGACACACGTTTGACCTGTGTGCTGAGTGGAAGGCAAGGGTGGTTTTCTTCCACTTCTCCCACAGTCTGGAGTTTTCTAGCACCTGCTTTGATTTCACATGCAAAACCACCCTTGAGCTGAGCTATCTCAGGCCAGCCAAAGAGGCCTTTGAGACTATGCCTTTCTTCATGTGCAGAGGCTTTCTGTTCACAGCAAAGGACAGGAAAATGGATAAAAATTATCTTTATGTCATAATGAGTGTCCTAGTGGAATGTAAAGCTAAATTGACATTATCTTTTCAAATAGCACACCTCCTTCATAAATATTCTATCACATGAATAAAGACATATGACAGAATGTAAATAGGAGGTTTTATTGCCCCAAAATGATTATACTACAATATAACCTAGAAGAATTATTTATTGTCCATATATATATGTCCATCATATATATGTATGTAGAGATATATACAAAACACATATGCATGATGTATATATATTTATATTATAACAATGTAAGAGGGGATTTTTCACTTTCATTAATCTTGTGGATTTTATTCTCAAACTTGACCACTTAATAGCGGAAAAATCATAGAATCATAAAATGGTTTGGATTGGGGACTAGATGATCTTTAAGGTCCCTTCCAACCTAAACCATTCTGTGATTCGATGATCACCTAGTTCCAAATTCTCTGCCATGGGCAGGGACACCTGCACTAGATCAGATTGCTCAAAGCCCCATCCGACCTGGCCCTGAGGCCAGGGATGGGACTTCCACAGCTTCTCTGGGCAACATGTTCCAGTGTCTCACCACCCTAACAGTAAAGAATTTCTTCCTAATATCTAATTCAAATCTATGGTCTTTGCGTTCAAAGTCATTACCTCTTGTCCTATCACTACGTGTCCTTCCAGAAGGTTCCTCTCATGCTTTCTTCTAGGCCCCTTTTAAGTACTGGAAGGCTGTTATAAGGTCTCCCCAGAGCCTTCTCTTCTCCAGGCTGAACAACCCCAACTCTCTCAGCCTGTCTTGATAGGAAAGGTGCTCCACCCCTCTGATCATTTTTGTGGCTTTCCTCTGGACTCTCTCCAACAGGTTCATGTCTTTCTTGTGCTGAGGATTCCAGAGCTGAATGCAGTCCTCCAGGTGGAGTCTCACGAGAGTGGAGTAGAGGGTCAGAATCACCTCCCTCAACCTGCTGGCCATGCTGCATTAGATGCTACCCAGGATGTGATTGGCTTTCTGGGCTGCAAGCACACATTGCCAGGACATGCTGAGGTTCTACGTACCTGCAGATGCTTTTCTTGTTGCCCTTGACATCCCTTGACAGATTTAATTCTTTAGCTTTAGCTTTCCTAACATGATCCCTGGCTGTTTGGGCAATTTCTCTGTACTCCTCCCAGGCTACCTGTCCTTGCTTCCACCCTCTGTAGGCTTCCTTTTTCGCTTTTGAATTTTTCCAGGAGCTCCTTGTTCATTCATGCAGGCCTCCTGGCATTTTTGCTGAACTTACTGCTTGTTGGGATGCATCACTCCTGAGCTTTGAGGAGGTGATCCTTGAATATTAACCAGCTTTCTTGTGCCCCCCTTCACACCAAGGCCTTATCCTACAGAACTCTTCTAAGCCGATCTTTGAAGCGACTGAAGTCTGCTCTCCTGAAGTCCACGGTAGTGAGCTTATCATGCTCCCTCCTCGCTAGCTTAAGGATCTTGAACTCTACCATTTCATGGTTACTGCAGCCAAGACTGTGTTTGAGCTTTACATTCCCCACCAGCCCCTCCTTGTTGGTGAGAAAAAGGTCCAGCAGAACACCTCTCCCTGTTGGCTCCTCTATCACTTGGAGAAGGAGGTTATCATCGACGCATTCCAGGAACCTCCTGCATTGCTTATACCCTGCTGTGTTGTCCCTTCAACAGATATTGGGCTGATTGAAGTCCACCATGAGGACCAGGTCTTGCGAACATGAGGCGGCTCCTGCTGTCTATAGAGGATCTCATCCACTTGGTCTTCCTGGTTGGGTGCCCTGTAGCAGACCCCCACTGTAACATCACCTGTCCCTGTCCTCCCTTTAATCCTGACCTATAAGCTCTGACTGTCTCCTCATCCATCCCCAGGCAGAGTTCCATGCACCCCAGCTGGTCATTGTCATAGTGGGTGACACCCCCTCCTCATCTCCCCTGTCTGTCCTTCCTAAAGAGCCTGTGTCCTTCCATTCCAACACTCCAGTCACAGGACCTATCCCACCATGTCTCTGTGATGCCAAAAAGACCATAGCCCTGCAGGCATGTGCACGTCTCTAACTCCTCCAGTTTATTCCCCATGCTATGTGTGTTTGCATAGAGGCATTTAAGTTGGGTCCTCGATGAATCTGACTTACTGGCTGGAGTGGCTGGAATTCCTTTGTGCTGCACTCCAGGTGCTCTCCTACTGACCTGTGATCCTTCTCCAGGTTCTGGGCGTCTATTGCTGGCACTGGCATCAAACTGGTAAGAGTGGGATGGACTGAGGTTCCCCTTCCCCAGGAACTTTAGTTTAAAGCCCTATTAACCAGCCAGGCAAGCCTTTGACCAAAGATGCTCTTCCCCTTCTCTGACAGATGGACCCCATTGGCCCCCAGTAGACCTTGTTTCTCAAAGTGAGTCCCATGGTCTAAGTAGACAAACCCGTGGTTGTGACATCAGTCCTGTAACTATTTGTTGATTTGCCAGATTCGACTGGCCCTTTCAAACCCCTTCCCTTTGACGGGGAGGACTGATGAAAAAAGTGCCTGCACTCCAGAGTCCCTGACTGCTTCCAGGGCTCTGCAATCCTTCTTGATACTCCTCATACTGCTCTTGGTTCCCACATGAAAGAGCATCAGCGGATAATGATCATTGGACTGTACGAGGTTTGGTAGTGTCTTGGTGACATCCCTGATACGAGTCCCTGGTAAGCAGTACACTTCTCTAGAGAGTGCGTCAGGTCAGCAAATGGGTGCCACTGTACCCCTCAGAAGGGAGTCGCCTGCTACTATCGCCTGTCACCTTCTCATATTTGCGCTGGTTGTTATGCAGGGAGCAGATCGGACTGCCTTACTCAGCTCCAGCGTCTCTCCTGATGCGACGGGTCTTTCCTCTTCAGTCTGCAGAGCGTTGGAGTGGTCCTGCAAGGGCACCTCAGGCTTTGGGGGAAGTGTCTTCCTCCTGCTCGTCCTTGCTGCTGCAAGATTCCATTCTTCTGCATTACCAGCCCCCTCCCTTCTGTGTGTGCCGGTGAGGGAGTGTTTGGCTGTTTGGCTGTGGGCTGTGGGTCCACTGCAGACTGAATAAGTAAGGACATCGTAAATATTTTATTCAAACACCAGAAGTAGATTCAGGAACTGGATATATGCCACCATTTATGCTCATCCTTGATTCTGGAGAAGTCAAAGTGAGAGGGAGAGTAATTTGAGTTAATGGCTGTTAGACTATCAGTAAGTAAATAATGTCAGACATTAACTGGCTTCCTGAGGCCAAAATCTGCAATTCTGTTAATGTCCCAGACAATCTGATCGCAGTCACAGGATATAATCAGAAACAAATGTAGCCTTTCTCTTGCTTGTAGGTCCCTCACTCTTACTAGGTAACTGGGGCTTGCAGCTCCCTGGGGGAACATACACAGCTCCAGCCAGATGGATGTGGACTTTCAGATGACACAAATCCCTCAGATTGTGAACGGAAACAGGTCTTTTTTAAGCCACAATGTTTTGCAAATGGACAAATGCAATGTGTTGCTAAAACAGGAAGAAAAAAAAAACAAACAAAACCAAAACTCCAGCTTCTCTGTCCCTTGGGAAAAATATTGACGTGATAGTGGTAAAAGTGATGATATAAGACAGAAGCACCCAGATTCCAAAACCTCCTCATGTAGATTTTTGAAATATGTGATTCCCCACTATGTTCAATCTGGCTGTACATCTGGTCCCAAAACATGATTTGTGATTTTAATAAGGTTAGTAAGACATAAGCTAATATGTTTTTCTCTGCTGGAGCTAAAGCATTCAATGCAGGAAAAAAAAAACAATAGAGAGGGAATCTCTAACAATTATGTGAAACAAGAGAGAATTTCCTGTGATGATAGCCCAGGGAAGTACAATGTTTCCTAATCTTGCTGCCCACAGGTCACACCAACTTCTCTGCGGTCTTTATATTTAACAGGTGAGTGGAATAAGGGGGACCTCATTGTTACAACCATCCTCCTGCCTGAAACTTCATCTTGTTTTGATGCTGTTTACTTTTTTCAAAATGTACCTGTTGAGCTTTTGCATTAAACATTGTCAGAGCAACAGCAACAATAAAATAAAACCCACATAAAAAGGTCTTTTTTTTTTTCTAAAAATGCCAGAGTTGTTTTGGGATTCCAGTAATCACTGGCTTTTCTACAAGACAGTCTCAGCTGTCTGTGTCACAGCATTCACAACATACTATTTTTCTATTAAGACAGTTAATATTACGTTATATATAACAGCCAAAGGTTTGCAGTGCTGAGCAGTTTCTCTAGCAGCTGTGACTGTTTTCTCCTCCGGCATTTGTATGATTCTGGTACTGTACGTAGTATGGAAGTTGTAATCAGCTTGCCTTCATTTCATTCCCTCTCTCTGAAGTCTTGTATATGCTCTATGTAACACGCCATTCTGTCTTAACAACACGCCCAGGAACTTCCCACCACAGACACCCCAAAAATTCTGGTTTCATTCTGAAGGGTTCAGCTGTTGCTTGCTGAGAATATCAGAGACACCATCAATCAAAATGAGAAGGTAAATCTCTGCAGTTTAAGTGATAACTTAAATGATAGAGTGTTATGGTTTGGGTTTTTTTTCCACAATGGAGTTATTTTGGCTTTAAAATGTGAATCCTACGTTTTGGTTTGGTATGTTTTCTCATGTCTTTTCCTACCAGGGTGAAAGCGGGTTAAAAAATCTTTTTAATCCTTGGGGAATAAGGCCCATAAGAATATTTTTCTTGTAGTGTGATTGATTGCCAGTTGCTTCAGCTCTTACGAAGATGTCTCTAGAGATGTGATAGGTACTTATTTTTGTAAGCCAGAGCTTTGAAAGGGCCCACAGGGAGCCAGGCACATATTTCTCAGTGAATTTTTGAGTGGCAGGGTGGCAACCTCCTCTGCACACCACATTCCAGCTCTAGGGCTTATATATTGTTCCGCTTTCTGAATGCCAAGCTCCTCATAAGGCTAACTCCAAGAACAATGTGGGTACTGTGACACTGGGTTTTGCAACACCTTGTTTTTGAAATGATGGCTCAGAAAATAGAATTAAGGGTGCTATATTCAAGTTTAGGCCCCGTGGCCTTAGAGGAGATGTGCTGCGCTGAGACAATAGAAGATGTCATGTACTGGGAGGAAACTTGAAGCCACAGACTCCCCACTGCTGCATGCTCTGAGGAGAGATGCGAGGTGCAAGGTGATTGTTCCTTCCATGTCTTGAGACTCTTTTCTGAAAGCAGGCATGTGTGGCCTCTCCTGTACTGATCATTCCCTTAAAAGGTGGGAATGAAAAACAGGATATATTCCTCCTTTTACCTGCTTACCTGTCAAACTCAGGACACCCTGTCTTCCATTTAGGATTGCCTATGCATTTTATACTAACTTTATGTATCCAAAATGCACAAAGAGTAAAAGAGCAGGGACTGGATATCAGACCTCCTTTTTTCATCCTCTTCCTCTCTACTTAGTGCTTGGTGTCAAATTCCCATTCTCCAGTCAATTACATGTTTTTTTTCCCTGTATTTTGGTAGAGCTACAATGTCAGTCATCGAGCATATCCTTTTTCCCAGAATAGCCAATCTTGTGCACTTAAGGGAGGTGAGAAACATTGAATTTGATCCCCTCTGTAGGGAGATGTGAAGCCCCCTCTTTGTGTTGTGGAGGCATGTTCAGGTTGCTTCTCCCCACTTACTGTGTCTTGGTTCGTTCTACACAGTGAAACATGCAAGCTAGACACGTGTTGGATCAAACAAAAGCTATTCCAAAGGATCACTCTCCAAAATTCTTACAGTGTAGAGACCGAGGCCCCAGCACCGAGTGGTTTTTGTTCTACAGATTTGCCAGTATTGCTCTGCACTACCTGTTAGTAGTGGTGGGCTGTGGGCTTTTCTGGAGAGAACAGGGGAAAAAGGTGATCATACTGACAGAGGCAGCACCAGCATCTCTGTTAGCTTTTCTCCACTGCTGCTTTTCACGGAGCCTGACCGAATGGGCTTACATTCAGCACACTCTGAAATCAGTCTGCTTGAATGACTTCAGCAGAGGGATGTCCTCTTTCAGATCTAAACGTTGCTCTTAACTTAATTTGGGAATGGGATTTCCAATTGTCTGACCTTTAAAATGAAAGTATTTTTTCAAGATCAGCAACTGATATTTTAATTATGCAGTAAAGAAAAAAACAATTCATCTTCAGAAAATCAACATTGTGTTTATTAGGTTCTAGCTAGCAAAGGACAATAATTTAGTTGTACGTGTATTTGTGTGTATGTATACAATGTGTATTTGTATTTATATTTAGCAAGAATAGAGCACTCACATTTATCATGAGGGGATCTTCTATCACATTTGGAGTCCAAAGAAGCTAATGAATTGATTACAGTAATAATGGAGATAAATGAAATAAATTGTCCTGCAGAAACAGAAGTAAGTCTGAATTTAGTATTCCTGCAGTATAATTTTTTCAGCTAATACCTGTATCTGTAACACATACTTGAAGGGAAAATCTTAGAAACTGAATCATGCAAGATGACCAGCATTGTTTGACAGGTTCCTTCTAGAAGTGTAATGGTGCGTTCCCTCGGGCTAATTTTATACGAAACAGACAGATAAAGACTGGTCTGAGGTTCCTATGGCAGGTGATTATTCACAGTTTCTAATTCAATGGAACACTCATAATCCAAAGAGTTATTATTAATTAATAAATTAATAAATTAATGAATTATATTACTGAAGTAAGTGAAAAGTGCAAATTTAATTCTACCGTTCTGAATTCTGTGAGAAGATTGTTATCATTTAGGAACTGTTTCAGATTTTTCATTTTCTTCCAACACAAGATTCTTGTGTTGATGATACTGAAGTCAGAAATGTAATTTTAAAGTAAGGAGCTTGGGAAACAGAAAGATTGAAAGAGGTTGCACAGCTAAGATTCTATAAGTAGAGGCAATTAGATTTTTTCATGAAATAAGAAGGCCTTATCTTTCTAGTACCATGATCCCATGGTACTACAAAGTAGTATGCTATTGAAAAGAGCATATTTTACCATTAAAAACAGACTTAAAACTACAGAGTTGGCCAAGATTTCTTTTAAAAGTGACTAGTAGTTTTACATATCTTAATATCTAATAATATCTCCTGAGTTTTTGTAAATTGACATTACTCTTAGAATGTGTCAGATGTATGTTTTTTCAAAGTTCAACTGCTTAGTTTGTAGGCTCTTCAAAACTGAATCACAAAGCTGAAATTACATGAACTTTTAAAATAAAATCTGATTGTTATTTTGTGTTCTATTTGTTCATGGGTTATGCTGTTTGCTCAACATTTTCTTAATCAAAACATGCAGAATTTCAAGGGTAAATATGTCGTCAATTATGAGAAATAACTACTACTATGTCAAAATACTGTAATGACCTGTCAGCCTTTTTCAGATGTTTTTCAACCTCCAGATTTTGAGTCCCAAAAGCTCTAGCTCCTTCTGTCTCTGTTGGTCAAATGGCTGCATGAAAATGTGGAGCAGAAAAAATTCCCTGGAGAAAAACTTGGTCTCATCCAGCTTGCCCTAACATGACAGTACAGTGGAATTATGAAGGCAGAGATGTCATGATACATGTCCTTAATTGCAGCTCTGTACATCTACATTGCAAACTACTTGAAAGTAAGATGGGACTGTGAAGTTCTGTGGAATTTATCTGTCAAAGACTCTCTGCATGCAATACAGTAAGTAGGAAGGTGACCATTTTATACCATCCTTACAGTTTTGAAGTGCTTCTATAAACATATCCTCTGCACAAGGGTCTCATTACAGAGAGATTTTCAGAATGCTCGAATGTGCTCATCTCCTGTGCTTTCCTCCCAGAGTGATCCAGTGGAAATGATGCATAGGAAAAATATATTTTTTTAAGGAGAAAAACCAAAATTTTTACTAGTCCAGATTTTTTAAACTAAATGTGTGAAAGCATTTGGATCTTGCTGCTGATGTAAGGCGCCGTTGGATAATACTCAGTCTGGATTAGGCTGGTAAAACCTGGCCCTCAAAGAGAGGAGCAAACTATATTCAGCAATTTTAAAGCATCATTTTGATGTCAGGTGACAATGGCTCCTTTCAAAATGAGAAATAGAGGGACGTTGTATTGATCTTTCAATAAAGATCAGCCCTCCTACAGTTGCAGAGTCTATAGCAGTAGCTCCTGTGGTACAATTTACTTCTTATCAGCAGAAATGCTGAAAATGACTAAATGTGTCTCTGCATGTTCCTTCTTACCCACGCTATTACCACGCCATAGAGAGGGAGAACAAAGAGCAAATTGCATTCAAGGTAACGGGCTGAGGTTGTTCAGCGCATTACTTTTACTGCTAGTGAGCATACTGCATGGTGGGCTGGTGCTTATTCCATCCTCAGCACAACACGGCTTGGTGGTTCTGGCTGTGGCATGTTTGTACCCTGGGCTATAAAGCTGTGCTAAGGGCTCTAGCACAAAGCAGTTTTGTTTACCTTGCCCAGAAGGTCTGGATGGTTAACACTTCTTAGTACTTGGAGTGTGAAAATTATAAATTTGATCCAAAGAATGACCTTGAGACCCACTTCTTTCAAGTTATAAAGGGATATATATACACACACATATTTGCTTTCTTCCCTTGTGACTTTCAGTAGGCAGTAAATTAGGCTCTAGATAGATGGACAGTTACTTCACAGGAGTGGGGATGAGGGATTCAAATCAACAGATTTCACTGGCATTGCTCAGACTGTGAGGGTTTTGTACCAACTGAGCTCTTGACATATCATACTTCCTCAGATCACTCTCATTCATCAGTTAAATAGGTTTAGACAACATCACCATTATAAAAATGTGTATATAGGTTTATTTGTTTCTGTTGTATGCTGATGAAGTAACTATTTCCAACAGTCGCTCTAACTGTAAAAAAAACCAAATGATACCACAGTAATGTACATATCCTTATGTGTCACAATAAAATCAAGGATCCCACTATAGAGTACTTCTGAAACTTTTAAATACTAACATGATAAATTTTTGCCAGTCAGATTTCTTTTTTTTGTCAAAGCATAAGTGCACAAATGCATTTTTTGTAGCTATCTAACATATATTGTTTTCTATTTCTCTGGGCAATTCAATATGTCATATTTCATGAAAAAAGGGGGATCACTGCTGTAGATGTGGTTTGTGATTTTCAATTGCCATAAAAAACAGTGAAATGCAATAAATGTATTCAAAGAATAATAATAGCTTAAAATGTATTTAAAGGCAAAGAAAACCTCCTCTATTTCAAATGTTTGCATTTTGTAGTAAGTTTTACTGGATTTTAGCAAAAAAAAAGTAAATTACACAATGACAATACACCATGTGAACTTAAATCCCTCCCTGGAAAATCTCATTTTCCAGCATGGATGTTGAGGTGGAGGTTTCCTAGAAGGATAGGTTGGAAAGGTAAAGTAATGTACCTGCGTACTGGAAAAGCCCCAGTAAAGGGGGTAGCTAACGAGAAGAACATTTATTTAGAGAAACTTGAATAGGAAATTAATGGACATGACATTGAGTAAAAAAGACAAATGAGTATATTCTTTTGCTGCCACTGTCAGCAGAGGAGGAATGTGAAGTTGAGAGAAAGGAGGAGCCATTGCTGCATAGAAGCACATAATAATCACTGATCTCAGTACTTACATACTAATTTACATTGAGCTATACACCTGACCCTGATCTGAAGTGGAAGCAGGACTTGTATTATGAAAGGACCTTGGTTAAAGTGGGGGTCTTTACACTTGTGGCCACCTCTAAGGGAGGGTCACGCAAAGACAGCGTCTGGGTTCATGACACACAAATTCAATTTGACTCTCAACTTGCAGTCTGCTATCTACATATGGAGTTCCTGAAAAAATTGTTCTCAAGTCCAAAAGCTGTCACATAGGAAGATGACAGAATACCAATGATGACCTCACGAGGATACCTCATGCACCCTTTCCCCGGGTATTTAATGTCCCTGCAGCCAATTGGGAAGATAACAGGTTTCTTCTTCTACCATGTAATAATAAAAAAATTCTCTAAAAATTTCTAGATATGATTAATACTGCACTTAAGTGAAATACATGTAAATACAATCAATTTGGTCTTCACAGGCAAAGGTCTTGGAAAGAATAAATCAGTTTGGAGAGGGGGAGGAGATGGGTGTTGTGCTTTAGCTTAAAAATATGTTCTATGTTATCCCAAAATTTAGAAGTGATTGGTTTAGTAATTTACATTTCCTCCGTCGTTAATCAACCAGTTCAATGCTGTAAAATATCAAGCAGTTTCTATGACACAAATTTTACATAAATTGTCTGAACTTATCTTAGAAGAGAGAGTCAAAACCACCCAATGTGTCAAAACAAAATGTATTATTGGGGAAGAAGATCTCTCTCACCCCTAGATTTGCACTTTATCAAGTTTTCCAGCAAAATACATGTAGAAGAGAATTACAGTAAATGGTAACAAATGTATAAAGCAAGGAATTCAAATACTGAGTTAGCTCTCAATTCTGTATTGCCCAAGCACAAGCCTTAATGAAGACTTTGGGCCACATCACAGTATCACATAATAATAATGATGAGGAAAATATAAAACTGTTCACAGCAATGGTTTTATATGATGCTGCTTTAAATCTAACTATCTATAATAAACATATATAATCTTTACATATATATAATGCGTTATTCTCATGCTTTCAGTTGAAACTTTTTTTCCAACACATTTAAGCAAAGACTGGTAAAAGGTTTTCTTACTTGGATGTCTGTCTAAATTAACTTCAGCTGGTCTTTGCTCAGTTAAACAATGCAAAGTGAAGAGAAATAACTCATCAAAGAAGTTTCACACAGACAACTGAGATCCAAAATGTTTAGCTGGTTTTAAAATGTTTTGCAAAATTACCAATGCTCATAATACCTTTATTTTGACAATGTCCATAGTTAGGACAAAAATAAGATGAGTCACTTAAAGATGCTATAAATAGACTGGGTTAACAAATTTTACAGAGTTTTGGAAACCTGTCCTTTTCAAAATTGATATTCTCATTCAAAAATCATGTAATAGATTAAATCAGTTAATCACAAACACCATAGAAAGTACTTAGAGCTACCAGCAGTAAATAGAAAACATTTTAAAATGCTACTAAGATCCTCAAAGATGTTTAAAAGATATAATATAGTCTCACAATGAGAAATTGAATTTGCAGAAATAAGTGGTTTTCTTTCAGCATTCATTTGCAACATTAGAATAAATATTTAATACATTTTGTAGTAGCCACTCTACAATGCAAGTTTTTGACAGAACAACTGTGACAATTCTGCACATATTATTTACTCTACCACAACATTGGATCTCAAATAAATATCCAAATACATAAAGTAGAGGTTTAGGTTATTAAGATGATTGTTTGTGCAATGCCAAATCAAGGGCTAACTCATGTACCTTTTTTTAAGAAACACGTTCATGATCAAACTCACAGTTTTGCTAGGGTTCAGACATCAATACATGTTATGAAACAAGAAAGCACCTGAGCATGTTTTTAAGGTTATGCTTTTGTTCTTCCAGACCTTTTTTCTCCTAGTATTTCTCTTGAGAGTGAATACTGGTACAAATGCAGGTTCAACAACATTTCAGGCATTCAGGAAAATATTAAATATTTACATGTATCCCTCCAGAATTCTTTGGGAGAAAGGAGTGAAAACAAATAGAAGGCAATTAGAAAATCACCTTGTAACAATGAAAATAAAAAGCTAAAGACGAGTGGAGAAATTTAGACTTCTGCTTGCAACATCATTCTTCACTCCAGAAATTTTTTTGATTTGTTACAAAGGTTTTCACATACCTGATTAGTTGGGTAGCAAAGGACATCCCTGTCCCATGTTAGTCACTAAAGATGTTCCAACACTGTTGTTATAAATTGGAAGGCTCAGTAAGAGATGTAGATTGAAACTAGAGCTAATATGCTCTATTTCTCAAAACTAATGTTTCCTTTTAATAACCCAAAATTTTGGCTATAGCTGTCTAGGTGATCCTGTTTACAGTTGCTTACTAATTATTTTTCTTCACCCCCTGTACTCAGCACTGGGTCAGGCTGCATCTTGAGTGCTGTGTTCAGTTTTGGGCCCCTCACCACAAGACGGACATTGAGGCACTGGAGCGTGTGCAAAGAAGAGCAACAAAACTGGTGAAGGATCTGGAGCACATGTCTTATGAGGAGCGGCTGAGGGAACTGGGGTTGCTGAGCCTGGAGAAAAGGGGGCTGAGGGGAGACCTTATCGCTCTCTACAACTGCCTGAAAGGAAGTTGCAGAGAGTTGGGAGTTGACCTGTTCTGTCAGTAACAGGTGATAGAACAAGAGGAAATGGCTTCAAGTTGTACCAAGGGAAGTTTAGATTGGATATTAGGAAGAATGTCTTTGCTGAAAGGGTCATCAGGCATTGGAACGTGCTACCCGGTGCAGTGGTAGAGTCCCCACCCCTGGAGGTATTTAAGGGTCATGTAGATATAGTGCTTAGGGACATGGTTTAGTGGTGGGCTTGTCAGTGTTAGGTTAATGATTGGACTAGATGATCTTACAGGTCTTTTCCAATCTAGGAGATTCTGTGATTCTGTGATTCACAAAGTGAATAGGTATCAGGGATATGCTGCAGTAATTCTTGACCTTTGAAGTCAAAAGGCATAGTTGATTACTGTAAATTCTAATTATCCCTTACAGGAATATTCACAATTGCTAACTTTACTTCAAAGGAATTTGGATCCTTGGTGCATACTTAATGAAGAGAGGAAGGTTGCTCCAGGGGCTGAGTTAGATGAGGTGACTAACTTTTGTTTTTCTACATCCTTGATAGTTTTAGTAACACATTTGAACAACTCTGGTTTCTTGAAGAATGAGATCAAACACTCATCAAATATCTTGTTGATTTTAGCATACATAGACAGGGCAGAAACCTTTATTAATATCTGACCTGCTGACAGTACTTTGTCTAATGCAGCCAAGGGTACTGTTGTCCTTTGAAGCAAGTGCAAACTGCTGGCTCATGTTCAGCTTGGTGTCCACTAGGACCTTCAGGTCCTTTTCTGCAAAGCTGCTTTCCACACAGGTGGCCCCCGCCCTGTTCTGGTGCCTGGGATTGTTCCTCTCCAGATGAAGGATTTTGCACTTCTCCATGTTGAACAAAGTTCTTGTCAGCTTCTTTCTCCAACTATTGAGGTCCCGTTGCTTGGCAGCGTGATGCTCTGGCATGTCAGCCACTCCTCCCAGTTTGGTGTCGTCTACAAACTTGCTGAGAGTACACTTTGCCCCATCATTCAGATCATTAATGAAGATATTAAACAAGATTGGAGCCAGTATTTGGGCCATTAGCATATCTGTTGCAATTTATCAGTGATATACCACCAATATTATGAAAAAAATACTGGGTGTATTTTCACCTGAAAATATTTCGTCTTCTGGATTTTTACAATAACTGTCAGCAGCAGTACTCAAAATTTCTCCACAGTGAAGAATTCAAATGAACCAAGTCCAGTAGTAAAAAGATAAAAACAGGGGAACAAAAAGTTGGTGTTTGTTTTTTTTTTTAAAGTAGCAAAGATAATAATCAGCAGGCTTATTCAGTAACCTAAACCTTGCATCAAGGTAAGCCATTTATTTCAAATGACATGCGTAGATCCCTGAGGCTTTGAGGCCACAGCTCATTTGTGTTGTTAGACACTGACACACACAGACTGATGAATGATAGGGAAAATGTGAGAAAAGTGAAGAAATCATAGGAGTAAAGGCAAAATAGCTGTCAGGAAGCCATGCATAGACACAAGCAGCTTATGAAGTCTACATTCAAGTATAATGTCTCTAAGGAGTATGACCTTAATAAATACAGTCCATTACATCTTTATAGTCAGAACAGCTTCAAAGCTATTTGCATGTAAATGATTGCATTTTCTGTCACCCAGTGTTATCTGATGATTATAATAAGCATAGCATTTTTTTATTGTTGTTCGTGTGATTTACTCTCCAGTTACGTTTAAAAGCTACAGAGAAGAGCTACTGGTATCATTAGAGCTTGGAGCTCTCCAAAAGATGAACCTAAACAGATTCAAAGACCCCCACACTTTCAGGTTTTTTTCTGATTTCCCGGTACAGAAATGTGTTGCCTTTAAGTATCACCACACTCAGTTGTTTGCTAGAAGACTGTAATACATTCCACAGACACATTGAGACTGACTGAGTTGACTGTTGATTTAATATAATCTAATGATATGACACTATGATGAGAAAAATAAAACTATGATGAAGAGGGCTATATCATTAGCTACCTAGGGACACAGAAGCTTTTCCAGACATAGTACCACAGAGAGATACCAATAAATAAAAAAACCAAACAGTAGTCTCCGTTGATAACCAAATACATCTAAGACATCCATAAGATGTCAGCTGATGAGGAACATGGCACATACTGTGATCCTTAATGCTATATTCTTTAAAATTATTAGCATATTGAGAAGAAAAGGAACAAAAGACAGCAAAATAGAGACAGACAACATTGATAAGAAACATGGAGGAGTAGAAAAAGCCACACTCATTCCACGCTTATAATCTCAGAAGAATTATGTGACCTAGTTCATTCTGTATTGCAAATAAGAGATCATAATCAGGCTACGCCTGGGCCCAACTTGATTATGGGAGTTGTGCAACTGTTCACAAGTCTGAAGACATGGCAACCTGCATCGTGTCCGTAGCTGAGGTACTTGGGAGACTAAATTCTTCTTGACTCAAGTATGAAACCTGAGCTCTGTGTTTTATGTCCCTGTGCAATACTTAAATTTAGATTGTTTGAACTGGCATAATCATCTGAGAAGTGGATGATTTTATCTTCTGTGCTCATATAGGGGGTACCTCTTTTTCTCCTTTCTAGCTCTACCATCTTGTCGAGTATGATATGAAGTTACTTAAGACTAGATTATATCCTTTCTTGGCAGTGTCCGCTGGTCAAGGATGCTGTCCATACCTGTAGCTCTTCCCAACAAGATGATTTAAGAAGATTAATCATGATTTTCTTATTAAATTTACCACAGTTGACTATAAAAAATAAGCATAATTGTCTTCAGTGAAATCTGGGGTGAATTGGCTTTCTGTACAGGACATGAACATAGCACAGGTTAGGCAGCAGTCTAAGCTGTTATTCTTATTTGACCTAAGCAACTAAACCAGAATTTGGAAATCTGCAAACCAGTTTCCTCCAAAATAGAGACTGCTGAATAAAGACTGAAATCTCAGTTCCCTGAATGAAGGAAAAAATTCTATTGCTTGCGGTGCCAAACTCCTTTCAGCCAACATTTAGCCTTAAAGATCTCACTGTTGTGTCACCAGGGCTTTTATGATTGAATCTGGAGGTTCCCATCTGGCTCGCTGGTGTCCTTCTCTCCTGCCTTTCACCACCGTCCCCAGAGCTGCGCCTCATAGTCTCTGTTGGATTTAGCTGCAGTGACTGCAAAGCTTTTATGCTTTAGCTATTTGCTCTACTCCTTCATCAGGCAGCATGTGTTGCCCTCAGCTAGCGCAGCTAGAGTCCAAAAATAATAATGCAAATACAAATTGATGGCTGTTTTAAGTTAATATGCCAGGTTATGAACTAATACAGTTTCTGCAATAACAGCCCCTAGAAGAAGTAGAAAGGAAAAGCTCGAAGTAATAAGCTCTTCAGCCACCCTGGCTCTATGATTACATGATTACACATGAATACATGATTAGTACCCTCACACACCACTTCTACTAAAACAAGATAAGAAGCTGCCTTTGCCCATGCAAATAACAATGTGTAGCAGCCTCAGGAGTGTGTCTGTTTTATAAGGATGTATACTTAAACTCAAGTTAGAGGCAATTATTGTTGCAGCTGCACCTATGAAGAAATTTAATGAAATTTAAAAGCAGGAAGTAAATGCGTTAGCTAGTATCAGTTGTGTATAACTCAACCCACGGCATTGTTATTCTTTAAACATCAGCATGTAGTGAGCAGTAATAGGAGGAAAACATTTTGTGAAGACCAGTATAATATCATTTCACTCTTCAGTAAACAACATAGCATAGCCATGAAGATTATATACATACTGACAGCTGGCCTGGTAAGGCCCTCCCCTCCCTGCCCATCCTCTAGGCTGTGCCCACACAGCCCAAGACTACTTGCATAGATCCTAGCATTTAGCAATCTCAGTAGTTTCATATTGTCAGGGATGGCTTGCGTAATCTCCATAAAGTTTGCACAGCCAAAATTTTATTTGCATCATGATGCTGGCTTCTTCCAGCACAATGGTGTTGCAAACCCATCTCCCATGCAGTGTTAAGTATAGCCATATGCTACTTTTCTCTTTTGTAATGCTCTGCCTCAGGTGGTTTTACCCTCATCTGCCTTACACAAGAATATATCTGGTATTAAAATAGCTTTTGTAACTGTGGACTTTTTTCAAATTGTTAATCTATTCAGTAAATTGTTACTCTCCTTTTCAACTCAGGTAGTTATGACAGCACAGTGTTGCATTTCATTTTATTCAGTGGGCTGTGGCATTGCATAGCTGTGACCTTTTTTGTGGACCGATGCTTATAGTTGTCAGGAATTATGACTTGTAGTGATCCACAAAAATGCTATTGCATTATCTCCTGATAATGTAGAGTAGCATACAATAACAGCCTTTGATTCATTCAATTCTCTTCTACTGTTTGTCCATTGGAAAAATACCAAAATAGAATACAAATGTATCAATTCATAGCACCTTTGTTTCTGTTTGTGAAATTAACTGGTGTCATTGATGCAAGTTGTTTGCTTCTCTAGATACTCTTTTATTTGAGTGCACATTTAAATTATGATTTTTCTCTAGGTGTAAGGACACCCACAGAAACACCTCCTTTCCAGAGTACTCTGCACTCTTTCCATCAAATCTGACATTATAAATGTTTGAACATAAAAATCAATTGCATGATACGTCTAGTGCTTTTTTTAGCCCACAGAGCTAGTATAATTCATAGTTATAAGTCAAGCCATGTAAAACTATTTAAAATGACTAAAGATATAACTCCCTATAAAACTGCCATAATCCTTCCCTGCAGGTTATCTCAGTGTAAATTTTCTGTAACATATGATGCTCATCTGATCTTCCTGCATCTGAATATTTTGGAAATGAGGATGACTGTACACATAAGGGCTGAGCTTCAGCCATTCTGTTGACTTTTTCATTGAAATATATTTTTAATATAAGTCAGGCAGCTTTATCTACCCCTCTGTAAAAATTCTTGTGTATATTCCACAACAATTAAACCATAGAGAATTAATTACTTGTAAAAATGTTCAGTAAATTACTTAACACATTATGTAAAGTTACTCAGAAAACAAAGTATGTGATGAAATTTAAAAGGTCAAAACTGAAATGAAACTCTTCAAATGAAAAGGTATGAATAAAACAATTTGTTTCTCTTACTCTTCTTTGCTTTCATTGTCACATTTGCACGCAGAGCTTCAGAATTTCACCTTTCTTCTCCCAACTTCTTTTTCTAGATCTGTGTGGGCATTTTGTTTCATTAACAACTCCACTGATTAACAGCTTCAATTTTGGCAAAAGATTCAAACTAGGCAGTCTTCATGGACAATTTTTTTCCTTGTACTACTCAGAGATCTGTAGTTATGAACACAGTGTCTGAATATAGCAAACGCCTATATTTTGTGGGTGTCTTTGGGGGTGAAAGTGAAAGATCACAGCTCCTTTGCCAGGTGCCATCACTTAAGAGTCTTTCTTTCTCTTTCAAAGCACATGTCACAAGGGGCAAAAAAGATTAAAGCCTCTGATGCTCCTCTTTACATATGTAAAAAAGACACTGCTTATCTTCAGATAACTTCTTTTTTCTTTTGTTTCCTTAATTATTATCTTCCTGTGGGAAGCCAAAGCAATTTTCTTTAAAATAAATAGAGTACAACATTAGACTTTCTTTTTTTCTCCTTCCTTTTTATCCTCTTTAAGAGGCTGTTTAATCAGATCTGTGGAAGTGATGGGGGAGTATGCTAGTCTTGGATTTATTTCAAGTTTTCTGAGCCTATCCACAGCTATTCTCTGTATTCTCCAGTGCCCTTTACAAGAAGACTATTATGGCAAAGAGCTTGACTGCATTGTGGCTACTTTTAATGTTTATTCATAAGCTTTTGCTTCTGGATTAATTCATAAGGTCAGTCCGGGAACCCTCATATGTATGATTACATTTCCAAAGTTTTCTTCACAGTAATAATCTGCCACCATGCAACTCAGCACGCCTGTGGGCAGGGCCAGAGGGACCTGCAGGAATAGGCTGACAGGAACCCATGAAAGTCAGCAAGTGCAAATGCCAAGCACTGCTCCAGGGAGGATGTGGCACTCGTCAGACCACATTTAGATACTGCATCCAGTTTTGGGTGCCAACACAGCAAAGACATGGTCAAAATGGAAGGAGACCCCCCCATCGTGGTAGCGCTGGAGCACTTGCCCCATGAGGAGAGGCTGGCAGAGCTGGGCTAGTTGAACCTGGAGAAGAGACAGACTTGGGTGTATCTAACAGACCCCCACAGCCTATGAGGGGTCACCGAGCTTCCCCCAAGAGGCTGTGCTGTCTCTGTTCTTGGAGGGATTCAAGCCCCAACTGGAGCAAGTCATGGTCTGATCCCAGAACTGGCCTTGATTTGGGCAGGGGGTTGGATTAGAGAATTCCCGAGATCTCTTCCTGTCTGAATTAACCTGTTATCCTGTGCTTCCACTTCTGATATAAATTAAGCATCACAGATAACCATGCAGAAAGCTTCATCTTTAAGCTTTAACATCTTAAGCATCTTTAACAGGGACAGAACAGCACAGTACTGGAAATGTCATTCAAGGCATTAATTTCAGCTGGAAGTGGTGAGACCAGGAACTGCATGTCTGAAGAAGCAGAAATGCTGTACAGTAAAGAGTGAGTTTCTGGGAAACTGGGACATCCAATCAGTGTTGTGTTTCAACCACAAAACCTGGATGCCAGAAGTGCATGAAGTCTGGTCTGCCTAATTACAGTGCATGTAATCTACCTTCCGTGAGAATATTGACACATATTTCATAGTAGCAAACAACAAATGATGTGTTAATAAGTATCGCATCTTTCCATAGCTTCAGACTGAACATGCCTTCTGAGTAAGCCTAACTCTAGCTGGATGATGGGGATGACATCACCTCTGGGAAGCAAATCCTTGTGCTTCTTGTTTTGATGTCTTTGGCTGTTTATTTTTGAAAGTGTAGGGAAAGAGTGAAGCAAATGTGGAGCTGGAGAGTTTAATCTTGTAGTGAATATGAAAATTTTGATAAATGAGAGGTTTTTTTCCTAAAATGTGAGAATTGATATTCACTTAATTTCTGCATAGCTTTTTCTTGTGTTCCTTTTTTGTTTCAAGTGTGATATTTTTCTTCTGCAAAAATATGACTTCTATTTGGTTATGTTGAGAGGAGTGTGTAGAGCTGAGAGTGGATGGTACTCCTAAAGAGTGAACTTGCTTATAACCATGACATATTAATGCAAACTGATAAGGAAAAACAAACAAACAAAATAAAATACCATGTAGCCTTTTTTCAGACAGCATGGGTGAAGTTTGGATAAGTATCCCTAGAAGAAACCATTGCAAAATTTACTTTGCATTGATGCAAATTGGATATTTTTCTTACTTTTCCTTTTCTAATTGTGTTGTGCTGCACATTAGGTCTTTTTCTTTTTATCTTCTTTTTTCCACAAGATCCTCCCTAAGTCCTCCATTTTGGTTCATTTCTGATGTCATAAATCAATGCACAACAGACAAGAAGTGACTGCATCTATAATATATCTGCCTGAGTCTACAACTCTTTATATGTTTTTACTTCAATGATTAATATATATTTGATCTGAAGCACATTAACTAGTGTAAAAGTAATCTTGAGTGTCATTACAACATGTATTTTTAATTGCATTTTTCTTCAGTGGATTTCTGAAGTACTTTAAAAACGAGGTCAGTATCATTTTCTTCATTTTACATGTAAGAAGAAAGAGGAGTCTACAAGGAAAAAGATTTACAGCAAACTTGAAATTAAATAATGAAAAAAACCCTCAAGCCCCATATTGAAACTCAGGTTGACCACTCTCTAGCACTGTCTATCCTGCAGGTTCCTAAATTCATTAAATGTCTCCCTGATTGGCCTGCAAGGTCGCAAGACACTTGGTTCTGTGCTGAAGTACCTGTTGCAGGTTTTCTACCCAGAATTCCACTACCACCCAAGAAGCTTCTGATTTAATTCTGTGGAAGAAAGCTGACTAGCTGGAGTCCCTGGCACTGGCACTGCAGATTGTTGTTCTGGGCCAAACACATCCCAGGAAGACACCACAGCTGCCAAATACATAAACACAGTGCATCAAAGTATGTCTAAACTCATTTCTTCAAACCCAGCCACTTGGGCCGTCATCAATTCAGAAGTGACCAAGCAAGAGGGGCTTAACTTCAGCTGGTGGTTACAGCAGACAGCTGGAAAGTACGGGGGACTTTCTGATCCTCAGTGCCAGGACTGTTTCAGTGGCAGTCTAACACAGAGTGCAGAAACACTGCTGGGACCAGGTGAAGATCATCCACAATGGGTGAGAGTCAGGCTCTCTGGGCTGCCTCATGATTCTGTCATTCCTGGCCCAACAGTGACTTGACTTTCACAGGAGGAGGGGCGAAATTTCTCTGTGGACTTCTGCGGGAAGGAAGTGCTTTGCTTTGCTGGCATTATCAGTTGTATGTTTGAACTGGAAAAAGCTTATGTTATGGTCTTCCCACTTCCTCAGAGGCTAAACACTAGTCTTTTATGCAAACACAGATGGAAAGCCACTGTTGCTGTAATTTTTAAAATAAAAATACTCCTTTAGGTATTCCGTTCCATTAGGGTCTATCCCTCAAAGTAGGCTAGCTGACCCAGATCATCAGTGAATGCAGGCGCTTAAAATATCTTTTTTATTCTCTAAACACTAGATTGAAGATAAATAGACACCTACCACGGGTGAACTGAACCACCTTCTCAGGGATGTCTGTTCTCTCCATTGACTTTATACAGACCTTTTATTGGGAAGACTGTATTGCAACCATAGTGACTTTTCTCTGTCTGTGGTATATTAAGGATGTAAAAAGTAGGTGTATCTGTTATGTAAGATGGAGACAGTCTTCTAAATTCCATTTCAATGTTTCCCAGTTGTACAAATCAGATGTAAATAATAGTTTGTTAAATCTTTCAGAAAAAATAAACTCCAAATGTATGTGCAGTGCCTAGACCTTACTATCCATTTTAAAAATGAGTGCTAAAGAAACAACAAATAAACCCCAACAAAACTATTCCAGTGTTTCATCATTAGGCACCAATCAAAAGGATTATTTCCTTTGGTAGTACTCTGAATACTACTAAGAGTAGTGATGGGAAAGTTGAAAGACTCAGGTGAATGCAGTTTGGTAAGCATCCCTCCACTCACTGCCAAATAAAGGCTTTGTGCTGGCAATGTGGAGTGTACTGTAGGAGGCAAGCACACCCGAGAAGCTGAGGCATTATTCAGGGCATGGTTATATACTTTTTCTTCCTGAAGACATTTTCAGTTTCTGCCACTTTTACCATTATGCATTACCATGGTCTTTCATTTCTTCTTTACAAGCGGTTGTGAGGCCACCTCATTACCGGATCCCTGAAAGCTTAAAAAATAATCACCATTTTAGTGATCTGGTTTAAAGGTTGTCCTAATAAACAGCATGATTTAGGCAGCGACTTGGGATTGTTGAATGACTATGGGAGAGATAAGAGGCAGAGGGAAGAGAGGACCTTAATTAACTGGTTTTACCTCCTTCCAAAGAAAGCATGGTGAAATGATCTCAGAAAGTTACCCATGGCAGCACAGAGCAATATATGATAAAGCCTGTTATCAGGTGTCACATGTGTCTTATAAAACATCCCAAACACATTAATATTTGCTAGAAGTAGCACTATTTTGAGCAGATTTGTTGGCCTTGTTAGTATCATTTAGCACTGCATTTATAGTTTTTCCTATTGTAAAGAAAACCTACAAAAAATCGATTTAACAAAAATTAGATTAATCATTTCACTATTGCTTATTAAGGGATTAGTAGATGTAGACTACAGCTCATCTTCAGAAATGTGGCAAGACATAAAGGCTCTACTCACACTGCTGTCTTTTGTGTTGACTTAATATGGCCTCATTATTTCCTTGCATTCTCTTTTCTCCACACTTGTGTGTTTCTCAAGTAGTTATCTTTAGTTTATTTTTTGATGTTCATCTAGTCAGTATAGTGCCTGACCTTTCGTTATCTATGTGCACAACTTCTAAACCTTGGCCTTGAAGATTCCCTTAGCACAGATAAAAAACAGTCAGTTCTCATCATCATGCTCACCTGCCTGCTGGAAAAGAGTGGATGAAGACAAATAAATGAATAACTGAATCTTAGTTGTGCTTTCATCTTCATCAAGAACACACTTACCTGGTCCATCATCAGTGACAAGCAAGCTGTACCAGTTGTGTGCTGAAATATTTTTATCTGTATCAGAAATCTTGTAAGAAGCACAAACACAAGTATTCCTCAGGAGAAGTCAACATTATTTAACTGATAATGTTGTCACGCTATTCAGAATAAGGCTGTCTTTCCTCCTGTACTAAATGCCAACAAAAAAATATGGTTCTGATTGAATTTTACAGCTGATAGTGTAGCAGAAAATATCAATGGTGAATATGGATAGTGTCAGAAAGCTATTCTTGCAGACATATATCAAAATTTGATAACTAGGGGATGAAAAACAAAGGTGAAAACAAAGATAAAAGACAGTGAAAAAAAAATTACCTAATACTATCTGCAAAGTTTTTCATTATCATAGATGCAAAACAGGTTCTCAGTATCTATTTTAGTTCTGCCTTGCAATACATCATTCTCTATAAAATACAAAAATATATAAAAGTATATAATATAGACAAATACCACACATTACCACTGTCTGCATCGTAATGCAGAATGATAAAAGTGACAGAAACTGAAAAGGCCTTTAGGAAGAAAAAGTATATAGCCATATCCATGCCCTTAACACACCATTAGTACAGGGTAAAACTGACTATGAATCTTTCACATTTGTTAATCACCATTACTTTATTCAAAGTAAAATCTATGGTAGAGGGATTATAAAGTTCTTGTACAATGTTTGTCAAATAAATGAATTTTTCATGGCAAGGTGTTTCACACTTTTTACCTGAATTGTCTGGGTCATCTATGTTGAGTGACTTTGATTTGATGGCAAGTGACCATGATGTTTCTTCTAGTGTTAATTCTTCCAAGGAGTGTTGGACTAAGATGTCAAAAAATGAATGAAGGTGAGGTGGAAATATGCCTGAAAAAAAGTAATTATGGCAAGCTCATATTTTAGTATTTTAGTCTACTCTATGGAAAAACACTTTTTGAATGAAATGTAAGTGACTTTACCTTCTTTTACAGCTATAGCTTCAGACTATAATGAAGTGTTGTCATACGGATTAATAGAAAGTTTAATAGTCTAGTCTGAAACTGAGTACTCATTCATCAGATTGGAAACATCTTTTTCACTTAGTCGTGTTAACAATTAGTAAAAAAAAATAAATGCATGCCTCTAATTTTTCCTTGTGCTTACAGTAAAATGTGTATTTCTGCACATCCTGAAGTAATATGGGTATCCACTCTTCTTCCCACCAGAGAAAACCATTAATAACAAATATAAATCTCTTCTAGCACTTACAACCCACTGTGTTTGCAGCCTCATATAGCTTTTCAAATAGCAAAACTATTTTAAGAAGAACTTTTTTTTTCTTTTTAAGTTAACAGATTGGCTAACTTTATCAGGAACTGAAAACTGGGTAATACCTAAATACAAATTTCAGAAGCTAACTGTAGGCTGCTGTTTGAAACCTAGAATAAAATGATTAATCATCAGAATGTTTCTTTGAGGTAGATGACAGATATTTTATTATTAATGTAGCCTGAAGAAGCTAAAAGCAGATGTGTTTAATAAATACAGTGCTTTGAGGATGGGACTTCTAGCAACCCTGTTAAATTACAAACAATATTTTTCACAATATTGTTCTCAGACTGTAAATAGAATAATAAATAATTCAGTTGGAATATTTTTTTTCAATTTTTATCTTTCTGTGTACTATTTACTTCATATAAGCAGTCAATATGGAAGTTTTTTCTTAATGGATTGAAAAAATACATGAACGCGCTTTCATTTAAAAAGAAAAATTTCCATAGCAGTATTAATAGCAAAACCACGGACTCTGTTATGAACTTGAGATACAATTCTTACAATTTGTCATTTTTGCTTTAGCTTTGCACCACAGAGACACAAAGAATATCCTATATCCCTAAAAGATGTGTAAGCAAAATATTCTTTAAATATTATTTTATAACATTATGACCATGAATTAATTTGACAGATTTCTGTGGGATGACCTATTACACACTATATTCAACACATATCAGAGTACCTATTTTGAAGGGAACTGAAGGGATCTGTTACCAGAAAATCACAAAATACAACGACGCAATCATTACAATTTACATTTCAAATTGCCACTTTCATTGTTAGCTTTCTTGCCTTCTGCTAGCATAAATGAGAGAGTTCTCACTTCCAAAAAAATGAAGTAAACCTTCCTCATCAGCTTCCATGCTGTTCCCCTCTAACCATGTCCATCAACATGTCCTGGTTTTACCTAATGATAAGTACTAGTGATTTATCTAGTTAGCACGTCTCAGAGTTTCACTGTATATGCCTGGTACCATTTATAATAAGAGTCCTCGTCCCAGCACGTGGACGTTCCTGGTGCTACCATAATTTTCAATGGAATCTTGTGTTTTTCCTCCCATCTGATATTACAGAAATATGTGTGATTATACTGAGAAACTGCAATACTTGGCACACCTAACTTTGCCCAATTTTTTTTCTAAGTGTGTGTACGTCACATTACTGCCAAATAGAAGGACTGAAGTGAGGACCCTCTAACTGAAGTCACTGCGGAATTTGTGTGTGCCTATGGCCTAGTCCATAGGATACCACTATTTTCACTCTAGGCACTCTTATGGGTCTCAGGGTGTTCTGCAGAAGTACTAGACGTGAAGTGACTTGTGTTCTGGGAATTTTAAACATAATTGTTCTCTCCTGGAACACGACCAGACTCAGACCCATGAGCTCTTTTGGAAGAGCAGCTGGGAGGTGCTCACCCCACATATTCATGGCATCTGTTGGAAACTGCTGACTTGTTTTTTACTTGCTGAAAATCCTAGAGTCCTGCAGGTAGTAAAACATGTCCCCTGAAGAAAACAAACTGCTCGGCACAGACTGACTTTCCCAAATCTTACCCACAGGAAGTCTTTTCAAGACAGAGACACTCTTGGGGCATTTTGGTATGAGACCAGAGATCTGAGCTACTGCTTACTAAACCCAGCAGAGAATCAGAAACAGCACAGCCCCCCTGGTGTAGCACTGAGCCCAACATGATGAGCCCAGGCTGATGCAGCAAAGCTACTGTCAGCACCTTTGCATGCTGCCATCCTGGGCTGTACAGACCTTTCAGTTTGAGCTGACACTTGCCTGAACTTCCTCCCTTCCTTGTTCATTTTTTGTGACTTGATACAATGCTCCGCCAAGAACTTCCTACAGCTATCTTGAAATCCAGAATTTAGGCAATTCAGCAGTCAAGAGGATCAGGCCTTTAGCCCTCTGTTGGCACTGACTTCATGGACCCATAAAAGCAGATTGCATCATATGCACCACATGCCTAAACATATCTGATCATTGTTTGAACAGCTTCAGCTACATCAAATAGGAATACCCAACCTCAATCAGGTACCTCTAGAAGTATCAAGGAATAAAGTGCAATAAATTCTCAAGTATGTGTCTTCTGAGGGCTTAGCGGATCTTACTGATTTAAGTAGTGCTGAGGTAACACTATTAGCCATTCAGGAGTAGAAAGCTTTTTCAAGATGTCTAGCAACATTGGCATTGTAAATAGATGCAGCAGTGGCATCAGTCAACTTCTATAAAGTTTCTCAGCTAACTTGATTTTCAGCATATACTTTTAGCAAAGCTGAAGGCCAGACAAGTTCAAGTAGTATCTAGAGAGAGCCTAATTACTTTCTGCCTGAGATGGTACACAGACAGTAATTTTCACCCATGCTCCTGCAGAACAACCACCCCATAAAACAACACAGTCTGTGGAACTGCCCTCTGTAACCTCTCACACAAGATCAACAGGTGATATTTACACCATGATGCAGAAGACAGAACGATGGGTAATACATCATTGTTTTCTTTACTTACAGGATGTGTGATTTAAAATGCACCTGAATATCACAGGATAGTGTTACCAGGCCCAGGATAACTACTCCAGATAGTAAGACTTTCTCAGTACTAAGGGACAGGAATCACGTATATGACATCAACACAGCAGACCTATTTTTGGATGTCACAGTGCCAGCTGTCTACTGTATCAGTCTATATGACACCTGGAGAAGACAACTGGTCAATACATGTACCTGGAAGGGCAGAGAAAAATGCACCAACACATGTCCAAGCAATTTCTAGTATGTATCAGAGACTGCAGAAATATGACTCCTAGAAATAGTATACCATCCCACCGCTAAAGTCATTGACATATCATTTTCCTAGACACCTCAAAATGGCTACTGCATATGTGCAGATCATGTGCATTGTATAAAGCACTAAATCTTGCTGTTTCAGATCTGTCAGTGTTTCCATAGCTGCGAGGACTGACTGTAAGTTCTACTTTTCATTCATTTCCCCTATCCTTTTTTCATTTCTGTTATTTAATAAAGAATAGCTTAGAAAATAAATCTTGTCCTTCCTTTCGTTTCTGTTTCACCAACTGCTTTTGCAGACTGTTGATCTGTACTTTTGCTAATATCAGTATGATCAGCCTTTTTTCTAGTAACAATGCAGTATTTACATAGTAGCCTAGTGAATCTCTTCACATTGCACACCTGCCACCTTCTCTTCAGCCATGAAACGATTTCTTTTTCCTCTAACAGCTCATCAGGTAAAGTGAGGTTGTGTAAGACACAAACAGAAAAATTAGCTCTTTCGTCAGTGTACTTCATTGCCCAGTCCCAAAAAAGTAGGCATCTCAATATGAGCTTGTGTGATTGATTGTTCAGTGATAAAATGTGCCCTTCAGTGGACCTCTCATAATGAGATCTCTAGGATGCTCTGTAAAAAGTTATATTTGAGATTCTTAGATTGAGATGACATCCGAAGGTGGTTATCTTAAAATACATCAGGGCATGTTGTAACAAAAAGGACCTGCTCATTTGCTTTCATTAAAAAGAGATGAGGATGACCAATGCACCTTTAAATTTGGTCAAGATGAAACTAAATTTATGACTGAAAATATGCACATCAGAATCAGTGTATTACTTTTCACAGGTTCAGGGTGTCTATATCAGAGGAGTACCATGAAGATAACTTAATACATCCTTGGGTCAGGGTGTCTATATCAGAGGAGTACCATGAAGATAACTTAATATCATTACTTCTGAAGCAATTCTGCAAGAAAAAAAAATAAGCAAAACCATGTGATTATAAAAGTCTATGATTTTTTCCCTGAGCTGATACTTTAATATTTTTTTCTCCAGTAAGCTATTGGTGTACTAATTCCAGATGCTCTTTTCTGTCCCTCTACTCTCTTATGATCACACAGTACATATTTGAGAGGAATAAGATAGGCACACAAATAGAAAAAGATCACATTTTTGTCTACTAAACCGAAGAGGGATCTCAGGGGTGGCTGAGAAGAGAAGAAAAGACAGGAAACTGAAATCTCTTCAGTAGATCAATACACAATTGATGCCAACACAGCAACTTGGAATTAATGGACAGAAGTAGTTTATAACTATGTCTTCCATTTAAAACACAGTAGATCCATTTTTGCACAATAGTCAAACCCAGGAAATTCAGCCTTGAAACCAAAATATCTTCAGCTGAACATTTTTCTAAATAAAAGCCACTCAAGTGAAATTAATTATTTCCACACAGCCATGGGGAACTGGGTAATGGAGCCCTTGGGACAGGTGTCACTCTTGAAGGAAAAAAATCCTACTCATTTGTTAATGTAGGCTGAGCAGTATTTTTCACGTGAGCTACTCTGAGCAGCTCTGCAACCTAATGAGGCACTCTTTGAAATGCATAGTGATGGGCAGTTCAGAAGGCAAAAAGGAGACTTTATACACCTGAAATTTAAGCTTGAAGCTGTCTTTTAACCTCAGTGGATGCAAGAGGCCAACTGTTGGCAAATTCATTTATTCTGCTCCATTCTTTGTCATATTCTCTGGAAAGTGCTAAAGTGATGTTCAGTTTAGTCTGTTTGGGAGTTTGCTTGAAATACCCAGACAAGAAAAAGGGCTGGAGGGACAGTATTGTGATTTACGGGAACAGGGCTGACATTCTCATAATGTTTACCCCAATTCATAAACAATGAAATATAATAAAACCCAGCATTTTTTTAAGTCCTCTTTGCATCCCTGCTTCCTATGGCTCTGAAATTGACAAATATCTTATGTACCTTTTTGTCAGAGACAATATGGGTAGGCAAACTGAGCCTGGTTTCCAGATCAAAGCCACCTTGCGAATGCAGAACTGCCACACAATTGTTGGCATCTGACAGGGGAGATGTACCCACAGACCTGCTGTTCTTCCCAGGGCACCGTGTGCATGGAAGCAACACCTTTCCAGCTATAGGTGTGCTTAGTATGCCTCTCTCATTCAGGCATATAACCTCATAGCTGGCTCCTCAGCAAGCTGTCGCACAACTGCTGTAACTACAGGATCAGGGAATTCCTTCCTGACTCCAGCTGGGATTTTTATGGCTCCTCGAACACAGTGTGAAGAGGTCAGCAAGCATCTGGTTCTTAATCTGTAACCACCAGTCAGCTGTTGATTCTCTTTGTATGTGTCCTCAAGCTTCATTTCTTCATGTAAAATGCAACTAAACTTACTTCTTCATAAGAACGCTAGGAAGTCTACTCAGATATTACACATGCCTTGTGAAATGTGATATATATGACAGAATTTCAATCTTTTCAATTCGCGACCCTCCACATCTCTGACTTACTGTGGTGTTATTTCAAAGAGGATAAGAAATTTGCAGAAACACCTGAAAACACCAAGATATGATGTTAGAAACCCAAGTAAGGCAATACATAACTAGTTTGAAGGGCAGTACCCTACATTTTGAAAAAATAAAAATACACAGTCATGTTAACTGAGAAACTGCTAGAGTTCAAAATAGAGTTGAAGAAAAAAGGGCAACAGAGATAACTTTCAAAGTAAATCTTTGAGGATGTTTGTTCTAAAACAATTTAGGTAATGCCTAATAGTGTTATAATACTTAAAAGTTTAGCTGATATTATTTTAAAAGTGTGTTATTTCCATGCTATTAGATCTCTCCTAAAAGAACATTTCTGCGTTACTATTTCTTCGCTCTTCTGTGTCATCAAGGTTCAGCAATAAGGCATCAATGGATTTGGGGGGGATTGGAAAAAGTTGTGGGCCCATAACTTCACGCTTTTCTCCTGAGCTCTTAAATCCTCTTCTTAAAGCCCAGATAAGTATACAGTATATTTTATCAGAAAGAGCATGAACTTTTGACCTTTAATTGCACAAGATTGAGAAGACAGAGAGCCCAATCTGTGCCAATCATAATGCAATGCAGATTTGACCTTCACTGTCATGGAGGTAGGCACAACAGTGACAAACAGCTGTGTTCCACCTCTCTTATACAAACTAAAGAGGAAATTAATATGAGAACTAATGGCAGAAGACTTCTACAACTAGACCTTAAACACAGCAATATTTTCCCTGTTCAGGTGGCTTCCAGGAAAGGAAGTCTTTTACTTGATAAATACTGTAAAAGAACTAGAGGGGAATAGATATTGAAAATATTAAAAAATGAAAACTTCAGATGGAAAGAGAAACCATTCTTTAAAGCCTGTAAAAATGGAATTGTGAGAAAAAAAATCCAAAAATTAAGTTCTTGTTCGAAAAAGTCATCCCTGGCTTTGTCAGTGCTCATTTGGGGGTTTGGTTCAATGAGCCCAAGATATGGATTTTAGAATGTTTTGATAAGTTCCATAAAAAAAAATAATGTTGTTTTGTTATTTCTTTTGATAATTTCTGGAAGAAATTATCTTCCATACATGGTTTTGTTAATTTTATTTTTTTAATAAAGAAAAAGTCTGGCTGTATTCCATTTGAAATACTGCAGTCATAAGGGAATGCAATGAAAATACACATCTTTGAAATTGTCCTTACCCTTCTGTACTGTGACGAAGTGCTATATCATTCAGCGTTTTCAACCAGAAGAGTACCTCTAATTTAGTATTAAGACGTCCTTTGAACATAACTCAGAAATATGCTCTTTAATGTGGAGATACGTTTGATCACACAGTAAAGATGTATTAGTTGTCTTTTTCCATTAAAAGTCTGAATACATGAAAAATTATACGGACTTTTTTATTTTTATTGAAATAACGGTAATTCTTTGCATGCATTTTTACCTTTCCAGTTAGAGTTGAACAGAATAAAGTTTTCCCAATTGAACAACTTTGAGGTTGTTACACATTTCTAATTCTGGCACTGTGTAAAAAAGAAACTTTCAGTCTTTCAAATAGTTTTTTATTTTCGGGAATCCATTTCTTTCAAAATTTCTTATGAAACAACAAATCTCACTTTCAGTCTCTTTCTTTTTATGTTCTCATATATCAGCCAGCAAGACAAGTTAATAGCTATCACTTTTGCTAAAATCGACTCTTAAGAGTCAAAATAAATTAAGAAGTAGAGTAAGCATGCACCATTATTGGAACCAAATAAAACATCTTACAGAGCCAAATTTTCATAGAAGTTGAGAAACTTTTTCCCATTTTGCAATTAAAATTACTTTCTTTTTGCCAAAAAAGACAATCAATGTTTATTAAAGGCAAGACCTTGGGAAAAATTCTGAAGAATCATTCCTCATACATGCTATATCAGCTTTAATATACATTGTTTTACAAGTCCCACAAAAGATTTGTGTTACCATGCAATGGACATTAATTTATTTCTTTATACATCGCTTCTATTTTTACAGCATCTTCAGGGTTCAATGAAGTTCAAAATACCAAACCTTTTATTCAGGCACCTTTGACAAAGTCTTTTGTGTTAAAACAGGAAAAAAACAATGACAAAAAAATTGTCTCATAACTTGCTCATCTCTGAGAATAAGCTTCTTGCTGTGTAAGAAATTAACACATGAAAAAATTATGTTGTCTTTTACCTGATTAACAGAAGCAAAGGCTTTCTCTTGTTTCAAATTCAATTCATTGACTCTTCAATTTTTCGTCCCCAACAAAGTTCCCAATTAGCCAGGCCTCTCACAAGCCTAGCTCCTTTCCGCTTGCACCGTGAACTTACCAACAATCTTTTATTACAGCATTTCTCAGAACCTTTGCAGGCCTGTTTCTTGCTACTTTACAACATTCCAGAGAGCCCTTATGTTTATTACCAACCCATAGAGGATGCTTCTCTTGATTGCCATACAACCACTGAGGAGGGAAACAACCTGCATGTTTGCAGTACTCTGAGGAATGCTATTATGAGTTGGGCATTTGCTGAAGTATTCCCATACCTTGTTTATTTGAAAACGCACTCCCGAGAAATGACCTCTTAACAGCCATTTATCTTGAAATCATCCTTAATGAAATTAAAGCTAAGGTGAAATGCAAATAAAAATATGTATTTGGTATACCTAAAATGAGAAAAACAATTTTAAACACTTACAGAAGACAAAGAAAAAAATAGAAGGAAAAATTCATCTTGATCTTTTTACCTCAAATTTAAAATGAAAAGGCTTTCCCTGAAATCAGCTAGTTTGCTGGGAGTGTTTTCCTGACAGTCATCCAATCGAGAATTCCTCCCCCAGGTTACTTTATGTCTCAAGTTGCACTTATTAGAGAAAGCACTTTATTGGTGGAGTATGTTCATTTTGCAGCTGTTCACTGTAGCTGAACTTTCCAGGAAGTCTAGGTATATTTAATCTTTCTTATTAATACTTCCTCTTTATAATTATTTCTTCCTTATTCAAAGACAGGCTTGACACTTTTCTTACTAATTTAAGGACTGTATTACCTCTCAGGAGATACATAAATACCACTTATCCAGATCAAGTGCCTTCTCATGTACCAGAATCATAATTAGCATTTCCTTTATTCAGCAATGGTAAAGTTCTTCCTTTCCTTTGCCCTTCGTGATTCATGGTGCACATTTCATTGTGAAGTGTGTCCATGTGCTGAACTTCCATTTATATCAGTATGAAAGTTCACAGAATCCTTGTATTAACAGCCAAATGGGATAAAATCATATGGCTCATTACTGTTTTTTTCTGAAGTCAAATATGATGGTAATTAGCTAACAAATAGAACTGTGAAAAGGCTAACCCCTCTTATATCTTCCAGTAGGACTACTGTAATGTTTTCATATAGTCTACAATGATTAATTAACTTACTAAGGTTTTCTCTTGCACTCAAGATGCTACTTTAGCTATTTCTTAAATGTTTTCATAATCTGTATAAAACAATTCATAAAAATTTCATGCCATATGTGTATCTTGGTTCTCTTTGGATAGTTGTAAAATTTGTCTACAATTTTTGTACGATATTCTGTTGAAATGCAACAGTTTTGCTGAGCAGCTGGACAATGCTTAAGTTAGTGGCTTTTTTCCCACTTAATCAGTCACTCATACTGTTCCTTTCAGACACAGACTTTTCCTTTTAAATAATTTTTTCTTTCATGTGCTGCTGCAATCCATATTTCTCATTTAATCCACACTATTGTAACATTGTCTTGTCTTCCAGCATCTTGCTTCATTCTTTTCTGCATTCTGGGAAAAAACTTACATTTTTATCAAGTCTGAACAGGAACTGATCAGAATCAGAATGGTCTTTTTTGAGTTTGTGGCTATGATTCCCGCTGTATTTTTTACTGTTTCAGGGATTTCACAAACCGACCAGTATTACAAGACCTAATTTAAACTTCTTTCAGTCATGTATTGCATTCCTCAGAGTTCCACCTTCATGGCAGCAGCTGTTAGCTGCTGCTCCACAATGCTCATTCTCTTCCTGTCCCTCTGTTTGTAGTTGGACGCTTTTGTTTGTGACTCAGCTGCTCTACTGTTAGTACAATGAGCGGGTCCTAATGGAGGATTATGAAAAATTGCAAATTAGTAAACTGTAATGTTGCTGCATTTTTGTTAGAGCAAAAAAGGAAACAAATGTATAAATAATGAAAAACCTTGCCAAACAAGAATCAAAGGGATATTTTGCTACATCTGTACTGCTAAATAAAAGAGAAAAATGACTTGAATCATGTTTAAGTTCATGTCCACACTGCTTATAGCCAGCACTATCTAAAGCAGCCTGGCCATGCCCATATCACCTACCATCCCATTCTGGAGTCTATATGATGCACACGTGACATGGAGACAGAATAATTGCTTTCTGTTTTCCAGCTCCAAATATACTATGAGAGTTAAGGTGCAGCATACAAGAGAAACTATTTTAAGACATGAACCAGTGTATGTGGGGACACGGATGGGGATCATGGCGGGATGATGATCCCATCGTGATCTCCACGGGTCCTGAGGGAACTGGCAGATGAAGTTGTCAAGACACTAGCCATCATATTTGAGAAGTCGTGGCAGTCTGGTGAAGTTGTCGCTGACTGGAAAAGGGGAAACATAACCCCCATTTTTAAAAAGGGATAAAAGGAAGACCTGGGGAACTACAGGCCAGTCAGTCTCACTTCTGTGCCGTGCAAGACCATGGAGTAGATCCTCCTGGAAACTCTGCAAAGGCACATGGAAAATAAGGAGGTGATTGGTGACTTTCAGCATAGCTTCACTAAGGGCAAACTGTGCCTGAAGAATTTGGTGGCCTTCTATGATAGCGTTACATCATTGGTGGATAAGGGAAGAGCAAGTGACGTATTCTAGCTGGGTTTGTTCAAAGCATTTGACACTGTCCCACATGACATGCTTGTCTCTAACTTGGAGAGAAATGGATTTGATGGATGGACCACTTAGTGGATGAGGAATTGGCTGGACAGTCACACTCAAAGAGTTGCTGTCAATGACTCAATGTCAAAGTGGAGACCAGTGAGACTGGGATTGCAGAGGGAGCCAAATCTAGCACAGGAGCAAAATCTAGCACAGTTTCATCCCTGGGCAGCAGCTCCTACTTTGAATTGCAAATGTGCTGGCACAGCCAAATGGAATGTGCCCAAGTGGGGAAAGAGATGGCCAAGACTTTGGCAACCTAGGCAGTGTGGGACCGAGCCTTTGAGCTTGCTTCTTGCCTACTTTTGTTTAGCAGCGTAGGCAAGAACCTTGGAAGGCTGCTCGTTCTGACTCATGGTTCAAAGTACAAAATTAGTTTTTCTTAAAGACATCACTCATTAGTGGGCTACAAGGACAACCTCCCTCTCAGTGCTGTCTCTGTCTGGACCTATGGATCTTCCAGTGTTCTCTGTGTAGTGGCCCAGCCTCTGCCCAGCAACAAAGAATATCCAGACTATTTCTTAGCCTGACATTTTTTTGTAACAATCAAAATGTAGAAACTATGGATTATGACTGTATCTGACAGTGTACCAGATCTTTTGCTTCCCAGATGAACTTTGTAACCCTGCAGCTACTATGAATATGTATGAAACACAATCCACCAATTCTTACCTTTACAGCTCAGGATAATAGCATGTTCTGAAAGAGACAGTCCTTACTTTTTTATGTTTCATACTGTTTTAGGCTTCCTTGTTTAGTATACAGAATAATTCTGGGGCATTCTGGGGCACAAAACTCTCACTATTTAATGCTCAAGAAACTTGAGGCATCTAAATTCAATCTAGTGAGTTGTCACTTTCAGAACTCCAGCTCTCAACATCTTTTTTCACCAATGTGAAAAGCCTTGGGTCTTCTTACAAATTTGGGCCTCCTGGCTGTACTACAGTTACTGGACGGGTTACAGGGTATTAGCTGTACAGCCTTTTTGCTGAAAATGACTGGGTTGAATATCTTCATCCTTGACATTTAGAAAATGGAAACAATTGTTATACATCCTTGGAAGTTTTGGTGTTTGGTTTTCTTGACCTTAGGTACAGATTATAACGGCTGCAACAGTGCAATTGTCTTTGCTGTATTTGCTGTAGTCAGCACTTTAACTTGGGAAATGTGTGACCAAAACCAAATGTAGGAAACTAGTTATTGCCACTAACCCCAAATGTCAATTTTCCCACTGAAGATGGAGAGCTTTAGTGTTTATTTATATGTTCCTTTACACTTCTGTTTAGTCCAGGGTGATGTTTCAATCCCCAACTTTGGCTTAAAAAATCAACTTAATTGCTCAGAATGTTGGTTGCCCGTAAATTGTTTCTTGTGTGGCTTTTATTGTGATATTTAAAAAATAAATAAATCTATTTTAACCCAAGCATAAACATCTCTTGTCTGTGCTTCTTTAAGAAAAGCAAGGACAGTGGATGGAAACACACTGTTCCTTCAATGTGAAAAATCTTTTTTCTTAACCTGACCAACATCAGCAGGATAAAGAAAAGATTGTAAAAGCATGTTTAACTTTACTGCCACCAGGGTTTGAAATCATAAAAACTGAGAGACCCCCTTCTTTCCTTCGTTCACTCCTGTTATCATGTCAAGGCCTGAGTTGCTACAGCAAAACACTCACAAACTATCACCCCAACTGTTCTTGAAAGTGTCTCTCAGTGTTTTTCAGGGTTTACCAGGCAGTTCATTGTGTTGCAAGCATCCTTGAAATTCAGCTATGTGACACTGGTATGAACTATAGGGAAGTGGTTCAGGATCGGAAATAAATGTTGTTAGATTAACTGCTGCCTGTGCAATTAGCCTGCAGGTAATTTTTTTTATTGAAGCTGATTTTTTTTTTTTAATATTAATTTTTTTGAGCCAGGCTCTGTCACAGGTGCCCCCAAAGGCAGATTCTGTCTTGGCAGAAAGACAGCAGTGTCTGTGAAGTTTGACCACATTCTGACAGTTGTACCACACAGATCCCCATGAATAAATAAAGAAGCTGTGGTTTCCCCTTCATAAAAAAAAAACTTTTCCTTTCATGAGGTGAGTGAGGTCTAATCTATTTAACTATTAAAACTGTCCCACTTTTTGTCTTGATTGCTGCTCAAGTCCTTTTTTTTATCACTAGATCCAAGCAGTCCAGAACAGAAAATATGCAAAAGATAATAAATGACAAAGTGAATTTTCAAAAAGACTTGGAGTGTGAATTTACTTGATACAGTTCCTCGGTATCTGGGAAAATGACTTCTTGTTTTTAAGAATGAAAATAAAGCCCTGCAACTATAGTCAGCGCCAAGGTTTTCTTCACGTTAGTTAGTAGGTTTATGTATCTTGCGGAGTTTGCAGCCCCAGACTTTCTCAGATGCCAAACAATTTGTGATTTTACACTGTGACATTATCAGGTTGCAATTCTTTTGTTAAATTTGACTAAAAAACAAAGGTCTAACTGCATAGAGATGGTAGGGGGTTACGGTATTTATGCCTCTGTGTCATGGTTTGGGCCAGACTAGCCAATGAAAACGAACGACAGATACACTCCCCCACCTCTCCCTGATCTAGTAGAGAAGGGACAGAGAGAAAGAAAATTATGAATTTAGAAAAAGACTAAACTACTTTAATGAAAATATTAATAAATTAATGAAATTATAAAAAAATAAAATAATGAAGTATATAAAATATATACAAAACTGGTATCGAGCTCCCAGGATGACGATCACATGACCGACAGGGACAAGGGAAAGTCCCAGACTGGAGTCAGTGACTGATGAGAGCTGGATTCCAGATCTGGATTCGGGAATGCACGGATTGAGATGAAAGGCAGATGAACAGAGAGAGTTCTCCTTTGACACCAGCCGTCAAAGAAAGAGAGCTGACCCTTTGATCCCTCAGCTTTTATACTGAGCATGAAGCAGATGGGATGGAATACGCTGTTGGTCAGTTTGGGGTCACCTGTCCTGTCCGCTCCTCCCCACAGGTGGGACCCCACTACGCTTTGCTGCTTCCAACCCTCCAACTAGCTGCCTTGGGTGTTATAGCAATAAGTATAAGCAAGAGCCTCTCTGCATACCGTTCCTTGGCATAAATTACAGCTAATCAGGTTTTATCACTCTAGGAGCGAACAGTTTCTCCAAAATATGCTGTTAATTTCAGTTAGTTAGAAGAGGCTTAGCTGCAAAGTAAAATGGTAAAACAGAAACACCAGGACACTCTAACTTATTTGCTGATATTTAATACACCATTTTTTTCAATAAGATTCTTATTTAATGTTCTGATTGCTATGATTGTTTTCTCTGAGGACATGTCAATGAAATGCATTACGAAGTTATCTAACCTTTAAAAGTCTAAAGAACAAACTACAGAAACTTTCCTCTTTCCAGTATGAGGGTCAAGCGCTCAAATTTAGTCTCTTCTTTATATAAAATGCCTTATGGTCAGGCAACATTACTGGGAATTTATGTGTTCAAAGCTTGATATTAAAAAAAAAAATATTAACAAAGAAAACTCAACTATTGTTTACATATTCAGTATTTCTGTCACTATATACTGTTAAATTTTTTGTCCTTGTATCTGTATTCAATGTGCACAGTTTTCGTGGAAACTGCATTTCTATTATGTTTGTGATATATCGCAATATTCCAGAGATTTTTAAGTCTAATTTTCCTGCTTACTTGTGTTAAATACCTAAACCCTAATTTCCAGCTGGTTCTTTGAAAGGGAAAAGTATGGGGAAAACCTGCTTACTAATATAGGGAAAATAACGAGATTAAACTATTTGATCAAGGTCTTTGGACAGAGAGAATTCTGCAGGGCTGAATGTTTGCATTGCTGAACTCTCCCTGATCCTGAGAAAAGCTAAGGAACCTGAGGTGTCATGAAACTCAGACTACTCAGGTTCTCCTTGGAGCCACAAATGCAGTGCCTAAACTGTAAATTAGTAAATTTAACTGCTTTTTTTTTTTCCCAGAAAAACAATAAAATACTGCGCATATTAACAAACCCAGCTGTCCCATAGGTGACAAGTTATTTAATTCTGATGTACCTGTACTTTATTCTTTTCTATATTTCTATCATAAAAACCATAGATAAACACCCTAGATCCCTATAATTAATTTTACAATGAAATAAATACACAGCTTCCTCCAATTCCTCCTTGTTTTTATTCCTCCGTGAGCTGGTTGTTTGCAGAGAGCTGTGCTTGTGAGCAGTTCCTCTAATAAGTTATTCAAGTACAATTAATGATTTTTCTTCTTTATTTTTCTTTTTTTTCCTTTTTTTTTTCTTTTTTTTTCTTTTTTGTCATGATAACTAGGAGATCTGCTTTGACTCCCTTAGCAACCTTCCTTACTGCATCATTCTCCATCCATATACTGGGGTAAGGTAAACATCTTTTCAGAAAGACAAATTCAAGGACATGGAGCATGGCTTTTCTCCATGTAAAAATACTATTTTAATGAGACCTGAATTTTAAATGCAGATAGTCATTCACTAACTACGATAATATGCTAAAAAAATTTGTGCATACACAAAACAAGTCAGAGATATGAACACTTGACATTTAAGGCAGATTTTACTCTATACATCATTTATCATGTTCTCATAATTAACAGTTATACATTCTATTTAAGAAGGAAGCATTTAGGGAGACAGCTAACACTGGAATTATCACATATTATGCAGCTGTCATTGAAAGGAATATCAGTGACGGCCCCAAAATGTGTTCTCTGCATAATGGGACCCCATGACACAGCCAGTTAGTTCTTCTTAATTGGTCATTACTGATCATGGGAATAGTCCTACAAGGGTTTGGGATTAATTAGTATCATCTACAGTACGGTGGAAGAGAGAAAAGTAGAAATCAGTTTCTGGACAATGGATTTAGTGTTAGGCTAGTCACTTTTTTGTTATAAACCATTAAGTTTACAGATTGATGAGACAATTTTCTTTGGTGTTGAAAACTGATCAGCACTAAATAGTAGTAGTTGATTGAATTGATTTTAGGGAAAAGCTTACAAGCTTTGAAACTTTTTTTTTCTAAATTTCTTCTGTAGTCAGCATGGCCTAAGACTATTAACCTTTATAGTAAGTTGCAGTGCTACTCTCTTAAGTTTTTGAAAATAGTTTTGGTTTAGACCAAACTTGGTAACACTGCAGTCCACAGTCATTGGTTTTAGTAACGATGGGGAAAAAGGGAATTCAGAAAGTATTTCTGGTTTACTAACAAGATTTCTTACTTGTTATGATCAGATTTTTAGGGAACTAGATACAGAAACTATACCCATGCAAACTTTTTCTGGTTACCACTGAGATTTCCAATTTGAATCAAGATTACATTGATTGCTTCTTTGGTTTAAGTTTATTAATTTCTATGATACTCATTCAGATTTCTGTTCCTGCAGGCTCAAGGGAAGCAGAATCTTATCTCATTCCAGTATTATGAGATTCAAATTTAGAAGGCTGACTACTTTTTAATAAAAATTGAATACTGCAAAAAATTTATTTTGATGGGTTCTCACAGCTTTTGCATTGCCCTTTTTCTTTCATTAAAAAAATCCATTGAATACGTTTCACTTTGAGTTTGGCTGCAATACAAAATCCCTTTACTATTTTCTTTTTTATTCAGAAAAAATTATTTAAGAAGTATTTATTAAGTCTTTCTCAGCAAGACAGTTTGTTTAGTTTTAGGAAACGGGCTTAGACTGGTATTCATAATTCTTTTTTAATCTTCAACAATTATTTTCATTATTACTGCAAATTTTCTTTTCATACAAAAAAGCCTGGGTGTCAAGCAGGACACCACTTTTTTCATTTCTTTGTTTGTTTGGTACAAACAAAGAGCAAACACACTGTTTCTTACCTGAAAATGCTTACAAACCTTCCAAACAAACCATTCGCTTGGTTTGGTACTATACAGAAGCCAGGGTTGATACAGAAACAGTGTGACGCAAACAGACATCTTCTGGGCAGTTCCCTGAAGTCAAGCAGTATCTCCGGAGCTCTCTGAATGATTAAGAGTTAATTATGTTCTACAAATCATGGGATTTTGGGGAATTTCCAATTTGAAAAGAGTGTGTCGTCATTATTTCTAAAAAAGGCAAACAGTCTGATTTGAGTAACTGTGAGCCACGTACTCTTAAAAACAATCCTGGAAAAATGCCAGGAACAGCTAAAGGCTAGAATAAGCAAGTAATTAAGGAATTTTAGTGGAACATTAATGATTATACATCTATATATTAATGAATATGTATGTATATATAAAATTTTTAATTTAAAATAAATCTGGAGAAGCAATTTCTTTTTAAATGAGTTTTTTTGGTGTTCTTGGACTGACACTCACAGAAAGAGGACTTGTTAAAAGAAATAATTTTTGGTATCTTGCAATAGGGTAGATCCCATATGGGAAATCAAATCTCTTGAACAGGGTGGTCAGTTGCTGTCTGGATAGTGACAAGAATTCCCGTAAAGGTCCTTACAACAGCACCTTCAGCTGAAAGAGGTGACACTTACCCAGGACTTGCTCTTCTGCTCATGCCTTAAAATCCAGCTGAACTGTAGTCCTACTACTCCAGAACATGCATGACGCATCACTGTTGAATATCTTAATCTACATTGAAGAAGTCTCTTAAATTTCTTAGCAAACTACAAGAGTCTGTCCTTTGTGACAATTTCTGCATCTGCAGGAACAGTTTCTACTGACCATTTACAAATGTCTTATCTGTGCACAATTCGATCAATTTGCAGCAGAAAGCACCTGAGAGGAGAGGCCCATAGGGGCCAGATTCTCCACCCAGGATGTCAATCAACACTTTTAAGAATACCAGTTAGTTTAGGCACAGCAGGAGCTGCCTGGGGAAAATCTTCAGGACAGTCTAAAAGTCCCACAAGGAGTGCTCCTGCACTGATAAGTCAAATATGTTGTTGTGAAGGCCTCTAGGGGTTCAGTCATTTCAGTCACCTGGTTTCAAGCCAGTGCATTGTCTCATCTATGAAAATGAGTAGCAGAGGACTTCCAGACTATCCAGGGAATTAATGACTTAAAGGTGGACACACAGGCACAGCCTTGATACCCAGCTGCATCACAGTTATGAGTAAAGAACAAACTTGAATTTTGTACTTATAACTTAAGTTCCATTGTTCTTGCTGTAGTGCAGTCAATGGTATTGCCATAATACAATTAATTCTGTAAGTCATCATACTGAGTCCAGCCTGAAAATTCTGATAAGAGCTTTGCTACACAAAATCAATGCAGCGTAGATTAAATGCATTAAAAACAAACAAAGCTGTTTTAATGATAGATCACAAGCTTTCATTTAGAAATTATTGTGTTTTGAAAGCATCTGTTATGGTTATGCACAGATTCATGTTTATATTGCAAACTAACCAGGTCAATATTTTTATCAATACCTTTGAAATAATTAATAAAATATTTACTGGTAAATTTTATATAAATATTGGAGGAGAAGTATATAAAGAAGAGGGTCGTTTAGTTATATAAGCATGTTTGATCACGTACTGAAGTAAGCTCATCTGAACAAACTGCATTTTAAATAGAGCTTTGATGTGATTAGCGATTCCATGTTTAAAAGGACTAAAAATTCAATCTTTGTAATATAATTTTATTCTGATTCAGAACAAAGTCAAGATATTTCAAAGCTTCCAGCAAAAGTTAATTGTCACTGCCTTCCCGGTTCCAAGAAACTATTGACTGCCTCAGAACCAGCAACACAAATAGCAGCTCTAGCTGTGCTGGAAGTGAAGCTAAGAACCAGAAATTTCAAAGCTTTTGACATCCTCCCCTTCTGAGAACTTTCAAAAAGATGTACTGGAAGCCTGATCTCCTCAATGGCCTGCCAAGTTGAGGAACCAGGCAGAGGTGTTAAGAATTCCTGAAATATATCAGGGATTTTGTCAACATCATAGTCTTGCATAAGGTTTCAGTATTGATCAAATGACAAACTCCAACAGAAGACTCTTTTTTGAAATGTTAATGAAGACCGATGCAAGGCCAGACATCAAGGGAGGGATTCATCTAACAAATTTAGTCATCCATAATATGGGCATCTGCCTATGTGTGTAGGTATCTAGATTCCATTTGTGATCAGTGGGAAGATGTGACCAGATGAATCGTATCAATCAGACATTTCCATAGTGTGATTTAGATGTTTAAGACACACATCTGGCATCATGCAGGTGGACATGAATCATGGACAAAAGCTTATATTTTAAAAAGCACTGATATATGATAAAATTAAAATGGTTAAGGTTCCTAAGCAATGACTACAAGTTATGTATGAGGTGGTCTAACAGAGAAATGAGAGTTCTTGAGTGCACTAAGGTGGAATTTCTTAGAAGAACAAATTGCAGTTAATAACTTTGAATGGCATTATGGAAATCAAAAGCTAGTTACTATGGTCTCTTCTGTTCTGGAGTGCTTGTCTCAAAAGGATGTTGCAAAATAGGATTGAGTTCAGAAAAGAAATGCATCAGTATTTTAAGGTTTGCACTGTTAAGGTAGATTCATGTCACTTGATGTGATATTGGACCTTAATGTGACAGTCCTATGTAAAAGAGGTTCAGTGAGAGTTTCTGGAAACTGGAAGTTTCTGTATCTGTTTATTGACTATAGAAGGTTCGGTGTGCTTACCTCAGACATTAAAGCTTTTATTGCAAACATCCCAATTATGGAATAAATACTATACTATTTGGCTATTAATACTGATTTTTGTCTACAATTGTCTGTTATCAATCTCAGACCATAGTTAATATATGTGATTTTACCAGCATTGAGGCTATAACTATTAACAAAGAGATAAACAAAAAGACTGTATAAAGCTTGTGAGCTTTTCCCTGTCAATTTGTCTGTGTGACTATAACAATAAAATATGGTTAAATATTAATATTAAATCACCAGAAGTGACTTGATAGAGAATTGTAGATCAAACCAAACAATACAATCAACCAAATTAACAATGCACAGTATTATATCAAAACAAAGGAAACATAAGTTTAATTTATTTAGTCTGATTTAAGAAGAGGTAATTAAGGGAGTTATTGTTTTAAATACATATATATTATATTAAATATGGATTAAATACTTCGCTGATATTTTTTGCTGCCAAGCAGCTAAATAACTGCTTTTTGTTTGGCAGATGTTCCCTCTTGAATTTATTGTCAGCTGGTCTAAGACACAGTCTTCAGTGTCAAATATAACAACTTCTTCCTTTCTCTTTAACCTTGGGTATTTGAGTCTCTGGTCTTTTTCTTAGGTTTATTAAACAGGAGGTCATTATCCCTGAGACCACGAAGTTCATAGTTAGATTCAGCAATGTAATATATAATAAGTCTGCCTAGATAATTTTCTCCTGCACGCTATGCCTTCCATGCCAACTCTAGAAGTGTTTTCTCATTTTGTTTTACAAAATCTAACATTCTATCCTGTATCTTGTCTTCTTCTTTGTCAACTTGTATGTGAAAAGAACTGAAACCTAGCAGCTGTATTACTTATTCTTCTTTAAAAACATTAGGCTGGATCTTTGAAGCAACAGGATTCATGTGTTTTGTTGAGCTTTACTTTCACACCTTCTCTTTTTCAGTGTGAAAATTAGATTATTAACAGATTAAAGTTACCATGAAAGAGTCGCTCTGACTGTTCTTTTTCCATGGAATGACTAGGGTTTATGTTAATAAAAATATACACATTTATTATCAATGATTGGATGCATCAGTTTACCCTTTTTGAAAAGAGATTTACTTGGTAATTCTGGGAGTGGAGAAAGACATTGAAGTTAATTGCATGAAAATCTCTCTACTTGAGAATTAGAGAGATGTTATAATCCTTTGACTATAGCAAATTAAATGTCACCTTCCAGAAACTGTAGGGCTCCATGCTGTTAGATTAGTTGTAATTTATTAGTATTTAGAAAAACTACTAATCAGAATATGATGAATTGTAACTTAAGTGTATGTGAGGATGCTAATGCATGATTTGATTGCTTTTGGTAGTAATCCCTCCTTTTTATTATAAGTGGATTTCATATTTGAATAGGCATTTCAATTGCAAAAAAATCATCAACAGTAGTTTCTTATCCTTGTCTTCCATCCCTTCTGCACCTTCCTTTCACATTTACTTACTGTAAGTAGAGATAACCCTAACAGAACATACCAATATGCAGTAGACAGGTTCCTAGGAGGCTTTTTATTTGCACAGCATGAAAAGACTTAGAATCATTTCAATCCTACTCTGGAGATATGAAAGTGTGGATAACTTGTGGCAGGATTTGAGGCGCTCAGAGCATTTTTTGCCATCTCTGCCAATCTGTTCTAAATATGAAATATTAATCAAGAATAATTTGTTCCAAGCCAAACCCCAGAATTCTGCAATGTTGGTGGTCTATCACTTGAACAAAATATTTATTAGCTGCCCACTTCTGCCATCTTTTGTCAGCAGTATTTGAGTACTTTTTTCTTAACCTACACTTTCCAAATAACATTATTACAATAACACATTAGTGTCCTCTAATTCAACAAAAAATACTGCAAATTCCTCATTCTCTTCCATTCTACCTAAAATAATATTTTTATTATATTTTTTTGCTACAGTTGGTCTTTATCATATACTGCAGTATTGTATATAGTCACTCAACACGACCTGTCATCCACTGTCCTCTGTTTTACATTGCTCTGAAGAGTTTACAAGTGAAGGCAAGAGACAACCACAGTCACCACAAAGAGGTCTAGCAATGGAAGGCAATAACAACATGGTACTGTTCTGTATGACAAAACACTACAGGGTTTTCTGTAGTGTAGACATCTATACCCGAACTGGTCACCCAAGATCCTTTCATAGTAAAAAAAAGAGAAAAAAAACCTGTTAGAACATGACTCATGTTGTCCTAAGGTAGACATTAAAAACAGATCAAAGTAATTACATGGTAATTTTTTTTCTCCATTGATTATAAAGAAAATTTAGGGTAACTATCTCAGATCTAAACATCAATAGTTGACTGATACTAAATCCTATCACTTCTATTCAATCATTGACAAGCCTATCAGAGACTACCTAAGAAATGTTTTAAGGAAGACATTGAATAGACAATAATCTGGCTTTGTGGAAAGTTACAGACATATCTAATTGCTGCATGGAAGACAGCACCAATGGTTTGGGCTGAAATATTCCTAAAAGAATGATGAAACCCAGGACAGAGCTAGAAAGTGTTTTTATTGTTTCAGGATGGGGAGACAAACAACTGAGAAATGTCATGCCTAATGTTGAAAACATTAGACTAGCTGTTTAAGGAAAAGAATGATGGAGTATAGATAAGGAAAAGTTTGCTAAAAGCTTTGTGGAAAACCATTTGTATGATATGCAAGGCACAGAAGACAGATCTGATGAAAGAACCTTCACACATCACAAAATAAAGTATATTCTTGTCCTGGTTTCAGCTGGAATAAAGTTAATTTGCTTTCTAGTGGTTGCTGTGTTTTCAGATTTGGCATGAAAGAAACGTCAATAATGCATATTGTTTTAGTTGTTACTAAGTGGTGTTTATATTATTCAAGGAATTTTTTCAGCTTCCCATAAACGTTAAGAAGGAGCATAGGCAGAACAAGGGAATGACAAATGGAATATTCCTTGCCATAGACATCATGCTCAGTAAATAAACGGGGGTTGGCTGGGGGATGGGAATCAACAGTCACTGCTCTGGTTGGCCTGTGGAACCAATTCACCAGGCAGTGAGAGCGACTTGTGTCTTGTGTATAATTTTACCATTCTTATTATTGTTATTTTCCTTTTCCATTACTGTTCTATTAGACTGTCTTTATCGCAACCCACGAGGGTTTTTTTACCCTGTCCCCTCCTTTTCTCTCTCTTCTCCCTACCCCTCTCAGGTAGGAAGGAGGATTGAGCAAGTGGCGGCATGATTCCAGTTGCTAGCTGGGGTTAAATCACAACAAGTACACATACACACACACACAACCCTCAAAAAATCAACACTTGCCACCCCCCCCCAAAAAAAAACAACCCCCAAATTAATGAGAAAATGGAAGTGAAACCAGGGTATTAAAAAAACGCAAACATTCAAAAACTTTTAGCATCAATTCGATTCTTACTGGAGAGGTATCTAACAATCATCATAATCTAAGGAAAACTGAGTGGTTGAGGGGAAGAAAGCCTCTGAAGAAAGACAACAGGTTTGAGAAGGAAAGAAGGTGTGAAACTTCCGTAACAGTTGTCAGAGGCCTGGAATTTATCTCCTCTAGTTTTACACCTGAGCTAATCAAATTAGAATCCTTACATAGGGATGCAGTGGAAGCAAACTGGCAGCTTTATTTGTCTGATCTACTTAAGATGTATGGGATAAGTTCTGTTATAGGTCTGACAATTTTTCCTAATGACTAACAGCATAGAAAACCACATGGCAGACATCAGAATTTAAACAAGTTGTAAACAGTTCATTGAGGAAGAGACATGAAAGAAAATGATAGATGTATAATACAAATGCCTTATAAAACCAGTAAGATGTTCGTAATTCTCTCTCTACTGGAAGCAGTTTGGTGGGTAAGTACCACTCTTTGTAAAGCTAACAGGATCACAAATGTATAAGATCAAAACTGGAACATTTTTTGATGAAATACTATCCCTCTTCTTTGATACTACCCTCTCATAAATATAAATGGAAAAAAATGAAACAAACAAAAAACTTTCAGCAGGAAGGTTCGGTTTGGTTGTGTGGTTTGTTTGTTTTTGTTTTTTTTTTCTAATTTCCTAAATCTAGATTGCTATTTTTCTCTGATCTTTCTTTTGGGGCTTTTGTGTTTCTTGGTACTGATTGTAAGGGGACTTTGTGGTATATATATCAACTACTTTTCCTGTAACATTTAAGAAAAAAAGCAACCCTCTGGAGCTCTACTAGGAAATTGTTATAAATCATTTGAAGAAAGGAGAAATGCTTCGAATAAGGAAAGACATTTGTTAAAACTTCGGGATTTGATAAGTCATAAAAGAAAAGCATATTCAGGCTCAGGGAGTTATTAGAAGATCTAAGAAATCATGCTGGCAAAACTTCTGTAGCTGTATTAATCACCATACTTCAGCAGAAAAGACATGGAATAAGATAAAAAGAATAAATGAGAAAAGGGCCAAATCTTTTGCAATGCCTACTTTAATTAAGGGTGAAACTACTTTTGATTCGCATATACAAAAAGCTAACATGCTAGGTGGGATCTCTGCTAATATTGATGATAAGTATAGATTTATTTTATCTGCATCAGAAGAGCTTTTCTTACACTATTTTTTTTTAATTCAGATTTTTTCTATTTTTCCTTTTGAAATATGTAATTACTTTTTGGAGGGCTGATATGAGACTCATAGCAGTATAGTACAGGTTTTCTGGTTAATTAATTTGGGTTATTTACCTCTAGTAATACGATTCATGAACTTAATCATAATTGTTTGAAGACATAAAAAAGGAAATTTTAACTTCTTTGGACATTTTCCGAACTGAACTATTTGTTGGGTTGTTGGTTTTCTGGTGGTTTGTTATTGTTTTTTTTCCCCGCCTTAAGAAAATGGCACATATTTAAACATGGAATAATATTTTCTATATAATTAAATCAGGTTCTGTTTCCTATGATACAAATTGTCTGTTACACATAGGTTGGTTAAAAGCAGAAACAGTTGATGGGTTTTTATAGTATTTTCTAAGTTCCTTTTAAATTCTCTGAGTTTCCTCAAGAAAAGTTTGTCTGCTTTGGTAGGATTCATCTATCCTTTTTCAGAAAGGCACCCATATGTGTGTGTTTATCATGCAGCTGTTATGATATACAAAAATTAGTTAGAAGTCAGGATCCTGACTTTTCAAGCTACTTGAATGTTATGCAGCACTAGGTTAGGGTTTCATAGGAAAAAGATGATCTTGATTCCTCCTTCTCAGAAAGTGTTTGTGCTTTCATTTTTTTGTATAACCTTGCTGTTAACTGAGGCCCCAGGGAACCTGAAAGCTAATCCCTGTGAGCAGAGGAGGCTGGACAGCGTTGTGATTGCCTTTCCACCTTCACCTGATCAACTGCTATACCTGTGGAAGATCACCAGGATATATATTACTGTTAAGCCAAGACATCACAGAAGTCCTGAATTCCTTCTCACAAATTGTCAAGGTAAAGTGTAAAAAGCATGCCATACAATGTTTCTTGCTTAATATATTTTTGTCATTCTTATTCTCTTAAGCAATCCTCTGAGTATCCTTCTTACTGATTCAGAGTAGGATGCAGCCATGATGTGGGTAAAGGCTTCATATAGTTGCTCAGCTGCTTCTCTGGCAAATGAACTAAATTATGCTTCTTGATGGGCTGTGGAAAAGCGAGAGGAATGCATTCCTCTCCCCTGCCCTCCCCTTTGGCAAATCTGTTATTTTAATTGTATGTGAATTTACATCAGCTATGTTTCAGATAAATACTTCAAGATTTAAGTGTCTGTGGTTATGCACAACTAAAACTGCATAATGATGACTGCTTGGGAGACAAATTTTCTGTCCTAGGGGAAAATCCAATCATTTCAAATTTGATACCATTCCAAGTCTGATGGAAAATTTAAATGCTGACATTTCCAGTAATATCTAAATTTTAGAACTACAAAATTCACAGCATGGCTAAGGTTGAACAGTGGCTAAGAAGGTGTCTAGTCCAACCCCTTGCAGAAAAGGGTCAGATAGAGCAGGGTTGCTGTTGGTTGTGTACAGTCCAGGTTTTGAATACCTCCAAGAATGGGACTCCACAACCCTCTCTGGTCAACCTGTTCCAGTACTCAGTACACCCTCACAGTAAAACAGTTGTTCCTGATGTTCAGAGGGGAACCTCCTGTGTTTTAGTTTGTGCCCATTGCTTGGCACAAAGACAAACCTTTGTTTGTCACTGGGCACCATCACAGGCTCCCAGAGAGATTGTGGAGTTCGCCCACACTGGAGACATTCTAAAACCCACCTGGACGCCGTCCTGTGAAACTGCTGTAGGGTGACCCTGCTGTGGCAGGGGGGTTGGACCTAGATGATCTCCAGAGGTCCCTTCCAACCCTGACCATTCTGTGATTCTGTGAGAAGAATCTGGCTCCATCTTCTCTGTTGCCTTCATTCAGGCATTTATACACTTTGGTAAGATCAGGCCTCAGCCTTCTCATCTCCAGGCCGAACAATCCAGCTCTCTCAGCCTTTCCTCATAGGACCAGATCCCCCAGTCCTTAATCATCTTAATGGCTTTTGCTGGGACTCTCTCTCCATTAAATCCATGTCTCTCATACTGGGGAACCCCAGAATTGGACAGAGCAGCTCCAGACGTGTCTCACCAGTGTTGAGGTAAGGGGTAAGGATCACGTCCCTCAACTGCTGGGCAATGCACCTCCTAATGCAGCCCAGGGTACTGTTGTGCTGCCCTTTGCTGCAAGTGCACATCTCTCACTCATGATCAGCTTGCTGTCCACCACGACCCCCAGGTCCTTATCTTGTAGAGCTCCTTTCCAGCCAGTCAGCTCCCAGTCCGTACTGGTGCCCGGGGTTATTCCTCCTCAGGTGCAGGATGTGACATTACCCTGCCTGAACTTTGCAAGATTCTGGTCTGCTCCGTTCTCCAGCTGGTCAAGGCCTGTCTGTCAAGGCAGCAAAACCATCTGGTGTATCAACCACTCTTCCCAGTTTTGTTAAATCTGCTGAGGGTGCACACAGACACATCATCCAAATCGTTAATGAAGATGTTAAACAATGTTAAACATTACCCCAGTAATGAACCTGGTGGTACATCATTAGTGTACTGCGGACTCAGTCCTGCTGCTGATTACAAAATTTCCATGCCAGCAATTCAGTTTTTAATCTACCTCACCATCTCTTTGTCTAGCCTGTATTAATAAAGTACAGGCTAAAGTTTATCTATCTTTCTATCTATTTATTTAATAGATAAAATTTATCTATGACAATGTTACTGGAGATGATGTCAAAAACGTTGTTAAAGTCAAGACAAACAATATCCACTGCTCTACTCTCATCCACCAAACCAATTATCTCATCACAGAAAGCTATCCAGGTTGATTAAGCAAGATTTCCCCCTTTGTAAATCTATGCTGATGACTCCCAGTCACCTTCCTGTCCTTCATGGGTCTGGAAATTATTTCCAGGAGGATTTTCCTCCATCACATTCCCAGGGACTGAGGTGAGGCTGACAGGGCTGTAGAATCCCTGAATCTTCCTTCTTTGCCTTCTTGAAGGTAGGGACAAACATTCTTTTTCTTCTTGTCCTCAGCAATCTCTCCCAATTACCATGACCTTTCATAGATAATTGAGAGTGGTCTCTCAGTGACATCAGTCAGCTCCCTCAGCACTTGTGAGTGCACCCTGTCAGGTCCCTTGGACTTAAGTCTGTCCAGTTTTTTAAATGTTCCCTAATCAGATCCTTCTCCACTGAGGGGTAAGTGTTCCTTGCTTCAGACTTTCTCACTGATCTCAGATATAGAATCATAGAATGGTTAGAGTTGGAAAGGACTTTAAAGATCATCTAGTTCCAACAACCCCTGCCATGGGGCAGGGACACCTCCCACTAGACCAGGCTGCTCAAAGCCCCATCCAACCTGGCCGTTGAACACTTCCAGGGATGGGTCTTACCAGTAAAGGACTGAGTTGAGGAAGAGGAACATATTTTAAATGTTCTTTCTCTTTTTTGTTTGTTGTCTTCCTTTAGACTTACAGTAGTTTCAGAGAGATCCCTCCAGGAGGGGAGGGGGACCAGAAAAGGGAAATTCCTGCTTTCCTGGGGACAAACTGCTCCTTTCTGAGTGGAGAAGGGAGAAAGGTTGCAACACATCAAGGCTTCACAGATCAGATGGAAACTGATGCAGTCCCATCAACAGAGTGTTTCTTTGCACACCCTGGGTCTGACAAAAAGAGAAACTTCGTAGGGATCAGATTGTGCAGACATCCAGTGAAAATTCGTTTTAAAAAAATTATTTATTTTTAAGCCCCTCTGATGAACAACTGAAATAGAATCAATGACTTTCTTATCACTAAATGATTCTTAAATCCTCTGCCTTTCCATCTATAAATATATACTATAATCAAGGAGGTAATTAATCCAAGGTACCCGTGAAGCTGTTCTTGCAGCTCTGTACAGACAAATAACCTATTTCCAGAAACAACTATAAATAAATGATCATTTTATAGTAAGTAGGTCAAATTTGTAAGGATAATTAGGCATAAAAGACATACAGACAGACGCCTTCTGCAAGGCAATTTTTCAGCATTCTTGAAAATCCATCTGGATCCCTAACTACATCTCAGGTCACCATGACTACATTTAAATCCTTTGAAAGCCTGGGTCCTATGCACTTAACAACTCTCAGAGGGGCAACCTCTCTCTAAGGGGTCTAAGCATCTTCATATTGTGCAATGCATAGGAAAATACAAGCACAGTGAGATAATAATTGAGCTCATCAAAGACTTGGATTGCCCTTTGGACACTCTGACTTTTTTCCTTTAGCATTTTTTCCCTTAGAGCAACTATGATCCCAGCACAGGTGCTGAGAACATTTGTGATGTCCAGGCCCATGGGACCTTTGCAAGGCAAAATCAACATTACTTGGAGGGTAAAAATATTTACAGTCTGCACAAAGAAGCAGATCAGCAGGCAATATACACCAGGGAGGGCAATGGAGTATTGCACTTGACTCTGGCTATCTGTACAGGCAAGTTCAATACAGCACGGAAATACATAACCTGTCTCAAACAATAGAATTAATCTAGCTAGAGAAGTGAAATTACCAGATTAGTTCATTTACCATACTATAGATTAACATGTCTTCACACCTTCATAAAGTTGTTTGGTGGCTTGGCTTCATCCTCAGCGTAAAACAGCAATGATACTTTACAATCTACAAAAATGAACACATAAGACACTAAATAAAAAGTTAGTTCTTTGTCAGATGCAAAACAGTTTCAACATAATGATTGGGCTACCTGCAATATTAAAGAAGTATCATTAAAATCAGGCTGTTTCCTGTATGGGAGGTATTACATGCTATGTAAAACCCTGTTTCTCCTCCCTTTCGTATGAAGTCATTGAAGCCTAAACATAGAAGTAAACAAGCTACTTGGCACCAGTGAAACATGTCTCACAAAAGTTGCTTTATGTGTTTGAACACTTTGAAACTACTGGTCTGACGAATTTAATATGCCCAGGACTCTAAAGCAAGAATTTGTCCTTTAACAGTCATGGACCTTTTTATAAAAATTCATTTTATTTGTTACTATTAAGAGCTTGCCAAGCCCATTTCAATAAGAACTTCATCAATTGTATCTCAGCTTTACACAGTCTCTTTTTATTCTGAAATGTAGACCTTGGCATATGTAAGCAGATATGGTTTTGAAGATTTGCCAGCCCTCATATCATAAGCGTAACACTTATATTTCCTTTTGTAGAAGGAAATGGTTTATACAAAACGACAGTTGTGAAATCTGCAGGTTACTAACAGCTTGGTAAATCTGACTGAAAGAACATCTTTAGTCTACCAGTAGTAAACCTCAGCAGTCCAGCAGGAGAAGGCTTATCTGCGCCAGCTTTAGAAACAGGGAAAGTGATTTATTTCACCTCAGGTCAAGAATTTAAGGGTATATAATCCTAAAATTTTACTCTACCTCCTATCCAAATGCATAAATGCACATGCTGCATCCTGCTATCTACTTCAACCCTACCATCTCTCTTTGCACTGCACTGTGGGACGCAATGCTGGTTATCTTGGAAGCCAGAGGACTGTGAAAGGACACACTGTGAAGGCTGTAAAAGAAGTTCATATATTTGTGTGTTGATGTGGAACAAAGGGGCACAGAATAACAGAAACCTGCCTGCATCTGAAATGAAACACTTCTCTAAATTATTAGATTTGGTTAATTCAGATTACACAGCACTACAGCTAGAGCTCAAAAACTTACTCAAATTTTCACTACACTGCTTCTGATTGTGTCATATAATTTGTCATTGGGATTTCACAATAATCAGGTAAAAATAAAAACATGCCTAGAAATGAGTTTTGTTAATACTATCTGAAACAAAAATTCTACAGCATACCAGTATGCTTTCTGAATGTGACTTTCTTAGGTGGTTCAATCTATCTGCACTGGTTTTCCCCCCAAATTAAAGGAGCCTTGTCTGGCTTCTGTTCAAGTGAGCACACTGGGATATCTCTGTGTACCCTGGAAAAGTGATCTCATTGACCTGGTACCAAAACCACAAGTAGTCCTGCAGGGTAACTACAAGGTGATTCCCCTGAGCTGCATTTATGCAAATTCTAGTAATGCGACAGACTGTGCAATGGAACACAAGAGGAGTAGTGGCATGGGAACAGTGCTGCAGCCTTATCCCAAATTCCTCCCTCCACATCATCAGTCCTGAATGAAGGCAGAATTTTCTGTTACAATGAACTGATTTTACCCACTGACAGCTTAAGAATTAAGAAAAAGTGTCAATACAAAAATTAAGGGCAATGTCATTAGTTGTTGGTACAAACTGTAGTTCTTAACTGGAGACTGAATCTCATACATCGGATTCATCACGTTGGGAATACACAACAAAGGTTCCTTTAAGTATTTACCAGTAAAATGGCATTAACTGATTTTGATTTCATAAAAGCCAGTAGAGAAAAATAAACAAACAAAAAAAGCCACAACAGGAGTGTTTGCAAAGACTGAAGTTGTAGGCATGGACGAATTTCTTTCGCTCAGTGAAGAAAGGCCAATTGAACCAAAATGCCATTTTAGTCAGGATAAAAACTACTCACTAATTAATCTCATATGAATTCGGAGGATAACTTGGATGGGAGAAAAAAAAGGGACTACTGGCACTACTTGAGATAAAAATTTTTAATCTTTCTCCTTTAGAAAAAAATCATGTTTCTGTTTTAAACAATGTCAAAATAATAATTTGCTTAATAAGGAAAGGATGCAGGATTAAAAAAACATTTTTTATAATCTAAGTGGCAATGTTTCTGTTTCACTAAGAAATAAAACTGGAGCTTGAATCAAGGTGAAACAGACTGAAAGCCTCTGAAAGGGCAAGCTATAAACCAAGGGGATGATAGGTTTCAAAGATTTTTTTAGTAAATAGTAGTCAAGGGTCAAAATGCATCATATGTGCAAATCCCAGTGGAGTCAATGTGTTGTGACTGACAGTCATACACCACTGACAGCTTCAGACACACAACAGCTCAAGTCAGTCCTCTAATTTAAATCAGATTCTGCAGAGGAGAGGGGATCCAAATGAATGAGTACAAAGGGAAGACGAATACACATTTGGGGATCACAGACGCTCAGCGCTTTGTCTTTTAAAACATTTTTAATATTTCAGCCACGCACATGGCAGAAATAGTCTCTGTTCCGTGGGACTTTTAATCTTTGCCATCATTGCTGAACTTCAAGTACTAATAACTACAATTCTGCTTCCCTCATTTTGTTGTTCTCTGCTGTATCAGTGCAAATCTCTGCTCTCTTCATCAATATCCATCATTGTCCAGCTTTTGCTATCATGTTTTCCACAGGAAGACTGTAAGGCTGTTCCTGTTTTACACAAAATTAGTGACAAATGTGTGTTTATACAAGACTGTAGGAACGAGTGAAAATGAGTGAGGTGGAAAATTCATAATGTCTTTGGAAAAGTCCTTCAGATCAATCTTTTTCCTGTTTCTATTGCCAGTTTTAGCTATGGTAAAAACTAGAAAGGAAATAACCTTACAAAGACAATCTTGCGTTTAATTCTGTTTTACACTAGGATGTCCAGCATTTCTTTACCAGTTCCTAGAAGTGGGAGATTAATGAGGAAAATTGTGAGGATGAGGAAAAATAGTGGAGTGATGTCAAATGCCTACTGAAATGCTTGTGTTCCATCTATGCTAAACACTTACAGAAACCAGGACCAAGTTGTAGATGAGTGCAGCTAAATGGATTGCCTAGAAATTGCTGAAAAAAATGATGGAATTAAATGTATGATTTTAGATTTCTTTTTTTCGCAGATCAAAAATGAATTTTTATGTCTTCTTACACATACATACACACATACACATAAGCTTTTCTGACATTTATACTCAGAGAAATGAGAGTTTTAATAAGTAAGTACTCAATTTCATACCAGTTGCTATTGAAGAGGTGCCTTAGCCAGATAAACTAAGAGTTATTTTGTGTTAAACTAAAAAGGTAGAGACTAATGAAAGTAAAAATTTTGCCTTAATTCTGGCCAGGGAATTAAACAAATGTCTTCTGTATATGACTACATAAGTTTAAAGAGGGCCTTTGGAAAAAGGGACCACAGATTAATATACAAATACTTGCTCTGCCCAATCAGATAAAACTAATGCACTTCGTTTTATTGTGGTCAATACCTTTAAATCACTTAAGCACAAGCTTGACTTGTGAGATTTGAGAAATTCAATTAACTAATGCCAGTAAATTGATAAAGTTTCACTAAAAATTATATAAGCAAGAAAAATATTCCTAGTGCACTACACTTAGTAAATGTCATACAAAAGGGAGTGAGAAGCACTGGACAGATTGCAGAGAAGGTGACTTCTAAAGGACTCTGGTGAGAAGCTTTGCAGATACAGTTATTTGGGGAAATAAATTGGCTGCATGGGAAATGACTAAAACGTCAATTAAACAGGCAATGTCACAAGGTCCTTTTGTGATCACATAAGGTGAAGTTATTTAAAAAAAGGTAAAGAGCTTCAGAAAATCTTCATTTCTGCTCCTAGACAAAATTCCTTTTTTCTTTTTTCAAAAGCCTAAACATTTCTCAACTGATAAGTGGTGTATTAAAACTCTGGGTTATGCTATCACAGAAAAAGAGATTGATAGAGTATCAAAAAGGTAGCAAAAAAAATTGATTACTGTAATATTATGAGATAGGCTACTTAAGTAAAAGATGAAGTACATGTCATCTTTTGTAACCTGAAGAACAAATATTAAATGGAACAACCACATTTTGTATCCAGTACAACTTACTGAAAAGGAAAAAAATAAAATGGATGCAAGCTTTTGCTTATTCAGATGCACTCAAACTTTGTTTTGGCATGTTCAGAGATAAAAAGCAAGGCTGACGTTTTTGCAGTCATTCTCTCTGAAAACAGAGCATGTTTACTGTGAACAGATTGACATTGTTTGCTGACTTCTGTAATGCTGTTCTTGCTCGAGAAAGGAGCAAACATAAAAGGAAAGTGGAATTGTGTTTTGGTTCAGAGAAGTGGATTAGTGCTCTGTGTAAATATGATGCAGTGTTTGTTTAAAGGATTTCTGCTCTATAAACACATGAGGCTAAATCCTGATCCTATTGAAGGCAATGGCATATTTCTCCCTTGACTTCAATAGAACCAAAGATTGGCCCAGTACATTTTAATACTGTAAAATTTCTCACTTCAAGAGAAAACTTGATTGGAATGACTATTTTCACAACTCAACTCTTCTATATCCCAAAATCATTGATATGATGAGTGTGTGTGAGCTCCCCATGAAAACACTGTATAGACTTTTCCTCTGAAGAAACAAATAACCCAAGTCTGAATCCACAGTATTTCTTCTCAGTGTTTACTCAGTAGATTAGTATCATCCTATCAATAACAGATGCACAGCCTTTCTGATTTTTTTCCTAAATAGAATCAGCTGGTGACATATACTAACTTTTTTAAAGACCAGGCAGCAAAATTACAGCTTCCACTATAACATATTTTTTCCATTATTTATTTACTTATTTTCTTATATAATTTTCTAATGATTAGAGAAAGAAAGAGAGAAACAAAAAAAAAGCATACAAAAAGATTCCATATTTTATTATCTGAGGAATCCATTCTTGACCTCCTTCTTTAACTGCGAATAACACAAAATGATTCTCTGTCCTTGGCAAATTTTGTCTCATTACAGCATTTTTTAGAACATTTTGGTTTTTCTAACACTCTTTTATTTCTATTCAGTGTTTTTTTTAATTAATCAGTCCTGCTATGTCAATAGTGGCTTTACTTCATATCTGGTGACTGCTAGCATCCCTTTTCAATCTTCTGTAATGGACTTTCTCAGAAGGTTTTTTCAAGCCCAGATAAATGTCAGCTTGTTCTCCTTTATCTCTGTTATTTGCCATCCTGTTCTGAAATGCAGCAGCACAGTCCAGAGTCATGTCACTCATTGTGTTTTATAACATTGGCTTGCAATCTCTTAACATATGTTCTGCCACATCATATTTGATGAGGTCTATGATTCCTGTGAGGAAACAGAAGTTAGTACACTTTATGGAGATACAGCAACACAGCTGTCCAGATTCATTATGTTTAGGTTAATATAAGTAAGTGGTCCTTATTTATATAGGTTCATGGCTATTTAGGTTTTCTGACAATTGGTGAAGTCAAGTCTTTAGTAAGTCTTTAGTCAAAACTATATTCTTCAACTGTTAAAGAATTAATTACAGTTCTAGGAACATACAGGGTAGTATATTTTAGTAAACAGTTACTCAAAATCCTGATTTGTCATAATTAGACATGGTCATTCATAAAGTTACCACCTATTTCCATAAGGTAAACCATACAAATTCTCAGAGATTTTAGCATTAATATGTAGCAAAAACAATAAAGTCAGCTGCATAAAAGAAATCCATTTCTCACTTGTAACAGGCCTCTAGATTCAAATTATCATAGTTTAGACACCCAAAAATATAATAACGAACTGAGACAAGAACAGACTACAAACCTAGCTGCTGTTCCAAACATATACTACCAACAGTCAGAGAGACATGATCTCAGTTGTTATCCTGGACTTTGCTGAAGGCCTCAGGCCCTTCCCTAGGGTTGTCTTCCACATCTTGAATTCATGAATGCTATGTCAAGAAAGCATATAAAACTAAAGCATATCTCACATAGTTTAGCCTTGGAAGATAAAAGGGTGGTTTTTTTTTTTTTATGGTAGTATCGTGAAAGTATTTCACAAAACGAAATTCCAATATATAGAATTTTGCAACTTAGAGTACATTAGCTACAACATTAGTTGCATAAAATTCACATTAGTTGCATCATTAGTTCTATGAAATTCACCCATATCTTGTGAGGAACAAATTCATCCCAAAATTACTCTACCAGGCAGGTCCAGGTAGGCAATGGAATTCTGCTATTCACACACAAACATCTCAGGATCTTTTTGTGGTCCAGACTAGCTGGAACCTTAGAGAAAATGTCCCTAGCAGACATTTTTATGCATAGCTTTAGGGAAAATGATTCAGCTTTCACTTATTTCTGTGTGTCACCAGGTCTTACATATGTTCAGGCATGCAGTATTTGGAAGTATTTAGAAGCAATCCAGAATATATGTTATGAAGCACCATGAAGAGTTAACTTCAGAGGAGGAGGGAGAAAGAAAGGGAAAGAAGTGCAGCATTATGGATGCAAGAACTGTTTCACAGAGAATCCCGATTACCGATAAAGCATTTTAGGCTTTAAAGACTATAAAGAACAGTCAGAAGAAGAATACAAATACAAAAGGGATGTAAAAATCAAGTGCCAAAAACGGGTACCCAAGGTACCCATTTCTAAGATGGGAGCTCTGAGTACCCAAGCAAATCTGGGAGTACAAGAAATAGAAGCATAAGGCTTGCAGAAAATTTTAGTAATGATAATTGCTCGTCCAATTTAGTGTGTTCAGAAGCATAAAACAAAGGTGGTCGAAGTGACACCAGTACATCAATATCAGTGGGAGGAGAAGGCGGTCATGGGGGCAGAGCGGGTCCTGGGAAAAGAAGCACCCACCAGGACTTCATTGCCGAACCAACAGCAGCACCCTGCGTGGCTGAAGTCTAGCAGCAATTGCCTTGAACTTCCTTGATCCAGATCTTTTTTCTCTCTCTCTTTTAAGCTGTGTTTTATTGCTCAACATCTTTGCACAGTGTGGGTGATGATTAATGTTACTTTGAGCAGAGATATTTGGCATACATGTGCCATGTGAGATCCACAGAGGCGTTTGGCACTGCAGAGTCACTGTGGCTCTGTGGGACGTGGTTCTGCCCCATAGGCCCTGGGGAGCATGAGGGTGGCTCTACCTTCCTGTGCGCACAGCCTAGCTCAGGGGAAAGCAGACGCTGAGGCTTCTACTTCACCCCATCCCTTTTTGGCTCCAGCGAATAAAGAGAGAAGAGTTTAGGTACTCCCTAGAGACATGGATTACCCTCCTATCTGGATTCATAGAGGCCACACAGTAGTAAAAAGGCTCTTCCTCCATACTTTTAATGAACTGAAAAAAACACTACCACCACTTATTTCTTTGTGACTTCAGCAGTGCCGAGCAGAAGTGATTCCATCTAGTTGGAATGAAATATGTCAGTAATGGGAATAAACGGCACAGCTGAGAGACATCTTGCTGCAAAGATCAGTTCAATCCTCCTAGCTCACCCTTACTTTCTAAAGAACTAGAAACCATGAAGGTTGGTAGTGGGAGCAAAGATGAACCTTGGTGGAGAGATTTTCAAACTTATAAAGATGTTTTATTGCCCAGTTTCTATAAACAGGAGCCATTTCTATATCTTTCAAAATATTACCTAGTATGACATAAGCCCATGTTCAGGGAGTCAGAGTCTTTGACCATATTACATCTGTTATATGCTAAGGAATACAATTAAGAAACATTTCATGAAAATGTTATGACACAGATATAGGAAATTGTGACAACAGTTTCAATAGAATACTTTGATTTTTTTTTAACATGGACTCCTCCACAGCAGCTGTTGTAGGAGACTTTAACCTGAAAATAGCCACAACTTAAATTAGACTTGCACGGAAGAGGCCATTGCTGTATTAGCAGCTTCCCATGGTATAGGAAAGTTCAAGTGTGACAGATTCAATGTTACACAGTTATTCACATTCTCAAGGAAAATCTAAGTGACATTTTTGGTCATGAGAACACTTTGGTAAGCATAGAAAACAGGCATTTCTAGACTCCAGCAAGTTAAAAGGCTGAAGAAAGAAATTGGAAATATCCAAGTATATTGCCATATCTCTTAGCAAAAAAAATAAACAAGCATATTTTAAAATCTTTCCATTTTTCAAAAAGTGAAAAAGAATGGGAATGGTCTTTAAAAACAGGATAAAGATTTGGTCTGTGAAAGCATTGCTATATGAAAGTATGTGCTTTTGCTGATTCTGACAAAAAGATCTTGCTGGATATCTTTAGTTTGACAAGAGAAATTGTGAGCATTAATATGAGGGATAGGTTTGTACTAAAGATAAAAGATAAAAAATACTGTTCACAAAAAAATTACAAGAGCTAAAACCCCCTTTTACTATAAATAGTTTAATGCTGCAGAGTTTTCTTGCCATCAAAAAAAGATTTGCAAAGCTTAGTGTGACAACACCATCCAGAGTTTAAATTCTCATAGATGAAATCAAACAGCATTAGAAAATGGCTGAGCATGGTGATAAAGTGACTGTAAGGCGAGCTGGCAGAAAAGCACTTTTCTAATAATGAGGAAGATGCCCTAGGTGAAAACATGCCAGGCAGACTATTGGCAACAATACACTCCAGGTGTATAAATAAAATTTGTCTGTCACACCTTTTGCTGCCAAATTAGTACAGCAACTATACAGTCACTGATGCTTACTTTTCTTTGCAAACCATGACTTACTACCATCACTGAAGGTGAAAAAAGATCAAGCTATGCTTTTTTGTCTCTTTGTGAGACTGCTTTCTTCCATTAAATAAAAATTAACTGATACAGTTTATACATGAGGTTAACTGTATGCCTCTGTCATACTAACATCCAGTAAGTCAGATTTCAGTCCTCAGAAGTGTAGGAATATTATGACTTGCTGCTTGGTTCCAGCTGTGTGTCAGATCATGCTTTTAACTTAGTTTCTATGGATTCCAGGGAGAGAAGGATTGGATACAGCTCTGTGCGTGGAAGTCTTCCATTATAAATCAGCCATGATATCTGAGCCCCTGAGTCCATCCTAACATTTCTGTTTGGAGGCTATGTCTCTTTACTTGCAGCTTATAAAACACTTTTACAGTTCAGAGCCAAAACCAACGTGGTGTTATTGTAGTTTACAGTACCACTGACAACTCTATAAACAGGAAGAAATCCTAACATTTAGGTTTCCATTAAGGAAACAAAAGGCACCTTAGGGTTAATAGCCACCCCTACAGATTTATTTCGATCTTAGCTATAAGGAATATTGTGTATATATGTCCCCACATTTTGTGCAGATTGCTAAATGTTTTTGCTCAGTAATCCTGGTTTTAAGCGATTTCATAAACATGAGAAGCGTTGTTTATTTATTGCTTATTTAATTACTGATTACTTATTATACTTGCAGGTTAGTCTAAGAGGTAATAATATCATATTAGCACAGACAGTTTTCTTACAGTCTCAAAGGTGATGAGAAGCTCCAGTTACCCAAGTCACGTTTTATAGACAACTTCCTACGTTCACTTATTTTACGCTGACACATACTGTGTCTTCCACCACAAAACCCGACCACAGCCATGCCACTATACTTTCTACAACATTTCTGAAACAGTATCTAGTAAGAACTGAAACGCCCTCCCGAATGTCGCCACTTTTATATCACCGAAGTTAAGCCGAGGTCATGCCTTAGATAACATTTCCTGCAAGTGGTTTGACTTCTGTCATCCTTAGATTTCCTCTGCATCCTCGCACTTTGTTCTATCCTTCTGTACATTTCCTGCATTCAAAATTCAACATTGTCTTGTAGTGATTTGCGTTATTGTAAGTCCGCCTAACTCAACAGTCTTCAGATATTACAGCTAGATAGGTGAAACTCTGGCACTTGTTTCTTCCCATGGACAAAAATAAACTGCAAAACGCATTTAGTGGCAATCATTCACTTGCATTTCCTTATAAAATACTGTTTCTCCTAATGTGGAATGATTAATATGCTGCAATACACCAGTTCAGGAGAGGTTAAATCACACAGACACATAGGAACAATCATTTTTTCTGCTTTTAGCAAGAACTGGAGGACTGAGTTTGGGTAGCACATGTGGAAAGTGTAGATTTGCCTGGAATGACAAATGGTTACTTCTGCCTTGGCACCCAGACAGTGACACTGATCTACCAAATCAGCAATATTTCTCACAGTCCGGAGCTCCTTTACGCTCACAGATAGGCTCCTGTGTAATCCTCAGGGAAAGGCTGCTGCCCGCATCCAAGTCACTTATAGCAAATATGAAATTTTATCTGCTTGGGAATTCTGAGCTAAAAAGTTGAAGTATAGAATCATAGAATGGTTAGAATCATAGAATGGTATAATAACAGCAGGGTTTAAAAAATGAAACAGCAGAGTAAATTAGTACTTCTTCATCCACAGAGAATGAATAAAACAAAATAGTTTTACTAAAAAAAAAAAAAAAGAGTTGCAATAATATTTCAGAGATGGAACTGAAATTGTATTGGGCAACACATAAAATTGATAGAACTGAAGAGACACTTTGTGTTACTACCATGTGACAGTGTTCCTCATGCTAAGCTACAAAGTACCACACAACAGCCACACACTCTGACGAAGTGTTAATCCGTTGTGAATCTGATGTGAGGTAAAGCTGGTTGAGGTGTACCGCCTTGGAAGGCTATGGCAATGGATACTGCGTCTGAGCTGAGCAAAGATATTCTTGCATTTCAACACAGAAGGTTGACATTTCCACAGAAAGTCTCGTGTACAAACATGACCCGAAGTTACAAAGTGCTCTCAGAACTTTAGGATGAAATATGCCATCATGCAAGAACATAAGTAGGTATGACGCTTCGTTGTTTTCACACTGGGCTGCATAAAGTAGGTCAGAATAGAATAGACTTTTGGGGATCTTTGTCCACTTCAGATCCTTCCAAGATATTTTATGTCATAGATGAAGAGGTAAAGATTATTAGAATTATTATTCTTCTGTCTCAGCCACCTATAAATATCAGGTATGCCATTATTTACCCACAAAAAAATAAGAATAAGTGCAAGATTCATCAGTTTTGTGTAGTGTCCTGTCTCACTTGAGCTCTGGCATCACCATCTGAAGGAGTGAATGTGACTTGTAGGGCTTCTGAACTCGGAAGTGCTGGTAACTAGTTTGGTGCTAGATTTTTTTAGGGAAGGGAGTAGGCTAGTGCTCACTGGGAAAAGCTCTGTCAAGTACACTATGACTGAACAACAACTGTCACAGCTGTAGCAATCTTCCTGTAGGCAGGAAGATTACACAGGTCAGCAGGGTGTACTTGCAAATGGCATCTTTTGACTGCAATGCAGAGGAAAGAGAAGTTGCTATCAGGATGTTTATTTCTGTTTCTAAATAAGAAATGTGCCTTAAGGGTTATTTCTGATTTTCATCTAGTTGCTGTTTAAGAGAAAAAGCATTAATACAATTTCTGGTTTTCCTTGTACCCAGGTCCGCCAGCTTCAGACTAGATAATATGGCCAATAGGCTACAGAAGCATGCTCCCCTCCCTGTGAGCTTCACACTCCCAGCTCCCTAAGAGCTCAGCTGTAACAGCAGCCCTGGAGAGCGCTTATCCCTCCTCAGAGCTGTAAAACCGATAGCAAGGGTACTACACGGAGGCAGAAAAAATGTGATTGAACTCCCTTGCATAGACTAGGGGACTGGACAAAGGTTTGCCTCTGGTCAGTGGGATTGAAAGACGCTTAGTATCGCACTTACAATCATATTTTTAAACAAAATAACAAAATAACCTTGTTCGTCACATTCAAAGCAAGTTTGCAGACGACAGTCTTCAAGCAAGTTTCTGAGCTATGATTCCCAACTGTATGAACGCAGCTCGCCTGCAGCCCTGAATCAGTCACCAGGGACAGGGAGATACTAGTACAGCCTGGAGTTTAGTGCTTCCTATGGGCTAACCCTATGCAGCTCCTGCTTACTTACTGTACAGAGTTAGGTAAATTACTCTTCTGAGAAACCTAACTTTCATTACAAGACACATACAGGGTCCTGACATTTGAGACTGGGTGCTGAATTCTAGCTCAGGCCCTTTTGCTTTGTGCTTTAAATGTAAGTTGTGCATCAACTCATTGTGAGAATCTGTGCCATGCCTTGTTTCTAATCCCCAAGTGCCTACAAAGCATTTCATTGGTTTAAAACACACTGTTTTTCTCATTTGATATTTCATGTTGGAATTCCCAACTTTTTTCTTGCAAAAATTTTGGCCCTCTGTTTCTTTTCCTAAGAAAATTAACATAGAAGGCTAGTCCCGTGGGGAAAAAAAATCATACAGAGTATGCCCTCTTAGAAGCAATTTCATTTATGACAATCACCAGACCCTCTGTAAAATTTCATCTGTCTCTACACTCTCCAGGTAATGTAAGCTTGATGACATCTTCTCAGCACATTACACCCTCCACGTCTCCTTAATTTAAAGCTTCTGGTTATCTTATGAAGGGCAATGATCTATATCTAAGTTTTTGTTCTGCTTAAACTCAACTTCTGTACCTATGTCTTCCTGCATATTTCATGGTGAGGTATAGAGGTCTGGTAAGGGATTTATAGTCCTGACAGCCACATTTGTTGAGGAATAATCATATAAGCTGGAATCCTCTTCTGGCTCCCTGCTTTCAGTCAAGTGCTTTTTTCAGTATGTACTTAATGCACCGATCCATTTTGTTATCCATGCTCTCTCCAGTTCTTGGGAGGAGATTAACTGCTTCGAAGTGTAAAGAATTGGCCTCCTTAACTGCAGCTCATTCATTACCTTGCTACCCAGCGCTCAAGATGTCCTTACTTGGTCAGACAAAAAGCAAGTTTCTGTTTACTTCCATTCCCATCAAATATACACAATATGCTGGTTTGGTATAGGTATAGAATGTAGCTTGTGAGGCAGAATAGTGAGTATATCTTGTTGCTGTATATGCAAATTAACACATCCCTGCCTTTTCCCGCAGAGAGAAAAGAGAAGTTAAAGTAAGGGACCATGTAGACTGAAGTTTGAATTGTCTTATCTATATTCTTGTTTGCAGTCAATCACCAGCAGCTTGCCCTTGTTACTGATGTTGCAGCTGTGCTCACAGAAAGATCAAAGTCCATTACAGTACCCATGCCGCTCTCACCCAGAAGGCAGCAGGATGCTGATCAGCAGCAAACACCAAACAACTTGTGCCCCGAAGCATACCCATGCTCAGTGTCTTTCACTAACTCACACTGTCTCTAAGGAAACTCTGGAGTCTGCAAGATGGACAGTTTGTGGTCTGTTTTCCTTGTTATTTTCACTCAATGACAACAATTTCCTTGTTATTTGATGAGTTCTGGGTAAAAGCATAACATAGATGGTGGATGAGCTGGGGTTATAGTTTGAATAGTAGGAGCTTATGATTGATGTTCATGCTGTGTAATTAATCTCCTAAATTGCATGTTTCTTTTCCCCATCAGACGATTATTAAACCTACATAGAGCTTTCAAAATGGCTTTGCAAAATCTTCTTGTGTGAATGCATGTCTGAGTGAATATTTGTATGCAGCTAATTCACATTACAAATATTCAAATCTCTTTTCTTAAACAAAAGAAATATCCTCTCAGAGATTTTGAATGAATATTTCTGAATACATTTTTTTCAGTGTTTTCCCACCTTCAATTCAGATGGACACTGGAACTAATAAGATGATTAATACCAGATAACTCTTTCTATATTTTCCTCCTGAAAAGATATTCATAGACAAATGCGTATCCAAATATGTGCATAAGTGCAGTAAGTGATTTATTACAAAATCTTCCTTGACATTCAGTTCTTCTTCTTCTTCCTTATCTCTTTACAAGCCTTCCATATTATATGTGTTGTTTATTAGAGCAATTTTAATATGGATTGAATGAGCAGTTTACCAGTAAACAGGAAACTATAAACATATTGCTGTAAAATGAGAATTGTCTATTGATAAATCAAAGCATTATGCATCTGACCATATCCCAAGAGAACAGCTGAAGCAAGCTGCCTCAGCTAATTCAGTGAATTAGTGATGTTTACTGTTTTGCAAAGGCCATCAAAAAAAAAGAACACCCAGCATTTTTTCTTTTTTTTTAATCCTTCCTTCGTTCAGCACATTTAAAATGGAACACAAGGAAAAATCCTTCTTATATTTTAAATTCTATTCCTCTCTTTTGCTGTTTATTTGCACCCGTAGATATATGGCATGCATTAGGAAAGATTCTATCTGGATTCCTTTTTAGGTCAAATGCATCCTGTCCCCATTCCCCAGTTCCCAAGTTCAGATGCTCAGTCCCAGAGGTGACAGAAGTTAAAATGAAACCTCTGAGATTCCAATTTTCTATTAAATGCGTACCTTTTAGGACCAGTAGAGGGAGATGCAGTCCTCTTAATTAAGTCCTGTTTTCGTGGTTTCCTAGGGTTTCCTGGAATACCTCTTCCCCTCACCCCACGCCTTACCTCACAGATATCTTTTAATGGCTCTGAGCTTCAAATGAGAACAAAAAGCCCAGTACTGCTCGTCTGGCTCTTGCTTACTGGGCTCTGAGCTTTATGTGGGCAGAATAGGACTCCGTCCCATAACCTAGAACAGGATCCTGATTTGCAGACAGCAGCTGAGGCCAAAAACTTGAAACAGCCGTAGTTGTTGCTTCCCTCCTGGCCATTGCTTCCAGCGCCACAGCCAAGTACTGAGTATTCATAGGCGAGAAAGATGGTCAGGGAGATTTCAGATTAAACAGAAAGGTGATGAGCGAATTCAGGATCCTATAGGGTTAGAGAGCCAAAGTAACTATTCTGGGATCTAAGTTGGAGTGTAGAGTCTGTCTCATCTTGTCTCATTAAGCAGGGGGAAAAAACTCCAAAACTTTTTAATGTTAACTCCTATTATTGTGTGATCCTCCAATTCCTCACATACTTCAGACCCACACAAGATGCTACTACCATAAGGTCCCCTATGGAAATATTACCTTATGTAATAAAAACCTTAAAACTCATGCCCGTGGAAAAGTAGCTAGAATAACTAAACACTAAACACCTGACACGTAACTTGCTACGTGCCTATGCTACCCTCAGTAGCACATCTGCCCTGCAGGTGATGTCAAAAGCTTGTTGGTTGCACAGCATTTCTCCCCTTGCATAATACTTCTGCCAGAAACTCTTTGTAGTAGTGGCTGTAAGGTCCACGTTCATACTAATACAACAGTTTCACCGTTGTTGCTACCTATTTTGGCAAGTCAAAAGCATTTCTTATACTGTTTGCACAGAGCCAGTTGGGTTTTGTTCCTGACAGTGTATTCACTGCTGCTTATATAAGAAGAGGACTTGTTTTAGCTGGCTCTTGAGCAGAACTCAGTAAAGAGGAATAAAAGACTATGATGCAGTCATAAATACAAAAACACACTTCAGATGGGATGAAAGCCTTTAGCTGAAGTCCAAGAGAACAAAACATCAAAGCTGGTAGAACAGTTCATCGAGCAGCACACATGGGCAGCAAAGCAACAGGGTTGAGAGATGGAATCACACCTACAGCTATAGGCCCGGGTATGCCGTAAAGTCACGGAGCAGACTCAAGGTTGATCAAGATTTCAATCTTTCCACAGAATTTCTCAGTGTAGCTTTTCCCTCTTCTCCTCTCTCCCCTTTCCCTACTCTCTTACTGCTGTTATCTTTGTTTAAAGTGCTTAGCTCACTGTATTGGCTACAGGTTTTGCACATATTCAGCACTTCGAAATGCTTCTGCAGTAGCAATGAAAGTGCTCAATTACCAAGTTCAGACGGGAAGAAGAGGAGAGACGAAAGATGAGTTTATAAAGAATTGCTTATACTTAATGTTATACAGGCATCTAATGCTGGACAGAGAGAGAGTCATGCTCTACGTAGGCAGTCCAAAGAAAATAAACAGACCAATTTTAGTCAGGAATAAATAGATCAGGACCATCTCTCAGACATGATAAAGATTCCTATTTCTTCTCTTTCTCTCTTGGATACAGTTAGACTCAAAATAAGCATAAAAGGCCCATTATTGCCCACTGGTGGTGGTTTTCAGACATGCTGGCTAACAGTAGAAAATGAGTATTTTCTAGGTTGCCGTTATTGAAATATCTTGATGAAATGAAGTAAGAATGCTGCTACTAAGCAACTTGGGCTCAGGCTCAGGCTAATGTCACACAATTTATGGCTATGATTTTTTAATAATGCATCAGTTGTCTTACTGTGTTTGGCAGGAGTATTATCTCCAGAGACCACAAGGTCCATTACTCTAATAGGAACATGCAGAAAGAAAATACAGACATTAAATCTAGATCTAACCTCTGGGAAAAAATACTGCATTTTTCCATGTTTCAGCTCCCAACACAACAGTTATTAACACATTCTTGGGACCAAAATACTCCTGTATGCAGATTTCCTTTCTGCCAATACCAGAGAGAGGTTATAGGCATCTTGCTTCTTCACAATCATCCATATTTTTTCGGGATATATACATATATCATAGTCTCTTTATAGCATATGTAGTTCTGGTAAATCCCTGAAAGTCAGTTATTTTTAAAGCTTCAGGAACTTCATAATCTATATACCAGAGTTGCAGATTATATTCAAGTAAAGGCATTTATTACAGCTATGTTCAGAAAAAGAATTTTGTTCTGTAACCGCAGTCTTACCAAACAAAAATGAGGATTATGAAGAGACTGTAAATTCAGCAGTCACAAACACCAAAGTGTGAAACTACCTGATAAATGTTCTGTTTATAGGACTTAGATATTGTAATACAAGATGAGTTTCATTGTTTTGCCTGTCAGCATTATAATGTGATAATTTATTAGATGTTTTTACAAATTTTGTTTATTTAACTTTCAGTAAGGTTCAACCTACTAGGTGATTTAGGAGCTTTTAAAAACAAGAAATTATGTTTACTGCTGAAACTCTGAGTTTTTATGGTGGAACTCAAATATTTGAAGTCTGGACTGTGTGCTTTTTGGCTCAAATAGTTGTTTGCTGAATAGTTATAATATATGCAAACAATTATATATATATATAAGATTAAGTCCTAGAGAATGACTAAATCTAAGTTAATTATTATATTGATCTTCTCTTTCAAAAAAACCCTTTTTTGTTATAGAAAATTACTGTAGTTAGAAAAGGAAAATCAGTTATCTTCTTTAGTAATCATCATATTGAATACTTACCAGTTTTCACTATTACTTGTTTCTCTGAACATTTAATGTTGTCTGTTTCTGAGAGAAAATAATGAACTGTGATTTATCATCCTTTCGCATTCCAGGGTATGGTTCTGTGACACCACAGTAGGGGTTCCATTTTGTTTTTAACATATTTTTAAAATGTCAGATACTGTAATCTTGAAATGTAACCTACCCATTTAACATAATGGCTCTTTCCAATTTTTAATCAATAGATATAAATTCTCTGAAAAATCCCATTAGGAATTATGGTTCCAATTTCCACAGACTGAAATTATGGGGCATGTGATCAGAGTTCTGCACATGAAGGGCTTTCAGAAATTATCCTCAAGGAGACAAATTTCAGCACTGAGTTGTACCACTTGGAAGAACCCCTTCTAACTGAGCAAAATTGCAATTCTTTTCTTGTAAGGCTTAACAACAGTATTAGGTTCCAAGAGCTGATCATTCAAGTACAGAAAATTTAAACAGGGACCTTTAAAGTGAAAAACCTGTGGAAGAATAAGGCCTGTAAAAGTGAAGGTGAAACAGCTAAGTAGAGAACTCGGTATTTCCAGGACCAGCAATAGAGTATCCTATTTTCCTTCTGGCCCTGGTCCACTTCAGAATATTGGTGAACAAGCAGTGTTGCCCTCACATAGCCCTTTTCTCTTATTCTCTTGGAGTCTGCCAGAGAGGCATATGTAGGGTTTAATGGGGTGGGGAATGTATCCATGTCACAAAAAAAAAGTTACGCTATTTTTGTCAGTCTCAGTAGAAGAAAGCAAAATAGAAAAAGAATGGCCCAAGAGCATTCAAATGAAAACTAAAGCTGGACAGAAAGATTGTGCATGAGCTCCACTATCCACCCAAAGAGCTGAGTAAACAAATGACATCATGGGGGCACCCATGGTTAACTATATTTTTCCAATTGCAAATGAAGGGATTTAAGCAAACAGACTTTATGGGGAGTCAGGGAAAATAAATGGCAGTTCAGAGAAACCTAAATGAGCCAGTTTTGGATTACCTTCCCCAAGGTATCATTTGGGAGTCCAATCGTCTTCCCAACACTATTGTCAGCCAGCTCCTTACTTCTCCAGTCGCCCTTTACAGATTTTCGGGGAAGAATCAGTGGTAAACAAGGTCCCTCCCCTAAACCTTTGTAGTAATAGGAAAGCACTGCTGGCCAGTCTCCCTCTTTGTTCCCACCTCATACACCTTTTGCTACATTCCCACCTCTGGTTCTGCTGGAGCAGCCTGGCCAAGGGCACCAAAAGAGCACATCAACAGAGCGTACCAAGTGTGAGCAAGAACGTTGTTTTACAGCTAAGGTGACCATAACAGCATATGAGAAAAGTGACCTGAACTGTCACAAAGAAGACCTGTAAACTGAACCTTGCAAAACTAACCAGTTACCACTTTCTCGTAAAACTTGTCAGCAGAGGGCTTTTACCCAGACAGCCTTCCACATGAGCTTTGCCTTTGCAGTTTTCCAATAGTCTAGGCTTTTTTTTACTCATCAAGAACTAGTAGTGAGTTCCCCAGTTATAAAATGATTTAACAGTTCTCTAATTATTAGCTTTCTTCTAATTCCATGTGACTAGAAAGAATGTAGCACTGTCCCAGTACCATTTGTTTTAGCAAAACTCTGTAAGTGTACAGCAGTAAGAAATTTTCTCTGTTAAATAAAACATTCTTCAGCATTTGATATTAATATTCACCATATATAATCTACCATAGTCCTCTACACTCAATACTTGCCTTCTTAAATTCTGTACCACAGGTTTCTGTGTGTGTGTATGTGTGTGGGGGGGTGTTAATACAAGTATTATGCATAATTAGAACTGATAAATAAGAATTGGCAATTAGAGGAACCTTAAGCAATTTTTCACCCTATCTGAACAAAATGATTAAACTGCAAGTGACAAGCTTGTAAATTAAAAATCTGAAAATATAAAAACTTTATTACAAGTGTGTCATTTGTGAATCATTTAAGTGGCGTATAATTAGATATGTAGTCACTTTATTATGGTTTATTTGTTCCTGGCTCCTAAAGACTTTTTATCATGAAAAGCTCCCTGACTGTGACATTTACTGTAGAGTAGCCATGAAAGGAAGTGTTGAAACTTTGCCACTAAAGACTTGTAAAACTACTTGAGAGAAATTACATAAACAAACTACCCCAGAAGATGCTTGCAGGAGTTACATCTGGAAGTGGTACAAACAATTAATTTCTGAAAACAAGCTTTCTGTCATTGGAAATGAAGTCTTTTATTCTTTTTTTTTAGTTCATTACAGAAATCATTTAACTTTTCTTTGGAAATGAAAGAGAACTAGGCTTAGCCAGTGCGCTAATGACTAAATGTATTGGGTTTACGTGGCAAGGTTTTGGTAGCAGGCAGGCTTCAGGGGTGGCCCCTGGGAGAAGACACCAGAAGCTGCCCCCATGTTGGACACAACCAGTTCCAGCCAGCTCCAAAACAGACTCGCTGCTGGCCAAAGCTGAGCCCATCAGTGATGCTGGTGGCACTCTGTGATAATGTATTTAAGAAAGGGCAAAATCACCTCACAGCAGCTGTGATGGAGAATAGTGAGATAATGTGAGAGAAAAAACCTTGCAGAAGCCTAGGTCAGTGAAGAAGGAAGGGGAGGAGGTGCTCCAGGCGCCAGAGCAGAGGTTCACCTGCAGGCCAGGGAGAAGACCGTGATGAAATATGTCATCCCCCTGCAGCCCATGGAGGACCACATATCAGAGCAGGTGGATGTGTCTTAGAATCATAAAATCATAGAATCATTTAGGTTGGAAAAGATCTTTAAGATCATCAAGTCCAACCATAAACGTAACACTGCCAAGTCAACCACTAAACCACATCCTTAAGCACCACATCTGCCCATCTTTTAAATACCTCCAGGGATGGTGACTCAACCACTTCCCTGGGCAGCCTGTTCCAATGCTTAATAACCCTTTTGGTGAATAATTTTTTCCTAATATTCAATCTAAAGGCCCCCTGGTGAAGAATGCTGGACTATTTCTGATTATTGGCTTGCCTGTGTGCTAAAGCTGCAGGGAGAGCTGTAGTCTTGCAAATACAACAGATGATTGGAGAAGTTGTCTGTCATCTGCAGGGAGTTGAACTGGGGTTGAGGAGGAACACTGGGTGCCTCAGTAGTAAGTGTAGGGTCTTGCCTGGCAAAGGTAACTAATCTGCAGCCCATGGAGAGGAAGGAGACCACGCTGGAGCAGGGTCCTGGCAGGACCTGAAGCCTGTGGGGGATCACCCATGCTGGAGCAGTCTATTCCTGAAGAACTGTAGCCTGTGGGAAGGATCCTACACTGGAGCAGGGGAAGAGTGTGAGGAGGAAGGAGAGGCAATGGCAGTGTTATGAATTGACCACAACCCCATCCCCCATACACTGCTTTGAGGGTAAGAGGTGGAAGAGCTGGCTATGAAGTTGAACTTGGGAAGGTGGGGGGGAGGAAACTGTTTTTAGCTTTGTTTTGTTTCTCACTATTCTACTTTATTTTTAATTGTCAATAAAACAAATTAGTCTCCCCCAAGCCAAGTGTTTTTTTCCTGTGACAGTAATTGGTGAGTTATCCCCCTGTCCTTATCTCAACCCACAATCTTTTTCATCATATTTTCTCTGCCTGTCCTGCTGAAGTGGAGGAGTGAAAGAAAGGCTTGGTGGGCATCTGGCAGCCAGCCAAGGTTGACCTATTACAACAATGTAAAGTTTAGGCATATTAATCTCTAGCTTGAGACTTGGGGATGAACTCACTGACCTCTTCCGATCTTTTTCAGTTCAGTATGGTTCAATACACAGAATGAAACTGGCACTGCCTGACGTGAACTGGATTGCAGCCAGCAGAAACCCAGGCAGAATGGTAGGTGTAGAAAATATGTAGATTCTAGTTTTAGCTGTTCCTTCCAGCTTCCCTCCATTCATCTTCCTCTCTCCTCTCTGACGCCTCCTTTCACACTTTCCTCTCCATCTCCCAGCCCAACTCCCGGATAGAGGCACTCCTGTGTCCCATCTCCGTCCCTACCACCTCCCCTGTGCCTCCAGGTGCTGAAGGAGTTCTTGGTTGTTCAGGCACAAGAAGAAGGAAAAGACAGTAGGACAAATGAAAGCTCCATGAGAACCAAGTTCAAGATAAGCCTTGCTAAAAGAGTCTTCTTGAGCTTCCCTCCAGACCTGTTTGTGATGAACAAATGCAGAAACCCTGCAGAAATAGTAGGCTCACCACACTGTGCAGATGTACTAAACTAGAACCACAAGATGATGAAAAGGTGTTGTCAAAGACACATATAAAACAGCATAACATCATAGAAAATGCCATCTCAGCTTAGATCAATAGTCTCTTGCACACAGATCTGTCAAAAGTCTGTCCCAAAACTTTTCTTTAGCGAATGAGATGCCCTTTAATGTTTCAGTGTGAAATAACATGCCCAATTTTATGTTTCTATCAAACCAGTGCATCTGGTCATCTTCAATTCCATCATCCTGTTCCAACTCCTCTGTGCTTATGGATGTATAGTGATCCATACTTAAGTCATCATTCTCTTCCAGTAAATCCATAATACACAGTCCACACTCCACATGAGTGTATGCATATTTCATAACAGTCCTGATGAACCTTAATAGCTATAATTTCACCATTTAGTAGAGGGAACAGCTGCAAAGCACTAAGTAGTGACTTGATGTAAGTTATCAATAACATCTGCAATGCCATCAATCTCAGCAGTTAAATTGGGAATGCTTTCCTCTCAGTCTTGCCATACCTGCGATTAGGTGACAAAGGCTCCCAGAGGTGTAAAATGAAAGCAAAGCACACTGTAACATAAGACATATGTGACACAGAAAACAGTGAGGAATTGTGTCAGCTACTGACAGAATTAAATGTATTCAGAAACATCATGCTTCTTTTCATCTTTTCAAAAATGTAGTTGCTGTGCTAATGGGCATATGAGTCATGCTACGAATTCAAGGAAATGATGGGGGCAAAAAGTGACATGTGCTTTTATTCCTGCCAGTGAAGAAATAAGAACTTTAGGTTATCAAAATTCTAACGATGCCTCTCATTGCAACTTCAGCCTTTTATGATCAAAATAATTACGGCTGTTCTTCCATAAATCACACACATGAAAAAAGCAAATCCTTCCAATTAATTTCACTACACACATGTCTCTCCTGATGTCTCTACATTTTTCTTGCATTATTTCAATGTCAGTTGCATCTTTTCTACCTTAGCTATAGTGATTTGCCATTTCATACATAATACGCTTTCAACTTTCTCCAGTAGTTTGTTGGGGGGTTTTGTTTGTTTGGGATTTTTTCTTTTTTTTCTTTTTTTTTTTTTTATAATAATCTTGTGCTTTGGAACAGTTGAATAACTTGCATATGTTTTTTCCAAGTATACTGCAGCATTATCTTCTATGGTTCTATGATGTTTTACTTCCCTACACGCTTTATATAACTGCAATGTTTTATTGCTATTTACAAGTTGTTTCAAGCTAGGGACAGTTTCTATATTAAAGTATGTTTAGTTCCTTTTGTGCGTCCAGGATGAAAAGTAAAACTGGATTGAAATCTGATCCCAGATTCTTTATATTGCCTCCAATCTGAATCATTGTTGTTTGGGTTTTTTTCTTTTATGTTCTTCAGCTACTTTTTAGTCTCATTGATAACTTCAGTTAATTTTCAAAGTGAGATATTAAATATGGTATATTAACAGTACCACCAAAGTCTTAGAGTGCTGAAAATAAACGGAGGGGGTCTTTATTTAGGTGCATAATAACATTTAAAAAAAATGAAGTGAGGAGCAGAGAGTTCAGAACTGGGAACCGATGTGACTGATTCATAGCTCAGGACCCTTTCTCTGGGACTTGAATTATTCCTTTTAGAAGTACAAAACAAATAATTTTCCTTTCAGTACTATGCTCATAGTTTGCTGTATGCTAATATATAAGAACTCAGAAAAAAAAACACTTTAAAAGCATGAGATTTGGAATCAGTTCACTCCTTGGGTTTTGAACGGACTTCTTCCATCTCCCAGAAGAGATCCTATTCAACAAGCTATGGGTACATGTCCCCCTCTTGTTCTGCAAGGAAAGAGAGGAAGGGTTAACTAAAAGTCAAGGATTACAGTGAATCCTACATTCTGCTCTTGGTACCCTTTATGCATTTTATTCAGATTTCATGTAGAATACAGAAGAAAGACTCAGTCATACAGAAGAGCAGAAAAAGTATTAAAAAAAAGAAGAAGAAATCTGCAGAAAACCTGGCAGTTATGATGACTGTCCTAGGCAGACCCAGCTTCTGAAACTGTCTACTTCTGAGAGCAAAAGCTCTAACCTCTTCTACCCGCCAGCTGGGAGCCTAGATAAAGAGGATAGTAACCACTGTATTCTGCTAAACCCTCTTCTACAAGTCGGTACTACGTGTCCTTATTAAGAGGAGAGGAGAAAATGAAGGGTGCCACAGTCCTTCCAGCCAGAGGTAGTGCTGAGTTTGTGCCTATAAGATTTGTAGGCACCTAAGAGCTGACCATGCAGACTTAGCATGTACAGACAGCTGAGAATTTATGTAAGGGACTGGGAGGAAGGAGCCCCACAGCTTGAGGAGTGAAGACTGTTTCCACTGAAATACCCAGCAATTTTTCATGGATCTTAAGGGAACTTGTTCTTGTTCAGGAACCTCTGGAGCTGAAACAGTCATGGTAAACATTTTCTAAGAAAAAGACAAGTAAAAAAAAGTTCTGCATTTTAATAAGGTTCTTTTTTTTCTTTCTTTTTTTTTTTTTTAACTGAACTGCCATCAATAAAGCAAATTTGTTTTTCCCATGATTACAGATTAGCACAAAGATACTTTTTTCTGTCATCTGGAGAATCAGATAAGTGAGTTTAAGTCTTCTAGCTGGTTAACTCTATTTCCTTTAAGCTTCTTTCTCTGTTGTGAAACTTGCTGCACAAACACTTTCCCATAAGGTGTAACTGATGTATCAGCAAACAAACAAACAAACAAAAAAGTTTGATTTGCTGCAGTCCCTTAGGGTCCTAGGTCTGCATATCCACGTTGTGTCTTTACCAGTAATGAAGCTCACGTTGGTTGTTGGGTGTACATCATTGACTCATAGATGGCTAAATGCTGGGGGACTGCATCCCCACTGCAAGTGGAGCACCCTAGGTGATGCCCTGATGTGCAACTTCAGACTAGGTGCCAGGCAAATTCTCATCAAAAAGAGCTCATCTTCTACATTAAAATCCACTTAAAGCCCACTACTCAGACAGAAGAGTAGTCTTTAATCCATATTTTCTGATCTCCCCATATACATACAATGGAAAATAGTCCAACACTGGGGTAATCAAGTATTCTGTTGTTTATTCTGTGACCTGTGACAAGGACAAAACAATCTTCCCAAGCATAAAAGTACCCTGATATTCTTCATGCAAAAGGTCTTTCTAGAGTCTCTCCATGTATACATGGGAGTCTCCAAAGCCTGTGTAACCCACCTTCCAAAGAAAGAGTCATTGCAGAGATCAGCTCAGTCAATGACACTGCGATACAATCTCAGTGCATATGCATTGGTATATTGTTTCATCCAAATTATTTTTATTACCTTGTTTTGTCTCTTTTACTTGTGCATCTACACCTGTCTACAACTTCTTTTCTGTTAAAAGAATACATGATTAATTTCTATGATAAACATTGTACATGTCTTTGACCTGTTCCTCCCTCTCAAACATCTTTACTTCTCATTTTATTCAAGACAAGGTATATTATTCAACCTATGGTTGATTCAGAATGGCATAATGAGAGAGTATATGCACTTCTTATTTGTATTATTTCAAACAAACAAGCAAACCAACAAACCTGGCCTATATTCTGCTCTCAGTTATATTTTTTAAGCCACACTCAAGTAATGAAGAAGCAGATAAAAAAAGTTGTTGCATTATATATATTTTTCTTGCACTGTCCTCCTCATCAGTGATGACAGGAAGATATTTTATATAAGCAAAGGTAATATTTGATTGCTTGGTGTAGGTGTTTTAATGTCTACAAAGATTAATTTGTATTTAAATAAAATATCCATAACAACTCCATGTAGTTATTTAGAGTAATTTTGATTTATTTTGTTTCCTTTGAGAGTGCAGTTATATCATCTGGTCACAGTAGACATAAAGAAACTCTACAAACATCTTTAGCTTTAAAGTTATAGCTTATTGTCTATCATTCAAACATAAAAATGTTATATTAGAAAAACAGACCACAAGTCATATTTCTTGTATCTCAGAATGAAGTCTAAACTTCTCACCCTTCTAAGATTACATCAAATGCTTTGCACTTCAGATGAAAATCCCTACTGACTTCTTATTTCACCAAGTATTAATTAGTCTTCAATCAATTCCTAATAAAGATAAACAGCTTCCAGTTTCCAGCTTCCTAAGCAAAAGTCTAATATCAGATTTTTGGAAAAAAATACACAGTTATTAGAAGGAGTTAGGTGTAGTTGAATGCATCAGTTATAACTGCCTGCACACATTATTTTGATGATGAATATTTTCCTTTTTATAGATAATAAAAAGCCACAAATCCATTATCCGATATATGCAACCGATCAACCCCTACACAGTTTGTGGGATGACTGTACCAAGTTTTTTTATTAATCATTTTAACGTTCGTTTTACAAAGAAAAATACTAGCTTTATGCATATTGACAGATAAATCACTTCCAACAAATGACAGACTCTCAATGATGGTATCCTAAGCATTTGCATGTAAAGACATTCCAAAGCCACAATGATTTTTTATTTTTTATGAACTCCCTATATAGTTACACTTTGATGCACGCAGTTATACTTGGTTTCTCCTCTTCACATTCTATGTTCATTTTCTTTAACAATGATAGCAATCAACTGATAATATCAAACTCTTCTTCATTAAAACTCAACAGTTTTTTATCCCCTTATTTTCAGTTGTTGAGGTGAGTTAAGAATCTATTTGTCATTTTTTTAACCTATGTTACAAGTAGATTGAATATCCAAATTAAGTTACTTGGTCCAAATGTTGGATAACATTATTTGTCTTTCTATTCTAGATAATACCCTTGTAAATAACTTTATCTTTAAAAATATATGATATTAAATCAGCTTGATGTTTCTAGTTACCACACAGTCTACTATGTTTCAATGCTATATTCAGTTCACCTATGCTTAATCTGTTTTGCAATTCTATTAAGGAAAGTAGTACTTATATTTTTGGTCTTGAACTAACAATTACTCTTGCATCCCTACTGAGACTTATGGGTCACTAACAAAAACCCAAAAAGATTTTTTTTCTTTCTTTAATAAATATTAGTTATTAATAACTACCAAAATTAATAATAATAGGTATTAAAGAAAAAAACCCAAAGACTGTTTTGGTTGTTATTATTGTTGTTTCATCAATGAATGAAATATTTTGGATACTTTTCAGTGACATATTTTATAATCTTTTCAGTAAAATATACTGGAAAAAAACTTAAAAAATCCTAAGAAAAACCCTGTCAGTGCAAATTATTTTGCAGTTTTATTTTGAAAAATAATTGTGCTGATGTATAGAAAAATATCTTTGCTACACTATAAACTTATTCTAAAAATCTAGGCCAATCACTACAGAAAATTTATAGAGTCTCCAAAGAACAATTAGGTTAACCTGCTGTTAAGGACAAAAATCAGCTACATAAACATAGACAGCCTGTGATATTTTCAGTGCTTTGTGTTATCCAGTTGTCCATTCCAGAAGAGCATGTATCCCCAGTAAGTTCCATATCATCTGACAGCCACCTAAAATAGCTTATATTCCTTCACAGAATCACAGAATCACAGAATTGTTGCGGTTGGAAGGGACCTCCAGAGCTCATCTGGTCCAACCCGCCTGCGCAAGCAGGGCCACCTAGAGCACATTGCTCAGAACCATGTCCAGATGGCTTTTGAACATCTCCAAGGATGGAGACTCCACCACCTCTCAAGGAAACATGTACCAGTGCTCAGTCACTCTCACAGTAAAAAAGTGTTTCCCTGTGCTTAGACAGAACCTCCTGTGTTTGTTTGTACTCATTTCCTCTGGTCCTGTCACTGGGCACCACTGAAAAGAGCCTGGCTCTGTCTTCTTTGCACCCTGCCTTCAGGTATTTGTACACATTGATGAAATCCCCCTGAGCCTTCTTTTTTTCAGTCTGACCAGTCCCAGCTCTCTCAGCCTTTCTTCATAGAAGAGATGCTCCAGTCCCTTAATCCATTTATTGACCCTTTTTTGGAGTCCATCCAGTAGTTCCATATGTCTCTTGTACTGGGGAGCCCAGAACTGGACTGGATCCAGAACTGGATTCCAGGTACTCCGTACTGGCCTCACCAGTGCTGAGTAGAAGGGAAGAATCACCTCCCTTGTTCTGCTGGCAGCATGTTTTCTAATGCAGCATAGTATACTCTTGGCCTTTACTGCTGGCTTACATTCAACTTGGTGTCCACAAGTACACCCAGATCCTTTTCTGCAACGATGCTTTCCAGCTGGTTGTCCCCTAGCCTGTTCTGCTGCCTGGAGTTGTTCCCTCCCAGGTGCAGCAAACTACATTTCTCCATGAGGTTCCTGTCAGCCCCTTTCTCCAGCCTTCTGAGGTCCTTCTGGATGGCTGTACAACCTTCTGGCATATTGGTCACTCCTCTCAGTTTGGTGTCATCTGCAGACTTGTTGAGGGTCTGCCCCATCATTTAGATCATTAGTGAACAGTGTTGGACCTGGCATTGATTCCTGAATGCTAGTTCAGCTACCAACAGGACTTTGTGCCACTGATCACCACCCCCTGAGCCCAACCATTCAGACAGTTTCCAGTCCACCTCGCTGGCTGCTCATTCAGCCCATATCTCATCAGCTTCTCCATACAGAACTTAACAGGAGGCACTGTTGAAAGCCTTACTGAAGTCTAAGTAGAAAATATCCACTTCTCTCCCCTCATCTACCAAGACAGACATTTCATTGTAGATTATCTGGCTGCTCAAACATGATTTCCCTTTTGTTAAGCCATGCTAACTATTCCTTACCGCCTCCATGTCCTTCATTTGCCTGGAAATGGTTTCCAAGACTAGTTGTTCTATCACCGTCACAGAAGGGAATCTAAACAGGAACTTCTAAGATAAGAGTACTAGCTAAAGAACAGCATCATTTTAACACTTGCACTAGCTTGCATTTCTGAGAAAAAGTTCCACTGACTTGATTGGACCTATGGTAATTTTTATCAGTTGAAAGACGTTTCAATTCTGAGATTACTTCTGAGTGAACATAGTCCTCATTCTGCCTCAATTGCCCATCTATTCAACCAGATTAATGTTTCACATTCTCACAAAGATAAATGTATTTTCAGACGTTCTGATAATGAAGCCTCTATCAGATAATTATAGAAGCAGATTGAAGGGTAGTATCAAATACCACAAAAAAATGAACCAAAATAAATTACTGAAATTCAATCTTGCTAGACTGTTGATTTTATTGATATACATATCAAGACATGTTCCTACATTATAAGTCTTGTTTCACAAAGTATTCTAGAACTTTGTAGTTAAAAGCTCCTTAAAATTTTAATGAAATACTTATATACTTTTAAACTTATAGGATTTCACTTAAATTCTCATTTTATTTTTCTTCCTTGTACTTTTTAGTAATAGTTAAAATGATACTTTGGCTATACAAAAAGAATGATAATAAAAAACCTCATATTGCAGGATCACATCATGATGCTCAGCAAAACACAGAGGAAACTTATTTTACAATTACTTGTTTATAAAGATTATCTATATCTTTTCACAGGGTTTGTAAATGTACACGATTTTTTTCACTTTGGAATGTTTCTCAGCTCAAGGTGAAGTAATGCACAAAGTAAAGTTATTATTTTTACATGAGTTAGTTGTGCGAAGATTTATGATGATCTCATACACATCAGAAGTTTGTGAATACTCTTCTTACCACTATAGCATTACTACACAAGAAAGTAATGAGATAACCTCCTGCACAGAGTCCACTTAAGCACTGTCTAGATTCTACTAAAAATATAACTACAAAAAAGCAAGGTCTGTATATGGTACCTTTATTTTCATCTTAAAGCTGTTAGAATTCAAATATCAACTACTAGTTAGTTTAAACATTCCTTGTTTAAGAACTCAATGACCATGATTTAGGGTACTCCAAGTATTTCTCCTAAAAACAGCATTTTTTTTTTCTAATTAATCATGTATAGTCAAAGAACTGTGAAATAAATCCTTCCTGGTGCAATTTGCAAGTTCAGAAAATATTCAGATCTCAAGGAAGTTGCATTACCTTGATCTAGCTTCAGCTTCTGATAAAGAACAACCTCCCAGATGATTACATTTTTGCTCCACAGTATTTCTTCATGCAGATGGCAGTTTCATCTGTAAAATGCTATATACTTTTTTTTTTTGGTAAAGTTAGAAGAAATCAGTTTAGAGAGAGAAAAAAAAATAATCCAAGGCCAATAAGCATCTTTTGCTGGAAAAGGGCACTTCAACATTTAAGAAAGAATTTCACAAGTTGAATGGGTCACTTCAGGGTGCATTCCAGCTTGCCCTCATCTATCATGCTGGCTTTCTTAGTAGTACAAAAATCAATCTTAAATCATGCCTACCCAGTAGAGATTGCCGATTTCAAGGGCATAAAACAAGCAGACAAATACCATTCAGCAAATAACTCCACTGGTGGTCAATAGAAAAGCCATTGCATTAGGTGTTAGGGCCAGATGGTCCACAGACATTAACTGCAGCATCAGCAAATAGAATTTTAGAACTAGCTTATATCAGGTCATTATCATTTGATTTCATGTCAGTTCAGCTATACTATAATCCCATGTTTTGGAAAAAAACAAGCTATTTCTTCTTTATCCAGCAATTTACAATAAATTGTTCTTAAATATACACCACTGAGTATTTTTAGCATCTTCTCTATTTACTAGCTAGATTTGGATCCTAGTATTCTGCACATTTGCAGGAGCTAATATCTTGGGACTAAATTTGTTTCATACTTTTAAATTCACTGCTGTGGAAAAATATTGTAGATAGATTTGTAATAATTTCACAAACATTACAGCCATTTCATCTCTTTCATGGTTTTGTGTTGTATCTGTCAGTAAATCTAACACTGAAATTTAACCTCTTGAAGTATACATTTCTAATGCTCAGTGATGCATGGTGGTGAAACTATCAGACCAGGAGGAATAAGACAACCTGTCTAATGCAGCTCACCAATATACGTGCAACCACTAATGCTGTTCCTATCCTGACCACCTTCTTAGAAGATGGCGAAAACATTAGGTGGTTCTTATTGCATTCATAGTCACTGCCTGGAGAGAGCAAGATAAATTAGCAATAACGTCACTTTTAAGAAGGTGAAATCAACCTTCAAGTTTCAGAAGAACATTCAGACTTTCACAGGGAAAAAGATAGTAAAAAAATTCTGCAGCTGATATTGTGAGTGCTATTACACTTGTCAATAAATCAAAGCTTTGGGTAAAGTCCATCTGGACAAACAGAAACATGTATTCGAAAAAGAGATGATGTTCCACAAGCTTTGATCAAGGATATAAAACAAGCTTTTACTAATCTGTTTTAGAATAAATAGACATAATAATGTCTGGTGATTGGCAATCTATCAGGGGATTATTAAAATTAGATTTTTTTTCAACATATTGTGTGATAATTCAGTCCATTTCTTTCCCAGTTTTTTGATGTGTTCTTTATAAAGTTTCCTTTATCTCTTTCTGTATTACCTTGGCCATCTCCCATAATTCCTCATAGCCTTTTCAAAGTAAATGTCTAAGGAACCATATTTGACAATGAAGCCAAGAAACTTCTTACACTCCTCTTTCTCAATTAGAGTATCTTTTCTCTATTTTTGTGAAGGCTACAGTGAGTTTTTCCAGCAGGAAGCATGTCCATGTAAGCCCGTTGTGCTGAACCAAGAGAACATTCCTTGCTAGCTTTGAGGGGCACAAAAAGAATTGAAGCAGAGTAGAAGAATTTCAAGAAATAAATAATTAGCTCATTTGGTTCACCCTGGGTAGCTGTGTTCCCTGATCTCTAGAAGACTCTAAAGCCTTATAAAATTTTGTATAAATCACATGTGACTTTTTTTTCCTAATTCTTCCTTTCCCAGGATGAAAGTAAATTTTGTTAAGATTTTGTAGAGATTTATCCTTGTTTTAACCTTTCTTTGTTTTATTTCCTAAATTCACATTTGTAAAAGGTATCTATATAGCTTATGGTGCTAGACTGGGCCTTGTACATTGCACTTTGCAACACAGGGAATCATGAAATGAAAAACAAAATTTCGCAACATGTCCTAATTTTTTTATACTTACCTGGTTTACGCCAGTGAATCTGGATACGTTTGGATGCTGGAGCCTTTTGGATTCAGGTATGACCTGAGTCAAATTCTTCTAAGGCTATCAGTACTTTTCAGTTTGCTTTTCTGCATTTGACAAAACTCTGGTGGAAATGTGGAGAATATAAAATTATTTATGTATTTAGATACAGCATTATGTCTTTTTGACAGAGTGCAGAATTTGGCAATGATTATGTTCCCCAGCTTTGAATCAAGTTCTTTATTTTTCCTATAAAATTAACAATTTGATATAGAATAGTTAAAGGCATTGGGGCACTTAAATGGTCTGTAAAAGTTAAATAATACAGGAATTCTGTAGCTATCTTAAAATTAACATTAACCAATTCTGGACATAAGTATTTAAGACTGAAGTGAAAACATTGTATGATATGGAAAGGCATCCACACATCCCTAACTCTGACCTGAAACAATATTTTAAAAGAATCTGATTATCATTATTCATGACTTGATGTTATCAATAAAAATGCTATCAGGGTATGTGATTAAAGAATTGATAATTGTCTTCTAAATATACTGAAGGCTGTTGGGGTTTTTTTCTCATTTTCATCCCCTGTCTATTATTTAGGAAAAAAAAAAAATATTCTTTCCTTTTGTTTTTTAATAAATATATTTTGCTGTTAAAAGAGAAATTGAACAATGATTGTTTTTAATACTTAACTGTATACAAGTGCATTTCCAAATCAAATAAAATATCTTCATTGTGATTCAGTAAGCAACTACTTCTCTGTCATTTAAACATTCATCTGCCACGACAACTAAATTAGTTTGTTACAAAAGATGTTATTATTATAGACTATTATAAGACCATTTAAGCTTCCTGCTTTTCTAAGCCGTTTGCCTGGCAATGGAATACCTTGAGGCGCTCTCTGCCTGCTGAGGCTCCTTCTCAGCCTGAAGTTGGGGCCTCCTCTGAGCACTCCCTGCACCCATCACTGTGCCCAGGCTTTGTGGCCATCCAAGGAAAGGTGTCTCGTGTTGGAAAAAAAATGCACAAGGGTAACAAACCTTCAAAACAACATGGGCAAAAAAAGTACCAAAGAAAAATTATGTTAATGATTGCAAAAAGTAGCAGAGTATTGTAATCTTTTCAGGAATACATACATTTTTATAGGGAATTTGGAATAAAAAAAGCTGTTCAGATAAAGACAGAAGAAGGAACGACTGAGTTTGTAATTTCAATGGCCATGTAATGACCCATACATTACCCTAAAAATTATCACTATGGAGAGCATGAAATAGTACATTCATTTTAAGCACCATAAGATTTTAGAAATCATTTGACAGTCTCAGATATGGAACATTATTAAATGCTACACTATGCCAGCAAAGTAATCACTAATATTATGAAGCCTTTGTCTGAAGATACAGGTTGTACAGTCAAAGTAAATTTACACTTAATGGCACTATGTTTTTAGAGGGGTTTCAAGAAAAGGATTTTGGTACACAGGTTCTGGTGATAATGGAAATATTTCACCACTAAAAAGCCCTCTTGTCTTTTGAGTGTGAAACATTTCCCTACAAATAATTTTTTTAAAATATAAGTTATGCTCTAAAATTTGCTATTTGTACATATCTAAATATACATATTCATATATCTCTCCCTTACATAAAATTAATGGAAATATAGATCCTTCAATATATAAAATTTTTCACATAACCAGAACAGGGAACTAAAAATGGTAAATACATGAGTTATTATAGAGCTAAAGTTATTATCTTACCAATGATTAATTATTAGATTTTTCAAGTGAAAAAAACCATTAAGAGTGAGCTTGTAAATCTAAAAATTACCTTTAAACAGCAAATAATTCTCCCAATTTGGGTAACATCTTTATAACTTTTAAAATTAAACAGTCCGATTCTACTAAATACGATTGTCTTATTAGATTTATATGGGACTGTAGAGATTAAGAAACTTTGCTTCACCTCTGGTGTCTCTTTCTTTTTTAAATTTTTTTTCCCAATTTAAAAGTGGCTTATAAGTGCTTATAAAGCAAATATTCACTCCATAGTACCAAGTTAAATGGAGCATTGGACACACTGCAGTTTGGTATCACCTGAAAAAAATATGGTAATTGACAGCTATGTACCTTTTTTTCTATGCAGAAAACATTAACAGATGCAGTTATTGTGCGTAGTGTTTTTGGAATCTGCATAGTATCTATTTGCGAAGCTAAACAGAGCTTAAGAAGGTACAGTATCTTTGCAGCTGTGGCATGCTGAGAGAAGAAACTAAAACATGAATATAAGACAAACAATGGCTAAGACAGGCGGGAAAAAAATACAGCACTGATCATTTATCAAAGTATTTATACTACAAAAAAAGTGGATACTAAGCTCCAGTTTCGTGCCAAATTCTAATCCCCTCCACAAAATGTGCAATTCCATTCTCTTAAAACTGAAACATAGACAAAAAGGCTATTTAATGACCACAAGTGTGGTAAGAGCTAAAGTGAATCAAATTGAAATCAAGGTTGTTTGTCCTACACTCCTAACAGGCAACTTTTGCAACTAGAAACTTTAAAAAGCCAATTAATTAATGCAATGTTGCAAACTCTCCTTTGCTTTGAAATGACATGCCAATGTTTCCATTTTCACTGGAATATTCTTCCAGTTATAAAATCACTCAGATTTTTCCCCCCCAGTGGCACTGAATAGCAGTGACACTCTTATTCACCAAGCATGGAACAGAAAATCAAATTTTTTGTTCAAGATCATTCGGTTTGACTGTTTAAATGGAGACCAATGACCCTGAGATGCAAGCCTGTGTGCAAGAACCTTGTATCATTCAGAGCTCAGAAGTGATCTCGTCTCCCTGCAGTAATTTTTCAACAAGTGTGCTTAAGCTTAAATGCTTATACCCTTCAGCCAGCCTTGGGCAGAAACCTACGATGAAGCTTTTACAGGAAGCAAAACAAAGAAACCTGAATGCTAGAGTACATAAATGTGTTTATTATCATTTTTGTTTGGCTCTTCTGTAAGTATTCCGCTGGGACGGCAACATTTTCATTTTGTCTGTGCTACAGAAACAGAAAAGAGAGCAAGATACTCCCATGATCACTTTCTCTCTGTGACCTATAATACTTGGACAGATTTCTTAGGTCATCATGTTTGGGCAAGTTATATATGTGGCTACTTTCAGAGATACTGAATTAGTTTGCATATAGATGAATCTACTTCAGAAGTTGATTTTTTTGTAACTGTTCGTGCATACAGAGGCTTATTCCTGGTACCACCCAAGCCAACAAGAATAATTAGTTTCTTTATTTCGTCCTTTTCTGCCAGAAACCCCATGAGGCTCCCGTCCCATGAAGGGGAGTTCTGCAGGGACTATTCTGGGGTAGAGGAGTGCTGAGGAAGTGGGTCTACACATCGCAGCAGGGAGTGCAGCTCTGGAAGGATTCATCTGATCTCACTGAAGCAGAGGACATGGTCCTCTGCAGAGTTTAATTCTGTTCTCACTTATTCTTGTATGTATCCAAGGAAATAAATTAAAATGGAATTCAAATCTTATACGGGTTCCTTTCGACAATTACTATGTGTATTGCTCAAAACCATATGTGGATGTCCTCATTCTGAACACATTCAGTTAAAAAAGTTCTGAGATCTGAACCATTTTATCATTGTAATAAAAGCAAAACAAACAAATGAACAACAAAAAAAAAACCACAACACAACTTCAGTAGAAGCTAAATAAATCCCCTTTTCTTTTCCAGCTCAGCAAGGTTTTCATTTTAAATCTTGGCCAAGGACTTACAGGAATAAGTACATATATTAAAGGCTAACCATTAATGATATCTGAAAAATAATTATTGATCTTGGAGTTGAATTGTGCTTAAAGGAGCTGATCACCAAAGCAAACCCTGAGGTAATCTGAAGATATACAGAGTCAGATACTGCATTCATGATATTTCATTTGAATATTGATGTCTTAGTAGCAATGCTTATTCTAAGCTGCAGCGAGTCCTTGGTTTTAACCCCAAACACTGCAGATGCGTTATATGCAATACATGCCATTCTGCACTTAATTTTCTTCCACTGACTTTAATTTGAAGTCTGAAGTTTGTTCTCTTACTTGGATTGCTGTGAAGAAGTTATAACTTTACCAAAGACCAAACTCACACTTCAGAAAGAAAAGAAAATTAGACTCGTCCTTTGTTACTGCTGCAAAGCAGTAACACAAGGAAAAGAAACTAGTACAAGGGTTTGCTTTGCTCTTCCCTGTAGTAACCTATAGTTTTCTTTTTTTCAAAGCAATTTCTGTATGATGGAGTTCAACTCTAAGTTCAGCTTCAAGCTGTGTATTCCAGTAAATTCCGATACTGCTGGCACTTCTGGAAAGCAGCCCAGGTGGGTTTAAGCATAGTATACTGTAAAAAAGTAATTTGCCTTGCACACTGTATGAGATCAGATACTGCTGGCCTCCACAAAAAATTTAATATTTATACAATAAAGTTTATTAATCTTTCCAAATTTTTTCTACACAGAGATACAGAAGTAAACTTCATTAAGACAAAACTAACTTTCTGATATACGAGTAGAAGAGTATCATAGTTGTAGGAATGTAAATTGCTCCTTTTCCACTAAAAGATTTGAGATTCCTGTATGTTTGAATGCAAATATTCTGCTGTCTAGTGTATCACTTTGAAACACGTTTCCTTCACAAGCACACTCTCTTGTAGCCATTGGCTCAGGGAATCATGCTATTCCTTGATTTCTATTAGAAATAATGCTTTCCAATACTACAGCTATAAAACCCAGACAAGCTATTATTGTCTATTTACATTAGCTTGTCCTTTTTGCTTTGAGGATTGTTTCATTACAAAACTGTAAAACATAGGCTTTAAAAAGTGAAAATGTTCTGGTCTAACACTTCAGTTCCTGGAGCTTAATGAGGTAGATTATCATCTGTTACTAAGGATGCTGATGATACAGCATTCTTAAATTTAATTAGTAATCTGTGTGTGATTTGCAAGACAACATGTAAACATATATTGCATTGTATTTCAAACCCAAAGCCTTTGTGCATATCAAGACTCTAAAGAAAAGCACTCAATAGAAGGAGAAGGGGTAAATTTACGGGATTATCTTTGGTTTTTGGTGCATCTCAGTAACTGAATACATATCTTTCAGTGTCAGAGCAATGCTCTGCAAATGCAAAGTGTGTGAACTATGCAGATTTTCCGTTCTTTTTACAATTCTGAGTTGGAAGCAATCTCACAGCTGGTTTAGTTTGCGAGAGTTGATTATGGCTGCTTAGGGAGACTATATTTGGAGTAGGCTGCAGACTGCAGGAAAGAAGCCAATGCGGTGAAAAGATTTGGGATCTTTTAACATGATAGCTAACATGATAGTCAATGATAGTTTTGACTTTAGCACTTAAGTTGTTGGTATGAGACTGGACAAAGGACCTGTACAAGATCCCCAACAGCCAAGTCTAGCAGAGTGACAACTCTTGTAAGAGTGGCATCGGAGAGGTTGTTTTATGATGCTGGTCAGACTGTATGTGTTTGTCAGAAATGATGTCATACACCTCACTGCAGATAAACTTGCAATGACTATGTTTTCCACAGTTCGAGGGTCTTCAAACATAGATAGACTGGGAGTGCCTTTCCCCAGGAGACATCATCTGTGAATCATGTGTGAAATCTTCAGTGTGGATAGCGCAATATAACCATCACAACCCCCATAAATGCCACAGTTCCTACACAACCAAGGATCACAAGCACTTTTGTCTGGGCCCTGAGCTCTTACAGCATCAAAATAAACTGCTCATCTGTTTGGCTGAGTACTGTGAGAGTCTGAGGGGTAGTTTAATACTAGCATTTTGCATAATATGTGGAAAAATGTTACCTGCTTTGGAGTCAGGACCATGCCTTCCTGTATTGTTTTGATCTGTTTAGCAATGACAACAACACAGCGTGGTTCAAGCTGCACACAGAACTCCAGTTTGTGGCCGCTCACTCAGCTGCAGTATCAGCTGAGCTCCATAAACAAGGCTTATTCCTGCATGGCTAGAGCATTGGTTATTCTAGATATCAGCTATGCAAGACAGATTTCACAGCCAGCAGTACATAGGCTTCCTATTCACACAGCAGAAAAAGACATTACTTTCATTCCAATGTCCTCTGCCATCCCCCATGGAAATGTTATTTTCTTGTTATTTATACAGGTGAAGAGGGTGGAAATGAAGTAAAAGAAAACTTTTTTATTTTTTTCAATCAATCTTTTCCCTAACCAAGAACTGAAAAAAATGCCATTTTTCTTTCCTCCAAAACCCAAAACTTTCAAGAAAAAAAGACATTGGGTCCTATAATCTTTTGTCCTCATACATTCTCATCCATCTTAACTCAGTAAGTTTGCTCCAGCTCTGAGAAAGCTACCTGCAGAGACCAAAGGATGGATGGGCACACGCCAAAAGAAGCCCCAATTAAACCCAACAGACAAATGTCTGTGAGAGGTAGCCAGTGGTTTTCTTTGTACCTTTTGCATGCTGGTTCTCTCCTTCAGACATTAGCCATGAATGATTGCTATGTTTCTATGCCCCTTTTCTTCCCAGGCGCAGCCCACCTGCCCCCACAACTATAACGTTGTGTGGGGAAAAATATTGAATAAGTTCCATTGTTCCCACTGAGGAAAAAAACGACACAACACCTGACAGAGCAGAGCAAAGCAAGAGATCCAGACCAAGAGATCAGGACCACACAGGAAAACGAAAAAAGTGAACAAACCAACCATATAACTGCAAATGAGCTAATTTGGCTACTAAAAAACAAACAGGAAAAAACATGTGGCCATACCAGATTTCCCACCACTCCCCTCCAAAGAGTGAGCTAATACTCGGTTAAAAATACACAAAAGCAAGAACAACACATGACAAATCAGTTCAGAAACAGAGACATATGTGAAGGGTGGGGACAAAATAAAACCAAGAAAAATACATGAGATGTCTACATAGGATCATGTAGCCATGATTATGCTGGGACCTGCAGACTCTGCTCTGCCTCTTTCTCTTCCTGCACTGGCATACCACCTGTTCTTATTAATGTCCTCTTGGTATGCTGATATACTTCTCCAGGAAGCAAGGGGTATGCATCTTACTTTTGTGGTGTCTTTAAGAGAAAGGGGTTGGGAGTCTCTCACCTCAAACACACAGTCATCCGGAAGTGGTTAATTACTTTCAGAATTGGTCTCAGTCAATAGCCAGTGTTTAACAACGTTTATTCAATTCAGAAGCTTATCTCATGTATACATTTAACGGTTAGATGGACAAGGTGTGTTGATCTGGAGGAGAACATTTTCCATCCGAGGCACAGCAGAGGGAAAGGGGATATTTCTATCCCTCATTAATAAAGTTATTTACTATCTAGTTAAGTACAGATGAATCAAAGTCCAACAAAGAAACTTGTGCATCTACCAGGAAGTAAAGCAGATCTTACTTTTAATTTAAAAGAATGGACAGACTGTCTCCTGAATAAAGAAAATAGTTTGGGGTTGAAAGACTGAATCTGTCTGAACCTACAGAAGTCTTCAGAGGGAAGGCTGGTCAACAGAGCTACCCAGCTTGCACGCAAGGAGGACTTGAGAACTGGAAAATGAGGGATGTGCTCAGAGGCCTGCTTCTGAAGGTACTTTTTGGAGCATCTTTGAAGGACCTTCCGTCTGAAGGAGTTCTTTGAGGGAGCAGTCCAAACCAGCTCTTTCCAATAATTGCAGCCTGATGCATAGCGTACAAAACCCAAGACCTACGCTGCCACCTGGTCAGAAATGAATACAAGTCAACTGAGCATGAATGAATTCTTTGATGTGTCCTCAGTTAATTTAATTCATGCATCATTTTTTCTCATTTCTTCCTCCAAATCCTTCATAGACATCCACATATTTTTTGGATGCTAAGAGTAAAACATTTTTGGATTGGGGTTTTCTCCTATGCAAATTGCTCTGGATGCAAATTCTGGCAACAAGTATTCAGTTCTAATTACCCACCCACATTCAAAAGGGTCCTTTTTAAAATCAGCTTCCTGTTGCAGTAGGCAAAACTCTGGAAGTTCACTTGGTTCTTTTATGTTCTTCAATGTGTTTTCCTTCAAGAATCAAACAAAAGCAATATGAAAGCATAAAGCAGGAAAGGAGCTTGAACTGCATGTTGAAAAAGTGAAGTAAACTCATAGGGACCTCATCCAGAACATCAACTTGGATTAACCAAATTAACACAAACTAAGTAGCAGTAAGAGAGACCTAGTTCTTTTTGCTGCCCAATTCCAACCCTATGCAGAAGCAGACCCAGCTGCCAAAAACTCTTAAAACAGTCCTTAACCCCAGTATTTACACCTTTTATGCGTTGTGATTATGAGCACCTGCTTTAATATCCCTAGGTTTTGGAGTGCTGGCCTTAAAAGTACATGTTGTGGTAAGAGATTTACAAATGCCATGACAACTATTTTAGGGCCACACTGAAATGAGCACCACAAACCAGGACAGCACCAAAAATGAAAATGTACCCCAAAAATCTCATTAAATTCAGTTTTGTTTTATTTGCATTTTCTTTTTCTTCACTGCCAAGAATCAAGAAATATGTGTATCTGAACAGAAATTTTCTCCTTCTTAATTAGTCTGATCCTCCCAATTGAAATTCTGTATTAGCTTGCACTGAGCATTATATCAGTCCCATTGTTATCTCAGTTTAAGTGGTGACTGAGTTGATAATTCAAAATGCTTTTGTAAGTGGATCATAGAGCCTTGTCACACCTTAAGCTGGAGATATTTTGGTTTTATTCCAAGTGACTCTTTCTGGTTATTTAATATTCTTTTTTTTTTTTTTTTTTTAATCCTTGTGGTCACAAGTGATACAATGACAACTGAGTAGTCAAAATCAATCATGCATGTATGGAGACATTTAAGAAAAGACCAAAGAGTTTTCAGGTTTGCATCTGAAATACTTTTTCATGTCCCTGGTTTTAAATCACACTCTCAATGTAATTAGTATATATTTACAATACATTTTCAATTGTATTTGAGCACAGACACTGAACTTCTCAGCATCTTTAAGAGGGAGACAGACAGATGGACATCCTAACGTAGTATGTAAGTTTATACAAAACAAGAAGGTGACTTAGAAACATTTTGCTCTGCATGAATTTGTTATTAGTGTACTTCAACATAAATATAATATATTTTATCTTTTTACTAGGCTAGTTGGCAAGTTAAGGAATAAACCTCTCTAAATAACAATATCTAACTTTATATTTAAAACTATATCAATCTCAAAAAGGAAGCCTACAGAGGGTGGAAACAAGGACAGGTAACCTGGGACGAGTACGTGGAATTGTCCATGCAGCCAGGGATCAGGTTAGGAAAGTTAAAGACCAGATAGAATTAAATATGAACAGGGGCATCAAGGGCGGTAAGAAAAGCTTCTATAGGTATGTCAGTGATAAATGGAAGACTACAAAAAATGTGGGCCCTCTCCAGAAGGAAACAGGAGACCTGGTCACCCAGGGCATGGACAAGGCTGAGCTACTCAATGACTTTTTTGCCTCGGTCTTCACTGGCAAGTGCTCTAGCAGCACCGTCCAAGTCACAGAAGGCAAAGGCACAGACTGGGAGAAAGAGGAACTGCCCACTCTAGTAGAAGACTAGATTCGAGACTATCTATCTGAAGAACCTGAAGGTGCACAAGTCTATGGGACCTGATGAGATTCATCCATGGGTCCTGAGGGAACTGGCAGATGAAGTTGCTAAGCATCATATTTGAGAAGTTATGGCAGTCCAGTGAAGTTCCTGCTGATTGGAAAGAGGGAAACATAACTCCCATTTTTAAAAAGGGGGAAAAACTAAGACCCAGCAAAATACAAGCTGGTCAGTCTCACCTTTGCGCCAGGCAAGATCATGGAGCAGATCCTTCTGGAAACTCTGCTAAGGCACGTGGAAAATAAAGAGGTGACCAGTGACAGCCAACATGGTTTCACTGAGGGCAAATCATGCTTGACAAATTTGGTGGCCTTCTATGACGACGGTACAGCACTGATGTGATCAACTGATATAATCTTGTGCAAAGCATTTGACACTGTCCTGCACCACATCCTTGTCTCTAAATTGGCGAGACATGGATCTGATGGATGGACCACTCGGTGGATAAGGAATTGTCTGGATGGCCACGTTCTAAGGGTTGCGGTCTATGGCTCAATTTCCAAGTGGCCACCAGTGGCGAGTGGAGTTCCTCAGGGGTTGGTACTGGGACTGGTGTCTTTCAACATCTTTGTTGGTGACATGGACAGTGGAATTGAGTGCACCTTCAGCAAGTTTGCCGACAACACCAAGCTGTGTGATGCAGTCAACATGCTGGAGGAAAGGGATGCCATCCAGAGGGACTTGGACAGGATTGAGAGGTGGGCCTGTGCAGACCTCATGAAGTTCAACAAGGCCAAGTGCAAGGTCCTGTATGTGGGTCAGTGTAATCCCAAACACAAACACAGGCTGGGCAGAGAATGGATTGAGAGCAACCCTGAGGAGAAGGACTTGGGGGTGTTGGTTGATGAGAAGCTCAACATGAGCCGGAAATGTGCGCTTGCAGTCCAAAAAGCCAACCGTATCCTGGGCTACATCAAAAGAAGCGTGGCCAGCAGGTCAAGAGAGGTGATTCTGCCCCTCTACCCCGCTCTTGTAAGACACCACTTAGAGGACTGCATCCAGCTCTGGAGTCCCCAACATAAAAAGGACATGGACCTGTGGCACTGAGTCCAGAGGAGGGCCACGAAGATGATCAGAGGGCTGGAGCACCTCTCCTATGAGGACAGGCTGAGAGAGTTGGGGTTGTTCGGTATGGAGAAGAGAAGGCTCTGAGAAGACCTTTTAGTGGCCTTTCAGTACTTAAATGGGGCCTACAGAGAAGATGGGGAGGGACTCTTTATCAGGAAGTGTAACGATAAGAAAAGGGGTAATGGTTTTAAACTGAAATAGGATCGATTTAGATTAGCTATTAGGAAGAAATTCTTTACTGTGAGGGTGGTGAGGCACTGGAACAGGTTGCCCAGGGAAGTTGTGGATGCCCCATCCCTGGAAGTGTTCAAGGCCAAGTTGGATGGAGCTTTGAGCAACCTGGTCTCGTGGGAGGTGTCCCTGCCCATGCAGTGGGGTTGGAACAAGGTGATCTTTAAGGTCCATTCCAATTCTAACTATTCTATAATTCTGTGACCTATTTTTTAAAAACCTGACAACTTCAAAAACATAGTGTCCTGTTCATTCACATTTCAGATCAAAAGCTAAATGTTGCTCAAGACTTGTTAGGATTACTGGTAAAATATGTTTTAAAAAAATTGAAATCAAAGGGTAAAAATTGTTTTTAATTATATATTGCCACCCATTTTTTTGTGTATAAAAAGGCACTGAGCACTGCGTCCAGTTGTGCTCATGCTGAATTTACATTTCAATAGGCCAGCACAATATAGTCATAACCATTTAGGACTACATTTTTACAAATACAAACATAATTTATGCAGACAAAAAGCGGAACAATGAATGCAAAAGAACACTCGTAAACAAAAACATGATAAAGATGATAATGTGAGAAATTACGAATTATGGTAATTTTCAAATTTCACATAAAACTGTATTCTTTTTACTAAACTGACACCCATAATTTTGCACGCAACTAAATATTTGAAATGAAAGGACTGTTGAACATGTTTTTGCGTAAAAGTCTTAATACGAAGAGAGATTCTGCAGAAATACAGTATAGCGCAGGGAGGGACTGGTACGTTGTAGGCAGCAAATAATAACATGATGGTAAAATGGATACAGTTATCTGAAATTCTCTTAGCTTTTGGAAAAATTCAGTGCATACCAGTCAAAATATATATGTTCCAGTTGAAAATTATGCACTGATCAACTGTAAATGTATGTGCTATCATGGCAAAAACTGAGGATGGCCATTAACTTCAGTGTGATTTTTCAGTTCTCATTCTAGCACATGTATGGTGTCAATGCCGCTGACTGTGTGAACGTGCCCGGCTAAATATCAGTGCAGATTAGCAGAGTACTCTGATGGCAGCTGACTAATATCTGGAAATCATTGTGCTAAGCAGAAATATTGGGTTTATGCTAATTTCTGTCTTATAATATAGCAGGCTTATTTGAATTTTGGGACATTTTTTAATGTTTGAGGAATCCCCATGTATTTTTATTTGACTAATGAGGAAAAAAAAGGCATATTTTTAAACAAGAGTTTCACTGGCAGTTACTGTGGCATATATGTACTAAAACCTAAAATTTTGTTATTGGCAAAGAATAACATAGAATCATAGAATAAGTGAGGTTGGAAGGGACCATTAAGATCATCAAGTCCAACCGTTAACCTACCCTGATTTAAAAACACCCACTTCTAAACCATGTCCCTAAGCACCTCATCTACCCTTTTCTTAAACACCTCCAGGGATGGTGAATCCACCACCTCTCTGGGCAGCCCATTCCAATGTTTAATAACCCTTTGAGTGAAAAAATGCTTCCTAATATCCAATCTAAACCTGCCCTGACATAACTTGAACCCGTTTCCTCTTGTCCTATCACTTGCCACGTGGGAGAAGAGGTCAGCCCCCATCTCTCTAAAACCTCCCTTCAGGTAGTTGTAGAGGGTGATAAGGTCACCCCTCAGCCTCCTCCTCCCCAGGCTAAACAACCCCAGCTCCCTCAGTCGTTCCTCATAAGGCTTGTCCTCCAGACCCCTCACCAGCCTGGTAGCCCTTCTCTGGACACGCTCCAGCACCTCAATGTCCTTCTTGTAGTGAGGGGCCCAAAACTGAACACAGTACTCGAGGTGAGGCCTCACCAGTGCCGAGTACAGGGGGATGATTACTTCCCTACTCCGGCTCACTACACTATTCCTGATGCAGGCCAGGATGGTGTTGGCCCTCTTGGCTGCCTGGGGCACACTGCTGGCTCATACTCAGCCGGCTGTCCACCAACACCCCCAGATCCTTCTCTGCCAGGCAGCTTTCGAGCCACTCCGCCCCCAGTCTGTAGCACTGCATGGGGTTGTTGTGACCCAAGTGCAGGACCCGACACTTGGCCTTGTTGAACCTCATACCATTGGCCTCAGCCCATCTGTCCAGCCTGTCCAGATCTCTCTGCAGAGCCAATCTACCCTCAAGCAGATCAACACGCCCCCCCAGTTTAGTGTCGTCTGCGAACTTACTGAGGGTGCACTCAATCCCCTCATCCAGATCATTAATAAAGATATTAAAGAGAACCGGTCCCAGCACCGATCCCTGGGGGACACCACTTGTCACTGGACACCAACTGGATTTAACTCCATTTATCACCACTCTCTGGGTACGGCCATCCAACCAGTTTTTTACCCAGCGAAGGGTACACCTGTCCAGGCCACGAGCAGCCAGTTTCTCCAGTAGAATGCTATGGGAAACGGTGTCAAAAGCCTTGCAAAAGTCCAGGTAGACAACATCCACAGATTTTCCTTCATCCACTAAGCGGGTCACCTCATCATAGAAGGAGATCAGGTTTGACAGGCATAACCTGCCTTTCACAAACCCATGCTGACTGGGCCTGATCACCTTGTTCTCCTGCATGTGCCGTGTGATGGCACTGAGGATGATCTGTTCCATCACCTTCCCAGGCACCGATGTCAGACTGACTGGCCTGTAGTTCCCCGGATCCTCCTTCCGGCCCTTCTTATGGATGGGTGTCACATTTGCCAACCTCCAGTCAGCTGGGACCTCCCCGGTTATCCAGGACTGTTCATAAATGATGCAGAGTGGCCTGGTGAGCACTTCCGCCAGCTCCTTCAGTACCCTTGGATGGATCCCATCCGGCCCCATAGATTTGTGCGCCTCCAGGTGCTGAAGCAGGTCCCTCACCATTTCCCTTTGGATTACAGGGGCTTCATTCTGCTCCCCATCCCTGTATTCTAGCTCAGGGGTTAGGGAACTCAAGGAACAACTGGTCCTACTGCTGAAGACTGAGGCAAAGACGGCATTAAGTACCTCAGCCTTATCCTTGTCCTTGGTCAATACGTTACCAGCCTGGTCTACTAGAGGACAGAGATTATCCTTAGTCCTCTTTTTATTGCCAATATATTTATAGAAACTTTTTTTGTTGTCCTTGACAACAGAAGCCAGGTTTAGTTCTAGCTGGGCTTTGGCCTTCCTAATTTTTTCCCTACATAGCCTCACTACCTCTTTGTAGTCCTCCTGAGCGGCCTGCCCTTCTTTCCAAAGGCCATATATCCTCTTTTTTTCCCTAAGCTGCAACACTAGCTCCCTGCTTAGCCAGGCTGGTCTTTTTCCCCGACGGCTTGTCTTCCGGCACATGGGGACAGCCTGCTCCTGCGCCTTTAGGACTTCCTTCTTGAAAAACACCCAGGCTTCCTGGGCTCCTTTGCCCTGGAGGACTGCCTCCCAGGGGACTTTTTCAACCAGGCTCCTGAAGAGCCCAAAGTCCGCCCTCCGGAAGTCCAAGGTGGCAGTTCTGCTGACCCCCTTCCTTGCTTCTCCCAGAATTGAGAACTCTATCATTTCGTGGTCACTGTTGCCAAGACGGCCTCCGACCATCACATCCCCCACAAGACCTTCCCTGTTGACAAACAACAGATCCAGCAGGGCACTTTCCCTAGTTGGCTCTTTCACTAACTGTGTTAAGAAGTTATCCCCAGTACCTTCCAGGAACTTTCTAGACTGTTCCCTCCCTGCTGTATTGTATTCCCAGCAGATGTCCAGCAAATTGAAGTCACCCACGAGGACTAGAGCTCGCGACCTTGAGACTTCTCCCAGCCGTTTATAGAATATTTCATCTGCCTCCTCATCCTGGTTGGGCGGTCTATAACAGACTCCTACTACAATATCTGCCTTGTTAGCCCTCCCCCTGATCTTTACCCATAAACACTCAATCCCATTATCACCATCTTCTAATTCAAAGCATTCATAACACTCCCTGATATATAGGGCCACACCCCCGCCTCTTCTTGCTCGCCTATCCTTCCTGAAGAGTCTATAGCCATCCATGGCAACATTATAGTCATGAGAGTCATCCCACCATGTTTCTGTGATGGCAACTACATCATAATTACCCTGGTGCACGATGGCTTCCAGCTCCTCTTGTTTGTTGCCCATGCTACGTGCATTAGTGTATAAGGACTTCAGGTGGGCTATAGGTCCTTTCTCCTTTTTACTGGAGGGAGCTAAAGTTCTGCTATCCCCAGACATCTTCCTAAGGAGCCCGGTTACACCCCCTGTCTTTTCCAAGTCTAGTGCCAGCCCACCAATTTCAGGATTTTTGCTAACAACCTTGGATCTATCCCCATCCCCCTTCGAACCTAGTTTAAAGCCCTGTCAATGAGCCCCGCCAACTGCTGCCCTAAAACCCTTTTTCGCCTCTGAGACAGGCTTTTGCTGTCTGTTGCCAGCAGGCCTGGTATCCTGAAAAGCAGCCCATGGTCAAAGAACCCAAAATCTTGCTGACAACACCAGTCTCTGAGCCAGGCATTGATTAACATCTTGCAGATGTTAACTAAATTAGGGAATCTAGGTCATCTAGAACCTCTGGGTGAAGCCAAGGCAAGAACATGGAAATATCTAGACAAATTTTAGTGAGACATATTTAACTCTCCTGGTTCAGCACAAAAATGGGTTTCCACTGTGTATTTTCTGTTTTGCAAAGGATAAACAGACCAGGACTTGCTGGTGAGCCTTTCTAAAAGACAACACATTTCTTTGCTTTTATCTTCTGCTGAGAAGTATATAATGCCAGATTTTATGTTTTTAATTTAACTTTTATTAAATACCAAATGTACATATTTCCAAAATGTAGGCATTTCAATGTCAGTTTTTAATAAAGAACAAAAAAGTAAAATATTGCTTCAATAATTTTCAATGGTAACTGAGTCTACAGTTGCTAATTATTAAATATAACCTCAAGAACTTGGATGAACTTCTAATGTAAGACTATAGCATTGTTATTACCAGTTATGATTCTCATAATTTTGTGAGCATGTTTTCTCTTCTGAACAGAAAGCAACCTTAAATTTGAAAAAAAATTGCAAGTATTGTTGCAAGTATTCAGGTTCATTAAGATAGTAACAGAAACCAAAACTATCATTATACTAATAACTAAATTGCCTCAGGACCACTAGCAAAGATGAACCATAAAGTTCTCGTCTTTCGTCTTTTCTACTAATTAGGTAATTACATATTCATTATTGTCAGAATGATATTTATCTTTTCCTTGAAAAGAAGTAACTCCTTAGTTGTTTTCACAGGAGGTATGTAATGAGCTCTTCTATTATTTTTTCAGTCAAGCTACCCAGCCAAAGGCAAATATCCATTCCAGTGTCTGTTTGCTTCTGTTATTCCCCTCTCTCTGGAAGGGAGGAAGAGCCCTCTTCTTCCTGACTCTCTCTTTTATCTTGAATTCGTGTTTCACAGTGATGCATTTTAGCTTTTATAGCTCTGATGGAAAGGAAGCTGAAATTGAAAGAGATTGATCCACTGGAAAAAGGCTACCGTTTATCAGATTTATGCCTCACTTGCATTACCTCCAATTTACCCTTTTTATACTCTACAGATTTACTGGAAAAACAAAAAACAAGCTCACTTCCCCCTGCAGATACCTCAACACTTTCTTTCTCTTTCACTTTCTGTGTTTCTTCTGTGCCCTGTGCATAAATATTTGTAAATCCATTCCTGGCAGAGCTGCACAAATCAAAGGCAGCACAACATTCCAGCAACGGTCCTTCAGTGCAGCAGGACTCACATGCCATCCCTCCAGCATAATTTTTGACCACCACATCTCTCCTCAGGAATAATTTTTCAAAAATGCCATTAGAAGTAACAGTTGTGTTATATTTAATCTATAAACCAAGCAGAATAGACTATTTGATGGTCTTTTCTGCCTGGAGCAACATTATCCAAAGCTAAACAAAGTCTCCAAAGCAGAATAATTAGTGAATCATCATCTGGCAGGGCCTTACTAACATGACTTGGAGGCATGAAGCAATTCAGTAAAACAGAAAGAAGCATTTTAATTCCTTTTCAAGTTCTGCAAAAGAGCTGTAAATGCTTGCTGAAATGCTGTATATATCTAGATGACACTTGCCTCTCTGGAGATGCTGATATGGTGTAAAAGCAACACAAAAATGTCCTTAGACGTCTCCCTGAGCAACAACTCTTCAAAGACAACAAATATGTTAGAGGTTAAAGTGATAACAGGTTTGCCCAGACAAATTCAGCTTTCAAACAGCTTTAAGCTTTTGTCAGGGCACCTCAGGGCTGTGGGGACTCCCCATGGGGTCTCAGGGCAGGGTCTGGCAGCCAGGGCCCGTCCCACCCCCAGCCAGGCGCAGGGCAGCCGGGGGCACCGGGGCAGCCCCAGCCCCGGGCATCAGGCACTGCCATGGAGACAGGGACGGGCCCATGCCGGGACATGGGCCCACGGGTGTGCTCGGCTCAGGGGGCCCATGGCTGGGCAGGGCAGGGCTGTGGGGAGCTGGAGACCGGCTCTGCTGTGGTGTCGCTGGGGCAGGGGCTGATGGCCCCAGGGGGCTGACATGGGGTCCTGGGGCCTGGGCAGGGTGAGGGGAGCCCTGAGGGGACTGGGCATGGACAGTGAGCGCTGGTGTGGTGCCCTCAGGGACACAACATGTTTAATATTTCTATCAGCTGTACTATAAGAAGTATCTGAATAAAAAAGAAAGACAACCAATTTCTTCCTCCTTATTTCTTGGGTATGACATCATTTTGTAGAAGTCCTTTTATATATGTCAGTCTGTTGATTTAATAGATATAAAATGGCAATAATAGCTTTTTACTTCTGTATTGCTACAATGGCCAAGTGTAAGTAAATTAAATGCTACTGTTTCTGTTTGATCAGCGGGACAGTTCGCTAAATTCTAATCTTCAGATCCTGTTGTTTTTTTATCTTTGACTGAAAGGAACTTCTCCCATCTGTGGTCATTTGGCACTGAAGCAGTACACGAAGGAAAGAAATTGTGAACAGTACTTACACTCACATACAAGGATTTACTACTTAGTGCTTATTAGTACTGAGTACTTCTGTACTCTTAAATGGGTGAGTTGCAGAAAAGTACTCCCTGTTTCCTTTTATTTCTTCATTCTCCTTACCTGGAGAAGTGCTGGAATGCATCAGCACAAGAAAAGATAGTGTAAAGTCTTGTGCAAGGATTGGTATCCATGAACCCTATTCTGCTGATTCTTGAATTTTATTGCTTTTTAAAGTTAAGCATAGCATTGTAAAATAAATAAATAAATAAAATTAAAAGACCATCCATGAATAAAGGTAGCTAAGAAAGAAATCATAGTGCACAACGTGAGTTTTTCTGAGAGAACTTTCTGCCTTTAATTGTCATTGGTCTATAACTATTATAATTTATTCAGAATTCGTATGAAAAAGGAAACATACCAGTCCTTCCTTTTTCTGAGGCAAAAATATCCCTGAGATTTGTTATGGAGAAATAATGACAGGAAGAGCATATTTAACCTTGAGGATGGTCAAATCACTTGGAGAATTGAGTGTTTCTTTCCAAGAATCAATATTCTTCCTATGACTGCACCAACAGCTAACTCTTGTCCTTCTTGCCCAACAGCAACATGCAAGGACCTGGGCACTGAGGGTGCCATACATGATTGGTCTGAAGAGAAAAAAAGTATACACTCCAAAAGGAGGCATCATGAGCCGGAAATGTGCGCTCACAGCCCAGAAAGCAAACTGCATCCTGGGTTGCATCCAGAGAAGCGTGGCCAGCAGGTCGAGGGAGGTGATTCTGCCCCTCTACTCTGCTCTGGTGAGACCCCACCTGGAGTACTGCATACAGCTCTGGAGCCCCCAACATAAGAAGGACATGGACATGTTGGAGTGAGTCCAGAGGAGAGCCAGAAAAATGATCAGAGGGGTGGAGCTCCTCTCCTATGAAGACAGGCTGAGAGAGTTGGGGTTGTTCGGTATGGAGAAGAGAAGGCTCTGAGAAGACCTTTTAGCGGACTTTCAGTACTTAAAGGGGGCCTACAGAGAAGATGGGGAGGGACTCTTTATCAGGAAGTGTAGCGATAAGAAAAGCGGTAATGGTTTTAAACTGAAATAGGGTAGATTTAGACTAGCTATTAGGAAGAAATTCTTTACTGTGAGGGTGGTGAGGCACTGGAACAGGTTGCCCAGGGAAGTTGTGGATGCCCCATCCCTGGAAGTGTTCAAGGCCAAGTTGGATGGAGCTTTGAGCAACTTGGTCTAGTGGGAGGTGTCCCTGCCCATGGCAGTGGGGTTGGAACAAGGTGATCTTTAAGGTCCATTCCGACTCTAACTATTCTATGATTCTATGAAGTTGAAGGCAGCTTTCAGAACATAGGGGTGACAAGTCCCAGTTTGATTTTGGGCTGGGGGAGGTTACTAATGATCCCAAGAGTGAGACTGAGACACAATTGAGGTCAAATGCCTCCAATCAAACTGTTTTTATTGAACAGGTACAGAGGAATGGAGCAATAGGAAAGGCAGGAAATATTAGATGGAAACTAAGCAAGCGTTCAGAAAGATAAGCAAAGGACAGTCACCACCACGGATCCAGTGACGTCTCATTGGTCCTCAGTCTTCAATTTCTTCAGTGGTGGGTGCACACCACGGCTTGTTTCCACGGTCTTTTTATAACCCAGGAAAAGACCTTGGTGGGCTGCTAGCCTGGCCCGGACAGGGGTCAGTTTTGGTGGCACCTGATAATGGTCTTCTGCTGCCGGTTTTGGTGGTGCCTCATTTGCAAAAGAATGGTCTGCTGCTACCAGTCATTTGCACCTTGCAAAGTACACGCAAGCAAGGTTTCAGGCAAATATTTGATGTTCCAGTCTCTCACAACAGGCAACTGAACAGGGAGAAGAGCAGAGAGGTATGGACCTGGTTGGACAGCTAGCTAAAGACAAGATCTAGCTGTATGTTTGCTGTCTTGTCATGGTTTTAGGCCAAATCGGCCACTGGGGACATAAGGGACCCCAGATGGGACCAACAGATGCTCCCCTCTACCCCTCTTCAAAGAGAGAGAGGAAGGAGGGAAAAAGAGACTTATGAGTTTAGAAGGAACTAAACTACTTCAATGAAATGTTAATAATAAAAATAAAAGAAAATAATGAAATGTATACAAAACCATATCAAGCTCCCAGGATGACAATCATGACACCGGCTGGCACTGGGGAAGTCCCAGGCTGGACTCAGTGATGGATGGGAACTGGATTCCAGATCTGGATTCCGGATCGGGATCAAAGGCAGATGAACAAACAGAGTCGTCCTCAGATGTCTGCCATTGAAGGAAGAGAACGAGCCGTTTCATCCCTCAGCTTTTATACTGAGCATGAGGCAGATGGGATGGAATACCCTGTTGGTCAGTTTTGGGTCACCTGTGCTGTCTGCTCGTCTCCACAGGTGGGACCCCACTACTCTTTTCTGCTTCCGACCCTCCAACGTTGCAAATAGCAAAGTTGGTTGGTCTCGGGTGTTATAGCAATAAGTATAAGCAAGAGCCTGTCTGCATACCATGCCTGGGCATCAGCTATAAACATTGGTCTTATCACTCTGAGAGCTAACATTGTCTGCACAATATGCTGTTAATACCAGTAGTTAGAAGAGGCCTAGCTAAGAAGCAAAGTTACTGAACAAAATTGGTCCTGTTTTACCTCAAACCAGGACATGTCTCCACATTGGAAGTATTCAAAGAGATTTCAATCTGTTTGTTCAACACATGCTTTTCCCAATAGGAGAGTGCATTGTCACAGCTTCATTGCATGGCACACTAGCTGTCTAAGGATTTCAAAGGTAGGAAAGAAAGGGCAAGTACAGATTCTGAATTTCCAGTGTAGTCCAGGTCCTAGAAGACCAGAAAGAGAGTCTGTTCTGAGACGAGGAAGTTCTCCCAGACACCTGTGACTTTTGACAAGAAATTAAGTCCAGTTCTACTGCATTTTCCAAAAATGCTTCTGGGTACTTCTCCTCAGGAAACAATTCTGTTTGTGGACGGATGAGCAGCTCTGAGCAGGGGGATTGTAAAGAACTATGATTTCCAATGCAGGATCATAAGTTTCCATATTGGCCAGGTGGTTCTAGGCATGTCATTCTCAGTGCACTGGGTCACTTAGTTCCCCTTTTATACTGTAGAGAGAAATTAGGTATTTATTCATGCAATATTCTCCTTTGGTTAAATACCAAATCAGTATTTAAATATGGTATCTTCTAGCAATAGCATAGCATAAATATCATATGCTACTTTCTTCTTCAAGTTACAGTTCTTCTTATGCTATTTAAATGGAGGCTGCATCTTCCAATTGATACAAAAAAAAAGAAGCGTTGACTCTGTGCATGATCACAGTTAAACTTAAGGAGGACACATAAGCATTTTGTTCTGTAGTGTAACAAGAAAGGAATGTAAATCTTGATATGATACCACTGATAACCACGTTAGCAACTGTGACAAAATAAATCTTGATTAAATGTGCTATTGGAGAAAATACTAAAATGAATGAATGAGGATAAGAATCGGTTCTTACACATAGTAAGTGGATAGTAATGTACAAAATCTATATTATTCCATTGCCAGATGCAATGTTTATCAGCCATCAAAACCAGACACACACAAAGACATTTATTAAAAAAAAAAAAACCACAAAAAAAAAAAAAACACAACAAAACAAACAAATAAAAATGCCCTGGCAAAGTTATTTACAGTTATCTAAAGAAAGTACAGCTATTCTGGAACACTTCTATATAGTGCCTTTAGAAGATTGTTAAATAATTCACGAGCATATTGTTTGTCAAATAACTTATTCAACATTCTTTTCAAATAGCATCTTCTTGGAACATTTTGCTTTCACCAGTGCTTAGCACTCTTTATGAATTTTCTGATACTGAAAAGCATTTCTGAATTCAAAATGATCATTTGTCACACAAAGTTCTTATCAGTTAGCTACTGGCATGGAGGTTCAGGAGCGTTATAGTGAAAAAATGGTGAAAGGCAACCTGTCTGTTTGGCACTCAACTCATGCAGTCAAGGTTGTAGTCAAGGATGTCTTCATTCCACTGATGGCAGTGTGGACACCTGCAGGGAGTATACACAGATAGTGCAGCCTCAGATGACTGCCGTGCCAAGAGCTAGTAAATTTCTGAGATGATATTGAGAACACAGAGACAGATTCCTGAATCTGTAGCTGCAACTGTGACTAAAGTTTATTACATTTTTTAATGTTTTGTTCATTGACAGTATTTCCCAGCACTCTGAACAACAGCCGGGAATCACTGAAACGTAGTATGCTCCTTGTTCCTCACCTGTTTCCTTGACTCTTTTCTCAAAACACAGCATAAGTCAGGCTCTTTATCAAAATATTCCATCTAAGGTAATGCTGAAGGTGTTTCCTGATCCTTGGGAGGGAAAAAAAGCCCAACCCACAATACTGCAGACTCAGGAATTTCTGGTTTGACTTATCTAAATGGGAAAGTTCTTTAAATATTGAGAGCCACAGCTGTTTTCCAAACTCATTTCCTGCTGGTCAGACTTCTTCTGTCAAATATAAATCTTTCCTCTGTGCTCCCAGAAGTTCAGAGTACTTGCATGCTGTTTGTTTTTGAACAGAATTGGTTGTTCCTGGCATGGGAGAAATTCTTTTCTTCAGCAGGCAAGGGGAAATCTAGTTGAACCCTATTGAAGTCAACGGGGCTACTGCAGTGAAATGAAAAATAAAGTCAGATCCATGCATTGTTGCTCTGCCAGTTTATTGCTTTTATATTTTTTGTTTGTTTCCTGGTGGACACAATTATTTTATAATCTTTGAAAGAATGAGCCTCTTCAGAGCACATAAAATATCACTTTCTTGTACCTCATGGGATTAATGTGCATATTTGCACAGAATTATACTGAATTACCTGTCCTCCTCCATAAAATAAAAAGGTATATTGGCCCTATTCTCTGAGATTTTGTTTTCCTTCCCATCTTGTTCTTTTTGTATATAAATGCCAGAATGCAGTTTAAAATGGAAGATGATTCATGTCATTTGTGTACATCTGAGATGGTCATTCCTGGATGTATAGATGCAAGAGAAAATCAATTTTCCTGTTATATTGCAACCAAATTACATATGCCTAGTGAAATCAAGGGTAAGACAGGCTTGAGAAAGACAAAATGAAGAAAGAATGAAACTGTATTCAGGCAGGAGAAGAGGTAGGGGAGCAAAAGTCTTCTGGCACAAGTTAAGTGACTAGCAGAGTTTCTCTTTACATGGTGATAAGGGGAAATATTTAATAATTCTAGTCTGTTCTGTGGTTTCCTTCAAAACAACCACTGAGTAAGGAAGAACTGTTCCTGGAAGGTAAGGCTGAGCCCAGAGAGTTCTGGCTACTCAAGACGTAAAACTGGAAACTGCAAAAATAACATCTTATTGTATTTAGAAAATTTGTAGCAAAGAGAAGGTTCAGTCTTTTCAGGTAACAGATACTTTGGGGTATTTTTTGAGACCTGAACAGGAACAAAGAAAGTCTGGAAAACCTACTGCATTTCATAACCTGTCTCTCTCTTGAAAAGAAATGAAGGTGCAAAAGAACAGAGAACTTTTAATTTCCTTAGTATTTTCCAATTTTAGGCCAAAACTGGCATTATTCTTTGATTATTTTTTCAACACAAAAATGATCTCGATTTTGATACTAAGAAAAGGAGACTAATTTATTACAAATGTTCACATTTTTCTATGTTTTATCGTCAGAAATAATAATGTTGCTTCTCATATTCCCATACCATTGCAGACCCAAGTAGGTCTATACCATCACTGTCCTTATAGGAGACCATGTCTGACTGTGCTCTAACCTAACCTACAACATGTTTCTACATGTTGTTAAAAGCTACGATCCTATCTCACTGTAAAATTTGAACAACAAAACCAAAACAGACTGCTAGCAAAACCTATTAATCAATAAAGGTAGCTGCAACATATTTTACATCACAGTATCACAGTATCACAGTATCGTCAGGGTTGGAAGGGACCTCTGGAGATCATCTAAGTCCAACCACCCTGCCACAGCAGGGACACCTACAGCAGGTCGCACAGGATGGCGTCCAGGCAGGTTTTGAATGTCTCCAGTGTGGGAGACTCCACAACCTCTCTGGGCAGCCTGTGCCAGTGCTCTGCCACCCTCAAAGGAAAGAAGTTCCTCCTCATGTTAAGATGGAACTTCCTGTGCTCCAGTTTGTGCCCGTTACCTCTAGTCCTATCACTGGGCACCACTGAAAAAAGACTCTTCTCATCTACCTGGCACCCTCCCCTTAAGTATTTATAAGTATTGATAAGATTCCCCCTCAGTCTTCTTTTTTCTAGACTAAAAAGCCCCAAGTCCCTCAGCCTTTCCTCATAAGAAAGATGCTCCAGTCCCCTAATCATCTTTGTAGCTTTTTGCTGGACCCTCTCCAGCAGTTCCCTGTCCTTCTTGAACCGGGGAGCCCAGAATTGGACACAGTACTCCAGATGCGGCCTCACCAGGGCAGAGTAGAGGGGGAGGATGACCTCTCTCGACCTGCTGGCCACACTCCTCTTGATACACCCCAGGATACCATTGGCCTTCTTGGCCACCAGGGCACATTGCTGGCTCATGGTCATCCTGTTGTCCACCAGGACTCCCAGGTCCCTTTCCACAGAGCTGCTCTCCAGGAGGTCAGCCCCCAACCTGTACTGATGCATGGGGTTATTCCTCCCCAGATGCAGTACCCTACACTTGCCTTTGTTGAACCTCATCAGGTTTTTTTCTCTTTGCCAAATTTGAAAGATTTTGCACTAGTCCAAGTAAACCAGGATTTCGAAACATTAAATAATATGAATCTATTAAAATTCTTTTTTTCTGGTCCATGCCTTACCCATCTTTCACACGTACAGTAAAATATTGGTACCCTTCTCTCTACAGTGTGGAAACACAGGTACCACTATAAATTAATCCTGTCAAGAGGGAAACATATGCAAACCCCTTGAAATTCACAAGTCCACAGATGCATGGCTTGTCAGAGCCTAATTTAAAAAACAAAACATAAACCACAAAAAAAACCCCAAGCAATAAAAAAACCTGGACAGTGTATTCTTTTAACCTTGGAACTCCTATGTTTTTACTCAGCAAAAAACTTCAAAGGGGATTATTCCCTTTAAAAGACTCTCTTTCTCACAGATGTGTAATAAGGGAACCCTTATCCTTTCAACAAAAAGGGCTTTCCTCTGCTCTCATTTTCACATTGACACGTCTGGATCTGTCAGAAGTGCCTAGTGGTAAATAGACAGCATTCATGCCATAAACTGACATTCTGACTACGTAGAAAAGAATTGTTATTCACAGATTTCACTAGATGCAAGTGTGAGAACGTGAGTTAGCAGGAAGAGCTATGGGTGTAGCAGGAAAAGATAAAACTGTTGATCTGAAGCTTCTTTTATCTTATGATACGCCATTTTCTGAGTTGTTTTTCCTGCTGTACAATACCCCCTGCAAATACATACAGTGCCTTTATCTTCCTTGGCCACAAGGTGTAGTTTTCTTTTTTTCAAAACCGGTGGAAAAAACCAATTGATTAACACATTTGTTCTCAAAGGTGTTAATTCCTAATGGTATTTTCAGTTAAGACAGAATTCAGTGGGATGTGTAATTCATACCACTTCCCAGAGCACTCTTTGGGAGACAGGTTACTTTTTAAGGGACTCCTGTTTTTCTCCTCCATTTTTCAGCATCATGATTACATCAAACACTCACGCACACAGAGAAATATGTCATTTTCAATGTCTGTAAAAAAAAGATTAATGGAAAAACTGCAGAAACTATTATTAATTTAATATTTTTTATTTCCCAAACAAATTTGACTATACAACACAAAGCAAATAAATTCTTGATTTTATGGTTTCTGCTGCAAGGTGTGTTATTTTATTCAAAATAGAAAGAATGGACAGAGAAGAGAAAATTATACATGCAAGTTTTCTTTTCATAGGTAAAGGTTAAGGAAACCCTTTGATCAGTTTGAGAAAAGACGAAGAACTATTTCAGGTTAGATTTGTGAATTGTGTCTGAGTTAGGAACAAATGTTGTGTTTGCTAAAATATTTCTGGAGCTTCAAGATGTTTTCTTTTTCTATTTTGTTTTTTTAAACATTTTTAAAATCCTGTGCTACTTTTCTTTTTACCCCTTATATTTTGGGTTCCAGCTATCAAATTCAGAAGGTGGCTTTTAACACTGGCATATTGATAATTACAAAAGAAAGGTTGAAGGCATAGAAAAGTGCTGAAACACCTCAAATTTGCTGAACGTACTTCAGTTCATGATCTAAGGAAGTCTATAGGATATAGTTGTTCTGCTCTTATTAATCTTCTACTGGTTCATTCTTGACAGCTACTCACCCAGCACATCTCACAGGAACTGAAGAATCCTTATTCCTTTAAAATTAAAAAAAAAAAAAAAAAAAAAAAAAGAAGAAAGAGAGAGAGACAAAGAATACCAAGCTTCAGAAGACTTGGCATAACTTTCAGTAGGTTAAGGATATTGTTAGGTTGATTTCAAAAATATCATTACAATTTCCTAAATATGGTAGGTATATAAAAACTGACTGGAAATTAAGAATTAAATCCTATTCTTGCTGAAAGCGGAAGAGACATTTCTAATGACTAACTCAGAGAGAAACTTTTCCATTTTCTCACTGTTTTCTGACAAAAATAGTGTCATTCCATACAGTGCAAACTTCTTTATAGGCGAACTGAGGAAATTTGCATTCAGTATGAACCTAATAAGAGAAAATAAAATATCCTGTGTCTCAGAGTATGTAGGTGTTTCAGTTCAGGTTTTTTATATCTCTAAGAAATAAGAATAATAACTGTGTTTTTCTTTGTGTCACTTGAAAAAAAGAAATCTCTCCAACAAGCATGCTGCATGGTTGTACTTCTCATATGAAACTGAGATAAGGAGGGAACTGCAATTGTAGAACAGCATTTGAATTTAAGACATTGTGTGATTGAGAATAACTGAAACATAACAATGAAGTGATATATTTTCTACATTCACTTACCTACTGAATTCAAGTGTTAAAATCTTTGTGGCATCTTTTGTGAGGCAAAGAGATAAAAACCTTTCAGTGACTGAGATGGGATTGCCAGGGGATTTAATTTAAGAATCATGTAAAGATGGATTTAGTTTTTAAATAGAAGCTTGGCAGATATTTCATTGCTCTTGTTCTGCAATAGTGTCAGTTTTTTTGTAACGAAGGATTTAGCTCTGCTGACTAACATTGGCTGAGGACCATTTCAAACTAAAAAAAATGTAAAAAGAGGACAGATTTTGCAAAAAGATTTATGAGATTTCTATTGGTACACTAAGATGTCAAAGACTAAGGTATTCAGGTAACTTTGCTGTTCTTCCACCCACTAAATGTAAGGAAAGGTCTATCCCAGTAAAGTGCTTTGAAAAAGACCGCTCAGTCGTCTTGTTTTGGAGCATAACAAGCCTAACACAAGCTCTGTCTGGTGGAAATTCTTGCTGAAGCCACTGAAAAGCCCACTGTCTTCTGCACACTTTCTTTCTGTGCATGGGTTTTCCTCACAGCCTGGAGTCCTGGGGAGGGGTTTCAGTGCCACTTGAACATCTCAGCCTTTGCAATCAGCCCAGAAGCAGTGGGCAAAAACTGAGTCAGTTGTAGTCAGAACTGGAGGCTGTGAAATAATTTTCAGTGCACAACCTCTCTATCTCCTTCCCATTGAAAGTGTCCATTTTTTGTTTTTTCTTTCTCCTTCTCTCTCCCTATCTCTTTCTTCCTCTGCAGCCTCCGATCTTTCATATTCATACACTTTAGCAAATACACAGTAATACTGCAATATGTTTGATATGACACAGTTTAGCCAACTGAGAATTTTCTGCTTTCAAGATTACAGTACTATGGTTTCTAAAATGCACAAAGCAGACAAACAGCGGTTCTATATTGCTACTAATGAGAAGGAGTCTACTGGTTTTTGTTTTCTCAGTGACAAACTTTTCACAATAAAGGTATTCAAATTCAGTTTAAGTTGATTCAACAGGTTGCTTTTATTTCATATGCTGTTTAATTTTTTTCTAACATCTTCTATTTTTTTCTTCACAGATCTGACTTAGACCAGGCCATCAGCTCTCATGAATACGTCTCCATAACAACAGATAGCATAGGTAATACACGGGATAAGGAAGGAGGGAGACAGAGAAGTGGGAAGGGATTCAAGATCTTTTTCTTCAGCCAGGCATGATGTGTTTTTTCACTTTGCATTTACTGAATGTTACTAGACTTCTAATGCTACATCTTTGTTCCTTGCCTATAGACTATTTAACGGTTTAATATTAAGATTTTATGCCGTAAGAGTTTGGGGTAGTCACTTTAATCCTCAGTAAGAGCAATGCAACAAAGCATTGCCCAGGGAAATCAGATGAAAATTTCATGCCGCACTTCCCTATCCTAGTCTGCAGTAATACGTATACTACAGAAAGGCTATTCAAGGTACAGATTGTTGCATATATAATGGGTTATTATCTTCTGGGTTGCATATTTCTATCCATAATTTCAGTGTCAAACTGGAGAAGATAACATGGATTTGTAATATTTCTGGGTGTGGTTTTTTTTTTTTTTAGAGAGATATAGAAAATTATATTTTGTTTTAGTTTGTTTGGTGTGTGTCCCCCAAAACTAATCATTTCCAAAACACAGGGAGATTTGAAGACTAAAAACATATTCAAGGAGAATTCCCATCTGAAACAATAGCTTTAAGATAGACTGCTTCACATTATATCTATGTAATGGGGCAGTATTTCATCAGCGATATAAATATATAAAACGGTATGTATAGATGTAAGAAAATAATAAGCTTTTCATCACAAGTGTTATTTTTACATGATTCATTTAATCCATTCTATGCATTGATTTTTTCAGTACAAAAAGGATTTGGGTTTAAATAAGGAAAATTTCTTCCTAAGGGTAAATCAACAAAGATTTGATACAGCAGTAAGAAACCAGACTTTTTGATTTAAATTTGATTAAAAAACACATTGTAGCTAGTCATCACTTCTAAATAAACTATCTAACCCATGGGCTGGAGACCTGAAGTCCTAACTTATACAAATCCCTCCAAATTAAAAGACTTTAAAATTATGACTGACCTATTTTCAAAAGGCATTTCTTCTGAACATTTGGAATCATAGAATATTTTGAGTTGAAAGGGACATTTAAAGGTCATCTAGACCAACTTCCCTGCAATGATCAGGGACATCCTCAACTAGATCAGGTTGCTCAGAGCCCCATCCAACCTGACCATGAATGTTTCCAGGGATGGGGCATCTACCACCTCTCTGGGCAACCTGTGCCAGTGTCTCACCAACCTCATTGTAAAAAATTTCTTCCTTATGTCTAGTCTAAATCTACGCTCTTTTAGTTTAAAACCATTACCCCTTGTCCTGTTCCAACAGGCCCTGATAAAAAGTTTGTCCCCATCTTTCTTATAAGCCCCCTTTAAGTACTGAAAGGCAGTGATAGGGTCTCCCCAGAGCCCTCTCTTCTCCAGGCTAAACAACCCCAACTCTCTCAGCCTGTCCTCACAGGAGAGGTGTTCCAGTCCTTTGACCATTTTTGTAGCCCTCCTCTGGACCTGCTCCAATAGGGCCATGCCTTTCTTATGTTGGGGACTCCAGAGCTGGACACAGTCCTCCAGGTGGGGTCTCACCGGAGCAGGATGGAGGGGCAGAACAACCTCCCTTGACCTGCTGGCCACGCTTCTTTTTATGCAGCCCAGAATATGGCTGGCTTTCTGGGCTGCAAATGCACATTGACAGCTCATGTCCAACTTTTCATCCACCAGTATCCCCAGGTCCTTCTCCACAAGGCTGCTCTCAATCCCTTCATCCCCCAGCCCATATTGGGGATTGCCCCAGCCCAGGTGCAGGACCTTGCACTTGTTGGACCTCATAAGGTTCACATTGGTCCACTTTTCTAGCCTGTCCAGGTCTCTGGATGGCATCCCATCCATCAGGCATGTCAATCACACCACTCAGCTTGGTATTGTCTGCAAACTTGCTGAGGGTGCACTCGATCCCACTGCCTATGTCATTGATGAAGATATTGAATCGTACTAATCCCAGTATGGACCCCTGAGGGATACCACTTGTCACCAATCTCCATCTGGACATTGAGCCATTGACCACCACCCTCTGGATGCGACCATCCAATCAGTTTCTCATCCACTGAACAGTCCACTCATAATTCCATCAGTCTCCAATTTAGAGAGAAGGGTGCTGTGGAAGACTCTGTCAAAGGCCTTACAGAAGTCCAGGTAGGTGACATCCATAGCTCTTCCCTTCTCCACTGATGTCGTCACTCCATCACAGAAGGCCTCTAGGTTGATCAGGCAAGACTTGCCTCTGGTGAAGCCATGCTGGTTGTTTTGAATCACCTCCCTGTCCTCCATGTGCCTTAGGACAGCTTCTAGGAGGATCTATTCCATGACCTTCCCAGGCACAGAGGTGAGGCTGACAGGTCAGTAGTTCCCATAGCCCTCCTTTCTACCCATTTTAAAAAAGGGTGCAATATTTCCCTTTGTTCCTGTCACCGAGGACTTCACCTGACTGCCATGACTTTTCAAATATCATGGAGAGTGGTTTGACAACTACATCAGCCAGTTCCCTCAGGACTCTGAGATGCATCTCTTCAAGTCCCATAGACTTCTCTATGTTCATTTTCCTCAGGTAGTCATGAACCTGATCTTCTCCTACAGTGGGAGGTACTTTTCTCCCCCTGTCCCTGCCTTGCAGTCCATCCACTCGAGAGGTGTGGGAAGAGAGATTGCCAGTGAAGACTGAGGCAAAAAAGTTGTTGAATATCTCAGCCTTCTCTTCATCTGTATTTACCAGTTTGCCAGTCTTGCTTATCAGGGATGCACACTTTCTTTGACCTTCCTTTTCTGGCTGACACACCTGTAGATGCCCTTCTTGTTATTCTTTGTGTCCCTTGCCAAGTTCAGCTCCAGCTACACTTTGGCCTTCCTGACCCCACCCCTACACAATCAGGCAGTGTCCTTATACTCTTCCCAGGATACCTGTCCCCACTTCCACTGCCTGTGTATTTCCTTCTTGCTCTTTAGTTTGACCAGCAGGTCTTGACTCAGCCATGCTGGTCTCTTGCCTTCCTTTCCTGATTTCTAACACCTGGGGTTCAAGAGCTCTTGTGCTGTATGGAAAGCGTCCTTAAATATCTGCCACTTCAGAAGAAATACAGACATTACTTAAAGATCTTATGAATTTTGCTTTTCTCTGGGTGTCTCTCCTTATTTATAACTACCATATCTCCTAGTGAATGCTGTAGCATTTTTATGTACAGCTAGGGATACCTTACAATAAATCTTCCACCTTCATGAAGAGTTCTATGTGTGCTTCACATAATAAATAATAAGTGAATAGTCCTTGTATAAAGGCTTGTTTTTAATTGTGATTTAAACAACTTCAAGAAAAAAACCAAAAGAAAGCAAATGAACAACATGACATTGTTTTCATCCATGTTTCCAAAAAAAAGTAGGGTTAGTAAGTCCAGGTAGTTTACATCAAATTCAATTAACTTAAAATGTTAAAGTTGAATCTCGATGGACAGACTAAGAGCCCTTATGTTTGATACAAATCCCAGGTACCTACTTTTTGGGTCAGCTTCAGAAGAAGCAGATAAGAAGCATAAAAAGCAAAGTTTGTGCAAGCAAAAATAAATATTTATGAGGCTCTCAGAAATTTATGTTAAGAAAAATGGTAAAAATTTTATAGCAACAAAATGAACCTAAATAGTGAGAGATCAAGTTAGGCTTTCTGCTTCCTCCGCTCAAAAAACTTTATGACTTTATGCATCATTGTCCTTTGTTGTTACAAGTAGCTGCATATAGTGTCATTGCCTTCACACACGACACAGCACAGGGAATATTAGCACTGATGGGAAGGGGATACAAAAATATGTGTGGGATATGAAACAATCATTGTTGCAGACACATGAAAACATCCACATTGCTCTTAGACAGGAAAGATAAAGTCAGTATTGTAATAAAGGTGGGGATTTTGAAAATTGATTTTTAAAGCTCCTTTCACACTTGTTTATGAGGAGGAGTAAGTACTCTAGGAATATTAAATGCTAATATAATATTAATCTTTTTAATATTAAGATTAAATCTTGTTTGCAGTAGCTTGAAAATGATCATTCTTCAATTATACTGTTGTAGCCATGGTATGGCACATTAGTAAATTCAGAAAACCAATTTTTTAATTTTATTCTTTCTAGGTAAAAACCAAAACAACAATAAAAAAACGTACAAGAACATTATTTTCTAGTAATTAAATTATGACAGTATTCCAAAAGGTACACAATTCTTTTAGGTACAGGATTTCTGCCAAGAAGTCCTTGGAAGTATTACATAGCTTGATAGGTGTTGTTTGCCAAGCTGATGTGATTTTTCTCTCACTGAACCTGTTTCATTAATTTGACGTGTGAGAAATAAATATTTGCTGTGCAATTAACTGGAGATTATTATGGTCTAATGGAACTTTCCCATACAAACAGATGCTCAGCCCTTTAGATGCGTAAAAGTCACATCAGCACTTGGTAAACAGAATGAAGCTGTGGGGAAAATATTGTTAAAGACATTTAATTGGTGAACAGAATTGGTGCACATGTAATAGTTTTGGATTTGCTTAATTGAAGTAGCAAAGAAAAAATGACAGTTACCGTGTGTGCAGATAAGATGCTTGCCAAAGCTGTAGAAATTATGTTGAAGGTATAGCCAGTAAAAGTAACAATCTTTTTTTAACAAAAACACATGCTTTTTTCCTCAGAGTCTCATATATTTATCTTATACATACAATATTTTGTGAAACTAATTATGTCACTGTATGTTCTGGTAAAACAAGAAATGAAAAAAAGAGACAGAAAACGATGGGCTGAAAATTGTAGTACTTAATAGCCACGATGTTTTTTGTCCATGCTATAGCAAAATAAATAGAGACATTCATTGTATTATCTAGACTGCAAACTGCTGGAATGGAAATTTAGACCTCTTGCTCCTGTACACTTACTCAGTTCCCAACTGAGGGATTTGATCTAACAGTACTTTTGGTGATAGTACAATACAAATCCCATAGTTCAAAATTTATGATCTCTTCAACTAACATAAGTAAGTGAGTAAGTAAATTAGTTAATTAGTAAGCAACTACGGAGAAGCCCTGGATGGTAGCTGTTCCTAACACTCCATTTGAGAAACAGCACATTTATAGCAAGACTAATGCAGTATACTCAAAGTCAAAATGTACAAATAAAACTGACAAACTAGAGAAACTGAGAAAATATCAAGTAGATAAATTATAATTAATTCTACCTCTGATATACACGGAAATATTCAGTCTACAGCAAGGTGTTTTAGGCATTCAGTTAGGACTTATGATCTACCTCTTTTAAATTCTCCGTGCACTGTTTTGTGTTTTACATTCATGTTTGCATAACTGGTACAAGACTTCCTACAGTACAAATTCTCCTCTCTGTAGGAGCTAGCAGAGGTGGTTATGCTCAGTGTTGATAACCGAGGAGGAACTGTACATCCAATTCAAGCAAAATAAAGCTAGAACAAAGGTAGCATTAAATCTTTATAAATATTCCTCCTGCAATAGTATGGAACACTTAAAACATAAATGTAAATCTAAACATATACATCTAAATCCAAATCTATATTTATATACATAAATAAATGGGTCAAAAGGAAAAAGTTTTGGAATACCTTATTTCTGAAACCTCTCCAAATGTCACTATCTTTTTTTAATGCCAGCCTTCAGTACAGGAAGTTCCTTAAAAGTCTCTAGATCCTAGATTCCTTACCACAGAAAGAAAGTCCAAATATCTTAGTACAATGCAGTCAGAAACAAGACACAGAAGTACCTACTCCATAATTCTTGAGAATTACTTTTGTATGGAGACTCACTTGTTGGTGCTGTGAGACAAGTTAAAATGCCAAGTTATGTTAAAATATTAAACTGGGTAATTAATAGTCTCTGAACCTTGTTTTTAAGGTTCAAGTTGCTACACAATTTTTAAAGTTTGATTATATTACCAGTGTTCTTTAATATAATTATGAAATTAAATTAAAACCAAAGGCATTAAGAGAACATTCTGGCTACAAAGATTAGCATTCAAAAACAAAGAAACAACAAAATTTGAGATAGGTAGTACACTGTAAACTAGAGAAAGGAATAATATTTATTTTCGTTCTCACTGCTTAATAAGCAAACTCCTTTCTCATTAATTCTGCAGAGACCATCTTGTGTGCTGAAGGCCTAATGGTTCAAAAACCACGTGTGCTAATTTAGCAAGATCTATAGGCTTTAGAAAGCTTAACCACATTTTTCTGTTTAGTGAACAAATGTTAACTCAGAATAAGGCACAGAACTGTATGCTTGGAAGGATCTAGAAAGGCAGAAAATATCTATACCTTATGAAGTCTAGGTCTTTTAAATTATAGATTTTTTGTTCTGAAAAGTACCTAATGCATAAATGGCATATGTGAACACACTTAAGAGAAGAAAATATAAAGACAGATGAAGAAAATTAGTCAGGTGAATGGAGCAGTAGCAGGAAAAGAGGCTCACTGCATGGCTTTGTAACATTAGAAACGATGTTCGACACAACACCTTAGTTGTCACATGCCTTTTCCACAGTCCAACACATTGCCAGCCACAGGCGATTCTTCCAGAAATCTCTCTTTAAACTATGCTAAAGAACACATTAAAATGAAAACCTTTTAGCCAAAGCTAATTTCCAAATACTTCCAATATGTAATCTCATAGCACAGGAAAAGAACTTTAAACAGAAAATTATTAGGTCTGGATCTCAACATCAGATGTGACATCATTTGTAAGGCAATTTGCAGATCCTAGTTTTCCTCCCTCTATTTAAAAAAATTGGTAATATTGCAGGAAGACAGTTTCCAGTCCTAAGTGCTTATAATCCTTTGTCCTTGGTGCTTTTTCAGTGACGGTCTGCTGCTTACATGGCATTTTAAACAACATGCGTGCCTCAGTGTGAGTGTCCAGAGCTTCCTGGTGAGCAGCTCCAAAAGAACATTTCGTTTCCTGGCATTAACCTACCCTAATCTCAGCCCTGAGCTGAGGTCAGCTGCAGGACCAAGGCTGGCTTTCAGCTGTGCTGAAAGTTGTAAGGAGGAAGACTCCTGCCTGGCAGAATTACTCTGTGAGAGGTGACAGAAGAATGACATCCTCCCTCAAAACAAAATATTGCGGTATGTGATCTTCCAGACCTAGAGGTCGGTAACAACCCTTTAGGGGTTTTATTGTCCCTGTAGCGGCCCATTCAGTTTTGCTGACATTTCTGAAACAAGTCAGGATTACTGCACTAGACTTGATCACAAGGCAAGCTCCAGCAGTGAGCAGGAAAGTTGTTCATTCCTAGGTCACATCTCTATGAAGACGCAAAAAAACATGCACACTGCTTCACCCCGACATTAAACCAAAGCAGTAATGTGTCTTTGTAGCTTCTCCACAATCAGAATCTCACCCTGAATTGACGTGCAGAGCAAACAGCAATGTCACAGCAAAGCTACTTTGCAAATGATGCAGCAGAAGTACAAGGATGTGCAGAGCGTAAAGGGCACTTGTGTCTGAGAGTTCTTGCTAAAAAGACGTGGGAGATTAACTTGCTATAGCATTTACCACAAAATATTACAATTTATAAGTGATAAACAAATGTCTTCACTGATAAAAGGGCTATTAAATAAAGTGGAGTAGATAACATATTGATGTTAGGAAATACAGTTCCCTGTGTAATAGTATCCTGCCACATGACACTGCAAGTTTTGTGATATTGCCCATTATGATGAAATACCCACAAAACCAATGTTCCAACTTTAGAAAAGAGAAATCTTTCTCCCCAACTTTTTAAGAGACCCTTTCCTGCCAACTCTAAAAACAATTAGCCTAGCTGAAGAATTAAAGGAAAGCCACCTCATTTAGGGCCCCATGAATGTCATGTGGTTTCTTTGGTTAAGAAAGTTTATTTTGAGAGTTTCACAGACAGGTCTGTTTGCTTTCTGTTTACATTTGTCACCATTGGGAACTATGTACCTCTCATATCTCAACTGGTACTAGTAATAAAACAACATAGCTGGGGGCAGGCTGCCAACTGAATAAGGCTGTAACAGACTGTCAGAAAATGTCAGGGCTGTTGCAGTGATCATCAAGAAGAAAAAAAACATTAAAACAAAAAGCAGTAAAACCCCCCTGAAAACTGATTATAACCAATGACAATAAACAATATAAATATATATATAATCAATAATAATAAAATATAAACAATAAATAAAAATAAATAAATAAAATAAACACTATAAATATATATATAATAAATAATAAATATATTATAAACAATGACAATAACATTACACCAAGACAGGTAATGGGCAGAGGGTAAAGGGATGAACTGAAATTATGGCTAGCTCAGATTTCTTCAAAAAGAAGCATTTGGGAAATTTCTTACCACCTGCTGAGTTGCTCTGGCAAGTCACACCGAGAAAACTGTAAGCCTTGGCCAGTCTGGTGGCATCCTCCTTGCACTGAAAAGAAGCTAGTCTTAAGGCATATCAAATCCTGACCATCTAACCCCACCTTTGTAGCTCTCAAAGTCAAATCACAGATCTCTAATGAAAATTACAACTACATATCTAACAATATTTGAGAAGTTTGTTAACGTTTTTCCAATTTCATCACAGCAGAGAAAGACAGAAAACATAAAAAGACACTTTAAAACATTAATCTTCCCCTTAATACACTGTACAAGCATACGACATAGACATCTGAAATTAAACTTGCTACTTCCTTCTTCAGCAGTGGGCCCTGGTAATTTCATAATGTCCTGTCAGTCCTCCACCATGCATAACATACTTTACACTCTCTTCAACTCACTTCTCCTTCTCCTTCTCCTTCTCCTTCTCCTTCTCCTTCTCCTTCTCCTTCTCCTTCTCTTTCTTCTCCTTCCCCTTCTCTTTCTCCATCACCTTCTCCTCTTCCTCCTTCTCCTTTCCTGACTTTTTCTCCTTCTTCTCACTCTCCCTTTGCCTTTACCTCCACAGACAAACAACCTTTGGAAAGGCAAGATCACACAAAAACAATAGAGTATCAATATATCATATAGAAATAATTTTTCACACTTTAATCAAGCTTCCACTTTTTCAGCATACATACATCTGCAATGACCTCTAAAATTAAAGAATCTCAGGGAAAAAATCCCTTTTAATATTAAGGGACAAACACAACCATGAAGCAGGAGCTGTGTTCAAGAGTCATATTTGACATTCAGAAGTCACTAAATCCACCTAGATTTACTATGCCTCTGAACTAATCTTTTTACGTGAAAACCATAGCACCTTGGTGACACTTCAACATACCTCCCACCAAATAATACTGAGCCTTATGCTATTTGACTAGAAAACCCGAGTCTCATCTTGAGACCAGCTGGAGTCTATCAATCTGCTGAAGATTTTTGGGCATACACTTAAAGCAAACAATTATAAACAGTATCTACTACTTGACTTTAAAATGCATAAACCACACAGTAAGATAATCAGGCCACTTACTTGCAATTTATCATCTTATATTTTCATTAAAAGACTCTTCCATACTAAACTAACAGTAACAATAAAACTTAAGTGAGCTTTGTTGCATGTCAGCAAATGTGCACTAATGGAAACAGATGCTGTTCTGACCTCTACTTACTAGGATCTGACGGCTGGTGTAGATACCATCTGCCACCCTGCAGAGGTGTCACCTGAGAGTGACATTACTGATGCATCATGATGGCCAATTGCTGCCATTTATACCATACTTACAGTTCAGCAAAGGGAGACACAGCTTGAATGAAAAAAGTATTCTGCTACTACACCTGCTGCAGAAAACTTGTCTCCTAACCTGACTGGTTATATAAAGTAAAAAGTTCTAAATATTTCTCATGTAAGAAGAATGTTTAATTCAAGTCTCAAAGACAAAAATGAGGCTCTGTTTCATTTATCACCACAGTGATAAAATAAAGCACTATGGACTCACGGCTATCAACTGAAGACTTTTAAGAATTTCCTGTCATTTCTGTTATAAATAACTTACTAAAAGTATTGACCTTTTCCCTTATCTTCAGTGCTCTATCTTGCAGCATGGATATCTGCTTTTTACTGTTTCCTCTTTACTATTCTAAGTAATTGGACATTTCTTAAATACAGTCCCTGCAGCACTCAGGAATGCTCTTTTGGGAGCTTAAACATTACAGTTTAACTGTAATGTTAACAGTTTTCAACTTTCCAGTCTTATACTTGCTAATTCTACTGTCTCCTCCCATCCCACAAAAAAAGAAACTGAGAAACCACCAGTTTTAAATGGATAATAGACTTTAAGACAGTGTCGGGTCTGTTAGAGTGCAGCCTTTGGGGAAAAGCCAGACTGAGCCGGTTTTCCCCTGACTACCTGTACAACTTTGTTCCAGCAGAAGCTACCCATGATCTTCAGATGCCATCATAACATTAAAAAGACAACACATCAAGAGAGATAAAAAGATGTTCTCCCTTGCACTGTATGAGTAAATAATAGGATGCAGTTACTGGTCTGAAAACTTTAGAAATCTACAGAATGAAAATAACAAAATTATTATTCCTCCATCCTTACAAACGGTACATTGAGACTCAAAAGTTTAAGTGATTTAGTAAAGGTTATGTACCAATTTGTTCCTTAGTTACTTGCTTATGATGAAAGGTCCCTATATATCTTCCACAGATAACTATCCACGTTTCTATAACATAAATCTGATTAAAGCAACAAGAATAGAATTAGATGTTTTAGTAAGTATATGCCTGTAGATCTAGTTCAATATATAAGATAAATAAAATCAGATTAAGCAATGCAGTGTGCTTACTGTGATCTAAGTATGGTATAGGTGGCAGAATTGGATACATTTTAATAGCAACCTAATGTGTTATGCCTAAAAACATAAATTGAATTTACATGGCTTTAATGCTAGGTTTGTTTATATTTTCAAAAATCAGTATCATTAAAAAGCTGATGATGTAAAAGACAAGAATAAGAGAACTATGTGCAATTCTACTTTTCTTCCCACATTCAACTGCTCAAACAGGATACAATGATCCTATACAAAGTACAAAATGGAACTGAAACAGGGGAAAAAGAGGAGGGAAGCATAATTGAAAGATTGTCTACATTTATCTTTCCCAACCTCCTCAATCATCCCTCACACGATTACCTTACTTGCTATTGAATTGGTCAGTCGCTTTCCATTACTAAATGCTGTTGAAGACAATGTCAATAATGCCCAAACTTCCTTTTCAAAAGCAGGATTTGCAAACAACAGAAGAATCTGTGCCTGACCTTCTGAAGCACAAAGAGAACGGCTGATGTTGTCAGTGATTTCCTACTAGTGGAAAATGTATGTGTGCTCATCACAGATAGAACTGAGAGATTCCACAACAGACATGTAAAGCCAAAGAGCTACTTTCTCCTTTCAGGTTCACCCCTTTAGGACTACAGTGTGGCTTGCCTCAAAAGTTGTATCAAATCTGACTCTGAAACTGTTTGCCTCCTCTGCAACAAGTCAATATCACATAACAGAGAACTGGGCCTTCAAATTTCTGGTGGATGGAAATACTAGAGAATGGAAAGAAATAGGATGGTTTCCTTTTTTTTTAGTTTCATTGCCATAAGCACACAATATAGTCTGAAAACCAGAGTAGACACCTGCAGGCATTCTAAAGATGTGACTACCTCAAACATCAAATACTGTTCAGAATGGTTAATAACACTGTGACTTTTATGGAGACAGGAAAAGACTTTATTTTGCCTTGCTGTCCTGATTTGAGGTAAAACAAGGCCAATTTTGTTCAGTATCCTTACTTTTTAGCTGGACCTCTTCTAACTACTGAAATTAACAGCATATTGTGCAGAAATTGTTTGCTCTCAGAGTGATAAGACCTATGCTTATAGCTGATGCCCAGACATGGTATGCAGAGAGGCTCCTGCTTATACTTATTGCTATAACACCCAAGGCAACGAACTTGGTTATTTGCCCCGTTGGAGGGTCTGAAGTGGAAAAGCGTAAAGGGGTCCCACCTGCGGGGAGGAGCGGACAGGACAGGTGACCCAAAATGGAACAATGAGGTATTCCATCCCATCTGCCTCATGCTCAGTATAAAAGCTGAGGGATCAAAGGGTCAGCGCTCTTTCTTCAATGGCCGACATCTGAGGAGGACTCTGTCTGTTCGTCTGCTTTTGATCCCAATCCTGAATCCAGATCCAGAATCCAGTTCCCGTCCGTCACTGAGTCCAGTCTGGGACATCCCCAGTGCCAGCCGGTGACATGATTGTCACCTTGAGAGCTTGATATGGTTTTGTATATATTTCATTATTTCCTTTTAATTTTATTATTAATATTTCATTAAAGTAGTTTAGTTCCTTCTAAACTCATAAGTCTCTCTCTCACTCTCCTGCCTCTCTCTCTTTGAAGAGAGGTAGGGGGGAGCATCTGTCGTTCTGCCCAGTGGCTGGTTTGCTCAAACCACGACACGTGCTTTTGGTAACTTTTTTTTTAAGTGAAAAAAATTTCTTGGCTCACGTGGTTCCAAATTTAGCTTCAGCTAGCTAGAACAGGGAGTTGTGTATGGCCAGATCTTCAGTTACAGTAAAGCCCTTTCAGACTGAAGCCCAGAGCCCCGCTCCTTCTGTTCCACTGCAGACCTTTCAGCATCTGCCTGTTATAAGACGCGTCTTGCAGCACCTTCCCTTTCTCTGGCCGCGTTACTGAATGAAAGTTGTGGTGGGTGTTTCTGCTGAACTCAGTCACATCAGTCTACATTGCTCTCAGGTTGCATGGGGCCCTCCAGGGGATTCGCTTACATAGGAAGAGACTTAATTTGGAAAGATCATGTAGTATTACAAATGGAATAGTCAGAGCCACAATTCTTGGCTTTCAACAGTCATTCAGGAGATAAGCAGGTTCAGCAGGACTTTTATAACTTCTCTCTTTGACTTATGCTCTTAAACTCCACCTTTATTATGCTTTAGGTAACTACTTGATATTTTTTATATTGAGCCTAATTGCATATTAAACATTTACTCAGACTGAAAACTGTTTACACAGGAAATTTCCAGAAACTGAAAAAGAATTGGGAGGAAGGAAAACTGTTGCCATAACCAAAACAGATAAAAAGATTTTAAAAAAAGGCAACACTTTACAAAAATGCAAGAAGTCTGACAGCTCCTTGGATATTTTGTGTTTGCAGGAGAGGATTAAATGTTATATTAAAGGAAAATATTACATGGGCCAATGTAATGTTTCCCTGTGGATCTCATGGTATCACTTTTAATGGTACGGCTCTTTGGAGTGTGCGTTATGTATTTATCTTTTTAATTTCTGTTTTAAAATTAAAGGGAAAAAACCCACCCACTAGACTAGCAATAGAAAGCATTAGTTTCTCTGTGTTTTTTTTCTAGCCTTTAAAAAAAAACCAAGAAAGCAAATTAAAAAGAGGAAGTTGTATCTCTCCAGTCACTCTTGGTGCTTTATCACACAGCATTTTCACTGTTTCAGTGTGACAGTGTAACATATAAAACATTTGCTGATTAAAGTAAGAACCAACTATTTTGCAGTTTAATCTCATATGTGCATAAGAATCTGAATTACCACTCTGGCTAGCCCATCTGTTTCCCTGATTGCTGTTGGCTTCTCCACAGGGATAAAAAACAGTAACTTAGTTGCTTCATTATTAACACCTGTGATTTTTGCTGGCAGAGTACAAATATGTTTGGTTTGTGAAAAAGCTATACAAGCTTTCCAGTCCTTACTTTTCGAAGGTATTTTAATGCTGGGCAAACGTAGAAGGTTGCTACCACTGGAAACTCTTGATAAATTTGTTAAAGGAGAAGACAAAGACTGGCTACAATAATGTAAGCTTCCGTATATCACCCTGCCAATATAATTGAATTCTGGTTTAAGTTTTTCTCCATCATTCAAGTTGGGGGTTTTGGGTTTCAGTTTTGTTTTTTTTTTTTTTTCAATTTATGGATCAATTGATTGTCTCAAGGGAATTACCAAAAAATTACTGCCACGAGTGCCACATTCCAGATATTTGGACAGAACCTGAAGTTTTACACTAAAGGAAATACAGTGCCTTGAAGGCACTCATTAAAGTAATTTTTTAAGAACTCTTGTCACATTTTTACCAGTAGAATCTAGAGATCCAAATTCTCAAAAGTCACCCATTTTTCTTCTTTGTTTCCTTATAATAAACAAAGCATATTTTCTTCATCAGTTCAACAGCCCTGAAAGGAGAAAAATCCTCTACAAATTACAGGGAGCCTCAGGCAAAAAAGAAATGTGGTTATTTATTCAAATGTTAGAATTACATTTTGGGATCTTCATCAAACAGAAGATCATTTCTGACAATCTAGATTACTGGTTGACAGATAAATCACAATACAGGATCAAAATATTAACTTCACAATTAATTTTTCATTTGGTTTTTTTTTCATTTTTCATTTTGATTGCAAAACTGTTGTTCGGAAGTGGAGCCTTTAGTCTCATACACTAAACCAATCCTCATCAGGTAATTCCACTTGTGCAACTGTGAAGAATATCAAAGAGTTACAGGAAACATTATGTCTGGGAACTGTAGGTTGGGGACCACTAATCTAAAGATATGTAAATAAGCTAGTCTTTTTACATTTATCTTTAGGATGCTCTTCCTCTTTTTCATCTCCTCTTTAGCATTTCCTTCCTCTACCTCCCCTCTTTGTGTTTTCTATTTCCATGCATGAAATACAGTTTTTGGAGAGATAAAAGTCCATGGCTTGATATCCAAGTGGTAGAATGTCTAAATATTGTGATAATGTGAGTGGGATTTGAAGGGCATTAACACAGTGCTTTCTAAGTAGGAGGGATTTTCTTTTTCAGTACTAGTCCACCGACACTGACATAAACGCTAGAGACACTACCTATACTTAAAGGAACAGTTGTATTTTGGACTTATATCCTGCACCTCAAGTTGTTTATGAAGTTAACTCCAAAAAAAAAAAGAAAAGTAAGCAAGGTTTTTGTTCGTTGCTAGGTAATGAAATTAATACTTTCTTAAAAGGGGGAAGTTATCAGATTCTGTCAAAAGAATTGCTCGAAAGAGAATGAATATGTCTCAAGTTGAAACTGATGTACAGTGTAGAAAGACATCGTTTTTTCACTCTTCCTGCCAACAGATGAAGAACACTTACATTAGGCTTGATGAGTGTGTCGCTTACTTTTGATATGAGAAAGCACAAAGACCTGGTGACTTGGCAGTGAACAGAGTTACTCTTGAAAAGGTTTTCTCTTTTCTGTTGGATGTTTCAAAGGGTAGTTCTGATACAAAATTCTTTTGTATCTCATGTAAGGATTGTCTTACACCTGGCTTAGTCTTTTCCCTGGCCAGCAGGACTGTGAAGTGTAGGAGCATCTACTTGAGTTTTCACTGTGGTGGTAGCATTCAGGAGACCGAGAGACTCTTACATAAAACGGCTATCACACTCTTAACAAATCAAAAGGTAACAGCTGGGCAGCTGAAGCTCAGTCCAAATAAATTCACAATATAATTGTTAGGGTAGGTGATTCAAAACATAAGACAAGGGGAAGATTTCTCTGGGAGTGCATGCTTGCCAGTTTTTTTTACAGTCAAGCAGTGAGATTTCCAGGCACTGTAACAGCAATTTACATCACAGTTGTATGGCCATTGTGCAAACAAGATGTGCAAGAAGGCATTTTTCTTTTTCTTTTTTTTCTTTTTCTGTTTTGTTTTCCATGTGATAAAGTCCTCCCATTTCAATATGATAACTCTTTCCTAAAGAGACATTCTCATTGGTTTACTGGGACTCTTGTGTTCACAGTTTTGAGACTGTCTTACCACAGGGCACCCTAAATGTAGTTACACCTCAGGCCAGCTTTGAAACCAAAGCTAATATAAAAATCTGTGGCTTCTTTATTTAATTGATTTCTCAGTAGAAATATATAACATGATAATTTTGTGCTTTGCACTAGCTGCCTTCAGATCTCCGCATGGAATTTAAAAGTTTGGTGTTGATCTATAAAGACCAAAATAGTTTGGTTTCTGCCTATTTGATAAACTGCTTCCCTTTTGTGATAGAGCAGTAGACAGTGAAAAGCACTGCAGTAAAATGTCCTCAGTTTAACAGGGTGAATAATATTTCCAGGTCAGAGGTCCACCTTCAATGTGGTCTCCATTGTCAATGCAGAAGAGAGCGAAGGGAATGAAGATGGAGACAGACAAAGAAAGGGTGTTTCTACTCCTTAATAGCTTGAATTGTATTGCATTCTTGCGCTTTGTGAAATGCAAAATTTCACCTTGATAAGATGAGGAAGGCCTGCAGCTTTCCATTTGTTATATAAGTGCTGTACAACATCAGGAAAAAATATGTTCATTACAGCATTTTTGAGACAGTTCAGAGCTGACCATGTACATTAAGAATCCCCTGAGCACGTGTGAAGGATTGGGATGGGTCTATGCATGACATCTCAGAGGACCATATACGATTAACAAAACTGTGGAATTATCACTTTTGGGTATCTCCAGGATCAGAATGTTGAACCGCTATCTTGGTTTTGGCAGAAATATTTTGATTGATGCAGCCTGCTAAAATTTAGCACCACTATCCTGCTTGGTTTGTTTGTTAAGGATTTAACTACTATTTTGGATCTCTGTGCACTGGATTCAAGAAAGGAACCCCCAGGAAGAGTAAGTCATCTCAATACACTGTAGACTTCTATCAGCTGGTCAGCTGAAATGTCTCATAGACTCCACTGCGCATACTGACTGCATTTCCATTGAGTATAGTGGTAGCTCAAACACTCCTTACACATGTAGATAGATAAATGCAGGTGTTTTAGTATTAAGCTTATTCTGCTTCTACTCAAAGAATATGAAGGAAGCCTGCAGAATGTAGAAGTATGTTCCATCATGGAGGAAAAAACAGCTCTGTGTGTAGACATGTCCATGGAGAGCAATGGACTGCTAGGTTTCAGATTCCTCTGTGTTGAAAGTCTCAAATTCCTTATCTCCAAGCATTCTGATTAAACCAAAAGCCAAGATGCCACCCAGTAATGTTCATTACAGAGGGGTTTCTTAATTGCATAAGATTTATTTTTTTAATCCAATAAAGCTATTTTCCTCCAATGATCTTGTTTAAACAGTAATTAGCTTTTTATTCACTAGTAACACACACAACAATCCTGGGGTCTGATATCAGTTGACTTCATAAACAATTTGCTCTAACTGCAATTTGCAAGCTGCAGATCTACTACTGACATGCACTGTTGGCATCTCTGTCCATATCTGCTTATGGAAAGCAACACTGCATAAATTTGGTCTCCAGATTTCAAATTATTAATGGCACTTTTAACTCATAGTGCTTAGTAAAGAAATGTATACACAGGCATCATGGTTTAACCTCAGCTGGGAACTGGACCACGCACCAGCTTGCTCACCCCCTGGTTTGCATGAGGGAGGGAACTGGAAAATGTAAAAGTGATAAAACAAATCCCTCATGGATTGAGATAAAGGCAATTTAATAAGTAAAGCAAAAGCCACACATGCAAGCAAAGCAAAACAAGGAATTAATCCACTGCTTCCTACCAGCAGGCAGGTGTTCAGTCATCTCCAGGAAAACAGCACGCCACCACACATAACAGTTACTTGAGAAGACAAACACCATAACCCTAAATGTCCCAACCCCTTCTTCTTCACCCAGTTTTATATACTGAGCATGACATCATATGGCATGGAATATCCCTTTGGTCAGTTGGGGTCAGCTGTCCTGGCTGTGTCTCCTCCCAGCTTCTTGTGCACTCACAACCTACTAGCTGGTGGGGTGGTGTGAGGAGCAGAAAAAGCCTTGACTGCTTAGCAACAACCAAAACCACCAGTGCCTATCACGCTATTCCCATCCCAAATCCAAAACATAACAGTACACCAGCTGCTAGCAAAATGTTAACTCCATCCCAGCTGAAACCATAACAACATGGTTAATGTTCTGGTATTGATAAATTTTCCTCTCTTGGCTTGAAGAATTAGGAACTGCTAAATAACTAAACTCAGCTTGTAAATTTGATCGAATGAGGCTACATACTCTTCCCATATTTCACCTGTGATTTCATCCAGTTTCTCTCCTAATTGTGAATGTAGGCTACCATTAAAGTATTTGCTTTTTCCTTCTGAATTTAATTTTTACTCCTATTTCGTTCTGGTTAATATTAGAAAGGATCCTGCAGTGCCTTTAAGTTTCTACTAGGCTAAATGATGCATCATTACAGAGATACCCCACAGGAGTTTACATACTCTGCATGAACTGGGGAACCTGCAGATTTTCTCTGAAGTTTTCAGGAACAGTCACTGGAAATAAAGCAGCTTTGGAGGTCAGGTAGGTTCTCTCAGTCTGTGCTATTGTGGCAACCCTCTCACGCCTTATACATCTGATTAGAAAACACAGAGAAATCCTGCAGCCATATGCACTATTTGGCAACAAATCATGTCCTCCACCACTGGCCAGTGCAGGATCCACTACATCCATGTCATTCTTTACACATCCTCGTTTCATCTTTCTCACAGGTCTCCAGCCTTCCCAGAGAAGCTATTCCAGAGATCTGCTGTTCTTTACCATTAGGAAGATTTTATACTGTTTGCCTGCTTTGTTTGACTGTAAATTTATGATGCATAAACCTAAACAATAAACTGAATGCAAGGTATGCTACTTGTTTAAGATATGCTAAGGAGATGCCTACTTTAAGCTGTTCTATATTGTAAAGTAGCTGTTTTGGGGCAGTTGTCAAGCTACAAGATGCTGTTTTATTTCACACAGCCACAGTCATGTCCAGTTTTACAGACCTCATAAAATGCTTAATTGCTTCTCATGGAAAAATACCTCCAAATAAGGACTGGTAAAGAGATATTGCTGCCTGACGTTGTTTGGTTCTTCCCTCATGTCTTCTTGTCCTTTTTTATTGCTTCAGTTGGAAATTGGCACCAAATTTATTTTCTTGCCTCTTGGTGATACTGTTCTACTTTTTCAAAACAGATTGTCTATTTGACATTTAGATATTACTTAACTGTGCCACTCCTCCAGGTTGCAACCACAGAGCAGTGAGGCAGCCATTCAGTTATACTCTTAATTCTCACAACTCACATAAGTCTTACCATAGTGGAAAATAATGCTGCTAATGGAGGAGCTACAGCCTATTCATTAAATCCATCCATGGTTTTTTTCCAGTCCTGTGGAAGGACAATAATCAGCTGGAATCAAGGTCTTTTTAATAGATATTGTCATTGTTATGGTCCTATATCTAATCCTTATTTCTGCAGAAAATTAAAAAGATACTTTTCAGGTAATCAGACTCAAATTTCTAAATTCCCTGAAATTATAGTTGAAGGTGGTAATGAGAAACCACACAAGACTGACAGAGAATCTAAATGTCTTTGTACTTATATATTGGTATCTAATATTTTTAGAGAGCTGATTCTTATTTTCATCACCATGAGACGGTCTTGAAATAGATCTACACATCAATCCCCTAATCCTTAGGTATCTCAAATTTTGCACTTCTTTTCAAGACTTAGAAGGTCATTGTCCAGTTCTTAACTTAAGTTTAAAACCTTAAAATTATTCTCTGTCAGCCGTTTCATGCACAGGAAGAATATAAAATATTTAAAGATTAATATCTCTCCAGTACCAGAGAGTAAAAGTACTTTTTATGCAATGGCAATTTAATAGTTCCTATTCTATGCCATAAAAGAGTATTTTTAGATTTCATCTTATTTAAACTCAAATTCAAATCTTTCATCATGTTTTCTTGGTCACAAGTTTCACTTGCATAGCGAAGTACAAAAGTCATCTGATTTCTCTTCATGAAAGCAATTATGCCACATGCACATCACTCCTATGGGACAGTTTTTTTCTCAAACACTTTTAATGAATAGAAAAAGACTTAAGAACATGCTGATCATTAAGTATGAACATAAATCTTTTGGTTAGCTGAAACTCAAATTTCTGGCAGGATTTCAGCTCATTAGCAATTTTCCCTAGTATTTTAGAAAGATAATATATAGTTTTTGCCTTGTTTAATGTTACCACATAAACTTCATGGCAATTAAAATAGCAATTTTTAATGGCTTTGTTAGTTACAATTGTAGGCAAGTCTTTCCATTTGCTGAACACTCAGCCAATAAACCAGTGCTTATTTACAGTCTGAAATTCTACTTAGTATAGTTCAGCACTATTATAATTACATTTTATTAAAACCAGGTTAAACTTTAGCTGAGCCAAATTCATTGGATCAGGATACCAAGATAAACACTGAGTAAGAGTACAGAATAGCTCTATTGCTATCTAATTAATTAAATTAATTTTTAGGAAAAAAAAAAAACAAAACCCACAAACAACCAAAAAAAAAACCAACCCCAAACCCACCCTGTTTGTTCTGATACTGAATAGCTGCTTAAATGCACATGTGAATCCCAGACCAGCTGCATTAAATTACTTATGCTTGTCTTTGGTTTTCTCTGAATCAGTTATTTCTTATTCAAGGCAGTATCTTCAAGGGCTTTTATCACTGTTGTTCAAAGTGTTACAGATAAAAACAGAGTGTTATCTGAGGAGTTACTATCTAGAAACAGGAAATTTGAAGAGTTTTGCACTTTTTTTTTTGTCTCTCTCTTCAACCTGATTAGTAACAGATGTGATGAATAAGAATCATATCCAATTAGACATTTTTATATTCAGATGGTGGTAAATATAGTTAAATACTTCTGTTTCTTTGCTGATAAAAAAAACAAGGTAACACTTTTTTTTTTTTTTCTGACATGTACCTTTGAATGAATGTGAATTAAGAGAATGGAATTCTTTAAAACATGAGTGCAAATAATTAAAATTATTAGAGTATACAATCAGTGACTTAAGATCGGTTTACCAAACATCTCTACAGGTTATCACTGAAGAGATTTCATTAAATAGCATCTACTGGAAAGTTGGAGGGTTTGGTTGTAGCCTTAATGTTATTTAAGGAATGTGTGATATACCTGTACCCCTTTAGAAAGCAGTGATTCTGAAATGATACATAACTTTTCCAGTAGAAAATCAGCTGACAGTGCCTCCCAGTAGGACTCTGTGGAGGAATATCCTTGGATCTGCAAACAAGACAGAGGAGGAGGAGACCAGGAATTTGATTTAAATCCTAAATAAGGGGTTTTAAGGAGTCCAGCTTTAAAGCATACCAGTCACAAGAAACAGAATCAGATACCTTATTTCAGGATGGAGATGTCTTACAGCAGGAGACCTGCATGCATTTTGTTTGTTTTTTAAAAAAGAATATCAGGAGATTATGCTATAAATATCATATTCAGTACCTCCTTTTTTTTTAAAAAAAAAGCTATTTCAGTGATGAGAAGATGAAAACAGAGATCAGAATAGAAATGAAGACACCGCCTTTCACAGTGACAGTGATTAGTCATCACAGCAGATAACCATTCAGTACCAACTGATTCTCTATGTCTCAAAGCCCTCAGGTCAAAACTGGATATTTCCATGGAAGTTACCTCTTAGTCAAACAAAGACATTCAAATCTGTAGGCAGTGTAGCTCGATGACAACAAGTTTTAGTTAAGCCCAGGGGTAACTTTGCTGGATGAAATGTAATAGTCTATACAAGGGGCTACAAGGATGTTAGCTCATCTAATGGGCTTCTGTAAATTCAGGAGCTATGTATTAGCAGGGTAACTACATTGCCTTCTTTGCCACGTTGTAGTTTTTGGCAGCTAATATCCATGTATCCTGGATTGCAGGATGATAATTAGACATTCGGTATCATTTCAACAAAGAGAAATAATGTTGCTTCTGAACTATTCCTGACGTATATTTGATTTGTCTAATTGGACGAATAACAGATAAAGCAAAGTCATCTTCATCCATGTGGTGTTTAAGGCACAAATGGGACTTTGAGCAAGAGCATCAGAGTTGGGTGTCCATTGCAAACTTTGCTGTATAACGTTGTAACTACTGCTCCCAATCTTAGGGGGTTTTAGGGTTGGTTTTTTGATTTTTTTTTTCAGATGGGCAGCTTTGATTAAATTTGCCATACGAAACTGACCCTCCTCCTAGTCATCTGAAGAAAATGCTCAGAATGGAAAAATAGTCCCAGTGGAGTTCAGTTTGAAGTTATGATATTAGAAGCTAATATGTTGCAATGTCCAGGATGTGTGATGGCAGAAAGGGAAATAGTTACAGTGAACAAAGCCACAAGAACCTCCCCTTAGAGATGAGGTTAAAAACATGTTTTTAGGAGAGCTTTAATTTACTTTTCAACTACTTGCTAAAAGCTGTAATATCACTAGTCTCGGCTGAGATTTTAAAACCTCTGCATTAGCAATCCCAAGAAAATGATGCGGCTTGGTACATTAGTCATAATATCTTACTTTGCTCACTGTGCAGGTAAGTAGGTTTTTTTGGGGGGGGGGGGGGGGGGGGGGAGGTTGTTGTTGTTTTTTTTTGTTTTGGGGGTTTCTTTTTTTTTTTTAAAAAAAATTATTTTACTTCAGAATTCTTCAAACCCTAACTGATCAAGGAAGGGAGTGCTAATTTTTAACCAAGGATGCAAGTGTCAGTTGCTCAGTTTTACTTTGCAGAATCTTCAAGCTGCTGTTTTATGGAGGAAAGCAAAAATGAGAAAAAAATATAAAAGTAGTTAAAAGAGTAGGTAGAAATTAAAATTATACCTGACTAACATAAAATTAAAATTACATCTAACAGAAAAGGAAAAAAAATATGGGTTCATTTTTGCATGTTAGGAATCTATACTGGTATTTCTATATATAGGTCAACTGGACGACATATTATTTCAGGATTTTTATAAAACTGGGTCTTGGAGGACTTTTAAAAGTGCATGCATTCACTTACACCAACCAACTGAAAAGAAAAAAAACATAAAAGTTATTGAGGACTAATTTTTTTTAATTGTATAGCCTGATGAAAATGCAGAAGATATTTCAGATATGAGTCATGTGTTTCTTTTCACGAAGTTAGCTACCATTCCCTCATAGACTGAGGTCAATTTCATTTTCACCCAAATGAAAGGTGTGTCCCAGAAACTCGTCTGGATTATTTCCTTTTTAAAACATGTTGCACATTGGCTTTCAGGAATCTCTTTCAAGTACAGCCCAGTAATTTTTGAACATACATTTCTCAGTATATAAGTCCAAATGAAAAAAAGTCTGAAAAGAATTACTATATAAAACAGGAGTAACCAGATGTTTTAAAACATCTTATTGATTTGTTTTTATATTTTTAAAAGCACGTTTTGTCCGCTCTTAGTAATGATTTACCAATTTTTTATACTCTGTATAAAAATGTAGATGTAAAACTTAAAAGACAAACTTCGTTTCATTTGAGAACACTTCCATAAATACTAGAACATTTGTGATGGAAGTTTAGTTTTATGTCCTCAGATGGAAATAAAAATATTCATTTCACAGAATTTTTTAATGTCTTGAATTCATTACTTTATATGAGAAATAGGTGCTTTCATAGTTAAAAAAAAAAAAAAACACAAACAAAAACCAACCCAAAACACCAACATTTTATCTGCTTAAACCTTTAAGTTACTATTTCTGTTTATTGACTACAAAGGGAAGGTACAGTTAAGTGTAGGCATTTAAATGTGGATATTTAAAGTATAAATAACTGAGTTTAAAGTAGAATAATCTTCTGTGATTTATAAGTTAAAATTTCAAATCTCAAATATTTCAAATCTCAAATGCAGATAAAATGTAGTCATGCAAGGAGCTAAAAAGAGTGAGACGTGACCTGAAATGGGTGTCAAGTCTGGATAGTTCTGTTATTCAGGAGAAATTGTAAGAGTTCATCACTACACTGCCTGGAAAAGCCCCTTCAAACTATTCTCCAGTTGAGGATTGCCTGAGTAAAATGCACTTCAGTGACCTCCAGGATTTGGCTCATGCCATCACACCTGTGGTGAGGGAGGAAATGCAGACATTGCAGCCAGGCAACATTTAGACTGGCTAGTGATTGCTTCTGGAAGAGGGAATGTCTAAATGCATTATCAGTTTAGCCTTCTGGATCCTATCCATTTAATATCAGATTGGTCTCCTGAGGTGTATTGTCTTGTTTATGATGCTTTTTTTTGCCCCCCCTGCCTTTTTTTTTTTTCTTTTAGCTGTCCAAAGCACAGTAATAGACTTACTTCAGGCACTTCATTTTGCTCTTTGTCACCTGTATATGTGAAAGAATTTTCTCTTAAAATATCCATCATCTATCCATATACAGCTTTACTTGAAAAATTAAAAAAATACCAAAAGACTACGGACTGTGATGTCAGGAACTACCAAAGCTGAAAAGTTATGGAAATTGAAGAATGTTTTGAGATTGCATAGAAAATATTCCAAGCAGTGAGTCTGAGTAAATTTGAATAATCCTTGTATTTAGCTGAATACAAGCATAGAACTTATTTTTTCCTAAAGTATCCATTACTGTTGTGTTTATTTCATTTTTAATTTTTATCTGTTTAGCTGTAATTGTGTTTCCTTGTATTGCTGCCCATAACAAAGGGCATGCAAATATTTAAATAATGATGTATTGAAATAATAGGATAAAATTAACAGAGCATTAATATCACTTTTAATGAAGTTTCCTTTGGTATAATCCCATTTTAATATAATCTTGTTTGGTTTTTTTTTTGTGATATTGACCTCTAGAACAATTGTAACTGCCATTTTTCCCCAGCTCTCCTTCAAATTGACAGCATGTAAATAGATTTTTCACATCTTTTCATTAGTTTAATAATGACATAACTATCTCGTAATGTAAATTGTATCTGTGCTATTGGCAATATGTATTGCCTGGTAAAACTCCTTCATTAAAAACACTATATGCACATATACAGCAATTGTGAAAAGAGCATTTGTTTTGCATGTTGACCAGAATAAAGGTATTTTCATAGCTTTTTCAGTAAATTGTTGCCAAAATGAGTTTTAGTGTCATCCTTCATTTTCATGTAAGCTTTAATATGCCCAATGACTATCAAGTCATTATTAATTGTGTAAATAATATATCTGACAACTTGTAGAGAGACAATAAAATTTGAGCCAGAAACTATTGTATACACAGGAAATATAATATTTGGATCACATGCAGACGCTTCCAGAAAAACATTTTAAGTTTGTAAAAGTAAGTGTATATTTTCTAGAACTTTTTGCAAATTCAAAATATTGTCTGAAATCTCCCAGATCAAAGCCTTGTTATGAAGGCATACCAAAAAGTTTAAGAATAATAATAACTGCATACAAACTTAATCTAGTCCTGTGTTCTGTTTGCAACTCCTACATTGACATCTCCTAGGCTTGCAGTTCTTATACACTACGTGTAATTTATTTGATACACAATCTGTAGGCAAAGTTGATGACTGTCTAACTCTGTTTTGAATGCTGACTGCAGTGCTGGTTTCTCGGAAGGCAGTACCAAAACTATTGTTTGCCTCACTTGAGTGGACCTTTTTCTATATGTGCTTATAGCTGAGGCTTTCTGTACGTCTGGGTATTGGCTACATCCACATATTCAGGTGGCCAAGACAACCCTTCCTAAGAGAGCATACCTCTGTTTGCCTGAATGTCCTTTATTTACACCTTACAGCCAGCAGCGGGTCAGAGCTTTCGGTCGTGCAATACCCTGAAGATGCCAGCGTGCTCCTTAACTCCACGGTGTGGATGCTGTGTGTATTTGAGTACCCCCGTGAGGAGAATGAGGAGCCAGTCGTTTACTGGAGGAAAGGCCCCGACTGCTGCAACCAGCAGAGCCTCCAGTCAAGCCCTGACACGGGCAGGCCACAGGTACACATTATGAAGAACACCCTCAGGGGATTCTCCATCTTAAAACTGAGCAACGTTGACCAGAACGCCAGCAACTCCTATTTCTGTGACGTGACACTAACGCAGAAAGTCCAGGGCAAACGTGGAAACGGCACCAAGCTGACCGTGCACGGTAAGGAGCATTTGGGAGTGACAGAAACAAACTTGATGCGTGCAAGGTGAATTAAATTTTCTGTCAGCCTTACTGCCTTCTCTCCCACCACTTGCCTCTGCCTTAAGAAGGGTGGGACAAAGCAGTCTACAGTCATACGAGTAGGGGAGGGAAGGCATGCCTTCTGTTTGAACTATTATACAGCTGGACAGACAGACTCCTTGGGGACAGAGACTTTTCTTTGGATCTAAATCAGTTCACTGTGCAGTAGAAAATTGATTCCATACATTTATATATATACAGCATTAATTCATTTTATATATATTAAAAATACTTTTTCTTAATATTCTCCACAAACATTTGCTACATCTTTACTTTACGCCATACCAAGACAAAAAAAAATAAAATCAAATCCCCAACAATCTTTCATTATCTTTTTAATAATTTTCTTCACTCCTTATAAGCCAATGGTCTCTTTTGAAATACATAGTGTGTGGTTCCTCCTCCAGTTACTGAAAAATGAACAGTAAATTCACACGGCAGTGTCAGGTTTTTAGAAAGAGTGTACATGAAAGTAGGGATATGTGGGAGTGAAACTTTCTTTCCGTTTGATTGTAAAATCATTTTTGACACCTTATAACTCTTCCCCTATTCTCAAATTATGAATCCAGTTTCCATAATCCTGCTGGGGCTGTGACCTCAGTGACCGAGATAGATACACTATTTCTGAAGAGATAAGTTTTCTTCATGTGGACTTTCCAGACTAGCAAATGCTAAATGCCACAAAGCATCTCTCTCATTCTAGATTTCACATTATGTTCAACAATTGTTCAATGCAACTCTTCTGAATCCCTAAAAATACAGAGCAGTCAATGAAAGACTTCTGACTATCACAACATAAGCATATGTTTGGTTTAGGTTTTGTCTAAAAAAAAAGCAGAAAAAGTTGCCTGAGACTTAGTAAGATAGCTGTCACTTATATTGGCTTTTTTATCATTACCTAAGCATGTGCTAAATACTAACGATGTTTTTTGGATATGACACTTTTAGTAAACTGAGAATTTTTTTTACTATCCATTTTGTAAGTAGCTTACAACAGGTTCAAAAATCTCATGTCTGAAGTAAAAAGAAGACAACAGTTCTCTCACGAGAAACTTAACCTTTTAGACTGAAAAAACAATGAAAGAAAATGTGATAAAAAACAGACAACTGTGCTGCCTGATCAATCCTCACTAATCCTTCAAATGAAATTTTATCAGAATAGCAACTTTTTTTTCTTTTTCAAATACTTAATTTTCTTTCTCTTTATTTCAGATTTCAAATGCAAAGACTGTATAAGATCAAATAAGACCTGGTGGGGCTGGTTCCTTCTTCTTGGATACACCATCTTTGTCACCATGGTTATAATAGCTTTTGGTGTAAGTAATATTTTCAGAAATAAATACTACAAACCTAAAGATGGGTGGCATCTTCTGATGATAATAATAAGCAGATTAGCCTGAATATGCACTTGTGGCAAAGTAAAAAGTCACTCTGTTTTCTGTTAACTAAAGATTTAGAGGTATGACCCCTGACTGAATGTTTTGAGAGCATGGCCATGTGACATATAGAGAAATTATATCTGGGTTTTTTTCAAAGCTTGCTGACAACTGGGAAGCTATTTTCTATGTTTCTGGCTGAACTTTTTTCTTTTACCTGGAAACAAAAGAGAATGAGGAAAAAATCGTTTAAATAACTAGCAGTTTGAAACACATCTTGCTCCCTCCATGGGTCTGGGCTCCAGCTCCTAACTTCATGAGCTCCCCTGGGCACACATCAGTATCTGCTCATCTTTTGTCTTACTCATGTTCTGGCCAAACCAAACAGCCACGCCAGGGTTTTATGCCCACTCCCACTCCCCAGTTGGTACGGACCACTGCCTGACATTTACCTGGCCAGCAGTGCAGCACCCTGGCAACTTGAAAACTTGAGAATATTTCGCAAGAAAAGGAGAAAACATTTTTTTTGATACCAAATTGTCTAAGCCCACGGTGATTTCTTATGCTTCCCATGATATTTTAAAAATCCTTCCCTCTTTCCTAGTTTTGGCTCTGTTCCCCACTTCAGGAAAAACTTCATAATCATTTTAATCAATTACTTTGTATGGAACCAAAACCTAAAAAAGCCAGCTATTAATGAATATCTTTATTTTGATCCTACTTGGGAATAACCTTTATGTAAATGAAACCATTTGGAAGGAAATAATCATGAGCTAAAGAAATCTGAGCTATGCCATAACTTGATGCAAATGAGCATCACAGTCTTTGAAGGCACGAATGGCACCATGCTCATGCCTAACCCTCAACAGTACAACATGCTCTGCTTCTATTTACAAGGTCCTTACTTGCAAGTGTAATTCAAAGATTATTATTTATAGGAGACATAAAAAATTCCTTGTGCTTCACCAACAATGTCTCTCCTCAAAACCACTGTTGCGGAGTCCCTTGAAAGTTAAAAAAAAATGACAGGCTACATTGGACCAAGAGGGAACAGCTATCAAACTTAGCAGGCTTAGAGGAAGAAAACCTAGCTCTTGAGGAATCGACATGGTTCTAAACCAGTAGCTACCTTAAGTCCAGAAGGACAGATCTTTCAGGTAGCCAAGTCCTGACTGGAAGGCAGGATTTCCTTCACCTTGTCTTCTCTTTCTGAGGTTGTGCAGTTTAAAGGGTCTACGTCAGTGTCACTGCACCTGGCATGGTGACAACAGCTCCCTTTCTGCTAAAACCACTGCACAGCCAAGAATTTCATTATTATAAAAGACTCAATACCAGTGACATAAGTTACAAGACTTACAAAGACATTTACGGTATCCCATTGCCCTTCTAGGTCAAGTAAGGTTTGGGGTTTGTTTTCTTTAACAACGACTTGTTAAGTAATGTTATCTCATAGCCACATCAAAACCAGAAATGTTAATTCAGTTCAAGCAGTAGGAAATAAGGTAGGTGTATATAGGGAGACCATAAACTGAGCCAGAGAGACACATAAACAGTCAAATCTTGCTAAAATACAATAGCAGCAGAAGCCCACCAGAAGCCCTTTCACATCTGAACGTACAAAGTAAGCCAACTTAGTCTCTCCTAAAATGAGTCACTGCGAGCACAATTAGCAAGCAGTAGCAAACTGTACTTGGGTCTGGCTGGGATGAAGTTTAACTTTCTTCATAGCAGCCCACATGGTGCTGTGTTTTGGATTTGTAGTCAAAACAGTGTTGATAACACACCGATGCTTTGACTGAACAGCACTTGAATGGCATTCAAGGCTTTCTCTTTTTCTCACTCTGCTGCCCCAGCAAGTAGGCTGGGGTGGGCAAGAGGCTGGGAGGGGACGCAGCCAGGACAGCTGACCCAACTGACCAAAGAGATATCCCATACCATATAATGTCATGCTCAGCAACAACATCTGGGGTAGGGGAAGAAGAACAAAGGGCTTTTTTTTGCTTCTGAGGTGACCATTGCTAAGAAACTGGTTGGGCATTGGTCCGCTGGATGGAGGTGGTGAGTGATTTCCTCTGCATCACTTTGTTTTTTGTTATTTTGTTGGGGTTTTTTTTTTTTCCATCTCTCCTTCATCTGTTTAATTGTCTTTATTTTGACCCATGAGGTTTTTCGCTTTTGTTCTTCATATTGTCTCCCCAGTGCCACTGGGGATGGGGGAGTGAGTGAGCGAGCAGCTCTGCGGATGCTCAGCTGCTGGCCAACATCACCACACAGACCAACACTGAAATGTATAGAGTTAGGAAGTTTATAACTTTTAAAGGTAATGTCTTTACTAAATGACAAAAGTTTCCTGTCACAAAAAGGTACATTTTGTCAAAATCAGAGTGTAAACTAATGAAAGTGGGACTAAATGACTCAAAGGCCCTTTGGCCCTTACAGGCCACTACTTAATTCTGGCATGTCATGGCTGGTTAAGTCCTTCAGGGAGCTTCTGTAAGGAGCTGTTAACCTCGAGAAGATGTCTGACCTGCCTTTTCTGAGTCTAAAGTCCCTTCAGCTATTCCCTTGCTTCTTACTTCTGCCAAACTTTTCCTGTGCTTCCAAGTCCAGACGAGGGCACAGCACTGTGCTATCCCAATGACACCTGCGTGACAGTTGTGTCTGTTTTATGGAGAAGACATTAAAGCAGTCACTCAGGGATTCTCCCCAAAAGGAGACGCCCATCTCATCCACTCTCCAAAAAATTTGTTTATGCTACGTAAGAACAAAGAATGACTCAAAATGTCTCTCCCCCGACTCTATTTTTCTTCTAAAGTAACAGCACACATACATCTTCAAAGACAGCATTGGGAATTGGTGAAGTGTTAAATGAAATCACGGGTATACAGTCAGACACACTTTCTGCCTATTTCTTCAGTAGAATACGAAACAACCTGTAAAGTCTCAGAATTTGGTGTATAAGAAGCTAATTCACTGAAATAAACTAACACTGTTTTATATTAATTCTTACTCTTACTTTAAATGAAAATGTATCAGAACTGTTCTGCTATGTCTTAATGGCCCATGTCTGACCATATTCCACTTGTTCGTAAAGTTAGAACCATATAAGTTATAAAACAATAACTACATAGATATTAGTATCTTAGCTTACATATCATCCATAACAATTAATAATAACAAATAATCTGTCAATTCATGAAGGTGTAGATAAAATTAGTATTTCCATGTTTCATTTTGACTGCGATACGCATAACAACTTAAAAAGAAAATCAGAATAAATGTTGGATTGCTATCCCAGTAAAGTTAGGAACATGTTCTTTAAAAAGATGGGGTATCTAACAGAAACATTTTTACTGCTTAACAATATATTTTGTGGAATGTTGCAACAGATTCACCAGTGCTGTAAAAACTGCAAGAACGAGTCCAGAAATACAGATAGCAGCGCTACCTTGCCAAGTGAACGGATTTATGACCAGCCATCCAGACCAGTTAATAACGGGTTTAATCAAGAATACGAAGATATGTCATTAATAAGAACTTCCAGTGACATTAGAAGGAAAATGACATGAAAAACAAGGTGCATGCAGTTGTAACTAAGATATGAGTGTGTGTGTTGTCTGCTACTTCTATCAAGGCAGAAGAGAAACAGACACAAATAATTTTATTAACTTGGAATGATTTTTGTTCACGTTTTTTAAATATCTTCTTGTATTTATTTCAAACTAAAGAAGTTACCACTCCATGCAGCTACAAATGAAATGAACTTTAGTGTATGTAACTATTACCAAAATACTGTAAAAGCTGAAGGTATTCCAACTTCTTTTCGATCTGACCTCACATACTGCTTTTTTTCCTACTTCAAAGACAAGGATGAAGTTGGAATTATTTTTTTTTACCCATGTTAAGACGGCTTACAAATGCAATTCTGTAATACAGTATCTGTCCAATGTAATGACAGATTTAAAGAAGAGTTTGTCAGAGAGGAATTCCTCATGTGCTCCCAGTGCACTGTCTGACCTTATTTCTAATTCTTTACACATCCCCCACGCTTATGAATCCTTGTAGCTTCTACTCTTCGCTATTTAGCCAGCTATGCCGCTCATGTAATGCATATTAGGTACATGCATCTCCCAATAGAATGAAAATACTTGACGTGGTTTTAAAAGTTGTAACTTACATGTTTTCTGAAGAAACATTAATTACTGAAATCATCTTGACATGTCGCTAGACTACAAAGATATAAGTTTACTGCTATAGAGCTTATCCTTACTGCTTATGCACCATATCTGAGATGCTAATATAAAATATTTGGATTAAAAAAGTGTCTTTTAAACCTGTTTTAAAGTGCTTAGAATACTTGTGGAATCTATGTAAATAACAATAGAACTAAGATGTATAGAAAGAGCTTATCATAATTTGCATAGTAATGAAGTACTTGAGGAAGTGCCGCCTTGGTACAGTTATGACTGGGTGACTTGAAAGAAATTAATACTTTGACAAATTATTTAAATTGTTGAAAATTATTTTTTTCTTTTTTTTTCCCTCAGTCAAATATTGCAAGCTGAATGTTGTGTTTCAAATTTGTTTACCACTGCAAATATACCACGTGAAAGGAAATGGTTCACAGAATAAAACGACAGAGGTTACAGCATTATACGTTAATTGTGTAATAGGTCTAAAAAGTGACTAAACTTTGTTCACTTAAAAGGGGACAGCAAGTCATATAGCTGACACTCAGGGCTGGACACTAAGTGGATACACACTGCTAGCTGGATTCAGCTTCAACTTCATCACTGGCCTCTTTTTCTAAAATATTTCCTTATTCTACCAGTAAAGATGCCAAATAAAATAATTTCCATTTAAGAAATTGATCCAAGTATTTGATTCCTTCTGGTGAAAGCGCTGGCTAATACACTTAGAGAAAGTGAAATGTGACTTTCAGAGGAACAGAGAACAGACACTCTCAAGCATTTGGAGAGGGGGAGGACAATCATGAAGAATCTTTTTGCTTTTGTTACTTTTATTTTTTTATTTGGATAGTGGGAATTAAACAACGGTCTTCCCTCCTCCTCTACCTAAACTGGGAACTGACTGCATCCCGCAGTCATACATATTTAGGTTTCCAGAGTCAGTAAATCAAACTCTAATTGTGGATGTAAATATGTAACTCATTTCTTTTCCAGCAAAACTATCTCTTCAGAAGCACTTCAAATTTCCTATTTTTAGAATCTTTTAAAAATAAGATCGTCATTGCATATAACATGTCTAACTTCATTTTAAAGTTAAAATTATAAATTGGGTTAAATATTAAGGGGTTAAACACAGGGAAGGTTTATACATTTAATGTGGAGCTTTAGAGGAGAGAGAAATAGCCATCCCAGCCTTTAAAATGCGAGGGGTGAGGTCCACCTGAGCCAAAGATGCAGTTCTGTGAAGAGAAGAACTGAAGGCAGCAGTCACTGAACCAAAGTCACCTTCAAGTACAAGAAGCACAAAGAGGTCAATGCATTCAGTGAAACCTTCCAGCTCTGGCATTTTGGCAAAAATGACAAGAATTCCTACCTAATCTAGCAGACATAACTAGAAGGTGCATTTAAAAAGCATCTCATTCAGATAACTCATATACTTGATTGGGGCTGTTTTCTTTCCACTTTATAACACTGCCTCCACTTCAGATCAATGGCCCTTCAAAGGAAGGTCAACGTGATTTCTGCACTTTCTCACATGCTTCTCAGAGACAGCTGAGCTATTTTCTACATAGTGTTTCCAAAGAATTTGGACATAAACTTCCAGTCTGAAAGGTTAAATATTCAGAAAGTTCTGGGGGACTGAAAACAAGTAATAGGTAGATGATGTTCCATCAACTAACACCAACAGCACAAGGATAGTAAAAAGACATTATTTGTTATGTTGCAGTCAGCAAGGTCACGGATGTTTACAGCAGCTTAGCACAGAATGAAACATCAGGACTGAATTCAGAGTGAGTTTAGAACACAAACAATTCTTAACATTAGACAAGTGAAATATCACTTTTTTTTCTGTTTATACTTCTTTTTTAAAAACTGCACATTGTAGTGTTAAAAACGTTAATACTTATATGAAATGCTGATCTTACAGTAAGTCAAAGTATCACCGAACCATTGGTTAGAGGGGACCTCTGGAGATCGTGTATTCTAACACCCCTAACTCATTCAGGGTAAGATAGAGCTGGCTGCACAGGACCATGTCCAGATGGCTTTTGAATACCCACAAGGAGGAAGACTCCACAACCTCTCTGGGTAACCTGTTCCAGGTGCTCAGTCACTCTCACAGTAAAGTGTTTCCTGATGTTCAGATGGACCCTCACGTGCTTCAAGCTGTGCCCATTGCCTCTTGTTCTGTCACTGGGCACCACTGAAAAGAACCTGGCTCTGCCTTCTTCATTCCTTCCTATCAGGTATTTATACAAATTGGTAAGATCCCCCTGAGCCTTCTCCAGGCTATACAGTCTCAGCTCTCTCAAAGTTTCGTACATCAGATGTTCCAGTCCTTAATAACCTTTGTGGGTCTGCGGTGGACTTACTCCACTAAGTCCATGACTCCCATCCTGGGGAACCCAGAACTGAACCCAGTACTCCACATGTGGTCTAGCCACTGCTGAGTGGAGAGGAAGGATCACCACCTTTGAGCTGCTGACAATGCCTAATGCAGGGCAGAATGCTGTTGGCTGCCTTTGCCACGAAGGCACATCGCTGGCTCATGGTCTGTTTGTTGTCCCCAGTACCCGCAGGTGCTTCTGTGGAAAGCAGAGGGAAGACTTTGCATGTCCCTTTTTTGAACTTGATTACGTTCGCTGCAGCCCAATTCTCCAGCCTGTCCAGGTCCCTCTGGACCACCTATTTATCTTCAGTTCCAAGTGACTCACATCAAGAGTCTGAAGTTCATGATCTAATATAGGAAGGATGGAGTCTTAGCCATCCGGTAACTGGAGACAGAATCCCTGCTAATTTTAGTAGGATTGATGTTTACCTTCAAATCTCCTGAATATACACTCTGACAGGAAAAACATAGACAAATGAAAGGAAAATAGTAACTGAAACAGTGAGTTCCGATTACTTCTGGTATTAAGGATTATTAAATATATGCTCAGCTAGGAGTTTAACAGCAATAACAGATTTCAAGATGTATTGTGTAAAAATACATTAAGAGTGTGGAAAACTGGTCTGAGAACACTTCACGGAATTTTTGGAGCCCAGAAAAATGTATATAATAATAGCGTACACACCATATAGGTCCTGGCTCTAGAGAAGGGAAAAGAGTTGTGAAAAGGATTAAAATTGATGTTCATAAGAATGAGACAGGAGAAAGGATGGGTATTGAAGTTCATATGAAGAACTGATCTTGAAGGAATAAAGTACCAGTCTAGACATCAGACATTCATAGAGTGCCTACATCTGGATGGCGAGCATTACTGCTTAGCCGAGTAGTCCCAGCCAATTACTGTTTGTACTAGCCAATAAAATAATTGTCGCATGCCTATGGTGATCTTCATTTCCAGTCTTCACACACAAACAGAGGTTTGAAGGTCAGAGTAGAGTTCAGAGTCCTTTTAGGAAAACAAGAGCTGTTAGAAAAGGCAGAATTACTTCTGAATATCCTAGACAGGGCATTGATATGTTCAGACAGAAATTCATTGCAGTTCTGAAAAATGGAAAATTATGAAATTAAAGAACGCAAGTATTAATTGAATGCAACATCCCAACCACCATGCAATTTCCAGGCAGGAATGTGTTCAAAGATTCTTTCATTTCAAGAACTGAAGTGATTCTCCTCAACAGGTCTAAAAAGAGGTGAAGCTGTCCTGTTTGCCACAGCATGCAAAGAGACTGAAGTTTTAACCGAAGACTCGGTGCAAACTGTCTTTTTAGAGGGCGGGCCTATACCAAAAGCCTCTAGCTGCAGCATTTCCTTTTCAAACACCTGCAGCATGCTACACACACGTGTTCAAGGCCTCAAGAAGACAATAATGATTACATTATAATATCACCAATTATAAAGCTACATTAGACTAGCATGAACAGCGTAAACACAAAAACAGATACAAAACCAAGACAAAAAAAAAAAACACCAGCAGAAAAAGCCACAGTTGGAGCGTCACCTGGTGCAAGTATCACAGGGCAGGAAGCTAGAACTGTAGCTCAAGTTTCAAAGCATTCAGTGCTTCCTGTTGGGAGGCTCCCAGACTGCAACACAACTGTACTTCAGAATGAAATTACCAGGACCACCAATTCATGAAAAACGCTGCAGCAGTCTCGTAGCAACGGAGCTCACCGAGACCACCTCTCTCCTGCGTTCCCTTCATCCCCCAAGTTTCCCAGTAAATATCAGGGTGGTTTCCAAGGTCTCGGTCCCAACTTCACAGCACTCTAGGTCTGCCTCGAGCTTCTGGAGGTGAGCACCGCTTGCTCTCTGTGGAATGAGCTCTCGCATTTGCTGCTTTCTTAGGGTAAAAGCTGAGCTGTTGTTGTTAGGTGAAGTTAAGGAAATTGGCTCAGGACAAAGCTTTCTGCTGTCTGACAGAACACGTCCATGTAGCTACCTATAAATGGCACTTGGAGAGAGAAAACCAGGAGCGGATCATACATAACTTTATTAATCATGGAGAATACTAGTAGTTAAAGACAGACTTCCATGGCTCTTTGGGGTACTCCCATGTTTTTCTTTCATAGTTGCTAGCTTTTCCATAATTTATTTGTAGTTTAATGAGGAAAGATGGCAACGTACTGTGTTTTTCTGTTCTCACATTGAAACTCCAATTTTCTAATCTCAGTAGGTGTCATGTTGTATATCTTTATCAAGATTATAACTAAAATGGAAGGCATGAAGTCTTACACAGCTGTCCAATTCACCAATATGGAAAATAATTTTCTTAATGTTTCTGTCTTTCCCTAGTATAGTTAGAATTGCACAATATCTCTCCTTTGTAGTTACCTAAGAAAAAGATATTTCATATTTGCCATTGCTTTGTGGCATATGAAAACAAAATATGGTGGTAACTGATCTGACTAGATGAGGAACAGTATCTACACACAGCTTACATTCTCAGACACAAGTCTATTCTTTGGGGTTATATGAAATGATCTGAGAAAAAAAATTACTCCTTGACCAATCAATACCTAAATCATGAAACAAAAAAAAATATCATGTAGAGCACGTCCCTGGAATACAACAGCATCTCAGACTAGTTTGCTAAAATCAGTAAAAATATTTCAGCATTGAAGGATCCGTGCTGCTTAAAGGACTGTACTATCTATAGACCAAGAGGGAAAGATACAGATGCGGTACAGGAACAAACTATTTTAATAATCTCCTAGGATTTGTATGTCTTGCCTGTTTAAATATACTTCTGTATGGAATACTTAAATAAGAAAAAAAAAATCTTAGCATATCCTTAGCATAATCTGAAGTAGCAATATCAGAACAGATATATTAACATTGTGCTTTACCATAAAAATGCGTTCATCCTCAGGACAAAATATTACCTTATCCTGTCTCATCTTCTAGATTTGACTGGTGTCTGTACTAATGGTTTTCAAAAGAATTTGTGAAATATGAGTTTAAAAACCCCCAACAAAATAATGGTTTCCCAGACAACACAGCTAGCAGAGCTAGTAACAGTTCAGCAGAAATAGCACGTTTGAAAAAAAACCCCAACATATTGTTTGCAATTATCTTCATTGCAACCACTTACCGACAGCATCATGGTGCAAAATAGGCATACATTTTAGCAAGTTTCATGTCCTTCAGTCTTTTAAGATATTAATGTATTTTTTAAACACAGTTATACAGCCTAGCTGTGTACCAAGTCCTTCAGAAGATTAAATTCTGACAAGTGCAAGTTCTGCTTTCAGCCACACAAGGGCTACAACTAAAAAATCCCTAAAAGAACAGAACAACAGAATCTATTTAAGAAGTATTCTTAAAATTACAAATTAATATATTTCATTGTGGTTTGTTTTGACAAAAGCGATCACGACCTGATTTTCAACTCCATTTGTCTAGGACTGTTTGAAAGGGGACTCCCTACTACCTTAGGTTTTCGTGAGAAACTTACACGAGGTGGCTAGGGTCCCTTTTCAGCAGAACTGATTTATGACGTTCTAACAGAAAATTCCACCCATTGTTCAGTTCAGCATAATTAGCCAGGAAAGATCCATACCAAACTGAAGAACTTGAAAAGTGGTAAAAAAACCCCTTGAACTTACTTCCATTCAGAAAGGCTAATATTCACTCTTTGAAGAATACAACTACTGTTAATAGAAATCAAAGTCTAAGAAGCTCTGATCTTGTTAGATTTCTCACTGTTCCCCTTTCAAATAGAAAACATTTAACCAATAAAAACGTGCAAGTGTAATTGCTCAGTAAGACTGTACATAGGAGAGATTTAAAACAGAAAAAGGATTAGGTCAGGAACATAAGCAGCTATATACATTCCAACTAGGAAAGCTGGGATGGGTATGGATAGGACTAGTACTGATACAGATGAAGACAGGTAGGAGACCACCTAAAAAGGATCAGATTTTTCCCATGAAGCAGACTGACCTAAGTAAAGGTACTTAGCAGCCTTCCTACCTTGGAAGCAGCCTTTGCAAACATTCCTGAGTTACCCCTCATTTGTGTAGTGAATACAAATAGCATGTACGTGCTGCACAACCAGAAACAACATTCCCTGTATCTATATAGTCTCCTCCGTTCTAGATAATTTTTGGCAACAAAAACATTGCTATTTTATCAGATATGGGAGCTGCACTTAAAACTAGAGATTTTAAAAAGAAAGTTCTGTCCAGGCTCAAACCTTCAAGTCAGTAAATAAACCTAAACACAAAACTAAATTAGGAGGCTTTGAAGTTTACAAAGATAAAAGCAAAGACATCATGACCAATTCACACAATTACAGAGACTAAGCCAGCAAGCAAGTAGACTCACTTTTAATAAGGTTATGTCTCCATTGTAAGAGCGCTACTTTGCTTAGAAAAACTAGGTTTTCTTTAAACTTTACATCTGACATTTTCAAGGTGATACAGTGGAGGGACTGGGGGAAGGAGGAAATAAAATGGGTAGCAGTCACAACACCTGAATGCTTAGAAGCAGCGTTGGCTTCTTACATGAAACAGACTGTGACTATCCTCCTGATTTACCTTTTCGAAACAATTCCCAAATACGCTAATTGATCAAGAAATAGCCCTTTTTACAAACGAGGTATCATTTTCCACACAAATAAAATGGATTTAAATATAGTTGGCTGAAAATAATGCATTTCTCAATGTGCTTTGCTATGCTTCATTAGGACCAGTTGAACAACTTGGACAGAACAGGGTTGCATTCTTCTACTTTGTGTAGGTCATACACAATCAAAAAATATTTATAAAATGGTGGTGACTGAAAAACCTCCGAGCCTTGCTATGCATGCAGCAGTATCCACTCTGAACACTAGTGTTATGATTGAACAGATTTCTGTTCTTCAACCTTTATGCTCCAACACAAAAAAAACTAAACCCACTTTATCTTATCACAGTGAATGCTTCTGCATTTTATCTCTGCATTAATATGATTTTATTCTTCCTGAAAAATTTTGCATTATCTTATCATAAACCTACGAGGGTCAATTTCTAAAGCACTCGACATTACCCATGACTCTTAGGGTTCAGTAAACATGATACTGCGTGTGTTCCTGTGGATGTCATTAATACGTGCTGAAAGAAGTCAGATTTTTATAAAAGGCATAGCAAACTGTGACAGCGTTGATGCTTAAAAGCAACGTGCATCATCAGTAAGTGAACTTTGCATTTAATAACCTTCTCCTTTAAAACTCAAAGTACTGCGCGCAGATAAACAAGATAAATTATTTCTTAATAGCATCACCTACTATTTCTATTCACGCTGCAAGTTATCCTCTGCATAAATGAGTATGCAAGTGAGGCAGGCACAGGTGTCTTGGTAGCACAAAGGTAATTTATTTCAGTTTTACCTGCAAAAACGCTCTCCTACAGAGCTGGAAATCTTGCAAGCTATCCTGTCTTCACTGTATACAGAACCTCATGAATCTAGAAAGAGTTGCTGTTCTAAAATGAAAGTAAGATGCTTTTAATCAGCATTTTTTATTTCTTTCATTATCAAAAGCAGTAATAAAATAATTCACAGTATCGTCAGGGTTGGAAGGGACCTCTGGAGATCATCTAAGTCCAACCCCCCTGCCACAGCAGGGACAACTACAGCACATTGCACAGGACGACATCCAGGCGGGTTTTGAACGTCTCCAGTGTGGGAGACTCCACAACCTCCTTGGGCAGCCTGTTCCAGTGCTCTGCCACCCTCAGAGTAAAGAAGTTCCTCCTCATGTTAAGATAGAACTTCCTGTGCTCCAGTTTGTGCCCGTTACCTCTAGTCCTATCACTGGGCACCACTGAAAAAAGGCTATTCTCATTTACCTGGCACCCTCCCCTTAAGTATTTATAAGTATTGATAAGATCCCCCCTCAGTCTTCTTTTCTCTAGACTAAAAAGCCCCAAGTCCCTCAGCCTTTCCTCATAAGAAAGATGCTCCAGTCCCCTAATCATCTTTGTAGCTCTTTGCTGGACCCTCTCCAGCAGTTCCCTGTCCTTCTTGAACCGGGGAGCCCAGAACTGGACACAGTACTCCAGATGCGGCCTCACCAGGGCAGAGTAGAGGGGGAGGATGACCTCCCTCGACCTGCTGGCCACACTCCTCTTGATACACCCCAGGATGCCATTGGCCTTCTTGGCCACCAGGGCACATTGCTGCCTCATGGTCATCCTGTTGTCCACCAGGACTCCCAGGTCCCTTTCCACAGAGCTGCTCTCCAGGAGGTCAGCCCCCAACCTGTACTGATGCATGGGGTTATTCCTCCCCAGATGCAGTACCCTACACTTGCCTTTATTGAACCTCATCAGGTTTTTTTCTGCCCAACTCTCCAGCCTGTCCAGGTCACGCTGTATGGCAGCACAGCCTTCCAGCGTGTCAGTCACCCCTCCCAGTTTTGTGTCATCAGCAAACTTGCTGATGGTACACTCTATCCCTTCATCCAGGTCATTGATGAATATATTGAACAGGACTGGACCCAGTACTGACCCCTGAGGGACTCCACTTGTTACTGGCCTCCAACTGGACTCTGCACCACTAACCACAACCCTCTGAGCTCTATCGTTCAGCCACTGTTCAATCCACCCCACTGTCCATTCATCTAACCCACACTTCCTAAGCTTGCCTGTGAGGATGATGTGGGAGACAGTGTCGAAAGCCTTGCTGAAGTCAAGGTAGACAACATCCACTGCCCTCCCTTCATCCACCCATCCAGTCACGCCATCATAGAAGGCTATCAGATTAGTCAGATATGACTTCCCCTTGGTGAATCCATGTTGACTACTTCCGATAACCTTCTTTTCCTCCAGATGTTTGGAGATGACCCCCAGAATGAGCTGTTCCATCATCTTTCCAGGGATGGAGGTGAGGCTGACCAGCCTGTAGTTTCCTGGGTCATCCTTCTTGCCCTTTTTAAAGACTGGAGTGACGTTGGCTTTCCTCCAGTCCTCAGGCACCTCCCCTGTTCTCCAGGACCTTTCAAAGATGATGGAGAGCGGCCCAGCAATGACTTCTGATAGCTCCCTCAGCACTCGCGGGTGCATCCCATCAGGCCCCATGGACTTGTGGGTGTCCAGTTTACTTAATTGTTCTTTAACTTGATCCTCTTCAACAAAGGGAAAGTTTTCCTTTCTCCAGACTTTCTCTGTTACTTGCAAAGTCTGGGACTCCTGAGAGCTGGCCCCAGCAGTGAAGACAGAAGCAAAGAAGGCATTCAGCAACTCCGCCTTCTCCACATCATCCGTCACCACAGCACCCATCTCATTCAAGAGCGGGCCCACATTTTCCCTGGTTTTCCTTTTGTCTCCTATATACTTAAAGAAACCCTTCCTATTGGTCTTTACATCCCTCGCCAGGTTCAATTCCAAGGCTGCCTTGGCTTTCCTTGTTTCATCCCTGCATACCCTGACAGCATTCTTGTACTCATCAGCCCCCTTTTCCACATCCTGTAAACTCCCTTCTTCCACCTGAGCTTTTTCTGAAGATCCCTGCTCAGCCATGCAGGTCTGCTTCCCTTGCCTGATTTCTTGCTCTTCGGGATGCACCTAACCTGAGCTTGGAGGAGCTGGTGCTTGAATTCAATCCCTGCCACATGAATCCTAATCTGATGCAACCTACGTATGTGCATGTGCTGAAGAGGCTTTCAAGCAGCTATAGCACTTTTTTTTTTTTTAATTCTTATTTCTCACCTCCCCAGATTTTCTGTTGTTTTGTTCTGGAATTCAATAATGTCGTATGTGTTTAATTCAGTCTCTGATTTTTATTTTCTTTTTTTCAAGTATTAAGAAATCAACTTAAACACACTTAAACAAACACTTTTTGCTTTTAAACAAACAGCTATAGATTTTAGGATTTTGGCATTAAGACTGGAAATCGTGATCTTCCACTGAAGTTAGCCAATGCAAGGTGAGTGGTAAAAAAAAACAAGAGACATGAGTCCGAGTTCACTACCTGCTGACTTACTGCAACTTCTCTCCAACAGACTGTTTTTTTTGCAGATAATCAGGTTGTTACAGCAATCTGAGAAATTTAAAAATGCACTCTTGACAAAAGTTTCAAGAAAATATATTTATTCAATTTTAGCAGAGGAAGAAAACATAATAAATACAACAATTTCTTACACCCTTCTTTACAAATACTTTTATGTTCAAACCACATTTCTGTTACAAATTTCAACTAGTATTTCAAATTTTAAAAGACCACATTAACTGAAAAATGCAAAATGAAAAATAACACATATCAGAGTAAAAGAGTGCAAATGTTTTATTTCTTGTGGCTAGTGGTAAGTGTTCAAGTGCTTAGAACAGTGCAAGATATGTATTAGATCAGCGATATTGCAAGCATCTGAATAGCACACACAACTATTACATTAAGTGAACAATACAGATTGTAATTTTTTGTGGTACAACCTCGATTTGTCTCTCAAATAACACTGAAGACGACTTTTCTGCAATTATGACAACACAAGCTTTTTACAAATCCCACAAGCAAGTCCTCAGCTGAAGAAAATGGATCTAAGCCGTAACCTCCTCAAGCAAGACAACCACCAGGCAAGTAGAATTCCATTCTGACATGTCTATACAGGTCTTCGGAGCGCAACTGATAGTTTCTCGGCAGAAGCAGATGCAATTCCATTGGGATTTTTATTTCCATAAACTGGAATTGGTACAGCAATCCCTTAGATTCTGTAGGATACCTACAGCTGTGTTTTGACAGCCATAAGGTTTTGTTAATTTTCTAAGTACTGTCTATTCAAACCAGTTTTCTTTCAGTAAAAAGCGTACAGCATCATCAAATCCATTTTGGTACAACGATTCCATTTTCTCCTGGTTTGGCGGGAACAAAGCTTGATTAAGCCTTACTAGGTTGGCTAGAGACAGCTGCAACAGAGCAAGAAGCTATAAATTAGTTTATTAAAGCAACTTATCTAGACTCGACAGTGTTGCTATCTGTTCTGTCATCTGTTTCACGTGCCATATGTAAAAACCAGCATGGCTATGTCTACACTAGGTAAATTAACCACGTCCAGGTACACTGCTGAGCGCCAAGACAAACTGGCGCAAACAGTGTGCACATGTACTACTAAACTCACAGCCTCCAAGACAGGCTGCCTGCCTGTAAAACTGCCCAAAGTTTCTGAAACATTTTAACTTCGGAAACATTCCCAGAGCTGTCTGGCAGAGTGGTAGCTGGCACACACTAAACTTGTGCAAGGAAATATTTTGACAGCTTACTAGTGCAAACAACCACATTTTTGGGAACATTCCCAGCCAATTTTTAACATACAAGTATAAACGTAGCTTGTATTAACAACAAACTGAGAACTACTCAGCATCTCAATTGGTCACTTTGATGGTGTAAAAAGATTTTAGTATTTCTATTAAATTGTTTACAATAAAATTAAAAATATAATTGGATTTAATAAAGTTCTGAACGCTTCATTTATATGATTAATTTAATACTTTAGCCACGTACTTTATCATACAAAATTCTCAAAAACAGTATAAAAATATTCTTCATTATTTGAAATAAGCATTTATTCAAATTCTGACACTAACAGATGGAGGAGGTTCAAAGAGACAGAAAATTGTTCACATTCCAATCCAGATAAATGAAGATACACAACTCTTCATTTAATGCAGATTACAATATTGCTGAAAAAAATATTTATTCTTAGTTTACATTTTTGCAGCTCTAAAAGCTAAGGGTGCTTCAAATGGAATAATTTAAAATGTTGCCTGAGATTCTGCACAAGTCTGCACTTGCAGGACCCTGGAAGCAATGTAACTCTGTAATTAATTTTCTACCTCTAAACTAATCTAATCACCAGCTTATTTCTCCTCCTCTATTTGCACTACATATTAGATACAAATCACAGCCAAGAAATATACAGTAAGTGACTGCATATATTTTCAATATATATTAAATCAATAATCTCATGCTTTATGAACATTTACCAAGTACTACCATGCTTAAAATCTCTCTGAGAAACATTATACAGATTAAGAAATTGGTTCAATTTAGGATGACATTACTCAAATTAAGAAAACATATTAAGAACTGTCTAAAATAAATGTTAAAAAAATAGTACCAATTATTGCTAACCTTTATTTTTTCTTTCTAATGGAGTTTGACAGCTAGGTCTACTGCTATTCAATATTTTCTTTCATCATGTCAAATGAAGTAATACTGTGGTGAGAGTCTGTGAGACAAAGCTTGCAAAGACAGAAACGTCAATGTTGAAAAGGAGGCCATAAAAATCAGCCTTAGCCTACATTTAAATATACAGAAATGCTCCTGCAATAGCTAACAAAGTAACTTCTGGAAAAATGTTGTGATCTCAAATGTTCAAAATCTTAACATGAGCTCTCTTAAGCAATGAGGTGACAAGTCATTGCACAGCATTTCAAATATATGACAAACTTGTATTTTAAATTCAGTTAGAGCAGCTAATTTCAGCAAGTACAACAGGATGTTCTGGGGCTTTCCCCTCCTGAGGTATTTTACAGAAGTCTTTTTTTTTTCCCTCTATAAACACCCTGCCTAGCCAAAAACAGCTGATACTTAAAGCAAGCCTAGATTATTTACATTTAATAGCCTGTGATAATTTTCTCGATTTTGTACTAGATCAATGCTTTTCCCCCTTTCTGACAAAATTTATTCTACATTTTCTTTCCCTTGTATTTAAGAAAAACTCTACACTCCATTTGCAAAACAGAAAATGCCAAAACATCATTTAAGTTGATGCATAAGCAGAAAATAAGCTTAAATATAAGCTTAAAATAAGCACAACCTTAACTGCTCAACTACCTTTTCTTCTGAGGTTATTTAATAAGAAAGAAACTCACCATTATATCTTGTTTTGCAAATTTAACATAAAGATCCACACGTCCTTTATCTTGTGGACAGATATCTAATCGACCGCTGAAAGGAGAAATCGTAACAGTTCTTCCAACAGGCAAGATAGGAAGGCCATTGGTAAGGCCACCGTCAACCCACTTCTATCGGAAAACAAAAATATTTTCAAAGTAACCTTAGTACAGTATGTTCATAATTGAATACTTCATCCTTCCTGTCCCTGCCTCCTCCACCCAACCCTCAAGAAAACTTACAAGTTTCCTTCTCAGAATACCATGCATAGGCTTGAGTATGAGGCATAAAAGTCAAGGAACTGACAATGCACACACAGTGTTTAATCAATAAGCGTTTGGCATAATGTGTAAATACATGCATAATATATTTATCAAGCTACTGATAAGGCTTGTTAGTTGATCTAATAACAAAATGCCCCCCACAAAACTTTTCTTAACACACACGAAAAGAGAAGATTGCTAATATTACATGTGACCCATATCAAATAATTTATACTCCTCTAAAACATTACTCGGATTCAAACTAGGAGCTGGACAATCTGTATGTGCAGGTAAACTGACTGCACAAGCTAAACCAAACATGACTTCTCTCTTCTTCTTCCAGAGCATCCTGTCTTCATACATACACAGCACAGAACAGCAATAGCTAGAAAGCAGAGGGTAAAGGTGGGAAGGAGCTGAACAAGTATGGCACATAAGAGGGAGAAGACATCAAGTCTGCTACAGGAGTTGAGTATAGGAAAGAATGAGGAAGAAAAAAACAAAAGCAACCAATTAATTTCTTGCAGAGCCCCACATATTTCCTGGTTCGAAAGGCAGACTAGGGGCACAAGCCTGATCTTCACAGGGACCACAGCCAAATTCCATCCCAGTACAAGCAACAACTGTGACATCTCTTTCCAACATATTTTATACATTTACATTTCTTTCTGTATTTACATGCATAACCCAAAATTCAACATCAGTCTACTGGCTAGATGCATTCACTGACATCGTACATGAGGTCTGGTGATCAGACGCATCTCACTGAAGTTCACACATCTACAGCCAAATTAGTCATTAGTACACTTCCTTTATCGTCAAGGGAGAGAAAACACTTTTAGCATATGATTCACCTTATCCTAAAGTAGGCATTTACATCTGATTTGAACTGTACTGAAAAAGTACTTTCTTCTCTTCTGCACTAATTTTAAAAGAAACATATATTAACGATGTAAAATGTAGACTACTACAGACACTTAAAGCTAGGCAAGTTGAAATGCTGTAAGAAACAATATTATAAGATCCACCTCAGCATTTCTTAAGGGTTTGACCTCCCCAAAGATAAACTGGATAATCCAGGATATCAGCTTCAAGTTTCATTAACAAAGAACACTACAAACAAGTGGCAAATTGTACTAGTACTCTTTAGTACCAATCAGGCAGAAGGCTGCTTTTCGGCTGTAGGTGATACTATATGTGACCACTATGAAATGGCAAAATAATGCAAGTTTTCCCACAAAATTACTAAAAATGCCATGGGAATTTAGTCACAAAATAAATTAAAAAAAATCTCCCTCAAAAAGTATACTTTTAAGAAGCTGTTTATGACATCTAAATTAAATTTGTCTTCAAACTGTTGGCAATACACTGTCTTTCAATGTAGTGACTGCCATACAGGAAGCATTATTTCACGTTACAGTGTTTGTTCTTCAGAAGCCCCTGAGATTCTCTGAGGTACTTCACTTGGTTGTACAGATCCCTCTCAGCTGTGTCCTTTACTCTCGCTTAAAGTAAACTTCCTCTTAATTCCATAAGTATAGATTTCTCCCAGTGCCACATTTGAGTTCATGCAACCAAAATACTTTGTTGTCACCTGCCCCTCCTTCCACTTTCAACTCCGTATCTGTCGATACATGGATTTACTCTTTTACACATGGATATATAGCAAGCACCACTTGAGGGGGGTGGTGGTGGTGTTCCTTTGTCCCTCCACTGTGCCCTTTTCTTCACTTTCTCAGATGAAATTTGCCATCTCACAGGTCTGTTATGCTCCTGAAATATAAACTACAAATATTCCCATTCAGTAGTCTCCATGGCCCTTCTCACCCTATTATTTCATAACATGCTTCAGAGCTTGACTCTTGACATTAGTTCCTGATGTCAGTACCCACAATCCACCACTGAGTTCCTTCACTTTCCACAAAAAAGTCGTATTTCTCAATGCTTAGGATTCAAATTGTTTTGCCATAGAAAAGGAGGCAAAAAAAAATATTCCAAAACCATTTAGAGCTATCTTTCAGACTTCTCAAACTCCATTACACCACTGCTGCGACAACTGTGAGTAAAGCTGCAACATACTTTAACATTTCTAATACCAAGGCCTTTTTTTTTGTGTGTGTGGCTATAAATAATCATTTATCATTGATCTATATGCAATGTTCCTCGGAGCACTAAGTGGCTTTTTGTTGCACTTCGTACAATGACAAGGACAGTGAAGTCCCTGTGTAAGACAAGTCAAAGGCACTAACAGACAACATTATTGTCCTTCACAAAGCTAGCTTAGTAATTTTACCACTTAAAGGTTCTCTCATTTTTAAAAATTCTGACTATTTAGGTTATTCCCCTCTCCTCTTATGTAACTTCAATATTTATTTGAAAATCAAAACATTTACCAAGGAAAGGGCAATACTTTTTTTTAAGCACTAACTTTTGTAGATTCTATTATTCCTGGCTGACCTGCCCTCTGTCATTTTATTTTCTTTCAAGCATTTGGGAGAAACTTCTTCTCAGTCAAAGCTATTTTGGCTCCACAGTCCCTCATATTACATAGTTAAAATAAAATATTGATATGCTGCAAATGAAGAGATATAACACCCCAGATTCTTTCCATTTCATTAACCAATTCTTGAAAAATGCTTCTTAGCTGACGAGGCAAATTCCTGGGAACTTCTGAATTGGTTTCTTTTTTGTAAGTTCAGTGCAAAGACAGAGAAAGTTCTGAAATAATGTCCAATGAAAACCAAACCAGACGATGAAACTGAGGATGTGGCTGGACCTAACAGAATCTACCCATTTACCAGTAGATGGTTTTTACAAAGTTGTTCTGTAAGAACTACAGTAACACAAACTACAGCCTCATCGTCAGACACAGTCAACTCAATCACCTGCAGATCTTTATCTGTCTCAAAGATTAACCTTGCCAGAGATTCAGAGGACACCAAACCAACTCAAAGAAAGGTTATTTCCCATGGAGCAAGTCTACCCTGCCGTTACTGGTAGACTAGTCCAAGGACATCTTAAATACCCAACCCAGGTAAAAAGTTACTTGAGGCCATTAACAGACTATAAGTTCTCAGATGTTATTTTACACTCCCTTTTCCTTCAGTCTATGTTTAGATTCATCAAACCAGAAGCAAACATACTATGAACAGATTGATGTTATGTCTACACTACCATGCAATTTAGCTTACTCACCACAAAAGTCTAGCCTCCAAGCATGCATACTACGGGTATGCTAGCTAATCTGGCGTGAGCCAAACGCTTCACAAAAACCGTTTGTCCTAAAAAAAAAAAACTAAAATGCAATTCTGGGAATGGTTTACCCTGGGGTTCACTCTATACACAGCACGGATAGGCTAGCAACAGGTTTGGCTATTTTCTGATACTATTTCAGCAAAACTGCACCATACTCCCTTAGGTATCATGCAGCACAACCTCAGATAACATACTGAATGTTTACATTCATAAATGAAATACATTTCAGAAACACTCCCAGATGACCTGGTGATACATATGCAGGTGACGTACGTAGCCCAGAGAAGATCCAGACGAACTGTCCTGACACACAGATAAGGCCAGCAGACTCCAGCAGCTAGCAGAGAGCAAGCTCTATTCCATGCTGCCATGGACCATATGGCCTAAGGAATTTATTCCCTGCAACTAGTGTAAACGCACACAGACAGAACTTTGGTCTGTTAAAGTTTTCAGGAAACTTAGAATATGATGCTAATACGATAGGTGGCCTCACAGAACCAAATCAATATCCAGTCCATCTTACCGACTTCAGTGCTTACCATGTTCAGTGCTTACCATGTCTGGATCATGAGGTTACACGCCATATATCTGGCTCTACACTGCATGCTTTAGGGCCCCTATTACCCCCCCACATATCCTCATTACCCGTTATCCCCAGCCATGGAAATACTATTGCAATAGGGATCCTACGGTTTTTGGTCTCACTAGTACTCTGGACGAAACAATGGAAGTCACATTCATTTATAAGCAACAGTTTGCCAAATAAAAAATAAAAAAATCCCCACGTCACAAATGCAGTTTTACAGAGCACAAGAAAAGTCAGTGCAGACACACAGAACTAATCATTCCAACAAATAACAATAAGTGAAAGCAATCCTCTTCTCAGAAACTGCCTTTTCTGAATCTCACTTCAGAAGAGTAGTAAGAAGCTTTGGGAATGGCAACAAGCTTTCAAATAACAAAAGAACCAGTTTCCATAAAACATTCATTGATTTCACTTTCGAATGCAAAAAATAAAGTTGAGCAGGAACAAGAACTGTCCACTACGAAGAGGCTGCAGGTGTTTCAGTAAATACTACAATATCCAAGCAAACCATAATAGCAATCATCCAGTAAAATGGGTTTTAAATAAGTTTAGGACAAAACTCTGAGACAACTTTTCAATTTCTTAATTGAAAGAACACCACAAGAAATTTAACAACACTTCCTTCCCTTTAACTATTGGCAGAATTAACCTCAAACATGCATGAATAGCCTTTGAACTGCACAAGCAACATATAAAGACTCTAATCAACAAAACTTCCAGACCCTGGGAAGCTGCAAGCAGTCTCCATTTAACTCAAGCAGTCAGGCAATACTGATTTAAACTCTTCAAACGTTTTAGCTGGTATGTATTGCTGTGTACAAAATTCTAAAGCTGAGAAGCTTTCTGACATAAAATACTGCAACTTCCTCTTGCTAGAGACAAATGCATATGGTTTTGTGGGTTTTTTTAGGCAGGGTGGCTGTGAGGATTATAGGTGTTCTAAAGGCATTGTTTGGATGTGTATGAGGAAATAAAGGAAAGTGTGTCATGCAGTACTTCTCAGAAAGAAATAAGTGTCTTTTTTCATGCTTCTAGTAATTACGAACAGAGTAAACAGTCAAAATTATTCTTAACATATTTATGTAAGAAAGACAAAAAAGTCCTTGAAGCTAAACCAAATACAGGCACCTGTGAAAAGGTTTTCTTTATAGTATGTACACCTCTCAAAACTTCATAGCCATGTGCTATAGGGGAAAAAAAAGTTTATTCTTTAATGCTTGTCTAGAGGTAAGAGATTTGAAGGTAAGCATACAATTCTGTACAGGACATGAGAACAACGCATACTTAAACACACACATGTACTCCGGCAGCATCCAGTCTGCCAAGATCTCCCTTATTACTTCCATTAAACAGAAAAGCAGAATGGTGGTCCTTTAAATTGCAAAAAACATTTTAGAGTTGGTAACACAGCTTGTCTTGAGAAGCATCTTTACTCAGAGAACTTTCTTCTCATGTTAAGTGTTAGACATTATCTTTAGGAAACAGCTTAATGCTAGAGAGATCATTTCAGTCTCAGCACCCATAATTTCTGAAAGAACACATGAACAAACTCATGTCATCTTTCAATGTGTTAATCTACAGTATTAACAGAAACAATAACTGTTCTACAAAATACATTACTGCAGTTGCCTTCCCTTAAGATCAAATAACTACATCATACATGAAGAATGCTCTTATACAAAAAAATAAGTTGGTAGTTAAACTTAATGAAAAATTACCTCTCCTTTATATTCCACTGGCTTAATTCCTGCATATACTGGTACAAAACTACTTGCTAGCAGGACCTACAGAAAAGAAAGCAGAAAAAATAGAGAACAAAATTGAAGAAAGAGTAACGAAGTAATTCTGAACCAATACATATTTTCAAACATATTTATCTATATTAAATAATATAGCAGTAATAAGTCAATACATCAGTTTTACATAAAACCATCGTCAACTCGAAATGTCTTCTTGTGGTATGTCAAAATATGATTAAAACTATTCAGTAGGGTTTGGTTTCTTGACTTGACAATGACAACTCTTAAAACAAAATATCACAAATTAACTCACTGATTAATGTGATTTAAAATACTATGAACTTAGTTTTACACAGCGTGAAGTAAATCTGTGATTTTGCAGAAACTAAACATGCATATGCTGAAAAAAAAAAAAGCAATCTAGAGTATTATCAAAGAAGCTGACCCAATCATTCTGCTGGCATATTTAAATAGTGTTTACTCTTCTAATAAATCAGAGTTTCTAAGATTTCAAAATTTCCAAAATACTATAAACAGCCTGAAAATTCACTCGTATATCTTTATGAGTATCGATACTTTGCATTCAATACATTCAAGTATTAACAAATTACTATTTGCCCTATTGTAAACCTACATTGCTGTCTACAGCAGCTCTCAATTTTTTAAATTTTTTTTTTTTGGACCAGGACACCTCATCTGTCACGTACAGATGTGCACACACACATACATTTCTATCCACTCATAGCATTATCTATGAGACCATGTATACATCTCTATACCTATGTATCCACTCATACACATCTGTATATATATACACACATATTTGCAACTAGTATACGCATTTCAAAGAGAAGGGGTAGATGTGTGGATGAAGTGGAAGAACTAACACTTCCAGGATTTCCACAACACTAACAGACCTGTGTGGACTCCTGTTTCACTGGTCTCACTTTTCCAAACTAAATAGAATCATGGAACAGTTTAGGTTGGAAGGGACCTTAAAGACCATCTAAATAAAACAGTGTTCTGTGCTCTGCTCCCTCACAAGCATACAAATCATGCCTCTCTTGCCCCTCACCTCCAGTTTAAGAACTGCAAGTCTAGGAATGCTGGTACATGATGATTGTCTTCACATATGTAAAGACTATTTCAAAAGTGGGAAATTATTAACTGCCTTTCCACGTCCACTGGGAATAGTAAAAAAAAGTAAGAGTTTAAAATTGTAGCAACACATATTCAGTTTAGTCAGTATGTAAAACTTTGGAACCGTAAGGCTTGTTAAGCACAGAAACCAACTGCATATGCAAGTTGAAAGATCTCTGGCAGAGGGTACAGAAGTTTTGCTGCTATAAGACACCATCTGCCCAGCAGTATCTTTCTCCATGCCTTGGATATAGTAGATCATGTCTAGGAGAGGTGCAATATGCTCATATAACCTAAGAAGCTCTATCCTCCATGCTACCGGAGCAGCCACCAGCATTCAGACTGCTGTGTGAATGATACAGGCATAGCTGAAGGCGTGCACAAAAACATGTATTACGAGATGCACTGAAAGAACAGACAACATGAATGTACTCCAGTGTACAACTACTTTGAATTTTATTTCTGTTATTCCAACCCATTCCACTGCTAGCATATGGAACAAAAGAATAGAACAGAAATGGTGAAGTCAATGGAAGAACTATTGAAATTCTAACAAAATATACGTATTTCCAAGGTTGTCTTGAAGCTTCTAATTGTCTTCAGGTTAGAAGATTCCACTGCAAAAAAACATAAACCTACAGAATAATAGTCCCCATGCTTGTCACTGTTTGCTACTGTAGCTAGAAATAACACTGCATAATCTGAGATAATCATGTAAAGATAATTACGCAACAAGCTTAAGTCCTACAAATTTTGACAACTGATTGAGTAGAATATAATGGGTCAAGATTTTTTAAAAAAATGATACTTTAAAGGCAAATTTCCAACGCACACTGTGAGATTTTGTTAACAATTGTGATTTTTTTAAAGTGTTAATTATAAGGAATCTCTTACTTACTGTGAGCATCCACAAGGACAGGGAAAGAAGGAAATCCTTCTTACTCTGTTTCCTCCTTTATTCTGCTGTATCTTATGTCATCCTCCGCTAAGATATAATCAATTACTGGAAAGAACACTTGCTTTACACGCATCTGAACTCATCCTGCCCTTGCATATCAGTTTATGTATAAAATCCTGATCCAAATTTTAACAGTGGCATTCAAAAGAAAAGAGATCAGTAAAAGATGTTTTCCAGTGACAGTTAAAATACAGTTTATATATGGTACTTAACATTACATTATATCTATTCCCCACGAGGACTTGTAGAAAGTGCTGGATTTTTTTTTTTTTTTTTTTAAGACAGGAACTTTCTTTTCTTTACTTTCTCTTGCGATGAAACACAATACAAGTAGGATCAATGAAGTAAGAGATGCAAAAAGACGCTCCGAATTATTACAAAATTTGGAGATCCTCTATTTTATTCTCATCTACTGTAACCATTAGATACCCTGTTACTTTTTAAACAGACTTGGCCTACAAGGTAGTAATTTAAAAACAGATGAAAGAAACACGCACAAAAATAAATTTCAGCGAATTTGTGAAGCTGTAGAATCAAATTCTTCTTCCATTGTTTATGGCACGGTTCTAGCACCACTGATAGTATAAGTGATTACTTGAGTAAAACAGTGGTTTATTGTACAGCTAATAATATACTCCTAAACCTTGAGGAAACTCAAGCATTTTTATTTAAAGCAGCAATATTCAACTTTATTACCTTAATGAGTTCCTCCCTGGAGGCAAAACTTGAAACCAAGTGATTTTCTGCATTTTTGGCGTTAGTGACTGACACATAGAGACGGTTCTCAGCTATCTCGTGAGCATTAGGAGGAAGAATAGACTCTATGCCTTCCCTAGAGTGAAGAAAATGCTAAACATTATTCACCATCATTATGTAAAAACCTTGCAAATAAGTTAGCCGTGAAAGAGTGCCGAGCTTCCCACAGTACAGAAAAAAGATACACACTCTTCATTCTTATTTAGACAGCTTCACACAAAAATGATCTTATAGATGCATTAAGATAGGTACCTAAGTGTTTTCATAAAATCATAACCAGGTGTTACAGCACCGAAGTCCAGTTTTCTAATTTCCTCTGCAAATCCATAGGCAAACTGCTTACATTTCTGCAAATTAAAATATTCACCATTAAGGATGTTTTAGCTCTGGGAAGTATGTTCAGCTGTGGTATCTAAAACATACTAGCAGCTAAAGCTTTAATCAAGAGAGTGCTACAAAACCAAACTAAAATATTTTCCTGTATGTGCCAAGTTTCTAACAAGATATAGATAACAAAACGTTGATCCTTTTATAAGAACTAATTTGTAAGAAAACAAGATCCCTAATTAAAAATAATAATAAACCCTCACAAGAATACCACTTCAACAATCCAGGAAAGCGAAAGGCCATTTTTCTATGTATAACCACTGCTAAATAATCAGTTCTCTGAACCATGTCATTACATGAACAATCATTTATATTTCAAGCGTAAAGCTACCTTTTATTTTAAAGACTACTTCGGTACTAAAACCAGACACAAGTACCTTAAGATGCCCATAAGCAGTAAAAAAACCCTACAATTATTACAGTTTCTTCTTACTAATGCAAAAACCATGCTACTAAGAAAGACTTTTATTATTCATTAAATATGTGTATTTACTGAATGGGATACTGCAATAGAAGACAAAGGAAGAAAAGACACCTGCAGAAAACCAGACGACAGATTCCACTGCACAGAGAACCTCTTTTATGCAAGCTGAATTGCCTAGCGTTAACAACTGCAGAAAAATACCTTGAAGTGTGAGCTGTAAGAACTCCAAAAGAAGAATAAAACAATAAGTAGCATTTATTTTTTAGCAAAAAGATTCTGAAACAATGAATTATGATTCCAAATGCTTAAGACTCACTATTTAGTATTCATATTCCTTTTTTTATCCTTTCATGCAGATTCTTCTAACTATTTTAGGGACTTGGAAAAAACAAAATCCAATTTTATGTGACTTTCTGAAATTGGTACTCAATAAATACATTATACTCATATTCACCTATTTAAGCACATGCTTACAGAATAAAAGATGTCTATAGATAGTTTGGGGTTCCTGACTTCTTAGCTTCCTGCATGAAGAACAAATATGTTGTTAGTAATAAAATAAATTGACTTTACTGGGTAAAGAAAAAAAAAAAAGAAGTTAATGTGTCTTATTGAGGAGGAGGGAACAGGATTTAATGGATGGAAAAATAGGAAAAAGTTGGAGTGAGGATTAGTACGAGATCAGGAGCAAGCTGGCTGGAGCAGTTTAACTTCCTCACATCATTTGTACAACAGAGCAGTCCCACCTAGGTTAAAGAGAAATGTAGTTCTTGCATCCACTTTCTCTTTATGGCCTTCTGACAAATGTATGAAAAAGGTTTGTTAAGAGGTCCATACCTCTTAAAGCAACAATAACTGTAAAGATTTGTTCTAATTCATTTCACATAGGTTAGGCTTGCACCTTTACCCTAAGAGGTACTTGCCACTGCCAGTTCCAAGTCAATTCAAATATATAAAACTAGTTACATGCACCATGTCTTGAAACTATTCTACATTAGGCAGTTAGGCTTCCTCTGTAGTCAAACAGTTGGAAAGAGGCATATTCAGACACCTCTCCCTCTTAACAGGGAAGAAACCCACAAAACCTTACATAGAAGCATCTGAGAACTACTATCCTTACATCTAAGGTGCTTTAATAAAATGCTAGGGAACTAAGAGTAACAGGGAGGTAGATGAATCCAAAACTAGGTGAAGGGCAGAAAACTACTTTCCATATTACAAGTACTAAGAATAGACCATACCTAGACTCTCAATTCTTGCTGCCAAAAGGGACAACTACTTACAGCTACAAAGTGTTTATTTTATTGCTAGAAGCGGTAAACAATACATCTAAATTTTAAATAGTGACTGAGGACATGTTTAGAAATTGTAACTATTTCTATTGAGTTAAGCAAACTTGACATCAAACATGATCAAGGTACTTCTGAAATAAATAGGTACTTATCTATAACTCTATAAGCCTCCCTAGAATTCTGAAGTCCCATCCTTTTTCAACAGTGACAAAAATCCAAGATACAACTAACTGAAAAACATTCACAAACTGTCATATTAGAACAGCAACAGTCAAAACAAGAAATCCTTAATGTTACATTTTCTCCAAAATAAGGAAAGGCTGTATTAGAGGTTTGAGACTAGGAGATGGAGAAACTCATAATTATAGCTTGTCTAACACAGCCATCTCTGGGGGAAAAAAAAATTTAAAAAATTAACTGATGTAAGAGTTATATTTGTGGATATAAAATATTTCAAGTTAGAAATTTAATAAAGGTAATAAAATAATTATCCTGATATGAAAAGTTAATTCTATTCAGTACATAACACTGCCTTTACTTAAATTCTATGAGAATTAAGAAAAATTATTCCCCCCCAAAAATACCTCTCAATTATCCATTTAAACAATATAATGAAACATTCTTCAGTTTGTATTAAACTGTGTTTTCCAGGAAAAATCCATCAGACTCAACGTAATCTAGGCTTAGTTTCCACAAATATAAAAAATAAAACCTCTTGTAATATTTTTACCTAGGAAGATTTTTGTAAGTTGGACCAGGCTGGGAACAAATGTTCATACCTAGAGCCTAGAATAAGCAATAGAATTTCCTTGGGCTAAGAAAAGGCTAGCTGCTGTGCTCACCCTAGAGGAAATTAAAGTCAGAGGTATGCATTATACCAGGCAAACTTGAAACTGAACTACTAGTCAGAGGCGATAAAAAAGGACTAACAGAATACAAGGTTCTCTTCAAAATTCACAATGGAGTGGAACTTTTCTAATACCAAATCATACAGAGAATGTACCTGGGGGGTGGTGGGATGGAAAGAGGCCAGGGAAGAACTTACTGCTGAAAGCAACAGAAGTATAGCTAACTGCAAGCAAAGTTCATATCACAGCAGAAACAAACAAAGATCAGTGGCAAAGCGTGGTACTGGCTGGGACTACTGTTTGAGTCAAATGCAATGGAATTTGTAACAAGAGAGGCCTGGAGAAAGTTACCTGATGCTCACTGGAATGAAACCTAAGTGTATTAGAACAAAAATCTAGCTGCTCCCCCCCCCCCGCGGTTTATTATAATTAAAAATATTAAAGAAATACTAACATTTTGGCAAGGCCTAGTCCTCTACATACATTAAAGCAAAGTCACTACAGGCACTTCACAGAATCTCCTAGATTGGAAAAGACCTGTAAGATCATCTAGTCCAATCATTAACCTAACACTGACAACCTGCCACTAAACCATGTCCCTAAGCACTGTATCTACACGACCCTTAAATACCTCCAGTGATGGGGACTCCACTACTGCACCAGGTAGCACATTCCAATGCCTGATGACCCTTTCAGTAAAAAAATTCTTCCTAATACCCAATCTAACTTGAAGCCATTTCCTCTTGTTCTATCACCTGTTACTGACAGAACAGGTCGACTCCCACCTCTTTGCAACCTCCTTTCAGACAGTTGTAGAGGGTGATAAGGTCTCCCCTGAGCTTCCTTTCCTCCAGGCTAAACAACCCCAATTCCCTCAGCCGCTCCTCATAAGACGTGCTCCAGATCCCTCACCAGTTTCGTTGCCCTTTGGGCACACTCCAGTGCCTCAACGTCCTTCTTGTGGTGAGGGGCCCAAAACTGAACACAGCACTCAAGATGAGGCCTCACCAGTGCAGAGTCCAGGGGTAAAATCACCTCCCTGGTCCTACTGGCTACACTATTCCTGATACAGGCCAGGATGCTGCTGGCCTCCTTGGCCACCTGGGCACACTGCTGGCTCATGTTCAGCCAGCTATCAACCAACACCCCCAGGTCCCTCTCTGCTGAGCAGCTTTCCAGCCACTCCTCCCCCAGCCTGTAGCGTTGGCGGGGGTTGTTGTGGCCAAAGTTTAAGACCCGGCATTTGGCCTTATCGAAACTCATACAGTTTGCCTTAGCCCATCGATCCAGCCTGTCTAAATCCCTCTGCAGAGCCTCCCTACCCTCAGGCAGATCAACACTTCCACCCAGCTTGGTGTCATCTGCAAACTTCCTGAGGGTGCCCTCAGTCCCCTCATCCAGATCATCGATAAAGATGTTAAACAGGACTGGCTCCAGTACTGAGCCCTGTGGGACACCACTTGTGACCGCCCACCAACTGGAATTAACTCCATTCACCACCACTCCCTGGGCCCCGCCTTCCAGCCAGTTTTTTACCCAGCAAAGAGTACGCCCATCCAAGCCATGAGCAGCCAGTTTCTCCAGGAGAATGCTGTGGGAAATGGGGTCAAAGGCTTTACTAAAGTCCAGACAGACAACATCTACAGCTTTTCCTTTATACACTAAGCAGGTGACCATGTTGTAGAAGGAGATCAGGTTTGTCAAGCAGGACCTGAACCTAAGGCGAAAAATAAACAAAGAAAAGCCAATGCCTTCCCACAGAACCTGTAACAGAGTAGTCATTGAATATCACTTTGCTGTCTCTATATGACACCATATCCATGGTGAGAAAAGGGTAGCATCTCAGGAGGAAAAAAGCTCGAACACACATGTATGCAGCACATCAGAACTGAACGCTGTGAGGGTTAATCCTCCCCAGCATACAGTGGGGCTACTGCTGTTTCATGAACTGTACCGAGTCTAAAGGAGGTGCACAAACCACTTCTTGTGCTGTCTAATGGAGCACAGACAGCAAGGAAAAAATTTGAGCCGGTGTGCAGTGTTCTTCGACTTTATGAAGATACAGCCTATCTACCATTTTAATTTCCTTTGACAAAAGGATGAAAGGATGGTGCTATGCGTTTCCTTAACAAAACCTACCTCTAGCCAAGAAAACAATGATTAACTTTGTAACGTACAGTGATTAAGTGCACATACATTTCGGTATGTTAAAGTATCTCTGGTTACATACAACTCAACATTCACACATGTGAAATTTATATTTACATAGCTTTAAATATAAAGTTCGTATGACAGACTTTTGTCATAAAGAAATACCTCCTTCATAAGCATTTCTTCCCATAAGTCACAGATTTTGTTAATGAAAACACACACACAAGTTGTGTTCCTTCACAAGAAGAAGGAATAAAAACAAGAACCAAAATATTTAAGAAAGCTTAATGGTAGATGATTATATCAAAAATATCCTTTTAAAATGATCATGTCCTATACCTACAAGTTTATTAATTTACCTCTATATTTTCTGGTACTGCTAATAAGACAGTGGCAGCCAGTGATCCCGCTGAAGCTCCCGCAAAAGCTTTCACAACTTTCAGTAACTTCTTACCATGCTTGTAAAAAGCAGCTGCTGCCCCCAAGTGGTAAATACCCAGAAACCCACAAGCTGCAAATGACAGATTGATATGTTTCATTTTTGCTGTGGAAATAAAGTTTCACAGTCAGAAAAAGGATCAGTTATTTTTTTTCTTATAGTATACATCTATTCTTTTGGCATGTAACATGTAATATACTATATCTATATAACAAAAAGCAGTTTATTTAAGAACAGTAAAAACTTTTTGATTACAAAATACATCAAACAAGTAACAGTTTAGCATTTACAAAATTGAAAACAACTCTGAAATACTACTTAGCCCAAATCCCTTTTTCAATCAAGAGATATATGTCTATATACAACGTAACTGCACATTTTGATCTAATTTGTCAAAGAAATACAAAAGAAAAGCAGCTACTCAAAAGTGATAAGAGAATGCTGTTGGAGACCCAACATTGTTAGCACCTAGAATAAAAATCAAATTAATTATAAAACTGCTGGCTACTGTGTCATTATAGTCCCCTTACACACGTAGCCTTTAAGCCAATATAATTCTCTAAGAAAACAATTTTTTCCTTCACCCTGGAACCTCATTTGTTCACAAGTATTATTAGAAATCATTGATAGACAAATTCTTAGAGTCATTTCTTATTTAGAAAAGAAAAACATACGACATATCATTGCTACTATTAAAATAAGATGGAATAAAAAACCATCAAAGTAAAATACGAAGCACTAAATATATGAAGACACACACACTCTGAAGGTGCCAAAACCAGAATTTAAATCTAACAAAACACACGAACAGGAAGCATAAGTTCAGATCCTTAGGGGTGGTTTATTAAAAAATAAATATATGTACATTTTATTAGCTCTTCTGTTTCTGCAAATAAAGACAATTAAGATAGCAAGCTAGTCCACAGATTACATTGTAAAGATATACAAGCTATTTTACAGATTATCTTAGTACTGAATTAAAAATAAACTAATGTATTTGGATACGCATCAATATGAATAGGACTAAAAAAAAAAAGTCAGGATACTCAGGACTATACTTCATTTTTCTGGTTCGTAATGAGATAGTGGATGAGAGGTTTCTTTTGGAAAACATCTACAGACACTGTGGTGTCAGTTCTGATAAAGAGAGGCAAACAGGTATAGCAACAGATTTTGGTTTAAATTGCCTCTTCAGCTCAGAAATGGAAAGAGCAGAAGAGATGAGGATAAGAAACAGCTTTCAAAACCAGTAGATAAGAAGACATGTTAAACTCAACTGCTTAACCCATAACATGATTTTAAAATCAGACCACGATCAGGTCTAACTAGGTTTACTATTTTCCAAAAAAAAAAAATAAAATATATACTGTTGGGTGCATCAGACATGGTGCTAAAACACTACACTACCATAAGGTAGTTTATCAACTGCACTTTACCCCCTTTACACTGGAAACACTTGCATATCTGCTTGTAGGCATGAACACCTGTAACATATCTAACACATTTGTACCGATAGAAGGGATTTCAGGTTGGCTGTTACTGTGACAATATGAGAGAAAGGCTTTTGCAATGAAGCAAATGATAAATCATGTTACTACTTTTAAAAAGAAAGGATATTTTAATTCAAAGAAAAATCAGTGTAGTGCATAGGAGATAAATAAGTTTACTCAAGATTTAACTGGAAAACAACAATTCTACTTTGAAGATTTTTTAGTAGAGTGGAAAAAAACTAAAATAGACTTTGAAGTATGATGTCATGATGTGCTTTCTTTCAGGCTAGTTGAACTTACGGTAGTACAACCAACTGTTGGAGCTGTTTCTATGCATTCTACAAATTACAAGCAAAGATGCATTTGCATCATGGGCCACTGATGTAAAACGTGAAGCTGGTTAATGCAATTGCATTATTAAGTAGGTAGAAAAAAAAAGCAAGCATGGAAGAATTAACTTCCATTTTTGTCCAAAAGAGATTTCAGGCTGAAGATGCTACCATTGTGAAACATTATATGAAATAAGGACCACGTTTACATAGTTGATTGGTCAGAAAATAAACAAGCAAAGTAAGAGCTCACAAATCCCAGGAATTACATCTAAGGGACCTAAGAAATGTAACTAAGAAACACAAGTGTAAGATAGTAAGCTTATTTAAATAAAAATAGCATATGTATGCTTATGTACATGTATATATACATCTTCTAAACTTTCTTCTACAAGGCTCATCTACAAAGTATTCTGAAAGGTAGCTCTCCCTGCTGGAAAATATTTAGATGTTCACTAATCAAAAAAAAGATGAAAACTAAAAAGAGTATCTAAAGCATAATTACAGCAAGAAATTTTATATTAAAGGAGTTTTTAAAAAAAGAGGAAAAAAAAACCCTACAAATGTAGAAGATAATCACATTTCAGTGTATGAAAAATTGGCTGGTACATTTTAGCTAAAGTGAGAAGAACAGAAAAGGAGTTTATGTGAACTGAAGAGATTACTTGAATCTCAGATCAAAACCAACCGAAAATACACTGACTGAAGTCAGATGTCCATGCCTTCTCTTACAAGGCTTCATAAGGAAGTTTTATTTTCTTCTATGAGCTTAATTCCTATCTAATTATCAGCTACTGTGAGTAACCACTGTTCTCTTGAGTGTTTGGATACATGGCATTCACTCTCTGATGAGAGTTAATTTCTTAACACTTAGATCCCATACTTCTCTTACTACTTCTTCATTCCCCCACCCAAGAGACAGAGACTATTGAACGAGTAGTCACATCAGTTTCTTGACTAACAAAAGGATTCAGTGAGAGGTGAACATGCAAAAAGAAAAAAGAACACTAAGATTTCAAGTAAAGGAATACTGTTAAAAAATGCTGCTAGTCTCACACTCTGTTAAGAGCAGACTAATTTCAAGTCCAAAAAAGATGAAATAAATGCAATTGAAAGAGCAGTTAAAAATTTTTTTTCTTAAACTTGATCCACTGGATTTGTATGGCGTGCAATACAGCACTGTTTTAAAAATTCCCCAGGAGAACATCAAATCAAAAGTAGCAACAGCATGGCTGCATTATCAAGTCACTGCATTTTTATTAATTAGGGTCAGTTCTGAGGTCTACATTATGTATTTGTCACAGTACCAATGTTAACTGGCAAACGACATTCAGGTTCAAATGACAGATCCAGTGGTTACATCTAGCTGCGTGATTGAGAAATGGCTTTTGCACACACATGTAACAACCCTTCAAGTGGATGAATAATGAGAGAAAAAATAATCATTGAATCATAGAATAATTCAGGAGGTCTACTGCCCAACCTTCTGCTCAAAACAGGGTCAGCTATCAGATCAAATTAGGTTGCTCAGGGCTTTATCCAATTGTTAACTGAAAAATCATGTAATGTTTAGCTCTTAAGTGATAGCTAGTACCTGTTGCTGGGTGAAACAATCAGGTCTGCTTTCATTTGTTCAGAATATTCAAATCAGTAGAGTATTGTAAATAATCAGCATTATAGAGAATAAACAACAGAATATTAATATCCCCATTCAGCACTATGCATCTACCTGCAGGGAGGTTCTGTACATTGAATTGAAGGCCTCTTACAACAAATCTGTAACAAAGCGCTTAATCTACGAAGATGATACAGATGAATAAGAATCACGGTTCTATAAGGAACTATCCTGCACCTCCAGGTGCAGTCAAGCAATGTTGTTTCACCTTCCAAAGTAATCTCTGAGTAAAAGGAAAAGATAAGAAAGCACTCATTACATGAATGTCCTGTAAAATCAGAAAAGGAAGAAGTAGGAAACCAAGATACTCACTTTTACAAGAATATAAACTTTCCAATTTCTTTTGATTCTTGCAAATATATCATGGCAACACTTGATTTGCAAGTTAAGAGTGGTGTATTTCAGAGACAGTATGATTCAAAAATGTCTTTTGCTTTGATGATCTGGTAGATTACTGCTCTTTTGATCAAAAAGAATAGTAGAGTTATAACAACTCCCAAGAGGACATACAGAGAAACTTAATTAAGTCTACAGTATGAATATGGCCTGCAAATTTCTTACAGAGTACCAGAAATGGGAGCACAATCACATCTGGATATATACCATTTTTTCTGCTGCCTGAGCTAACAGCAGAAATCTTGCTATCTTAGAAATGGTATGAAACACCTGTTCCACAGGACTTCAGACCAAATATTCTTAGAGGGTTTAATGTAAGTTCTGACTATTAAAGATATTATCTATAAACGCAAAGTTATCGTATTGGCATGTATTAAGAAAAAATGTCAACGAACCTTAAAAGATGCATAAGAACATTTCAGCTGGACAGTGCACTATAGAAATATGACGTAAATAAGACATGGCAAATGCTTTTGCCACTGTTTTTCAAAAATCATCTTACATGATTAGGAAATTTCAAAATATAAAGATTTTAACCAACTAAGGGATAAGTATGCTTCTGTTGTCGACAAGAAAAAAAAAAAACAGAAGCATAAGAAGAGATAAGCACAACAAGAAACTAGAAGGACACTGGGGCTGCTCAACCTCATTCTTTTACTGATAGGTTTATGTTTATTCCTGAATGCTCCTGCACTGAGTTCTATTTAAAGGATTCTTGCATCTGCGAAAAAAGGATTCACTGGCGATTACAAATATGCTGGGGGCGGGGGGGGGGGGGGCGCATGTCTGTTTACTCAGCAGTATCTCATCCATTTGTAATGCAAACCTACAAAAGAATGCACATAAGGAAGACAAGCCCGTACAGCAGAATTATGATATAGTACTACATAGGTTTTTCAGGATAGGTACTGTCTTCCTAATTGTCATACACAAGAAATAGTGCAACAGTTTATCATGCTGCTGTTTCCTGAGGATTATAATTATATAAACAGTATATGATCTCAGTGTCTTAACCAGTCATAACTACCTCCATGTCATCCCATTTGTAAACAAAAGCTGAAAATGCCCAAAGCAACTGACTAAAAAACCTTTACAAACAGAAATTAAATATACATAGAATGTGAATGACCAAGCACCCTGAAGCACAGGAGCTAAAATGTATGATGCATAAGAGCACATTTCAGAATTAGTTATTAGCTAGGAACGACAAAACAAGCAAAGTTATGTAAAGAACTGTTTCGTTAGGAAGCATTGCTAAAATAAAGGTCATAATTGTAACTACTAATTTACCTGAATCAGAAATCACCACTCACACAGGAATGTCTAATTGTTTTTTCACGTTTATAACAGAAAAAAAAAGTTCATTAGCATCACAGACTATTCGTAGCTTTCAGTGAATATTGATTCTCCCAGTCAAAAATAGGCTCACACAAAACAATAACCCATCCAATAGACTGTACTCTACTTAGGAGTCACCACAGTTGCTAGCAAGAGAACAGGATAAGCAAGTTTTGCCTCTATACAGTCACATGGAATAAACATTGTAAGAGTTTGATGAAGTTGAAGAAAAAAAATTGAAATAATAATAATATAAAATAATCAGTACAAAATCCAATCAGCCATTAAGACACTCAGGAAAATTAAATGAGTCTTTGCAAACTATAAAAATTGCGTATAATCCCCTTGAAATTACAAAATAAACACAACACGATGCAAAACTTTCAAATTAATTTTAGACCATCTTGATCATTAACACAAGATGTCTACAGAGGACAGGGAAGGCTGACTTCTTAAGAAGAGGGTGGCAAAAAGGTTCAATACCTTCTAATGAACGTTGGCTTCCATCACATACTTCACTGGGACTTTTTCCAGAAGCTATTTTAGTTCCTTCTGCACTAGTAGCCATTCTTGTATCTACTACTGATCGTTTATCATTTACCTTGGAAACCTACAATCACACAGTCAAATATTACTATTTAAAAGAGAAACAACAGGCAAATACAAGATGAACATTATTTATTCTTAAACAGATTAATAAAGTCAATTAAAATAGTTGTAAAACCATCTAGATCAATTTCTCAATTGCTTAGCCCCCCCCAAACTAGTTGAAACCACAACGTTCCAGTATTTATAAAGTGCATGCCTTAATTTTGTGTCCTTTCCCACTATTTTTGTTTATATCCAGATTTTTCTGATAATAAAACTCTTATCCTCCCTTGCCAATCCAATAAAAATTGACTTTTTTTTTTCCCCACTTTTTTGTGCAATATTGCATTAGTAAAAAGTTTTCCAGAAAACTCTGGTCCCATTCTTCACTAAACGACTGTTACTCTAACTAATAAGCCCATCAGTTATCATGCAGTATTGTCTGAAGTACAATTTGAAAAAAATTAATGTTTCTCCCCAACTTAGAATTATTAGACACAAAAAGTTAATTCTGAAACACTGGTTCTCCTGCAGCTTCTTGCTCCCTGCCCCTTTATCTTGATAGGCATCTTCACTTCATAAATAAGGCTGCAAGATTGAAAGCTTAGCTCTGTAGAGTCTAAAAGAAACACTATTATCACTGTATTGATGCACATTACTTATACCTAGAGCACCACAAAAATACTTACCTGGAATTTAACTCTGTTACGTGACGCTCTTACGGTGCTATAGTTTAGAATTCCAATCCAGAACTGCTGAGGTTTTGGAAATGTGCAACTACACAATCTGCCTTCTTTCAACCGAAGCAACAACAGTTGGGCGCTACAAAGACTTTTAGCAGTCCACATTTTCTCAAAAGGGACCTCTGGATGTGGTAACCAAACTGATACTCTCAGAAGTTGTTTTACGATGGAGTTACAAAGGAAGTATCAATAGACGAGCTGCTTGGACATCACAGACGTACAGAGTAGAAATTTTCTCTCTTCTAAACACAAACTGTTTAAAAACATTAAGGAAAAAAAAAAGGAAAAGAATAGTTGAAAAGTAGTTGCACATCAAGGTCCTGATACTGTAACAAGGTCCTCTTCACCACCCTGTCACTCAAAACACAGATGTGTTAACAGTTGATTCACTTGACAATGAAACAGTTCTAGGCAGAACTTTGGTTCAGCAGCTACTCTCTCTCTCACCAGCTTCCATCTGGCACTGTGTTGTTCATTACCAACCATAAAGTCAACTGTTCATTTCAGAAACAGGAAGGACTAAAATTGTTAATAACGCAAAGAACAAGCAAACAAACTGTCCCTTACAATTAACAACGTGAATACAGTGTTCCTTCTACCTCAGCTGAAAAACGTGCAAGGGGTGTTCCAGCAACTTCAAGCCAACAGTTTACAAAAACAAAGTGCTGATGTCAAGATCCTAGTAAGAAACCCTCAAATATGCTGGCTGGTACAAGGCAAGCCTTGTCATCTTCTGTGCTACAAGGATATCGTAGGAGTGACACACAAATCAAATGTAAGCCTGGTTTACACCTAGCAAGAATTTGACCACAAAGAGTAACACATGGAAATGCACTTGTTCCGATGAAAAGAAAAGCGGGTTATTGCCCTGACTACCAGCACAAACAAACCCAACGTGCTTCTGTGCAGGTGAGGTCCCAGAGGTACTCTATCAACTTCAGATTAACCCCAACCAAATAAATGAATTTCAAGTTTTTTCCGCTTCATTGTATGTGCCACGAGGCCCACAATGCAATTTATTTTTTCCTTCCTCCACTTTTTGCTCAGTAAACAACCAATACAAACCAGCAAAGCACAGCTGAAACCATGAGACAAAAATCTTTAAATGTATCCCGTGCAGAACGCCCGGCGGCACCTGAAGCGAACACAGCACCAGGAAAAGCCCCGGCGCCTTTTAAACTTGCAAGCTTGCGCCTGGAGGGCCATTTTTTAAGCGGTCCGCGGCCCTTCACATTTTAATTTAAAACGCCCCAATCCTTCCCCGTTTCCCTCCGCGCAGGCTCCCGCCTCAGACACACAGACACAGACAGACACCCCCGGGGGTCTAACGCGGCCTACAGACCCGCCGGCAGCGCCCTGCCCCGCTCGGCTCCCAGCCGGGACCCGGCCCCGCGGCCCCACCTCACGGGCACAGCTCCGGGCAGGGAGCACCGGAGGCCGCCGACGGCCTCGGGACCCGGCTCGGGAGAGGGAGGGAGGGGGCCGGTGGGTAGGTCGCGGCGGTCCCCGGGCGGCCCCAGCCCTGACGGGCGCTGCCTCCCCCAGCAGCGGCGGCGGCAGAGCGGTCTCCCTGCGGGGCGGGCGGCGCGGGTCCCCGCGGAGCCTTGAGGGGCGGGGGGGGGGGGGGCAGCCCCTCCCCCGTGACGCGGCCCCTGCGCGCGTGCGCAGGCGGGGGCGGCGCGGCCGCCGTTGGGAGGGGTTTGGGTCGCGTGGCGGGCGGCGCGGTGCCCCGGGGTTCCTCCGAGGGGCGCAGCCCTCAAGGAGGGGCTGTCGCCGGGCGAGGTGGGGTCGCGCCGCCTGGGCTCCCCGGCCGCCAGGTGTTGGGTGTGGCGGGCGGCCGGCTGGCCTGGCCTGGCCTGGCCTGGCCTGGCCTGGCCTCGCCTCCCCGGGGGGGAAGGCCCGCGGGGTGCCTTTCCGCCCGCCTCACGCCGTCAGAGGGAGTTGTTGTGCCCCGGAGAGGGCAACCGCGCCTGTGTAGGGGCTCCCGGTTGCTGAAGGAGTGACTTCAGGGCGGCAATAAAGTTGTTGGGTTTTGGTTTGTTGTTGGGGTTTTTTTTGTTTGTTTGTTTGTTTGTTTAATTTCTTTTTTTGTGTGTGTTTTAATAGGTGAGTCGGCCCACCCGTCTGGCAGGCGGGTCCCAGAGTCCGCACAGCGTCAAGACGGAGGGGGATCCCGTAGCCAACAGTGGATGAAGGAGACTGGGGAGAGCGAAGGTGCCGCTGAGATAGGAGCGTAGACGTGGGGGCTCTCCCAGGGGCCTGGCTGGGCTTAGAACTAAACTGGCTGGGTAAAAAAAAAAAACAACAAAAAACCACACACACACACACCCCCCACCCCAAAATTGTTAGATTTCACGTAGTTTAGCCTCCTTCACCTTAGGCGTCTGTTATTTTTTGCTTCTTACCCGGGATATGGGAGGGGCTGTTGCAGGGTTGGGGTAGAAGGGCGTGCAGCTGTTGTTACAGGGAGCCTGGGCAGCTTCTGTTGTCTAAAGTGGTTGTGTACAGCTTAATTTAGTCATCTTTTCAACTATATAAGTAATTACTAATTTGAGTTTCGGTTTGGTCTGTTGTAGACTTTATAGGATGAAAGAATAGCCATATTTCCTTCAGAGATTTGAACTTTTGCAGGGTCCTTAAATTTGACTTTTAACTTGTTGCTTACCAAATTTATTCCTGTGAGGAACAGAATATGCAGATAGCAGTGATGTCTTTTTTTCCACTAATTAATATGACCCCGACATCTTACTAACAGACATAGATTTGTAATGTTGGTATCCTAAGACAGAAAATGCTGGAATAAAAATTTGCAGGATAGTTTCCATATGGAATCATGCAAAGCACATATTTTGTTATACAGAGGCTACAGACCTTCTTGTAGCATAATCCATAATTGTGCTTCCTAGCCTATGATGAAGCACAAATTAGCAAAGTTTTGGCAGGAAGAAAATTATAATATTTAAAAGGTGAATCACAGGAAAATTTTCTTCTATTATGTATGTATGTTATCAGCAACTTGAAGATGGTTAGAAATGAGAACAGCAGATGTGTGTCTGTGGGTCTGAACATAGGAAAATAATGATTTATGTATTACTTTTCAGTGTAAGGGGGGAAAAAACAAAACAAAACAAAAAACATTTCATGTGACATACTGGTGAAATAAGAACACTTACAAAATGTTAAGTGTTACCGGCATCTTTTTGTTCAACATGACTTTGGAACTGCTTGCTGTGAGTCTAATTAGTTGCCTTGGATTTTTTTTCTGTGTGGTAGTTATAAATCTATAAATTAAATACTTCTTTTAAGTAAGACAAGAAGATTAAATTGATCAATGACATAATCCTAAATATGCTTCTCTTTAGGGCAATACAGAAATATCTGAGGGTTCAGCCTCAGTTTTCACAAGAACACAAAATGGATCTCTGACGTTTTCACGTGGATGGTGATCTGTAAAAGCTAGGCAAAAAAGAAAAGAAAATACAGATCTGAGTATACCTCCCACTAATTAACTCCCTTTATCTCCTGCCCTTCTTTTTAGCTTTTCCACATCTGTTACCCATTGCTTTTATCTCATTCTTACCCTAATTTAAATGATTGGCATGATTAGCAATATTAGATGCCACTTCAGCTGATTAGTAAAATACATTGTTTCATTGCTCAGGATACAAAATGTAACATGGAAAGTACTTCAGAAACAAAGGAGACTCTTATTCACTGCATTGTGTTAATACAATTGTAATCATAGACAAACTGAATTTTTTAAGGTAATTAAGTTTCCCACAATCTTGTATTTAACTTTTATTAAACCTGTTTGTGACATATGTGCATTTATAAAATATGCCCATCCCCAATGAAGATCACTGCACTAAATAGCCTGCATATCTCTGCAAAAGTAAGTTCTGCATCCAGCCTTTTTATGACAGTGAAGACAGCAGTATGAATGTCACTAAACTTCAGTTTGCAAGAAAACAGGGATAAATTCCATGGAACTGATGGAAGTTATACTGAAACCTTTCTGCATAAAGCACTGTTTCCTTTGAATTTTCTGTGTTCGTAAGAAGTAGGTTTACAAAGGGAGTTGTGGGTGGTTTTGGTTGTTTGGGATTTAATTAAACAGAAATTTGCTGTAAAAATTTTGTATGGGCAGGAAGAGGAAGCAGCAATAACAGCAACTGGCTTGCAGCCCAAATGCAAAGTAAAAAGCAGTAGTTGCAAACAGAGCCCTGGGATTGTCTTACAACCACCAAACCTTCTCATTGTGGAATTACTGCCTTGTCTTTTCATCATCCCACACTCTTTCCTCATATTTACAGGATGAGCCTTGGAGATGAGAAAGCCAGATGAGCCCTAGTGGTGGGGAAAAAAAATCTTGCTTTAATTATAGACAGAGTTCTAATTTGTAGTGGGAAGTAGTATCATTAGGACCACACTTGCATCTAAATTGATACTTTGGTTGATGGCTGTGGCAAGTACAAAGGTCACAAACGTGGCAGGAGGACCCTTTTCATTCTCATCCTTCCAGATGCGGGCTCAAGTTAGTTAGTTTGCGGGCTCATTAGTTAGCTTCTTGTTCCTTCTGTACCATCTCTGGTCTATCTATGAATCGGAAAATAAGGGATGTAGATTAAGCTTTCTGAGTTGGTGAGAATTAAACCTTTAATTAGGGATAGTTCCAAGTATAGGCGAAGCAAGTCATTGCTAAGGACAGCAAACAGAGGTAGTGTCTCTCAAATGTAGCAGCTGGCACTTGTGTCGCTTTTGCCCTTTTAGAAGAAAGTATAAATGAGACTTGTTTGGCTCCCTATTTCAACTCAATCCTTTCTCTTTCCCTTTCCCATGGCTGGACTCGATCTGACCCTTATTTTTCAAGTGTAAAAGCTTCTTTTATCTGTTATGTGTTCGTGTTTAGATAAATTTATCCATATTCAACATTTTATAGCATGACATATCTTTCACTCTTTGTTGCTTTAACAGTTATTGTTCTTTGTAATACTCTGCCATTTTCTTAAGAATAAAATGCACCAAAAAAGGCTTATGTGAGTTATATAAACATTTCAGTGGTTTTACAATCTGGTGTTTGCCAGAATAGGTATTTGGGAGCACCCTGGTAGTTAAGTTACAAGTTATTTGGAGGTGTGTGTAAAATCACTTCCCTGGACAGGCTGAGCTACAGCAGCAAAAGGAGCTTTTGGTAATATGACTGTAACTTTGTTACGTTTTTGGTCAGCATGATTAAGTTGGTTAGTGGTGTGACTACTATAACATGTCTCAGCCAGTAAGACTGTGAATTCTTACTTCACGAATTGAGTCCTATGTGGAAAGTGGGGAGACATATAAAGAAAATCATTGAGAGGGAAACTTAACTTGAAAGTCATCTTTTAGCACTGACAAAGATGTTATGTGTATTTTTCAGAAGTGTATATATTTAAAAATTATGTCTCCTACTGAATGTCTCTTCTATGATCTGGGCATAATAAATTTGCATGCGGAAGATGGAAGATTCTGTTTTGGATAGGTGTCATTAAAGGATTTAATGCAGTTTTTTTGCAACATTAATTCAAATTGGCCTAGATCCAAATGCTGATACATGGATTGAAAAGTTCAAGAAAATTTAGTGTTTTATTGCAGTATATTAAGATCTGAAGAAATGTCTAATGTTGTATCACAAGGAAAAGGATAAGCTTTTCTTATAGGGTAACCATGAGCTTATAGAAGCTTACTGTTGAGCAACTGATACTCAAACCTACAGGTTTGACTGGTAGCCACCTGTAACTAATCCATTTCCTTACCTCCTGCATCACAGCCACCTTAGTGCTGAAAAAAGAGGAGTGCGACTCTCGGGTGTTTGTGCTCTAAGGGTACCAGGCCCATTGCTGATACTACACAGCTGTGTAACCACGGTGCAGACTCCTGAGGAAATTGCTGAACCAATGCTGTCAAAAGGTCTGAAGAGGATATTCATGTGAGATGAGAAAGCTGAAATTGCAGACAGGGCAAGGCAAGGAAAAGCACCGACATGGGCAAGTATAAAATCGTAAAGAAAAAAACAGTGTGTCAGGAGATGGCACAACTGCAACTGTGCTCCGGGGAGCTGCAGGAGCTGCCCCTTCTCCTGACTCTTGCCTGCCTGGCTAGCAAAGACTCTGCGTGTGTCTTATAAAAGGTGTTGAGCATATTAATGCCTTACCTAGTAGTGATTGTTTGTGTGTGATAACTGATAAATAATTTTACACTTCTAAGCTGGGTATATCCTGCTTGCAGAATCACTTTGTGCTTGGCTAAGGTGTCCAAATAGTCACCCAAAGAGGAATGATTACAGGAGAGAGAAGTTCACAGATAAAGCAAATCTAGGAAGTGTCCCCCCAAAAAGTGAGCTCAAAAGAACAGAGGTGCTTCCAGATAAAAACCAACTGGTTTTGGAGGGAGACTGATGAGTTTATAGGGCAGAAGGGTGAGACTGAGGTGGAAATGTGTAGCTACAAAGGAACTGCGGGAGAAAGGAGGTGTGAACAAAGCTGAAGACATGTTGACGCTCGTGAGAGAGAAGAACAGTAGCAGAAGGCTTTCAGAAGGCAAAGTTCAACAGCTGGCTTGGAAAACAGCTGTGGTACTAATGGCTAATTTTATGCAATTAGAGTTAGCAACCTCTAGCAATCATCTTCTCCAAGTGGTATAGACATTTAAATATTTAATAAAAAGGGAAAAATAAAAAATAAAAAATTAAGTTCACCTTGTTGAAAGGCAAGGTGAAAATAGATCTAGTGTGTCATTGAGTCATGACTGGAATCTTTCTAAGGTGTACTTCCAAAGCAAATTTTCAGGAAAAAGCACTTTTAAAAAGTATATATTTTGTGAATGATACCTACAAGAAAGAAAGAAAAAAAAGACTGACTAAATAAATATGAAGGTGAAATACAGTTTGGAGCATCATATAGGAAGATAATTTCTTAGAGCAGGGAGTGCAGTTATTTTTTTTCATTAATTGCTTTTTCCAGTTCCTGTCCTGCTTCTTTTCAAGTCTGTGGGAAACAAATACAAAACACCGGGACTACATCTTTGCTAGTGAACCTTGCTACTAAATGGTAACGTTACTAAAGCCAAAGCAATAGTGAAGGAACAGTCCACAATTGAGAGTGGGCTTGAATTTCATCGAATAGGTACAGCTTGCATTAATTTTGTGGTTTGTCATTGCAAATGAAAAAAGAGTCGAATCCCAGAGAAAGAAAAAAAAAAAAAGACAAAGATTTTTATTACTGGGAAGAAGAGCTAGATGCTTGTACTTGCAGTTAAAAGTTTCAGAAAGCTAGACCGCATTTGATCAAAAAGTGTGAAGAGGAAAGGAAAATGGTGATATATCAATGTCAGAAAAATACCCAGAAGGGACAAAGAAGAAAAAATTGGATTTAGCTGCTACTCAAGAAAACAAGTAACTTTAGTTACAATAGTAATTACCATGGCATTGTATTACCAATTACTACTTGCCAATTTATGACTATTCTTTTGATTATAAGCTGGGTAATTGCAGCATCTGCTGCTATTTGAAGCCAAATCTCTCAACAGTATGTAAGCAGAAAACCATCATTATCAGCTGGATAGATCATCATCATTAGTTTGAATAAATTTTAGAAATCTAAAATTCTGTTATCTGTTAAATCTAAAACTTTAACTTGAATAAGTCTTTATCATAGAATTCTGACTAAAGAAGGAAAACCCCTAAACTGCTTAATTTAAATTGTCCTTAGAAAGGATCATTTTATTTGTCATATTCTATGAAATAAGAACCTATCTTAAGCTGCACTTTAGAAAGCTGGAACTTAAGTTACTAGAAGTCCATTGAGCAATGGACTTTCCAGATGCAGCCCTGTAATGTGGCCTCTCGGATGGAATCAGAACAAGAAAATATTTATATAAAGTTTGAGACAGTTCTCCTATTTAGTTGATTTAATAAAAAAATCGTTCAATGCAGAAGCCTAACAGTCTCAGCCTTTCTGAACAAAAAGGTAATATACCATATAGTATATAGGTAGTGCATAGTAGTGGGTTAGATCTGTTGAACCTTACCAGAGGTTCAGTCCAAGCCTGAAGGAATTTGAGTTCAGTCAGATCTAACAGTGAAAACTAACTTTATGTGATGTAACTTGCAGATTTACTAGCCTGTAGTTGATTTGAGATGCAAGTGAGGCTATGATTGACATAGTTAACTAAACAAAACATAATTATTGTGAAGACTTACTGACAGTACAATTTAAAGCTCCTGAAATAGGATGGTACAATATTGTTTACGAGGAACACGTAACACTAGTTTTTCATGCTTGTATTGATTAAAGTTTGTCTTTATCTTGATTTCTGTCTGTTCCTTTCTGCCCCCAGTTTATCACTTATGTGCCACTTAGATTTACTTTGATCAAACTGAGTAGGCAAGGTACTCTTCATTTTTATTCCCTTGCACCTGTCTGAGCTTTATCTGGAGCATTCTTTTAATTAAAACTCAGGAACAGCAACTAACAAAAAGACCGAGGGTGAGATTTCCCCTGGGTTGACTCCCAGCTGCTATCTAGTCCAAAGATGACATGTTCAAGTTACTTCTAAATATCAAAGAGAATACAGTTCTTCCTCAGTTTCTGAAGGCCCCATCTATCTAGACTGAACAGACTAGCATTATTTAAATCACACATTTGATCTGATTTTGCCACCTAGATACTCTACTAGCTCAGCCTTTCAGCAGCTTTACATCTCCCAACCGTCTCTGAGAGTTTAGGTCGCGCCTTTACGTATTTATATTATCATTCAGTTATAATATTAAAAGCTGTCTTCAATATTGATTATCATTTTACACTGATATGGGAAGTAAGATAAGAGTTTGCTTGTCCTTTGTGGTATACAACGGACCACTTCAGACCAGAAAATTGGTCTTGACTGACGCTTAGCCTGTAATGCTAATCTGTGCTTTGCTTTGCCACGCATAGCAAATGTGCCAAGGAGTTTGTGCGAACGGAATGGTAGTGAATAGAGACACTTCCTGTTTTCTATCCAAAACCAAAAATTGCAGGCCAAGGTATACTTTATTGAAAATAAATGTCGTAAATTTTAAAACAAAGCATTGCTCTGAAATGAGACTTGAAATTCTTCATTTTGAAAGATCCGTATGAAAGATTTTCCTGCCCTATTAATTGTGGCCAAACTTTTTCATTTATTTATTTGTTTAATGTAAGGTAAACATTAACATTCATTTGCAGTAAGCTAAATCAACTCCTGTCGTATCTTAAGATGAAGCAACTCATCCTCTGAATGGCATCTCTTCTTTCAGGTGCCCGAGGAGGTCGAATTAGAAGCCTCACTGTCGGGTGGCTTCAACAATTAGCGTGTAGCTTACATTTAGCGACCCACATGTTACTGGAATATTGTAATCATTTTACAAGAGGGATGGGGAATCTAAAACTCACAACTTTCTAGAATGGTGTCTCCAGGAGCCCCTCTAAGGCTTTTTTCACCGGCGGTGATCTCAACAGAAAATTTTGTAACAAACAGGCTGGTGTGTATATGTGTACCTGTGTGTAACGCGACTGAGGTTTGACAGAACAAACACACGAAACAAGAACACTGGAGGATATTTATTACCTGGCTAATACAAGAGGAGGACAGTTAGTTGTAGTAAGTTGGAAAAACACCCCCACCCCTACAAACGGCCATTACTTCCCAAAGAACCTAGTAACTTTTTCCTTCTGGCTGCTTTCCATGCTCAGCCCCACTTGCCCCCTGCCTGTTGGTGGGGGTAGGGGTTTGGGGGGATAGCGGGGAAGACCCGACCGCGACCTGATGCGTGGGCACAGTGCACTTCCTACCCTGGTATCTGCGGTGCCGGGCTCCATCCTGGCTTGTGCCGTGCCTCAGCCTGACACAGGAACGGAATCAGAGTCAAAGATTTACTGCGGGGTTATAAGGTCCTCATGTGGGTGGACCCCATTACCCCTATGGTAAGAGCTGCTCCTGGGTACCTTATTAAACATGTCAGTACAAACATTTCCTCCAAATAAGATCTGCTAATATTTTATGTGCCTTTTATCAATTAATCTGAAAATAACATTATTTTCTGTAAACTGTCTGTGTGAGAACAAATCATTAATTTCAAGAATACTCAGTCTGCAAGTCCATTTCGTGTGTGTGTGTGTGTTGTGAGTGAGAGAGAGAGAGTGTAGGAAGCTCAAGCGCTGCCGGTATGTTCCAAAATCTTGTAACAAATCAAAGGACCATTTGACTGTGAAAACAGTTGCCTTCTCACTTCATCTCTTAATTTAAAAATGTTTTTCAATTTCTTATTTCCCCAACTGGAATAATTTACATGAAAAAATAAGACAGGAATGGAAGACAGTGATCTCACCCATGCACAACTATTTGTTTTTAATTTTGCTGTTAAACTTATTTTTTTTAAGCTACACTGTGTCTGTTACAGAAAGTAATTCCTTCTCTGAGTGAACTTCCCACTGTAAACCATGCATAAGGTACCTGAACCCAGAGGAGTTTCTGTATTTAAAGTCTAAACAGTAGGTGGCACTGCTGTTTGTCTAGTCTTTATAGATCAATATTGTCAACATAAATGGCATTTGCCTTTTCCAGTTACCACTTCATAGTACCATAGATCTGGCCAAGGAGTCAAGCAGAAAGCTGAAGTGCAAATATTTTCTAAATAAAAATAATAAAAAGATTTGTTCAATATTGCCAAGGGATTAATTTGGGGAGAAAAATATCAATGAAAAAAACCCAAGAAATTATTATAAATCTGCAAATATGCAACAGATCTTTGTCATATATTGCAAATTGTCTTTAATATTTCCTGGTAAACTTGTGATCTGTTGAACAAAAAATAGGAATATTTGATGAAATTAGGAGCAGTGACAACAGGGGTAGTGGTTTTTCTTTTTTATTCTTTTTCTATTGTATTTTTGCTTGATTTTATTATAGCTGAAGCCAAATACCTAAGTGACAATGAAGATTCTTGTCAGGCAATCTAGAATTGCTCTTGGTTCTTTAATGCCCCCCAAATAAATGTGGGTTTTGCATCCAAAAGGTATGCATGTGGTTTGATATTAGCAGTTATTTTTCATAATTGTCCATATAGTTCATAAAAGGCCATGCATTTTTTTGCTTGTTTGTTTTCATATAACCAGACAGTTTCATGTCTTCCCTCTCAGTTTTTGACATCTTGGGTGGGATTTGTCAAAGGAATGCAGGCATGGGCTACAGTCTAGACATGGATATTTGAGCTAGTCATTCTACGCTACCTCATTGGTCAGTGAAGACAAATAGACATTTTTGGAAAGGAATTCATTTCAACCCAGAGAAGACTTTTAAAATATGTTACATGAATCATTCTCTAAAACTGCTTTTTTTTTTTTTTTTTTTTTTTCTTTATTGACATTGAAGAAGGTCTGAGAAAACCACCTCAGAGGTAAATGATTGAAGTTTGGCAGAAGGAGCCTCTGTCCTGGCAATGGTGTAGACTCACTTGGCTGCCAAATGCTGAGTCCGCCATCACTTGAAATTCTGAGGTGAGATGAATTACTCCCTGGAAGCCAGAGAGCAAAACCTGAAGTCATCCATTAAATAGAAAACTCAGTCAGAAAAATGGGCACTGTTGAAGGGGAATGGCACATTGCTGTTAAATCACTCCATCTGCTCACAATTTCTTTCATTTTATTTCCTAAAGCATTATTTAAAGTGTCTACTTTTGCACTCCATCTTTTTCCTCTTGTCACAGCCTGCGTGGATGCCTGTGTTCAGGTTCACAGCTGCCATGCCCATGAGCGGGTTGCCCAGGGAAGCTGTGGATGCCCCATCCCTGGAAGTGTTCAAGGCCAGGCTGGACGGGGCTTTGAGCAACCTGGTCTGGTAAAAGATCTGCCTGCCCATGGCAGGGGGGTTGGAACTAGATGATCTTTGAAGGTCCCTTCCAACCCAAACCATTCTGTGATTTTGTGTTCTTCTCCCTACCACTTCCTCTGAAATCCCTTCTGTAGATATTGGTTTGTTGTTTCTTCTGTTAAATACGAGTAACTGAGATTCGGTATAGGAATGAGAAGAGATGTGTTTGTAAACACTGACAGCTCATAATCATCATTATTGACGTGTAGGCTACCATTCCTTTCCAAGTTCCAGTTCAATATGCAAATATTTAGGTTTTTTGCATCTTTCACAGTCCCTAATACTTCAACTTTAGCAGATATGTTATATTGATATGTTATTACATTTTTGTCTGATTCTCTATGAAATTATCTTTTCTTTCCCCGGTCCTGTACTACCTTTGCAAAAATGATTTTTATGTGGATTAGAAAAGATTTAAAAATCTTTATACTATTGATAACTTCCCTGTTATTGCATAATGTATTGTATGTGCAGTTACGAGAAGTCATTATTTTTCATTTGTTTTTTTCACCTTTTGCTATCTGTCCTCTTTTGATCCTTTATCTCACCTTCCCATTGTTATATCTTGTCTTCTTTATATTTCACGTGTTAAACCAATTAAAAGCATGCACAGTGGTGAACTTAATGAGTTTGCATCATATCTCTTTGTAAGTATTTCCCATGTACCCACTACATTTTGCATGTGACATTTCTAAAAATAATATTGCTTGTAACAACATTTGTCTTTTAGTGACTAATTAAGCAAATTACCGCTCAGTTTATTTTTTGCAATATGCTTCCTATCAATTTATTAGTCTTTGTTAAGCTTTTGTCCACATCAGAACAGTAAAGAAAATTTATCTAAATAAACTAATGGTGTGAATATGAAGTGGATTAGTTAGGCCTCATTAATTCTTTGTAGCTACTGATTCAGAATTAAAAAGGTCATAACAGTTTGTAGACATCAAAAATGTTTGAATGTTAAAATGGAGCTCTCAAAGCATTTTCATCTTTGTTTCCTGTTTCTGTGCATAGAAAGGTAGAAAGAACCGATAGGACTTTGATTCCTGTACTTAGGCAGGAATTTGATATTTGTAAAAATACAAAAAAATAATTGAGGAAAAAGACAGAATCTCTAAGTAAGGACATGAATGATCACCTCAGCTCTTCTGGGCCACTTTTAATCTCCGCCGTGTGGCCTATTGTCTCCCCTCCTTGTGAAAGCACAGCTTCCTCTTTCCATGCAGGCAGTATGTGACGTGTCACACAGCCTCAAAGTGCTCACAAATGGCATTTAATGACTGAAGTGACTTGTCCCCTCTTTCACTAGGTAACACCCCAAGAGCACATGATCTTGCTGTAGTATCTACAGATACTATTGACTACAGCATCACTAACATTTAACTTAATATCTCCTTTTCTGGCGGAGACAGTAGCAGACTGTAAGAAGAAAGTTATTTATTGATTTACTATGACAAAGCATTCTTTTTTATCTAAAAATAACCTGTTTGCAAGGAACTGTGACATGTTCAGTGCAAAGCAAGAGAAAATTTGCTGAGCAGGGCAATAGGAAAGGGCTTGGTGAGACTGAATAAGAGATTCTGTAGACAGAAGGAGATAGAAGACAAAATTATTTGTATTCCTGTTCATATTTTGATCTGGTTTGGCATATATGGTTTGGGGTATTTTTTTTTAAATATCAAATCCGTCTGTTCTGAGTTCTGCTTAGCTCCACAGCTCCTTCAGCTCTATATTTCACTTTATATTTTGTGCCAGTAAACTTTACTAGCTAAAATCATCTCCATCACCATAAAATGATCAAAAGACATTATTGTAATGATACTTGGAAGTATCATTAAAAGCTATTGAACAACATTTTCATAAGACAACCGCTTGCTAATTGAAGCTCTTTCTACATTACTGTACTACATCAAGGTCAGATTTAATTTTTACTCTACAATAGAGATAGATCAAAGCTATAAATATGACTTGCTTGGAGGACCACTCCTTTCTTAGGATTGTACCACCAGTCTGATATGACGACTGCACTTTTATAATAAGTATCTGCTTAAATGACTTGGAAATCTTCTAATAGACACGTGTATAAATACAATATATTCATGCAACAACTGGTTTAAAAAGGAGGCAAAAGTAGATGTAAAATTTCAGTCCTTCAGAGCAACCTGAATAAAGTTCGTATGCTGAATGTTTTCTGTATGTCCTCCACTTTCCAACCATGACTACAAAATAATAACAGTTACCAGACTCAAAGGAATTTAGTGAGGAGCTGAAACCAGACAGAAAAAATTGTGAAATATCAACAGTTTTGTAATGTTTACTTTAAACTATCTGGTGTCTTAAAAAAATGGAAAATTGAATCTATTGCTCTCTGGAATGTCTTTACTAACCATGACTGCTGTACTAACATTTTCTGACAGATTCACTGAATTTTCCTGAGAGGTAAAGGTGAACAAAGAGTGATTATTTTGATAACATTATCTACTAGGAGATCAAGATTTTAACCTGACAAAGCAGGGGTTTTGATGAAATGTTATCCAGTAATCGTTTTCTGCCTGACTTAAGATATCCTTAAACAAGTGGAAAGCTTGCTGCTGGGGAATATAAGAAAGGTGAAATTATGACAGTCTAAATAAGGCTTGTATGAAAAGGATAAAAGAACTCTCTACTTCCGTCAGTTAACTTATGTTGTCAGTGCTAGTGTTTTATAAATATTTCTAAGATGTGAATTCTAGAAGTAAAAAATCCTCTTTGGTCATATTGTTTCCTATCTCCCTAACATTTTTTTTCTTCATACATGAATTACATTCAGTAGGCATTTAAATAGCTTAGCTCCAACAGAAACTGTGGAAATATACCTATCCTGAAATAACTAAGTGATGAAAAGCTCATCTGAGTTGAAATCTGTTCCAGATGGGGCAGAGCTGGGTTTAGAATGAAGACCATTGTCTAAACATGAACTCAGTCTGGGGGGAGGCCACGCTTTTCTACCAGAAATGCCATCCTGCAAATTTTTTCTACATAAGACTTCATTTGAATGGTTCTGCTGCTATAGGGAAAAAGCATTTGTTGAAAAATTCCTGTGTCTTTGCATGGCAATCCTCTCTGTCTACATTGTCTTGCCGTGTACCTTCAGGAGCCTTTGCAGGGCCCTCGTAGACATCGCATAAGCAACCTCGTAGTGTTTTCCACTGTAGAGCAGGGAAAGGGTCGCATCTCTGTGAATCTAGGTTACATGTGGCAGCAAGCAGCAGGAGCTGCCGCCCAATGATGCGTCTCTGACTCTGGTTCTCAGGAATCCTAAGCAGGAGCAAAGAGGTCTGCCTGTGAGCGAGGACTTCTCACTTCTCGGCCCAGACCCTTCTCACACCGGGGCAGGGCTTGTCACCTCTGGGAAGCCTAGGGGAGATTGGAGAATTTTGGGAGCAACAAAATAATTTCAGAATAGAGGAATTCTTACAGGTAAAATTCAAACTACAAATATTTCTTTCCTTACAAACACACATTTAAAAATATCACAATACTTTCAATATAATTTGCTATTTTATGGCAACTTTTAAATGCTAGAAATAGTCCATAGCGACTTTTGGCATCAATGTGTTCTAAGTGCATGATGTCTGAATATGGCTTAATATTGGGGTATTTTGCTCTGAGTTACTGGCACTCACTTTTTTTTTTAATGCTTTTGTATTTGATAGTAAACTAATTTCCAAGCAATTTAATGTATTACATTTTTGTTACAAAAAAAGGTCCAGTACTAGAAATCAAAGTAGAATTATAATAACCTTCCAGAAATTAACATAATTCCAGAAACTGTATTTTAGGGTATTTCCTCTTGGTTTTGATCATGGTTTAGATATTTAGTGAATTTATTAATTGGTAAAAATTGCATTTTAAATTCATTCATTTGTTATTTAAAAGTCAGTGGATAGATTTCTCAGGGTATTTGTTGAACTGGAGCAATAGTACTACATGGAATGTGCAAATACTTTTCTGGAAGCATCATTAGAGATGGGTGACAATCGCTTTACCAAAAATTTCAGCATGAACTGTTGAAAACATCTGATAAGTTGAGATAGTTAAATAAGCATGAAACTAACTCTTTAAGCAGAAATATTTCATTTCAAGCTTTTTCTTTGTCCTCACTGGACAAAGCATTTCTCCTTGCTGGAAGTGTTAGTGACAAAACACACAAAAAATTCTCTTCTGTCACCATTATTTTGTGAACAAACAAATCCTGCTAGTTTCAAAATACATTATAATCTTCATGATCACAATCCTCTGAGAAATGCCAGTGTGATGGGTGCACTCGACCACTTAACCAAACTAGCGGTAGTTTGGTACAGGCTCCAAAGGGGGTGAAGGCCTAAGCCCTAAATGGGCCAAGAACGCCTCTAGTTTCGATTTGTTCTCTGAAAACCCACAAAGGAGCAGAGTGACGCAGTGAGCACGGATGCGCATGAGCTTGGAACACTGATCATATGGTTAACACGTGAATGGCAGGTGGCTTTTCCAAGACTCATTTATCAAGGAACTAAGAAATTTGCGCGTACAAGGAGTCTCATGCATACCTTTTCCATCGCATGTAATTTGACTACGAACCACTTTATTCCATAAATATGACAGCCTAAGTGAACCTTCTTTGAGATCTCCTGGCTTAGCAGCCTGGCTGCATAACGGCAATGTCCCCTTGAGCTGGGATGTCTCTGAACGTTGCTCCTCGAGGCAGAGAGACCTTTTACCAATGGCAGATCTTTGATAACCAACTGATACCGTGCATAATCTTGTAGTATGGTAAATGTGATTTTGACTTGGTAACTGATTTGTGCCTTGGTACCTTTGATTTTTGTCTTTGTAACTTTGATCTTTGTCTTGTTAAATTTGATTTGTGCTTTGGGAGTTTTGAATCATTGTTCAAATGATTGTGCCGTACAATAATAGAGTGAAGATTGCCATCAAACTTTGTTAAGTCGCACTTTTACAACATCATATTAAAACTGTTTTTGTTAATAATTTTGACAGTGGTTCTTCAAGCATTCTAAATCACCCATTTGCAACAGCCAGTTACAGGTAAAGATGTTTACAGAATACGCAGGAGAAGTAATGACAGCTCGGTCTTAGAACCCCCGATGAACATCTTCTACAGGTTGGGAATAAAATAAACTGGTTTTACATATTTTTAAAAGAGACATATAATCAGCTTTGGTTTTGTACCTCTTGGTTTGGTACCTCTTTCATGGACAGGATAGGTGAATACATAGCTCCTGAATTTAGAAGATGATAAGACTTCTCTTACTCTCTTTTTGTCTCTGACTGCATGGGAATCCACAGAACCTGAGGAAGGAAGGAGTCATGATTTTATTTCCTCTTAATAAGTCAGTGCAGCTGGCAGGGAAAAGTACATTTTAAGATGTTTTAATAGGTATGCAGCCTTCAAATGCATCCTGAAGTCTCATTGAAGCATTCTGTTTCCTTAGGCAATGTAAAGTTCAGGTTTTTTGATAAATAATAAAACTATAGCTTTGGAATTATACTATATGCAGTGATCATTCTTTGCACTTTTGCATGAATGTGTAAACAGAAAAAGACCCCTCAGTTACATTTAATTTGCTTTGGTGCTTGCAGAAGTGATAATTGACCTTAAAGAATCTGAGGGCAAAAATAGTTCTTTGCTCTTATAACCAAACAAAACCAAAAGGTAAACCTGTTGTCACCGTGGAAATGAAGGCAATGCTTGTACTGTTGTAATCTGGAAGAGAACTTCATGGACAGAGGCTGTGATGACACGCTGTTTAAATCCGTGTGTACACTGACTGATGTTTTGATAGGAGTTAGATAAACCTCTAAAAGGAATTAAATTTATCAGTTGCTATTTGTTTACAATTTCATAGTTGTCTTCATCTATATACCTGACCCATTTACTGTTTTGCTTAGCTTTAGTTATGACAGTCCATGCTCAGATAATATGCACGCAACTGGAAGTTTTTGAAGTGCAAGCTGTCAGATAGCGGAATGCTGTAAATCCACTATGTTGCCACATAGACTTTGTGCTACAAAAGGTTAAGTTTGTTCAGCAAAAATCTGTGACGTTCTTGCAACTATCTGAGGCAAAAATCTTCTTCTTGTATATTACTTTTTTACTAAAAGTAGTTTTAGTACTTTTTCCTTCAGGCTTTTTTACAAAAAAGGATTTTGCTTATCATTCTTTAGAGTCAGATTTATTAAATTTTAAATTAAGATTGACAGATTATATTTTAACAGTTTCTGGATATTTATGCTTTCAAATCAGGTGAATCCAGGAGGAAATTGTTCTTATCTTGTAATTATGAGTTGCACAAGATGAAGAAATTTACATATGCTTGGCTCAAACTCTGAGGTGCACATATCCTCAAATTGGAAAAACCTCTATCATTTTAGCCTGCTCCTGGAATAGTTCAATCTGTGTGGTAATGTTCTTGGGATAGATTTGATTGCAGGTTTGCATATCTCCCATTATATTTCCCTTTTCTGTACAGTTGGTCTCTGCCTGCCTAATTTCTGTGGTCTAGAACTGAAAAACTTTCATGATAATGTGAAGTTGTAAGACAAGAAAAAAACAAACTTTGAAGGAAAATAGAACTGAGATTCAGTTGCAACATTCAATATGTATCTCAAAAAAAAAATACCCTCTTAGTAAGAAGGCCAACTAAGAGCAGAAATAGCCGCAGTTATTTAATTTTTTGATGTCAGAAATTGATCTGGGTGTGACACACTTGTAAGACAGTAGTAGCTCGGACCTTACACTGTAGTAGGAAGGAAAGTTGTTTCATTTTAGAAATATGACCTTAGGGCTACATCACCAGATGTTCTGAAAGGGAATACCTATGCATAACCTTTATTGAAGTTCCAGTTTTCTCTGCTTTTCTATTTTGAATAAAAAATAGATCTAATTTTAAATTAAAACAAGGAAAGGATATTATGGAACTAGATTTCTAATTGTTAAGAAGGTAACTTTCTCCAAAATGCCAGTGCTGTTTGATCATTCTAGAGCAAGAGTCTTACTTATGCCAGTTATCTTTGAGCTGCCAAATATTGATATTCAGTATTTATAAATCTAGAGTGAAACATCTTCTTAAGTGTTTAATTAATTTTTAGCACTTTCATTCAGAAAGGATGGATGGATGCCTTCAGACTGAATTCAGACAAATATTGTTGATGGTTACTCCAGGGAACTGTGTGAGAAGCAGAACACCAAGTGCTGCATTTTTTGCTAGTTTTTTTTTAAAGAAATGTATACAGGTATCTTCCTTTCAGCTAATGGAACAGCGCAGACTTTGAGCTATTTGTAAGCAACAAATCAGCACATACATCTTTTCTGGATGAAGCTTTTTCTAGTGTTTTTCAGAAAAGCATTAGAATTTCAGAGAACTTGGTCCTGATGGCATATTAGTGCCCTTGTTGTTACAAATTCACCTTATTCTCTCATCTTTGAACATCAAATGTCATCATTGATGTCATATGTGTTTAACAGAGTAAAAGCAGAGGTTAGCCTAAGATACAAATATGGATTTCTCTGAAAAGTACAAAGATGGGCTGTATCTTTTTCTGCGCCTCTAGAGAAGCATATAGCCATGAGTCAAGCATATGAAAGTAAAAGTCCCTAATTTTGTTCACTTCAGCTCTTCTTTCGGTAACACAGACACAATTTTTTGACTGTTCAGGAAATCAAAGACAACCAAATTTGTCTGCAGTTTAATTTATATTATTAAGAACCTTAAGCAAGTGTTTATTATCCAAAAGTGATTATAATCTCAGGCAACTATTTACCTGGATATTGTCAGTGCTGCACAGGGAAGCTGTTTCACTTTCAGCCACATGAACTTTGAAAGATTTAGTTTCAAAGACTTCCGGGAGTACAGCAAACACACAGTGCTGTGGTTAATTATATGTAGTTGCTGAACTCAAACATAGCCTCTGGTCCATTTTTATTCGCGGATTATAGAAGGATATTACTCTAGGGTAGATTCATCATGCTTTTGCTTTCCAGTTTCCCCCCCCACCCCGCCCAAGTTGTTAGTGAGTTGTCCTCAGTTCTCAGAGTTGTCCTCAGAGTACTTTCAATGATATTCAGAAGTGGGAGAGACTTCTTGCTCTCCAGATCTGGTTCCCTGCAAGCTGAAGTCCATAGTTAGAGATTTCCCTAAAACTTGCATAGATCTGTGCTGCTGTTGAAAGGGGAGTCCCTCTTTCTGTTCTTCCTAACTCCTCCATCACTCACTATCCAGTCCTGTGAACCCCCCCAAAAAGAGAAAAGAAAATATTTTTGTTTTAAAAAAAACCTGTTTCCCATTCCAGAAGAACAGGTTGAAATGACTGTGTGTTCCTGATCACATGTAGTTATTCTATATGATTAATTTTAAAATATTTAAATAAATATGTTGTAATATATTTCTATGGATTTAGAATTTATAATATACTATCTTCCTTTCCATTTTTCTATCAGTAATACCCTAAGCAAAAGTGTATGTATGCTGCCATTTCTTAGGCAAAAATTTTAACTGTTTTGTGTACCGATTGTCATTGTTGTCTTAGTCTGATGGAACTTTTACAAACCCAGTGTAACTCCTTCTATGCAGCCATTGTATATCCGTTCACTCTGATTATTTAGTGATTTTCTTTAACACTTAAGGCTCTGTATATCTAATTGTATCCATACATTCTTCTTACTGTGTGAGAAGATTCCACTTACCCACTTTTATTTTTGGAAATTTTCACTGAAAAACAACACTGTTTGCTTGTTATTTTCTGTATACTCTCCTGGATTGCTTTGCTGGGAGAAACGGATAGACATCTCCAGGCAGCAGCCAATGCTACTGATCTTTAGACATCTGCCACAGGATGGGTAGCTGTATCCTGTGGACTGCAGAGGAAGTCTTGAACAAGTTTCGACTAAACACCTTCCTTTCAGATGCTTAGCGTTGTATTTGTCTGAGTAAGTATCTAAAGAAGTATCAATAAGAAGAATCAAATTTAATGACATGAATCACAAAAAGCATTAAAATAAGCTTTGCTTGCTAATCTCCTGTGTCTCTTCAGCACTGAACAGAAAGGATAGTTGGGCAGCCTTTACATCTCATTCTGAAATTTTTGTACTTGTGGGTTTTTTTTCATGTGGTTTTATATTCTGGTGTAACAGTACTTAGATAACCATAAGATGAGACATGGTTTTTAAACCAAGTCTGCAGCCAGTTCTTTCCAGAATTTCCAGTTCTCTCCAGGCCAACAAAAAATTCTTTTGATTTAACCTTCTGTATTTACTCAGGAAAAGATGTACTGTTTCAAGTATGTTATTTTCTTTAATTATGCTGATTAGGATTTGAATTGAAAAAAACACCTTATAGGTGATACACATTAAATTAATTAATTTAAAGTCATTTGCTAGCCTCCAGTTTGCAAGTACTAAGGCGTGCCAAAAAAAATCACTACTTACCAAGGTACGTAAGACACAACAAAACCTTGGATACTAGGTATGTGTAGGAAATGGCCAGCTCTTACAGAGCCTGAGGAAAATTGTTGATGACCTATTGGAGCAAGTCCAGAGGAGTGCCACAAAGATGACCAGAGGGCTGGAGCACCTCTCCTATGAAGATGGCTGAGACAGTCGGGGTTTTTCAGCCTGAAGAAGAGAAGGCTCCGGGGAGACCTTATAGGAGCCTTCCAGTACCTAAGGCGGGCCTACAGGGGACACGAGGAGGGACTCTTTACCAGGAAGCATAACGATAGGATGAGGGGTAATGATTTTAAACTGGAAGAGGGTAGATTTAGAATTGGTATTAGGAAGAAATTCTTTACTGTCAGGATAGTGAGAAACGGGTTGCCCAGGGAAGTTGTGGATGCCCCATCCCTGGAAGTGTTCAAGGCCAAGCTGGATGGGTTAGGGAGAATAAAAATTCCACATGGACATTTTAGTTTTGATTTTCAAGGTAGAGATACAGCCTAGTGCAGGTATTAAATAGTTCTGAACTGAAGGACATGCCTATATATATGTATGTATGTGCATCTATACCCCAGGAGATATATTTTTACCACTGCAGCTGCACTGTAATCCCCCACTTCATAAGATGAGATCACTAAATCTGAGGTTGAGCTAAATCTGTTTACAGACATTTCCTTAATGTGAGTTCTGTCCTCTAGTTTTATGAGTGCCCTGAATTTTCAATTCCAAAGTCTGGAATATATGTCTAAGGGGTAAAAAAATAGAATTTGACCAACTTGATCAGTCATTACTAATTAATGAGCTGCAACAGCTGTTTATATAGTTGAAGGAAAAATTTTGCAATCAAAGCCTTAGAACTGGAATGCTCTCTTCTACACTTCCAAAATTATAATGCAGTGCTGCTGAAGCCCAAGCTGATTTAAAATTAGTTGAAACTACTTGTAAATACAAAAGTATTTTGGAACATTATTTATTCATTTTTTATAATCTATAATATATTTGCATAGCTTCAGCTAGAACTGAATTGCTATTCTTTTACTTTACACTAGTACTACTTATATAGAAGCGCCTTCTTTGGGAAAACAATCGACAGAGTAAAGACATTAATTTATTATTTTTAGTTACATATGTCAAATTTGTGGATGGGGGACAGGCAAGGGACCATGCCTATAAACCCCTCTGTTACCCTTATGTACTGCCTGTGATGTTGCAGCCTCGTGTCCCTACTTTGAGACTGTGTATGGTCCACAAAAACAGAGAAACCGCTGTATCCATTTGTATCCACTCCTTCTCATCTCAGCTATGCTCTATCTGGTGTGAGCATGTTGTAACTACTTCATGGAGCTTCTGCTTAACATCCTGCCAGTGTTTAACACAGTAGGAAGCATGACACAACTAATATAATCAAATATTACTTGCCGACAATTGTGAAATCTCCTTGCTTTCTCTCCTTTTTGACATGCTTCCTTAATCAAGCTACTAGTCTGTGAACAATGTCCACAAATCCCTCAATTTACCTAGTTTTAACAGCACAGCTAGAACAGAGCAGAAATCACTCTAATCATACCAGCAAACTGGTTGAGTGGCATCAGGCCCCCACCTGGGTGTCAGAGGTCCACATCACCTCCTCAGTCTTCTCCATCGTCTGCTCCATAGCTCCCTCTCTGAAACCTGTCAAAGAGGTACGAGCATCCATTATTTGTCAAAGTTTGTTCTGCAATATAATGATAATCACATCAGGTCAGTGGTTTGGGTTCACACTTAACATATATTTGTGGTACTGGGTAGGTCAGAAAATCTATCTGAGAGACTTCATTTACTTTTTCTCTTGTGTTGATTTAAGAAAAATAATAACAACATGCAGTTCATTAAAGACAGAGTCCAGAGGTTTTGGATTCGAATTGTATCAGAGGACCATCATATTTCCCTCCAGTTTAAACCTCTTGAGACCTACAGAGTACAGGCCAGGACACAAGTTTTCACTAAACTCTGCAAGGTGCTTTTTTTCTCTGTCTTACGCATATAGTCTTCTCCATCTAAGATACAGTATATATTAATTTTTTTTTCTTCCACCTTCCGTTTTCTACTTTATATGTTTGTTCTGTGAATCAAGCAATGTTTCGCAATTAGCAAGAGTTTTGGAAGTCATGTGTTTCTCAGGTGAGATGCTCCACTCAAAGAACTAACGAAAATGCTACGGAGAAACAGAGGATCTTTTATACCTGCAGGGGGCATTGCAATACAAAGAAAAGGAGCAATGAGAGCTGTTGAGGCTTTTTGAGACCAATTTTTTCTGATAATATTTTATGACATTTGACTGTCAGGTTTGCACTCTTTTTTTTTTTTTCTTATTTTTCAAAGCGTGGCAAGTTGTTTTGAAGCCATTAATAAGCTTTTTTCCGAGTGTTTTTGAAGTCACATTAGGAAGAAAATTTAAATTGCATTCTGAAGGACACTTTTCAGCATTCTTGCACTGACTGATATTGATGAGGAACATTGGGATGATGGTATTAAAATGGGCCATAAAATGCAAATGATAGTTTCTGTAGTATAGAAAAAGAGTTTGCAAATTATCCATTAATAACATTTCAAACATCTTCACTAATTTGGTGATTCTAATTAGTCTGTAAACATTATGAATCTCTTGCTATATTTTTTTATAGCTATAATTATATTTATATAGAGGAAACAAGAAATGGCATCTTAGCTGGCCAGCAGTTCTGATATAAAATGTTAGCAAATGTGTTATGCACATACATGACAGTGCTGTTGGATAACTTGTCACTTCATAGAATTCATTAAATATATCTTCCATTAAATATTGTAGTACAATTTTACATGTTTATAACCTACAATGAGTGCAAACCAGCTGATATGTAACTTTCACTTCATGTGTAATAGGTGGACTCTTATAGACATAAACATTGGGTGTTACGGATTTATGCTCCTAAGATAGCCAAAATATGTACATATGATTCTGTATACAAGCAGAATATGATGATCAAATGGCCTCATACAGATTTCATTGATTTATCAACACTACCTCAACCCTTCTCTGCTTCTCACTTATGGTGAACCTTTCTCCTTAGAAGCAGACACAAAAGCTGTAACTGTCAGCAAAAAGGGAAGGTGACCAGACTTGAGAGCTGTCACTGGGAGGAAAAAGCTGATTAGATGGATTTACTAACCTCTCAAAAGGAAAAGACTACCCAAGCTCTGCAAGTACAGTAGAATGGCTGTAGTGGTAGCGGCATGATTGACAGTGGTTTATGCAATTTCAGCTTATTTTACTCCCTTTCACTCCTAAAATGACATTTTTTGTGTCTCTTCCCTTCTCCCACTCGCAGTCAAATTATAATGACTTATAAGGTTTAGTTGCAGTGTGATTTATGATAGCAGATTGTTACACTTTCGAAATGGAGTCAGTCATCTTTGCAAATTTGTTTGTATCCAGTTATACCCAGGGAAAATGGAAGGCCTGTTTTGATGGTACAATAATCATAGATTAGAGGCTTAGCTGAGGAGAGATCATTTTATTTACAGGATTTATCAGTAAACTGCTTACAAACGCTATTGATTTGTTGGCTGCTTCTTTGTAGTCTTAAAGCAAAGATTTGACACCATGTTCCTGATATTCTGCATTTTCTGATAAATTCTCTGCATTTCAATAACAATTGTGTTCTTGCAGCAGATCCCTATCTCTAACTTTGTCAAAATTAAATGGAAAGTCATTAGCATTTGCTTATTATATTTTTTCCTGCATTAGAGTTTCAGTACTTCTTGTTGTACTTTGTCACATTGTAAAGAAGAAAACAATGATTTGGTTTTTACCATTTTCTTCTCTTTGACATCATTCTAAGAAAAAGAAAAACCAGCATTGTAGTTGCAATACTGTTAGGCATGGCAAACCGCTGTAGCTTCATATAACCCCCATGAAAAGGAAAATATATTATGCACACTAGCATAGTGACATTATCTATTTCAGATATGCATTTAATTTATCCAAATTTTTTAACTGACTTAACTTCCACACTTTTTAAACCAGTTGTGGGGTTTCCTCACAGATTTCCTTACCAGTGTGTTCAGACGAGGGTGTGTTCTATGTGTAAGTACCTCTTTACTTACTCATCCGTATTCTGTTAATAGCCCTCTAGACTGAAAGCAGATGTATTTTTTTATTCTTAACAGAGCAACTGGTAAGTCTCATAGTTGTAAACATTATGATGATCAAAAGTAGGTTTCTGTGATTATTTTTGAGATTCCATTGCCAAAATGAAAAAATTGAGGAAAGAGAAAGATCTTGATAGCATTCGTCAACTGAAAGCTAACCAAATAGTGAGCAATATGAAACAGCTTAATTCTTAATTAGTTAAAGATTTGTTTGCTTCATCTGGCCATCACTTGTTATTGATGTAATAATGCTTATGCTTGGAAGGGCACAGATACTGTTAAGTTTCTTAAGATGACAGAGAGAAGAGTCATCACCTCTTGACACATATTTGTTATAGTTTCCCTTTTGGTCTAGGAAGTGTTAAAGGTCAGGGCTCTGGCATTTGGGTTGAATCCCAAGAATTCATACTTGAAGTTTGGGCTTAAAATACATTTTCCACATTTACCACAATTTGAAGCCCTTTACAAGTGTATGTGAATAAGATAATTATTTCTTTGTTCACGGGAAGTTTACAAGATCCAAAACATAGAATTTTATCAACAACAGTGATGGAATAGAGGACTACAAATATACATCTGTTTATCTCCATTTTGTATCATTTTGAAGGTTTTCAGCTCATCTTTTTTCCTTCCATAACAGAAAGCTGACAAAGGCATATAAAAACCAATGCCATAAAGTGAAGATAGAAAATATGCATCTTGTTATCAACAGTGTTTGCTTGTAGTTGTAAGTTGCATAACAGATTCTTCAATATTAAAATTCCTTTAGCTAGAATGACATCTATTTAAAAGATATACAGATCAGGAAAGATGATTGGCTTAGGACAGTTACAAAGTAATTCCTTTATTACTGAATGTAAAAGGAATCTGAAAGCTCACGTTATAAAATCGTAATGTCCTCAGTTAGCTATAAAATATTTGATCACTTGATGTAGAGCCAGATGTGTGAATTCCTCACCCTAATCTCAGGTGGTAAACACACAAAGGTGGCCGTGGATTTAACTTTCCAGTGAGAAGTGGTTTACTATTCCTAGATATTGCTCTAGTATAATCTATACATAGAATAGCAATGTCAGAAGGCAACTTTGAGAAAAATGGGTTAAATTTTAAAACCTGGAGTTAACCAATCAATAATAATAATAATAGAAAAGCCTTAATACTGCCAGTGCTTTGGGACAGGATTCTTTACTACCAGCACATAGAAAGTTCTCTTGCGTACAAAAATTGTCTTTTGTTCTGTCTGGGGTGAGGTTGAGGTATGAATCTCATTGTCATTGTTTCAAACACCTTATTTCATCATTTCCATACCATTGCTATTGCCAAGGACCCAAGAATTAGCCACGGTGAAGAAAACTGATTTTCTGTAGTGCTTGTTACTGGCAGCACTTTGAAATAACTACTCTGCCTTGGTGGTAATCCCACAGTCTGGTCAGATCCTTAGATCTGCCAGTCTTCCACATGCTATAGAAGGTAGCTTTCCTTCTAGGAAGGTAGGGACTTAGCAACTCCTGTTTCTTGTCTTTGTCTTTTCTGAGAATTTAAGACAGACTTGATGCTGGCAAAATGGCCCTGTTTGTCTTCAGCCAGTCAGGACACTGAGCCTTTTACTTCCTTGTTACACTGGATTGCACTAGGTGGTGGTGGAATAGTCTCAAAAGAATATTCTCTATCTTCATTTTGTATTTCAAAATAGCCTCGTAACTTGGCTGAAGGGAAGAACATTTTTTTAAAAAGAGCATTTAAGACACAAATTTTCTGCTGAAAAGTTTCATGTTGCTTTTGCAAGATGGCAGTAGATGAGGTCTTTCAGGTTGTGATAAAGTCAGAGGATCTGGCACAAGGAAAGGTGAAAACTACCAAAGGCTTGACAGGGATATGGCATGCCAGCTCATGAGAAACAGAGAAATTAATTCTTCATCCTAGTCTCTAAATCGGGTGTGGAATCAAGGGAGGGAACCATGCAAGCGACTCCCAGGTACATAGTTGGTACAAGTCTCTCTTTGGGTGCTGATGAGAGAGGGAAGACATTCATGACAAGCCAACCCTTAGTATCTTAGACCACAACAGATGGTAACCCCAGATTGCACAGCTTTGACTACTCATCTCTAGGCAACCAAACCCCGCAGTCCATCAAATTCTCTCTCTTTCAAGGGCAGAATAAATAGATTATTCCTTTTTTTGTTTGTTTGTTTGTTTTAAAAGTCTCTTCATTTATTTCTCTGCTCTTTTCAGTTTTCATTTAACTCATTCCTTGCTGTACATAAAGCAAGATCCATTTTTCCCAGATGAAGTATTCCCTGCTGAAATAGCCTACTTCCATAGTACAGAGCAGCAGAAATACTTCAGAAGAGTACTGATCAGGTGCAGGTCCAAGCACCTACAAAGTACTTCCAGGAAATCTGAAAGGTTGTTTGGCAATTCACTTTTCAGGGTAGTAGTGATTCCTTCATTGTTCCTCATGCATAGCAAAAGAAAAAATAACTTCTGACCAGAAGATTAAATTGTATACTGCAAGATTTCATACTTTAATATAAGACATGTAGTCCTCCCTCATAAAAATATTACTATCTCATAGGAAAAAAATGACATTTCTGTCTTTCCTGGAATATACAGTCCCTTACTGACCTTAAGAGCCTATTCCAGAAGCAGAACTAAATTATAATCACATTTCCAAAACACATTCTTAAAACTTACTAAACCATAAAAAAATATAATCTTTGTCTTGTGTGCAAAGATTTTCTGCACTATAGACTAGTGACAATTTTCATAAGGTAAGAGCTGGATTATGACAGGCCTATTATGAATAAGTTTGCCTGTCTATGACTTGATATTAAAACTGCAACTCTTTCCTCAGACGGTGAGGGACAGCCACAGAGGAATGCAGTCAGTTTGTGGTTATGGATTAGAAACAGGGTATTCAGAAAAACAGAATGATCAACAGTCACACATTTGCATGAAGGGTGTCATCTATCAAATCTAATTTTCAGGAAGTCTTTCTCTTCAGAAAGGAGTTAAAGCTTACTGATGACTAGAGGCAGGCATTTTGGCAGTCCCAACTCATAATGGCATTTCTTGAGCATAAAATTGTCAAAAGAACCGAATTAGTTGTATTACTTGAGGTTGAAATGAAGAAAAAAATCCTTATTTTTGAGTCTTACAATGATTCATGTTATAAAAATCTTTCATGCAGAGAAATTAATTTAGAGAAGTGTTATTTTGATTGCATTGTCCAACTTTCTAAGATTTCTCAGTCTAATGACCTAATTAATATTCTTCATTAATGTGAAACACATATCATACATACATGACAGCAGAGAAAGAAACTTCTAGTTAGGAAATCGCTGATTAACTTGAGAAGGTGTATAAACTGTGGGAGTGTTTATTTTCTGAGACTATTTTTATAAAATAAAAGATACCATGAAATTCTAGAGATCTTGGGTTCTTATGGACATTTCGACCCTTACAGGCTTTGCTACTGAACCTAGTGAAACTGTAATGGATCTGAAATATATTAGGGACTTAAAACTTCTGTATTCAAGTGACATTGACTCTTGAACTGGCTGTGTCATGGTAAGATTTTTTGCCATCCTAAACTCAAGGGGACATGTCCTTACCATAATTTCTGCTCAATACAGAGTAAAAAATACTGGTAAATAAAAGCTGCATCTGACCAAGAGATCACCTGTGGTTTAACATGACAAATGCTAAGAACCCCTACATGCACCTGAAGTGTTTTTTCAAAGCACTGCCTTATATTCTCAGGGCAATATCATGCACAATAAGTTAGGTCCTTGAGAAGTAAGGAAGTCAACTGGCTGTCATCTGAGAAACCCCATTGAGACTGGATGGACTGTCTCTCATCCACTTTTAGGATACCTGAAACACCTAAAACATTCAGTTCCTATTGTCAAAAGACATAGTCCCCCATGTTCTTTTCCTGACAGGTTTTATGATTAGGGTGCAGCCAAGGGATAGAACGAGGAGCTGAGGGCGGCCACAGAGCCAGCAGGTCTGGGCCCTTTATAATAAGACCCCCATCCCACAGCATCCAGTGAAGGAGCAGAGCTGGACCAGGACCAGCCCAGAGCTATGTGTCCACCCAGCAAGGTCATGCTGACAGGGAGGGCTGAAGTCCAGACAGTGAGTCAGCCTTTAGCTTATGGTTAGGATCAGGTCTGGAGACAGGTCTGTGATTCACCAAAAGTTGCAACAGGAAAGAGGAACCAGACTGCTACTTCTTCATGAAGCTTTTCCCCAATTGTTGACATTGGTAATTTTGAAAGATCTAAGCTAAGTGACCTAACAACTCATCAAGACAAGTCTGAACCCTTTTCCTAGGGAGTCCTCTTATGCTGTTATTAAAATTATACAGCTGTAATGGGGAACTTTTGAAACAAACTTTGAGGACTTCTGTTAGTGTCAAGGTCTCCTACAGTAATTGGCACTGGTTTATTATGAATGATCTTGGCAAAGATTGTTTTGCTAACCATAGAGCTTTGATAGGTGAGAAAACGTAAAAAAAAATACATAATTTGCATGTTCAATATTAATAACAAATTATGAATTACTGGGAAGATTAAGATTTTCAGCCCTGGAAGCAAAAGATAATAAACATTTTAAATCTAGTTGCAGTTATGCTTTACTTGAAATTTGTAATTTTGTAAGATACGTTTCTGCTGAAGTTTCTGACAACAAAGAATGGGGGAATTTGTTCCTCAATGGAAAGTGAATTATTTTATATAATAATATATTATTTTATATATATTATAAATGAATAATGTGCCCAAAAAGCCAAGAGTGTGAGTCTTTAAGGAAATTATCATTAGTTCTGATAAAAGTAATTGTTGAGGAGGTTGTCACCAAAACCAGAATTGCAATTGTCAGAAGCACGGAAGCTCAACTGGGACATCTAGGATTCTCTGTAAGGAACCAAAGCAAACAGAGCGATGCAGTCTAAGTGGCAGAAACTTACTTCATGTCATTTATTGGTTAGCTTTGGCATGGTGGTTGGCCATAATCCAGCCTTACAGCCAAAAAACAGAGAATCCAAACTTATTAACTGTAACTATTTTGACATTATGACAAGTTAAATATGCATTGCAGGATCCAGGAGTATTACCAGTTTCCCAGCTCCAAATGTCTCCATCCCTAGATGCAGTCCAGCTACGTTCTGACTCTGTCTGAGTGAAACCTACATAAGCAGTAGACTGTCATTACCACATGCTTTTATTTTCTTAGAAAGGGAAATAAGGTGTCCGTGCCAGATGCTGTCACATACATACGACCTGAGAAGCAGGTCTTATGATCCAGGAAATTTTGTGGCATGCCCTGGCACATAAGTGTTGTTGCAGACAGAGAAGCTAGTCTTCTCCATCTGACTCCTGGGAAGATAGTGGTTTTGATGGATTTCTTAGTAAGGAGTGGAGATTAAGATTTGGATGTTCAGTTTTTATTTAATGCAAAACAGTTTTTCAGTTGATTTTTCAACGTAAGTTTGACTTTTAATTGTCATAATTCCTTCCTGACCTCCTCTTTCTTCTGCCAATCCCAGTTCAATCCTGCAGTCGTCTTCTCTCTCCCCACTTCATTACTATGTCAAACAAGATATTTCTTCCTAGTGTTCAATAACTGTAGTAGGAACAGTTAACTTCTAATTTGTAAACTTGATTGGACTACAGTCCTGAAACCAGAAGTCCACATTATTTTTTAAAGTTGTATGCCGCAAGAAGGACATTGAGGCGCTGGAGTTTGTGCAAAGAAGGGCAATGAAACTGGTGAGGAGTCTGGAGTACATCTTATGAGGAGTGGCTGAGGGAACTGGGGTTGTTTAGCCTGGAGAAAAGGAGGCTGAGGGGAGACCTTATCGCTCTCTACAACTACCTGAAAGGAGGTTGCAGAGAGTTGGGAGTTGACCTGTTCTGTCAAGTAACAGGTGATAGAACAAGAGGAAATGGCTTCAAGTTGTGCCAAGGGAAGTTTAGATTGAATATTAGGAAGAATTTCTTCACTGAAAGGGTCATCAGGCATTGGAACACGTTACCCAGGGCAGTGGTGGAGTCCCCATCCCTGGAGGTATTTAAGGGTTGTGTAGATATAGTGCTTAGGGACATGGTTTGGTGGCAGGTTGTTAGTGTTAGGTTAATGATTGGACTAGATGATCTTACAGGTCTTTTCCAATCTAGGAGATTCTGTGATTCTGTGACAGACATCCAAAAACTGTGAGACAAGAAAAGTAAGCGTATATTTTAACTGATCCAAGAATTTTTTAAAAAGATTGGCTTTAGTTTAGGGAAAAACATTATTTGAACTTGGGAATGTCTGCCTATTAAACACATGAGGGAAATATTTTTTCGTCTTAGACCCATGTATATTTTCTCCAAAATTCTTTTATGTAAAGAATTTTAGTAGTTGTATTAATAAGAATGCTTACTATAATAAAATGCGAATAATTCAGATACAAAGTCAAATAATGAAAGACCTCTTGCACTGTTATGTATTTTCTCTGCATTGTTTTTAATTTTTATCTATTTAAATACTTACAGCCTTTTTTATCTTCGAAAGGCATAACAAAATGTCATGTCCCTTTTCAAAATATGATTGTGAAAAAAATTCTTGGAATAATCATGCAACTCAATTTCATTTCCAAAAAAAATAAAATAAATTTTTTATCTTCTTTGTTGCTCTGTTTTACAAAGAGTATCTAGGGAAAGTAAGCAAAAATGTTCTTTGATTGTGTTTTGTTTAAGAATATCCACTGAGAAAACTGTTATGTTCCTTGCTTTTTTTCTGACCTCCACCCATCACCAAACCAGAACCAAATACAAAATTTAAGTAATGCTATGTTGTTAGGTTGGGTTTTTTTAATAGGTAAACAGATCCCATCCATATGACCTCTACTTAAATATACAAATGGCCCCTCTTACATTCTCCATGAACAAAAAATACCCCTTTCCTTTAGAAAAAGGAATGCTTTCTTCCTTTATACTATTTTCATAATCCCCCAAAAGTTCTTGCCTTCAAATTAAGTTCTTGTATTTTTAATTCTTCTGTTTTATATGGCATCCAAGTTAGTTGTACAGCTGTACATTTCACAGCACATTCACTCTGACACATTCTCAGGAATAATTTTTTGCTTACTTATTTACTCATATGTATATATTGTCCATATTTCAGCTTGAGGTTCCTGTGAAATACTATGTGATACTTTTTTCTGCTGAAACTAAGAATAGATATATGAAGGGATTTGTATACCAGGGCACCTTCAACTCTCTAACCCAAAACTTTTCTGAATTTTGCTAATTAGTCTTTAACTCTTGGTAATATTTTCAATTATTTCAGATATACTGGCTATGTGAGAAAATGATGAAGCAAATGATTAAAGTGAGAAAAAAAGGTGTCTGCTTGACAAGGGATTTTTTTTGTTGGGTGTTTACTTTTTCTTGCAAAAATAAGAAATGCTTGCGTTATCCAGTGATACCTTCAGGGATCATACATCCTGAAATTTATATTACATGTATTTGTTCTGAAAAATATTTTATATACATTGTGAAAATTATGTCATCCATTTTAGAGAAGTGTGGTTGCACGTTAGCCATTAGATCTCTTACTTTCAAGAGGCAACGGTAGCATGTTGAGTCTTTGTTGACATCATAACATTGCTGAAGAGCTAATCTAATTCTAATGTGTGGTTACACGAGCCCTAGTTAGAGTGAAGTTAGTGAACTCTAGGGGTGAACTTCACTGTGCAGAGATCCCCCAAATTCTCATGCCCTCGTGACCTCCAGCCACTCATGCACCACGGCTGCTCTTGGGAACTTGCTCACAGATGCAGCAGCAGTACTCTTCAGGTTGGTAACTCTTTTTTCTCATGACCCGTTGACCTTTGGGCCTTCATGCGTTATGAGTATCCATGGGAACTTGATAGGCCGTTACCCTCACACATTTGGCCTAGAAGATTTTTCTGAGTACTGTTGAGCAGTATAATGTATTCAATACAGAGTATTGACTTGCCTTTCAAAATGGAATTATATGACAATGATAGGATTAATTTTATCATATTTAACAGGTTGATTTATATAAGGTGAACTTAAGGCAATCCATTTTCTAAAAGTTTGGTGTTTTCTTAAGCAACATTGAATATCCCTGCTTACCTCCCAAGAAACAGAAAAAATCAACTTGCAGTTTGGAAGAAATAAGACTCAGCAGGATACTACCATGAGTAAATCATTAAAGAAGAAAGTAACTGGCTTGCTTTCCAATTTTTCACTCATCTTAGTGAGTATAATGATATGGGGAATAAGCCATGCTACTCTTCCAATAAACTTTTATATAGAGATATTACTGTATTGGGAATGTTTAAGTCTGAGTTGTAAAGAAGTAACAGGACCTTTTTTGCACAAATTCTGTAGAGGTATACCATTTACAGTCCATAGTGAAGTCATTTTAAAATGGGTGCTTTTCAACAAGTATTTATACTAGCTGCAAATTGATATAGGTTCTCTTAGTCATCTCCATTTCATTACTTATTTTCACTCCTGATACATTAATTATAGACTATAATATCCATGCAATGAAACTACAATAAAGCGAAAAGGACTTGTTTTGGGTTATTGACCCTTACATATACACTTGAGCCTTCCTATTTTTCCACTCACAGTTGTAGAAAAGGTCTTGGGTGTTAACAATAGCTATGTTTCTTAAATCTAGTTATTATGGAATGTGTCAATTTAAACTGTCCATTATGGCCCACGTGCTGTCTCACCCAATCCAATGCTATTACTGACAGATATATTTTCACACATCATCTTGTTTTGGCAAATGATGTTTGATTTATATTTGCAAGACAAAAAGGCAATTCTGGTGTTGGATTAAACAGGAGAATTAAAGATAGGATTGTATTGTTTAGTGCTATATCCTGCAATATTGCAATATCAGTTACAACTGTCTTATCAGTGTGGGAAAACACGTGTGTGTGTTTGTGAAACACCCTTGCTTCAGACAAAACGTCCAGAACAGAAAAACACCTTCTAAATGAGAATATTGATAGTTTTATAGTGTATTACTTGCCACTAGCAGAAAGAATACTGAAGCTCTGATTCTGAAAGAAAGCATTGTCTGAAATATTAATGGCAGAAAAAGCATCTTGTATGTTAATTTCTATTTCATTAGTGTTCTTTGTTTTCCTACCACTGTAGTGTTTCATATAGAATCTTTCATCTAGTTTCTGATCTTGGGTGTTCATTGCATGATAGTGATAGGCAGTAGATGATGCACCTTAAGGTTATCAGTGTCCACAGAAGAATGAGGGTCAGTCACTTCAGGAAAATGAAGAAGATGGAAAACACAGATGCTTGAAAGTGTTTTTCCAGAATATGAAGGGGATAAGTCTTCATTGTCTTGACCCTGTCTTCAATTCCTTTGAAGAGCAAAAAATATTCAGGTGTTGATATCTGAGGAATTCAGTCCATCATGTACAGTGGAAGTTTCCCGCTGCTTTTCAACATGAGCAGGAATGTGTAAGAGGAGGTGGTAGGAGAGGGGGGTGTGAAGATGGAGAGAAATGGATTAAGGAGAGTTATGCAGTAGGGATCCAGAGCCTAACGCCAGTGGGCGTAAGTCTACCAGCTCCAGTGCAACTACGGTGAATGACACCAACAAAGATTTTCTATTTTGCTTCTCAGACTGTATCATGGAGGTGAAAGTGGTTGAAAAATTTCAGCTACTGTATATTTTTGTGGTTATCCTTTAATTTCCTTTCCTTCTTCAATTATCCTTGATATTAAATTTATTTTCCTCATTTAAATCACAGTTCTTTCGATGTTGAGAATAAAGTTGTCTGAGAAGCTTTAAAAGACTTTTCATGAATGCTTTGTATCTGTGTCAACCATCCTAATATATGGCTAACAGGTGGCCATTACATGGCTGAGATGTTCCATTTTAAACACCTGTTTGTTACTTTCTGATAGAACCTTTTCTTATTCAAATACTTTTTCTAGCCTGTAATTTAAATACTTAAAAAATCAGGTGATGTTGCTCCAAGTTATTATTGCAGGAAGAACTCATCAAATGGAGACAAAAATAGTTGAGCTCCTTTAATCTGTACTCATACTCTCACTCCTAGTATGTTGAAAACTGTGTAACCCAATAAAACACAAGTTTCTTTAGGAACTGTTTCAATGATGTGTTAACAGTCAATGACTGCCAAGTGGGAAAACTGTGAAAGTGATCAGACTTTGTGTCTCAAGCCTAATAAAGCTTCAAAGGCCAACCTCATTATTTAAGTGATGAGGTGTTTAGACTTTAAAGCTGTACTCACAGCCTTTGCCATCAGACAGTGTCTGTATTAGATTTCTAATGGAGTTTTCTGTAAAAAATGACTGTGAGGAAGTCAGGTCTAAAAAAAAGATGGGTAAGAGAGAAGTAGGTAATGGAGAGATGAAAATATAAGCGGTTTAATCATAAGTATATGGGCCACAGGTTAATTTTGAGATGAAGTATGGAGACTGATGATCAATACCAAAGAAAATAAGAAGATTATAGGGGCATTTGGAAGTAAAGCGTTGTTTTGTAAGTTCTAAGGATGTAGCACATCAATTACTGCATTTAATGGTTTCTACTCTGGCAGCTCTTAACATAAAACAAGCTCATCAGAAGCTTTGCCAGATAACCTCTGGCTCTTTACATAGATTTTTGAACAACATGTATAAATTATACTTCAGGTTCAGCTCTGTCAGTGAAACACAAACTGTACAACTCTATAGCTATTGCTTGCTAAATTGGTACACTTTTTCACTGCCAATTTGGTAAATTATGAAATTGCAGTAAAGGTGAGTTCTATATCAAAGTTTTTAAGTCTTTCATGTACTTTGCACGGAAGGTTTTGCATGAAGGGAAACTTTAGACAAGATTTGAAATAAACCTAGAGGCTGTTTCTAAGTTAGACAATTCAGAAATATTATGTTTCCAGTTCTCAAATGTTCTTCTCAGTTGTTGTCCATGTCATGCCACACATAGTTGGGTTTAAGAGTAATTTACTGAGTAATCACTGTTGTGCCAAAAGGGTGGGGATCACATACCTGAGATAATTTTAGACTATAGCAACCTTATTATTAACTGTAACAAAAGAAGCAAGTAACTCAGGACAGGCTAAAAAAGTAATCAGTTTTAATTCAGCTTCACTCAGTGTTTCAATCACTTTGTTGAAAAAACAGAGTGAAATAGTCAATACTGGTCGGCAGGTAAACTGCAGCAACTCTTCTCCTAGTAACCAAAGAGACTTCTAGAGCTTGAGTCAGTATCTGTTTTCTACACTACTTCTGTGTCTGGGGATATGTCCAAAAAGTAAAAAAGGCTTCTTGAAACAATAAAAGGTAATATATAAAATTGTCATAGAAACCTTAAGATTGGTCTGAATGAAGAAAGAAGGGAAATGTCTAGCTAGGGAAGCACCACATGGAACAGAGGACAGTAAAAGGGCTGTGGGTAGAGCAGGTCCCAATGGCATTTTGAATAGGACGTCACCAAGACTCTAGCACATTCCTTAAGAAAAGGGAAAGCCTAAACCGAGGAATAGCATAAGCCAATAGTAAACAGACTCATGCCATTAAAAAGTGGTGGGAGGAAGACAAAGAACAGGCTAGGAGCCAAAATACACCTAGGTAAGTATGCAAAGGAGAGTAAGTAAATCCTAATTACTCCCTGACTGGGGCAAATGGAGATACAAACAACACAGTCACAGTCAGCCCATACAAGGATACAAAAGGCAGACGTAAAACCAGCATGGGGATCCATACTTAAGCAAGACCCAGGTATCATCAGGTGTACTCAATATCTGGCATCCCTTGTCCCCCCTGAAGTCACAAGGAAACCTGGGCAGGCTTCCTGGGGTCAAAGGTCTTGGTGTCTGCAGCATGGGCAGACATCTTCTTGGTGCTTGAAATCAATTTTGTTTCAGGGTTTTTATAAAATAAAACTACCTTCACCTTCCATTAGGTCTCCCTGAGGTCTTGCTACAGTGATATAGTTAGTCCTGCCTTCTTAAGCTTTCTCCACCTGTCTATTGTTTCTTACTGTCCAAGGTCTTTCATGCAGAGGAAAGTGAAAAAAAAGTCTGCATATATCTCCGTTGCCAGTTTCTGAAGCGAGATGCTTATAGAGCATAAATCTCAGCAGAGTCTGTAAATGGTGTCATTTCTAGGGTGACCTCCACAGTATTTGCTAGATCACAGAAGAGCATGAAGTTGAATTTTGTGAGTGAGAAAAAGACAAATGCAAAGAGCACTGGCTACTACTTTTTTTTTTTCTCATTTCTCCCATGTCACCCAGGAAAGCGAACTCATGTTTGATGCTTTCGTGAAAATTTTGTGCAAAAAGCCTACTTGCCCTTTGTGAATGTGTGCGCTTATTAATTTAAAATAAATAATCCCTCATAAACTCTACCTTCTGTTTCTATCTTCACTTTTTGCTGTCTACCTCCAGCCTTTCCTGAGTTTCCAGACTCCTTTCCTCACATCCCACAGTCTTTCATTTTGTGAGCCCTGCTAACAGATCTGTTCCTCTAGAAATATCAAGGTAAAGTTGTCAGGCAAATGAAAGAGAAGGGCAAAACTTTATTGAAAATGTAAAATGCAAGAGATAATTTTGAGCACAGCTCAACTTTGCAAAGCACTAATTACAGATGTTGTACTTGCTAGAATCAGCTGTGAGCATCAGCACTGCTTTCAACAGCTCCTGCTCCTTCTATAGTGAGGACTGCACGTTTGCAGACTAATTCCTACATGATGGCAAATAGTACCTTATTAAATTGGGCATTTGTTCACACCTCCCCTTCCAAGGCCGTGTACTTTTGCTTTACAGTCACCCATCCTATCATAAACCTCCTCCAGTTTGCTATATATCTGAACTATTGTATATAGTACACGTGTCAGTCTGGCTTCACACATAGTAGCTGAGACTTTGGCAAGAAAACAGAAAAGACTATTGTTCCCCTTAGTATATGATTACTGGACTGTTTCCCTCTCTTTCTAACAGGTTCACTGCTTCTGTAGGGGTCCAGTGGGGAACATGGCAAACAGAAATTGCAGAGTGCAATCAATCTCTCTGTCAGGACTAGCTCACAGCTGAGGTGTAATTCTGGTTGCCATTTGGTGTGGGTGAATGAAGCTCTTTGGCATCAGGATGGTCAAGAGACAGAGACTCTGGAATAAAAAAAGGAGGAGCTATTTCTTAAATGTCTTTGAAAAGTCATAGGAGCAGTTTGATTGAGTATCAGGATGAAAAGGTTGTTCTGAGTAGTGGTTCTGGCTCAGAGAATGTGGTGGTGGATGAAGAGAGGCCTGACTCTAAGAAGTGGTTCTGGCAGAGGGCCATGGTGTGGTCTCTGCTTGCAGGTTCTAGGCTTAGAAAATGGAAGAGAAACAAGCAAGAAATGGGAAAAAGATACACACTGGCTGCAGGATGTGCTATCAGGCTAAGCATGCTGATGCAGTGGCCAATTTAAGAAAAATCTGTCTACTCAAAGTTATTACCACACATTTTCTTAAACAAATTTGACTCAATGGGCTACTTTTCCCATGTGGCTTCAGCAATTTTGATGTGGTCCAGTAAATCTGGATTTATTGTAACATCTGACCATAGCCTCCATTTGAGTCATTCCTAATGATTACATCTTATATTAATTACCTTATAATCAGCTTAACCACGTACATTTCTTGACTAATCTGATAGCAGGAATATACTTACACTCAAGAGAATAAGGTTTTAATATATGTACTATAAAATACAGATCAAGTGCCGTGAGCAGGAATCAGTCTATTTCAGCCACTGCTTTGGCACTTCGGTCATTATTTTTCCCCTTTTTATTCAGGTTGGAATCAAGTTCTGAGTCAACTACTAAATTATACAAAGAGTAACTGTAGCCTCATTATCCTGAAGATGTGTCTGGATGCTGATCATAAGCAGCATGGTCCAAAAGAGGAGCTAGACTTACAGTGGAGTCAGGAACCTTAATGATTTCTAACAAATTCTATGGTGCAAAAAACTAAAAACGTTTCCTATACTTAGGTCTGTAACTTATAAACCCTTCATGGTCTTCAAACACTTATTAGATATAAATCTTGGTATGGCTAAGACATAACTTATGGATATGTTATGGAAAGATGTTTTATTGTACTTCACTTCTTTCTTGATTGGCACTTTTCTGAAACTTCTTGCTTGTGGCTGTTCACACACCAAACCACTGAACACCTTCCAGCAGCTCTGCACTGAGTACCTTTTCTTTATTATCTTGCTTTGAAATGCAAAAATAGTCAACAAACATAGTAGTATCAGGCCAGAGTTTTCATATCCACCCTTTTCAAAGACAAACTTTTTCAGGACTTGAATACTGGGATTCAGGACTATCAGAAAGCTATTTTTAGCAATTCAGAAAAAGAGATATCAAGTTATTGTTTTGGTTATTTTCTTGCACTTTCTAAATCTCATTGTTCAGGATTTCTCAGGGTGGTGGTTTCTTTGCTGCCATTTTGTTCTTTCTTCCTCAAGTCTGTACTTTTGTGCATACTGTCTGAAGAAAAAATTATTTTTACTTGGAGAGGTTAAACATAGTTCTTCTAAATTGTTTTGAAAGCACCCAGACATACGAAAAAAAGGATTCTTATGATACACAAATACCTAAAATATATCCAAAAATGATAAAAAATGGTACAAAATCCACTGATCTTATTTCAGTTTCTGATATATATAATCAATACACATGCATATTTATGACTCTTTCTACAGGTAGGGTATAGCATATAATTAATATGAACTTTACATTTAATAAAATGTGCTATTTATTATATATAAATATATGATACCCTTTCACACACACACACAATTATGTAATGCTATAAGAATGTCAGTAATGCTATAAATATTCAAGGTCAAATTGGAATATAAAGAATAATAGGGAAAACATTATTAAAAATAATAGTTTTCATTATAGTTTTTGTACATCTGAGTTTGACTTTCTAATAAATGTTCTCCATTCATCTAGGATGACAAAATTATATGACTACCTGTCACATCATATTCCTTCTGCAAAATCCATTCCAGAACTTAGATAATTTCTTCTGGAATTTAGATAATTTTTTCCAGAATTTGCAGTAAGATATTTTGAAAGTCTGCAATGTTTAAACTCCCAAATTGCTCTCAATTTCCAGCATTAAAGTGACAAATACTACCTTAGAAAGAGCAGCACATTTCAAGCTTTCACTAAACAAGATTTCTGAATGCAAGGGTAAAAGCTACATTTAAAAATATATGAAAAATCTCAAATATGAAACAGATAGCTTAGACTTTAAGCTAAAACAACGAGTAACTGAAGATTTGAAATTTCAAGAAATTAACTTCTCGTCAAAAGAAAGTAGATAAGAGAAGATTCAGGAATAATGAATTTCTTCTGGAGACAATTGCTGTTGAAAAAAGTGCAATAAAAGTTATTTCTTTATGCTAGTTAACAACAAAGATTTTCAATAATCACCTCTTTCTTTCCATGAAGAATGAATGCTTGGTCCAGATCATACTGATATTAGCTGAAATATTTCTCAGCTGAGTTTTGGTTTAGCTTGCTGAATTAGTATAATATTTTGCAGTGGATCCAAACAAAAATGTGTGAAACATCCAGCTTCTTAACTGAGCTAAACATCTTTCATTCCATTACAGACTAGTTTTTATAAATATTATTTATGTTACTTGTAATATATGTACATGTATATACATGAAGGAAAATATTTAATCCAACCTTCATAAACTCTACTGAGCTGCCTTCTGGCTCTCTAGGAAAGTTGCTAAGTTACCTTTTTCACCAGCCCACCAGAAGAGTAAATCATGACAAAGGCTGTAAAACACCGATAGATCCATTGGTCAGGTTTAAAAAATGTTAGAGTGTCAATCATTAATCAGCCAGTTTAAGCATGGCACATTTTTATTTTGAATGGTAAATGTTGTTAGCAAGTTAACCAAGACATTATTAGATTATTTATTTTCACTCATTCAGTTTAGGTCTCCCATATGTTATTTCATGATCCCTTGGGTGTGAGAGGAATTTAAACCTAATTGTGGCTTATTTAGTTTGTTTATAGAGCTAACACTTTTCACTTCTGTGTCTCTACATTACCTGTTTAAAAAATTACTCTTCTGTGAAATTCAAATTAAAAAAACAACCAAGTTAAAAACAGATATCAACATTATTACATGCAGTAAGTTACAACCTGAATACATCATGAAAATCATACTTTTCGTGCACAATTTTGTGGAAATAACTTATTTTATTTTCTAAAGCCAAAATTTGCTATTATTCACACAACATATAAGCTTCATTAAGGTAACGTATATATAATAAATCTCGGGGTATTTTTATCTAGATTTTTTCTCTCAAATATATGTACAATGAGAAATGTGTAAGTAGGCTTAAAAATGTGTAGCTAGACTATGTCATGTAAGATATGAAGATGCTGATAAGTTTTCTGGACAAGTAATATGCAATTCCTACTTTTTATTAACCGGCTTATAATTTCAAAATGAGCTTGCATAACTGCAGCTGCATTTTTGATCTTTACACTTGCCGTTGCCTTTTTCTGGAAAATATCCATTTAGAGGTAAGCACTTCCCTGAATATGTGGGTTTTCTTGACCCTGTGAGCACTAGTATCACTACGTAGACACCTAATGACATGGCAATTAGTGGATACATATGCATATTGTGCACTAATATCATGCACTAATTATACATGATATATGTGTGTGTATGCAATAATTTTGCATTATGTATCTATTTTTATATATATCCATGCTATATGTATATTTATGGTATGTCTATATTTATGTGTGTATATATGGTACATATAGCATATGTGCATAGGAAGCTATATAGATGTATGTATGTGTGTATAGATATATATGTAGAAAAATAAACAGCTGAATGCTTAACTGCCCTTATAATTAGTTGCAGAAAACAGTGTATGAGACTTTTAGACTGCAAAATTATCTTGGTGAAAAGCAGTCTCATTTGTAACTCAACCTTCACTGTTAACTTTGAGAATAATAGAATCATAGAGTCATTTAGGTTGTAAAAGACCTTTAAGATCATTGAGTCCAACCATAGACCTAACACTGCCAAGTCCACCACTAAACCATGTCCTTAAGCATCACATCTACACATCTTTTAAATATCACCAAGGATGATGACTCAACCACTTCCTTGCATAGCCTGTTCCAATGCTTGACAACCCTTTTGGTGAAGAAATTTTTCCTAATATCAAATCTAAACCTCCCCTGCCGCAACTTGAGGCCATTTCCTCTTGTCTTATCACTTGTTACTTGGGAGAAGACACCACCTCACTATGCTTTCAGGTAACTGTAGAGAGCAATAAGGTCTCCTCTCAGCTTCCTTTTTCCAGACTAAACAACACTAGTTCCCTCAGCCCCTCCTCATAAGACTTGTGCTCTAGACCCCTCACCAGCTTTGTTGCCCTTCTTTGGACACACTCCAGCACCTCAATGTCTTTCTTGTAGTGAGGGGCCCAAAACCGAACACAGGATTTGAGGTGCAACCTCACCAGTTCCGAGTACAGGGGGACAATCACCTCCCTAGTTCTGCTCACCACACTGTTCCTGATACAGGCCAGGATGCCATTGGCCTTCTTGGCCACCTGGGCACACTTCTGGCTCATATTCAGCCGGCTGTTGACCAACAACCCCAGGTCCTTTTCCACCCGGCAGCTTTCCCCAAGCCCGTAGCGCTGCATGGGGTTGTTGAGACCCAAGAGCAGGACCCGGCACTTGGCCTTGTTGAACCTCATACCATTGGCCTCGGCCCATCAATCCAACCTGTCCAGATCTCTCTGTAGAACCATCCTACCCTCAAGCAGATCAACACTCCCACCCAACTTGACATCGTTTGCAAACTTACTGAGGGTGCACTTGATCCTGTCATCCAGATCATTGATAAAGATATTAAACAGAACTGGCTCCGATACTGAGCTCTGGGGAACACCACTTGTGTGCAGCCGTCAACTGGATTTGACTCCATCCACCACAATTCTCTGGCCCCAGCTGTCCAGTCAGTTTTTCACCCAGTGAAGAGTATGCCCATCCAAATCACGAGCAGCCAGTTTCTCCAGGAGAATGCTGTGGAGAATGTGTACGAAAAATGCTTTTGCATGATTCTTTCTGAAAATGAGGTGTTTCCTCTCGGTGTAGATAAACAAGGGTAAGTATAAGAATGGGACCTAATATTGTTGATGCTTCTCAGCAGTTACAGAAACAGCCAACAATTTACTGCTCTGTTATTTGTATTCAAAGTGAGAGAAAGTGCTGAGCAGCATAAAATGTCTCTAGAAGGCCTTTACTCAGGTGTAGAAGATCCCTTTCTACATATAGGCAGAAGAAAGCTGTGTACATGTACTGCAATTGTCAATCCTTCTTCCAAGAGACAGAGTTAAGAGCTGTACATCCATCTGGACCACAGCATGGAGCATAGCTGAAACTCTGGGGATGGTGAGAGTTTCTGCAGAGACCTGCACAGGCTGCCCCACTCCTGGCGAGATCCTGAGCACTGTGGGGCACTTTTGGTGGGACACAGGGATGGGGATAAATAAGCTTTCAAGGCATCCACCCCAACATGTGCTGTGAATTTTCTCCTGAGCTTCTTGCAGGTGTAGGCTAGGATTTGTCACAGTAAACAACAGATGTGAAGGGAACATTTTTACTTTTGGAAGACTTCTACTAATTCACCCATTGGATTTAAAAATCCAGAGTTTGTAAAAATGTCTTTGAACCACAAAGACATCTTATTTTGATGGCTTTACAGATTTCCTCTCCTTTTTGAAAGATTTTTCTTCTTAAGGCAAACAGCAGAGACACCTTTATTTCAGCAAGACTTTTTGTAAGGGTCTGATAGGGTTCAGTCTGTCACCAACACACTGAAAAGAAAGTGGGTTTTGAAAAAAGACATTCTTATGTGTCCTTTTTTATCCTCAGCCAGGAAAGTTTTAACTCACATGCAGTATTAATCTTTTCACCGACGTAGTCTAACAAGTTTGCTAGTCTAACCAATAAACTAAACAGGCTAAAACCTAGCCTCTGGCAGCAAGGCCAGCTGGCATGAAATGGTCTGTATCCATACAATTAAACTCTGTTAGCCTCCAAAAGAGAGTGGTGGCAGGCAAAATAATTATTGGGAATGGTGCTTCGGATGCGCTCATTCCTGAACCTTGCATGGAAGTTGTTTGGGAGAGTAATATTTGTTTCATTCAAGAGCCTGCCAGGACTCTTCTGTCAATAGATGGTCAAGTCAGAGGACTCAAGTCTGAGCTCTTGCGTTAATGTGCTAGTACAAACATATTTGCAGTACTGCAAAGACGGAACATAACATTGCCTTTAAAACTAACTTAGAAAATAATGAGTTCTACAAAACAATAATTTCAGTCAGTAAAAAACAGAGGTTGGTCATTGAACTGGAAGGAGGCAAACTGCTATGTTGGTTTTGGTTGGGGAAGTTTTGTATGAGTGTGTTTCAACACTTATCTCTTTAAATAACAAACTTTAAATTTTTCCTCTGTGAGTGTTGAGTGTTGAATGCTATACCTGAAACAATGGGCTGTTAGTATTTAGCAGGTATTTTCAGCCAAGCACTATAAAACCTTGCAAATTCTATGCATGATGATTTTTAAATAATGCCTATTCTGATCCCATTTTGCAGTGTCTTGGTTCTTTGATAATCTTCCATTCCATTTTAGGAAACTATCTATCTAAAAAATGTTATAAAAAGCAGTACTAGAGAACATATTTTTCCTGAAAGAGAGCTGAGTGGATTTTAACTTAATTAAATCAACTGCATAGTTGCTTGCAAAATATGGATTTGTTCCCAAAGTATGAATTTCAGTGAAAATGCCAAGCTTCAAATAAATTAGTTATCAGACTATGTTTTTTGTGCTTTTTTTAAATTAATACCCAGAATAACAGTATCCAAAAACTGTTCAAGCCCTGACTGAGCCGTTAAAAAGAATGCATTTTGCTATCCTTTATGAAAAGCATTTTGTGTCCAAGAGGTCAGTTTAGATTTCTCCAAGTGTTGCTAATGAAGCAAAAATGCTAATGATTGCACTTAGTTTCTTCTTTCAACTTCAAGAATGAGGACAGAATACAGATGAGTCAAATTCACTCCAGAGTATGTCTGACACAGTTCAGCCTGCAGCAGTTAGGAAAGTTTATCTTCAGTTTTGTAGAAGTGACACAAATCACCTTGACACTTTTGATGTGGAGAGAAGAGGAGAAGAGAGAATTTCCTGGGTACCGTTTGTCTGAGGAAGCTGTCACACTTAGCCTGACAGAAGGTCCCACCAGCTGTGAGTCCCACTTCCACGCAAAATCTTTCTGTCCTGCTGGAGTGCCCAAGTGTTTTAGAGGAGGACTCAACCTTCTTGTAAATAAAAATAGACCTTTTCTTATTTTTTACTTTCTAGTGGTAGCTTAGTTTTGTTTTCCCCAGTTCATTTAGAGGCAACAAAGTTTCTTCGATAAAGACGTGGACCTGAATTGCAGTAATTTCTCTAGACAAGCTAAATATTAAAATAGGAGTTGTTCAGCAGTTGGTTCCCATTAGGCTGGATTCATGTGGGATCCTCATCCAGTTGAGTCCTACTTAGTGACAATCTTTCTGAGTCTGGGGTTACCTTTTCCTACATCTTCCTTCATACAATGATGATCACGAAGCTTGATTGCTAGGTGTAGGTCTAGATTATATACATGAAAATCAAATCATCACTGTAAAGACTAGAGTTATTTTATTTTGTAGAATTTTTTAATATATATTATGGGGTATAAAACTTTTAATCCAATTGCTTCCCCCTCCCCGCTACCCCTCCCCCGCAAAGTCCAATCTTTGGTTTGTCGGATATGAATTTACTTTTGTTTCTTTGGACTGAAAACCAGCAGAGGACTTTTTGCTTTCAAATATGAAGTTGTAAGATTTTTTTTTTAAAATTTTATACTGGAAGAGAGAACTTGTAGCTTTATTCTTTTTAAAATCCTTTTAAAAAATGTGATTGAAATTTTGTATGGCAACTAAAATAAAGGATGCATCCAGGTTTTATGCATCATATATCTACCTGTTAATTTATGTGAACTAAAACTAAAGATTAGTTTCGCCTCTTACCTAGAAATGTTTCCAGGTGTAATAAATCTTAATCAATACTTTTTCCTTTTGGGAGAAAACATTTATAGATCTCCGATCCATTTCCTTTTGAAAACCTATATGAAGTACTTGGCAAGAGCCTGTATGGTGACCTGAAATCTAGATTCCTGGAAGGTTTTAAAGCCTATTTCTGTAACTGGACACAAAAGTCTAAAGTGATGGAAACTGTAACTTGTACTGATGAATTATTAGCATGGTAAATTATGCTATTTGATACCATGTTGCATGGCAATCTACAGTGAATTATTGTGTGTTATACATAACCCCACATTTTGTTTTCCCTGCCACCCATTGCCATTTGCCCTGGGATTTCAAACCTCTTGTCTTACAGCTCTGCTGTAAATATTTGACCTTTCCTTCTCTCATTTGTCTGTTTTCTCCCACTGAGTCTTTTCCTCTTCTCATAAAACTCAGCTGGGGAGATGTCAGGCCATTGAGCGATAGCCTGCCACGGGCGGCTGCCTGAGCCGTGCTGTGCAGTGCTGCCCCTCCACAGGTCACATCCCAACAGGGGATGCTGCCAGCATGGCAGGCTCTGGGCAGTGGGGGATTTCCTTAGTGTTGCAAGAGAGGACCAAGGTCCTTCTGCAGCCAGCTCTTACCAGAGAGGGACTAGTAAACAAGGCAGATGCTGTAGCACCTTGCCAGGCTCGCATTAGAGGTTCAGTGTAAAAGCTGCTCATGACAATATCTTTCAAAATTTGTTCTCCCTGGTGAGAAAAAGTACAACACTTACAGACTTTGAGGAATAGTAAGAATCTGTCATTTCCCCCACGCATTCACCTCTGTTGCATTGCAGGATGTCCTGACCTTTAAAATAAGATTGTGAAAACAATAGGCCAATAGCCTAGAGGACTTCTGCAATCCATATGTATATTCATTCTGCTTTGGTTAATGGAACATTTGGAAAAAGAATGAAGGTAAATGTTCAAATAGTTTCTTACTAGCTTGAGATGTTATATCAATTTCGGGAAGAATATAATCTGCAGTAAATGACTCAAAGAAAGATACAATACAATACAACAATTTGAAATGGTATTTTCGTTATTACAACACGTAGGTTAAGTCACAGATTGGGTGGATATAACACAATTAAAAATTCAAAGTAATACACAGAGGGAAAAATATCCCACAAAAGAAAGCAAAAACAACCCCTCCAGAAAAAAAAAAAAAAGATTTTTTTTTTTCATTTGATAGCATTTGTTGTTTAACAGCGTAACTTTAGCTGAAGTAGTCTTTAAATGGTCAAGATCAACTTAGCTCTAAGATAGTTCTCTCTGACCCTTGCGCTGCCTGCGTAGAACAAGACGCACATGGCGGCTGCTGGTGAGGGCCCCACTTGTATGAGCCCTCAGAGAACATCCTGCCACAGATAGTCCCCTAATCTAACTAAACTCTACGGCCAAGGTTTTACAGTTCTGTTCCAGAGCCAGCTTCTGTCTGACATATTTTGTTTATATAATATTCTCATTGCCTCCTTCCAGGCTATCTTTAATTCCCAAGACCAGAGAAAGCTTCTTATTACCCATTAGAGTGACTCTCTGACTTGCCTTAAAATTAATGGGCCCTGTGCTCTTACCATGCTTTCTTTTCTTCCCTCAGTGAATAACTGGGGATCTATATTTCCTTCTGTTTCTGTAAGCTGGTTCTCTTCAGTAAGACTTGTTTCCTCCACTCAACACACAGGCTTGGAGCACATGATAAAATTGATTTTCCTGACTGGTCCATCAGATGCCTGGCCTGTTATTATAAATTCTTATTACCTGCCTAGGCCACCCACCGGTGAAGGCTCCTGGAAGAAGCCATTTGGGCTCTTTACTTTTAGTTTTTGCCAGACAATTATTCTTTACTGCTGCCACATGAGAGCCAATTCTCTCATGCTCCGGATGAGACAGGGAATATCGCCAGCTAAACCATTTATCTGGGTGAAGTGAACCTCTCTTCACTTACCTGAACAGGGGAAGATAAATGTTGATGTGTCAGGCGTACTGTATTTTACTGTAACTCCATTACACTGAAGGAAGTGAGCTCTTAGACACTCTAATAAAGGTACCATGCTAGCAGTGTTTCCATGATGTCCAAAGATTTTCTAAGTCTATTTCTCCATAGGCTTTTATGTGAAACTTAGATGTTAAATTGGCTGCAAGCAGGCATATGCTTTCATCACCAAATAAGACAGTGGTGTTGAAAATTGCAAATAGTAAGTTATCTTGAAAAAACCATTCTATTACAGCATTTGGCAGAAACCTGCTTACAGCTCATGCTAACATCTCTATACATGTAAGGCTTCAGAAAAATTGAATAAATAAGTATTTATCACATTATTATCATTGAACAACAAAGGTTGTTAAATATTTCTGCTAAATGCAAAGTTGCTTTACATAAGAAGGAAGTGCAGATACAGACCAATTCATTTTTATGTAACTAGGGGAAATCATTAAGATTAGAACTATGGAAGATTAGAAATCCATGGCAAAACCTGGATCTGAATGAAATGCATTTTAGTATATATCTCTCAGTGCTTTATGAATATGGCAATGGAAATTTGAATTCTGAAGAAGCTTATGAGCAAATTATATGTTTCTACATTTATCTTTATTCATACTGCAAGTTTCACTTGAATATCAAGTCAGGGAATCTACAATAAAAATCATGAGGCTTAATTGATCCACTTCACTGATAATAATCTGTCAAACAACTTATGATAACAGTTGCATTTTGTTGCAACATATTTGATAAGTTCTAATAAATATAAAAAAGAAGCAGTCCTACACAAAACATGTTTTCTAGTGTTTTGAACTCATTTAGAAGTCGTTAGCTTCAGGCAATAGGCAAAGTTGCTGAGTAGGCTTGGAATGGAGATTATTGTCATCAGTCTGGTCTTCACTCTACTATTAGATTACAGTCAGCAGGAAAAATAAAAAGCATGAGGACAAGGCATTTTGACCACAAGACCTGAATGCTCATTGCTTTAATGCCAGTCGAGGAAATTCTGGGTGTCAGTAATGTGGAGGAACTTTTGGAATTATATTTAATCTGATTTCTTCTACAAATATAGGATTTTTTAAGTAGTTGTTTCTAACTTCATGGCTGCTTACACCTCAATTAGCCAGAAGAGGAGGTGAAATGGGCATGCAGTCACATACACAAATATTTTTAAATTCTTTTCCTCTGTGAACCTTATTCCAGGACTGAACAGGAACCAGGGATCAGGAAAGTTAGGAAAATTAATATCTTCAGTTATGCAGAAAACTGAGCATTTCACAGTCATGCTTCAAATTTCACATAAAAGAAAGAAGAAAATTCCATATTATGGGAGGGTAATTTTGCTGAAAAGCAGTGTTCAGTACTAAAACATCAAAATGCCTTTTGGGGGACAGCCACCATTCCACCAGGGAGAAGAAAAACACATAGCATCTTCACTGAGCAGCTGTGGCCAAAATGGAAAACATTAATAATGGACTGAATTTATGAACACATGGGTTATTGCATGAAGTTAAGCACAAGTTACGGGTATTCTTACACACAATTCCATCAGTTTCCATGCAAGTTTTAACCTCCCCCCCAGAGAAGTTCTTCCTGGACACTCTGAACGGGTCAAACTAAAAATACAAATTAAGAAACAAAAGCCTCCAAAGGTTTAGAAAAGTCTTCAGAAAAACTCCATATGAGTGTCCTGTGCCCTAGCATTAGGACAAAGGTAGAGTTTAACCATCACAGTCTGCCGCTGCAGGCCTGAACACTGGACGCAGCTCAGTCCTTGTCTGCACTCACAGCCCAAACAGGCCATGCTGGAGGAGCCGGTCCATAACTCTGAGCAACAACCCATGGTCTAACTGAGTTGGACCAGCCTGCCAGTATATGTTAAAGAAGCCTAAGGCTTATTCTTGCTTATATGGCGTACCAGTTATCCTAAAGACTCAAAGATCGCCTGCAGGTCATTGGAGTTCATAGCCCTGATTCTCTCAGCACATGTTACAGCTGGGACAAGTGACATCAATTTTTTCCCAGCAGATTTTCCCCGGATCTGTTACATAAGGCTGATACTTCCATAGCCAAGTGTGCGAAGAAGCATGATGCTCTAAACTAGCAGAGCTGCAAAAAATTAACTGGAACACAGCTAAGAACTGCAGCAAACTGATTTTTCACTTTGGCTTTTGAGGCGCCGACCATAACAGGTGGAAAAAAGGGTAGCTATCCTCAAACAAGCTTCATGTCTAACACACAGCTTGCTCAGCCCCCTGGTTGGTGGTCCACCCACTAAAATTGCTTATTTTCAGTAGAAACTAAAAAGTATGAAGTGATACAGAACACAGAGTTTGCTGCAGCATGTCACTGACTGAGCAAAGCTGCCCTCCCAAGGCTGGTGGCCACAGCTCCAGGCGTCCAATGGAGTGCCTGTTAAAGTTATCTCTCAAGACGAAATACGCACAGATTTCCTGCAGAATAAGCAGCCTATTCAGATTGCAGACTTACTGCACCATGTGTGCTTCATTAATTATTATTATTCATGTTTTAATTGTTATTATTTTACAGTGCCCCAGAGGCATGTAGGGTTTTTGTCATCTGTTAAAGACACAATTAGAAGAACTAGGCTCAAAGGAGCAGCAGAGGCAGATGGTATATTGGCAGTTAAATTTATAAAACTCTTCTCTCAAGTCCCGCCAGCAAGAGAAATAGCTTTTTTTTTTGTTTTTTTTTTTTTTGTCTTTTGCTTTCAGGCAACAGTTTATTTCAAGATGAGTTTCCTGTAGTCAAGAGGGTAGAGAGGGACATGATTTGGTCTCAAGAGTTTTGACATTAAAAAAAACCCCAAGAAACTGCAATTATTTTGACTGAGTCAGAAATCATTTATTCATATGTTCTTGCCACAGAGAAACCTCCACTAGTTTCTAAACCAAATAATATGTGCCATGTGTCCAGCTTCTCTCTTCTATCTGTCACGTTTCTAGTTAACCTTGTTAACTGGGTTAGTGGAAAAACACTGGTGTAATGTAACACAGGCAGTGACCTGCCAGATGACCTATGCAGATCAGATGAAGAATATCAATTTCGGGGTTGATCAGGGGTGTGAATAGGACCACTACAGCTAATAAAAGCTAGGGTTTTTTACAATCGCACCCCTCACAGCAAAGCAGTAGCCTTCCGAGGTACCAGGAGCTGATCTGAACTGCAGGTGAGAGTGCAAGTGCTCACATACCAGAAAGAAAAAAACCCCGTTTACTGAAAGGGCAAATGGTAAGGCTGTCAGAGAGCTAGGATTACTTGTTTAAATGGCATTTTGGGTCAGGAAGCAGCTGGTCTTAAATAAGCAAATACTGCTTAGAAATGAGTATTGTGCTCTGTAAATATGGTGATATACAGGAGTTCAAGGATTTAAAGACCAAAAAACCCATGAACATTTAGGTAAAATTACATGAGAGTTCACAAGTATTATATGAATGAAAATTGTCCCCAAAATGTATTTTTGATATAGGATACTATGAATACAGTTAAGCCCCCAGCTGTGGACCAGATTCTGCCAGTTTATGTGTTAGAAAGTTTTGCAACGCCCACATTTCCCACGTGGAGTATTTGAAGACATGGCTAGGCTGCACACTGAAGTGCTTTTTTCAAGGACACACTAGCTGTGCTTGTATGGTCTCCTTCTCCTCTCTCTAGCACCTATACAGAGCAAATACTTTATCCTGCACACTTTTATCCAAGGGCTGCATGGATGGGTGAAAGCGGGGCTTCTCTTGCTGTCCTCCTGCCTGTGCACTGTGGAGCAAGGCCAGGCATGCTCATGGGAATCTTTCCTTACTAGCCTCCAGTGAGTTCACTAGACCTGGTGGAAACACATGTGTTTCAGATTTTTGGGGGGGGAGCGGGGGGGGGGGCGCGGAGGGAAGAGAAAAAAGGAAAGATTTATGAGTTCTGCCATACTTTCCAGCCACTTTATAGAACAACTGAAAATTTTCAAATATTCCAAAATGTAAAAAGGAATAGCTTGTTTCAGAAAAATAAATCAGTTGTGTCTTTCCCAACCAACTCATTGCTCCAGGCAATGGGTTATGTGCTATACCAGCGAGTGAAATGATGAGTTTGTAAGTACCCACAAAAGAAACCCCACACATTATCAGTATATTATTCTGCCTTCTTTCTTCAGAGGAGTCAAAAACACAACCAGCTATGCAGAAACATAACTAAACAGTCCAACTCCCCAGTGAGTTTATGTAGAAACATGAATAGGAACCCGAGTCATGACAGGTACCTAGGCCCCAGAGTCTCTTTTGTAAATTCGTTGCCACCATCTGAAAATTGGTATAAATTTTGTCCATATAATTTCTGTGCAAAAGCTCTCTCTCCCTTGCTAATCAGTTTGTAATACCCATTACAGTTTTGCTTAAATAGCTGTTTATAACTCTGTCGAGTTGTTCTCATTCTTCTCCTTGCTGAAGGACTTTTCATTTTTTTTCAATCTCTTAAGTATAATTAAAGGAATTACTTAGGCAGTGTGTTAATAATACATGATAAAGTAAAAAAAAAGAAACCCAAATTCTATAAAAAATTAGTATGCACAGTTTGATTCTGGCTTGTGTCAGGCACACAGCTCCAGGAGAGCTCCCTCCCTGACTGGATGCTCTCCAGACAGTTGCGTTAGACCTACATTTTATGGGATCACATATGCTGTAAATCTCAGAAGCCTGAGCACAGTGCAAGCACTGCTTCTGGCTCTGGGCTGTAAGGCACATTTCCCCCAAGTGCACAGCTCACATCTGACACTCTTCTGTGAAGTCAGGACCCTCTACCACAGTGCCTAGGAACAAAAATCCATGTAGGCTGCCCTGCTGTGGAAAGGAAAAGCATGTATTGCAGTATCAAAAGTCACATCTGTATGCCGTAATTTCATAATACGTCAATTTAATAGTGTGATATCAGCTGGAGATCACAAATGGTGCATAGAAAGATTCCCCAAATTACCACAGCTTGTAAGAAAACATTTGACAGCTTGATTATAATACATGATTGTAGGCTAGACCAAGCTTCAAGACTTAGAACCCCACACTAAATATTAACAAGAACCCATAACAACTTAGATTTTAAGTAAAATTAATGTAAATGCTGTGGGATCTGTTGCACAGATATAAATTTTCGCAATGAATGGAATGAACTTGAATAACAATGAGCATGAACAGAATAACAATTTCCATTTATCCCAGTTAGGTACAAGCTACTTACCCTCTGTTGCCAGTAAAGAAAAGAATATTGAATAGCTAAATATATTAGCATAAAAGGATCAATAGAGATCTACAAATCCTCCACAGGCCTGAGGCTTATTTCCCAGAGACACTGTAGACAAGATCTTCCCTTATTGCACAGAAAATAGAGGGAAAATAAAAGGATTTCCCAGGTCTTGAGAGAAATTTCTGTTCATTAGAATATGAATAAATGTGTAGGTCAAAGGGAGGATAATCTGATTACATCATATAAAATCAGTGAGGAAATGCGTGTCTCCTCCCAAGGGTTTTAATTGCTATCCTGTTGGAAGGAAACCTACAGCCGGTGTTGCTGGAGGAGACTCTGGCAACCACTGGGGTGGAGGAAGGCAGAGAAGGTATCCAAACTTGGCCTCAAGGCATCGCTCCTCCACATGACAGACCAGTGCTTCCTGTGCACTGGGGGAGAGTTTGTGGAGATCCTCATCCTTACCAGTGTTATCAGGCACATTCTCAATGCCTGCATTGACACTCAGAAACAAGGAGGTGCCAGGAAAAGATCCTGAGCTCAGAAATCAAGAGGTACAGACTAGCTTGTGTGGCCTTTGCTGACAGCTAGCCTCTTTTATGCTAAATTGCCTTGCAATTAATTCTGAGTTTTCTTCTGGGATTTTGCTCTGGGCAGAATATTTTTTGTGTGTGGTTTTTTTTTTTTTTTAATTCAAAGTTTCTGGAGTAATGTAAGGATACGTAGCAGTGATATTCCTGTAGCATGAAATTGAGGGGTGGTAGTGCATGAGGTCCAGTGTGCATCTAGCAGCAAACCATGTTGGGGTTCACAGAGAGTCAAACTCTACTTCTGTCTCTTGCTTCTTCCATACTGATTTTTGGGTCAATCCCCAGAGTGAATTATTTCTAGAACCACAAACTGGAATTGTCTTTGAGAGGGCTAATCAGCAGCCCAAAGCAGCAAGGGAGCTGAGAACTGAGCAGGGTAGAGGATCAGAGGTCCTGTGTCTGGGCTCACTGCCTGTTTTGGCAGAATAGACGTGGCCATTGTTAACCTGCACAATAAGCAAGGATTTTTAAGAGTTCAGCATCAGTTTCACAGCTGAGACTAAAATGTTTTCATTACTTCAGACTAAAATAACAACTTCTTCAGAGATTCCCTCTCTGTTAAAGCTTTGCCTATGTACAAAAGTGTTTTTCTTTCAGGACTTTATGACTGAGGCTCCTCTTATCTAATTTTATATGCATATATTTTACTTATTGTCCCAGTCCTTATATAGTCAATGGGGAAAAATAGTCACTTCAAGAACACCATGCCTTTCTAGATGAGACCTAGTGGAGACATACTGCATATTGGTGCAAAGAATGGAGTCAAACATTTGTTTATAATGAAACTCTTAGTCTTCTCTTTCTCTAATTCTATGAAGTGAAAGGCTTTTATAGCGTAACATTATTAAAAGGTTATTGTTTAAATCAGTGTTAGTGTAAAAATAAAAAATGCTTTCAATCCTTTCATAATTGTATTTGTTCCCCAGATATTTCTGATAATGTTGCTGATCTGTACAGAATATTTAAATGCAAAGTACACGCTAATCTTTTGCAAGAAGTGCTACGTACACTAAGATAAAAAAGAATCCTCTGGAAAAAAATCCATCTGGATTAAAGATGAATACTTTTTTTTCAATAAGATATGAGTAATTACAAAGGCAGAAGCTTATATCATATTTACAGCTAGCTCAAAGGATCATGTATTTTTGTTAGCATTTTCATGTAAACAAATTCTTGCTCTTAGTGAATTGTAATAGCTTTGTGGTGATGCATCAGGACTTTCATATGAGAACAAAACATATATGATCATTCTTTTGGGGGTATTTACATATGTAAGTGTACCCACACCTATTGCACCCCAAAGCTTTTTGAACAAATTGGCAACAGGATGTGACAGCTTAAGATGCCTCAAAGATGCACATCATGGAATAGGTCTCTGGAAGAGGAAAGGGAGACACTACTGGTGCCACCTCTGGAGGGGAGTGTCTAAGCTGACACCTGGGGATCTGTGTGTAAGAGAGGGGTTGGGAATACCTTGATTGGCACTTAAAACATATGAGACACCAGAGAATCTGGGTGACAGATACAAACCCACATGACGCCAGACTTCCTTAACTCTGATGAGGTTTATAAAGGCCAAGGATTTACAGCAAGTGAGGTAATAAAAGAAGGACCAAATTCTTGCTCTGGTCAATAGTAAATAAACACTGAACTGCTGCGAGTGTCAGCTCTGTGGCTGAGTGTTCCAATAAATGTTTGAACTCTGTAAGACTAGGGAGATGAGGTGTGAGGTGCATTACCAATGTTGCTTTAGTGCCGACAGTAAGTTACCCCAGTCTTTATTCTTTCTCATTTGCAACTAAAGTGTGAATATAACAGTGACTAATCACCTAGTTGTGCTGCACATGCACCCCTTTTCAGTCAAAATTTGCTGAGTTATTCAGGATTTACTTTTTAAACTGCCTAAATTAAACTAGCTTATTTTCCCCAACCCTGGGGATCCCTAATTTATTTCATTCAAAATAAGATTAGACATTTTAAATAGCTCATCCAAGCAATCCAGCTTGTTTCACCTGAACTGTGCAAAGGAACACTATCAGCAAACTGACAAGAGAGTGTATCCAACAGCTGGGGAACACTTACCCTTACATCCTAGGAAAGTGGTACGGGTTGTGTATGCTATCTCAGAACTAGGCAACTAGTCATCTCACTTGGGCACCTTGAGAGGTGAAACTTCTAGGAGGTAATGGTAATAGAGGCAGATGGTGTGAATTAATTAATTAATTAATTGAGGTGTGAATGAATAAGATAGGTGTATGCCTTTCTTTTGGCAATGCACTAACCAGTCAATTTAGATGAGGTAGCTAACTTTTAGACTACTAAATTAGGGAAGGTAAATCTTGCCCTTCAGATATATTGATTCTGTTATTTGTATCTGTATATGTGAAAATACCCATAGGTATATAATTATAGAAGATGTTTTCTCTGAAGAACTTTGACTTTCAAAAAGTCCCAAAGATATCAGAAAGAAAGGCTGTGTTTATATTATCTCTCAGCTGCTAATCCAGCAAGAGTCAAGGAGGTATTGGAGTTAAAGGTAATCTCTTGCTATTCTCTGACCTGGACAGATAATGGAGTCATAATCTTTTGGAGTGTTTAAAATTGGAGTTATTCCAGCAAGAGTCTTTAAAATGATCAGATTATGTTTTCTGGTTTTTAATGTCTATATCCTGCAATAACATTTTAAATATAAATGAAGAATTGTGCATTATGGCATTCCTATGTTAATGTATATATTTCAATGTGTGTACATATATTCCCTGTGGTTGGATCATATATTGTAATTTTTAGAATGAAATGACAAAAACGTTGATATGTAGACTGTTGTAAAGACTATCAATGGTTGCACATTCACCATTGCTGAACAAAACTGAACTGTAACAAAAAATTGTTTCAAACAAAAAAAGATGCTAATCAATGAGTGAGTTTGTAGTCATTTTTGAATTTTCTTAGGTACTTATGAAAGGTACTTATGAAAAAAAGATGTAATTTATCTGTATTTTAGAAGTGAGAGTAAAATGAAGGATATTGAGAAAATATTTTTGTAATGTTGCAACAAAAAAGATTTGTTCAAACTTGGGATTAAAATAAGTATAATTTTGAGCATGAGAAGGGAAATGATCTTACCTTCCTGTGCAACATTATGTCTAGGTCTAATGCTCAGTCTTGGAAAACACTAAAACACCAGGAGAATTCAAAGGATGCTCAGAACATTATTTTAATTCAGATTATCTTATTTTTTCCATTCATAGAAAAGGAGGCTGAAAGGTGACATATGTACTGGTGGAGGATTTTTCAAGTCTGATGATAAAGACATGAAAAAATACATTTGCGGGAAGTCAAAGTTACAAAAAATTAAACTTGAAATAAGATGACGTCTCCTAGCAGCACAGGAGTATCAATTCAACTAAACACCAAACACTGAGGGAGAAGGTGCACTTACCATTAGGGACTTTAGAATCATATTTGGTATCATTTGAAGACAATTTATTCAAAAGCCATTTTTTTATGTTCTGTGGGGTTGTGTTTGAATTAGTATATCTAGGGTAGAAAGGGAAGGAAGAAAGGGAGGGTTGTTGGGATAGTCTCTTTGCTTTTGAAATCTGTGAGTTTCTTCCCCTACCTTTGTGGGCAGTAATGAAGACTGGGGCACCTGCATAGCACTTAACATGCCAAATAACACTTTGCTTGAAGTTAGCAATTACAATTAAACATCATTCTCCAAAGCTTGACAATGATTCCTTTCTCCAACATTAGATGTAGAGAAGTCCACATAAATATGTTGAAAATTCAGAGTTTTTTCCCTCTGGAGAATGAAATATTAGCTATTGTCAAAGATGAGACAATTAACAGCATAGACCTATGCATTGGGAGGTTACAGAGAATTTTTAATTTTTAGATGGCTGACCAGTGTTACTGATCACCTGATTTAGGGTTGTGAAGGCTAAGAAGTTCTTTGATTGGCTTTTTTTTATATCATAGATCTTGGTGAGCGTCATCTGGGTACACTTCACCTGTACTTCACATCTCCATTGCCTGCCTCTTAAGACTTCAGGCAAGTACTGGTTTCAACTGTGCCATTGATGTGATGCTGATTCCACAGAGTAATAAAAGGACTTTGTGAACTCGTTTGGATGTAATACAAGTTTTATGGATGAAACTGAATGATTTGTGGTGTTCGGTAGGTCTGGCTAAAATAATTCTTAAACTCCAGGCTAGCTGAAAGCAAGGCATAATGAAGTATACAGTAGCAGCTAGCTATCCCCAAATTGTTCAAGAAGAAAATTTTAGAAGTCCAAACCTTCTCTTGTCATGAACAAGTAATGCTTCCTTACCACTTACTGTACCTTGTTATTTCTGTACTAGGCTCATGGACAGCTGCTGGGAAGGAGTGATGGCAATGCTGGTTCTGCCGCATCTCTTGAAAAATTCTGTTTCTGGAAATAAATGATTTTTTAAGGGAAAAAAGGTCTTATGGACATTCTGTTTAAAAATTAGCAGCATTAGAGGGGGTTTGCTTCTGAATATCTAAGAACTATAAGAAATATAATACAGGACTAGATAGGTCATTGCTTGGATCTGGGAGGGCAATACAGATGAGCCTCTTTCACATACAAAGACTAACATCATACCTCAATTCTCTAAACAAAGCGATAGTAACTCAGAGCCTTCAGATGTGATTTCTGAAGTGGTTAATCTCTTCCCTGATGAGATTTGACAAGAAATTAATGGACTGACTGAATGGATTCTTCTAGGTCCGTAGCATGCATCATCCCTTTTCCTCAGTGTTTTGGGTTTTATTTTTCTTCTCTTAAAAGCCTCTGTCTGTGTTGATGCTCTGTCTGACACATGGGAGTAGACAGGTCTATTTTCAGGCAGGTGTCAGATCATATGATGAAAGATGTGGGAAAGGACAGTGGTGGGCTATATGAAAGAGGCAAGCCACCCTCTTGAAAATCAATATTTATCTTTCTCTTTTTCTAGTACCAGAGATCAGTATTAGAGGGAGGAAGGGAGCTGCAAATTGACAGTACAATCTGTTGTATGCGATTACATGCAAGGGGAAAAGATCTCTGGAGATAAGGAAACCAGCATCAGCTCCTCTACTGAACCCAGTATCTAAGTTTATTATTGAAAGCATTCCTTCTGTGCTCACTGAGGTTAAGATTTCACCTTAATGCTCAAGGCCATGCTGGCTGACCTGGTGCTGTTCTAGGAAGTATTATATTCTTACTGCATTTCTCTCCTGAGGTGGGTAATAAGTTCACATCCTGAAGGAGCACATAAATCTTTGTGCTTCTAACCTTTTGTCAGAGCTACCTATGGCATGGATGAGAATGGGAGGGGTTTAGGCTCATCAAGCACCCTCTGCTGGCTCCCACCTCCATGCTGTCTGTTTAATCCATCACAGTGAGACAAATGCATTACCCATTCAGCACAAGACGGTCTCTGCAAGGCTGGAATAATGGGAGACTTAACCATAGCCTGACCGTTCCTGTGCAGCCTCAGATGGCTACATAAGCACAAAGGGGGACGTTTCTGTGCATTTTAGAAAAATTAATGCTGCAGCACTTTTATATTTATACGCTGGGTGACCTCTTGGATCAATAAATGTACGTATAAATGAAATGGGGTTTACCAAGGAGCTAGTCCCTCTTGCCTGTTAAATCTGTATGAATGTTGGTTACAAAATACGTTGGCCGCAACATACAACTGCATATGTGTTAGCAGAAAAAAAAATGGAGGTGGGAAGGGGTGATTATCTCCCCCCCCCCACCACTTCTATTTTTGTAAGGCATATAGCAGAACATTCTGTCTGGTGAAAACAATGCATTTAGAGGACCGTAAAAAGGTTACAGCTTAAACTTTTGTTTGAATGCCAGACCACTGATAAGTGAAACAGGTTTCCACGCTCACTGATGAAGAAACATGAAGAAATACGAGTGGTTGCCGTCACTGACTTCAGTAATTGGCTTATTTTTGAACACAGAAGCCCCCTTTGATAGAGAGTCATCGATAATAAATTATTGCTCAATATAGCTGAATTTTAACAAAGATTTAGCAATATAATAGTGAATTTATTTATGTCATTGCTACTTACATGAAGAGGTATTCATTAATCTTACCCATACTGAAGTCAAAACCAGTTGTGTTGTCATTTTAAAGGTCTGAAGTTTCACTCTGTGCTATTAATTAGTAACGTATTTTACTAGCAGTACTTTAACTAATATTATTAGTTAGCAATAGGAACTTTAGCTTCTAGAAAAAAATGTATTTGCCAACTGTGATTTGGCTAGTAACTTTTAGTTCACTACATGATACCTCCAATCTTTATTATTAGTTGCCATGAACATTTGTATGAACACGTATTTTGTTCATTCAACAGTACTTGAAAACTGTAAAATTCCTGTAAAAGTTAACTTTAGCAATGCATCTCATATGTTGTCATGTTCTTTATCTATGATGCACGTTACTGTTACAGCTCCCACTGAGATGAATTCGTCCTTAGCTAGAATTACATTGGCTCACTCTGCTAGCTCTGGAAGTCCCCAGACTAAGGCAAAAGGATGATCAGTATGATAGCTTTTTACACTGAAACCTCATGCCTACACATGAAGCAAGCAAAAAGATTTACAGCTCTGTGTGTATGTGACAGACTGCACTAATAATTTGTCTCTAGTCTGCTCTATGCCCTCCTCCCCCCCCCCTCCTTTTGCATGTAGATAAATGATACTTGCATTACTTTGGTGAAAAAAGTGTTATTTCTGGTTATTTCCCAGGCATGTGGTGTATAACCTTGCTTAATGATATACAAAGCTGAACAATTTAATCATTTCATTGTTCCCTGTTCATTTCAGAACCAGTTCTGTGTGTTCTAAAAAGTAATACTGTGTCACCAGTAGTTCGTCTCAGAATGGCTGTGGCCTCCAATGTGTGAATAGGCTGAAATTTTTTGTGCATAGATGAATTTCAATCTGTCCTATATTGGAAGTTGAGAATGAATAGCAGGCTTCCACTCAAAAATCATATCTTCACATGGACAGTATATAGATAAGTATCAGTGTCTTTCATGCAGATACTTTTCATGCAGACTGACATTATTTCTCTATCAAGCTAATTAAGCATTGCAAAGTAAATGAAACAAGACAAACACAGTCATTTTAATTTAATTGAACCCAGGGGTTGTCATAAGAAAACAGCAAGACATACAGAAGTCTTCTGAAATAGTCATATCCAATTAATTGAACTGTGTATAGACAGGAAAGGGTCAGCCATAAAAATTAGGTAGGTGATGTGAGTTATGTTCTTAAAATAAGAGGTCAGATGGCAACATTTACTTTGTCCTGGTAATTGATTATCGGTGCTCTACCCTACTTCCTGACTAACTTGTAAATACTTTGTACTAAGAATCTTACTAAACCTTAGCACTCAAGGACAGAAGGACCATTCTTGAAGAACTATTACATTATATAATCCAAAAGATTTCTTATACCAGAAATCAGAAAGACAATCTACCACGAGTTAAAGAAAAACCCAAACGCCAAAAGAAACAACCGAGTAAAGTTGTTTAAAGACATCACCAGTAGGTAGAGATAAACATATATAAACATAGACATTATAAACAGTGAAAGCACTTAAATTGTCAAGTTAAATGAGAAAAATGAGAGTTAATTGGATTCTCTTCAGCAGTTCAGAGCTCCCATGGTTGGCTTTATGAACCTCCGGCAGGGGAGGGAGCAAAGAAACACTAAGCAATTTTCATTACCCATTTAAACAGGAGCTGGTGTGAGAGTGCTGTTTGTTGTACAGAATTATACGTGCTTCACCCATCTTTCTCCCACTTTATGCCCTTGTTTCCTTACCTTCCTTATGAAGCTGAGCCATGACCCGTGTGTGGAAGAGCTATAGTCTGCAATGCCAAGAACAACGGAGCCTTGGTCAGTAACCACTCTTGTAGTAGAAATAATAGATCATGATAACGGTCCTTGGCTCTCTACGCTACAGACCAACTGATTTATAGGTGCTGCATCTCCCCTTTCACTTTGAGCAATGCTTGAGTTAAAAAGCATGAGGTGGAGGTCCTGGAGACACTAAGGATAGACTGCTACTCACTACAGTAAGAAGGTGCTAATGGCCCTGACTGGCTACATCAAGGCCCTCTCCCATTCCCTTGCCTATGGCCCAGTAGCCCTATTTCAGCTGAGGCTAGGCCCCCATTCCCTGCTTCTGCTGTGCTGCTGCTGCCTCCAGACCAATGTCTGCCTTCTGCTGTTCCTGGCTCGTTGGCTGGACTTCTTGGATGGGTGTTGGACTTGACTCGCCATTCTGAATTTGTCTGGAGGCCACTGGACTGCTGGCACAACCTGTTATTGTCAGCAGCTCTGCTCTGCTTGCCATGCTCAAGTGCCACCGGACCAAGCCTTTCTTGGTGAGGGCTCCACCCTGCTGCTGGTTGGGTCACTGTGGCTTCTGGTTCATCCCCCTTGTAGAGCAGACCCACTCCTGGAGGCTCTCAGGGATCCAGAGCACATGGGACGTGGCTCACCCACAGCTGACAGGACTCCTGTTAGTGATCATTGTCATTGAATGTCAGCAAAAGGTCCTTCACATACCAGTGTACTGAATGCAGAAAAAATGGGTTATAATATTACTTACATAGCTGTGAAACACCACATTGCATTACTTCTAGATCGTTCATGGCAAAAGAACAAAAACTAGGTAGTCCTAAAACTCTATCATCTTTCTTATAGAAGCAACAGAACAGGGGTAGGAAGAGGTCTTCACTAATTCATGTCAGATAATGGAGTTGAACCTGCTTAGAGAAAAACATGTGGGCAACCCAGCTGTGGGTTCTAGAGAGATACTGGTGTCATCCTTCTCACAAGAGACACCTGTCTAGAATGGGAGATTAGCTGATCTGGTTGCAGCTGTCCTAATTAATATTGTCCTCTGTGACCAAAGGAGAGAGAATGTCATGCCTTGAAGGACATTCAGCCCCTCAAAGTCGACTCATCATCTAACACTACCTGTGACTGGATATGTGGCCTGACTTCCTCCACATGACTTCTGATTGCTTCACTCAGTGCCAAAAGTCAGTCGGAGTGATCATGGCCAGATGCGTTCACTAAAACTTCAGTGGATCGTGTCTGCTTTTAAACTAAGAAGGGTTTATGATCTAATGAACAAGAAGTTTTATCACTTCTGTAGTGACATGTCACTTTTGCTCATCCATTCTCTTTAGACTGTAACCTGAATAAAGTCTGGCCCACAATATACCTACTCATGTACAAATTACTTTGAAATTCTCTACCAATGGACTGCCAAATTAAGGCCCTGCTTCAGTAAATAGTTGCCTTTTACTCAACTTCATTGCCACTAATATTTATTATTATTTTCAGAGCAACTAGTATAACATTTTCCCCAATCTATTCTTTTAAGGAGAACATACGGTGTTAAATAGCTGGCTTGGAAATGGAAAAAATGTCTGTTATTAGTGCACAATATGTGCTACCACTACGAACTACTGACTAATGTTAAAAAACTCGTAAGGATTAATTAAAATTAATTAAAACAATGTGTCCATGGACTTAAGTGTAAACCTAAAGGGCAGCATGACACCCCAACCATTTGAGAAATGATCATCTAGAGGAAGACCTGAAAGACAAAGGCTTTCATTCATTACTAAAGGGCCATGGAAATTCTACCTACTTCTTGATGTTTCCACAGAATTTCTCTGGGGCACTTCTGGATGGAAAACTCTACATGAGATTGCAATATAGATACTGTAGATGAAGGAGCTTAGATCTATTTTTGTTCTTGGCTATAATGTTAATTTAAACTCTTTAAATGTTTCCATCTCAATGTCTATGTTGTTTTTCACCTTAATGTGACCTTGGCTTTCCATACAAAGATTACAAAAATATACTCAATTTCAGCTATGTGTTTATTATTTCATGCAGTCTTTTAAGGAGAACCCGTATACGAACAAGATTATTGTAGATTTTATCTGCGTCTTCCCATTGCCTTATATAAAAACAGGATTTGAAATAATACAATTTAAATGTGTTTAGAACAAGTAAATGGAAAACAACCGTCCATTCTCAGTCGTTCTATGATTCTATGATTTGAAACTGAATGTGTTTTTTTTCAGCCAGTAGGCATCACACATGTTATTGAGCAACATGGTTGGTTTCCCAAGCCAAGAACAGAACATCAGAAGACAGTATTCTCAAGAGTCTCATAGTCAAGAAAGTGGTTCCATCATGTAGTTAGAACAAAGGGAACTTGGATATTCCCTACTAATCTGTGGATTCCATTGTCAATAATCTTGATTTTTAGTCTCTGTAAAACAAAATTCCAGATTTTAACCTACTGGTTATCTGGGGTTTTTTTATTGTTTTGCTTGTTTCACCCAAGGCTAAAATCACATTAAAAACATCAGAGAGGGAGATGGCAGAAATCCAGACCTAAGTTGTTGCTATGAGAAGAATTCGTTGTGGCCCCATCCTCTAACTGCAGCTCTGATTCCTTTCCACTCTAAACTTTGAACAACCCTCTCTTAAGGCTTAGTTAAATCTGATTTTGAATGCTGCTGCTCTTGATTAAATATAATTTGAAATCACTGCATTTTCTGAACAGACATCTTTCTCCCAAACTTCTTTGAAAATCTTAGTCTTTAAAATATCTATAAAATAAATTATTTTTAGAATGACTTACCCATAAAACAACATTCTGCACTTGCATTCTGTGTGGTTATATAGTTTGTAGAGTCTGTAAACAATAAATCATTAAATCTACTAAATACTGTATGCACTGTTTTTACAAAGTACTGCACAAAAATGGCTTTGAAAGTGCATGTCTATGAAAGAATTTATCATAAAAATCTGTCAAAGATAATTAAACAAATTGTACATAAGTCCAATGTTGTTGGGTTTGTTGTTGTTGGTTTTTTCCCCCAAGTATTGAATATCAGAATCTCTTGGCTTTTCCACGCAGTCTGAGATGTCAACACAGCAAATTGTGTCTCACAAGCTTCTCCCCAAGGTGTCTGGAGTCTGATACTCTTACCATAGGTATCTAAGCTATGTTAGATACTGCAGGTCTCTTCTTACCTGGCCTCCACCTGCAGAATATAAGGGTCTCTCCTAATCCCACCACATCTGTTGGTCCTATGTGAATGTCTGACACCCTGAAGACCTGAAATATAACTGCAAATTTATATGATTAGACAATTTAACTGTTCCTAGAGTGGGATGAGTGGGAAGGACAGCCCATTGTTTTCATTGAAGTCTGGTGTAGTGCCTCCGTTTATTAAAAAATGTTTGTCTAGTTTGGAGAAAAGGAGGCTGAGGCGTGACCTCATTGCTCTCTACAGCTTCCTGAGGAGGGGAAATGGAGAGGGAGGTGCTGATTTCTTCTCCGTGGGATCCAGTGACAGGATGAGTGGGAACAGTTCAAAGCTGCACCAGGGAAGGTTTAGACTGGACATTAGGAAGCATTTCTTTGCTGAGAGGGTGGTCAAACATCAGAACAGGCTTCCTAGACAGGTGGTTGATGCCCCAAGCCTGTCAGTGTTTAAGAGGCATTTGGACATAATAACATGATGTTACTTTTGGTCAGCCCTGAATTGGTTATGATCATTGTAGGTCCCTTCCAACTGGAATATTCTATTCTATTCTATTCTATTCTATTCTATTCTATTCTATTCTATTCTATTCTATTCTATTCTAAAAAGCTGGTTCATTTTTTAATGAATATTTTTTAAAAAAAATGTTTGCAGTTTTTTTTTCGTGTCTTTGTTTTAAATTACTATATCATTTTATCATACATTTGTGGCACCGTTCTCTAATAGCTTCATTTGGAGACTATGACCAGGACTAGCACATACTCATAATAGTCATGTTACTCTAAAGGAGGAGCACAGATTGTGCCATGAGGACATGCAGGTTCAAAACTATATATCTGTCGTGGATGCAGATCATGTCTCTTTTCTCCAAACCATCCTAATGGGGTCTGCCTTCATTGATCTTCAAACTGCAGTAACCTTGGACTTATGGGAACTGAAGGAGGTCTGGCAAGACTTTGCTGTGTTGTGATCAACAGCAGGCTTTTCTCTGGAGTCACAACCAAGCTGTCTTCTTCAGTGCAGCCCCTGCCCCAAGCTGTGGGCCGCGTTGCTCCAGGGCACTTCCATGGGTGGCTTTCAAGGAGCCAGGTGGGTGGTTTCCAGTGGGACTGGCACTCATCTCCTCTGCTACTGCCCTCCACGTCTACCAAGTGTGCCATTAACTGGAGTTGTCCCTGAGGTTTGTAAATGTGTGAATGTGTTCCTCTTTGGAAGAGGAAAATGTACCTTTGGCGAGGGCTCACTACTTCTGACAACATGAGTTTAATGGAAGTTGTCTACTCCCTCCCTTTGTAGTCAAATCTTACTCAGGATTATTGCTGTTCCCTAAACCTGTGCTCAATGGGCTTCTCACCTCATTGACAAAAGATTTAGTGACAGAAATTGAGTTAGGGTCTTAAAAAGAGAAATGGAGGTGGGAGAATTAGGCAGATCAGCCATCAGAGTAACTGACTGATGTAAAAAGTCCAGCAGTATACATTTTAATACAATGTGGCCTCTGCTGTTGTGCTGTAAAAGCCATTAAATGGCTTTGATGGCAAAATAGCACAGATTTGCACTGATATTTTTGACGGAAAATGCAGATAAGCTATCACTTGTATTTCCTATGAAATGCAACTTTATATTCTTGTAACAAGCACTTAGGGATGTGTAATGGTATTTGTATAATAGTCCTCATCTGTATAGCATTACTTAGATATGCAAAATATGATTACTATGCAAAATATTAAGTATGGAAACCATGTTTTTATTGTGGTAAGTGCCCATAAGGAGATACAGGTGAGTAATGAGCTGTAACAAAAAAATATAAACCAAAGTACTACTAATGTGTGATTTCTAATACAGGTTTACTGAGTTATATTCCTAAAACAGAAAGATAGCCTTTCCCTTGCTATTGTCCCCCTTTGCCCGCAGTTCATTTAATATTGGGAGATAAATTGTGAGATCTGTAGGTAATACCAAATACACGTAAAATAAGGAGACAGTAAAATTAATCACAACACCCGAGTCCTTCAAGATTTATGAGTTATCAAGCCACGTGTATTTTCAGGGCTTGTTTTTTTACTAGCAACAGTGCTGCCCATGAAGTGTGCATTCTGCCTTTTAAATACAATTACGAAGATGTGAAAAATTATGGAATTCAGTAAAAAGATAAAATACCATCTCTTAAGACCACTTTGGCACAAATCTAAGGTTCTTGCTATTCAAGAAAAAGAAAATGTGTTCATCTCAGAATGAAGAAGAAACCCCTCAGAATTTTAATAAGGAATAACTGTAAACTGGTCCATCAATCTAAAACACAGCATTCTTTTGCCTTTGTAAAATGGTTCCTAGTTGTGTTTAAATATTGGTCTGGAAAAGTACTAGGTCTGAAGTTTTCCATTGTCTTCTTTCCCTGTTAAATAACCAACCAACCAAACTGTTTGTTAGATTATTTGGGTTTTTTTGTTTTATCGTGAAGGTGTAGCCTTAATTTCTGGAAGAACTGCACCATCAGAGGGGTAAAAAGTAAGAAAAGACAGAACAACTGCTTTCTGCCTAAATATATGAAAGATTTTTCTTGGGTATTCTTACTAACAGTGCTAGAATTTTGCTCAGTTCTTTGGAATATAAAAATGCAAAATCTAGTTTCGTAAGGAATTTCTTACTAATCCCCCCCCTCCCCCCATTCTAAATTATATCCTCTTCTCTTTCACCAGAATTAATGAAATACAAATTTTTGTGTTTATATGGACATCATTGTGAAAATTGATTTCATAACTTCATAAGTTAACATTATTTTTAGGACAGTTTTCTTTGTATTCACAATGAAACCTCAGTACAGAACCTGTACAGTTACAGAGCAACACTAAAAAAGTAATGTAGTCTTGGGAGTTTTCATGGAGGGATTAGCCTAGATTTACTGTTGCTGACAGCCCTGTTTGCCACATAGTTTGCAGAATTAATTTTCTTTCTCAGCTATAACGAATTTTGCTGATCAAGACTGTCTGTGTGGTTTATAACAAACAACTTATAACAAATGCTTCTATGTTTCAGTATATGATAGGTAATAAAGACCCAAGATCACTCAACCAGTGCACATAATTTTAGATCTTTTAGTTCCATTACATCTTTTACTAGTGTCTTTCTTGAGCAAGAAACACATTTTGGCACTCAAGTGTTGAGATTTTCATTTTACTGAGAGTTTAACAGATATTTTTCCAAATGGAAATAAGGAACAGTAAGCTTTTTATATTATAGTTTAACACCTCTCTGGATTCATAAAATATGATGTCAGAGGATTAGTTCCCATTTTAAAATGATAGTTACATTTGTTTTGCCTCCTCAGTAGATAATCGCACTGATGATCCCAAATGATAGGAAGGTAATGCAGGAAACTCCTCCTTTTTCAAGAAGAGATGGGTTAGTGTTTGCTTTGCTGGAACTTTGGAAGTTCCCTATCTGCAGAAATAGGTAGTTACATTTTGAACACAAGACAGGGTATGAGCACCTCTGTTAATTTATATCAGATGTGATCTTCTTTCTAAATTTTATATTATATAAATAAAATTGTCACCTCACAAAAAATGCAAAACTATGCATTTTTAAGCACTGTTTTTTGAAAGGTCTTATTTTCCTGCAAGACTAGTAGTTTTCAAACATAAAAATTGAAGAGGTATAAACTTTCTTGCTCAGCCTTCCTGCCACCAAGTATTTTTTTCTTTCCCTCTGCCAAACTTCCTCAGCAAGCATTGCTTGGGATAGCCCTAAAAGAACAGATTAATGGTTTCACTGGTTCGTATAGCTTAGGGGGTTGGTTCAAGCACCTGCAAGAACAACTCCTCAGGCTATAGTCTGATTTTCTTCAGCATTATCTGTGGGAATTCCTGGGCTTGTCTTGACTCCCTGTACCATGGTTTTGTCTACCATCCTCTTCTCTGTGACCAACCACAAATGTGCATACCACCTCTATGCAAGCCTCCCACTCATCCAAAACCACACACGTGCTCATATCTGTCATCATTTGGCTTTTTTGTCTGAGGCAATGTCGGTGTTTCTTTATACAGAATTTCTGGAGGGCATTCCACAGGCCTGAAATACACTTGCAGAGAGTACCTCACGCTTTCTTAGTCTTCCTGTTTATGATTATAATTGCACTTTTTCTCAGAATCACTGGCCTTTCCACCCTGGAGAATAATCGGTCTTGCCTGTGAGTGTGGCAAGCTAATCTTGGTAGGCTTTCCCCAAACTCTCTTTAACCAGTGGCTATCACTAAGCAAGTGTCTACAAATCATTTAAGCATTAAGGTTTGCACTGACCCTGCTTTGGATTTAGTCCTAAATCAAAGTATATCAAAGTATATGCTAAGGGAGACAGACCAGCAGAGAACCCTTTTCTCTTGTACTAAGAAGATTTTGTTTTGGAATTAATTTTTTTGGTCTCATGTCTATTGGAGCACTGTAGGTACCAAAAAATATACATATTAATAATAAATATACATAAGCTTATGCTTATAGCTTATATGTGCAGATGCCTTGTTTCAACGTTAATTTATGTTCTTATTGTATGTGTTATAACATTACTATAAAAACATCCTTCATATCATGTAAGACTTTTATAGATGACAAAAAGAATACAAAATCCTGTGGTTTTCATCTTGAGAGGAATGTTAACAAAATAGTAAACACAGAAAAAGATAACAAGGAAAATATTTCTGAAAAACTATAATGCTTTGTATGTCAGATTCATGGAATAACATTTTACTTAAAAAGTTGTATTTCCCACACTTGCCAGATTTCAGTCCTAATGCCTGTTGAGCCATAGTCACAATGAAATACCTATTTTTTTTAATAGTTAAAATTAAGCTTTATAAAATGTAACAAAATGGTTAAAGAGAATTTCCTTGGGATCTTAGATACAGGACAGTATCAAGGATTTTTTCCTTTTCAGTCTGCTAATTTATCCAAGATATTCTAAGTTAAATGCTTAACATTTGCTAAATAAAGCCTGAACTTACTTTTGATGAGAAAACTATCATTGATTTGAGAAGGCAGAGCATTAGATCCATCAGGAAGGAAAAAGAATGTTCTTCCTAAATGAAAAAGAATGGCCGCTCTGAAAGATACTGCTCACCATAAACTTTGCTTTTTTGTTATATTACACTGTTTAGCAAAAGTCCAAACTGGGACCCATCACTTTTAATTAGGATGCATTTAGGAAGATGAATTAAGTCTCAGACAGGAGAGGTAGGTGAACTTGTCCTAACTGTGGGTGGTGCAGTAATTAAAAGTCAGGGAAACTGCACTCTCTGACAGTTCATTAGACAAAACAGTATGTGGAAAATGTCTTGTCATGTCTAATTGCTACAGCTGCTTGGATTTCTCTGTTATTCTGGGACATCAGCTATTCATAAACCAGCAGCAGGAATTAATCTGCTGGAAGATGCAGATCCTACATTACATGTGTCCTATGTGATCAACGCTTCCTGTCATTGACTAAAAGCTTAACTAAGAGACATGGCAAATACAACAGTAGAAAATCTATATCTAGCAATAGTGCTAGAATTATTGAGTTGAGCCAACAACATTACTTAGGAGCATAATGCTGTCTGAGTGGGATTATATTGTGTTGTCTATCAAGATAATTTTTACATATACATTACTAAGCAGTTCCAGATGTGGAATTTCAGCTAGAGCTACTGGTGCTGGAGCCTTCTTGTTTCATCTCACGGTATGTACAGAGACCAGCTTCAGTACATAGGTGGATGATCCTACAGTATAGCAGCAGAAATATATTACACTGATTTTCTGTACTTTCATTCATATTTTCCATTATACAGAATGTTAGAATGCAATTTACTTTTTCCATAATAAAATGAGAAGTTGTTTGCAGCGGGGCAGCTTTTGGGATTGAGTTGCTTGTAGTTCAGGCATTTTCAGCACAGTGTCCCGTAGCTGCACACTTCATGGGTAGTTTCAGGCAGCACTGGGATTCCAACTGAAGCGACTGCATTGACATGAGACCAACTGAAATCACAGTCTAATTCATTTCTGCAAAACAGAGTTCTGCTTTCCAATAGAGGGTACATGGTTTGATATAGCCCTCACTCTGCAAATTTTTGTGCATGTGTTTAACATTATCAGCATGAGTAGGTGCATATCTTTTGATGGAACTTCATACTAATTAGGTAATTATTGAATGCTCATTGCACTAACACTCATCAGTAGTTAAGGGCTACTGGGAACTCCGTACAGGATCTACCTCAGTCTTTAGATTTCCTAATATCCTAAGCTTTTGCTTCAGGAACTACTTCAGTGCCAAGAAGCATTTCTAGATGGTACATGCACATACTGCCTCATGCTCAGAGGCATTTACTTCATCAGGCTTGAGCTTGCTTCACACAGACGCTATCCGTGGAAAGGTGCTTTTCATAAAGGACATGTAAACATGCTTCTGAACAATTATGGAATATGGTGGGAGACTCGTGTTGTTTTACTGATGGTACTGTGCAAAGTTGAAAATAATGATGATGATAAGGAGGAGGAGGAAGAGGAGGGGGAGGAGGAGGATGATGATAACCGATTCACAGGACTTCACTAAGGCTCTTGACATGGATTCTTTCATCTAAAATTTAAATGTAGTAAGTGAGATATTTGACTTGGTTGAGGGCTACGGTATTTGCAACAGTTTTGCATGAATTAAACTCATGCAAATTGTCCATCTTTTACACTCAGAGTCAACAGAACATTATGTAAACAGGATCTGACTGATCTGTAAGAGGTATTTGCACTCTGACATGGTGGATTAGTTGTGGTCTGTTGCCACTCCCTGCAACTAGTGCAAGTGGATGAAAATCTTGCAGTACAGATACAAAAGCAGAGGCACTAAGGAAAATAAACAGGAGATGATGTAATTTCAAGAGATTCTGTGAATGTATGCAAAAGAAGTAACTTGGATACAAAAAGCATGATTTTCAAAAGTGTTCAACATTGGTGTAAAGCTTCTATGGATTTTAATAGAAGCAATACTAGGGTGGTGCATTTGAAAAGACTGACTTTAAGGAGAAGAAATTAAATCTATGGCCAGTGGTGAAAAACAACCTCCACCAAAAGCATGGTTCAGGGCAGAAGCCCAATATTAGGTACTCTGATTTATTCTCTTGAGCAGTTTTCTTCCTTGTTTGACTTCAGAATATGAGAAAAGTATTCCTAGAATAACATTAAAAAAAAAGGTAATGGTGTGAATCACCTGAGTAATTTTTGAAAAAAAAATGCTTAAAAGGCTATTTTCATCACTGTATTGATCAATATTTATGTCAAAAAAGTTCCACTAATTTCAGTTAAACTCTTACCAACACATGACTGGTGTATATTGATGAATATAATCCTAAATTATTAAAAATTTAGTATTTTTTGTTTCTACACAAGTATACAAAACAAGGGTGGAAAGAACATTGATATATCTGACTGCCTATTTTCTTAGCTGCGTGGTAGAGAGAACAAGACCTAAGTGGAGATGAACAGGTGAGAATTCTTCAATTAATTTGCAGTATGCTGAGTATAGCATTTTTCTTTTGGTGCAGTGAGTTTAAATGCTGTGTAAATTCTGTCTTGCAGTGAGGATACTCCCTTAGAGATCAGCTCTGTCTTATCAAGTCCAGTCTAGCTGTGCATGAACAATCTTGTGGCAGAAGAGATGACTTGGGTAGCTACAGCATCTCTGGTATTATATAGTGGTGAATCATAAGCAAATCAAAAAAACACATTACACGTATTTTAAGAGACCATAATCTACACCTGGTACTTAGCAGCCATGATTAGGAACTGAAGGTGTGGCCTATACTTTTTTCCCCCAGTATCGGTTACTTGAATTTTAAGGCAGTTCTATGGTACTATTCTACCTTAACTTTGCCTCTAGTATCTCTGTTTTGGCTATTGCACTCTGCACAGAGAAATCCTCTATCTCTTTGGATTTCAGGGAATAGTGCACAGGGGCAGAATTTATTAAATCAGTAATTCTTCATTCTTCTGAGTTTAAGTTTTTTTCTTTATCCTATCAGCATATAGAGGTGAAACCACATTTTTTTAGGTTTATTGATTCTTCACAAAGATCAATAGATTGTATTAGTTCCTGCCACAAGGCCTAGATGGAGAGTAGCATCTTGCAAATTGTAAGCATGAGTTTAAACTTCTCAAGAAGATGGCAATTTAAGCTTTTAGTTTGCTCCTAATCTTATTACAGGCCCCCCCAGGCTATATTTACGTTCAAGGCAAGTGAAGGTTTTGAACATATCAGCAGGAGGAATTAAGTAGTCCTGTGCCAAAGGAGCAGGAGGAGGAATATTGAAAGGGTTTCAGGTTTAGGGTGAGACCCAGACTACTGTGTCCAACCTGTCACTCAAGTTCTCATTACAGTCCCAAGGTCAATTACTCTGACCAGGATAATTTGGTGCACAGCTGCACTTTACTTTTAACACTGCTGGAGATGAACATCTTTATTCTTTGCAAGTTTTCCTTAAAAGTACCTGTGCTTTCAATGTGAAAGTGGTGAAATATCTTAGTGATGAAATTCAGTGGGACTTACACCATCATTCATATTTCCTTTTCTTTTTTCAGGGCTGGGAACAATGCCTGATTGATGGGCTGAAAGATTTAAATCCTGTTTTCATCTAAGTACTACACACCACCAGTCAACATCTACTGTAGTTTTCAAGGATACTGATACTTTTAGATTCTTAAAAAAAATAAGAAGGAAAAAAGCATTGCTAGTAGCAAAACAGAACATTAAATTTGGCAAAACCTGTTGTGAATGCCAATTTCTTTTCTAGAGACACCAAGAATGGGACAAAACTGAAATGCCTGGAACATTTAGCCTGGGCAGGGGGAACCAGTGAAACACTGTGTGGCACAACCCTGTGCAAATCTGATCTAGTGGGTGTCTTTACACTATACAAGTAATAAATAACCTCATATCTGCTTAGATAGAAAGAAACCGCTATCAGAAATGTACATTTCACATTAGGCTGCAGAGAAATTATATATTTTGTGTTAAATGTAAATAGCTGCTAAGGAGTTAATTAAAAAAAAAAAAAAAAAAAAAGAGCAGAAATCCTGAACTACAGTTGCCACCTTACATTTACCAAGAAATGTGTTCTCCATGTTATCTCTTTTTCTGTCAAAAAGAATGAGAATTGATCTTTTTTTATTTTTTTTTAACTTGGCCATGTAATTCTGAATCTGTAAAAATAATACAATCCATAAAAGTAAAACTAAACCCACTGTATCTATTGCTGTATGAAACAAATAATCTTAATGGAAGAACCACTCAGAAAATTACTATCTGTAATTTTTATAGTAGTTTAATTTCCTCTTATATGCTATCTTTTCCTCAGTGTTCACTGTAGATGAGGTATTGCACCACACAGAACTTCTAAAATAAGCTTTATTATTTTAAGCTTTCTTTTTCATTGGTATTGGAAAATTTCTCTGGCTGCTCTTGCTTTTTATCCCTCTCCCTTTTTTTTCTCCCTGAGCTGTGTTTTCCCAGCAACTAGTGATTTGGGCATTTTTAGGCATGCTTATCTTAAGAGCAGTCCATTTCCTAAGTGGGGAGATCAGTGACTTTTTGAAGAGAATAACTAGAGGAGTATCTGGAATTACAGGTCATTTGTGAGAATTAAATCTTACGACGCTATTACATTGATAAGTTACTCTGTGAACACTCCATGTGACCACTGTGACCAACATCACTTCTGTGTCAGAGGTGAGAACTTAAAGAAAGCCATGTCTTGTCATAGGATTCAAAATCAAAGCAGGAACAACTCCTGTGCCAGATGAGTTAAACCAAAACTTGTCCTTCAGAGGGGCTTACATCCAGGTCTGGGTGTTGTTGTTTGGAGCTCTCTCTCTTCCTTTTTTAAATATCATGTTTGCTTAACCCAACAGCTCTAAAAGCAATAGGGGGTGTCTTGCCATGCCTTGCTTTACCTCTGAATTTATGAAACTGATAATTCTTAGAAAGCCATGCCCAGTACAGCATGTTGACTGCTCAGATGAAGGTTAAGTCTGAACACATTACTACACACGTACAGATTGACTTAAGATTGAACAGGTTATGAAATAAGCATATTCATAGTGATACATAATTTAGCTTTTCTGTGCATATCTAGTGACAATTTTTCCAGGATTTCTACATGATAAGCAGTCCTACCTACCATTTACCACAAAGATTCCCACCCATTGTAATAGGATTATAGGTCTAGAGGTCTAACAGCCAAATTAGCAGGTCTCCCATCTTTTTCATTCACACTGGAAAAAAAAACCTCATTTGTGCTTAAAGCATAAGTAAAAACAAAATAAAGAATAAAATAAGCATTTCTTTTGAAAATAAATTTATTTGATTTTTTTTTTCCCAAAAGGTTATATCCTGTTTAAATATATATTTGCTTTTTGTCCTGATCAGGTCTGACAATTCCAAAATCACTGCTTTGGTATACTGTTCCATATAATTTTCCAACCAAGTCAAGTACTTAGCTTTTCAAGTGGGCTATATTCTAACTGGACAGGATGTCAAACACGTCAACCGAAAATTTCAAACTGAGGAAGCTGATCAATGTTATTGAGCAGCATGCCACAAACAAAAAATTGCTTTAGGCCAAGATTTTTAAGGACAGGTGCCTAAAATTTTTTATCTGAAGTCCACATGCAGGTGCCTAAGTAAAGAATTACAAAGCCTAAAGCAATACTGACTGTCATTATCTAGTCTAAAAATTTTGGCCTTAGACTGTAAATATGTTTTCATTATTCTGTTGATGATTCATGTTTCAGTCTTGTCAAATGCCAGGTAGACTTCAGATTCTACTAATTAAGATCCATTGAAGAAATTGTTGGGGTTTTTTTAAATGGTTTTGCAGAGCTCACTGTTCTCCTGTTGCCTCCCTGGGTGGCATCTCATATAATGAACATTACATGCAAGTAGAGAGTACTGTTCATTGAAGGAAGAGTGGAGAGCAGTGTTGAAGAAAAGAGTGGGGAGGTGCTGCTGGGCAGGAGGAAGATACAGTGAACATGTTAAGAGTTATTTAAGCAACTCAGTCCTTTCAGACTGTCTTTGCCAACTCTTTTTCTTCTCATTCTTGTTGGCTGTGTTGACTGACAATGCTGGGGAAAGGCAACTTCAACAGTAAGCCAGTTAGTTCTTGAACAGGAGAAGGAGAATGGAGAGAGTTGGAGATGTGGTATGCACAGTTATGCAAGTGGAGTTGCACTGTCTCCGGGATGGTGCTTTTTTTATCCTTGACTTCATGCAGAGCAGAATTAGAAATGGAAATGGCATTAAAAAATTGCCAAGGCTATAAACAGAGGTTTGCGTGTTATTTGACTCATGAGAGAAAATTCAGTAAGGTCATCATCAAGGCACCACTAAAGAAACACTTTATAAGACCGTGTTCGTCTGGCGGTGGACATTGTTATGCAATTGCCCAAAGCTTTAATCAGAACTGGAACTTGTTTTGAATATACAAAAATACATAAAATAACTCCTAAGCTGGAAAGAAAAGACAGAGTATGGAGAAGAAAAAGCATGCATGTCATTAAACATGGTGAAGAGTTGGCAGAATTCTGTTAATTATCTCTGTTCTATATGAGCATAACGAAAACCAGCTTTAAAATTTAAATGATTATAGAAAAAATAATCAAATTCATCAGCCAGCAGCAAGTTCTTTGATCTATCTTTAAAACTAAAAATGTTATTTTGATCTCTAATGGCAAATAGAATTTGCTTTTTAGATAAACACTACTATACTGTTTGTAAGTTAATAATAATAACAATAATAATAGTAATAATAATAATAATAATAGAACCAACAATAATAAATATAAAAAAGTGAACTCAGGAAATAATGGCATGCTTAATTTTATTCTTATCATTATATAGCACACTGCTTGTGTTGGTATCAGTATATAATAATAATAGTAAAATAATAGCAATCTAACGATATCCTTCAGCTTAAGTAACTCCCTAGTTACTCTTTTTGTTATACATGAGAAAACAATGTCCTTGTAAACTGACTTGATTTGGATTTGGAAAAATGATGAGAGATACTATTGCAGATACCCATGTAATGTATATGTACATTATGTATGTATGTACAATTTTCCCAAAGCATCAGGATTTATTATCTCCCAAGCAAAAGCAAGACCCTTAGCAAGTTTGCAGATGACACCAAGCTGAGCGGTGCAGTTGACATGCCTGACGGATGGGATGCCATCCAGAGGGACTTGGAGAAGCTTGAGAAGTGGGCCCGTGTGACCCTCATGAAGTTCAACAAGGTCAAGTGCAGGTCCTGCATCTGGATCAGGGAAACCCGCAGTATCAATATAAGCTGGGGGATGAAAGGATTGAGAGCAGCCCTGCTGAGAAGGATTTGGGGGTAATGGTGAATGAAAAGCAGGACATGAGTTGGCAATGTGCACTTACAGCCCAGAAAGCCGACGGCATCCTGGACTGCATCAAAAGAAGTGTGACCAGCAGGTTGAGGGAGGTGATTTTACCCCTCTGCTCTGCTCTTGTGAGACCTCGCCTGGATTACTGTTTCCAGCTCTGGAGCCCTCAGCAAAGGAAAGATCTGTTGGAGCAGGTCCAGAGGAGGGCCATAAAAATGATCAGAGGGATGGAACACCTCTCCTATGAGGTCAGGCTGAGAGAGCTGGGGCTGTTCAGCCTGGAGAAGAAAAGGATCCAGCGAGATCTTATAGCAGCCTTCCAGTGCCTAAAGGGGGCCTACAGGAAACATGGGGACAAAGTTTTTAGCAGGGCCTGTTATGATAGGAAGAGGGGTAATGGTTTTAAACTAAAAGAAGGTAGATTTAGGCTAGATATAAGGAAGAAATTTTTTACGATGAAGGTGGTGAAACACCGGCACAGGTTGCCCAGAGAGGTGGTAGGTGCCCCATCCCTGGAAACAGTCAAGGTCAGGTTGGACGGGATTCTGAGCAACCTGATCTAGTTGAAGATGTCCCTGCTCATTGCAGGGGAACTTGGATGAGGTGACTTTTTAAGGTCCCTTCCAACCCAAACTGTTCTATGATTCTATAATTATCTTGTATTAGTGCCAGTAATTCTTTTGCAAATTCCTTGTCTCCTGCTGAGCATGAAGACATTATAGAATCTGTGCAGCATTCTGATTCACAACATTTCAGAATTCATTTTCTAAACTATTCTTAAATGTAAATCAAATGTGGAAATAAGATTTATATACAAATTTTAAAGTTTAATGGAATATGCTACTTCTGGCTCTAAGTTTCTGAATAGACTACCAGAACTTAGTCAGTGTTCTGTTATTTCCTTAACTATGTCTAGTATTAGTCTCTAGATACTCTTAAACAGTTTAACATTGTCAGGAAAATATTTTTTTCCTTTCACATCTTGGCTGGATAATCAAATTCTTAGCCAAGAACGATACAAAGAACCTCCAACAGTTTCTGTCCAATTTGTCATTCTTTAATTCATTGCATTTTAAGAACACTGATTATCAGCCCTTTGTTTTTCATTAGCCCCCAACCTAGATGGTTCAAACACAAGAATATTGATGCAGAACAGTGACACATCTCTGCAGTGGGAGAACAGAAAACCAAATTTCCTACCCCAGCCCAGTGGGGGTACTTCAGCAGTCAGCACTGTGTATGTTGTAATGACATGCTTCAATAAACAACTCCAGTTTTCAGAGCTCACCTACATACTTGGCTCTTCAGCTGCCTGGTTGGTTCAAGGGGAATCTTTCTTCTCTCTGCCTTTGCTCAAACTGATCAAGGTTTTCACTCTTGTGTAGTAGAGCAGAGTGTAAATGCATGAGTTGTTTATCTTTCCACTGCAAATGATCTGGACCCCCTCTCCTTTGCCTGTCATTCTGGTTGTCAAAGATACAACAGGTAAAAACAACCATGCAACATCAGATTAAAGGTCCATCTAGCTCAGTTCCTGATGATACCTGACATCAGATGCCTGGGGAAGATTGAGAGGATTCAACAAGTATATAGGAATACTTTCTCAGGATTCTTTCAGTCTACAGCAATTTGAAAGTCGGGATTTCTTTCTGAGACAGAAAGTGCATCTTTCTGTTTAAGGGCCTTGCTAGAGATTTATTTCTTATTTTCTTCCAATTATTTTTTGAAGTGATATAGACTTAATATCCATAACACTGTCAGACAGGAGGCTTTATGGCATAATGACATGTGTGAAAAACGGCTTAATTTTATTTATTTTGGACTAGCTTGATTTAATACTCTCTTGTATTTGAGCAAATGAGGAACAACTATTTGTCCAACAAACCCAGTTCCCTTAACCTCTCTTCACACATTATGTGCTCCAGCCCCCAGCCGTGTCAGCAGATCTTCTCTGGACCCTCTGCAGTTTATCAATGTCTCTTTTGCACCTGGAGGCCCCAAACTCATCAAGTCATTCACATACAGCCCTATAACTACCGAGTAGAGAACATCAGACACATAGGGTATAGCACAAGTGTTAAGAAGTTCAAAATTCAGCGTCCTTCAGGAAGTCACAGGTGAAGGGCAGATACATGTAGGCTGCTAAGGTTATACTGCTAACAGAAAGGTGGCAAAGGAGAAGCTGCTAGTCCAAAAGACAAATGGCATAATTAATTTACAACTGTAGTGCTGTGAGCTGGCTCACTCTGAAGCAGACTGGCTTAATCCACATCATTTAGCCTCTGACTGAGTCTATTTGGTGGCTCTGTGGCCCGAAACCTAAACTGCCGTTTTGTGTGGCTTTTCATTTCAGACTGTCCCAAATCATTCCAGGGTTTTACTACAGCCCTCCAGAGTGGTGTTTTTGTTACAAAAAAACTGGGTGTATGAATCTACCAGGGTTAGGAGAGTCCAAATTTGCAATAATATAGTTGCTTGGGGGAGTGGGACACTGTAAGCACCTTTGCTCTTCGCAGTGGTTTTACAGAGACTCTTAATTCAAATTCAGGGCCTACAGCACAAGTTGTCAAATATCTTTGCTTAATTTACTTCAAAAAGAGTGTAAAATAGATGCTTAAACTGTACCTACAAATTCTAATACATTTTTTGTTTAAGCTACTTATTATTTTCAACATGTCCATATTTTTGACAACGCTTATCTGAACATTTACCCAGAAGCTGACTGTGTTCACTGTGCTGGAACAAGTCTGCTTCTCTAACACACTGAAACTTTCTATTATAAAGGCAATGCTTACCTGCACATAAAAATATTACTTGTGATTTGTCTCAAAGCAATGAGGTGGAACTTAAAAGGAATGTCTTAAACTTGACTATGTCCAGTCTGCACTTTCTCTGTAGTAAACTGATGTCAGGAAAACACAACACTTCACTATGTGCAACTAGGAGAGAAAAGGAGGACAAGAACAAAACTACGTGGCCGTTTTCAAGAATCTTGCTTCATTTTCTAAAGGAAGGAGCTTTGATATAATGATGATGATGATGAGGTTAATTACTTTATGTAAGGTTAGGTATTATCTGGTGCAGAATGCCGCAAAACTCCATCAACAAGTTTTTGACATTTCCATACTATGGTGCACATCTGAAACAACATCTAATTACAACTTGTCAAACAAAACAGAACCAGATGCTCCATGTAGTCTAAATTTCTCATCTTTTTCTAACACAATATAGGAATCTTAGAATATCAGTAATTTAATGTTTTTACTTTGAGTATTCTATTCTTTTACTTAGTTAAAAAAGAATGTTGTGATTTATTTGCAATTCTGATAGCAAATTGCTACATATCCTCAACATTGTTCTTTTTAAATTGCTTTTAGTGCCAGTTCCAAGTTTGATCAAAAAATGACTGGATTTCTAAAAACAAAACTGTACTTTACTCCTAATCCATTTCAGTGTACTCTATCCTATTAAAACAGGCAGTGAAGTCTCAGTATTAGCTGATAATTAAACAGCAATCACTTCAGAATATAAAATTTAATGACCTGGAATCCCATGCCTATGAAAGACTACATGTTTTCTTTAAAAACTCTCAGGTTACCATTGCAAACACATAGATTTTCAGGAAATACCAACAGTGTCAGAAAGAATTTAGTGCTCTCTGACATTTGCACTAACAAGTAAGACATTGACTGGCACGTGTTTAAAATCTTGTATCAGGTAGTCAGTTCATAAACTTATTTATGGCCAGGGCCTGGTGATGAATCCCAGACTATATTAAATACTAGTAAAATTCACTTCTCATTGGAACAAAAGACATTTCCTAGACTTTAGTCCTGAGATAAACCAGAACAGCATTATACTTCATAGAAGGTCAAAAATTTTTTGAGTACTGGCAGGTTTGTAAAAAAAAAATACTTTATTTAAAACCAGAATGGGTTATTGCTCTTAGGGAGTAACTCTAAAAAAATTCTAGGTAAATTTTAATGTTTGATGGAAAAAAAACCCAAAAACATAGAGGTTTATAGCTGTTGATTAGAATCAACATTTGATGTTTTCATCTGACGTTCAGCCTCTCTCTGTTAGGAAAACACATTGTCTAGAAGCTAGCTTCTACAGTGGTTGATTATATATTAAAAATGTTGTCTGGGAGATTATATTGAGACATATTTATTTGTGACCTAAATTTGTACCTACTTTTTTTTGTGTTAATAAATAATAACTCAGAAAATCTTGCAAGTGAACGTTATAAGTAAAAACAAGCAAACATTTCTATTTTTGCTCCCTGATAGTTCTCATTTCCTTTTTTTCACTTGGGAATAAGACTTGAAACTTTGAAATGCAAAATAAAAATCATTATTTTTACAAAGGATTTCACTTTTATATGTAATTATCCACTTCTTTTCTGTTACTGTATGCGGCAAATATCAATTTCCTCTTCTCCAGTACATAGTGGATATCTATGGGTATTATTATCATCTGGATATTTTATAGGTAATATTTTTGCCTGAGATTGATTAGACAGTTTAGGATAGAGAAGAGTTCTGGGCTAACAGTAATTTTATTTCTTCCAGTGCAAACCTTTGTTATGTGTGTGTTGCAAATTGATTATCCCTTAAAAGATACAACAAGTCATTGAGGCCATTCTTAATATTTTGCTTGGGTTCTTGCTCCACTTATGACCCTTCAGAGCCTAATAGAGATCCAAGAGAAGAAGAGCAGAGAAGACATTCCTTTTAACTGGCCAAGTGACAGCAAGGAAAGAGGAAAAGACAGACAACTTGGGGGCACTAAGCATCCAGGACTGGTCTTATTTAAGATAGCTGGGGAAAATCGTGTCGATCCATCCTGTCAGCCCAGCAGGAGAATTTTACAGCCAGGAAGGAGGGAAATATACCACTGAGTAAAATTCTGAAAATTTCAGCCAAGTACTGATTTTATTGACTATTTGCCAGGTAACAGAGGATAAAAAACTGTATTGTTCATACATCCACTAAATAACAGTAGTAGTTATATAGTACTGTTAAACAACTAGTATTACTAGAATATTTTTAATATTGGTTAGAAACATACAATGGTTCTTATCCAAAGTTTATGGTGCTGATTTTTTTTTTTCACTGCCTGCAAGGAAGATTCTGACCCTCCTTTTTTCGTATCAATAATGGCCTAAAACACAATTTCAAAGAAGAAGTCTTTCTCTTAGTCTACCTTGAATTCCCTGCTTACACATCAGGTTCTGAAGAGCCCCCTGCAGTTTACAGTTTTCTCCTTAAACTTCATCTCAAATAATATTTCCAAAAGGATAAAAAATTTCAAAAGCTGTCACAGCAATAAGCTGTAGTGGAAGCCAAAATGAGAGTGCCAAGCAACATGTCTGGGGTCCTGGAGAGGAAAGTAGATGAAACTTTAAAAGGAAATTACCAGCAGTGATTTGAACTGTGAATTATGCTGTGAATAGTGCTCCCAAGATTTGAGTACTAAATGCAGTCTTCATCACTCTCTATTTCCCTATTTCTTAGCTTCAGAAAAAGCCTATCAAAGGTTACAGAGACCTAAAAATCCAGTTTAAGTCCAACACTTGATCACAGGAAAGGAAAAACTTACACTGAAGTTGGCAGAAATCCATGAATTTTTGTCTGACAAAGTAAGAAAAAAAGAGAAGAAACTTCAGAGCAGGAGACCTTGTGTGTCTCATATAATTTTTCACCATGAGAAAGGATAATGTTTGTCACTAGTGTCACCTATATTCCACAACTCAGTAACATTCACAGTAGACATCATAGTCTTAGGTGATTGTTTACTTCCATTCATGTGATGAACATTTGAGCAGTTTCTACTGGATAATTTGACAAGACACTCTGAAATAAATCCTCTCTCTGAAACAAGAGCAGAATACCAAAACATCTAGTCCCATCATGGTGGTTACACAGAGAGATGTGAGAGCTAGAATGTCACTCTTGCATAAGAGGTCTCGGCCAATGATAAAAAGAAGTACACATGGTAAAACCTTGCTATTTTTCAGACAGTTTTTATTGGAAAGGGTTGTTGGTCACTGAAATGCATCTTGCCAGCATCAGTTTAAAAATAAATAATAACTTGCAACAAAATTCACTGTGTTGTACAATTACAAGTCTAAACCCGAAGAAAAAGTCATTGTTTTTCTCTTTGACATAAAACAGCCATGCTGCTGAAAACTGCTTTTATACTTTTATTTCACATAAGCAAAGCAGTTAGAGCTCCTAGCTATTGAAGTCCTTAACACAGAAAATACACATCTGTTCTCAAACTGTCATATACAGTGCATTTTGTTGCCTGTTTTATAAATCTTTGTTCCAGAAATCAAAAAAATAGTGTCAGGTTCACATTGAAATAAAGTTCACATTCCTTAGTGACTAACTTATTTAATCACCTTCCAGAACAAACATGATGAATGTTTAAAAACATCCTTTCATTTTAAATGAAGAGCTGGATTAAGGCTAATTGGAGTCTTATCAACCAAATATTATCTACACACAAGGGACTGAATCTCTGTCTTCCTTCAACAGTTTCTGCTTTAAGTTAGATATTCTCTAAAACTAGCCTTCCTTTCACGACATCTCAAATCCCTCTACCCTATTTTTCAGCCATTTCCGAAGACTTTAGCCCAACTATTCTGAGCCCATTCTTGCGAGTTAAAAAACATAGGCAATATAATGAGTGGCACCATAAAGTTATATCAAAACTGTTTGTTAAATACATATAGAATATGTGCTTTCACTATAAAATTTAGTTGCTGTTAGTTCAAACATTTTTGTCTCAGTTCCAGAAATTAAATACAATTTATTAGAAACAATTATTGTATTAGAAATAAGGCTTCTATAGAGAAACAATTTAATTTCTTAAATAATGAATTTTTTATTGTAGCTCTGTTAGTTATCTTTTCAAATTAAAAGTTTTTACATACTGGGAGTTGTCTTCCTGTATTCTTCATTTTGAAAATGTCCTGACAACTTTGAATATTTTTTTGTCTCATTTATATTAAGAAATAGGTTAAGTATAACCCTTTCCAACAAACTCTTTCAGACTCATTAAATAATCATTTTCCAACCAGAAATGTTTTGAAAAAGATCTTGTTCAGATACATCAATGACAATGAATAAATCTTTATCTACATCCTGTAGTCCTAAGGAATTTAAAAATAATTTATATTCCAGTCAGATTTTGAAAAATTGGTTTTTTTAGCTCTGAAATTTTTTTATTTTTAAATGGGAGGGGACCTTTCCTTCTTGTTTTTCTTTCTTGTATTTATTTTTATTTTAAATTTGATTTGAGGTGAATGCAATCAGAAATAAGTGAATGCAATCAGAAATAGGTGAATGAACATTTTCTCCTAAGAATATCAATAAAGTGCAGGCCCAGGTCACAGCATTGTTTTAAAGAACTCTGAGATATTTTGGACACAGATGAAATAATGCATTAAACTTTCTAATAATTTTCTAGAGTGTCAGACTAATGTCAAATCTTGGGGTTCATCAGTCATTAACACTCTGAAGTGTCCTGCAAAAATAACTTCTGTTGTTAATGCTCCACACCTCAACTACCAGGCTAAAACAGATCTCCAAACTGTTGCTGCAACTACAAAGAAATGATTCAGGAAATATATTTTGCCTGTTCAAAAATGCGACTTAATGTTCCCCGAGAAGCTGACATTATAGAGCAACCTTAAATGCAGTCAGAAATGTTTTGGCTCATGCTAATTTTCTTCCTCATGTCAGTGCATGCACTATAATGAAGGGAAAACATGCAAATGGAAAAGAATACCACGTTTGCCAAAAAACCAAAATTGCTTATTTCTTTAGAATTCAAGTTATCACCTACAAAGGTGGTTCTTTGGACAGAAAGTACCATAGTTAAAGGTTCTGAAATACGCACCCGATCATTGTCAGAAATAACAAGAAGAATATCTAAATTTTTCAAAACTGAAAGATTATGTGGGAAGTTCTTTTTTTCTAGCCTGGGTTTCTAGGCTATGTCCTCCTGTCTCCAGAGTGCCTGTAAGAGAACTTCCAGGACTCTAAAAAATGTTCTTTAAAGGCTTTTACTCTTCTCACTGGCTGCTTAGGATATAGGTAAAAAAATTGATAAAACAAGTGGAATAAGCTTACTCTTCTCTAGCCATCTCCAGATGACATAACAGAACAAAGAAGAATATGGGAACATTAAAGTTGAATGTGATGAAAGGGTGGGCGCCTTTGAGGCTGGTCCAGGGAGCAGTGCAGTGGCCAGAAAGCCGCTTCCCTTGGAACAGTCTTGGCTGAGCAGATCTGAAGACAGAACTTTCTGTGTAGTTTTGTTCTTTCTACTTCTGCATTTTGAAGATTGCTTTTCAGAACACATTGTAAATCACTCATGAGCAATCCTAAAGCCAAAACAGAGTATCGTGTGGGGGTGAAAAAAAATCAACCTTAACCATCACTCATCTAAAAAGTTATCTCAATTCATATTACAAATCCTGCACTGCAAGTGATTGTTATCTGAACTTTGTTGCAGTGTTTTACATTGAGAAACCCATAATATAACAAAGGAGTTTCTAGGGTTTATTTTTACCCCAATTCACAGGTTCTGGGTTTCGCATTCCTGTTCTAACCTCTAGCTTCTCAAGGAAAAAAAGAACAATTTCAAGAGACTGCACTGGAAAATACAGAGCAGCTATCCAGTTTACTCCCTGGTCTTAACATATTGGTTTGCAGATTTTAAGAGTATAGTAATACCAATGCAGTCTTCACTGCTCTGTCCATAAAGGCAGGAAAAAGGTATCTTTGATGAACTTCTTTTCTGTACCAAGCATTGTTTTTAATTTTTTTTAAATACTAAAAAATAAAAGCTATGTTTCATTGCAACAGATTTTAAGCGACCAGTATATACCAGAATTCCATACCAGAAAGAAATTTGGCACCATATGTAATTAATTCAATAGAATTTTCCAAAAGCAACTTCAGTTTTCCTGTTGGTAAGTGGCATTTTCATGAATTGAGTTAGGCACCAGCTTGTAAAAATATTTGGCAGAAAATGGATTTAGGAAAAAGTTGTAAATTAAACTGTTGCTCTTAGTCTCTTGAGCTCATCTAGAAGTTGACAAAAATTTATTTAATTTTTTTGTATAAATGGGTATAGATAAATAAAATGTGAAATGGTAACATTTCCAATGCATGGGAGATCCTCTTACTCCTCTACAACTGTGTTTGATTTAAAACTCAAGCTATAGTATCTGCAAGACCCAGCATCCCTCCATCTCTCACCTTCTATCTGGTGTTAATAGGAACAGATTTAATAGTCTGAAGTTTACATTTTTTTCTGTAGAAATACAAGCACAGGGAATTAAATAAGAAATAGAAATAGGGAGACTGTAGTAAGAAGTATCGTTTTTGCTACAGATGAGATCTGACCTTAAAGAAGCAAATACCAAAATTGCAGCTGCCTTCAGTGGTACCAGAATTTCATCTGAAAGCAGAATAATTAAAATTACAACTTTTTAAACCTCTCTGGAAAATCTCCTGAACGGTCCATGTAATTTCCCTATGATCCAGAGCTGACTATTCAGCCTGAAAATGTTCATAATTTTATTTTTAATTTAATATTATTTTTAAGCAAACAAGTGCATGAAGGCGGGAGATCATTTATTTTACATGACAGGCTTGAGTGGCAAATGTAGAGCTACCTTCATGTAACTTCTATGAGTTAGTGGTATATCGTTCTTAAATCACCACTAACTCTTCTGATGAAATCTGCACAGCACGGCTTTTCTTCGTCTTGCTGGTCTGTTGCCCACTCTGTACCAATGTTTACACTTATAGCAAGACAAACAACTCAACTTAGCAAAGAGCTTCTCTGTATGTCTGCTCACTCTGTTACTCATTTTAAGTTAGGAATGATGTAGGCTTGGCTATATGTAATTCCTGTATCGTGCTTTGGAAAAATGACTCCTTGGGCTCGTCTCATTTCCTAGCAGACATAGTTTATGTGCTAAAACCACCACTTTAAAAGCCAGTAATTGTTCCTCTAAATGAAATTGGCAATTTCATATAGAAAAGCTAAGCAATTTTCATTCTCATGTCATCTTTGCAGGTCTTCCAGGTCTTGCTTGAGGTACACTGGAAAGGCAGCCAGAACTGTTACTGTTCATGTGCCTTTAGATAAATCAAGATTAAATGTCCTTATTTACCAGTCTTGCACTTTATCCACTAAACATAAAGCTAAATGCTGTACACGCAAGACTTATGCAGATACTAGTAAATAAATTTTACATTTCAACATTTTAATTTGCTTTGGCATGGGTTTTTGTTTGAATGTCTTCTTTCCCAAGGACAGAAAGTTGAGATAACCGCCCTCTGGAAAGAAAAAGTGAATTAGAAATAATATAGAGAAAGTAGGACAAAGTAATAAAATAAGTATAAAATTAAAGTCTGAACCTGAAACTTTACTCAGATTTAGAGCTATGTGGGAATAGTAAAAAATATTACAAGGACTGAAACTCTCATTCTGTGACAGTATTTCAAACATTATTGAAATATTTTTGATGAAGAGGACTTTGTTTGTTTTTTCACTTTTTAAGAAATTATGCTTACTAAAGCTAGCCAGAGATCTTAGATTAATACCAGAAAGAGGGGGTTTAATGTTGTAGAGGAATAAAAGCAACCTTTTGAAAGTTTCCCCAGAGAACTGTGGCAGAATATCCATTCTGAAAGGCTGGGCATTTTACTTAACTTTTTTCTTCCTTTCTTAATGTTAATTATTTTCATCAAAATTAATATTTACTTGTGAAACATTTCAGATTTTACAAAGAGCACATTTTGACAGGCAACCCCCCCCCCATGCAAATCATTGAAAGAATTGTCACCAATTTTGCTTTAGAGTACACTGTAACCAACTACTGTGATTCAGTGTTTCAGTGAAGAATGTATTCTAGTTAATATATTCCAAATGAACTATTTTTATTCCATTAGAGTAGTATTTCTCAAAATGAAAAAGTTCTCATGGAAAATTTTCATACATTTCCCGCTTCAGAGTTTGAAAAATGAAAACATAAAGAAAAGTCAGATTCTTTTTCTCTTTTTTTGTTCTGTTTTATTTTCTATCATAGGAAAATCACATCTAGAGAATGGCAAAATGAAAACAAAATAAAATGTTTAACCAAATAAATATTCAATAAAGATGGTGACACAGTAATTATAAATGATTATTTTCTGTATTACTGCATTACCTGCATGTATTTCTTGTAAGGGATGGAATATATGGAAAGGAAATTAGCTCAGGCCACCTTTTAACATCATCAGGGATGCTATGAAGCAGCATTCTTTCTCAGAATGAGATGTAGCCAAAAAACCAGATGTGGCCTGGATTGCCCACTTAAGTACAGTAAAAATGTTGAGGTTTGCTCTTTTTGTCTCTCGATTAAGCCAGTAAAACTGTAACAGTGCACTAACACTGACTTATTAATATTCCGTTAACTAACAGACTGACAATGAAGTACTTAATATTACATTTTTGGTTTTTTTTTTCCATTAATAAAGGTAATTAATTAAAGAAAGAAAGAAACTTTGTGAGTTTCTACAAAACTAGCATTTAAAATAATTTTTTTGTTTGTTTTATTCTTTCATTGATTTTATGCATACTATTTTCTTGTATTCTGAGAAGCTCGAAGCCTTTTTGTGTTTTTTTTTTTTGGGGGGGGGGTTCAATAGAGAACTTTTGCACACCAGGCTTCATTATTTCCACCCTGCTGCAGCTCTAATTCATGTTCATTTAAAAAAAAAGAAAAAAAAAAGAAAAAAAAAGAAAAAGAGAAAAAGAGGTTAAAGAAATGGTGCTTTTACTTGTGTGAAGAATTTAATACCTTCTGATATAACCACCTTGTTTAATAAAATATTTATTTAGAAAATGAAATCTAGGGCTTAGTTTTCCTGGGAACAGTTATAAATGTACATGTTATGCAGCAATCACACCAATCATGCAAGAGCTACAGAAACAAACACACATGAAGGAACAAGCAGTAACTAAGAAAATGCTTAGGAAATATGAAGGTGAGGTACATCATGAATACCATTTTCCTACTGCGGGAAAAACCAAATGCTATCTAATTTCTCTTTATATCTTAAGTAACTCCCAAAGATGTCAACTGGATTTATTTGCTTATGCTGGACATGTCAAACAGACCATTGTTCGTGTTTTATACACCTGGGTTTTTTTAATACCTTTCATGTGTATGGGAGTCTAAAATTCTAGAGCTTATTTAATCTTTAATGCTCCCTGTTAACCATAGAAACATTCGGTCTTGTTTAAAAATAAGTCAGATGATGCTCCCATCTACATCTTTATTAAGATTAGGGGAATGTTTAGAGTTCCAGTTTAATAAGTCATCTAATAGTAAGGGCCTAGGTATAGCAGTTCTCATATAATTTTGATCCTAAACAGGAAAAAATAATACACAATCAGTTCATGTTGTGGGTGATGGAAAATTTATAAATTCAACTCCCCTATTGAGACTGGCATTGCTGTGAACTGCATGGAAAATGATCTCTTTTGGTTTTGCATTTTACTCAGAATAAACTCAAGGTCTGGAAGAGAAGCTTCCTTATGAACCATTTCTGAAATTCAGACGGGATGAGCTATGAGGTTTCAGACAGCAGCTATAGCTCATTTCTTTGAGTTGGTTTCCTCAACTAAAGTCTAGACACATAAAAGAAGATGGCTATTGAAATGCTGAGCACTGCACTGATTAACTTTTAAATGACTTGCTGCCTAGCTTGAGATGGATAAACAGGGTACAATAAATGGAGAGAATAATGAGCAAAACTGGAATCCATGGGAGACAGATTGTTGGGCAGACAGTTGCTTAAAAATACCTAGAAGCAAATGGTGAGGATCAGTGACTGACTAAAGTCCCTTTCAGGGAGTGACATCAGGATCCTCAATTAAAAGTTATGCTTCAAGGATTTCAGCATCACTACATGTAAGAAGACAGCAGTTGCCTAACAGAGCAGGATCCTCAGAGTTACAGGAGCTTTGTCTGAACACTTGTAGAGAAGGTGTTTTTACAGGTCAGTCTTCCTGAAGTGAAGCATTAGGGTGGCTAAGGACAACAGAGTGCCCATGAGGGTAGGCAGTCCTTTGACAATTATCCAGTGGCACTTCGGTATATGCAGGTTACCCAAGTTCCTTTGTGTAGACTCCTGGCTGTGGGAAAGGTGGAAATGTCTTTCTCCAGTTCAGTATTCACAGCTCCAGGTTTGATCCTGGACTTAGTGCGGCTGCATCAGACTTTGAGAAAATATCTTTACTTCATGTGGCTGAAGTACGGGAGACCCATGTCCTGTTTGTCACTGTCTCTGAGATGGCTTTAAATTCACAGCTCTCACATGTCGACTGATCTTCAGAGACTCCAGCACCTGGAAGTTATGGTATTTGCTGGGCTTGAGAGAAGTGAGTGTTAGTGCCTGTTTAACACTTAAGAATTTCAACTCATGTGGAACAAGGGTTGAAAACTGGACCTTATTTCTCTTATATGAACTATTGCATCATTCCTACTCCATCATTGCCCCAGGGTATATTTAAAACTGAACAAAGGGGGACTGAGAAAGTATCTAGCATATAAGTGAGTGTCTGTATGTGTGTCAGCCCAATCACAGATGTGCACACATGTTGCCCTGAAACCCTATACATATATTTGTACATACAGGTATCTGTGCCTGTAGAACTCTTATAGACAAATATTTTTTTCCGTCTTATACTTCATGGAATTACATAGCTTGGGAGCAAGGGGAAACAATGGAAAACCAACCAACAGATTTTTTTCCTTTTTAAATCAGCCTGGAAACTAGTCAGAATGGCATTTCCAGAAGCTCCCATTCTTGATCTTCTATATATACAGCTGATGGGCCCAATATACCCAGGCATCTCATTGGGACTAAAGTTTGCTTGACACAGATTTTTGAACAGTTTACTTTAACATTTCAAACACAATGCAATTCTTGCCAGCCAAGAGGGCAAAGACTCTGCTGGAAGATTCCAATGAAGCACTAGAGAGATTCTTCTAAATTTATTATCTCAAAAACTTCAGTCTTCCATCTCAGGATAACAAATCAGCATCTTACTGAAAAGATTTACAGGCAAAATAATATCCATGCTTCACAAAGTTTAACTGACAAAATCATAATCTTGTCCTTGTTAATGGATTAATTTTCACATCATCCTTGTAGCATGACAAAAATCATTATCTACATTTTACTGATTGAGAATGGTTATAGTCCAAATTTTCCAAAACAATCCCTTATTTGCACACTTAATTTTTTGAGACATCAGATCCAGATCTGCTTTAAAAAAGGTGATTTTCCACAACTTTTCAAGTCTTAAGAAACTTCATACTCTCCTGCTGGGTATCCAAAACTCTTTGAAAATTAAATTAATTAACAAATTTGAGAAATTGATTTAATACAGCTTTTAGAATCATAGTTAAAGAACTAGCAGTAAAAAGATATTGAAATTCAATATGGTGTGGATTTCAGCCCCAGCTGCTGTAAACTGACTGTATATTTTAGGTGTTTTGTAATGGAAAACGTGATGGAAAGAAACATTAAATTATTGGAGGAAAATAAAATTTTAGAATATTCTCATTTACAAGGAGAAAAGGTAGTGACACATCATAAGGCTGTGTATGCTGATGTCATAGAGCAGAGTCTGCAATATAAAAATTGTTATTGACAGGTTGTAGAAGTGCATGTATCGCATCTTATGTAGAATAATTGTGCCAATGAAGAGAAAAATGGTGATCAACATAGGTAAGCAAAAAAAAAAAATTGAAAAATAAAAAGTAATGCTCCAGATAGCTTGAGAATTCACATCCTAATTATTCCTGCATTTTCTGAAGTTTGATAACATTAAGATTTAGATTTCTGAGAAGGTGTCGTATCAAAAGATGTGACATTCTTTTGCAGCAAACAAAGAAAATTACTCTCTCTTGTTTATCCTGTGTCTTTGCAGCCTCCAAAGTTTGACTAATAAGAAAATAATCATTATCATATGACTCATTGTTGAAGCCAAACATGTACTTCCTAAATTTAGTTTGGCTGGAGGATCCAGCTGGGAGTAATGATAAACACACAGTTCTGTTCATGCTGTTTTCATGCTTTCTTAGTGCTTTTGTTAAACTCCCTGAGTACAGTACATTAGCCTTTGCACAGAAGCCTGTGCAACTTACTTGCAAGCCTCTGCTGTTTTGGTTTTCCTTCACAATAGCTCATGAAAAATTGCCTTTTTTTTTTTCCAACCTCAGATTTGTCCCTTATTCTGGCAAAAATGGTGGCCAGAAGAGATTCTGAGTGTTCTTTGGACAACAAGAAAAGGGAATCATAAGAAAAAAGAGAAGAGAAAATTCAGTGATGATATTTCCAACTTTCTGGTCCTTCAAATGAATAAAAAACCCCTATGAAAATGTGCGTTAAAAGTAATATTAAATGTGCACTCATATATACATATAGCTTCCTGTGAAATCAATAAGCTATTACTTTTATTGTAATTGTAGGCTATTCTTAAAAAGTAAATAATAATCTGTTAAAAAATGCTATGTCCGTGAGACATGAGGCTTTCTCCTACTCCCAGAGTGAAAATCACCCTGCCCAGTTCAGAGCATTTTCTCAGGACATGTCAGTGTGTTACTATAATTAAATCAACACATGTCATAACTTGAAGGGCCATATAGAGAGCTGAAGGTCTCAGCTGTGCTCCCTAACTAAGAAAAGGTAAGTGTGGTTGACAGCTTAAGCAATTTGGGAGGAAAATAAGTGCTCTTTTATAGACGGCTTGTTTCTAGTATTGGGTTTGGATTTGTTGGGGTTTTTTTCTTTCTTCTTTTTTTTTTCCAGAAAAGCTCTGTACAGTGTCTCACGAGCACCCCATGAAGAGACAGCTGCTGTTGCCATTACGATTACTTTTTGTTGCTGTAATTGTTGCTGTTCTTCATTTCGTTCTTATTGAACAGAACTGACAGTTTGATTTCACTTGCCTTTTAAATGAAAAGCTTGTCCAATATATCCCACAGGAGATCCAGTTTAATGAATCTGAAGATCTGGAATTCCCCGGTCTTTACTGTCATGAGTATTTCATGTCTAATTTGTAGAAGTAGGCTGTAAAGAAAGCAGAATAAACAAAGACAATGGCATATAAATTGAGAGACCCATCTGATTCATTTTCACTCTGAGGAAGACTGTGGCCATGGAGACCTGCTCTCGGTGTGGAACAATCACATTAATGAAAACAAGCAAAAGGGAAATACCACATTCTTGTGGGAACCAATCACAAAATTTTCACTGATTTGAGTTGGAGCACGATCTTACTTTGTTAGACAAGGGTACTATTTGGAATACAGGCATAAACAGAAGGAAGAGAGTTTCAGACACAGTAGAAAGAGAAACTACTTCACCATGAGGGCAATGAGGCAGTGGAGCAGGTCGCCTTGACAGTCTGCACCATCTCTGTCTCTGGAGGCTTTCAAGCCCCAACCTGGCAAGCCCTAAGCAGCCTAGTCTGCTTTGGGGAGGGGGTTGGACTAAAGACCTTCTGAGGTCCCTTCACAGCTTGAATGGTTCTGTGATCATATTTCTCAACAGAAATGTTCCCAGGGCTTTTTCACCAGACATCATTACTAATGAGTTTACAGATATTCTTAAGGACACAGGAATCATCTCACTAGAACAGTTTCTCAGCAGGAATTGGATATCTTAGTCTTTCTTCTCTTTCACCATTTTCAATAATTAACAATTACATTGGTTCTATTGTCTTAGAATCTAATGGGTTTTTTTATAAATCACTGTAGTCTATCATAGGTCTTTAGACTGGTGGCTGGCCAAGGTACATGATGGAGGGCATTCTAGATGTTCTATTTCTGGGAAAATTTGGCAGTCAACAGAAATTGCATGAAACAGTTAGAAGTCATCAAAACAGAGAATGGTATTGAAATTATGTAGATTGATTTGGTAAGACAGAGTCAGTCTGAAAACAGATTTTGAGATATAGGTACAAAGTGGCTGAGAGGAAAAATATTATAATAAAATATTAAAAAATTTTATTGGCTAACATTAATTTATTATTTATACTACAACACCCACAAGGTACAATTGGTCCCTCCACACCTACTCACCTATTCATACAGTTATTCTTTTATTAGTTTTCATTGTATTTAGGATGACACATGCTTTCTGCACTGCGGATTGGTTGCACAGACCAGCCAACCTCTTTGCAGTGATACTAACTCCTAGCAGAGTCTGTAGTAGGCTTTACCTGTAATTAGTTCTTCATTACCTCTTAGAAATTACTAGGTCTATTTTCTGTTGTGGTTTTCCCATCTACCACATGTTGAAGGAGATCTTTACATTTGCATCTGTAGCATTCTTCTCTGTGCTCTTCAGACACGAAGTCTTGCTGTTGCTTGTAGAATGACTTAGGACACCACCATCCTGTCTGAACCTTTCACTGACAATTCCACAAGACATTGTTTAGCTCTTACTAAAGTTTTCTTACCATGGCCTATGCACCATGATATTTCCCTACATTTATCATTAAGAGCATTAGGAACATTGTTTTTCCTGACCACTGAGGTGGTAAATAATAAAATAATTTTCATATTCATCTTATTGCTTCACTGTATTGGGATGCCTATATGGTGGTTTCAGGGAAAGAGGGGAGTAAGGGCAGAAGAAGAGGAACGCCCAATTTACGATTGTGTCATTCAGAAAATCAGTATTTTATGAGACAAATTTTATTCAAAAAATCATAAAATCATAGAATGGTTTAGGTTGGAAGGAACCTTGAAGATCATTGTGTTCCAACCCCCCTGCCATAGGCAGGGACACCTCCCACCAGACCAGGTTGCCCAAAGCCACATCCAGCCTGGATCTAAACACTTCCAGGGATGGGGCCTCAACAACTTCTCTGGGCAACCTGTTCCAGTGTCTTCATTTCTAGATCAATGAGAAGGCCTGTAATGAGATCAGACATGAGTTCAGCTCATGATAGAAATGACATACTAGCTTTGTTCCAAGAGATCATTCAGTGACTGATGCAATACAGAAGCCAGAAGTAATAAATATGCGGTTTCATATCACACAAGTTAGAACCAGACAAAGCATCCCAGATCTGCATCTTCTAGCCAATTTCGTTAGTCAGCTGCTTTTGGCTTTTGCTTTGGTCTCAGTTGGAGTCAGATATCCTATATCTCCTGATAAACCATAACTCATTAAAATCCTTTTTTATCCTTAATATAGGCTCCACTTTGGTGGTGTTTGGTTTTGGAGTTTTTTAGGGGAGGAGGATTGGGGGTTTTTGTTTGTTTTTGGTTTTTTTTTTGGTTGGATGTTTTTCCCCTGAGGTTAACATAATGGCACACAACAATCCAACAGCTTTTATCCTCATGAAAACAGCATGAATATCCACTACCTGGCCTTGTCATACCAATCTAGTACATCTTGTGCTCCAGCATTTTTTGACAGTCAGTTTCTTTGACAAGCACGGTTTGTGTAGATTTATATGTGCGACCCTTGTCATTGATGAACTGGTCATCATTTCTCTCACTAGAGGCATGGAGCTCTGTACGTCAAACCTGCTACATCGTTTGGCTCCAAAGAAAATTCAACTATTGTGTTGTTAGAACCGGGGGGGGTAGGGGGAGGAACAAAAAAAACCCCAAACAAGTCAAAACAGTAGCAGCGTTAACTATCCTAAACAACAGAAATAGTTGTGCTGAAAAAATCCAAAACAGCACAAACAGGCCTTGAGTCAATATGGCCACTGGGTGTCATTGTTTACTCCACCATGTAACATTCATCTCTGTAAACATGAAATGCAGCTGGATGTAGTCAAGTAAGTCTATTTGATCGTTGTCTGAAACTGGTGATCTATTCATTAATTAGCTGAGAGTATAGACTTTTTTTTTCTTCAAAAAGAATAATTATGGATACATTAAAATGTCTTTTTTCTTATTTTGTCTTGTCCAATGTTTCTTAGACTTTGGAATTTTATTTTTATACACGTGTTCACTACTTATTTTAAAAAAAAACCAACACAACAGCAAGGAGCTTTTTTTTATAAATACATTTAAGTTATTGTGGAAAAGAATGACACTAGATCAATGATACTGTAATTTATAGTTCACAGATCAGACAAGCCAAGATGCTGCTGATGGAAAATTTTGTTCTCCCCATGGGATTTATCGTGCATTTGGAGAAGCTGACCAACAAAAGTTTATCTCTGTTACACAGTATTACAGGTTATTTTGAAATAAGATGAGTTGCTATTGAATAGTCTGGCTAGATGTCAAGGTTAGCACGATGAAGTGAATTTTCCCATCAACCAAGCATGAATAAAATACAACGTAGTTAGCCTTTCTACTAGTAGTTTCTTTATGTAATGTCAAACATGATTTTACTAAGTCTATGCTGAGCTAGCAGTCCTGGGGAGCACCATGTCAATTAAATCAGCTCCTTTCCACTGTGTTAAACAGCTTTAATAGCAGATTGTTAGGTAGACCAGCTCATAAATGGAAAGGATAATTCAGTCTCCAGAGCCACTCAGTCTCTGCTCAGACAGGCAACCAGAGTGCCAATAGTTTAGCAGATCAAGTGTCAGTAGATTGGTGTACCTAGATTCTTCTGCCTTCCGCGTGATATGTATGTGTATGACTTGCATGTTGTTTTGCATTAAATACTCAACAGTTGCCAACATTCAGTGCTTCATGACATATGAAATGCACCTCGTATTTGCGCAAATAAATAACTTCAGCACTTCAAGTCATTTGCTCACTTTGAGTGGCAACTGTTGATTTTTGAATGGCTGTGAGTATATTTCATAGTTGGTTTATGTTGCTGTCAAAAGACAAATTCTCACAAAACAAGGGAAAGCCAAAGGCTTGAAATAGTTATGGGTAAAGAGAGCAAAGGAAAAATTGAAAACAGAAAGAAAACTATAAATGAAATAGAATAGTTAATGAGAATATTACTCCCACCTTTAATTGTTAAACTTGTCAGTGCCAAAGTATTTTCTCATAGTAAATAAATGCCACTCCTTTACTATGTCTAAAGAAAAAGGGACCTGATAGACTAAGCTGTCTTAAGAAATAAAGAAAAGACAAAGTGCAGCCCTCTTCTCCTGACTGCCAGTTTCATGCTCCATCTCCAGGACTGTGGTGTCTCTGTTCGAAGGCCAATGGCAAGTTGGCTCAGATGGTGCAAAATCTGTGAAAGCCTCAGTAGCCAGAGAGAGAGATTAATGAAATTGAGAGAACATGAAGGGAAAGACCAAGCCAAGCGGAAATATAAGCCAAGAAGTCCAGCCCAAGGTATTAATTTAGCAAAGGTTGTGTATCTGAGACAATATTTTTCTCTACTCATTTTCCCATTAAAGTATAGGTCAATCTGTGTACACAGAGAGAGACATTTTTAATCCATTTTGAAGTATTTCCTTTGCAGAGGTTTCCTTTTAATTTGAAGACACTCCCACCAAAAAACACTTCATCTTTTTTCTTTCTTATTGGAAGTGAGAGGGTTTTTGTAACCAGACATATGGTTTGTCTTTCTTTTCCTTTTTAATTTTTAAGTTTATTTGCACGTTTAATTAAATACGAAGTTGGGAAGAGGTGTGGATATAATATTTCAGTTCTTTTAAAGATAAACTACATTGAAACATTTATGTTTTCTCTCACTTTAGCTGGTTCTTGATACTGTTCTTGAATCTTTGACCATACTTTTGGACGCAGTCCTTTTCAAGAAAGGAAGCTCCTTCAAGCTTAGGAACATTTAGTGTTACTATCATTTTACTGTCACCAGACATTCAGAGCCCTGTCATGTTTCTCTGAATCTGTTTTTCTCACAGTTTTATACTCTTGGGAATACACTTGGGAATATGGCACATGGTAAAACCAGCTTATATCTTAAATAAAGAGTAAAGCCTTCAACTCCTTCATTGTATTGAATCAGTCTCCAGATTAGAAACAGGAGGACTGAAAAATATTTGAGAGATTATGATCTTTCTGACAATTTTAGAACAGAGTTCTAGATATTTCTGAGAAAAGCTTAAAAAAGTAACTCTCACCTCCTCAGCTCCTTTTTGCTGCATAGAAGATATTTCAGAGACACTTATCTCTCTCCTCCTTACCTTCTGTAGCCCCAGACTAATTATAGATGCTCCTGTCATTTACTCTTAAAGAACTACTAACCAGAAGACAGTAAATTGCTGTCAGGAGAAGACTGGTACTGGTACAAGTTTAAGATGGTGAATGAACGTGTACTTTGCACGTACCTTGTGTATGGACTTTGGTGAGCCAATCTAGAATTTGACAGAGCGCTCTCAGGTTTAATAAAAGTATCAAATGAGCAGCTGTAAGGAACTCAATACTATGAATTATCTCATCTGAAAGGTGACTTGAATAATTTTTTATTTTTTAAAGGAGACATTTGGAAAGCCAAACCCAGACATTCAAAAGCATACATATCTCAGAAAATTAAAACGATAAATCAGACAAATAGCTGTTGCTACAGTAATACTGAAGACTAAGTTCATGGAATAAGAATAAATAATGGTCACTATTTTCCAGATCATATTAGCATAAAAGAAAGATATGATTTAATATAAGTATTGTACTCTTCAGTCAGAAAGATTATCTCAGAAATGAGCAGAATATTTGATCTGTCTTCATCAGCTAGACATGTTCAGTCATCTCTGAATTATTGTTTTATCAAATGAAAAGTCACCAACTGCTTTCAACAGCATCTGACCTGGAAACACTAGGTTGACAGTGCTGCACTTCACCTGCAGCTGAGCTTCAAAAGAGTTGTTTAGTGTCAGTATGGACTAAAGATCCATACAAACATCTCTGTCAAATCCTCAGTGGAATTTTTATTTTACTCCCAGACTTTAAAACAACTGGTGGTGGGCAAATAACAACTGCCATTAGTGTTCTGTGTCATCTATGGACTACTTAATGAATAAAGGTACAATATACTCTGCATCCTTTGAACACAAGCAAAGCTTTTGTAGAGTGTTACACCATTTCATCTTCATACTCTGCTGCTGCACCCTAAACATGGCACACACAAATAGTTAAATGCTGTTTTCTTTAATTTTTCACTCATCAGTTCATTTAAAAGTACACAGGAGACTTGTAGTCTGGCAGCTCTGCAAATAAGGAATAGATTTTTTTTCCATGCCAGCTCAAAGTGTTTGTCATCTATAATGATTGAAATACCAGGCCCTTGGAAAGTCTAGTTTCTTATAAATGCTCCCTTTTAAAACTGAGCTTCAGTTCAACGTGTCTGAGAGTATGTGTGCATCTGAGCATATGTGCACTTCTTAATGAAAAGATAATTTCAAAATTCTGGCTAACTATTATTTTGGTTCATGCATGTGTATGTACAAAGATGTATATGCATAAATATATGGATACATGCATATATTTTTTCCCATTAGAGTCCTTTATGAGTTTTATTATCTCACCAAACTGCTGTTAGCTTGTATTTCCCCCACAAACACATAAAATTAAATCCCTTAAAAGAATACAAGCAATTTTATTTTTCCCTTCGTCCCTCCTTCCCTTCCTCAGTTTTAATACACTTCTATACTTTTTTTATACTGTCTCTGCATTATTGTCTTCAGCAGTAGCAAGATTAGGTATTATACATTTGCCAGCATGGTAAATTATGATTTCTAAATTAGTATAGCTGTTGTAACCATAACACTTCTCTCCCTGCAAAAGGGCATCTCAGAGAAACCCCAAGTAAAATTGATTAAATCTTGTCTTACCCTTTAAAACAGAAATCCAGGACTTTAAAAAATTAGGATTTTGAGCAAGGTTGTACTAGTCTACTGCTTTACCTTTCTGTCCTGCAACAAGTTGAGGTTTCAATAATTGCATTACAGCTCACTTCATAGAGTGCAAAAGAAATGGATACCAGAACTGAGGAAATATAAGAATAACTTCTAATGAAAATTTATGGTGAGGAAAGCTAGTTGCACCACTTGTACAAAAATGATTCAGAGAAACCTAACTACTGTAAATGATTCTCCCAGTCTACTCTTGAAAAACGTTTTGTGAATATATCAGTTCTTTGAGTTCCTTTAATGTCAAATAGATACTCTCAAGCAATGAGCAAACATAGGATCTGACAGATCTTCAAAGAAATAATCAGTGAGCTATGAAATTAATTTCCCATTAAAAAATAAAATAAAGAAAAGTAAAAATATCACAAAGTTACAGACTGGTGGTCTAACTTATCTGTAAACCCTTAAGCTTAATGGAAATGGTAGTTCTTAACTTGAAAAAAATTTGCACTGATGACCACCAAAATCCTTGCATAAGCTTCTCTAAAACCCCAACATATTTGGGTTTTATGCACTTATCTGAGGTCATTAAATGTTTACATTATGGATTTCCTGATTATATGTTGATTTTCTTCTAAGTTCCATAATGTTCTTATAAAATAAATCAGTAAAAGCCAGCATTTATCTTTTGCATCATCGGCTCAAAACAGATGCAAATGAAAAGCAAATTCTATTAGACTACCTTAACAGCTTTTTAAACAGTAAAAGTGCTTAGAGTTAGAACAGCACAAGCATTTGGTGTGCATTAAAGGGCAACTAGACTGCCACATGCTGCTTGATCCCCATATAGAGTACAATGGTAACTTATGCCCTGAATTGTATTCTCTTTTACCTAAATGCACGTGTTGTATGACTGTCCGTAGAGTAACAAACTAACAGTGTGATGCTGCTTCAAGTAAAGACTTCAAAATGCACAGCTTTATTTGATGGGGTAGTAGTTGAAGATTATAAAGGATAAAAGGATGATCTTTCATATCAAGCTTTTATGGCATCAAATCACATGGATTTAATCTATATTTCTACTTGTATAGGACCTATAATGAAAGAAAATATTAAGCTAAAATTAAAAAAAAAAAAAAGATTGTCCTGTTTCACGTGGCAGGAAAATGAATGCATCACTTTTGTTAGCAGGCACTTGACTCACTGGATAGCTGAATTTTAAAAAGGTCTGCATACTTTTATGACTATGAATACATTTGCAATAACAGAAGCTGTGAGAATTTAATCTCATTCTTTGTTATATACAGTGATCACTTCCTGGGGTCAGGGAAAAAATCTTTCCCTATGCAACGTAATATATTTGTAATAGCTTGTATAAAAGCTTATCTTTTATGTCACCAGGAACATTTACATCTTTCTAAAACAGTAGGTGTGAGGCATAGCCATCAGTGAGCCATGACTCAGACATGATGTTATGAGGTAGATTGAACATGATGGAACACTGCACTGTGTATTACAATTTTTATTTCTTTTGGTCTGCTTTAATTTAACATTACTCTACAGCTTTTCAAATATGCTCATTTTTCTCCTTAGCTATAGAGTGTCAATTTTGCACTCTTCTAACATCACTCCCACTGGCCACTTTAAATCCTTGGGTGAATGGGAATGAAAAGAGTCTATCAGTGGCAGGATAAAAGGATAGTAGGTGGTGATAGGACAAAGGGCCTCCTGCCTTTGGCACGTGACTCTTGTTCTGATGGAGATCTACTCAGTGACAAGTGACCTGAGACAAAAAATGAAAATGAGTCCTTTCAATACCCTAACATTTCACATGGCGGAATTCGAAGAAAGTGTGGTAGCGGAAACCTGAATCAGAGCAGTGCAGCTCAACCCTGAATCTTGACGCTCTTCCTTCTTTCAGTGTCAGAAAATGTCACTTATATTAGAATATGGTACGTTGTTTAAAAGCAATTAAACTGTCAGAGAGGCCTTTTTTTTTTAAAACTCCCCCTTTAACTATTCCATGAATAACACCTTTTTTATTGAGCCCTGAGCTGGAATAAAAATTCATATACAGTTTGGTCTAGATACAGTCACTATCAGAAAACACTTGTCATAAAAGGCTAAAATTAATTTCTCTCAAACTAAATATGTGAGTAAAACTATTTGTGTTACCAGATTTCTGATATTGTGTCAAAACACTTTATTTTTCTGATCCTAGATTGACTTTGCTCAAAAGAAAAAGAGTTAGTTATGCAGGGCTGTAGCATCCTATGAGTGTGATTTTTAGGTGTCCTTAGTTTACGTCACAGCCCTGAAAATCCAGGTCAGGTAGCAGCTGTTCCTGGGGAGCGCTGCTTATACATCCTCTATCCTCTTGCTAGAAAAAGCAGTGACAACCAGGCTCTCCCAAGCATTGTCTCAGGCCTCATCCTTCATCCTCAGTGCCGACAAATTCATAATTGCAAGTGTTAACAAGCTTTGAGTTAGTTTTCCTTCCACATTGCTTATATGTATGCTAAAGAAAAATTATTTGCCCAGATGTCATGAATACATAGTGTACAGACTGCAGTATCAGGGACACTCCTGTCTGTCCATGAAGAGAGCTTCAGAAAAAATCTGTCCCATTGGTGACAGGAACCTGGACAACAGACTGTCTGTATCCCACCTTTACAGCTAGGACTCAGGAGGGCGGGAGCCAGTCGTATAACCGTCATCACTAAGAAGTATTTCTCATCAGCTGGAACCTCTGAGACACTGCCAATGGGCTGATAGGCAGGACATGAGGTGAAGAGGTGACCTATGCAGTTCTGAAGTAGCAGCTGGAGACTAGAGGAGACATGCTGGATCTCACCAAATAGCTCTATCTGTCTGTGTTAAAGCAACTGACTCTCAACCACAAATAAGGTACCTATTGATTTCGTTTGTAGTGTATCACTGTCACTTGCAGCATGTCTAAACAGAACTTAAGCTGAGACAAGTACTTTAACATGCAGATGTTTTCAGGAAGCTTGAGCTGGGTAATATAACCATGTTTTAGTACTTCATCTCACAGGAGGCAGTTTGCTTGATTAAGGCAGTCATTCAGACAGTTTAAAAGAAGGCATTCCTTCTTGTATATTCCTTGTTGCCAGAGACTGCTCTCTTTGTTTCATGTCAATCTTTGGCTGTGCCTTCATCTTTCCATAGATGGAGTGCAACTCAAAGCAACTCTTACCGTGTTCTAACAGTGTCAGGGCCACCATAAACTGAGCAGCAGTATACAACAGAATTAGTGCAGTAAAATAAGAGCTTTAAGCAATTTTATGAAGTATGAATTGAACCCAGCTTATGTGTACTTTTCAGACCAAATGTAGTGTGATTGCTTACTGCTATTAATATAAAAAAATCTGTGCCAGTCATTTACAATTGTAAAAATATTCGGTCCTTTACTGTTTAATTCTGAAAGGAAACTCAATGAGCCAAGATGTTGTACTAAAGCAGAAGGAAGGAAGAGAAGAAACAAGCCCAGAGCTGAACTGTAAACATCTGTTCCATCCAAGCATCACCGATTGCTACAGCACTCTTACTTCATACTCTTGTACTGAATGTGTAGCTGCTTATCTTTCAACTTATCTTCAGTTTAGAAGGTGCTCAAGCTCTTTAGAGAATTGTGAAATTGCACGTTTTCCTTCTCTCTGTTTTCTCCAATGACAAGGATGAAAGCAGTCTTCTTCCTAAAATCAGTTGAAGAGATTCGTATTTACTTCAGTTCCATACCTAACAGTGGACAAATTAGGAAATACAAGTAATAAATCCTTTAGCTAGAGTAAATTGCAAGACCTTGGTCTGTTCTTATGTACTTAGCTATAAAAGAATTTCTGTGATTGCAGAGAAACTGCTGATGTGAATAAAGAATATTTAAATGGAATGAGTATCATAATTGTTTCCAAAGAATTAAGAACATACTGTTATGGAGGACATTAGGTTTTGTTTACATAAAGTGAAGTTTATATATCTGCATATAAAGGGAATTAATTATAGTTATGTATGCATATCATATGCTGTGTATATACATACAATATACAGTCTTTGTTTTCTGCCTTGTCTATAAGAAGTTATACATGCACCTTTTTCATATCTAACTGACAGTTAATTATTCTATACCTCTGAAATGGGTAGATTCCTATGTAATATTAGATCTTATTACCTTATTATTATTTTTTGTTTTACTCTTCCTCCCTCTGGATATCTAGATAGAATAACTTCCATATTTCTTTTAACTCAGCATCTTAAAGCTTTATTTTTCTTGGTAACTTAAGCCTTCCCTGCCACAGTTTGTATCTGTATGTAAGTATCCACAAAAAAACTAGGAACTAAGATTTCAGATGCTCAAATGTCACGATGAGATTCATAGTTAAATAATTTGAACAGAGGATGTGAGAAGATCTTAGCTTGAAGATTTTTTTATCAGCTTTTGTGTTATGAAATTGTTATGTTCAGGGAGAAGGTAAAGGACTACAATCAGTTACTTGAAATCATTCTCCTGCTGCCTAACTATACCATCCCAAGCTCTTACTTCTTCAATCTTTATATTTTTTAGAGCTATAGGGGCAGCAAGGAGGGCTGCCTAAGTTCAAAAGGAGAAGAGAAAAAGACTTGGAGGAAAGCATTCAATCCTATGAAAGAGACTAGGGAAAATAAGATCAGAAAAAAAATCTTATTGACTGATGTATAAATGATTCTTAATTTTAATATTGTCCTTTAAAATATGTATCTGCATATGCATCTGTATATGTAAATATGTATTATTATTTTTGACAGGTTTTTGTATGGCAAATTCCAAAATTATTTGCTGTTGACATTATATTTTCACTGCATAATTGATCAAAAAACAAGAGTTTCAGAAACAAGCAGTTTTTTATTAAGGACAGTGTTTGGTAAAGTGACAAATGTAGTGGTATCTGCATCATATGCCCAATAGATGGCCATAAATTGGAACGCAAAGAGGCTAAAAGAAGAGCATTTCGAAAAGCCTCAGGAAAGAACTCAAAGCCTGTATATCAATAATGCATAACAGGGTCTTATAAAGTTTGTCAGGCTGGCCAAAATTTTTTTTTTTTCATTTAACTAGTATCAATGACAGCAACTGTTATATGACCTAGTTCATGAAATCAAAATCACAATCAATTATAAAATTAATTTACATAAACCAATATTGTCCACTTTTGTTAGAGACGGCTATTCTTTTTTTCTAAAAAACTCAATGAAGTTGTTTTCTGCTGGTACTAAGTGAATCATCTCAGGTCCTTGTGAATAAAAAAAGAAGGAAATGAAATATTTCTGCCTCCTGCAACCTCTCTCCCCCTTTTAATTCCTAACAGTTTCTATTTGACAGAAAATCAGTTATTCAGGTAAATAAAAAAAAATTTAAGTCTCATGGTATAGCCCAATAGCCAAAGTATAGTTCTGTCCCCAGGAGATGGATAGCTAGGAAAAGGAGGAAGAAAATCTAGTTTCTTAATGAACTAGTTCACCCTTCAGCACTTTAAAACAACGCTGCATATGCATCAACACTGGTCTTGAGCTGGTCACCATATTTTTTAAAAATGTGCAAAGTTTATGGGTAGCATTATTTGGTAGGGTGTTCAAACACTGGAACAGACTGTCCAGGGAGGTTGTGGAGTCTCCATTCATGGAGGCTGGACAGACCTGAGGTTGGACCTGCTTTGAGCAGAGGGTTTGGCCTGCATGACATGCAGAGATGCCTTTCACCCTCAACTGTTCTGTGGTTCTGTGATTTTCTAGTTGTGCTAGAGGTACTAATCTTACATAATTTTACAAAGTTTCTTTCCTGATGAGTCCTATTCTGAACTCATGTCCTGTCACTCAGTTTGAATAGGTAGAAATGAAGAGAAAGACCGCAACCTGAAATCAGTATTGAAACTATGGCCATGCCTGATGCATCTAACTATATGTTATTCTTTTTCCTTGGATGTCTGGACTTGGAAAGCAAAAGCCAACCTACCAAACAAATTTACAGTCTGAAAACCATGATTCCCTAGAAATAGGTCCCAAAACATTGCCAACTATTTAAGGGATATTTCTTTCTACAAATATTTTCTTTCACACAGAAGTGAGACTGAGTTTCTCAAGATGGACACTGAAGCACTGGAAAGGATCCGGTGCAGGCTTACCATGAAGGTGAGGAGCATGGGAGACACAACCTAACAGGAGTCTTTGGAGGAGCTGGACTTGTTTAGACTTGTGAAGTGTAGAGGGTGTGCGTGCTTAAGGTGGAGTGGGGTTATGAAGACAGTAAAGACAACTCATTTCATTTATGGTAAACAGCAAAAGGAAGTGTAATGGCCACATATATCACTCAGGAAACTCAGGTTAGGAAAAAAAATTGTTCCTTATAAGAATAGTGCAACACTGGATCAGGTTTCCTAGAACAGCTGTGGACTCTCCATACTGGAGATTTTCAAGACTCAGCCACACCCGTGCTGTTGGTGATAACCCTATACTTGTTCAGACATGAGTTTGTGTGCATAACTTGTCTGCATAGTTGTAAATTCCATTGAATAAAAAGTATAGATTCTGAGAGAAAACCATATACAATCATATGTTGCAGTACTGGGTCATTGTTAAAAGTATATGACAGCGTACTGATTCATGTGACTATTAAAAAGCTGCAGTCAATAAGAGATCATGCTATAAAGCAGTCTCACAATCAAAATGCCAGCAGATAATTGCAATAGCTCTGATACCTGGAATACAAACAATACATAGAGAGTCCATAATTAAGAAATCTTTTATGTTTTAATGCATGGATTATGTATAGAACTAGACTGCTGATATTTACATATTCTGAATAAAGGTTTTTGGTTTTGTTTTTTGTTTTTGTTATTCATAAGTGGTATAAGTAGAAACTGTTCCTGCCAATTGAAATACACTAAATAATGAAAAAGAAAATATTGTTTCCAAATGGTAATCAGAGTGAATTAGGAGATTTAGGATTACCAGAATAAGTAGAAAAATATTCTTTTTTTTCTCCAACATCACTTGTAATGTATTTGATGATTTATCTAGCATAGGAAAAGAAATACATATATATTTTTTTAAAGTCAGTAGTGGATGCACTGATTTGTTTCATTCGATCTATCAGACTTCTGATGTTACAAGCAGTATCAATCATACTGCAAACATAGTATGATGCTTAAGCAGTATAGTTGTATAAAAAGAAAGAACATAGCTTTTGGAAAGTCCCTCAATCATTTCTCATTCAACCAGCCAGACTGGTTCCATTTTGACTATTGGACTACTGAAATTGGGATCTTTTAGTTAGAAAGGGCTTTTGCAGGGATTCAATCTCAAAGGAAGTTTCACTCTCCAGTCTAATAAACCTGTAGAACTTGCTAAAGCAGGAGACTCCCTCAAGTGGCTGGACCCTTATATCCTTCACAGCTTTCTTTGAATGCACTAACCAATTCATTGGCATTTCCCTTTGATCATATTCTGTAGTCTATTAACAAGGAATCAAACTAGTGAGTGAAATCCTCAGTGCATTGAAAGGCAGTTGCAAAGCTCTCATGGAGTTCAATGGTGACCAAGGTTTCACCCAGTTTCAGGAGAGGCATTTAACCCTCTCTGATTGCTTAGAAATCCCTACTAATGATAGCTTGTTCACTTATTTGGAATTAGCTTAGTTTTTGCTGCCTTCAACTTGTGTTGAAGTGTTGTACTTCTTTGGAGAGGTCCTTTGAACTACTTTTCAAGATTGGAAAGTTTGTCCAGATGGTATCTTAAGAGCAGAGGAAATCACTTTATAATTATACTTCTCTGAAAATAGCATTCTGGCAGGATTCTTGCTCATCCACCCACTTCCGATAACATTCTGGAGGGTAGCTTTTTTGAGGTGGTATTTATCTTTACACTTTGATCTGTTTTTTTCTTGTGCTTTTTGAAGCATTATCAGAGTTTCATTTTCTTGCATGATTAGCAATTTATTCATCTGGAGGATGTCTTCTTCTCAATCAATCAGATTTTGCCTGGTAGATTCCAAGGAAAATGATTAAAATCCTGGCTGGTCTATCACCCAATATGTTGTTACTTTTTCCTGAGGACTGAAACCATAGGGGAGTTCCATGATCACATCCTGCATGAGGAAGCATTAAACTAGGGAATGTAAAAGCCTGCCAAGCGATATCTACAACAAAGCAGACTTACAAATTTAACCGTTCCCCTATCTTCTTGTGCTGATTGCCTCGGGTCATTTTGTGACTTTTAAAGTATTGATGTACATTCTGCTATACTTTTTTTCTATGACACAGCTATTCAGATCTGCATGCTCTAATTTCTGAAGCAAGCTGGGATCAAAAGCTCTTTTTCACCACAAGTGCCAATGTCCAACTTTTAAAGGGCGGCGGCAAAATATTCAGAGATGTAGTGCACATAGTTTTCTATATTAGTCATTTTCTTTACATCTCAGCATATTCTTATTTATCGAAACAACCCCATCATTTTAAGGTCAGAGGCTAGATCCTTTAATCTTAGTATGTTCCTAAGGATATTTGTATGTTTCATGAAATAGATATTCCTTATGAGATTTTACAGGATGCGTTAAGAAATGTAAGATAGATGTTCCTAAAATAAATCACTTTGAGCCAGTTTAAAAGATGATTCCTCTGTAGTTAAATGAAAGGATACAAGCACCTTTGGAAGAGACTATTTAATATGAAACTGATCAAATTGGTCAATTTTTGCAAACATTTGTAAGTTTTTAAATCATTGTCAAGAGGTTATTATTTTAAACAGAAAACCTCCATTAAGTATGAGAACTTGTGTAACTGGGAGTACTTCATATACCAAACTGAGAATAATGCATACCGACCTGTTGGGGTTTTGTGTTGCTTTTTAAATCAGTCTCTATATAATTTTCCAATATAGTCCAAATTACAGGACATTCAATACATTCACAAATGGGTTTGAGTTTGTTTTTATTTTTTCCTCAAATTGATCATTTAGTACACATGTGATTTTAATAAATAAGTAAATCCAGCTGGTACCCTCAGAGGATAAGAAGATTCATGGGACAGAAATGAAGAATCATCTGTATGATTTTGTCATACAGGAGTAAGTATTATAGGGAGATTAACATGAATGGACATTTTCCAGCAACTTCAAAATATTTCTCTTGGTATTGTGAGGCTTTAAGTGCCTAAAACTTTGAGAAAACGTGGCATTTTTTTAAGAATTTCTTAATTTTAATTACTAAAAAAATCAAGCACGATATTAACAGTCATTGCGAAACACCACCCTCAGCACTATTAAAAGCACAGGAGCTACATATCTTAAGTCTTGGGAGCAGCCTTAGTCTTTAGATCCAGACCCTTTAAAACACTTAGATTTCAAATAACCCTTGAAACCAGCCAATTTTACACACCTAAATAACTGTTAGCTCTTTGCATGACTTGGGAAATCTTGTAACTTCTGCTTATGTTTGTTTGGGATTTGTAAAACAGACACTGAAGCAACTAAGTCCCACATAATGCAGGTGTTAGTTCATCTTCAGTAATGACTTCCTCACTCTTCCCAAAGGTCTGTAGCAGGTGCTGTAGGATGGATCATGTATCTTAAGGTGTATCATGTAACCCAATAAGGTGCAATAGTTCAGGAACAAGTACATTCAGATGTGTCTATAGGGTCAGTAACACCTAACAAAGGTAAAAGCAAGCAGGTGCCTAAGTGTTACCTGCAGCTACTCAAGCCAAATCCCACCTAGCTCTATATCCCCAATTCTAGGTGCCTTTAAGCATAGAAAGCTGTATGCACTATTGCTGTTGGACTACATTTTGCTCCTATTGCTATTTCTAGTCAGAAAGAGAAGATACCCTGATGCCTTTCAACTGGCTTCCCAGGACCCTGCCTCTTTCCTGCCTTTATCATGCAGCCCCTCTTGCTCCCTATTATGTTCCTGCTGCAGACCTCTATGGTTTGTGCTCAAACTCTGCTTCCCCTCTTGCGCTGGTGTGCCTATGCTACTGTGAACACCCTTGGAATAACATCCATTGCCTCCCTCCACCACTTCCATGCCGAACACTGCCAGAGAGTGCATCACCAATAAAAGTCTCTGAAGGAAAGAATTACATGATGTAGCCCAGACTGGCTTTAAGTTGCTAAAAGTACACATCTGCATCTAAAAGACATATTTATTTTCTTTAAATATCCCTTCTTTTAAAGGGCCATTCTCAGCATAAAAAGGCAATATGGCAATTTTCTTGACCATTGAAAATGAAAAATTGCAGTTCTTGAGAGCTGTGAGGAAACAAGATTAGAGGACTCTAACTAATATTTCCAGGAAGAAAAAGAAAAGTGATACTGGGAAAAGAAAACAAATGCAACTCTCTTAAATTAAGGTTTTTAAATCATTTTATTTATTGATTCAGATATTCAGTGGTGTTTGAATGCTATTTTATTCATAACCTTTTAAGAAGATGAAAAGCTAACGTCCAGGTACCAAAAAGGTATTTCTGGCATGCACAATCATTTAAGAAGTTATTCACAGACTCTAATTCTAAGCATCTAATTTACATTTCTAAATTGAGACTCAGTTTTACTCCTCCCTTGTTCAATGCAGGAAGGAAATCCCTCTTGAAGGGAATTCAGAACTGGTACATTGAAAGGATCTCCATCTCTATACTGAAGGCATGCTAAAAGTAGCGTCCCAATTTAAAGCACTGTCTGAAGCAGATATTTAAAGTTTACTCACTTTAAACTGTCACCTGCATTTTCAAATACTTATTTTATAGCTGTACATTAGTATTTTGTGCCACTAAGAGTTTGTAGATGTATCTCAACATTGTGTCAGCATATCCTGTAGTTTATTTCTATAAACTAAGCCATAAAAATATATGACACATTTAAATGTATTCAGATTGGAAAATGTGACTGGTAACGTACATTAGTAGTGTCTCCACATGTTTATATGCATCTGAAGCCAATAATGAAAAGCTTCCCAGCTGTGACCGATGCTTGACTTTCCATTTTTCTCATGACATCCACCCCAAATAATATTCATTACATTGAAAATTCATATTAATTTGTTGTCATATATGCTCATTGTATAGCCTTCAACAAAATTTGAACTTGGATTAACCTTGGATTTTACAAGCTAATAAGAACAGTTCTGTAAGTGAGAACATACAAATACGGCAAAGTAAGCCAGCAGGATTGTTTCATATATATGCTTGGAACGCCTAAAGGCTAACTAATCAACAGAGTGAAAACTTTTAATTTCCTGAAGTATTTTAGTCTTAAAAGGTTCTCTTGAGCAGGTTTTGGGGATTAGGCGTTTTTCACGTGAAGTACGATAAATTATTTTAACCCCATTAGCATAGCAGAATTATATACCGAGTCTTCAGATTATTCTTTTGAAATATACAAGTAAAATACTGGGTAAATTCAGCTGGACAGGTGAACTTGCTTTCCTGCGCTTTGCTGGAGAGCAGGCTATCAAATATATTGTTATATAGAGAATAAGGCTAAATAATTTTAATTCCTCTTTTGCTTTGTATCTGTCTCTTTCTCTCACCTTCTTTTCCATCTTTTCCTCCCCATGGGTTTTCTATAGTAACTGGAAGCTATTCCAGTAGGCGTCTTAAAGTTGCTTTCAAAGTCTCTTCAGGTAAGATTCATCTGAAGTATAGAAGTCCATTTCTGAGTTACTGATCTAGAGTGTTTTTAGATTCGAAGATTAGATTCATAATCACTTCTAGGAGAAAATTATAGAATGGAAGTCTAAAACAAGCTGGATGGACTGTGTCCTAGAACTGCCTATTTCCCAGTATTCACTCTAAAGGCAACCATCCTTCAGACAGGCTATCCTACATCAAGAGCGAGGGAGTACTTTAACAAACTTCGAGTACCTTCATTATGTATATATCTATGTAAGCTGGTCATCCTAGATTTCTTTTGTAATTAATAAGGAAATAGACACTTTTAGAATGAAATTCTGAACACAGTGTCTGCATGATTATTCTGTGTGTCCTAGCAGGTAGGCAAGCTGCTTTTCTTGCTTTCTTCTCCCCCAAGTAAGAGAAATTGATATTTGATTGAGCTGGAGCCTGCTGCTGTTCTATCTTGGTAGTGAGGTTACACAAAGCCTTTGTCAAAGCTTGTTCTCTACATTAAGCACATATTGTCTCATTCCTTGGCTCTGCAAAATGTCTGAAAAATGATTGCAGTCAGTTTAGCTTTCCTTAGAGGCTCTACCAGTAAGCGGTTTTAGTCTCCAGCTTTCTTTTCAATTAAAATTCAATGCAGAATGTGGAGCTGTACATTGTAGCGCACAACCCATACCAAGATGAAGATCATTAAAAAAGATTCAGGAGAAGTGTATTACCAGTACAGAATAATGCAACTGCCCAGTGAAATGCACAAAGAAACTGGAGACATTTAAGATAATTTCAAAATAGAAGCTTTGGATAGAGTTGTAGCAGAAGATGAACAAACCCTGAGCCCTAAATGTTGAGGGGCTCCCTGCAAATATAAACACACTGACAGACAATTTTGAGATGGGAGGGGGAGGAACACTTGCTTTTCACAGAACAAAAAACCCCAAATATATTGAATTTATTTGTAATATAGGAAATTATTTTGGAAAGCTTTCTAGAATCATAGAAATATTTGGGTTGGAAGGGACCTTAAAAGGTAATCTAGTTCCAACCCCATTGCCATGGGCAGGGGCATTTTTCACTAGATTAGATTGCTGAAAGCCCCATTCAACCTGACCTTGAATGCTTCCAATGATGAGGCATCCACAACTTCTCTGGGCAACCTGCTCCAGTGTCTCACCGCCCTCATCATAAACAAATTCTTCTTAATGTGTAATCTAAATCTACCCGTTTTCAGTTTAAAACTGCTACCCCATAGCCCATCTCTACGGAGCCTGTTAAAAACTGTCTCTCTGACTTTCTTATAAGCCCCCTTTATATATTGAGAGGCTGCATTAAGGTTTCCCCAGAGCCTTCTCTTTTCCAGGCTGAACAACTCCAACTTTCTTAGCCTGTCTTCACAGGAGAGGTGCTCCATCCCTCTGATGATTTTTGTGGTCCTCCTCTGGACCCTATCCCACAGGCCCATGTCTTTCCTGTGCTGGGGACCCCAGAGCTGGAGGCAGTACTCCAAGTAGTGTCTCACCAAAGCAAACTAGAGGGGGAGAATCACCTCACTCAACCTGCTGGCCACACTTCTTTTGATGCAGCCCAGGATATGGTTGGCTTTCTGGGCTATGTCACCAAGTACTTTATTAACCTTAATGGATGAGCAAGACTATAGTAAACACCATTAGATAACAGATTATGCATTTCCACAGACAAACTTTAGTTTTATTTGGCATGTAAGACACAGTTTTCATGGTATAGAGTACATTACACAATGTTTTGATTTAAGGAAACAAATCAGTGAAAAAAAGTAATACTAAGTTTCTAACAGCTTTCCAAATGCTAAATGCCCCTGTGTTAAAGCATAAAAAACCCCAGTGGTGAAACCTGTGGAAAAGAAATGACAGCCTGGGAGGAATTCAACACAGCAAAATATACAGGTGCACTATTATGAGATCAAGTTATCACTGATTATATTATCACTGTGTTCAGCCCAAAAGGACAAGAATGATTATCAGAATCTCTTAGAGTCTGGGATGTGATTTTTGTGCTTAATATAGATTCTTGAAACAGCAATCTGAGTGTACTAGTGTGAAGCTGAACATGGAAAGTTACTCTTACTATCACTTCTGAAATTATCAGGTCTTTAGCCTGATGTACCATAGCAATAAGTATAAAAATAAGAGTATTCCTTTCTTGTCCTTATAATGTTAAAGTCAAAATAAAGACCAGTGGATTACAGTCACAAAAATAAAGAGCCTAACAGGGTTTCAGCTTTATTGCTTGGGACAAAGAAAACGTTGCTTACTTTATCTGTGAGGGAAGGACTCAGCTTTCCTGCTATTGCTAAAACTGAAGATAGTGGAGGAGAGGGGAGAGAATGAAAGAAAAGGCTGGATATATGGTATGACTGCTGTTATATGATATATAATGAAAGTGGAAAAACTTGGCTTATAACAAAAAGCACAGACTATTCAAATAATGACATGATTAGTGTCACCAGAAGGTAAACATGAATTGGTCTATATTGGATGAAAAGAGTATTTTTTGTTTGCTACTTGTGGACAACTATTCCTCCTCTATATGACAGTATTCCTCCAATATATGAAAACTGGATGGGAATAATGCATACATAGGTTATTTTTACTGGATAAGTAGTAACACATACAGTAATTTCTCATAAAGGGTGTGTGCTATGTGCAATGTATTAAGTAGAGTGTAGAATATTGACCTCTTATGTCCCAAATAACTTTTGAAAAATTATCCTAAATAAAGGCTGAAAAGACAAATTTGTACTTCTGTTCAGCTCTGCTAAATTATAGAACAGCGCTGATTAAAAGCTCTGTGAAAAACTGAAATCAGTCATTAAGGTAAAACGAAGAGTTTGGTGCACTTTATGGGATCAGAAATTACCATGCTTTCAAAAAAATCATACTATACCCAACCACATTAGTTGAGAACATTAGGTTTACCTGGAACTTTGATGTCATTACATGAGGTTTTCTTCTCAGTTGAGCAGATGAATAGACAAGAACTTCTGCAAATCTCAGAACCGGTCTGGTTTTGTCCTTGTGAAAGTATCAGAGAACCAGTAAGAAAAGCAAGCTGAGACAGTTCAATCCCAGAATGATGTAAGAGCTTAGTTGGAAAAAAAAATGAACTGGATACAAAATCACAACAAAACCTGTAAGATCTTTATATATTTATCACTGTTTTCCTCTTTAGAATTAATGAGACAAAGTCAGCATGATTTTGTCCTTTATGGTGAATGTATTAAGATTCAGTTCGAATCCTTATTATACACTCATGAGGATGAAAACAGGACAGAATTTGAATTATTCCCCCATGTACATATTGACTTGTGGCAAAATAATTTCATTCAGGTTAAAACAAGGGACAATATAAAAGCTATCCATCATGCAGGAAGACAGCTGTTGCTACAGACTGCATAAGGTAACGAGAAAGAAAAGTTCAGGGTTTTTTGAAGGTTGATAAATGACCCAATATACTTTACTTCTATGTCTTCTACAAAATCATTTCACTTACAGAAGTGAAATAACCATAAACTGCAGCAGTTAACATGTCAAGTGACTTGGCATAACGTCTGACAGAACCCTTCAAGATTTTTTTTTGTTTGGAGCTTGAATTACATTATCAATGTTTTGAAAAAATTACACAACAGCATAAAAAATAGTATATGCACAGTATTTTATGCAATATATACATGAAAATTGTACTAGTTGTTCTGAATGAAGGAATGTATTGCAATAATACATTCTTGATGTTCTTTATTGTGCTTACGTGTTTCACAATTAATAAGTATATAGCTAACATAAATGAAGACGATATATATTTTTTTACTTTAAAGTATTTTAATAGTGGCCTAGGCCTGTGGCAAATTCATACCTGTCCCTAGTTCATCTGAAAGACAGAAAATAAAAAAGACGGATTGAAAATGTCATAAAACATAACACAGAGCAAATTAAAAAAATAAAATTTATGGAATTTGGTCCTCACACTTTTGAAAATACATTGTAGAAGACATGTTCTTAAGAGAAATAGCAGGAAGAAACACCACAAGTTTACCTCTGCCGTGAGATCAGTGGCTGACATGCAGAGATATTTACCCTCCATTTTGATCTGTAGATGTCATTAGACATTTATCAAAAAAAGGAGAAAACTTCCTTAGAATTATCAAAAGGATTACTAAATAATTAAATAATACTATTCTATACTCCTGAAAAAATTATTCCTTAAACTGAGTTTGTCAAAGAGGTGTGATTAATAAGCAGCTGCAAATTAGTCAGATAGTAGAATTTCCACGTTGTTTGGTCTTTTATTCCTCAGGGTTTTTTATTTCATAGGAATTAAGATGGGTCACAGCAACCCCATGCAGCACTACATGCTTGGGGAAGAGTGGCTGAAAAGCTGCCCAGTGGAAAAGGACCTGGGGATGTTGGTTGACAGATGGCAGTGTGAGCTGGCAGTGTGCCCAGGTAGCCAAGAGGGCCAACCACATCCTGGCTTGTATCAGGAATAGTGTGGCCAGCAGGGAAGCCATCATCCCCCCGTACTCAGCACTGGTGAGGCCCCACCTCAAATACTGTATTCGGTTTTGGGCCGCTCAGTACAAGAAAGACAATGACGTGCTGGAGAGGGTCCAGAGAAAAGCAACCAAGCTGGTGAGGGTTCTGGAGCACATGTCTTATAAGGAGCGGCTGAGGGAACTGGGGTTGTTTAGTCTGGAGAAAAGGAGGCTGAGGGGAGACCTTATCGCTGTCTACAGCTACCTGAAAGGAGGTTGTAGCGAGGTGGGGGTCAACTTCTTCTCCAAGTAACAAGCGACAGAATGAGAGGAAATGGCCTCAAGTGGTGCCAGGGGAGGTTTTGATTGAATATGGGAGAAATTTCTTCACAGAAAGGGTTGTCAAACATTGGAACAGGCTGCTCAGGGAAGTGGTTGAGTCACCATCCCTGGAGGTATTTAACAGATGTGCAGATGTGGTGCTTAGGGACATGGTTTAGTTGTGGTGGACTTGGCAGTGCTAGCTTAACGCTTGGACTTGATGATCTTAAAGGTCTTTTTCAACCTAAACGATTCTGTGATTCTAAGATCACTTTCCCACCTTGTGTAATGTCAAGATCTCTGACAGTACACTTGAACCAAGGCTTTTGTGTACCTCATAGCACAATTCAAGACCAGAGATATGCTCTGTCTGCACTGCATGTCCTGGACCATTTCTGTTGTAGCAGAGACAACAGAAATTAAACAGATGTGACAAGAAAGAGAAAGAAAAAATGCCTTAGACATAACAGATATAAAGGAGGAGATTAGACTCTAATCAAATTAGTATCAAAAATCTACTAGCTTTAATACTGTCAGGAACTCTTTTTAAAAATTAGATGTAGTCCCAGATCGTAAACCGATGCAAATTGGCATAGATGTATCAAACCTTCTGGCGCTTAGAAAAATATGTTTTAAGATGTTGCATATTATCTATATTTTTTGCACATTAATGATCTGAAATTCACAAAGTACCCCATGTTGAGAAAAATTAGCCCAGTTTACGCTATAAACACAAGATTTCATGAATTCCAAAGACTTTCCAAAGGATGTTTTTCTGTGGCTTCCACTTAAATTTTATGTCTTGCATAGTTAACTTTTGTCTTTGATTCTTTCAGGACCTTAATTCATCTAAGAATTTGATCATGGTAGTTTTGGTTAGGAAACCTATTTATGGACAGTTGGAGGTTGTTTTTTGTCGATAACAATGCATTACATTTCTCAATGATATAAAAAAAAAAAAAAAAATATGCCTGTGGCAGCCATAAATCTGATCACCTAATGTTAGAATTTCTTTGTTGTAGTAGCTATGTAGGTTATTCTGTAGCTGCATCTTTGCTGTGAGCATGTTACTCGTACTATGTGTGATAAGACAACCTTTCTGAAAAGGTGTTAAATGGTGTTAAAACACATTCAAAATCTTCTCACTCCTCTTTCCCATCACTAAGTCAATAATAAACCCAAAATACTTATTTTCTTACATTTTATGTGATTAGAATAGAATTTGAGAAGACTATTTCAGAAATGCTTGTTTGGGATTTCTTGCACCAATTTCACTTTGAAGCAGTACATAAAAGATTCTGTCAACAATTTGCTTAATAAGAATTATTAGGTGATAATTTTTTTAAAGATAAAATAACATAAGTTTAGTTCTATGTAAAATTTTCCTTATGCAGGGAATTGCAAAGCAAAATGTAAATTGAAAAATGATAGGGATTTTCTTGGTAATGGAAGCAAGCTAAACACCATACACATTCGATAAATTTGAACGTACAGATAAAGAGATTAGAGTCTGGTTTTGGAGTGAAAGAAGAGTGATGGAAAGAAAAAGGGGGAGGAATGCATTGAGAAACCACAGGCATCTCTGCCTGCTACGATATATCATTGGATGTTTAGGAGATACAACCAGAACAAAACAATGACACACTTCCTCTGAAATACAGCACCTTGGACAGTACTGCGACAGTCTGGTCCCGTGGTCTTGTCAGCAATTATTTGCTAATTAACGCAAGTAGTTAATCGCTTTTCAGAAAAATAGATAATTTCCTGGAATTAGGAAATGTGAAAGTTAGGGTTTACTGATAGTTCATAGAAAACCTGTACTTTTCTCCTTTCATGTATCTCTCCAAGACATGAATTCACAATGGATTCATTGTTCTGCTGTTCTGTTTTCGAAATGGAGTAACATAGGTGAAAATTGGCATCAAAATCAGAAACATTGAGTTCTCATGAGCTGTCTACAAATATAAAAAACAGCAACTCATTGCTTAATATTGCTTAGAATTTTGAACTCAGTTATGACAGGTCCATATCTACCTAGAAGTTGCTTTTACACTGTTGTAGTTCAAAGGTAAGATTTTCAAAATCATTCATTCTTGGATTAATTACTCTTTCACTGAAACCAATATTAAATTTTCCATTACTTAAATAGAAAGGAAACGAGGCAGATATTAAATGAGCATTTTATAATAATATTTCAGTTGATTGACTCTCAGTTTATACAGATTTAACTGCCAGGAGAATGAGACACTATTTATCTTTGATCACTTTTAGAAAAAACATCAAAGGATGTTGCGCGTTAAGAGGACATAGTCAACAGTGTTTGAAATCAGTATGGATTTTAACTGAATAAAGACTGAAAGTCTGGGCCTAAAAGCAGAGGAAGCAGCAATTTAAGGTTGAGGATTACAAAACAGAGAGGAAAAATATGTGATGTTTCCAACTTTTATTTACCCCTTCATTTTATATTATACCCTTCATATTCTCAGCAGTACTCCAGATGTTCACTATTACCTGTAATGAAACCATACCTTACAATCTATTTTTGCCTTTTTCTTCTTCTTTTTTTTTTTTTCTTTTTTCCTATCTTGTATTCTTTGAGACATATTTTAAAGGGCACATTTAGTCATTCTTTATTTGAACCCATGGAACTGTGCATCAAAACACTAAGTAAAAAGATGTTAAGATTCTGGAATTGAAAGAGACCTCTTAAGCTACTGGTGCAAGTACTTTCGTTTTGCAGACCCTCACATTATACAGTCCTTTCCATGACTTGATAAGGAGCTATATCTATTCCATCTGAAAAACTGTTCATAACCTCCTTGAGCTAAGAAGCTTATTAAAATGTCCAGCTTTCACTTATTCATGTACATATTAATAGGGTTTATGTATGAGTTTTTGTTCCAACATTCCCTATATCTCAGGTTGTTTTGATTTGTTTTCTTTTCCTTCTCTAATCCTTCTTCCATTAAGAAATTACAGATGTTACTCATATCCCTCTTGGCTTTTGTTTTTGTAGGCTGAAGAAAAAAGATGCTTTTAACCCCCTGTTCTAAATTAGAGTTTTCATCCCCCTTATCATCCAAGTAATCTTTCCTTTTATAGTCTCGCATTCCATCTATTAGTTTTCTTAAATATGATTTGAATTGTATGTGGGCTATTTCTGATATCTTGTCAGTAGCACGTATGCTTCTCTTTAGTTACAGGAAGTTTCTTCTCTGTCACCTCTTAGAATTACCTTTTTCAGACTTGTATTATTGTGGGAATACTTTGTTCCCTTGTGATCACCTACTACAACTGCTTACGTTTTTCAATCACAGAATCACAGAATCACAGAATATCTTAGATTGGAAAAAACACGTAAGATCATCTAGTCCAATCATCAACCTAACACTGACAAGACCACCACTAAACCATGTGCCTAAGCACTATATCTACACCACCTTTAAATACCTTCAGGGATGGGGACTCCACCACTGCCCTGGGTAACAAGTTTGTCATGGTTTGGGCCGAATCGGCCACTGGGGATGTGGGGGACCCCAGATGGGACTGACAGATACTTCCCTCTACCCCTCTTCAAAGAGAGAGGCAGAGGAGTAAAAAAGAGACTTATGAGTTTAGAAGGAACTAAACTACTTTAATGAAATATTAATAATACAATAAAAGGAAATAATGAAAAATATATAAAACGGTATCAAGCTTCCAGGATGACAATCATGACACCGGCTGGCACTGGGGAAGTCCCAGGCTGGACTCAGTGATGGACAGGACCTGGATTCCAGATCTTCATTCAGGATCGGGACCAAAGGCAGATGAACAGACAGAGTCCTCCTCAGATGTCGGCCATTGAAGAAAGAGAGCGAGAGAGCTGATATTTTGATCCCTCAACTTTTGTACTGAGCATGAGGCAGATGGGATGGAACACTCTGTTGGTCAGTTTTGGGTCACCTGTCCTGTCTGCTCCTCACCACGGGCGGGACCCCTCTACGCTTTTCCGCTTCCAGCCCTACAATGGGACAAGTAACCAAGTTAGCTGCCCTTGGGTGTTATAGCAATAAGTATAAGCAAGAGCCTCTCCGCATACCATGCCTGGGCATCAACTATAAACATAGATCTTATCACTCTGAGAGAGTGAACATTGTCTGCACAATATGCTGTTAATTTCAGTACTTAGAAGAGGTCTAGCTAAGAAGCAAGGTTACTGAACAAAATTGGTCCTGTTTTGCCTCAAACCAGGACATGTTCCAATGCCTGATGACCCCTTCAGTAAAGAAATTCTTCCTAATATCCAATCTAAACTCCCCTTGGTACAACTTGAAGCCATTTCCTCTTGTTCTATCACCTGTTACTTGACAGAACGGGTTGACTGCCACCTCTCTGCAACCTCCTTTCAGGTAGTTGTAGAGAGCGATAAGGTCTCCCCTCAGCCTCCTTTTCTCCAGACTAAACAACCCCAGTTCCCTCAGCCGCTCCTCATAAGACATGCTCCAGACCCCTCACCAGTTTCGTTGCCCTTCTTTGGACACACTCCAGCATCTCAATGTCCTTCTTGTGGTGAGGGGTCCAAAACTGAACACAGTATTCAAGATGTGGCCTCACCAGTGCTGAGTACAGGGGCAAAATCACCTCTCTGGTTCTACTGGCTACACTATTCCTGATACAGGCCAGGATGCTGCTGGCCTTCTTGGCCACCTGAGCACACTGCTGGCTCATGTTCAGCTGGCTATCAATCAATTGCTCCAAACAAGAAAAAACATTTTGTGCATGACTTTTCATTATGTATTACTGATTTTCAACTTATATATTTCAGTCTGGTTCTCAAAATCATTAATTTTTTCCTCTTTAATAACACTTTTTTTTGTATAGAAGTCATCCTTTCTGAGTTGCTGCTATCAAAAAACGTTAGTATATCCCCATTTTGGGGTGGTGTTTTTTGTTTGGGGTTTTTTTTTTTAGAATTATTGCTCAGTAAAGCTCTTGAGGTTTTTTTAATGACTTCCGAGAAATGGTATTACCATTCCAGTGATCCTGTATTCATTTATACATCTAAGTAAATGTAATGAATGTGAGCCCCTCGCGTATATAAATACATGTAGTTCTTTGTGGAGTCAGTCTGTGTGCTTGGCAGTATATAACCTTCTTGGTGCCAATCTTAATCAATGACTGAAGTGTATATATTTGTAATAATTTACTATAACTCCGACTTGGGGGTTTCCTCAGGACTTTCCACATTTTATTTGCAGTCATGCAATTTACTTATTGAGATTGTGTAGTGTGAGACAGAATTTTTAGGGTAATAGCCCGTAAGGTTACAAAACTGTCTGACTATGAAGAAAGTAACATTGATCTGCTAAGCAGAATTTTGGTTTAGCTGTACCCATTAATTCTTGAATTTCTTGGAAATATACTCCAAGGACTTTGTCATTGTAACGTTCTTACCTAACAGTTAATATGGCACAGTGAATGGTTTGTTAGAACATGTTTTCTCTTTTCAGTAGCTTTTTAGTCTCCGTTCCAGCTTTGCCTTCATTTCTGATATATTCTCTTCTGTCCCCCGCTATAACCCAATGAGGCATAATAAACCCAAATTCATAGCACTTTCTGGGATGAATATTATTGTCAAGATATTGTTCTACATATTCCTTATGGCTGGGGGCCTTCATTCCAATTCTCACTATGCCCAAGAGATCTCATTTGGATTTGATTTTGACTTAGGTTGGGAATATTTTCAGCACAGCCCAATGAGTATATTTGTAATGAAGGCACACACTGTGCTGGGTGGGAAATGACATAATGCAAACAAATCTGTTGTCTTCAAAATAGCTGTAATATCTACAAATCAACCTCAAAGTCACTGTGGTTTAGATTTTCTTGCTGTGGCTGTTAAGGGAGTTTTATTTTCTGAAGCTTAGTGAATATAATAAATGCTGCCAGAAAAGATTTCAACAAATAGTTTTCATTACAAAAGTTTGAATGACACGTAAGTAAATATAGTGAATAGCGATAATAATGCAAAAAAAAGATTATGCCCTCTGGTAGCCAAAATATTGATTCCTAATCTTCTCTTGCATTGAATGAAAATGACTTTGGTCTATATGAATGTGAAAAAGGGGGAAATCCTATATGAAATATATAAACCTGTAAGCAAGGAAAAATATACTGCTTTCTCTTGTATATGTTGCTGTACTTAGTACCATATCACTGGATATTTCAGGCTGAGAGGGACCTCAGGAGGTCTCTAGTCCAACCCTCTGCCCAAAGCAGGGCAGCTCTGGGCTTCTCACAGCTTGGACTAGTTGGGGCTTGAAACCCACCAAGGGCAGAGCTGATGCAGCCTCTCAGGGTAGCCTGCTCCACTGCCTCAGTGTCCTTATGAGGAAGCGTTTTTGCCTTGTACTCAACTTGAACCTCTCCTGCACCCATTGTCTCTTACCCTCCTGCCCTGAACCACTGTGACAGGACCACCCCCATCTCCTTGATGACCTCTCAAAGGTGCTGGGAGTCTGTTTGGTGCATGAAGCCACCCCTTCTCCAGCTTAACTCAGTTTAGCTCTGCCAATCTCTCCCCATGGGGCAAGTTCTCCAGCCCTTACCACCTTGGGGAACCTTCACAGAACTCGCCACCATTTGCCCATGTCTGTTCTGTGCTGGGGGTCAAAACTTGATGCAGTCTCAAAATATGATCTAAAAAATACAATGCAGAGGGTTGACAATCCCATTCCTCAATCTGTGGAACGTGCCCCTGTTCATATAGCCCAGGAGCTGTACACTACCTCTGCTGTTAGGGCACACCATGGGTTCATATTTGGCTCACTGCCCATCACCACTACAGAATCTTTCCCACAGACCTGCTCCCCACCTCCTTGGTCCCCAGTCAGAGTAATTTCAGGGGCTCTTTCTTGCCTATGGGGTCCCAACAAGGACTCATTATTTGTACCTGTTGGATTTCATGAGAACCTGCTTGTCCATTTTTCCAGCCTATCTGGTGTGGCAGATACACTTTCAAGTGTACCAGTGGGTCACCCCCTCCAACTTGAAGTCATGTGAAAATGTGAAAAGAGTGCAATTTTTCACCTCTTCCAGGTCATCAATAAGGATGCTAAAATGGACAGGTCCTAGTGAAGACCCCTAAAGTATCGACTTGTCACAGATTTCCATGTGAAGTACTGTCAGGGTACCACAGGGGCTGTTGGCACCCTGGAGCCTAGGGGCTGGAAGCAGCAAGGCCTCCTCAAGGCAACTACCAGGGCAGAGCCTCACCAGCCAGAGCCCATCCCACCACCCCAGCTAGAGTACAGGGCAGGCCTGGGGAACATGATACTCCCTGCATCCAGTGTCAACTCAATGTTCATCCAGTGCTCAACAACGATGCACAGCCATTCCACCTCAGACCCTTGCCTCTCCTTGATGCGGGACACCCATTTAAGGATGTCGCCCCCAGCACCCTGCCCAGCTCTATACTGCTGAAGGTTTTTATAGACAGCTGTTGACATAGGCTGCCAATCAGGTTAGTCCACAACAATAGATAGACCTTTTCAGCACTTTCAAGCACTGTTTTCGTGTTACCTGCTGATCTAAGGCCGATGTCAAGATTCACTTATTCTCAGTTGTTTCTTTTGTTGTTCTTTTCACCATGACTCATCACAGTCAACTCTTCTTTGCATTTGACTTGGCTCTTGGCCAGGGCAAATTCATGATATTTCTGCATCATCTTAGATGGCTAAAGGTGAATTCAGCACAAGAGCAGAACGTATCTGAACAGTTAAAGAGAGTGACCAGTGGTTGTTCCTAGAAAAGGTCCCTAAAGGTGAGAATAGAGGCAGACTGCTAGAGAAGGACAAGTGTGTTTTATTTAGTCTTCAGTCTCTGATAAAATAAGCTAAAACAGTTTTCAAAGACATAATTCAAAATAACTTTTTAAATATAAAAAATAACCTTTTTCTTTTGTGCATAATGTTTGCGTCTTTTTTAGTGCCTCCTCTGTGTTTTGCTAAACCTTTTCAGAAACCTAAAGAACAAATAAATGATCTAGCTCTGATCCAAGGAGTTTACTGCATAAAAATTTAGTGGGGTAGTCATGTGCAAACTGCCTCCCATACTGAGTGACTTGGGAGAGCTAAAATGTTTCAATTTTCAATCTGACGGATGCAATGAATTAAAACCAAAAGTAACAATCATGCAGCGTATCAAATACATGTCTCAAAGATGCAAAATGAAAGGTTATTACAGCAGTTCTTCACAATGTAATTAGAACGCATTAGGAAAAAAAAGTGCGAAAATCATTCGTTTCCTCTGATCCATAGGAATTTGGTTTATTTTCTCCAGTAGACAAGTGTTTTACCTGTCTGGAACTTGTATCTATCTGGATACTTGTATTCCAAAATTCCAGCCTTTCTTATCCACTCCATAAAACTAAAAGATTAAAGCATACTTGATCATCATAGTCTTATAAAGAAACAAGGTTGATGACAAATAACTCCAATGATATCTTCAATATAGGAAATGAGTTCCATCTGTAGAAAGCAGGATACATTTGTAAACCTATATAAACTTTGTATTAAGATAAACTTTTGTAAAGGTCATAATGATTTCAGTGTTGTTTCAAAGGTAATTCCTAGGTTTCATTAACAGAAAAATCTTTCACCCAGAATGTATAAAGTTTTTGCACTAACTTAGAATGTTTGCCAGGTATTCCTTTGTTTGTCTGTAGAAGACAAAGAAAACCTAAAGACATTACTTTAACTGCTTTACTGGTGACTTCACAAAAAATACTATGTTAGAGACTTTCATAAACACTTTGTGCACAAATACACATTATAAAAATGACAGCACATGAAGGATTCAATTTCTTTTCTTCCATTACTTTCTGGCTTTTACTTAAAAAAAAAATAATCTATGCAAGTGAGTCTTTAACAGTCTTTTGTTATATATAAACAAAATCCCATCAGCTTCTACATCAGCTAAGGCTTGTGCAGTTTGTTTTCCTGACAGAAAGTGAATAGGCAGATTAGTGCTTCACTCCATTGTTCATACTATATTAAAAAAGACAGTTGTGTAATAGTATTGGATTGAGATATGTATATATTCTCCTGAACTCCTGAATTGCTCATAATATCAGATTAATAATAGCTTTCTGTATTTTCATACTGAGTAAAGTCTACCAAACAGGGTTAAAATTTGGTAGGCAACCTTGTTTGTGCATCCCCTGCTTATTCTGCTGAGTAAGTCTAACAAGAGGGAAAATGAACCATAATTACAAATTGTGGTGAGTTGACCCCAGCCAGCAGCCAAACACCCACAGTGTCCCTCACTTAGTTCCCTCTCCTGCAGGAAGGGAAGAAAATAGAAGGAAAGTGAAAAGAGTCGTGAACTGAGATAATGACAGTTTAATAAAGAAAGTAAAAGCTGCCCACACAACCAAAGCAAAAAGAGGAATAAATTTACTACTTCTCATCAGCAAGCAATGTCCAGCCACTTCCCTGGAACCAGGGCCTCAGCACGTGTAACTGTTTCTTGGGAAGATGAATGCCATATCCAGCGATGTTCCTTCTTCCTCTTCCTTTCCCCGAGCTTTTATTGATGCGCATGATGTCATATAGCATGGAATATCTCTTTGGTCAGTTTGGGTCAGATACCTCAGCTGTGTCCACTCCCAACCCCAGCCTGCTTTGGGCAGGGGTGGAAAAAGTTCTCATACTATGCAAGCAATCTTCAGAAGCAGCCAAAACAGTGGTGTGTTATCAACATTGTCTTAGCCACAAACACAGAGCACAGCACCATGTGGGCTGCTAAAGAGGAAGCTAACTCCATCTGAGCCAGATCCACTACACATCTATTCAAGGGACAAAAAGAAAACACGAAAAGAGAAGAATTATCTTTATGCCTTTCCACTTTATCTTTCACCATAAAATGTCTATCCTTCTTTGGAAAAACAACATCAGTGATCTAGAACTTTCAAAAAAGTAGTTCCTGCCAGTCATTGTTTCCAGTATAGATAGATGGGTTACCAGATTTACAAATTAAAGGCAAAAAAAGAACCACTAAGTCATGTATCTGACCTTTGTGACTCCTATGTCATTACATGTTAATTTATTACTCAGTAGGAGAAACTAGACAGAAAACTGCTGGAGAAAGATCAGATTCTAATTCAGGTTTCATTTAGGTGCACAGCTATAGCCTTGAGATAGATATTTAGAAGGGAAAGCTACAGACACTAAGTTCTATCTGTTGTCTGTTTTAAAGCACAAAACCAAGAGTCTATGAGCATGCCTGACTCTAGAATTTCTCTTCCAGAACTCAATGGCTTGCTTCTGGCACCGAGTGTCCGTTGTCACAATCCTAAAACCATGTGCTTCCAGGAATCATGTCAGGAAATTATGTTTACGCTGCAAACAAATTTGGAATCTTCTGTAATGCTAGTATCTTTTGAAAAAAAAAAACAAAGAAACCAAAAAAAACCACCCAACCACAAACAAACAAACAAACAAACAAGCAAAACCAAACCCAAAACCTAAAAAGCTAAATGATAATTTTCATTTTACCTTTCTGTTGCATGTTACTTTAATTGCTGTGCAGTTCTTGTCTCAAAGATAATTGGAAATGTTCCACCACTGTAACATCAAACCTTTCCAAGGAGTCTGCTACTGTAATTAGAGATACTGCAAAAATATCTTTCTTTCAGCTTTCTAGAAAATCCCATCAAATAGACAATTAAAACCTTTCAAGACATTTTGAAGACAAACTAACCTCTTTATTATTATCCTATCTCATTATCTGTCTCAGAGACAAAGGAAAATGATTACTAGCAATCCCAGATTTAGTGTTTAAGGCTTTATCATGCAGGGTAGTATGATTGCAGGGAAACTATAGAAATGACCTTTTCAATGTTTTTCTTGAGGTATTCCCCTTGAACAGCTAAAATGATAGAGCACTGGCAGTCAACCCTAAAATCAAATGAAATCCATTGAGCGTAAGAACTGAAATAAGACTAGAGAACCAGGGAAGATTACTCAATAGACTGTTTTAGTCCCAAGCTTGTAGACAATGACTTGAGACGGCAGGTGAACTGGTGTGAAAAAAACACAAACTCATCCTTAAACTGTCATCCAAAGATTAAACCAAAATATTATTAAAACTCTGAAACACCATTTTGTGAAATAACTAAAAGAAAACCCGTTTTGACTGACTCATTGATTTTGTGTGTATGTAAATGCACACATACACACAAAACTTTTACTTTTCACAGTAGCAATGCAGATTTATTTGCATTTTAGTATAACAGTTATGGTTTTAGTCTTCAGAAGTTGTAATTTACATTACTGACATTATTGAAAAGGAATTTATTCTAACATGTGAGAATATTTGTGTATTATATGAATAATTACACTGACATGACTAGAAGTAAGTTTCTTCCAAAGTCTTAAAATCATTCTTTCTCTAGGAATAGTACTTACTATAACAAAATACTTAGTGGGAAAAAAGTGAAATAGTATAAAATAGATTACAGTGTAAAGTAAAAATCAATAAGTGCATTGGGTGCAGTTGTCAATGTGCTGGCAACAGGGAGGGGCTGCAGGCATGGCCTGTGTGAGAAGAGACATGGGGCTGCCCCATGCTGGACTCAGTTGGTTCCAGCTGGCTCCAAAATGAACCCACAGTGGGACACAGACGATCCCTCCCCCTGTGTCAGCCCTCTGTGCACCTCTGGGGCTGGGTAGATATGTCTGGAGTGAAGAACACAGGTGGAGCCTGAAGAGGGAGAGAAAAGGTGATGTTTTAATGTTTGTCTTTCTTTCTCACTAGCCAAATCTATTTTAGTTGTCAATAAATGAAATTAATTTTCCCCCAAGTCAAATCTCTTTTGCCGTTGATGGTAACTGGTAAGCAATGTCCTTATGTTTATCTCAACTCACTAGCTTTCTCATTCTTCTTTTTTTTTTTTTCCCATTTGCCTTCCCTCATCCTGTTAAGGAGTGGGAATGAGTGAGTGGCTGAGTGGTTATTTAGCAGTTAGCCAACATTATCACAATAAGAAAATGTGCTACCACAATGTGAAACGTATTAACAACCTTGATGAGAATTTATAACAAGCAATGAGACTGGTCTTGAGATACATCAATAAGTGTGTGTGGATTCATTTAAGCAACATGAACAGTATGCTTATTCCCAGACTGTCCTGATTTTCTGGCATACATCCATTTTTTGGGGGTAGATGAAAGATATGTATGGTCAGAGCTTACATTTTTTTCCTCCAACTTTTGCCTTGTCTTCTCTGTCAACTGTCTGGTTGATTTTTCCTATTCAGTCAGTCCATTGCCAACCCCTATAAGCTCCAGAGGATGTTGGCTTAGAATATTCTAATTCAATAAACTGTAGCAATACTTGACAGAATTTTGCTGTGGTTTGACAGTGGAAAGATTTGTTGCATTTAACCACATGAAGATTTCATGGAAATTATCTTCTTTGAAGTACATGAGAAATAGAAGCAGATGCATACAAATATGAAAGGCACAGTGTTGTAATAGGACTTTAGCAGAACTTTTAATAATCTTCTAAAATATGTTATCTGACCAAAACTGATTCTCAGGACCATCAACAAGATGAAAGCTTGTTTTAATTGTTCAGGGAACTAAAATGTAATCGTATCTTCTCTATTTTTGTGGGGAAATGGGTGTTTGTTGTTGGTTTTATATTGAGATATTTTTTAGCATAATGTTTGGTTTGTTGCAAATTAATCTTTATCTGTCACACTCCTTTGTATTGTTAACAGTTAACTGAACCAAATTTGAGTATTATAGATAATTCATCTGCTCAGATAGATTTAAACTTGTGCAAAGATGTTTACATTCTACATTTCCATCAGTTTCTCCCTCTCCTGTTACCTTAAATTTTTAAAAATAAATGTATCAACATAAAAAATCAGAAGAAATAGACAAAGAATGAAAATATTATTAGACAACAGTAACCATAAAACAGGACTAAAGTTTTCCAAACAGTATTTTAGTACTTAGTCATTTTCTCCCTCACTTGCTTACATAGCTAGTTTACTTCAAGAGTTTGAGTCTTCCAAAGTAGTGTTTGATGCAAAAAGTGGAGAGAGTACAAGAACAACAAAATATCATTTGCCTAAAATCTGGATTTAGATGAAGGTATTGTCAGTTTTAATATCCTTGGATTTGTTCTCATGTTAAACCTGTATAATGTATGCTGTTTTCTCAGTTTCCTTCACAAGGATATTTCTTCCACGAGTTAGCAACAGAAGTATGGGAATTTAATATTTTACTTTTATAACTTTTTCTTCTTAATGGTAATACTGCAAATGAACTTCTCGGTGTTCCTGAGTCATAAGTATAGAAAACTTGTATTAGCAATGTCAACATCAAACCAAAAAGAAAATTTATATATGATATATAAGCATTGAATCACTCATGAATGTAAGTTATACAACTTCGTTGTGTTTTTTATAATGGACCAGGGACAGCAATCTATGCAGGAAATACAAAAAATATATCTTAGAGGTCAAAATTACATTACTATGTTATTTTTTGTATGACACAATTTTTTATAAAAAAAAAATAAATATCATCAAGCAACATAAAAATCTGCAAGAACGCCAGCTCAGGCTATCAAACCTGAAGCTATATACCACAATAAATTAAAAGGAAAGCAAAAATCTTGAACTTGTACGGCAATAATCTCCTTATATTTTATTAAAAAGATGTGTAGTACTCTTTCAAACTTCCATATTTTGAATGAAAATTAAAATTAATGACATTTTTCACTTTACAGAAATGGAAATTAAAAAATAAGTACAAGACTCAAGCAATGGCATTTGCCTATTATATCTTATTGCCTTGTTTAATTCCTCAGAATAGCTTCTTTGCTCTGGTGACTACTTATTTTGAATGCAATAAAATAATTATAAAGTGTTAGAACGTGATCCATATCAAATTCCATGACTGACCTGTCTCACAATTTAGTTTCATTGGGACCCACATGCACTTTTGATCTAGTGCAAGATTAGGTCATAAACAGAAATCAGATGACGTATGGAGGGTTTTATTGCATTTATACATAGGCAAACCTAAACCATTATTTTTCATAATTGATAGTAACTCACATTGTTGTAACTGTTGTCAATCAACTACTTCTCCAACAAAATTATAACTCTTCATATTACATATTACAGTAGAGTGCTGAATTCAACCATGAGGAATGATCCACTATCTTTTAAACAATAAAATATAAATAATTACAGTTTTATTGGGAAAACTTTCTAAAGGCTTCCCATTGCTCCCTAATCTTGGCCCAATGTTAAGCTGGAGCTATGTGATATGAACTCACAAACGATAGGCAATATAGTTTCACTACTGTACTTAAGGAAACAAAAGCTTTCAGCAAAGGTGAATGGGGTAGTCAGCACTGGATATGCCAGGTGACATAGAAGAATGATTTTGCAGCCTGGTGGGGTACTAAGCTAGGAGACTCGAGTTGAAGTTCTGTCTGTCATGGCATTTGCAATTCAAAATAAGATAGTTTCAATATGAAAAATTGGAAGGAAGGCTCTCAAAATGCAGAGCAGAGAGTATTATAGCCAAAAGAATACATTATTGCATGAGAGATCAGGATTCAAAACTCTGCTCCAGGACAAAGGGAGGTGGGATTGATTCTGGGTTGCCTTCTTTGGAAGTGTCTGTTGAACCAAACGAGATATGGCCATGTAAAATTGAATCTAAGTGATAAATTCAGAAGATCTGAAGAAAACTCTCACACTTCTCTCAAGCTCAGCAGAAGCAAATATTTGGGTATCTTTATTTTTCTTTCAAATATCAAACTTAATTTATACCCAAATGAGAAAAAAAGAAAAAAAAAAAAAGAAAAAGTTAACGAACAAACAAACAAAACCCCCCAGGACACCATATAGCTCTCATGCAAATTCAGCTAGACAGGTTGAAATCTTCCTCCAGCCATTCTGATCTTGATAAATGCAACAGTACTTTACAGATGCACCAAACCAGCCAGGAACCATTTCTAGAGGTCAGCCTGAAAGGGAATGAAATTCCATGTTGATATTATTTTTGAACATTGAGAGGAAGGTCCTTTATAATTCTCTAATATGTATTCAAATGAGGAAAAAAAAAAAGGAAAGAAAATGTATGCATATGCATTTCATTACTGCTAGACACAGAATGTAACACTGGCTTTCTGAAGAATTTTGTTTTCATGTACTTGCTATGCATCACCAGACTATAATGGGAATCAAACACTTACAGGTCATTCAGTAGAAATGTGAAAAAGGCTTTGACAAAGCAGCACAAAGTTTGCTTGAAGCCAGAAGTTGTCATCTGAGAGGAAAAAGGGTCACTCAATTAGTGAAATAAGATCAGATGTGTGAATCGCAGTTTTTCCAGCTCTGCAGAAGATAGATTTACTCACTAGATCAACAGGGCAGTGAACTGTGACTGCTAACGGATAGCTCATAAAGAAAATATTTCAGATAATTCATTCTTTTTCAAGCAGGAATGCCAAATAGCAGCCGTTAAACACATTTTCTTTCATTAACTGGACATATACTTAATATAAAGGGATCCTTGTTTTAGAAACATAACATTTCCTTTAGAGGTAAAACCCTGAAAATATTTTTCTCAATACTGTCAACACCAAAAAAAGGAGTAATGTATTTTTTAAAAAGTAAAAGAAAATAAATGTTATTGTATATAAACCATTATGGTGCTATTTAGATCTGATACTTCATGTACTTCTTGTCATTAAGCAGTACTAATAGAATTAAGGCCACATGGAACCGGCATCAAAGCCTGTGATTGCCTAAATAATCAGATACTGGGTACCTACTAGTATTTTGTATTTTTCAAAGACCGTAGGCAGCTTGGTAAAGCCTAGAAAATTAAATATGATCTCTAAATGTCTGAACAGCTTTTAAAATCTGGTCTTAGATGTAACCTTGAAATCTTTTTAAACAGGTGTCCGTGGTCCTATAGGTTGCTGAAATACAGTCAGGTATATAAAGCATAGTTTAGTTTTAAAGGAAAAAGAACAAAACACTAACCTTATTAGGTCAGCAATCCCTTCTGTAAGTTGTACTGAACCGGGAACAGATGTAGACCTTGGCACGCTGGAGAACACGCTTTTCTCAAGTCTGCAAAACAGGCACAGGGAGTTAGGCTTTGAGACACCAGCTCTTGTTACTGAGTTGCAAAGCCTCACATGGCTGCCGGTATAAGCTGTTAGATGCAAGAAAACTTGAAAACATGGCCCATAATATTTATTAATGGATCATTAAGCTTCTCTTCTGAAATGATTCTCTGGTTTATGGCCATGATTTTGCAAAAGCACAGCTTTACTAACTCTCTTTTGCTTCGCTGGGATCAAGAGCAAGGCCAGCAGTCCTTTGAAACAGTAGGCTGAAATGATGTAGGGCGAGTAAGTTGCATAATACAGAAGGAGAAACTGGGAGAAGGCTTAAGGAGGCCGGGGGGAATCAATTTGCTATCTTCAACAACCTGGTGGGTAGTTATAGGGAAGACAGAGCAAGACGCTTCTTGAGGTTCACAAGCGAAAGTACAGGAGGCAATGAACACAAGCTGCAACAAAGTGAACTGGGATTAGATATAAGAAAAAAGTCTTCATAGTGAGGTTGGTCAGACCCTACAGCAGATTTCCAGACAGGCTGTAGGATCGCCATCCTTGAAAACTTTTAAAACTTGACTGGACAGTGCCCTGAGCAACCTAGTCTGCCTGTTATCTCTGCAGGTTGACAAGGATAACATTCAAAGCAACCTAAATTATTTTATAATTCTATTATTATCTGCACTGATATAACACGTTTAAGTCCTCAGTATGAAAACAGAACTTCAGCTTTTAAGTTTGTCTAAGTGATTCTTTGTTTATTCTACACTTCCATGGCCCTACAACAGCTCAGGTAAATGAAGAAAATTTTAAACTAAATAAAGGTTTTAAAAATTACTAGCTTTTAAACATGCATCTTTCAACTTCAGATACATTTGTTTTCATTACCCCTAGTAAGGATTTAGTCTGTTAAATGAGTTTTGCAAAGCCCTGGAGTTTTGCAAAGGCATATTTCTACAGCTAGAGGAAAGGAGGTGATGATGGCATTTAACCAGGACACTAATACTTCCAGTTGAGCATGTGTATAAAATGAGTGAACACGGAGTTAGGCATGCAAAGTTTTATGGCTTAAAAAGTCCTTCTTACACAATATGAAGTGCAAATACCATTTGGAACTTAATGAAGTACATTTTGCAGCAATTTTCCCTGAACGCCTTTTGTCAAGAATAATAGGTTTCCTGCAGTGCACTTTTTACACTTCTTGCATTGCAGTCCATGTCTTATTTAGGACCTATAGTCTCTGTAGATCTGCTGTCTGATGGCATTAGCACATAGTACTCATTATAAGTATCACTTGCATAGACACAAAAAGAAGAAAGGAAGTAGGTGAATATCATCTTTTTTACTGTTCTTGAGAAAAAAGGAAATTACATTCATTTCCTCTTCTGTAATGCAACTTTTAAAAAGAGAATATTTCTCTCTGGTTGTTGGAATTAAACATTGCAGTATAGTTAAAAAAGCACCAGCTTTAAATGTTTGGAAAATTGTATTCTGACATGAATGTTATTGAAAATATCAATTACCTGAGGTAGCTTAGTGGATAGCCTAGTGAAACCAGATGCTTAGTAGCAGCATTTTGGGGGCCTGATTTGAAGAAAAGCAAAGGTTGAAGCCATCAGATGTATTCTATCACAGTACAAGAAGCCTTGTGGATAGAGAAAAAGCATGTTCAGAGAACATGTTTTCACTGTCATATCGACGGGCATACCAACCTGGTTTCTTCAGGATGTGTCCTGGTCCAGATCTGCTTAATAAATTTATTAATATCTGGTTGATACAGAATGTTATTATTAAATCTGGAGACCATACCAATGTTGGGAGAACTGCCAGGAATATGTACACAGAGTTTAACATGATCTTGGCAAATTGGTGTGAAAAAGATATAATTCAATACAGAGAACACGTTGTTCTGCACTCAGGCATGTATAATCAGTTACACTGGAAAAAAAAATCAGGTCTAAAAATTGAACTATACTGATGTCAGTCCTTTAGAAAAAAGACCTACAGGTTATGGTGGATCATAAGAACATGATTCACCAATGTCATGCTGCTGTGAAAAGTGCAGATATTATACAGACAAATGATCTTTCTGCTCTGCTCTGCACTGACAAGGCCTTAGCTGAGTATTTCTCTGGTTTTTGGCAGCCCTTCAAGAACCTTCTGAAACTGCTGGAGAGATTCCAGAGAGGTCTAGAAAACCTGACCTACAGGAAAGATTGAATGAAACAGGAAAACTTAAATTAGAGATGAATAGACCAATGTGTGATGTGACAGCAGTGTACAGGTACAAGATGTGCTGAACAATTGAGCAGTTGCTCTCTGTACCAGTGTCGACAGGACAAAAAGCAACGAACTAAATTATAGCAAATATAGCCAAAGCTGCCTGTTAGCAAAAACACCTAACAGCTAGTGAAATATTAAAACAGATCGCCTGGGGCACATTGTGAGGCCTCATTGCTGAAGGGTTTCCAAGAAAGGTTAGGCAGCCATATGTCCTGCCTGATGGGGCAAAGCAAGGAAGTTAAAAATTTGGGTTTGGCCTGTTCAGTCTCAGGAAGGTGAAAATCAGCCAGTCTTTCACTATGTGTAGTGGTTTCTGGGAAGAAGGTGAAGGACCTTCCAGAGGATGGGAGCCCTCAAAATAACAATACAAACAAAAGTGCCTGAGAAAAAAGATACACCTGTTTTATAATTCATGCTCATCCTCATCCCTAGCTCTTATCGTTACTACTGTGGGAAACAGTTTTTTTTACCTCTAATGTGAGTACACTAACAGCTCTAATTTTTCACTCTTTTTTAACGTCAACTTTCCTCCATTTTTTTATGAAGGCTAAAATACTATGTTATCTAAGATTAGAGAAGTTCTTAGTGGAAAGGGAATGGCAGAAAACTCCTCTGCCCTACCCCCCATTTAATCATGGGTGTAGCAGAGAGTCTAAAGCAAGAGATTTAGGTTGGCTCAACTAACAAACCTCAATGCTCAGAATAAAACACTGAACTGGCAAAGGAGCTGATTTATTCACACTTTTTCATAGCCATGGGGAATGTCAGAAATGTAATGAATAATATTCTGGCCCACACCAGAGGGATGTTAACTGTTCCCAAAGAAAAGCTATACTGTCTTGGGACAGGACAAAAAAGTTACATGTGGTACTGCCTGTTATTACAAATAATCCTCTTGATTATCATTTTCAGACAATTGCTTTAAAACCCATGAAGAGATACATCTTCAATAAATACAGGACGCAGCAGGTGCCATGGATACATTTTTTATAAAAGATCACCATTGACTGAGGATTATTGTTTGATTAAATTGACTGCCTGATGGTGAGGCTTCCAACAGATAAACACAGCCAAGAATTTAATCAACAAACTGCATCATATTTGCATCTATTCCACATTCTGTCTACTTAGAGGAGGAACAGATGCAGACTCAGTAGGAGTCAGAAGGAAAGGAATCAATAGGGAAATACTCTATTAAGAAGTTTTTTTCTGAATTTGTAATCCAACCTTGACCTAAATATATTTAGATTCTCAGTCTGATAGTTCTCTTGAACTGATGCTCTCTGAAATCCATATTCTCTCTATTTAATAACGTCCCTTTGCTGGCGTTATTAGACTAAACAAAATGCTGAAATAAATTCTTTTTTTAAGCCCTTCTGACATATGCTAGTGCAGATGTTACTCCAAACAACTACCTCTGCCTGTGGTTTATCTCACTGTTTAGCCTCCAGCTGCTTTATAAGGATTTGTTCCCCAAAATAAATAAATAAACAGCTCTGTTCCAATTCATATAAGGCACAGAATTATAACTGCCAGACTCCTTTGTGAGGGAGTCACCAGACCACAGGGTCTTCAGATATGTGGTACGGAACAGCATTATCTTTTATTTTGTCATTCAAGAGTGTATATAGACTTGGGCCGGAGATGCTTGGTCCACGTTCACAGAAGCAACTGTGCAAGACACAGCTGATTCACAGACAGGCTGTGTCATAATGCCTCCGGCTGCCTCCACAGTCTTTTACCACTGCCCGCTTTCCTGGAAGTTGCACCAAAAATACATGGTATAGCAAAAGTCTCCTCCTCGCTGTACCAATGTAGACAGGCTCCATCCTTGTCCTCCCTCTTCCTCTCCCCTCCTGTTTCGTACAGCCCAAAGTGTCTGGTCTTAGTTTAGCAGCTCATTCCTGAGTAGTTGCATGTTAAATTTATGGAACTGAATAAAGGTTGGTAGTTGCAGGATGGTCCTCCCACTCAGTACCTGTCAGCAAAATGAGAATTGCCAAAAATTGTGGACCTGGGAATTAGCAAAACATGTTTTCAGTGGTGTGTTTAGTTAAATAACAGAATAAGTTACCTTTAAAAACTACCTTTAAAAGTCGTTTGAAAAATTTTCTCTGAAGAGTAATCGTGTAATTGTCAACAATAATCAAAAGAAGAAAAAAAAATAATTTTATGTATCACTTTCTTCTTTAACAGCTTTTTAGCATTTTTATTGCATGAAAGAAAGAGTAATTTGGGAAGAAGGGTTTACAGGCAACTGCAAGGAACAGGAAGCTATTTCTTACCTAAAATTTAGACAGAATAAGAAAATACATCTTTAGGTCTGAGTTATTCTTTTACTTGTGGAAAAGAATGATCTGCACAGAGTACTTAGTCACACGCGTATGTCTGATATAACAGGGATTTATGTAGGAAAAGACATAAAAATATTCTCCTGTAAAATACACCTCACTATAACTATGCAGGTGTGCATGTATCTATAAAAGTGTGTATATAGGTATGTGTATATATACGGCTATATATGGATATGTAAATGAATATACTTTAATTCATAAAGTACTTGTGTTTATATACACAGATAGTTTCATTTTGAGACTTGGACCTGTAATGCCTTTATCTGGAATAATGAAATGTTTTGTTGAAGACTTCATAAATTAAAGCATAGACGATAATGAAGCCATAGCAGCCTAAGTACATTTCATGTCAGATGGCTTTGACCCTGACTAACACAGTAGGACCTTGCTGAGTATCTTGTATTACTCCTGGAATTTGTTTTCTGGGGCTGTGGGATTTATACCCTCACCAGCTGATCACATGGTGAATGGGTTTCTTGACCTTCTCCCATGGCAGGACAGGGAAAATTTAAGCCCTTGCAGTCTGACAACTCTTTATAGAGAGCCTAGGTTTTTGATTAATTGGATTGGAAGTTAATTTAGGAAAGGGCCTTCCATAAGGAAGATTCAGCTTCCTTAGGAAAAGTTCAGCTACTGTAGTGGCATTTTATTCACATGGGGTTTGTAGATGAAGTAGGATCCCACAATAGGTAATAGGGAGACACCCAGGCATCTTCATAGGTGGGGCCAACTGGAGTCAACCCATCTTAAAATAGGTGAGAAGAACCATCCTCGGAAGGTGCCTCTCTCCTTGCATGCCCTCTAGCAGGACAAACTGATAATGGATGTGTCTACACAAAGATTTTTAGATGTCTAAAGCTACATGAGATGAATTCTTCCTTCAGTTGCCTATACTGCCCTATATCGTCAGCACTGGAGTTTTCAGGTAAGGGGAAATCCACAGAGTTCTCATATTTGTGTGAAGGTGAGCTACAGTACATGGGGATGCTTGTCTGCACTCCTCCCACAGAGAAGAAATAATAACCTACATTGTGCACGCTATTGTTCCTGAGTGAGATAAGTAGTCTGTATAATTGTTTAATTACATCCAGTTTTGTACATTTTCCTTTGTATTCGGTATAAAAAATGGGCAACTGTTACAGTGAAATTTTTTTCTTGTAAAGGTAGTTTTATAATATTTTATACATATGTGTAAACTTTTCTTCCCCTAATGGGTATTGTCCAGTTTAATTTGAATTAGATTAACTATTGAACTTTCATATTACATAATCTGTAAAATAGTTCTTGGCTGTAGATAGAAACAATGCAACATGTATACATAACTTAAGCAAAATAACTCCTTGTATTTTATAATTCTCTTTAATGAAATTGTAAGTAGAAATTTTTTTTTTCATGTTTATGTTGACCACTGTATTTCCTGCTGGGTAATGATGTAAAGATTTGGAAATGACAGTTTTCTTAACTTCCCTAAAGACTCTATTCCAGTTGCTTCTGGCAATTTGGTGTAATACATATAAAGAATTTTACTGTTAGTGGGGAAATAAAGGAAATGGGTTCTTTTTGGTTTGTTATGAGGAACTACATGGCATAAAAGTTGCAGGAGTCTGTTCTCAATAATGCAGAATGCAAAAGTAAAGTAAAAATAAATCACACACATTAAAACATTTTATCCAACCAAATAGCTGAAAATCCTATTAATAATATCATCAACAAGGAATACAAGTCCAGCATTATGATCATGACATGCATGATGAATTATACAGCATTTTCCAAAATTAACTCGATAGGTACATTATTCCACTATTTAGGAAAAAATTAGCTATATAAAAGTTTTCATCCTTTCAGAATAAAGTATTCCAAGTGTATTATTTAGATAGCTGTTTCAGGGAGTTGAGAGACTAATTTTTTTTTTTTTTTAATTTCAGCTTCTCTTGACAGAAGTGACAGCAGGCTTAGATAAATCTCAGTTTAACTTGCTTTCTCTCTTTTTTTTTAACCTCTCCCACACCACAGGTCATTCTGACACTAGAGATTTTTTTATGAATTAATGAGCTTAGAGTCTTACTTTTGTTTAATTTTGTTTCAGAGATAATGAGTATAAGACCTGAAATACCTGCCTACACCTGAAACATCACATAGGACTTGGACCAAAAAAGAGGAGAGATGGTGCAGCTGGACACAACCTCAGTTTATTATTCTGTACTTACACTAATCCTCCTTTGTCTTTAAAAGTCATCCCAGGAGAAAATAATTTGAGGTATTCAGGGGTGTATTAAATTGCTGACTCAAGATTCTAATATTATTTGGTTGCATTCATAAGCTACTTGACCTATTGATGCACCAAAGTACATGTTCAGATTAAAATGAATGTCTGAATCTAATCAATAGTTAGAAATTTTCTGCTACATCAGGTTTGATGATGACTTTTCAGGCTGTACTATATCCTTTTGACAGATTAAATAAGTATATTCATAGATCTTGTGGCTTTGACAAACTAATCACTGGAAGGTGAGATATACATCTTCTGCACCCAGAAGATCTTTGCCACATTGATTAGTTACCTCCAGGCACTGCAGTAAGAGAGCTTCACATTTAACGCCTGACTACTTCTATTATAGGTGCGAAAAATATTGTGATTAAATGGTTTAGTGGGTAGTGCTCAAACTTGTAATAAATAATTCTGATCACTGATGCCAAAAAGGAAATCATTTTAGGGTCTTAGTTATTTTCACTAGTACTTTTTTATTTAACTAGTATTAAATTCGGTTGATGTATTGTTTACAGAAGTATGTAAGCATAAGAAGGAGCTGGGCCCACCACTTCCAACATCTAGTCAGTGTCAAAACCGCTGTTGGTGGTGTATTAGACTGTTCAACTCACAGACCCTGTTGCTGCCTCAGTAAAGCTGTGGAGGAATATGTGAGGCTGACAAAAGACAGCAAACACAGAAGATGATAAGACAAAGTGTGCAGATAACATAGTTGGTAAATGTTGGAAAGTGAGTTGCAAACCTCCAAGTGAAAGATTACACCCACCTATTCTATTTATTCATTTATTTATTTTATTTGGGGCGCAAAGATCATTTCACAACTCTAAACAAATTTAAAATCCTTAATATATATTAAAGTCCTAATGATAGTCTACAGTAATAAATGGCTGAATGGCAATTGGGTTCCTGTGGTAATTAAAATCTCTGAAATTCTACTTGACTGTTGGTGATACATGCCTTAGAAATAGGCTTTTCAAGTCATAACAAGGAGTTTAGGCACACCAAGGTTTTCACTGCTCACTGAGTCCAAAAGAAGTACTGAGAGAACTACACAGCCTTAAGTGATGCAGTTAAACTTTCAAAATGGTAAGTTTATTGGGACTTGATGGCCTCAGGGGAAGAATTCTACTGTTTGCCTCCTACAGGTGAGGATTTGTGATAAACTCAAAAGAACAGGAATCAAATACAGAGACACCCAAGACAGTCGTGCTGGCAGTGCTATTAGTGCTAGCATCAGCATTAGACAGCACAACTCATGGGGTTAAACTCTGGACTTTTCTGTACAGGAATGTTTTAATCTTTCACGTTGTACACCACCTCTAACATTGCCAAACTGAGTACAAAGGAACACTTGTATGTCAGTGACTGTGCACTGACAGCAACTTCTCAGAAAGACTTTCAGCTCTAAGTAGGTCAATTTTCTGCTTCTACAACCATTTCTGGATTAATATAATCTTGAAGAAAGTTCAGAGTACGTGTCAACCAAACCCTGCAAAAGGACAGATTGAATTTATGACAATTTCAGGGTTCATTTTGCTTGTATATGTGATTTTGCCAATACTGATAAAAAAAGTAATTCTTTACATTCCAAATGGCTTTACCAGGATTATAAAGGGAGACTAGAGCCTGGATGGGCTCATACTCTCCACCAGCTTAGATATACCTATAGTTCTTGTGCTTGCTGCCTTGCTGTGAGACCTGAGGATTGGATGCTGTAGAGAATGCATAAACTGTGTGGTCCAGCCAGAGGCACCACTACGTTTTTATTAGAGTGCAGTAACACAGTGAAATGAAGAATGAAGGTCTTTTTTAATGCTCTGACTGCTTGTTGCAGACACTGGCATCAATGAAGGTCCATTCAGAATGTGTCAAATGTGCATGTTATGGACAGTGCTTGAACACCCAGGCTGTTTTGTATCGTCTCCTGGAAGATAGAAACAACAGATGTGGCTACCCTGAGAAATGCTTCAAGGTCACACTTGACAAGATACAGTTTACTTGCCGATTTAACAGCTAAAATAGGTGTTTCTTGGAAAGAAACTGTATACTCTTGGGCGGGAAATATTTCTGAATCTCCAAGGTGGAGGATGCAGGTGCAACCTTGGAGCAGATCACACAGTGAGCAACACCATCTGCTGTATCATAAACTGAGTGAAAGGTATAGTATTGCATGTCATCTGTCTACTCAGTAAATGTAACTCACTCTCGCTTTGACACTGTCTTTCTTAGCTATCAAGAGCTCAGGACAATGAAAATTATGGAATAAATTCTGAGCTCACCACATGTACTAGGAATCCTGTTTCTGCATGTTGATAGGGCATTGAGGGATGTGAATATTTTATATTTTTTTACAAACTATTATGTGTTTCAGCTGAAGTTGGGATTTAAGCACAGAGGAGCTAGTTCATTGATGCCACAGAGACTGCTTGTTTAGGAAAAAGACTGACAGTACAAGTAGAACATTTTGTGGGTGATCTTGGTAACTGAATATCATAACTATTTTGTCCTGGAAATACAAAATAGTGTAACCATGTTCTTTTCTTCAAATCTTTCAAATTTACATTAAGTTTGTTAAACCAATAATGGGAACAGAACTTTCCTAACCATCTTTTAAGATGGTTCTTCCTTGACTGCAAGCCATTTTAGGAATATGCATTTTTTTTTAGTTTTTTTCATTGTTGTTGTTTGTGAGAAAAACACAAATGAACCATGTCAAGTGTGTACAACACAATGAGCAATTCCTAATCAGCGGCAAGCTTATGTTCCAATATGATATCTCTGTGGCCTGTTGAGGTGCGTAAGTCTAGTCACAAAGTAGTCCTTCCTTGGAAATCTGAGTCCGGAGGCTGGATAGGTTAGGTTGCTCTCTGACACAAGGAATTAGCTATTCTCTGTCTGTCTGCCACAACACAAAAAATGCAACAGGGCAGGTTCTGGATTACATCTTCAACTATGGAATCAGTGCTTTGCTAGTTCCAGAACAATGGCACATAGTCATCTCAGCTTGCATTTGGACCTCCACCCAAGGAACTCAAAGCAGAAACAGACTGTGAAGAATAAGCCCATAGTGGCATAAATCCCTCTGTGGCATAGAATTATTATCTCTGAAACAAATCTTACACCTATTTCTGTTTGCCTTAAAAGAAACCAGCAACATCTGTATAATCCAGCTGATGACGTATCTAGCACTTCCTCTGCTTCTGTGAGTTTTCATAGATGGAGACAAGGAGGTCGAGGACTATAAAATGTACTATCAGAACATGCATAATTTCCAGTTTATGCACTGTAGCACAGTAAGAACGAATGAGGAGACAACCTTATAGTGAATGCTAGCAGGGCTGGTTGGAGCTAATCTACAAAAGCAGATAGTTACCTCCTCCTAGCCTTCTAAATATATGGCTTACAGATAAGACTAACAAAAATATCGTATTATAAGTTATGACTTAGCAATTTTCTAGACATGACAAGAACAACCACAATAATAACATATTTAAAATAAATAAAAAGAGGAAAGAATAAGAGGAAACTGAACCTTGGTATACACAGGTAAGAAAAGACATACTTGCATCCTTGTTTTTCTGTCCGTGTAGCATAAGTTTCTACTCCAGATTCAAACATGATCTAATTATAATGTAAGTTATTATCTAATTGGGTTTTTTTCAGTACTTTTTGTGTGGTCTTGCTTTTTTGTTTACATTGGCTTTATTAAAGCAGACAGAAAATGAGGTCTTAACTGCATCTTTCCAATTGATAACAGCATTTCTTTTGAGAAATGCTGAAAGATGTCTGTCACATTACTGCGTGTGACTGCATACAGAAGTAGGGCACTTCATTCTGATAAAGATAATAAGAGCAAAAAAGCTAAGAGAAGTGTTTAAAACTTGATTCCAAAAAGCAAACTATACTTTGACCTGTATTTTTTTCCTTTCTCTCTTATGTGTCACAGCAAAGACTCATGCTATCTGTTGGGGTTAATCAATAATGCAGATCAGACCTGCAAATCATGACACCAAGTCAAGGGATAACTGCAATTTGCCTTGTTCATGGAATAAATCTCTGGCATGATAAAAATATGAACTGTTTGGAATGTACTGCTGTGACAAACCAGCTCTTCAAGGAGAAGCCTTTGATTTTCCTCTTCCATACTCCCAGGAGATTATGATGTCCAAAATTACCACCATAAAGAAATTTGCTTACAGCAAATAAGGTTACTAGACTGAACAAACCTATTCTTGGAGCCTTGAAGTTGTCCAGAAACTCAGATCAAATTATGAAAATGGAAAGTGAAAAGCAAACCTGCCAGATTGCATCAAGAATGTGCTGCTGGGAGGTTAATTCCTAGCTAGTGAGCTTAGTGAAAATACTATAATATGTATAATTTTTCAGCTTTATTGAATATAGTGGTTCTTAACTTTACACTATGTGTTGAGCTGTAGTTTTGTTTTCAATTAAGTGGTAATTTGCTTTAGGTGCTCTTCCTGGGTGGTCTTGGAAGACCAGTTGTTTTACTAATTAGGAAGACTCTGTAAGACTAGGCTTGAAAATAATGTTAAAATAGAAATTTAAAATGACAGTCTATGATTTTAGAAGTTAATAATGTTTGGGGTTTTTTTTAGAGAGAAAATTACATCCCTTTGCAGGCAATTTAATTGAAGTGGTCCATGAATGTAAGGATGCATTGTCACTGTATATTGCTGGCATATAGGAGTTCATTCCTGCCTCTTGCTTTGCCCATTCCTTAAGATGAAAAAGAACCACGTAGCACTGTAGCACTGTACTGAAAATGAGCTAATTAATTCAGCTGGAATTCAGATTTATTAGTGGGAGCCCAGTGCGAGCTCCATACATTTTTTGGCTCAGAACACAGGCAGAAGGACTCTTGATTTACCCATAACTTAGAATGTAAATGTATTCCACTCATGTGAGAGCAGGATTTATAAAAGGCTAGTAATATGAGACGTCTGTTGGACTATGGTTTGAGACCCATAGAAAGTGTCCCTGTTATCCCCTTCTGGAAGCACAGCATGTCTCCTGGCTGAGAGCCGCGTATCAGCTTGTACACTCAGTGTTTGCAGAATGTAGCTGCTGCTGTGCAGGGTTGGCTCTGCCATATTTGGGTTTCTCTCTGAAAGGATCCAGTTGATTCACTGCAAATCCGGGCTGAAGTGCAATGGCATGTATCTCACATGAACGACCTGGAAAGTAGGGCGTATGGCAAACCAGGAAGCAAACTGAATCACTGGTAAGGACATGAAAAATTCATTTCTCCATGATTTGGAATCCTTTGGAATCTGAAAAGCCAACAAAGCTCCACTGTGGATCATGCCATAGGCAAAGATAATGCTGACCATTTAAATCCTTAACTGCAGTTTTTGCTATTGTCAATATGGTTTGGAGGACTGCTTTTCTTCTATTTTCTATTGAAAAGAGCATACAAATTGCAATGTTAATAATTCCTTCTGTGCAAAGCAAAATATCTAGGAGATCAAAATAACCTGCATCCATTTTCCATAGTAGACGTGAAGAAAAAGGAAGAATATCTTCTGTTCAAGTATCTTCTAGTATCCTGTTTTAATTCCCTGCATGGCTTTGGAGAAGCCAGTTGGTTGTTCTTTGCATAATTTTCCTTTCTGGAAAGTGAAGATAAGGAGGATTTCTTTTTTTTTCTGATGTACTAAAATTTTAAAATATTAACTTAACATAGCATTTCTAAAAGTAAATTTACCACTCTATGTTTAGATACACAGCCACTTATCTTTTTGTTTTACAGAAAAAGCATGTTCTTCAAAGTTTCTATAATAACTGATTTCAACTGCTGCTGTTACTTTTTAAACTGCAAAAGTATGCATAAAACAAAACCTGCTTTTACTACACATTCTTGCAGCATTTAGATATTTTATTTAATTTTCTCACTCTTTTAAAGATTATAGTAGTTATAATCACAGGTAAAAGACACATGAATGTAGATAAGGGTGGTCTTGAGTAGGACAGTATGTGATTGGTGTTCCCAGAAGAATTCGAAAGAACGTACAATTGTTTTTTTCTGATTGTATATGTTTGTACTATCGCCTTTGCTATATCAATCACATACTTTGTAACTTTCACAAATAATCTGCCTCATTCAGGAATCTTTTTCTAATTTTAATATCTATCTTAGCAATATTTCATATATTTATTTTATGCTCCTCTGAAACACTGGAAACTGTCTGCAGTGAGAGATATCCTTGCTCTCCTTAAGTGGTAACATTGGAGCTTGGATTTTTTCCCCTTTTTTTCCTGAAATGTAGTCCACATCTTCAGATCATCGAGAATTTTCTCTTAAATCCCCCGTTATTGTTGTTGGAAAAATCTTTGGTCTTGCCTTTCCTCTTTATCTGGCATATTACAATGAACGTTTTAGTTTGCGGATGTGGCCTGTAGTCAGCAGTATGTGGGGCAGCAGCATGCAGACCAGAGGCTCTGAGGACCTTTACAGCTTATATGCTTCACCCTTGTGATGACAGAAGATGGGACTCAGTTGCTAAGATATTTCTTGCAATCTTGTGTTTTTAGACGATATGATGTCGTCAGCATTAGGGACTGAGAAATCATTTCTAGCACTCTCAGTATCTTTGTGTACCTCTTACTTGTTGTGTCCCCATAATAATGATTATAATAATAAAAATATTAAATGCAAAAGAAAAGCCAGCAACAAATACAGAATCAAAAAAAATCAGATCAATAACTCTTCAACAGTCTGTAGTCTGAAAATGACAGCACTCTGGCTTGGCCGTCATGCTTCCTTCGTGGCTGGAAAGATGACAGCAAACAATATTTTTTAGTTCTGTTTTTAATATTCACCAGACTAGAGGGGACATATTTCATTAATGTTTCAGTATCGACAGTGCAGCACAGATATATAGCTTATTTAAAGTCATAACTGAAGTGATAATGGAAAATGTAACATGACTAATCAACCACTGATTTAGGTTCACCACTTATTAAAACACTCTTTTCCATTGTCTTTCTCATTGCCATTCTCCAACATGCTTCATTTTAAGCTGTCAAAAGTAACTTGGCATATAGTTCCATGTAAAGACGAGATTATAAAAACCCAAGAGTGTCAGGGTGCCACAAGGGACAGCTGCCCTGCGGGAAGGAGCTGGGAGTCGAGAGCAACCATAGGTCCAGCAGGACCATGCCCTCCCCAAGCAAGCCTTGTCATGCAGCACCCAGCAAAGGAGCAGGGCTGGGATGGGGATGGCGACCTGGGCCAGTCCGGAACCCTGCAAATCCCTGGCAAATCTGCAGTGGTGGGGAGGACCAAGGTCTGGCCAGGATCCAGCCCACAGATCGGGCAGTGAGGACAAGGGCTGGCAAGGTGGGTGGCCAGGGACTGACACACCTGCAACAGTGTCCAGTCTGGAACCACAGACAGGTAACCCTTCATAATAAGGCTGTGCTCCAAGCCCTGGAACTGAGTTATGATGACACATTTTACCATAACACTACGTGAAAGTCCTGATTGCAGTATTGAGAGTTGAACCTCCTGGCTTCAAGTGTCTTATGGACTGGAAAAAAACATGGGAGCAGAAAGATTCACAGACACACTGAAGAGCACAACAGCTTCATCAGCATCACCCAGAAATGCAATGGCAAAATGAAAAGGCAAAATGAAGAAGAGTTTGGACATCTTAAGCACCTGCATCTCTTCTGTACACTTCCAGAAAACAAAGGTGCTTTCCAGATCAAGCTCATTGAATATGCAAGTGAATAGGTCACTCTTATTCAACTTTCTGAGCTGCAATGTTTAACCTCAAGACTGGCTTATTTGTCATTTTTACAATCTCTTTTTGGAGAATGATTACCTTTCTTTGAATGTTTTAAACACTAAGGAAGATTTCAGATTTGTTTTGAAGATTTATGAATTTCTGAACATTCTCTATTAATTATCAAAATATATTTTTATGTAGCAAACAAATTACTCTAGACATTTTGCATTTGAAAAAGCTGGCTGAAATTATTTCATTAGAATAGATAATACCATGCACATAAAAATAATATTTCAACCAAAAGGGTCTTAAAAAAAACTAATCTGATATTTAGATTTGAAGTTCTTGTTTTAATATAATTATAACTGTATCATCATATTTTCTTTGGGTTTTTTTTTACACAATGACAAGTATTCAATGGTATTAATATCTACACTGTAGTGAGAGTAATTTACAAGAGGTTAAAGATACACAGAAAGAATATAGCCAGTACAACTATAAAAATAGTAAGTGATGATAGCACTGATAATGATGTGTTGTTTATAATACAGAAAAAAGGAAGAAAGTAAAGTTTAAAGATAAAAATAATTATGGCAGAGCTCTATGGGACATGTTTAAATGCACATTGTATTCCTCATGCTCCATACCTAGATGTATTGTTCTAGGCAAGAGAAGAAAACTGTAATTTCTTCCATTTACATATTTTCCTTCCAAAAATCCTCTTCCCAGGGCTTTCAAATGGAACAGCAAATGGGAATTCCATACTCTTTAAAGCAATAATCCAGTAATGACCCTTATGGGTCCCTTCCAACTCAAGATATTCTAGGATTCTGTGAATGTATAAATCATAGAATGACCCACCCACTTTTGCCTAATCGAAAAACTGTACAATAAAAAAATGGCACAAGAAAAGAGTCTCTAATTTTTCCAGTCTCAGACGATAATTGAAGTTTAAAACACAAAACTGTCTGCCACCTGAAATCCCACATTCAGAAAGTAACTTGAGAATAAAGTTGCTGAAAAAACAATAGAAGAAATAATAAAAAAAGAATTTGAAACCATATCCTAGTGAATTGTGGGAAGAGTAGCAACAGAATTATGATGTATAATGAGAAGCATGTAATACCTATGAGATTGAGGTTGCACAAAAAGTAGCCAAAACATAATTTATGCAATATTCATTTGTCCATTTTCTTCATTTTCATAAGAAATAACATTGTAACCAAAATATTTTTCATAAATAGGTAAACACAAGCAAGCCAGTAAGGAAATGGTTGATACCTTTGTAAGACCAAAATTTTTATTGGTAGAACAATATGACAGTAACATCAATAATGAGGAAAATGTGGGATGATGAAGTGTACCTCTAAAATTAGAGACCTTTTTGATGTTAACTGTGATACCAGGGCCTAGTGAAGAATTCTCCACTTCTATATCTTTTCATATTTCTACCTGCCTAGCAAGGGCATCAGGAACTATGACATGTACTGATTTAATGAGAGGACTAAGAAGCTTGAAATGCCTCTATTAGCACTGTCTGCTACTTTTAACGCTCCTCAGGTCATATTTTAGCACTCCATGATACAAGCCTGTCTACTGTTCAGACTGATGTAGGGCCTGGGTTGCAGTGTATGTAACAAACTCACTAGATTTAATTTGGCTTGTTAAATAACAGGCAAACTTGGAACAATGGCTAGCTGAGCAAATATATTCCCAAGGGTCATAACCAGGCTTCAGAAGGCCAAGGCTCATGTTTCCCTAGTTGAGGAACTATGGTACAGGGGTTTGTACGCTTCCAGCTAGAAACAACCTATAAAGCTCTATATCCACACCCACCTTCATCTGCCATGTAATTGCTGAGGGACTGACCTGTTTTAATATCAGATCTAGTTTAGCTATATAAATGTGGTAATCTTCAGCTCCCAATTATGTGAGATTTGGGTATGTAAAACATACAAGTCTACTATATGTGAACCAGCTGTCGAAGCTTCCACTGCAGGCTGTCCAAAGTAAGGCTGTGGTTCAGTTGCCCCCATGTGGGTGTCACCTGCTGTATCGGTTGCCTTCATATCTGGGACAAATGAATGGGGATGACCAATGAACATATTACCTCTAACTGTGCAATGAGCTTAGGGTGACTATGCTTAGATGTGTCTGACAGGTGCTTAATTGTAGCTCAGTCTCACTGTCTGTATCATAAATCATGTAAATTTTGGATCACACTGCACAAGAGAAAAGACTTAAATGAGGCCTTACTGCGAAGTTAAGCAAAGCTGGGATTTGATTACCTTGCTTTAAGTACAAAACACTGTATCAGATGATGGAATAACTTCCAGCTATTTCTATAATACAGGAGCTTTCTCTATTTCATGTTCTCTTTCTAACTAACAAAGAGAAAGTAATGTGTTTGCTTATAAAACTCTGCTAACAGGTATCAAAGAGCTTCAGAAGCCAAGTCAAAGACATTTTTTACATCAAAAATGAAAAATCAGGCACTTTCTACAACTTTGGGCAATGTCTGTGACTGTAGTTACAGAATATGCCCTGTGTCAGACTGAAGTCAGTCCCTCAAGAGAGGGTACAGGATTCTTAACTTTCTCACAGACAGGTGGAGGTGACTTAGCTGTCTTGCACAGTGTGTAACATGCTAAAGCGTGAATGCTCCCTGGATCTGTAATGAGCTTCTCAGAGGTGTGTTGTGGCTCAGTGAAATGAGGAAAGGATTACATGTCCGAGTGATATGCAGCCCACCTAAGATCCGACCTTACTTTCCTGAAGTCAGGGAGGCTTTCAGTCATTAGCTAAAATGAGAGGAGGAGTACTGTAATGAACTGGGCATTGGGCTCACGGTTAGCCTCAGTTAAAATACTGCAGTGTAGGCAAAGATGCTAAATGAGCATTTCTTTTAAACAAGCAGTCTAACCTCCCACAAAATATTCTATTTATGTGAGTTTAGGAGATGAGCTTTTGATAAACAATGCCTCCACTATAAAAGGAAATAAGTAAAAAATACCTTAATCATCAAAGGCTCATCAGTTGGCGGTTTAACAGTACATAGCATGAAAAAGTACTGCTGCCTCCTTCTGCCTTTTAACTATTGGTATCCATTATATTTACAATATAGTTACATCACAGCAACTGGATATTCAAGTAGGATGAAGTTTGCTCTCTGAACAAAGAACTAGACCTCCTTCCTCTATTCTCCCCAAAAGCATGGATTTTTCTCAATTTATTAAGCTGTCAGGGAGCTGCTAAACTGTTCTTTCAGGGCCTAAGTCAATACTCAGTGGTCAATAAATACGTCTCATTTTGTCTTTAAATTATTGACACACAGAATTAGAAAAAAATCAGGTTGTTATGGTTTTTCAGGGTAAGGACCTGACCCTTTTTGTATAGTTGTTTATGTAACATCTGACACTGAGAATTTGGATCTTGACTGGGTTTTTTAAACAATGTAAAAAAATTATACAAAGCATGTTTCTTATAAACCTTTGTACACAAAGGATTTACAACATAGAAGATTTAACTGTGAAACAAAACTTCTGCAAGAATTGTTTACCTTTTTATATTAGCTATGGAAACTTGTCAAGAAAATGTGATTTTTCATTGCTGTCAGAATATTACATGGTCCCAGATTCATCCACACCACAAAGCAAAGGAGTCTTCTGGGGTTGGCTCTATTTTCTGGGTGGATGCACAATACTGTCTTTTTTTAATTCTTTTTTTTTTTAAGAGAAAAATGAGAAGTGGGATATGAGTCAAAACAAAAAAAAAGTAAACTTTGCAAATAAAAATTTATTGCTGCAATATTATGCTCAGCTTTGTTGCAAACCTTATGATCTTTATAGTTTTTGATTTGTTCACAGACAGATCCTCTAGCATTGGCACCCTGACATCTGTGTTTAATATAAGCACTGTTTCCAGACATCTTCTGGAGAAAACACTAAAAATAAATAAAGACAGAAGATGCACGTTTAAAAAAGCCACTCTTAAATATGTGCGAGTGGGATTTCAGAATGGTCACTTCAAAAAAGGAAGAAATGTGTTTGTTTGAATTCCATGGAGTGTTTTCCCTTCCCTCCCCTTAAGATACAGCCTATTACGTGGGTTTCAACTGAATCAAATTTTATGGTGGTATGGAATTGAGAAATGCTGGAATCAAAACTTTACTAAACAAAGTGTTGAATCTGTGAGAATAAAACTGTCGATCACAGTTTGACGAGTCCCAAGTGGTGTTCCCCAGCACTTGGTATCGGGGCCTGTTCTCTTTAATATCTTTAATATCAACGACCTGGATGAGGGCATCGAGTACACCCTCAGTAAGTCTGCAGATGACACCAAGCTGGGCAGGAGTGTCGACTTGCTTGAGGGTAGGATGGTTCTACAGAGAGACCTGGACAGGCTGGATCAATGGGCCGAGGCCAACTATATGAGGTTCAACAAGGCCAAGTGCTGGGTCCTGCTCTTGGGTCATAACAACACTATGCAGCATTACAGGATTGGGGAAGAGTGGCTGGAAAACTGCCCAGCAGAAAAGGACCTGGGGGTGTTGGTTGACAGCCGGCTGAATATGAGCCAGCAGTGTGCCCAGGTGGCCAAGAAGGCCGAGGGCATCCTGGCCTGTATCAGGAATAGTGCGGCCAGCAGGACTAGAGAAGTGATTGTTCCCCTGTACTCAGCACTGGTGAGGCCCCACCTCAAATACTGTGTTCAGTTTTGGGCCCCTTACTACAAGAAAGACACTGAGGTGCTGTAGCGTGTCCAGAGAAGGGTAACAAAGCTGGTGAGGGGTCTGGAGCACATGTCTTATGAGGAACGGCTGAAGGAACTGGGGTTGTTTAGTCTGGAGAAAAGGAGGCTCAGGGGAGACCTTATCACTGTCTACAGCTACCTGAAAGGTGGTTGTAGTGAGGTGGTGGTCGACCTCTTCTCGCTAGTAACAAGCAGTATAACAAGATCAAATGGCCTCAAGTTACACCAGGGTAAATTTAGGATGGAAAACATTCTTCACTGCAAGGGCTGTTAAACACTGGAACAGGCTGCCCAGGGAAGTGGTGGAGTCCCCATCCCTGAGGTATTTAAAAGACGGGTAGATGTGGTGCTGAGGCACATGGTTTATTGGTGGTTTCGGCAGTGTTAGGTTGATGGTTGGACTTGATGATCTTAAAGGTCCCTTCCAACCTAGATGAATCTATGATTCTACGATTTTGGAAAAAAGATGTCAGAGTAACAGATAAATAGTTAAAGCCTATTTTTTTCTAGGGAAACAGGATTTTATTTAGTCCTTCTTTTTTCCTACTTACTTCTAACTTTATTTGCTTCCTAGGCTGAATGATGGTCCTGAAGTGCATAGTTTGCTACAAATCTAGGGTATTGTACATGATTGATTAGAACTGATGTCTGAACTACTGTATGCCATTTCACAGTGGTTTCTTTTCTCCTTTGTATCCTGGTGATACTAGCCTGGCAAAGGCTTGCCATGATTGGTCTGGGCTCACTGTTCCCTGTAAAAAGAAAGATTTCCTAGGAGTCAGAAAACCTGTCTCACTTCTGGAATTCTTATTTTGACAGTAACTTTGATGATGTTTGCATAAGTTTCATAACTTTTTTGGAATTTAGTTTACTATTTCTGAACAAAATTTTTAACAAGAGTTTCCTTCTTCATTGGCAGAGGGAAGATGCAATGGGGGAAAAACAAGTGTTTTGCTACATTGAAATAATTTTTTATTTTGCTACCAATACCATGTGAGAAAAAGTGCCAACACGAAAAAAGCATGATAGCTATTAGTTCTTAATAAATAATGTTACTGCATACAGAAGATCTTGCAGTATACATTATAAAATACAAATTATGAGAATAGTACTCTCGCTTCTCTCAGGAAGAATTTGAGGTTTTTATGCTGAAATCCCAAGGGGACAAATAATGCAGTGCACAAAAAGAAGTGGAAAATACTATTTTATCACTCACCTGAAGAGACTTCATGGTACGTTAAATGGGAAAAGAGAAAAGAATATTATAACCAAATAGCTGTAAAACTAGCAATAAGAAAACAAGACAGAAAAAGTATTTCCTCTCTTCGATTTTCACTATAGCCTCTTGAGTCTCTCATAAGGAAGCTGCTACTCCACACCTGGTTTCCTGTCCTTGTGGTTAAGACAATCAACAGCTGACTACCTTTAAATCCAACTTTTCTGCTACTTTCTAGTCTTCTAGTTCAAAAGGCAGCTGCCTTCCCTTCCAAACAAAAGTCAATTTCACATGTCACCACACGCTGTCAAAGCATAGCTAACAATCCATAGATCTGAAAACAGTTTTACTCTTAATGTTTATAAAGTAGGCACTACAGTAGGCAAGAATGGAGCAGATATTTTTTAGTCAGACCACCCCCTGAATCATTAACTGTCAGAGGCTCTGAATGCCATAGCTTTAGAAATCATAAGTGATTTAAGGTGTTCTTAAATAGTAATATTGGGAAGCTCTACCCACAGATGGGGTAAGTAGACCTTCCCTGTATGAATAATGAGTTTAGAAAATCAGATTTATCATTCTAAGACAAATGATTAATGTAATCACATCTTCGAAATGAGCACTTGTATAAATGGAAGGCAACTGGGTAATATCTGATGGGTAGTCATGGTTATGAGAAGATGTAGGCATACAGGGTAAGTATTAACTAGGCTGAATAGCAGCATACAAATATAGCAGTATCTGGTGCCAACAGCAGAAGAATGAGACAATCAATCATCAGGAAAGGTACATCAAATCATTCTCTACATTGCTGACACATATCACTCTTTAATTGACTTAGTCAGCCTAAAACTAGATGTGACCTGCATTATTTTCAATGGCTTAAACCTGTTTAAGGGATTACTTTGAAAGTTAGTTCCTACTGTCTTTCATGTGCTGGTGTTGTAGGTCTGCTGTCTCGTGGCTATGAACTTGAATATTTCAAGCTCGATGTGGCCGTACGACTGTGGAGGATGCTTGCCTAAATAGTACATCACTTTCATTTTAGTCTAAAACAATTGTCCTAGCATATCAACGTAATGAAACAAGATTTGAAAATTATCCATGCTTTTGGGAAACTGAGCTCAGCTACAAGGAGTAAGAGGCTGGCTGTTTCCTGTTTCTTCTATGGAAAGATCCCTAACATTTTTGGAAGTGTCTATGTGGTCTTCACACCATCCCTGCCACCATGAAGGAATAATTCCAAATACCAGTTACCAAAAGTTCCTCTAAGCAATTTAAAGGGAGAGGAAAGAGGGCATCTCCGTTAGCAGCAGTACTGCTGGTGCTTTCACTGCTGTAGCCCCATCTCCTCTCACCAACCTGAGTGCTGACTTGGTGAGCGGTTTGTTTCAGGCAGCTTTTGATCCCCACTTCCACTACTGTTCCAGCTCAGAGGCACTCAGGTAGCACCCCAGGACTCAGAACTATCATAGAAATTAATCACCGGCAACTAAATATTACAGCTTTACGGCTAATCTGAAAAGAAAAAAAAAAAAGAAACAAATAACTACAGCGTTATAGCTAGTTCATCATGCACCTAACGTTAAGCCACAGATTTTTGTCATGTTATGACATACAGGTCAGAGACCCATACTTCCTCTTTCTTAGCACTGACAGTAGCTTGCTCTCCCTGCTTCTCCAGTAACAGTCTCCCAATCGTACTTTGAGACAGGTAAAAGGAGGAAAGGACTGTCTCTTTAAATTTAGCAGTCTGAAACAGTTGTATCCCTCAAATACATTTTGTAATATGTAGTTCTTAATTTTGTTTCTTCTTTAACTGCAAGATAGTTTTTAGGGTTTCTTTTCAGTGCTGTTAGGAAATTAGTGTGATTTAAATTTGAAAAACAACTATAAAATCAGCATTTATTATGTATGTGAGCTATTTTTGTACTCTGATAAAATCTGGGCAAAGAACAAGCAAGACATTATGTAGAAAAAGTGCTAAGAAATGCTGGGAGTGGTTTACACAAATAAAAAGGAGAAATTAGTTTCAATCTTTTCCTGAGCATTTCTGGTTTATTGTCTTGTATAATAAAGTGTCATGTTCCACAGCTTCATTTTCTTGTCTGCACAGTAACTTTTTGATAGGCAAGTGTAAGACAGGAGTAAATTATATGTCCTCTAAGGAGTTAGTTCTTTAACTAAACTTTGGTACGCAAGGGATTTAAGAGAAAGATTATATTTTTAATTGGAGAACGTTTCTCTTTTGAAATCTGAGGATTAAAGCAATGAGTGGTGAAGGAGCTTGGTCCTTCCTTTTCTTTAGGCAGCCTGGTTAAAAATATGAGGAAAGGTTTCTATTCCTGCACTTCTTACTATATAGTGTACACTGGCCTCCTAAACATTCCTGATCAGAGTACTGCTTAAACAGAAAAACCTGTTCCAACTCATACAAGCAAATAACAGCTAATGTTGATTTTGGGGTTTTGGTTTTGTTTGGTTTGTTTTTTTCCTGAAAAAGAAGGAGGAGCAGGAGCAGGAGCAGGAGCAGGAGCAGGACCAGGAGCAGGAGAAGGAGAAGGAGAAGGAGAAGGAGAAGGAGAAGGAGAAGGAGAAGGAGAAGGAGAAGGAGAAGGAAAAGGAAAAAGGAATCTTCTATGGGGACAGATTTTGATCTATTGTTGGTTTCACACCTTCAGATTTTCACTGCAAAATGTGTTGTTTTGATGTGTGTATTGTATACACATGCTGAAATCAGCAGAAAACAAGGTAAAGCTGAATCCAGATTTACCAGCAGGAATTTACTCAGTCTCAAAGATTTGATCGCTTGTCTCACCAGTGACTTGGTGTACAAAATAAGCTCCTTCCAGTCTTTACATCTGGTTTCATTTCAGTGGAAACCAGGAAAAAGGCGGGGGAGCATAACAGAATTTGGTACAGACGTGGGTCTTGCCACATTGAAATTCAGAGGCAACCACGGCACTCTATGAAGGTAGGAACTGACAGGTGCTTTTACATTCCTAATCTGCAGGTAACCTGAAAGTCTCATTCCTGTTCCCATTGATGTCAATCGCAAAACACAGCGTGACTCCGTCTTTGCCGAGTGTCACTGCACCATCCTCTATTGGAACCTCCAAAACCATGGAGATAAATGAGAATCTTTGAGATTTTTTTTTTTTAAATTACTGAGAAAATTAAACACAAGTTAATATTATTTTTTTCCTATGACAGGTAAGCTATCTTTCTTCTTTCACATCTTTATCTCATCCTCCAAAAGAAACAAATAAAAAATATTAACCCAACAGCCAGGCAGTCCACATTCTTACAGCAATTTTCCAGGTGCAAAATTTGTCTTTGAAGTACACTTAAGCATCTTTTCTCTTTTAACCTTGTGAATCTTGCATTTCTCTTTTGCATTAACGTGTTCTTAGGAAGAGAAAGAGGGAGTTTTATGAATTAAAAACAAATAATAAAAAATACACTTGTAAGCATGTTTCATTCATTTCAGAATTCCCTTTTTTAAAAAAAGAAAAAAGAAGTCTCATTCCTGCAAAAGTTTTCTATTCGGGGGGTTCTAGCTGCAGTTTTTAGTCTAGTTTCTGAATCTGCAAATCTTAAACTTTTTAAGACAATCAGATTGCAGTTATTCCAAGCACATTAGAGGATTTATTTCAAGTCTTTGCTCTGCCATTGACTTCTGGTATGATTATCACTGAGCCATTTACCCTTCCTTGCTCCTCTTCCTTCTGTGTAAAAAAGAGTTAATAGTAATTCCGTGTTTTGTACAGGGGTTTTGCTACAGCCTTATTAAAGACTAAAAGTTGTTTAAATCTCGGAATCATGGATTATAAAAGAGTTAAGCAATTTTGTTACTTGGATTCTCAGTTTATCTCTGGCACTGTAGTTTTCACATGTTCATTTCAGTACCTCAATGTCATCTTAAATTTTTAGTTGAGTATAAGGTTGTTCTAAGCCCAAAGCGAAAAAACCAAAGCAGACAAAAATCACGGTAGGCAGGACATGCAATGTAATAACAAGCAAAGCCCTCTTGAGACTGAAAGTCTAAATCGCATTCAGTTATTTCAGAGCTGAAGCAGTCCCTTAGAGAAGAGCATAAGGTTAGTCCGAGGTCTATGAGGCCACATAGCAGGATTCTGAAATGATTTATAAACTCCAAGGGTGTCATGCAGGTATGCATTTCTATCCAGCCTTCCTTCAGTTTAAAAACAGAACAACGTAGAGATTGTCCTGAAAAGAACCAAAAGCATAACCTGAAGAAACAACAGGCTTTGTATTATTCCCTTTCCTGTCTTGTTAGAAGGAAAGAGGGGTTTTTACATCACGACCTGAATGCCAGCCAGTAACCCAGAGAACAGTTTCTGAAAGGCAGAAGAACTGGCTGCTAATCTCATAGAACACCCCTTGCCACTGCATTAGCAAAAAGAGGCGGTCTTTCGAGTGCGTAGGACCAGGCGTATACAGTTTTGGGTCCCGATTTTTTCTGAGGAAGCAGGGAGAAATCAATGTCTCAGCCAGCCTCCTTTCAAAAATGCAATATGTGGCTGGTGCCATTCATGGGCGAGACGCAGTTACAGTGCTAAGAAAAGACTGGCAAAGTGATGGAGCCTCTCCTGTAGAGCGTGACACTAAGCGCACAAGGCACTGCAGGCAGCTGATGGTCTGCAGCCAGCTGCTTCTTCCTCTCCCTGCCTCAGCAAATCCCGCCCTCGTTCCCCATCAAGCACACGGGCTGTGTAACAGGCTGCTACATTCTCACTCGTCAGCAGGATCTGAAATTGTTTAGTATGGGGCTTACTGCAGAGTGGTCTCCAGTAATTTGGATTTGGAATGGTAAATATACATGTGACGACAGTAAGCCCAGACAATAATGTTGCAGCGAATAGACATAACAGAGTTGAAATGATCCTTGCACAACAGCACTGCTATATGCAGAAATTGAAGTTAATGAGACAACATTCTGAGACTCTGAACTCTACTAACAATTTACAGGCAAATGCCTATAGTAAAAGGACTAAATATGGTCTTTATTACACTTTCAGGTTGCTTCCCTTCATCTGTTACAACCACCAGCCTCCACAGCAGAAAGTTATTTGCTTTCCTTTACATTATCTCCATGATATCAAAATGAAACCAGCGGAGAATAGCCCCAACCATTGGCAATAAGGTCTTCAAAACAGGAAATAACATTATCATACTGATTGCACTGAAGGCAGTGGTAGACCAGCATGGACATTTTGTCCAAGAATAGGTGTTTTTTACAAATGTCATACGTAAGTTACAGCCAGCCTGGAAAGAGCTAAAGACATCTGGAATAGTGGTGTTCTCTAAAATATTTTTGGTAATCTTAAACAAATACAGCAGACAGCTGATGAATTATAGAACCATCCATATGTTAATTTTCTTCATATTGGATGGTATATAGTCCCATAAACTGGAAGCTTCTAATCCTAGAGTGGTGACTGATGACTCTCATAATCCTTGAAGTCAGCTCTCCCTACAGACTCTTACAAGCTAACAGAAATGGATGCCCAAAGCATATGATGTAACCTAATATAGTCTCAAATTCTCCCATCAAAGCCGGTCCAAACTGCAACAGAGAAGACTGAAAGCTTGTTTTCTGAAGATATCACAGTGTGTTCACAGTACAGCTGAGCATCCAATTTACTCTGTCTTTCGAGAAACCTCTAGAATGAACTAGAGAACATAGCTTTCCATTTCATTGCTCTTGCTCCTTTTTAATCGCCTCTTTCTCTTCTTTTTTAACCTCAGTTTACTGTCCTAATTTCTTTAACACTTCCCTTGGCTTCTATTAAGTTCTGCAAAAGGTTTATGTGCTTTCTTGCCAGGCAATTTCTTCCAAGCTCCCACGGCTCTACTTTTAATAACACTGATACATTTCTCAGCATATTTCTTGCTCTACATTTCTTCTGGGTCTTTGATTTTTCACAGCAAATGGTGACTTTTATGAAGCCTTGTTATCACTGCCACAAATTCACTGCAGAAAGCAATCAGCTCTGCTACAGAATGTGATCCTAGAGTGTTACAAGGTCTCCAGTGCCTTTGTGAATACTAGCGTATATAATTAAGTTCTTTGGTACAATCTTATGATACCTGCTGAAGGTGCAAAGGGCATTAAGCATCAAATCCTTTTCTTAGTATCACATAATCTGATTTTGTTCTGCAGACTTAAAGTAAGATTTACCCTAGTGCTTTTGCCATTAGTTTCCTGTGTAGGATTGTCTTACGCCTATTCCTTTCTTCATGTCTCTGTTTAACGGGTGATAAAAAGCATAGGTAAAATATGGGCTACGCTTAATTAAAATGTCATGTTAGTGCTCTCATGACATAATCTTCTAAAAATATATCATGAAAATGTGTTTTTTAAGAATGACATAACCAATCTGTTTAGAATAGAAGAATAAACCGAACAAGATGGGAAAGACTGATATGATGGATTGTAATGACCCAGCAGTGCAGCATACCACAGATCTGATAGAACTAGAAATATTCATATTCAGTCACCCCCATTAGATACCATAACCACTGCCAATTTTTTTTTTTTACAAAGGAAAAAAAAAAAACAAACAAAAACATCCCACAGATAGCCCACATGACAAGATGACTGAATGATTTGTTCATTTTGATCCAATGGCAGACAGTATGCCATTTGGGCAGTAATAACATTTATTTTTTAAATACCACCAGGACAGCATGCTGGAGCAAGTAACAGAAAGATGGTCCCTGTGCAAAAGAGCATGCATCCTAGCACAAAGAGTGTGACGATTATTAAAGGAAGGATTAAATACAGCTTAGCAATCAGTGACTACAGCAACCTCTATACCCACCATGTACTCATCACTGAGTGTTTTGTACTCATCATAATGTAGCTGTATTTTGAAAAGAGATTACGAGAAGATTAATAGTGTGGTCTTTTAATTTTCTTACAGGGAGTACTTTCTGTGCACAAAGACTGTGCTGGAAGAAATTATAATGGTGTTTATGAGAAAATTTGACAAATGGGCTATCTAGGTGAGCATAGTTGGCAAGGTGGCATTTGATAAGATTTAAATCTGTTGTGTTAAGGAAGCATCTGCTGTGGAATGGCTCCCTCACAATGAGCTCTATTAATAACTTAGATTTGCCAGCGGCATGTGGCGTTACAAAAATATATATGAATGTTCACTTAGTTGTGTGCCAGACTGCCACAGAAATTAGAGTTGATTAATGTTGCCAGTGGGACTACTATAGATTTTCAAGCTGCTTCTAGTTATTCATCGGGTGCCCCACTTCAGACTGTCACTTCTGTGAAAGCAAGGCACTATAACATGCTCACAGTCTTAGCAACCATGCTAGCGGTTCTGTAGGTTAATGTTGGGTTTTTTTGTGGAATAGGATATTCCAAAGGTTACAGGAAAGTCTAGTCATCAGGAGTAAATTAAAACACTGCAAATTCAAGCACTTTGAACGTTGTCCTGCTTGGATTTGGACTGTCAGTATCACAATGAATGATGCAAGTATCGAAGAACTATCAGAATCTTTTACCTGCCTCATAATCATATCACTGAGAAGACCAGATGACTAATGAGATGCCGTTTATGCACTAGAGAACAGATCTCAATACTGACCAGCTCTACGTATCAGATTTCTAAATGCAGTATGACTCAGATGATAACGTTTCAGGTTTCCTGTCCATCACAGTGGAGCATGTTACCGAAAGCAGCTTGCAGAAGGCAGAGAACTTAAGAGATACCAAAATACATATTCACATGTAAACTCTGCTGAGCTATACTGCAGCCCCATCCATATATGCTCAATTTCACTGATTAGGGACACACTTTATTGCACCATTTCTGCCAATGCCTTCAATTATCTCAAATACAAAACTGGAAGGTCCAGCCTTATCTGTTTCAGGAAACCCTCATTATTACTGAAAAAAAAAAGTCTCATATTTATGCAAGCTTACACTGATGGACATAAAATAAAATGGTTGTGGGAAATGTTGAATTGGGGTAGATGACATGATCCTGCACTTTATGTCCTGGAGAACTTTCCATGATTGAAGATGATCATGGCAAGCCCATAATACAATTCTGTCACGTGAACTTTTTGTGACTTTTAAGCAAAGGTATACAAATTATTCTGTAATTTGGTGGGGTTTTAATGGCATCAGGAAGAACCCATCTAGCTTTAATTAAGATGTAATTACTGTTTATGAAATCAAATTGGCAAAAAAAATCTTTAGGGTGAGGTTATATATAAGTTGCAGTCCACAACTCAGAGATGTGTCCTTTTTTTTTTTTTACTTACCTCTAAAAGAGCCCTTTTTAAGAATAGCTTAATATCAGTTGACTTCAGTTATGAACACAGTGTTATGCAATATCATGTAGTATCCAACGCAGGCTACTTTACAAACCTAATTGAACAATTCAGGGCTTACCTAAGGCCAGAAGGGAATGGTTTATGACTGCCTGAGGTTCCTAAAATCAGCTTTTGGCAGTGAAATTCCCATACTGATCCTTCACAGCTCACTGGGAATAATTACCCCACCTGGGGTTTGCTGGCATTGAAATACAAGTTCATGAAGGCTGACTTCACACAGGATATCTTGTTTTTCTGAGAACTGACCACCCCGGTTTTAAAATTTTCAACCACATTCAAACTGTCTTCTGGCATCGTGTATGTTTAACGGTAAAACACAGAAGAATTAAAGCAACACTTAGAGTCAAATTTAGCTTTCTTTAATGTGTCAGCATTTAAAAGTAACAAGAGCTTCCAGATTTGTGCTAACATTAGTAATTTATTCAGGAAATAAAATTTGCCCCTCCATGTCTTTTAAACAAATACTTTAAAAAAAAAAATTCCTCAATTATCAACAATATAGAAGATAAACTGGAGTATGCAACAGTCACAATATCACAACACACTACATGCAAAATCTCCCTGCTACTTCCTTGGGTAGTTCGGATGTGGCTGACTGTAACTCAGGACTATTAAGTAAGGTACGTACTGGTACTGTTTCTGTGAAATCAACAGTAGCATCCATGCTCAGAATACTACACTGTCATATTTCATGGTATTGAGGCACAGGGTAAGACTGGACAGCATGTATGGATATGCATAAACAGAGATTCTGTACTCAGGGTGACCAGATCAGAATTCTTCACAGAATCACAGAATCACAGAATCTCCTAGATTGGAAAAGACCTGTAAGATCATCTAGTCTATTCATTAACCTAACACTGACAAGCCCACCACTAAGCCATGTCCCTAAACACTGTATCTACATGACCCTTAAATACCTCCAAGGATGGGGACTCCACCACTGCCCTGGGTAACACGTTCCAATGCCTGATGACCCTTTCAGTAAAGAAATTCTTCCTAATATCCAATCTAAACTTCCCCTGGTGCAACTTGAAGCCATTTCCTCTTGTTCTATCACCTGTTACTGACAGCACAGGTTGACCCCCACCTCTCTGCAACCTTCTTTCAGATACTTGTAGAGAGTGATAAGGTTTCCCCTGAGCCTCCTTTTCAATTCTGGTATTCTTCATACCAGTATGCAACGTCTCTCTCAACTACAATTCATTAGACATGTTCCAAGCACCAAGAAGGGAGGTTCACAAAGGCAACAGTCTTCCAAAGACTATCTCTATTATGGAATTAGTTCTCCAGTTACTCTGATATAGCTGAAGTATGTAAATTCCTTTCATAGCTCTACTTGAAACAAGCAATGTCCAGCATTTAATGATGTTGTCTCCTTTCCTGCACCAGTAGCATATCATCTGGTGTTATGCAAGAAATGTGAATGTGACTGATGATAACCCCTGCATCTGGACACTGAGAGTAGTTCTTTCTCGTTTCTATCCTGTCTGCAAGGTAACTGGTTTCTATCCAGTATGAAAAGGTCTCTTTAAAAAGTCAACATATGCACACTTAATATTGTCTAAGATGCTGGTTGCATGTATGTTCTGCCAAGGCCATGATTTTTAGGCATTACTGATTTTATATCAAATACTACCTGGAACTACATTAGCATAATCCCTTCTCCCACACCCCATTTTCATTCCTGGAAAGGTCAGTAAGAGTCACATCCAGTGGAAGTTTGTTACAGACCATCAGGTCAGAGGAAGGTGGGGATGAAGGCTTCTTTAAACATCCCGAAGATATCCCTGTATCACCAAATCACAGAACAGTTGAGGCTGGAAAGCACCTCTGGAGATTGCCTAGTTGGACCCTTCCGCTCAAGCAGGGTCAGGTAGAGCAGGTTGCTCCAGTCTGTGTCCAGTAAGGTTTTGAATTATCTCCAAGCATGGAGACTCCACAGCCTGTCAGGGCAGCCTGTTCCAGTGTTTGATCACCAATACAGTAAAATATTCTTATCTTTCATTCTTGTATTTCTGCATATGTCCATTGACTGTTGTCCTGTCACTGGACAAGACAGAAAAGAGACTGACTTCAACTTCTTTACTCCTTCCATCAGGTATTTATACACGTATGGTATATAAATACCATCAGGTATTTATAGCCTTCTCTTCTCCAGGCTGAACAATCCCAGCTCTCTCAGCCTCTCCTCATATGTCAGATGCTCCCTTAATCATCTTTGTGTCTCTGCACTGGACTCACTGCACTAAGTCTCCGTCTTTCCTGTGCTTTGGAGCCCAGATGCGTTTCACCAGCATTGAGTACAGAGGAAGAATCAAATCCCTCAACCTGCTGGCAACACTCTTCCTAGTGCAGCCCAGGATGATTTTGGCCGTTTTTGGAGTAATGGCATGTTGCTGGCTGTGTTCAACTTGGTGTCCACCAGGACCTCAAGGTCCTTTACTGTCAAACTGTTTTCCAGCCTGTCAGCTCCCAGCCTACACTGGTGCATGGGCTTATTACTCCTCAAGTAGAAAGCCTGGCATTACCCCTTGTTGAACAGATTCCCATTTCACCTGTTCTCAGTTGTCCTTGGAGGGTTTCAAACCCCAGCTGGACCAAGCCTTGAGCAACCTGCTCTGACCCCAGAGCTGGCCCTTCTTTCAGCAGAGGGTTGAACTAAAAACCTCCTAAGGTCCCTTCTGGTTTGAATTATCCTGTGGTACAGTGAGATCTGTTTTCTAACTCTAGAGGTTACAGTAAGTGTTCCAATTCACGACAAAGCACAGTTTTCTGAGCACAAGTGTTGACTTGAAAACAACAGATATGTGTGAGGGACATTTATGGAAAAAGAACAAATTATGCTAGCAGTATGTACTCTTCTTTTGCTGTAGACTTCACCTGTGACTTAACCACATTAAAACCAATAATAATTTCAAAGAAGTGTACTTTGAGTACAGTCTGTCTACTCTCTTGTTCACTCTGTTATGTTTCTTAATCTAATTTCTGTTGAAAAGGTTATTTCCTATAGCTTAAAGTAAAAATAGCATCAGTAAGGATATCTAAAACTATGTTTCACCAGTTTCATACCTTATGCCTTACTACAGTGGGTTAAGAACTCTCCATAACTCTTCATAAAATATGGAATTTGTATTGAAATACATTTTTTCTGGCCTTGGGGACCTTTTTCCTCTGTTTGTACCACCTCTCTGGAGAGGTGTTCCTTACAAACTGAGAAGTGCTGGTATAAACCATTATTTTTCACCCCAGAAAAGAATGGTACAGTGACTACTATAAGATTTACAAGACTTTAACTCACTTCACTGCTACATGTGTAACTTAAATAAGTGACTTGTCTCCTCTGTAGGTTGGTGTCTGTAGTACTGATATAGTCACAGCTTTGTATTTTTCAGGACTGCCAGGAAGAGAAAGATGTTACGACATTTCTGAGACTCAGATGATAGTAAAGAAAACAATTTAAGTACCCAAGGAGGACAAATGCAAAAAATTTGAAATTTTGTACTGTCATCAACAACTGAAATCTGGTGTCAACTGAAATTCCAACAGCAAATAATACACCTGTTTTTATAACATTTGTAGATTACGTATATGTAGTTAAGGGAGCTTTTCACAGTACCTACAATTTATTGTGTTAAGTGCTTAGGATAATAAGTTATAAAAATATTAATACCAGCTCTCTCATGATGTCACATGAAAGACTACTGTAGGAAACACTGACTCTTCCAAACATGTGGAAGACAGAGTTCATAAAAAAAATCCCCACTGTTTTTCCACAGGCAGACTTTTTTTTCCCAAAAAAACCTTGGTCATGTTATGTTATGAATCATTATTTCAGAACTGAATGTTTGTAGTTTAAAAAGCTTAATTGCCTAGTTTGCTTGATATAAGGAGTAACTATAAGCAAGAATTCCCCTTTTTGACTAATTAAAAAGGCTGAAGAAGTACAACTAAATCTATTCGGCTGAGACCAGTGTAACATCTGCTCTGTCTGCAAATTGTTTCCTTTAACAGTTTGTTTTAACGAGTTGGAGCTTCTCACTTCTGGGGTTTTATTGTTGTTTTAGTTGCAGGTGGGTGTGATACTTTATCACCTGATGGTATCTTGCAGTTATTTTTTTCCTTTAAAACAAATGTAAGTGGTCACATCTGTGTTATGAACATTAACATATGTATGTATAAGCAGTACTTGGCTAGATATCTATCTACGCATCTACATAGTTATTAAAACAAGCAAGTGTAAAAACAGTAGACATGAAATTTAAATAAGTTTATTAAGAATTTTTTACCCATCATAACATGTGAATAACAACCCCTTTAGATCCTTACATATAGCTACGGAACAATTAACAACCAGGCTGGTGTCAGAATGAACTCCCTTTTTACTTCTTTGATTGTTTGATATATTTTGTTTTCATATTGAGTGAAAAATTACATAGGGAACCAAAAATGGTTTCTCTCACCCTAAACTGCTTGCGAGTAGCTACAGCAATGTGAACAAAAAGCAGGGAAAGTGCAAATTTTGGATACCTTTCTGTTAAGAACTGCTGCAGGTTACCAAAGAGTAAATGTCTAGTGAATGCGCACAGGAAGAAAAATGAATCATAGCTGTCTTCAGTACAAAGTCAAGGGAAACAATCACTGCAGATAGGGCACACACTGAGGTCATAGAGAGCAATTTACTTTGGACTAGTTCTAAATCTGGTCCCAAGGTCTCAGTGACCATTAGCAGTTGGATTGCATTAAGAAGGTGCCTTCTGGTCTAGTTTCTGAAAGCAAACTTGTTCATATGCTCTGAAATGCCTCGTGATATCAAGGAAAACAGTGGTAATCAAAGGCTAACTGTGACGTTCATTTGAAAAAGACACTCCTGACCCTAACCTGAAATGTTGAGGTGGACAGACCCATAGTCATTCTATTCCTTTCATCCCAGAATGATGCTTGAAGGATTATTTCTATTAAAGTAATCTTCCATTCTAGAAGTGACTTTCTCTCCAGAAACATTTTGTTATCAGTCTGCCTTCTTGATAGAGAAGTCTCCAAGAAATACATGGCAATGTGTTTCTTTGAATTTTGAGAATGTTCTCCTTTGATGTAGCGTAATAGGCTATACAATCTTTCAAATACTATAGGCCAAGAGCAACATTTTCAAAAAAGAATCTTTCAGAGGTGAGCTTAAAGATGCCCAAGTATGCTGTCTACTGAAGGCATTGACTACTACAGAGTTCCAGTTAAAATATGTAGCAGTTGTACTTCTTCCCCTTAATTTACCAAAAGAATTTGCATTGTGACTCTGTGGGAATAACAACAGTATGAATCTGTTTTATACTCCAGTGCAGCTTCCATTTTTTTTCCTGTAAAGTTGTTTAAACTTGTTTAAAGTTCTGCCAAAGATGAAACTGGAATTAACTCCAGATCAGATTATACCTTATGCAATGGCATCATATTTAGAAATCAGGTATCAGCTTCAGTTTAAAGAAACAAATTGGATTACAAATTTTCCCATGATGTTGTTTAGTCAAGTGTAAAATTTGATTTTTTTTACATGCATTATAACATATGGTTGGAAGTGTCACATATGGTTGGAAGTGTCAGCCAAAAGTCAAATGGCCATACTTCTCTCTCCTCAGATCCCAGCTGTCCTGATATATTAATCATTTGCTAGACTCCCATCGTGCTGTTGGAATATTTTTATTTGTATTTTCATATGCATATATGCATATTTATGTGCAGAGTATAATTTAATAAACTATTAACATATAAATTCAGGAACGGGCTTCGAAGTAAAGAACAAACCTGCAGATGTGTATTTTTCATATCTGCATCAGAATTTTTAAGTATTTATTATATTCTAACTTAATAAACTACAACTTACAAACATTGAACAGATGAAGCCTTAAAAATAGTTATATGGAATGATTAAAAATAATCCCTGTCTGTTGCTACTGTCCCGAATATAATTACAGGCTCAGACCTTGCAGGTATTTTATCCAATATGCATGTGTTATCCAGCCTGAGGTGATACGTATCATCTGTGAAATATGCTACTTAGGGAAAGGGAGATGATCAGTTAACACTGTTAGTACTTAAATCTGGTATTTTCAAAAATCTTTAGGGAGGTCTGTTATCTAACTCTTATTAGAATGTTTGGAAATTGTGTACTTGTATATCCATGCCATCTTTGAAAATTTCATCCACAACCCCCTTGCAACTAGTCAATCTGTACTTTGTATATTGAATAAAAGAGGAATTTGCCACAATATTTTCAGAACTCCTCATCAATCTGGACCAACATTTTGGCTGCACGCAAATTAAGATTCTCTCACCAAAGCGCTCTTTAAATGAGCTGTTACATTTGGCTGTTAAAATTGCTGTGAAAGGCTTCTTTCAAACTTGGTAGGTTGTTTATGAACATGACAAGCAATGGAGTCTTTTTTTCATAACTTGCTTCTTCCATTCTCTCAGGAAAGATTGTCAGATGATTAATAAAGTAAAGAAAATAGACTGCATGCTTAGTGAAAGGAGTGACACAGGCTTATGAAAAGTGAAAACACAACCTAATATAGCATACGATATTTTCTTGTCTTCTCTATGAAAAAATTGCCGTCTTTTGCTTCTGTATGACAGCATGTTTAGAAAAGTGTTAACTTCATTTGCAAGTTGTCCCATTCTGTCTTGTGCACAAGTTCAAATAAGGCAAAATCTGACTTATTTTTGTCCTGGTTATTCTTTTGAATTGTGTATGTGCAAACGTCATGGTATTTTCTTCATAGAGAGTTCATTATTACTAGGCTAAGGACCAGAACTATAGGTAAGAAGATACTCATTCATCATTCTTGTTGAATTCCAACAGATTTGTTATGTCGGCTTTGTCTTCGGTTCATGTTTTACATATTTTGATAGTAGCTATTTAAATTCCCAGATTTTTACAGAAAGTATCTAAGCTGGTTTAACTTCAGATGGCTCTAGATTTGGACTTCTTATGAAAAATATTCACTATTAAATTTGCTGCTACATCATTTTGATATGATTGACTTGTCTTTTGGATGAGCCAAGACCAGGCTAAATGAAATACAAAATACAGTGTTACATGTTAAAAGATTTAGATCCATAATTTTTTTAAAAATTTCCTTTATACTCTTTTACATCATCAGATTTCTAACCCATAAAGGAGGAAGAGACCATTCCTGGTGTAATGTGGGCTGAGACTGGTGATTCTGCTCTCTCCCGCTCTCCTTCCCTCAGTGGAGAAGCAGGTTTCTTCAGAGTGAAAAATGGTGTGGTTATTGCTTTTTCAGCTAAGTCTTTATAAGAGCTCATCCTCATCCTGTCACACAGTAGGTCCACAATGCAGTTACTTTAAAATTTTCTTTCTAACCAGTTTATTCAGTTCCTTTGAAATTGCCAGCAACTCTCTCTTCATCAGCATAACCCCCATATGTCATGATTATGTGGTTTTAGATTATTAACCCTTTTTTGAAGGTTTTTTTTTGCTGCCAACTTGCATGGGAAGCATCCATGCATTACAGGTAAAGGTAAGATCGTCTCTACTTTCACAGAAAAAAAGGAAGTCACAAGGTGACACTAGCACAGCACTGAGACTAAGCTGATGGACTTAGCTGCTCCAGACATTTTCCCTGTTTTCTGTGTTACAGCACCTTTTCAACTAAAAGCAGGGGCAAAATATTAGATAGAAGTGCACGCAGTAAACAATATACAAAACCTTAATTTAAATGGCCTGCAATGTATCCAGTTTGATTACTGCAGTCAAGGTGTCTCATGTGTTCATTCCGGTGGACATTCTCATATAAGATAAATTAAGAAAAGAGACGAGTGCCTTATTGCCAATGGAACTTTCTTGATCTTCACTAAAAAACAGTGTCTGACTTCAGGATAATAAATGTGCTACTAAATGTTCTTCAGAACAACTGAAGCAGAAAATGAAAATGTATAAACCTTATAAATCACAAAAATATATCAAAGCTACTCTCTTCATTTGACATAGAGCCATAGACACCCTCTCCACTGAGGGCAGTACTTGCTGAAGGGGACATCGTGTCTGTCACCGCTGCAGCCTTTGCTGGCACTGCAGGTTGCCCACTCTGTGCCTGGTTTTCTTGCCTGCCTGAACCCACAACCTCCACCTCTGTCCCACCTTGTGCCTCTTTGGCAGCTCCCAGGGGGAACAGCAGCCTCTCCCCAGTATCAGCAGGTAGAAGTCTGGGCCAAAAACCACAATGCTTAAAGCAGTTATATAGAATTACATAAAGATTAACTAGGCGAAAAAAGTGTCATGTTAAATGGTGGCTACATATTTTTTCTCATTAATACTTTTATCTTTTCTCTTAAACACACACAACTGCATGTAGCTGCCACCACAATATCCAGTAACACAGAAGATCTCTAGTTCATGTGGCCTTACTGAATTTTAACAGAAGTTGTGTCTGTATCTAACTACCTGGCTTTTGTCCTGTGACCAATTCTGCTTTTTTGTTATGCCAACTCTGGTTTATTTTGTCAATAAACCAGATCATAATTTCAAATTTTTTTTTTTTTGTGTGTGAAATTCCAGCATTTCTCTCCAGCAACGTGCTTTGTTATGTGTTCTTCCATATTGCTAAAAAAAATCCTGGTGAAAACTTTAAAATATCTCATCTGGCTTGAGACTTTTGCAAGTCATTTTCATTCTCCGTTGGAAAGGAGACTTATGTATGGTTGCTTTTCCACAAGGCTAGATTCTTAATTTTCATTTTTTCGTTATGTCTATTCTGTTTTTACAATATCATTTTTATTGTGATAAAGCAGACTTTGATTGTAAAAAAAACCCCACCAAAACAACAAAAAAGCCACCCCTTCTTGCTTTTACCAGCCATAAAGTTACTTCACAGTACATGAGGGAAAAGAGATATGGAAGAAATTCATAGATGAAATAATGTACTGTTTGTACACTTCCCCTTTTTTAGAACAGCAAAAACTCCAAAAGAAATACATGGGCTTTCTGTTTTATTGCTCCCTGTTTGGTTTTGTCTCTAAGTTCTTAATAATTAATCGTACCTCAATGCTTTCATGTAGGTAATTCTTCAGAAATTCTCCTGCAACTTAAATCTTACATTGAAAACCTAAATAGCTACTTCAAATAAACAGGGATGTCAATAAAACTTTACTGAAAAAAAAGATTAGCAATTAAAGATCCAATTCAGCAAAACATCTAATTAAACACTCACTTTAAGCATGTGTGTAATCCATAGACCTCAGTGGGATTTCAGCATAAGTTTTGAAGTTAAAAAATTGTAGGCATAAATAAATAATGGTATAATTTCTACAAAGTGGTAAAATAATAACATACTTTTAAGGAAGCTAAAACAGAAAACAAAGGAAAGAAAACAAAACAAATACTTCCTAATTTTTTCTGCCTTGCTCAAGATGCATATGAAAACCTTAAACAGCTAAGGTTACATGGGTATGTTTTGTGGGTTTTTTTCTCCACTTTCAAGAATATAATAAAGGAGCTGAAAAAAAAGTAGAAAAAGATCTGGATTCCACTCCAAGTTGACTTAACTTTAATCATAAAATCCATTTCCAATTCAGAGTTGCAGTACAAATTCAGATACGTTTAAAGGCAAAATTTTGAATCAGGTCAGGATCAATATTTTGTTTTAATTTTTTTCACTACCCTGTAAAATATGCTGATTTTTGACAGAAGTGATCTGCTAGTGGAACATCAGCTTGTCAAAAATTAAACTTCAACTAGATCTTTTAGTGAACAAGACTTTCCATGGACAGACAAGGCATAGCTATAATATGATATATTTCTTTCTTCCAAAAACCCCACAAATATTGCTAGTTTTATACATAATATTTTCAGTTGCATACTGGCTCTGAAACTTCACAGAAAAATACTGACAGCAGCAGCACTAAAATATTGCAGTGCCTGGAAGGTCACAGCATTATTACTGGATTAACTTGCTGAGGCTGAAGACCAGTAAAATGGCATCACAAGCCTGTACCTAGCCAGATTTGCCCTACTTTTCAAACTTGTCTTAGGGAACTAAAATATTCACGCTATTCCTGACACCAGCCTTACTGCATATTAGCTGTTTTATTCACTTACACACCAAGATGTGACCTGACATAGCTGCAAATTCACACCCATGTTTGAAGACTTGGCTAGCATGTAGGAGATCAGTCCATGAGGACAACTGCAAATCTAAGGACAAACTTACAGATTTCTTGTCTGTGGATGAACGTTAATTATTCAAGTAGAGCTCATAGAAACTCTAGCAGCCTGTATCACAGTGTGATTGGACACATAGCTGATACTCCTTTCATTTCAGACATTTGGTGTCTCTCATTATATAATCCATACCTGCTGCAACAGCAAATTTGTCCATATGTTGTATTTTATAACCTGTTTTACTTTTATTGTCCCTTGGGACTATTAAGCAAACACAGCAAACCAGGAAAACTTTCTGGCTGGTACATGTGAAGTCTACAGACACTTCAGAGGCTCCTCCACAACCCATCTCACTTTACAACAGCTATGGATGGAAAACAGCAACCCCTCTATAAACTCAGCTGTAAGTAATGACCTCCATATGCTTGAATAGCTTGAGGAATATTAGCTCATTAGTGATGATGCTTAAATAATACGGTATGTGCAATATTTACATCCAAGTGAATTCTTACCAGGAAGCTATGCCATGTTTCAAGTAACACAATTATATTCTATACCATTAATAGAACAAAGAGCGGTATAAACCATGATGTACATTCAAGCTTTCACTTGATTAGTTAAGGGAAATATTTGTTTCTGGCCCTTTGTGAGCTGTCTGATTGTATATCAATGATGATAAGAAACTTTCACTGAAGTAAAGCTTTTGCCTGCTTAAAGATGACTTCATTCTTAGATACAGTAAGTGCCTGTAGCTCCTGTTATAAACAGCATGAGTTTTCTGTTTTCAGCAAGCACTACTGTTAATTCTAGCCACCAGCAGAAATGCAAAGCTACGTTTTATAAGAAGTTAACATATAAAGATATGACTTCCAAGTGCATAGTGATTTAATATAGTTGTTCTTCACATAGTTTGTTCAGGTGATCAAGGGAACACGGAGGACAACATTTCTACAGAGGCTGTAATATCTAATCTTGAAAATTGAAGCTAGTCCAGAATTATTGTTCCAGAGTTCAATACAAATCTGGAAACTGAGCCTATTTCTGCAGGTTTGGTTCTGGAGTATGGATCCAGCCGAGAGGGGTCTTCTTGTCACTTGGTTTAGTTTTAATTCTTGATTTAACAGGAATCAGATGAGGTATATTGTGGAAATATGCAGATGATGCAGTCTCAGATGATGTTATAAGATTACCATGGTGCAGGATGGACACCCCAGGAGAAATCCATTCAGTGATGTTGACTGTAAACATGCAGTGATGTTGAATGTAAATTTGAGGAATGATTTCAAAAGAAAAAGGCTTTTGCTTTTAAAATTGTTTTTAAATAATCCAGAAACACATTTGTGAGCATCTTGCTTTTTTCACCCTGACCTATCACACAGTGCCTGTCACAGACACTTTTTAGATGTCTGATTTATTACTCAAAGCCAAGGAATCTATCAGAGGCCTTCATGCATTCACCAACCTCTAATATATAAGCACTATGAAAATAATTTCAGTATCAAATATGGAATATCTGGTTTAAAAACAGAATGATAGATTTACATAATATATGAATATCCACCCAGCTATCAAGTTCATAACCAGGATTACATTTTTTTCCTTAATTCCACTCCCCTTCCAATTTCTTTCCCCTCCTTTTTTATTCATGTTATTTGGTCATCATCTAAGAATTTTCTGTTCCTTCATGTCTTCTGATAATCAGAGTTTAGTTGAAGACTACAGTTGGCAGAACATTACAACTTAAGCCCGGCTCCCCCCATATCTGGATTCTTTGTTTGCTTATATTTGAGCTAGTTCTCAATTATCTCAATACAATTATTCATTAAATTCATCCTTAACAGGATATTTGAGTCTAAAAAAATCACTAGCATTATTCACTGTGTTCAAAAGAACATTTTGGGCTCTGCTTTCCAAAATACTATCATGAAAAGGTAAAATAGGTTAATATTAAAAAGCCAAAAAAAAAAAATAAAAATAAAGCTGACACAATGCAAAACAGGCTCTGTCACACACCCATCTCTTTGACTTTCCTAAGAGATTTTTATCCCAAGTGATGTCTCTAATTATAATTTCTTATATTTTCCACTTTTAAAATTAATTTTTCCAATTCTTAGTATTTGATGAAGTTAAATGTATGCTTCTCTAATCAAAGTAAGAGATGGGAACAGCGGAATAATTACATGACAGAATGAAATAATCCAGAACCACCAGAGGTTTACTTTATTTAGTAGTAGACTGATGAAAACTTTATAATAAAATACGATCTATCACAATTTGACAAATAGACATAGCTTCATAGGCAGTTAGAAAGATAGAATGGACATGAGTGTACACTGAAAAGAAAACAACATTAGAATCCGTACCTAGTTTCTTTGGGGAAAGAGTGGAGAAGGTTTCTCAAATTGATGTATGGAAAGAGTAGGCCCACAGAGGTCCTTATTTGATTATTATTTGCAAAACTTTGTGATGTGTTTTTCTAAATAGACAACCAGTAAAGTCAGCATAAAGCCAGGAAGCATTACAAATACCTTTAACAGAGCCCTAACCAGTTAGCTCAGTGGTATAAGCTCCTAAATGACAGTTCTCTCACTGCCTTTTTGTAAGATGTGTGGTATATTATCTGCTACATAAAACACCAACACTATCTTTCTCATGCAGGTTTCTTTATGCAGAGAAACTCTAATATGACCAATGATTACAAATGATTATATCATCCTTACCTTCTGTTCATTACCCCAGGGGGATTTTCACCAGCCAGGCTGATGACGCTGAACAGTAAGTCAATTTTGTTTTTTAAAAAGCAGATATCTAACTTAACTGTAAACTGTAATCTGACTAGAATACTTGCAAGGGAGCAAAAAATCCTGAGGGACGAAAAAGCAAGATAATAGAAAACTTTGCACTTATACTGCATATGAATATGTAGTATGGGAACTAGAGTTTCTGCCATTTAACAATTAATGAATGTATTACTCCATCGCAGATTCACGGTTTCCTCCCTAGAAACTGGAATAATCACAGATAAAATGTTGTATTCTGTTTCTTATGTAGGGCCCCTGTTTCAGGGGAGGCCATGTATATCAGAGAGGATGCTCAGCATTTCAGGTGGAGACAAAAAGACAGAATAATTGATATTTAGATTAATCAAGAAATCCAAATTTTATTCTTGGACAAAGAGAAAGCCTTAAACTTTAGATATCAGGGTGCATTTATATCCATAGATACTAATATATGACACACAGAAGACATGGATGTGAATAATCAATATTTGCTAATAATCTAAAAATAATTCTTTTTGTGTTAGTCCTAGCAGAAATTGTTGAAAAACAACATCCTCTCTCAGATGTCGTTGCCTTCCTCCAAAGCTGCGTTGGAGAATGAATCAAGCAAGTGTTTGAGAGCCCTTGTATTAAACAGAACTGTATTTTCTCAGCAGGGTATGCAAGTTGGGTTACAAGTTAACATTAAGCTGATACTCGTGTCTCGTGGCAGAAATGGTGTCCTGACAATGAGATAGTCTCCTCTTAGAATATAACTTTTTGTAAAAATAGTAGAAGATGTCAAGTGCTAAGTATTTTTGGAACACTTACTTGATTTTAACCTCTGATATTCTACTCTCACACCTTGAGTAGTTCTCAGTACTAAAACTACAATATAAATCTCTAAATATATGGTCTTCACTCTTCAGAATTGATTTTGTTTTTTTATCAATTTGTGATAGTTCATTGTTTTGATCAAATTCTTCACTGTTTACATGGACCTTTATTGCAACCATTTTGCTTTAATTAAGCTTTATATAGTATATTTAAACAGATAGCAATGAAAAGGTTGGAAACAAGTCAGACCTGAACCATTATCTTTCAGCATCTCATTTGGAATTCCATAATCAGCAAGCTGCTATTTACAATCTGTTCTTGATGCGCTGCTCCATTATAATGTCTTGTCAGTCACATAGTTTGCTTACCATAATCTTCTATACAACTTCAAATTCCGTTCACATCTAACCGAAATAACATACATAACATTTCTGAGGAATGATATGCTTGAAGTTTTCTGATATGCCATTACTGGAAGCAAACTTTTTTTTCTTTTTTTTTTTTTTTAAATAGAAAATCAGCTCTAGGCCTTTCTCATTCAAAGCAATTTCAAAAGCTCCCGAATCCCAACATAAAATCTTTACATAAAAATGCTTAAAATTACTGGAGAAGTAACTCTGATATTGACAAAGAAACTAAGCCAATGTCATTACAAGCTGTCTTCTAAAGGTTGAAGCTTGTTATTAAATATGTATGTGAAGAAAGACAAAGCGGTTATGGTTTTAGGGTATGCCGAAAATCAGTATAAACTTTGAAAAAATGAAAACTGTTTTTTACAAACTTTAAGCAAGGAAATAAAATAATGCTGATGAACTGGAAAGGCAGAAACATGCTGTGCATCAGTTTAGGAATTTCTATGTTTTTAGGCACGCATATCCATGTAAGAAACCCTTTTGCACAAAGTTGTTGCCGGACACTTCTGAACTTCTGCAATGTACAATTGGAGTTGTGAGAAGATGGCAGCTGGGCTGAATGGATTAGGAATGCAATTTTGTAGCTTTTTTCCTCTTATCTTTCCCCTTTTCTGTCCTTCTTGGACTCTCCTTTGGTCAAGCTTCTTGTTACTGCTGTTGTCATTCGTTTTGATTCATTTAAGACCAAAGATCACTCGGATTGCCTGGTCTGATCTCTGGTGCAGTAGAGGACATCAGGCTTCGTTGAGTTATCCCTTTGTCAAGCCAAATGGTTTGTACTTGACAAAACAATCTTGGATAAATTTCTATCATTGTATGCATTTTCACAACAATCTACATGGATTTGAAAGAATGCTCCACCCCGCTCTTCTGTTCAGCACAACATCTGCTGATTTGCTGTGTCCATAACAGAAACATGGTGGATCTATTTCTCCTCTCACTGCCAGTTCAGCCAAAACTTGTTGATACAGGTGAGACTGTGCAGCAAAAGCAGAATACCATTTCCTATATTTACGGTACACTTCACAGGATGAAAATTGTCTTAAAGGGGTGTCATTTTCTTCCACTTCTTATTTTTATTGTTGCTATTTTAAATCTGTGATTTTAACCAATCCTTTTGCATTTAAAATCAAAGTCCATTGTTGAAGAACTTCATGTAGGTTTGTGACAATTTAATGAACGGGCACTTCATGAAGTAAAAGAAAGAATGGACTACACTTCTATACACCTCTTTTCGTTCTTGTTTGAAATCTTTATTAGATATATTGTTGGTTGTTGTGTTTTAACCACAGCTGACAGCTAGAACCACACAGCTACTTGCTCATTCCCCCACGCTCTTTTTTCCCCCCAGACAGGTGGGGGGAAGAGGGGAAAAAAAGGAGGGGAAAGGGAGAGAAAAAACCCTCATGGGCAGAGATAAAGTTAGTTTAATAGAAACAATAACAGAAAAGGGAAAATAATAATAACAGCAACAACAATAATAATACTCACTGCCCACTGAACTGGCACCACCCCAAGCAGTGGTTGCTGATTCCTGCTCCCATTTACATACCGAGCATGATGTCCATGGTATGGAATAATTCATTGGCCATTCCATTGTACTGTCTACACTTCTATGGGAAGCTGAAAAAAGTCCTTGATTAGTCTAAACATCACTTAGCACCAACTGAAAAAAATAGGTATTATTGACATTCCTTTCACAGCAATTACTAGAAAGAAAACTAACTCTTTCCCAGCTGAAACCAGGACACTGGTTTACATAAAAAAAGGGAGGGGGAAGGGTTCAGTTAATAACAATTAAAGTAGCTTAATACATATTCCTTCTAACAGTAAAGTAGGGCATCACCATCCTGCATGAGGTGAATCTTACCCATTATACTTTCCTTCTCCGTTATTGGTTTGTTTGGGTTTGTTGGTTGTTTTTGTTTTTTTCTTGTTTGGTTTTGGATTTATTTTGTTTTGTTTCTAACTAACTGATGTATTATTACACACCATGTCATAGAAAAAAAAGCTGTCATTTATTTTCCTTGAGAGTCATGTCAAAATTAAGTAGAAAGATGTACAGAAATTCTGAAACCTTCTGAAAATAGCCTCCTGCCAAGACACTGAAACATGTAATGCCAGTGATGACCTTTAAAAATGATAGTAACCACTGATAGTAATCATTCAAATTTCAGCTGGCATATTTTCCCTTAAATGTATGAATATATAGTGATCTCCTAATTTCTGAGGTATCAAAATGTCTAATAGTTGCTAACAGTAATAATTTTTAAATCCCACGGGTGAATTAAAAATATACTTTTCACGTATCCTTACTGAAACAGGGGCAACTGGGAGTCTAACTGTAATCTAAGAATCATTGTTATTTTTGTGTGTTGGATTACCTATCAATTTTGAAATGGCTATTTGTATTTTCTGGAAAGCATCAGGTATTATCTGTGGAAATCATCTTCATGAATATAGATGTTGATCTCCTTTACATAAATTTATATGCATGCATAAAAGTTAGTCTTTGAAAGCTGATGATGGAAACTCTGCAAACCCCAATTTCTCACTCAGTAATGCATTGCAGTTGCTAAACAATGCATTTTTTTCAGGCCTAGACAACAGACAGCAAGCAAGTGAAAGACATACTTTAAAGTTCCCGTTTCCCTGATCATTCAAGATGTTAAATATTGCCTATTTCTACTGATAAAAATGAAAACCAAAGTTTCACAGTGTAGTGCGGCATTATTCATTCAGGTATACATTTTCCCTTTTAATAAATAATAAACTATTTACATCCTTACATAATTAAACAGAGCCAGGAAAATGTGACTCTATTACTAGTTAAACAATTTCAACAAGCTCTATCCATAGTTATAGTGTGAAGATGCAAAAAGTGGAATAATATGGTAATTTCCTGACAGAGATAACTTTCAGACTGTATCTATTTTTTTTTTTTTAAACCTAGAAATAATAGGGACAATTTAGACCAAGCTTTGATGTTCAGAAGTGTCAGTATCTTAGCTGTTCAGACAGCTGATAGATTAATGCCTTTGGCTTATTATCTTTAATTTCAGCAATACTCTTGTTCTCACTGTATAATGAGATTTTCCTCTCCATTTAAAATAAACCAAACTAGCCCTGTATTAATCTAAAGATAAAATGTTAGGTGACTAAGACATGATATAGAAAGTGTTATAATGTGAAGCGTATCAAAACTCATTCCAGAAAAAAATTCAGGCAACAATACAGAGATCATGAACTACTCTATAGGACGAACGGTACGATTTCAAGTGACGTATCCTTGTGCCCTTCACTTCATAAACTCAAAATTGCTTCATACTGTGAAAAGCATGATGGCAATTAGTTAAAATAGAACTAATACCATGTCAGATAATTGCCAGCAAGTAGGGGATTGTAAGTATTTTCACCTGCGAGACACATGGAAAGACTGGTGAGGGGGAGGAGGGGAGGAGGTGTGATTTTTTGATTCCAGTATACTATATTCTCCCTTAAAAAAACCTTCATCAGAAAAAGAATATGCTATCTTTTATTCTTGTGTGCTTGTGAATGAAATGTATCGATTTTATATGGCTGTTAAAGACTATAAATTAAGTTTACCTAATGTAACTGTTTTGCATCTGTTGAACTCTCAGAACATGCATTTTTGTTTCGTATTGTCTTAAGTACATGACACATCATGTCAATTAATTGGTGAAATTTCTAGATGTCCTATTAATGAAGAAATTTCTAAAGGATAAAAGTTTCTGAAAAATTATAATTAAGAGAAGATGGTTAGCTCAATTTGGGGGTGAAAGAGTTAATGTTGACATTGAAAAAGAAAATGCTTAACAAGATTGGAGTAGCCATTTGATTTCTTCTGTTTTCCCTTTTGCCTGTAGTCATCTCTGCATGGGAGAAGACCCATAACACATTTCATATAAAACTAGAAAAAATGAACAACTAGGGATAAGCAATGATAGAAAATGTTTACCCACAAGGCAAGTGTCTTTCTGGCTGCAAATATGTTTTTATTCATTTAACTGCTTTATATTTTAATTATGGTCTTAAACTCACTGCTACTTTGATTTGGTAACTTTTCTATGTTACATAGGTATTGAGAGAAATTTATTTTTCTAAATGTCCTGGTTTGACAGTCTTTCACATACCTCCAGGAATAGCGACTCCACCACTTCTCTGAGCAGCCTGTTCCAATCCTTAACAGCCCTTGAAGTGAAGAACTTTTTCCTAATATCCATCCTAAACCTACTCTGGCGTAACTTGAGGCCATTTCCTCTTGTTCTATCGCTTGTTACCAGCGAGAAGAGGTCGACCACCACCTCGCTACAACCTCCTTTCAGGTAGCTGTAGAGAGCGTTAAAGTCTCCCCTCAGCCCCCTTTTCTCCAGGCTAAACAACCCCAGTGGCCTCAGCCCCTCCAAATAAGACCTGTGCTCTAAACCCCTCACCAGCTTAGTTGCCCTTCTCTGGACACGCTACAGCACCTCAATGTCTTTCTTGTAGTGAGGGGCCCAAAACTGAACACAGGATTCGAGGTGCGGCCTCACCAGTGCTGAGTACAGAGGGACAATCACTTCCCTAGTCCTGCTGGCCACACTATTCCTGATATAGGCCAGGATGCCCTTGGCCTTCTTGGCCACCTGGGCACACTGCTAGCTCATATTCAGCCGGCTGTCAACCAACACCCCCAGGTCCTTTTCTGCTGGGCAGTTTTCCAGCCACTCTTCCCCAATCCTGTAATGCTGCATAGTGTTGTTATGACCCAAGAGCAGGACCCAGCACTTGGCCTTGTTGAACCTCACATAGTTGGCCTCAGCCCATTGATCCAGCCTGTCCAGTTTTCTCTGTAGAACCATCCTACCCTCAAGCAAGTCGACACTCCTGCCCAGCTTGGTGTCATCTGTAGACTTACTGAGGGTGCACTCGATGCCCTCACCCAGGTCATTGATAAAGATATTAAAGAGAACAGACCCCAGTACTGAGCCCTGGGGAACACCACTTGTGACCGGCTGCCAACTGGATTTAACTCCGTTCACCACCACTCTTTGGGCCCGGCCATCTGGCCAGTTTTCTACCCAGCAAAGAGTAGATTGGCTGCCATGAGCAGCCAGTTTCTGTAGGAGAATGCTGTGGGAAACTGTGTCGAAGGCTTTGCTGAAGTCCAAGTAAACAACATCCACGGTCTTTTTTATTTGGATTATTACAATAGTGATGTTTTACATCTGGGCAGCATGGGGAATCTTTGTACCTATTATTACAAAAAAGTTACTTAATAGGAATATAACAGCTCTATCTAATGAAATCATTGAGTAATATTTTGTTCTTATGCATACAAAAATTGTCAATTGTCTATTTATAGTCCACAGGCACAGATAATTCCTTTCTTAAAAGAACCAAATGCTCTAAGCATATGGGAAAATTCAGCAAATTAATCCAACTCTGTAAAAAACCTACACTAAGTCTAACCCAGTTAAAAGCCTCTGTCAGAAGTGAAGAATGATTGCCTAGGAAAGAGTATAATAAGGCTGAATCATTTTCCAAATAACCAACTGTGCTACTTTTAGGAAAGTGCCTGAGGGTTTCTCACCAAAATTTTCTAACGAAGATAAAAAAGTTAGGTCTGCATAGACATAGTTAGACACCTAAATGAGTGCTCTGATTTCCAGTTTTTCTATCCATGAAATGCTGGGTAGATAACAGCTCCTACTAGGATAAAATGGGATTGAAGAGCCACAAGGATGATCAGAGGGATGGAGCACCTCTCCTGTGAGGAGAGGCTGAAAGAGTTGGGGCTGTTCAGCCTGGAGAAGAGAAGGCTCCGGGGAGATCTTATTGCGGCTTTCCAGTACCTAAAGGGGGCCTACAGGAGAGCTGGGGAAGGACTTTTTACTAGGGCATGTAGTGATAGGACGAGGGGGAATGGCTTTAAGCTGGAAGAGAGCAGGTTTAGATTAGATATTGGAAAAAAGTTTTTAACTTTGAGGGTGGTAAGGCACTGGAACAGGTTGCCCAGAGAAGTTGTCGAGGCCCCATCCCTGGAGGTGTTCAAGGCCAGGCTGGATGTGGCCTTGGGCAACCTGGTCTAGTGGGAGGTGTCCCTGCCTATGGCAGGGTGGTTGGAACTGGATGATCTTCAAGGTCCCTTCCAACCTAAACCATTCTATGATTCTATGATTCTATGGATGGCTGTCACGTCTGGTGAGAAAGGAATCATTCCTTCAGTTTTATAAAGCAGTAGTAGTTTTGCCATCCCTTTTCTATACATGTCTCATTATAATAGCTTTTTACTTATATTCACTACAGTGGTTAAGTGATGCACTAAATATGGAACGTCCATAACAGATCACTTAGTTAAGAGGGTGGAAACCAGTCTATTCATCATTTCTGACCAAAATCTCCAAAACTGAAAAGGAAAAGGGATTTGTGAAACATTGTTCAGAGTTTAGTTTTTTTCCTTTGCAGTTCTTCTTGAATCTTCACAGGGAATTAATAAACTGTTACTTTCATATATTGAAATGTGGCCCATTATAAAGTGCAAGGAATGATCCTGGAACTAGTAAAGGCTTCCTCATCCCTTGGAAGGCAAAGGCAGTTTATATGCAGAGGAAGGAAACAAATTTCTACATCTTTGAACAATCAAGGCAGGAAAAAAATGCACCTTGATGACTGCTGAAATTAAAGGAAATTAATATATCTTTTTAGCATAGTTCAAGCGTACTTCTAAGTTGTAGTGTGAATGTCACTATTGCAAAAGGAGTTGCCAATGTGATAAATTAGATGATAAAGGGGTCTTGAGTCTTTGTTAAGGAACTCTTCTGAGGGATTGTTTTTAAAACAAGCTTTTATAACTCTTCATATTTTTCTGCTAGCGTGCAAGAAGTATCTCCAGCTTTCTATTTCTAACCATGTTATTAAATATGTTCTATTCATTCATCCTTTTAAAAAAACACTCTATGATTCTATGAAACCCCACAATAATATCAGATTTACAGTGTTTCTAACAATTACTGCACACTAATCTACATACAGTCCAAAGAGCATTGATTTATAATGGTCCTGTACAAGATTTTTTTATCTTTTTTCTCTCTCTCTTTTTTAAAATAATTTTGTATAGATGGACATTAAACTTTGATTCATGTGTGGTTTTATTTACTACTTAAGACACACAAACCAGATGAACCACTTGGTGTTTGTATATATATACACATATATTTATATATAAAGAAGTGTTTTTTATTGTAGGGATGGATACAACACACTCCTTATGTTCTGCTATAACAATTGAGTGAGAAATGACATAATTCTTTTACCACACATTTCATGTAATAAACCTCAACTTCAAGCAAATGCAAGCTGTAAAATTCTATTGATGGTCTTCCCAGATGTTACGAGTTGTACTCTTTTAATAGATACCTTTCTTCTTTCAATACACTTTCTTTTTACTCTTTGACATATATCTTAAACAGAAATGCCTGTCAAGTGACCACCAGGGTGCAGATGATAAACCCTGATGTATCCTTTTATTACACCTTAGATGCCATAAACTATACACAGAGATCAACTGCTATATACAGCACTTACTATATATAACAGTGTTGCAGGGTACTGCTGATAGGCTTTTATAAATAAAGAGCACTAGATATTTTCTCAGTGCAAAGGTCAGCAGATTAATATACTGTAGGTTTGTATTCTGTAGCTGGCATGTATTTGCAGTTTGGCTATTACTCTTCTTTAAAGCTGCCAAACAATACCACAAGGTTCACAATAAAATACAAGAATATGAGAAACTGAGTCTGCTGGAGAAAGGGGTTGTCATTTTCACTATTTTGTTTTGTTTTGTTTTAATAGAAAGAAAAAAATTATTAAAAAACCACAAACCACAACTGAAACAATTGATATCATGTAGCAACCTCACGCACACAAAAATTTGGAAGTCTTTCGAATTACTTTCTTTCTTTACTTTGTCTAACCCGCCCATCAAATGCTAACAAAGGAAATGGAAACCTCACACATCGCTATATTTCCTTCATAGTGAGGCAGAAATCTTTGGGCATGTTTGATGAAGCTAAGCATTTAGAAAGTGGCGTGAATGGAGAATGCCGCCTCTGCGTATGTGGTCTCACTTAGAAATGGGAGTTGTAAGTTACAAATGAACTTTTTTTTCTTCTTAACAAAACCTGTTAAGGTGAGTTTCCCATGCAAAGATTACAGTTAAGCTTAGTCTTAAACTCAGTCAACGTCTTCATAAATGCTGTTCAACATCTTCATAAATGGGATTGATGAGATTGAAAGCACCCTCACCAAGTTTGCTGATGACACTAAACTGGGCCATGAGGTGGGCATGTCAGAAAGGAGAGCCATCTTACAGAAAGACCTAGACAAGCTGAAAGAGCGGACAAGCAAGAACTATATGACGTTTAAAAAAGATTCCCAGAAGAACTCTTAACAAGATTTTCTTAGGAGACCTATGGTAACTGTGCTTGATTCAAATCCAGTACCTCTGTAAATCTACAACGCTCACATTCAAAGATGTCAGTGATTTGTAGCTCCTGGTAACTAATTACAGCTACAACACTATGGTTATAGCTATGTTATAGCTACAACACAACACTATCTTCTGCCTCCCCTTTTGAATATTTATTTTAGGTAATACTTGTGCCTTAATTTAAGTCTTTGGACTACCTATATTTTTTCTAACCTTTTTCCCACAAAACCCATTTTAAAATCTCCTGGTCCTCGTGCAGCTATCTATACTGAAACAATCATCTTCAGATCTCAAAGTCTTCAGATCTTACAAATTGAATTTGTGTGAGGAAGAAAGACATGGAGAAAAACAATCATCACCATCAACCAGATAACAAGTACCTAGAAGTGGAAGCTTTTTAAAAAAAAGTTAAGCTAATCTAAACATTATAAATAAACAAGACAAAAAAACTTACATCGCAGAACAACCGCCTGGAAAAATGATCACTTCGGGACTGAAAAAAGGATTGTAACTGTAAAAGAAGCATCTTTGCAGATCCCATCAAAATTCACTATGTATGGCTGGTTACCAATATCATTTGGCAATGAAAATCACAAATGAGATCTTTATGTTGGACAGCTATACAAGTTATCCAATTCTTCAAAGTTATTACTTCCAGCTTTTCCTACCAGCATTTGTTGGGGCAAAGTGTTGTGTCACTGACTTTCTTATAAGGTAAATAAAACACTAAAATTTGAGCTACAAATCTGTCTTTCCTTTCTTTTTTAATTCTGTTTCAGAAAAAAATTTACACTAGAAATGTATAGATACATCACACCAGATGGACTGTTTTCCCTCTTCTATTATCCATGTATATGTTATACATACCCCAGTATACACAGAAAGTCTGGACAATTCTTAATGTCTGAACAATATTTTTTAAAGGTTTTTTAAAAAAAAATTAGTATTGCACAGCTTATAATAGTATTTGTAGTGTAACAACTTACAATTGCATGTATACTTTTTGTACAGGAAGGCATGTTTCACATTATGTAATGAAAGCATATTTACTATTGCAGTGATCCAAATTGCTTATGTACATTTATACCACACATTATCTATTGTAAGACATTAGCTAACTGGAAATCATTGAAATAACACTAGAAATCACTTACTAAGTAGTCTAACAACAATGACACTGCACGTTTGTTTAACTCTTGGGTGTCAGAGAGTACCCATTGCTGTGGTGAAGGATCCTAAAACCTGTGTTTAGAAAAAAAAACCAAGGCTTATGCTAGACTTTATTTCAAAAGATCTTTTTGATAACTCAAAGTAATTTATTTCCTGAGAATCCCAGAGGAAGTATTTTGCAAAGCAAAAACTAAATCTAGATTTCTTAGGCCCTAGTGTCTGGACTTGTCCAAAGTGCCTTGATCTTGTCCCAAGATCTGCTATATTCAAATCACTAACTCTCTGTGAATTATTTCTTCTGGTGTTGTAGCAGTATATTACTTACAAAGCATCCCAGAGGTGTTGCTAATACATCTGACTTTTGCTTTTATTACTATCATTTCAACATTGGTGCTTTCAATCTTTAAAGATTTCACTGTACCTTGCACCAGTGCCAACTTAGTGTACTTGTACTCCATAACATTTATCTATCCATACATATGTTATAGCTTATCTGCAGCTGTACGATAGCTTATATGGTTAACATACAACATATTGTAACTATTGTGGCTGTTTAAAGTAATTTGTTTTTCTACAACAGTTTCAATTTTAGCAGAATTTTAGACTGTCAAATCTCTTAAAAAAGGAATTTTAAATTAAAAAAAAACCAAACATTGCATTTATTTTCCAGGTTTTATATCTGACTTCTAAGTGATTCATTCCATGCTGCGTGGATAATTGTTTTTTCTTCATAAATACTCTTTTCTACTTTGTGGTGTTATAAAGGGATTGAAATAAATGTAGTTATGTTAGTAAGAAAATGGATTGATGATTGAGTGAATCAAACACAGATTTAAGACAGTAAGCCTCTTAAGGAAAGAATTTATATGCAGTAGGCCAAAGAGCCATAACCTGGTCACAGGTAGGGTAAAAAAGGCCAATTTCTTGCCAGTTTTGAAACTAATTTCCAAGGTTTGAACCCATGACTGTAGTCCTTTTATGCAGTTTGCTGCGATTCAGGAAAGAAAGCTTCCTCTCCGCCCCCCTCCCCATCCCCCGGCAGTAGCTGTGGAAGACCATTGCTACATCAGGCACAGCCTTTGTCATCATCTTTAAGGGACGGACCATCAAACTGCTAGAGTGAATGAAACCGAAGATGAATTCTTTCCCATATATTACCACACTGAATGGCAGGAATTGGAAGTGACAAAAGATTTTGATGGCATCTGGACAATTAATCAAGGTGATCACTTGCACATATTACAGTTCTAAACTTGCCCCGATTAAAAGCAAATAGCAAGTGAATCTTCTGTTGTAGTCTATAGCGTTAATTAAGCACACAGCTCAGTCTGGGACTTTGTCATTGCTCAAAGTCCCCGAGCGCTCTCTCATTCCTTGAGAAAGCTAGCTAAAAATTTTGCTTACTGACATTATCGCTGACACATGGTTTCTTCCATGGACTAAGGCCAATGCAGGCTATCCCTGTGAAACTGCTCTCAGTTTCTCTTGACCTTCCACCGAAGGCTGGAAATTCATCCTGTAATTATTCCTATCAACATTTTCAAAAGTAAGAGACCAGAAGATATCTAGGACATGCTTCGCTGAACGTATGGGTCATCTAACATTACCATTGAGGATTTCAGAAGCAGCACAGGTAAGTATACTTTATGCACAGAGCACTTCAAGGAGAATTGAAGATCAGTCTGTGGATTTACAGACAAAGAGAGGCCACTGGCAAGAACCACAAGGACATTTAGATTTCCAGCTCCTTTGATTTCAGTGGGATTTAGGATTGTAAAAACCTTTCTATATCTGAGTCAAAATTCTCCCGAGCCCATCTAATGGAGAATATAGAGTTTTTCAATTGTATTGAATCAGATAAAGATTCTTTTGTCGTTTCAAAAAGTACGACTGTACTTTCCCTGAAATGTAGAGGTACGCAGCTTGATGGTTGGTTTTATCTCTTCCTCTGACGCAGCGGACTTTATCACACATAAAATATGTTTTTGGCGCAAGGAGGAGCCAAACTGTTTAAGCAGCACATATTGAATCAGGACACATTAATTACACAGTCAGAAGTCATTTCCTCATTTATGATTCATTGTCATGAATGTATTTATACAAAGTTTGTAATCTGAAATACAGCTACGTAGTACTCATCTGTATTCAGTAAACATTTTTAAACAAACGTATATGCATACAGAGCAATATCTCTCTCTTTGTAGGCGTTATGGCTTCGTAGCCTAGGACAAAGAGACCTGTGGTTATTCACAGCTCTTGCAACAAACTTTTTTAATCTTCTCTTTTTACACTTTCACCTCTTCACAGCACAGTCTAGCTTTAAATGATGTTTACTCAGTGTCTAGAACTGGGAATTCAAATACCTAACAAAGTCTTGGGATGACAATCTAGTACCTACAATTACAACTTATATTGGTTTTCATATGCTGTATATCCGTCACATTGCAATAATAGGTCTTATTCTCTGAACTGCTATTTCACAAGTAATTGTAAACAAAAATAGAGTGGCTAAGAAACAGAAACTCCCTTAGTGACTGTTTCACTGTCTGTCCCATTATGTATAGGTTTTTTTGGATCATGGTCACCTGACAGATAATAATTTCACACTTGAATTGTAAGGGTCTCATATTTATCCTCCATTGTTGTTTTGCTTTTAACAGGTGAGAGCATGGCAAGTTTCTGCAACTCTGTGTGAAGCACATCATAAACATGACTGTAGAGGTATACTGGTTTTGGCTGCAAAAGAAAATTTTCAACATGTTAGCTGGCATGGTGCTATGGCTTGGATAATACATGAATGTTTTAGTTATGGCTGAGTAAACTCAGCTTGCACAGCATCAAGGCCTGTTCTGTTTCTCACGTTGTCCCACCAACAAGCAGGCTGGAGGTACAGAAGAAGTTGGGAGGGGACACGGGATCCATACCATATGATGTCATGCATGGCATATAAAGCTGGGGGAAGAAGTAGGAAGAGGGGACTTTGGAGTTATGGCATTTGTCTTCCCAAGTAACCATTACTGCCTATTGATGGGAATTTGCGAGTGAATTCCTGATTCTGCTTTCCTTGCGCATGCAGCTTTTGCTTTACCTATTAAACTTTCTTTATCTCAACCCACGAGTTTTCTCACTTTTACCCTTCTGATTCTCTCTCCCATCCAGCTGCGGGGGAGTGAGCGAGTAGCTGTGTGGGGCCAAGCTGACCACTAGGGTTAAAATACAAGAGGGTACCTTGACAGCCTTATTTCAAAAAAAATAAAATGGAAGTAAACTTTAATTTGAGAGAAGCTAAAAAAAAATATCCCCCCCAAAAAGGATGACTTTCTAAATCAAGAATGCCTGCACAGACTTCACTGTTTTTCATGCTTTCATTCTTTTAGCTCCATGAAGATTAGCTTGCATTTAATATGAACCATAGAATACAGCCTTTGAACTAAGTTTATTATTAAATTTACAGAAATCCTATTTATTCAAATGATTTTACAAGCATAATTGCCTTCAAGTATTTGATTCTACCCTTTCTATGCACATGGGCAATTGAGAATTCATTTCTTAAAGCTTCATGTACAAAGACATCCAACACAGCCAACATTATTTCCTCTCACCCCAAGAGAGATGTAATGACATTTTTGCATCTAACTAGGTCTCATGAGCAACAATGCAATCATAATATTTAATTTAAACAGCAAACAGTATATGTGTCTGATTAACAGGCACAAAATTGCAGTGACAAGGTCAAAGCAAAATAAAACTGACATAATTTGTTGAAACTATTACTGGCAGATACTACAGCCTGAAATTTCATGAGATGGCCTCTTAAGAAGTTTCAGTTTCATTGCTCAAATGGGCCTGATCCACGTCAGTGGGGGAGAAACTCATCTCACCTAACCATAGGCATCTTGCATGTAGTTCTTAAATCTAACAGCTAAACTCCTTAGACTCCCATTTTGTTCACTAGAAAGATACAGGCACCATAGCCTCTGATTCACCTATTTTGAATGTCTTTTGTGGAATGAGATTAAGTGCTTAATTCTTTTCATAATTCATAAAGTGAGATTCATAGTATGTAAAAGGAATATAGACAGCTAGCAAAGATATATGTTTAAGAAGCAGATAACAACATTTATTCAGATAAATCCTAACCTGAGTGTTTTTCTTCATTTTGTATTTACGTCAAGTGAGTATATTTATATATCTATCTCATATATATGAAACATTCAGGATCCTCCAGAAATCCTACAACCATGTAGTGACGAATGCAGATCAGCTTCTACCCTATTTATTAGTCTTCCAAAAGTCTGCTCTAGAATAGATTGGGTGTATCAAGGCAAAAGAGTCCTTATTTGGATAACTTATTTTGTTACACAGAAAGCTTTTATATACTAATCATATAATTTTTTTTCTGATATAATTAAACTGTTAGCTAGTGCACTGTAAATTAACACCTTAATTCAATGTAGACAAGTACTCCTTATATAAGCTCACTTATTGAGTTCCTTCTGTCATTGATTTCCTTTCCCCAATTTTTTTCTGCGCATCTCTCAGAGTAAAAAATACATTTAGACTAAATGGAAGGCAGAGAACTCTTCTGAGAATTTGGTTTTTGCTGTCTGCAGTTATCCTAAAAGCACACAATGTGTGTGTCTATACATAACATACATACATACGAGGAAAGGAAGAGGAGAAAGATGGGATGTCAGAGAGGGAATGAGAGGCCATGGCATGGCTTGCTCTCATTTTCTACCACCAAAGAGAAGCAGCAACATCTCAGAGGCATGCTGGTGGGAGTACAAAGGTTTCTTGGTGAGCACACAGGGACACTCCAGTGAGAGCTGTTCTCTCTTGTGTCAGGTCTGTGAAGACCACCCATTCTGCTCAGTCTATGTCTATGACCTGAAAAGTAAGCAATGTGTCAGCCTATATAAGGAATAGGATGGACAACAGCATACTGAACATTTATAAATAGCAAATGATGAACTGTAGCCACTCGAGGATATTCTAAACCATATTTTCTGGTCATTCCACCTCAGAAATTACTTTAAAAGTTAGATTAAAAAAGCTCCCATCTCAAGAGACTGAAAAGACTAAAAGATAGTTCATTATAAATGCTCTTGTGTAAAACAGTAGGTGTATTCGCACTGCATACAGTTTTAACTTCAGTACTACCAGACTTCCTTTCAGTTGCCTTTTAGACATGACCATAACAGATATGATTATACAACATAAGTACCATGTGGTAAAGAGGTTATTTAAAGAATGACACATAAGGGAAATGGAAACAGTTTAAGGGACTCAGCTGTAACACATCCCTGTCAGCAGGGGACTCTGGGGACAGCAGGAGATGTGTGAATGTCAGGGTAATCAACAGTAGGGGAGAAAATTGTTAAAAGGAAAAAAGGAGAAACAAAAAAAGAGATTACTATGTCTTTACAGACTTCACTGCATAAGAAGGGGCAAGGCTTCCTTATTCCCCAGTTAATTTTCCTGTTTTTTTTAATGATATCTAGCAAATGGATTAACAATTTTGTCACGAATTCTTATGGGTTGGTAGAGTAGGAATAAACAATCATTTTAAGCCCAAACATGTCCACTCACTTCCTCTCATTACAGTGTGAAAATTACTGAAATAGTGACTGAAAGTATGTATGCTATTCAGTTAAGATGAAAACCTTTATTGTTCTTTGTATTCTCCTGCATAGGAAAATTTACTTCCTTTCTGAGAAAGATTCACTTAATTTTTGAGTATAAATGAACAGTATAGTGCGAGACATGTTCTGTGTCACTGCAAAGCTGTTCCAGAGACTCTAAAAATGCAAGGTTCAAGAGAGCCACTAGTCTATGTCCTCTACACAAAAGAGAGTGCGGCCTTATGAATAGTAAATTGGAAGTCTTTTATCTCTAATGTCAACTTAATGACTTAAATGTTTCATCTTATTGCAAGAAATCCAAGTCAGTGTAATCCTATGACATGCTATGAAACAAAACCTAATCTTTTTTAAAGATGTAAGCATTTTCGGTGAGAACCAAGGACTTGAAGAGGGTAAATATGAACAATGACCTGACATCAGCAAGTGCTTTTATTCATTTGAAAATAATGTTAAACTTCACTTAACCATCATATTAAAAGAGTTCTTGTTGTAGTAGGAGACTTTTACTCTTCATGAACATAATGAAGTGCTCTTATCTTTGAAACACATCAAAGCTTTTCTGAATGAGAATAAAAGTCTTTGCAGCACTTTCCTCTACTATGGTGACAAAGAAATTTAAGGCAGAATATAACATTATCCTGTGTGGATTTTCAGACTGAATGGACAGATTGATAAATGGTGAAGATGGAACAAACCTTCATGTTCAAAATCCTGCATTAATAAGCAAAAATGTTTGATGTATCATCTGGTTACGTTATGAGCTAAAGAATGGTTTCAATTTAAGTGGCTCCCCTGAACGCTCAATCAATTTGCACTTAAAAAATGTGAGGGAATTTTCTCAGAACTGATGAATGTGAAATATTCATAGCGGAGCAAAGGCAAAACCATAATAGCCTTTGCCCTCATTTGGATTGGTTTCTGCTTATTCGTTCAGTGACACCTGTAATCATAAAATTAACCCTTTTTTTCTTTCCCTGGGTCCAGTTCCTGAGAGGAGGGCTCCAACCCTAGTATCAGTATAATCTTCACAAAATTATTTGTCACCTTTTGGCCAGGGTGACCCTGATGGCACCAACAGGTCTTCTGATCAGCCTCTTCAGGGACCCTCACCCCAGTCCATGGGCCCAGAGTCCTCCCCAGCCTGACCCATCCCACCTCTGTCACTGCTGCAGATAGGAGGAGCAGCCACGGGACATCACCATGCCAATAGTTCCTGTTGGGTCAACCCTGGCTGCTAGGCATCCCCCATCACGTCCACCTGCCCCTTCCCTGTCATCCCAGGTTGCCCTGACTGGGGAAGCACAGTTCTCCTCCTTCCCTGCCAAGTGGGATCCTTGTGCCTCCCTGTGGGAAGGGGGTACCCAGAGCCTGAGGGCAACAGCTAACCCCAGGATCCTTTTGGGGCTGTTCTCCCCACTGCAAGTGCCCCAGGTCCCAGTTCTGCCTTGTATGAACATTTGCTTGGCTGTGCCACCACCCCTGCCTGCTCCAAAGAGACCTATCGACTGTGGCAGCCCTCGTCTACTCTGAAGACTGTAACGCAGGAATAGCAGCAATAGCCACATCAGATGTGACATCCCCTAGCTGTATCACGTCCTCACCTAAGCACAACATCAGCACTGAGATCCCTTAGCTCTACCCAGCCTCACAGGCTGCAGCCCTGGCCTGCCCAGGCCCCACGACCATGCCCCTGCCCCAGCAAACAAGCCTTGACCTAACCTATGAGTACAGCAACTTTGCTGATGTATTTAACAAAGGGGAAGAACCCCTGCTGCCCCATTGCCTGCATAACTGCCCATTGCCCTGATCCCAGGTGAGAAGGTACCCTTTGGGCACATCTGTGCCTTGCCACATCCTAAATTGGCTGCCCTTGAGAAGTACCTCAAGAACAGTCTGGCACTGAGGCTGATCTGCCTTTTCAACTCTCCTGCTGAGCCCTCATATTTTTTATCAAAAAGAAGCGTGGGGATCTTAGCCTGGGAGAAGATTACAGACAAGCCAATGAAGAACCAGCATCCCTTGCCTCTCCCCCAGAGCTCTTTGAATGTCTTCAGGGGCTTGACATTTCACCAAGCTGGCCCTGTGAAGAGCTTCCAATTTGCTCCAAATCTGGCAAGGGAATGAGTGAAAAACCTGCTTTCTGCACCAAGCATGGACACAATAGGTGTTCTGTGGTGCCATTTGGTCTACTCAGAGCTTCAACCACCTTCCAGCACTTTTTGATTTCACAGCAGAGCTGCCACTCTTGCAGAGAAATACAATGTCCTAGTGACTTTAGACCTGTTTACCAAGAAAGCGCACTTCATCCACCTCAGGAAGCACTCATGGCTCCACAAGCTGTTTAACTTGTCCTACAACACGATTCTTGATGCTATGGCCTCCCAGACAGCATCACCTTGTTCACAGCCAGATATTGGAAAGACCTCATGGGAAGTATCTTCCAAACCCAGCCCCTGTATATTGTGAGGACACACCTTGCTGGCAGGAGAGTTTGTTGGCAGGGCCTTGAGAGTACCACCAGGACTGACTGTCCCTACCAAGCCTCCCAGGGCTCCCCCCACCTCTTCCCACAGTCCTATACCCCATTTCAGCTCAGGCCAGGGCTGTTCATACTTGGACTGAGGACTAAAAAGTTTTCAACAGGGTAACACATGCAACAGCTGGCATTGCATTTGCCGTAGTAACTTTACAGTGATGGGCGAATTTTCGAGTCTCTCTTCTTTTTTCTTAAAGTAGGAGATATTTGTAATGGAAACAAGGGAAGACTGTCTCTTCTGTACCTGTGTTACAAAGGATCATTTCCAGAGGATATGGTTATTCTGTTTTAAAAGTTTTAATAAGCTGTTATTGTCAGTAGATGGAAAAAGCACATAGGATGAGTAAAAATGCCTGGATTTTTAATGTTAATTTCCACAATTTCATTTAATACATGTTTTCTTTTAAGATCTTTTTATGCTAGGAAATGCCATTCACTGCAATAATACTATACCATAAACAATAATATTAAAGCTCTTGTAAACAAGTGTTGCTTGCAATAAAGTCAATGCTAGAAAATAGCTAACAAGAAAAATGATAGTTCTCAATTTGCCAAAACAAAAAATACTGGCAACGAAGTACAAACCACAGAAAATGTCAGTCCTGTATTAAATTACTCTTTAAGTACAAATTTTAGGCTGTTTTTGCAAGACTGAATATCTTTATGTCCTCCCTCTATAGCATTTCTAATTGCTTGCAGTTGAGGCTGACTTATATCAGAGTGGGTAGTAATAAAGTGCCTACTTCATCACTACTAAACTCAGTCCACAAGCTGCTCTCAATTTTATGTGATCCTTTTATTTCCTGCGATATTTGGGGTGGAGGAAGGAGGGAGAGGAGGCTAGAGGGAAATTCAACAGAGGTCTCTGGTGGTTACCAGAGAAATGTGTAATGAGCTAGACTGTATCTTCTCAATATTTTCTTCCTAGGACACTACAGATCAGCACTGCTTCTCTGCAGAGAAAGCTCCAGGGAGAGAATGTAGAAATTGCCTGCAGGCACTTTCAGGAGTTGCAGTCTGTTGCACAGGGTAGACCTGTCTTGTTTTGCTGAACAAGAAGTGGGGTGAATCCTGCCCTTATCCATTCAGGTAGATTAAGCCCTTGATAGTGCCCTCTCTACAGGGTATTGGCTAATTATAGTTCCTGATGGCTAAATAGTGTTGTGCAAATCACGAACACAGGTTCGTGAACTGTAATAGGATTATAAAAATTGAAAAGCGGGCTGTCCCAGTTTAGACAAGTCATCCTTACACCAACTGAAGTAAAGCAGTACAATGCAGAGCCACAGCGAGCTGTAAACTCACTTTGTACTGTGAAGAAGGGGTGTATTAGTTCAGGTGTGGGAGAACAGGAAAGAGCAAGTAGGAGGAAAACTGACTTCGTAGTTTCAGCAGATCGCACCTAATTCTCAGCAGATTTCAGACGATTTCATTTAATACCTAGCTGCCTCTGCCGTGTATTATTGTAGGTCAAGCACATACTTTCCTAATGGGGTGGAGCAACCCAGAAGGAAGATATGCTGCAGTGAAGAGGCCCACGAAAGAAGGTGAATGCTGCCTGAGACCTCTCTTTTGTGAGACATCATAGATGAAGAAAGAGGCAGCATTTAAAAAAGATGACTCTTCAGTAATCCTGTTGTCTGACACAGTTGTCTTAACCAACAGCTGGACAACCCTTTTAAGGTACCTATTGTGAGGTACCCAGTCTTACTCTTCAGATATCCATAAATCATATCAACTTTCTCCCTTTTTCATTAGCTATTTTGTGAACTACTATGATATTATTACAAGCTGAAAGTCTTTGTATTGTAGCAAAGCTTCCTATAAAAATGATCTCATCTTCTCAATAACAACTTTACTGTAGCAAGCTTTCGTTGTCTGCCCTGGGGGAAAAATACAGTAACTAGCCATATGCCAACACTCAGGGGAAATAGAAGCTGAGGTACAGAATATGCGGGTTTCTTTAGCGTTCAAAAGCAGGGAAATATTCAGCTTTCTTTTTTATGCAAGGATTTATAGTTAAGTGAGCCACCTCAAAGATCTCCAAACCCAAAGAATCCAGGGATTTGCACTCTCTGCATCTGCTTTGGTTAAAATGCATGTAGTGTTTTGCTGCCATGGTGACAAACATATCCATCCTGATTTCACTCTTGAGAGCATGGAGGATGAAAAAACATTAAGTTACTATAGTTATAGGATGGCAAGTGTCACAGAGAGGGTGAAAAATTTATCCATTGTTTGGAATTATGGATCTATTCTCAAGAAGAATGTACATTAATTTTATAAATTGTTTGCAGGCAGTTGCAGTTAGTGCCTTAAGAGAATATCAAATTCCAAACAATCTGAGGAAAAAATTAGGGCTAAATATCATCTCAATAGTGGGTTTTGATATATTTTTACTCACCAAAAAGTGATTTGGGGGATTTTGATGGGAACAAATGAGAAACTGGCAAAGTTCCTTTCCGCTATTCATAGAAAAGTAGAAATTCAGCTGGAAAACATTAACACAAATTGGAAACAACAGCTTAAGGTGTTCCATTTGTAGATTAACATATATGTGCTTTACTGTTCAGATCAGCTGCTAATTCTGCAGATGGAAGTCAAAGTTCAGGATGGAATAAAAAATAGAGGTAAGAAAGACTGGTATGCTTTCATGTAAAAGGAATAGTTTTTGTTTTTGTCCTGAAAGATGAGATATATTGAAAGATACTTTTTTAAGATCTTCATTATTTACATTAAGATTATTTACATGTTTTCTTTCTGAAAATCAAACTTCTGATAAATAAAATCCTGAATATATAAGTGGTATTGGAGGAAGGGATTTCTGTGTGGGATGTAATTTCCTTTTACCAACCAACTTTTAAAATGCTACTTTTTGCAGAAGATGTAGAAACCCCACAAGGTGATGTTGGCTTGGTTGTAATTTAGAGGGAAAGTGCAGCCTACTTGATAGTCACCTGCGGTCTTCGAAACACCTTGATGGCACATCAAGAATTACCATCTAAGCCAGCTGAGATTTTTATTGACCTAGATAGGCATTACGTAGCCTGAGAAACCCACTGGGAGCCAGACACAATTTAATATTATTAGAATGGTGTATTACTCACATATACCATTTTAGGAATTACATATTAAAGATGCAAAATATTTTCCAAACAGAACACAATTGCTTACTGGCAATACTGCCCAGCGCTTCAGTCGCTGTGAAGCAAGATATTGCTGCTCTTTGGTATGTAAACACAGACTTAAGGTTATAACTCAGAATTATTTTCTTTTCTGTTGTGCACTGTTAGTTGATCCTTTCTCACTGCTGTACTTCTTGAATGCTTGGCAAAGCAGAGATTCTTAGCTGAGCTTTCATGATATGCAGTGTCACTGAGTGACACATGACTTGACTCGTCTACAAAAATTCCTCTTCAGTGCTTTCTCTTGAAGAATAAAATTGTGATTCTCTGCAAAGAAAGTGGGGATTTCACTGGAAAGCTTGGCAGCTACTAACAGTCCATTGGAAGCCAAAAGCATCTGCAGAGGCAGATTCTAGTGTTTTTTCCCCTCTTGAGGCATTCATTCTTTGTTGATTGCTACTTCAGGTATCCCTCTAGATTAGTGTGGTGAGTTGATCCCAGCCCAGTCCCCACTCAGCCACTCACTCACTCTCCTGCAGTGGGATGGTGGAAGTGGAATCTGAAGGGCAAAAGTGACAAAAAACCTTTACGGATCAAAATAAAGACAGTTTAATAAGAAAGGAAAAAAGAAAAAAAAAAAGGGGGGGGGGGGGGGGGGAAGAGAAACAATAATGCAAAAATGATTCCTTACCACACCAGCAGACTGATGCCCAGCCAGTCTCCAAGCAACATCTACTTTGGAGAAACTCATCCCTTTACAAGCGTTGTTATTGCTGACCATGATGTTATGTGGTGTGGAATATCTCTCTTTTCCATTTCAGTTTGCTGTGTCCCCTCCCAATTGTTTGTGCACCCCAAGCCTACTCACTGGGGTGGCAGTGTGAGACACAGAGAAGGCGTGTATGCTGTGCAGGCACTGGCCAACAACAGATAAGCCATTGCTGAGGTAAAACACTGTTTTGGCTCAAATCTAAACCACTTCACCATACGGGCTGCTATGAAAAATGTTAAGTCCATCCCAAACAGACCCAGTTCAGTTAGTTTCAACATTTAGGAAAGCTCCTTAGAGTGTTAGGGCTAAAGTAAAGTCAAGCTGGATGCCCCATTTTCTTAGAAGCAAGCAAAAAAGGAAGGTGGGAAGGGAGATCAGAAGGACATCTGGCCTGAGGTGGTGTGCCAGCCAGGGCTTCTCTCTTCTGAGGTTTGTTCCCCAGTGCCTGTTCGTAATCTCATCCTCTTTAGCTATGAACCAGTCAACACAAAGGACAAAAAATGTCCATGTGGTTCCCAGAAGAGTTACTTGATGCCAATATTGCGTAGATACAACATGGATTTATTTTTTGGTGTTCCCAGTGTAACAGTAAAATTACAAATGAGCCAGGAAACCCAGAGTCAAAGCTAGAATTTTCTGTCAAGACTTCACACTTGTGCATGGACATATGTAGTGCCATAAATAACTTCAGAATGTGACTGCTTGTCATTAAGTGATGCTGAGACAGAAGATTTGTGGTGAAATGTCTTCTACCCAAAAGATGGAATGTGACTCCTTTGATAATCCCTGGACTGTTCAAAATAATTTATCTTTGAGAGAACCGGTTGATAATCTCAAAACAGGTTTATTATACAGCAAAAGTTTAATGTAGGGTGGAAGAAAGTAAAAAATTATTACAAGACACTTAAAACAAATGAAAAAAATGTGAAGAGATGAAAATATATCACAATAGCTCTGGTCTCATTTGGACTTAGGGAAATTAGAGTTTACAGAAAGATGAATGTGAACAGGATTTGACCTTGTGTCTCTGTAATGTCTCATGGATGAGAATCTCCTGTTCCATATGTAAAATGCACAACAGCATTTTATTAAATAAGCTAAGCATTTTTAATATAGTGAAAACTCAATAATGTATTATGTCAGTGAAGCCTTATATAAATTATTATTCCAGATAGTGTCCATTTGAATTTAATGTTTTTCTTCCAAACATTACATACCAAAATGCAATTACAGTAACTTCAAAAAGATGTAAAAAATAATGTGTTTAAACAATTACAAAAAATTTTTTTGTACTGGGGAGGTGTGGGGTTTGAACAGTAGTTCACTTGTTACTATCCTGATATCACACTGAGAAAATAATAAATGACAAAACTGCATATTCTCAAATGGAGATCAGATTTGTCAAGCAGTGCTGAAGAACAGGGGCAAACTTTCATCCTTTTATATGTAGAGTTCCAAGAGATACTTGCAGTGGATTCTGAATGGGTTTTGATGGGCTCCTATAACAGCTTCAATATTTTTAAACCTCCAAAATTAATATTCTTGATGCAAGCCAAAGTTCAGACTAAGACTTTACCTAATATGATTTAGCGTCTAGAATTTTAAGAACTGCATAAACATTTTTTTTTCTCCATGGCAGATAGCACAGTGGGTTACAACACAGGCTATTTTTTCTCCTGGATTTCAATATTCTCACATTTCAAGAAAACAGAAGATATTTTCAATCTTGGCAAAACAAGATTTTTTTTTCAATGGAAGTGAGTAGGTACTAATTTATGGGACAAAAGAAAGGCAGTGTCATTCTCCTCAAAGCCGCCGTACAACACTTATATGTCCAGCAGGAATAAAATAAAACAATGTAAAGCATTTATTAACATTGCAAATGCTCTTCTTGAGCTGATAGAGAAATCTTGTCCCAGATGCAAGCCTGATGGTAGTGAAATGTGGAAGTCCAAATTAATGCAGAAGTACAACTAGAAGCTGCAGACCTATTACCTTTGCAACAACAGCTACTTGTGCAGCAAAGATGAGAAAGAGCTGCAGCTGAAGATAATAGAATACTCTACCCATGTGCAGTTGAAACTTCTTTAAGCTTTCAAAGGACTCAACAATAAAGACTCCCTACTGGGATCCATAATGCAATACACACAACTGATAATCATAACAGAAAAAAACATTACATACTTAGAATGGATCCTCAATGTCTCCCTCTGTGTTGACATACAGTGGTCTAGTATAAGGCTGCTTCATCACTTACTGGAGAATGTTAAATTCTGAATGTACCTACAAAATTAAAATTATCTGGCCCATGGCAGAATATATCACATCTCTCTAACACTGAATTCTTTCAATTTCTCTTGAAACATCAATACTTCTGTTGTGGAAGATATTACATTGGCTATACATCAGTTTTGCATGGATATATCTTAAATTCTTTAATGGAAGTACTAAGTTTGTGAATATTTTAAATAAAAACAACAATTCACTTTCAACCCAAGCAACATATTTAACACACCATCTGTGCTTTACCATTTCGCAACCTTACCAAGCATTGTTTACATACAGGTACTATGCTTGTCCTCCTTAGGTAACCATGATACCCACACTACAAATGAAGGACGTGTAATGCGTGGATATATAGAATAATTTTTTTTTTTTTTAAAAAAGAGGCAAAGACAAAAAATTGGGGAAAACAGTATGGAGCAGAAATAACGAAAGGAAGCAGAAGAAAGGAGGAAGATAAAGAATACAAAGAGCAAAAAAGAAGACAAAGACATACTTTTTTTCTCTTCTGTTCTTCAAGAAAACTGACAGAAAAGAAGCACATGAGAGATAATAAGTTATGGATGAGATGAGTGGAAATATTTAAGAGAACACTTAAAGCCACTAAGGTAAAAATAAAATCTGCACAAAAGTTTAGCTTTTGCTATTAGAATATATCAGAAGTATGATCCTGTGACAAGATGAAGTTGGATTGATCTGGCTATAAATGAAACAAGGTCCCAGTGGGACCTTTTTGTATTCGGAGACGATATAATACATTTTGGTTTATATTATTTTTCACTGTTGATGCTGGCTATGCATTTCAAAATTAGATTTCCTGAAAGAAAACATGATAGGCATTTCAAGAAAGCAAACTACATTGAAAAGATATCAGAACAATAGTTATCTTTATTTTAACTTTTTTCTTTTTATTTTTATTTTTATTTGTGTTTTTATTATTTTAATATATATTTTTATTTTTATTTTGTTTACTTGAAATGTTTTTGAGTCTTTTAAGTGTCATCTTGTACATAGTATTGAAAACTTTTCTTATTATGCTTCTGCATCATATAATTACTTCTAACTTTTTCTGTTGACTCTACAGAAATGTAGATAAACACTTGCTCCGACTCAATGGCACCAAATCACAGACAGAGGTCTAGCAGATGCCAAAGGTAGGTAAAAGTAATGAGGCTGGTCAAAATAATACAGGCTAGTGCCTGTTTCAATGCTGAAGGGGATAACTGAGCCTGGAAGGGACCTCAGGAGGTCTTTAGTCCAACCCTCTGCCCAAAGCAGGGGCAGCTCTGGGGTCAAACTGGTTGCTCGTAGCTTGGTTTGTTTGGGGCTTTCCACTCAACCCTAGTGGAGCTTCGGCTTTTCTGACACCATCCTTATATCCCTGGGCAATATTTATAGATTCCTCCTGCGCAGTCTGTCCCTGCTTCCAGCCCGTGTGCTGCCTTTCTGCATGAGGGCTCTAGCCATCCTAGTCAAGCCACTCTCCTGATATGGATTTGGGAGAAGTAATGATTAAGACTAATTTCCTTACAGTATTTATAAGGAACAGGTTTGTCACATCAGAGAATAGGAAAAATATAAAGAAAAAAATAAACAACCAAAAAAAACCCCAAAAATAAACAACCAACAAAAACTAGCAGAACAAACATCCTTACTGACTGGAATGATTTTGTTTTCTGTTTAATGCCAATACATATTATTTGTTTGGCCACAGTATTCCCTGCTTTCACAGGACTCAAATCTGATAAAATAGTCTACTCTCTCTGCATGGCTTAATTTTAGGTTTTCAGTGAGATCCTTGTGCACCTGAGTAAAACATTACCTGTGTCCACATTGCTATGCATAGTATTAGGCCCACATTGCCCCAAATTAATATATCTGAAGCACAAATGATGATGCTCTGTCAATAAAGAGCACAAAGGAGGAGAGATATATAGGGAAAGCTATAAATACCACACTCGCCTTGTCACGTACCAGCATAGACAATCCTTGGGACAATGCTGTCCTTAAAGGCCTTCCAGATTTCCCAAGCTCTTTAGACTTTCAGAGCTGGGACCCATCTGGATGCCACCTACCCGTTTTGTGAATAAGCCAAAATCTGTTTGTGTGAAATGCAGAGCCTGTACTCTGTTACTCTCCTTCTTCACTCACCTCAGGATCATCAGCTCCCATATTTAATGTCACTGCAACCAAGGCTGCCACTGATTACCTGATCTCCAGTCAGTTCTTGCTTGCCAGTGAATAGCAGATCCAGCTGTGCATATCCGTGATTGGTCCACCCAGTATCTATACAAAAAAATTATCCCAATGCCCTCCAGAAACCTCCTGGATTGCTTGTATCTCAGTGTGTTGTCTTCTAGTAGATGACTAGGAAGTGAAAGTCCCCCATGAGAAAAAGGGTCTGTGATTCAGAAACTTTCTCAAGTTTTTTAAAGAAAGCTTCATCTATTTCTTCATCTTGACAGAGTTAGCTGCAAGAAAATCCCAGCAGGATGTGACTATTACCGGTCACTTCTCCAACCCTGACTCACAAACTGAACCATGCAGTTATGGTAACCCAACATTAAACCTGCCTCAGGAATAATTGACAAAGGACACAGGACGTATAACAGACGATGAAGGACTCCTTCTACAAGATAACTAGGATAGGCCTAATTTCATTTGAGTCGGTACACAGTACGCTTTTACCACTGAATTAGCTCCCTATTCTATATTTTTAGTCAATCACAGAAAAATAGGTCATTTGAAAGCATCATTCATTACTCCTGACAGATATCTGAAATAGACCAGATGAATTGCTCACTGGAATCCTTTTTCTCTTTATTTACTTTAGAGTCTTGATAAGAAGCTCAGATGTGATTTTCTGCACTGTAAATATCAAAAATATGATAAGACAAACCTCTTTCTTAGTGACCACCTATATTCACAGAGCTCACAGACCTGTGTTTTTCAGCCAGGATGAGTTAACCATTACACAGCCTCAAAAAGGTTATTTTCCAACCCTCACTGTAAATAAAGTAATAAAATATTTTGCAGTTCAAAGAAAGAGTGATCAAGGGAAAACTTGAATTTTAGGCAGTTGGTTGTGCCTATATGCCCTTCAGGCTGCTCACAAATCATCAAATCAAACAGTAATTTAGATCTCAGATTTTAAATATAGATAATTTAGATGACCAGTGGAGGTTATCTAGTCAGATCTCCAGCTCAAAGTGCAGTCAACTGCAAAGTTACATTAGATTGCCCAGGACATTGTGCAATTAGGTGTTGAGTATCTCCAAGGCTGGAGACTCTGCAACCTCTCTGAGCACACCGTTCCTGTGTTTGACAACCCTAACGGTGAGGACTTTTTTTGATATGGTCAACTGGAGTTTTCTTTGCTGAAACATTTGTTTGTTGTCTTTTGCTATGCCCATCCATGAAGAGTTTGGCTCTGTCTTTGGCCTAAATGCCCATTAGGCAGTTAAAGGCAGGAATAAGGTTCCCACTGAGCCTTCTTTTGTCCAGGCTGAACAGTACCAGGGCTTTCAACCACTCTTCATATGACAAGACAAAAATTGGAAACTACAAATTAAGGTACACATGTCTTACTGCATATTGTGACATGGAAAGACAGACTTGTTGCAATTCTATAGTTATAACTATTTACTATAACTATTAACTCAGTTTTAGGCTGGTAGAATTTGTTGAAAAGTTAAACATGTTTTAAGTTAAATGTCTTGACTCTAAGTCTTTTACAGATTCACCTTACCTTCCTTTTCTTCCCTGCCTTCCTGTTGAAGTCAACTGTAATTTGTTACAGTTGACATTACTGCACATTGAGCATTAAGAATTCTTCAATTTAATGATTCATACTAGAGAATTTCATATTACAGTGAATATAGAATATCCAATATTTTTAGCTGTAATTTCTGCAGTCTAAGACATTTCAACCACACTGTTTCTATTTTCAGTTAGTGACAACTAGCATTTAAACCATAATATATAATTTTTTCTGTCCAACATATAAAAGTTTTAACATTTTTCTTTTGCATCCATTTTTATTTACTTTCTGCTATATTAAACTAAAGGTATTTCACACTGTATTAGAAAATATTGTTATTAACTATACTCACAAATGTGTTGACATGACCAAGGATTACTTCTCCTGCCTCTGGAAGGCTCTGGCTTGTTTGTACCTAAAATACTCAGGAAAGTTACTAATGTCTGAAACTTTCGGGGAGGTCTGGGTGATAAATAAATATATCTATATTTAACCCAATAAGTTACTTTTTTAAAAATATTCTAAGGTTTCTTGGTTGGCATTATATTTTCTTTCTGCTGTTTTGCTTCCAGTCTACTTGAACTTATGGTGAGATATTAATCTGACCACCCAGATGCAGACAGCTTCTGTATAAGAAAGACTGTCCAGAAAGAGTAACTAGCAAAGATTCTTAAGATACATTGCTTGTTCTTGCAGACAGAGAGGGAAGTTTTTCAACAAAATGGATAAAGATTACTACCAAGAGAAAACTAGAAAGGGAAAACTAAATCCCGTATATTCTGTTTATTTTAGAAAAAAAGATACAAATTTGTCCAGCTGGCAAGAAAATACTACTATATAGAAAAATAATATACTTATTCTACTTCTTTTTTCCCCTATTTTTAATTGTTTCTGCTTGCTTTATAGTGTTCAGAGCCAACAGGTCAGCCTGTTCATAAGGATTCAATCTAGTTTCCTGTGCACCAGGGAGTTTACTTGCATGTTCTTTGAACTGAGATTAATAGCTTAGCTAAACCTTTCTGATCCTGCTATTTTGAAATGCTTTTAGGAGTATTCACTTGAACCTATTTCCCTATAGAGGCCTCCTCCACCTTCTACTTCTTGATGACTTTCACTGTTACTGTTTATGAGTGAAAGGGTATGGATCCTACCGGGTTCAGGTTTCATTGCAGCTGACCTCCATGGGGATTAAAAAAAGTCTCAATTCTAATGGCATAATTATATATGTATATGAATGTAATATGCATTTAAGCTGTCTTGTGTTGATATTAGGTTTCTTGCATAGTACAACTTCTCCAGAAACAAACACCCCCGGTAGAGCTCACCCCTTTTACAGAAGACTGTTGCAATGCCAGTCCAAGCAACTGAATGCTGAGTGAAACCCTGTGTCTACACGCACGGTATGTGGGTGAGATGGGAGAAACCAGCCACTTGCAGAAGTGCTGTAATTCTCTGCTCGATGTAAGAAGTTTTCACACTAGTTTTGGGACCTAGGCTTTTTGTGTCTAGATCAAGAAATATGTAGTTATGGTATCTTGTAAGACTGCTTAGAAGAAACATCCTCTGCTCTTAAACTGGGAGATAAATTCATCTGTTTTCTCTGGCACATGAACATACAAGGAGACCTCTGTCTCAGTGGAAGACAAAGAGAATTTTGCAGTTGATCTTGGTAGGAAGAGACAGCAGGAAATGTCAAATGCATTTTTAAAACACCACTCCCTCATTTTATACAGGTGGATTAAAATAAGCAGAACTGAAATTTGTATAGTTCAGAGCATAGACTCATTATAGGAATTTCATTTAGTTCTGCTGCAAACACAAATACACTGTGTCGCCTTTCCCTAAGTAACAGATGTTTCCCAAATTAACAAATTTGGCACATCTCTAAATATGATCCATAGGCCCCAAATGTCAACTACTGTACACGTCATTTTACAATATATTACTGAGTATTTTAAGCTAAATACAAATCTTGGACATTTGGGTGCACAATTCTAGAAGAAACAGCTACATTTTGATAGCACACCTGCAATCAGATGTCACTAAGGAGCAATAAAACAGCATCTTAGGGGGGCAGAGCTTGCCATCAGGGATGTCTGTTGTAGTCCGAACACAACATATGCTGTGAGCACAGCACAGGATAGCTGTGGAAATGGCAGAGCATCATTCAATGTATTCCCATAAGGGACAGCTTCTCAGGCTTAGTCCTTTGTGACTCAAAAAAAATAATCATACAGACTTCTTACACATGCTTGTCAAATATTAACGGTGGAGATAGATAGATAGGATTTCTCACGCTGCCTATGTTGGTCTGTTGGTTGTCCTTACTGAAGTGAGTATTAACATTCACTACAGTGGCAAATGAGTGAAAGTAATGATGAACATCTTGTGGATTTTTTAACAAGGTCGTGTCATTTTGCTTTTCACCTTTTACCATAGTCACAATCCTTCCATGTTACAGGAATAAACAACAGATGTTTTTAAAAATGTGTCACTTCTGGCAGTCTTTTTCTTCAGTACCACAGAATATCGGAGTTTTCCTGCACTACCATAACCTAATACATAAAGTTTTGATCCTATACTTCATAATAACAGCTTCCAGTCTGAAGGCTGATTCTTCAGCTGAACGAAAACCAGCATTGACTCCTGATTACAGTAGATATATGGGAAGGATAAGAGGAGGATCTACTCTCTGGAGTCATTCTTGAATGTGTAGCAAATATACAGTTTATCGGATAACTACAGATTTGCTCCTGAAAATGTAAAAGAGCCCTCCTAGAACCTGGGGGAGAAATAGAGTTAGACAAGAGCAGACATGGTTATGGAGAAAGGCTAATGTGAGCCTGATCAAGGAAGAGGCATCCAGGGAACTCAATTCAGTTGGGATGGTGCAAAACACCACCTTGAAGCAGTGTACAGTGGGGTTACAAGTTACCTTTATTGTTTGCACACAGGATCTTTGGAGCCACTTTTCCCTCTCTGTTGGGGTGAAAATGCCTTTTGGGTAGAAGGTTTCACAAATTGAATTCAAGTAATGCCACATTTTAATGCTCAGAAAAGTCCATCTTCAGGAAATGACTTGGGGATAGAGGGCTAGAGATTCTCAGAGAACCTGCAGCGACTCTACAGAAAGCTAAAGATACTCACAAAACATGTGAGGAAACCCATATCCAAATATGCAGAACGAGACAGACATATGTCACTAAATAGCGCAAAGAAAGCCGGAACTTTCAAGAAAAAATTAACATCATTAAATTCAGAGCATTGGTATAAAGCTGGGGAGACAAAATAAATGCAGAATGAAGTTAGACTACACACCAAACCCTTGCCAATCTACAGAAAAATATGGCCATCCCATCCCCACATCCTCAAGAAGAAAAGGTACCTGATTCATCTTCTGATTATATTAGGTAAGTTCGGAGATCACTGACTGACTGCAAAACCTGGGAAAAAAATAGTCTCCTGCCTTCCAGATATCTGGAAATCCATGCAATACAGAGAGGGGGAAAGTGCATCTGTGACACAAGGCCTGAAACGTAACACATTTACTGTCTCTTTCAAGCATACAGCTTGCCCAGCTCCAACATCCTGAGATACCAGGGGCGAACAGAGCACAGTTATTCAGCAGGGTAGTGTTTGAGCCTAATTTCTGCCAAAGATGACACTGTTAACTGTGATGTCCAGATCACTATTGCCAGTGGAATAACATATTGCTGCAGTTGAGTAGGAACATTTTGCAACAGAGCTTGAGAAGTTTTATGCAAAAAGTCCGTCTGGTACACTTGAGAGAGAGAGAGAGAGAAATCTTTCAAACACAATGTGACCATAGGCCACAAGAGAGAGGCTTTTGAGAGCGGCTGCTAGCTGCCCCCAAATGACTTCAGCATATGCTTTGAAACTCCACTTCTAGCAATTGGATGTACGTCAGAAAAATGAGACTAAGATGCACATCAGTGACTTTTTACTCAGAGTTGCCTTAGAGCATGGAAATAGGACATCTGAATGAGAGCTGGATAGACAGAAAGCAGAGAAAGACATAGGAAACATAAACCAATGCAGTTATATGTGGCTGCAGACTTCTATTTGGACACTTTAAAACTGTGCTGCTGCACCATCACACAGTCAGCAAACAAATCAAATTCCACAGTATGCGGTTCACTAATTGCACTTCCATCCTGCTTGGAGGATATTAATAGTTATGTTTCACAGGAGTAGGAAGCTTTTCTATCACTTTTGATTGATAATGCAGCACAGTGGAATGCTTCAGCACCCTGAGGAAAGTTCTATTAATTAAAAATTATATCCTGTCTTTTCACATGGTCTGTCATTGCCAAGTCAATGATAATCTTTCTGACTGTGATGGGAAGTTTCAATATATGCAATACAAAAATATGGGACATTTAAGACGATGACAAAGACACTGTCTATGTGACATAAACACATAATGGAAACAAGCAGGTACGCCTTCCACATCAACAGGTTACTCAAAGCCCCACCCGGCCTGGCCTTGAACACTTCCAGAGATGGGGCATCCACAACTTCTCTGGGCAACCTGTTCCAGTGCCTCACCACCCTCACAGGAAAGAATTTCTTCCTAATAGCTAATCTAAATCTACCTTCTTTCAGTTTAAAAACTTTACCCCTTGTCCTATCACTACACTCCCTGGTAACGAGTCCCTCTTCATCTTTCCTGTAGATGTACTTTCTTTAGGTACTGGAAGGCCGCAATAAGGTTTCCCTGGAGCCTTCTCTTCTTCAGGCTGAACAACCCCAACTCTCTCAGCCTGTCTTCACAGGAGGGATGCTCCAGACCTTTGATCATCTGTAGTCCTCCTCTGGACTCACTCCAACAGGTACATCACCTTCTTATGTTTGGGGCCCCAGAGCTGGTTGCAGTACCCCAGGTAGGGTTTCATGAGAGTGGAGTAGAGGGTGAGAACCACCTCCCTTGACTGGCTGGCCATGCTTCTTTTTATCCAGCCCAGGATGCAGTTACTTTTCTGGGCTGCAAGTGCACATTTCCAGCTTATGCTGAGCTTCTTGTCAACCAACACCCCCAAGTCCTTTTCAATCCATTTCTGCCTAGCCTGTATTTGTCGTTGGGATTTCCCCAACCCAGGTGCAGGACCTTACACTTGGCCTTGTTGAACTTTGTGAGGTTGGCATGGGCCCACCTCTCCAGCCTGTCCAGGTCCCTCTGGATGGCATCCCTCCCCTCCAGCATGTAGGCCACATCACACCACTTGGTGTCATCTACAAACTTGCTGAGGGTGCACTCAATCCCACTGTCCATGTCGCTGACAAAGATGTTAAACAGTACTGATCCCAGTACCGACCCCTGAGGAACACCACTCATCACTTGGACATCAAGCCGCTGATTGCAATTCTTTGAGTGCAGCCATCCAGCCAGTTCCTTATCCACCGAGTGGTCCACCTGTCAAATCCATGTCTCTCCAATCTAGAGACAAGGATGTCATGTGGGACAGTGTCAAATGTTTTGCACAAGTCCAGGTAGATGACGTCAGTTGCTCTTCCCTTATCTACCAACTCTGCAACACTGTCATAGAAGGCCACCAAATTCACCAGGCATGACTTGTCCTTAGTGAAGCCATGTTGGCTGTCACCAGTCACCTCCTTATTTTCCATGTGCCTTAGCATAGTTTCCAAGAATATCTACTCTGTGATCTTGCCACAGAGGTGAGACTGACTGGCCTGTATTTCCCTGGGTCTTCCTTTTTTCCCTTTTTAAAAATGGGCATTATGTTTCCTCTTACTTTATCTTAGCATATATTTATTCCTATATAAATTTTAACAGACCTCTTTGGAACATTTAAACTGGAGAAGTATTATGATGAAATAATTATGTTCATTCCGTTGTCTCCTCCCTTCCTCTATAAATCGGACTGAAACAGCCTGCACTCACACGTGAATTTTGGGCTGGGATGAAAAATTCTTGAACCTTTAAACTCAGGCATAGAACTCTTTCTTTCTGACTGAGACATGATCATCCAGACACTTTCATGTGCTCTGCCTTTTGAATGTTGCCCTTGCAAGGAAACATAATCCTAAGCCTAGCACACCTGTCCCCTCAGGAAGCTAATATCAACATAGGGGAATATTTCATCCAAAAGATGAACATCTAGTACATGACTGAGAAAAAGATACAAAGACTTGCTCAGTGGATTCCTGTCTGCCCTGGCAGTGAATCGGGCATCTACCCATTGAGGACATTGTGAAAATCTGTGAAGTCGACGAATGCGTCTAATATGACTGAAAGTCACTTTTTGCACTATTGGTATAAATGATTTATTTTCAATATTCCTTACAGCTGAGGAACAAGATAATATTGCATGAAAGTTTCTTCAAAATCCTTTCAGCAGAATGAAACGATGTCAAGATTTGCCACAGGGCACTTCATACTAAACAAATCATAAATGTGTTTTGTACTGTACTTTATCACCAGCATTTTCAGAAGGCACTGCGTCTGTGCAGCCTCAAGAGAAGAGGGGCTTTGTGTTACAGCTAAAGGAGCTGGCTTGACAAGCCCGGTAGGTAACCCAAAGGCTAAGCCCTTCCTGGCCCTTTAGCCCCAGCAGGCTGTTGAATCTCCTTTCTGGGATGTTTTCAAAGGTATATCTAGGCAAAACCCCATCTGCCCTCATACAATTGTCCTAATTTCCACCACAGGCTGGAGCAGAAGAACCCCTAGAGGTCCCTTCCCCTCAACATTTCTATAATTAATTTTGTGATACAAACTGCTGTCTCTGTGTATATGGTGAGGAAGAGAGAAAGCACCAAGGAGCAGAACATCTGTGTATACTGAAGAACAACCCTAGGCCAGAAGTAAATTTTTCTGACTTGCTGTAAATACATTTAGGCTGAATGTTAGAACAATATTTTTAAACATGAAATGGTGGGATTCTTGTACAGTCTTCCAGTTGAAGTAAATGACAGTAAAAGAGTAACTGTCATTAAAATGGGGTTTAAGTTGATGGTGCTTGTCTCATATAGCGTCTTTGATGGTAAATGACTGAATTCCGTGACAGTTCATACAGATTGTATGAGTACTGCTGGGGAATTCATGTGGTGTCTTCTTGGCAAAACAGTCTGTGTAGGAGTGGACTGGAAGTACGACTAAACTATACTTGAGTGGAAAACACAAGGCTGCCTAAGAGGGGTTTTGCCTAGGCAGATAACGCTGAACAGGAGGGTGACCAACAGTCAGATGAAACTGCAGCTGAGGATTACATAGACTTTTGGAGGCATGCGAAGAGATTGATGTAAGAAGCATTATCTTGAAAAGCAGTGTAAAAGCAGTGAGATAATTTGCAAGAATTGGAGAGAGGGAAGTGGGAAACCAGGTCTGACACCGTGATAAGTGGTCCCTGGCATTGCACCCCTGTGTTCGGCTTGGACAGAACACCATCCCATGGGGCACTTGCACCTAGCCAGGGGCTATCCACATGGGGTGCCACGTGGAGACACCCTGGGTATGTTTCCCTCCCGTGTGGGTCAGTGGGTGGTCAGGAGTGGCAGGGGCTCACTTGACACTCGGAGCAGCCACGTCTCCCACAGGGAGAATGAGGGAACCCCCATGGGGGGTGATGGTGACCCACAAAGCCTAGGGGCATGCAAACCTACCTCTGCACATGTGCGCGCTTGTGTGTGTGTGTGTTTGAGCACATGTGTGTCCTTAGAACTTGTGGGAATTAATTGGAGAAGAGTGTTTAGAAATTTGTAGTTGTTTACTAACCTTTGGTAAGACCTCAGTATTGTGATTTATCTGTTCTATTCCCGATATTGATCCTGAATGTATAGTTTGCTGTTTGCTGGTTAATTAGATGCCATTAATAATTCAATAAAGCACTTCGATACTGATTTGATTTAAACTGTTTGAGCTGAGCAGTTTTCTCCTACAACAGTGGCCAGCTGTCAATTTTCCTTACATAAAATTGTCAAAATTATAGCTCCAAGATCTAATTTCAATCAAAAGGCTCTTATTGCTTCTGACAGGCTTTAGATCAGATTCAAAATCATTACTAGTGAAGGGAAATATATAATTTAACAGCGAGCATGTGGCAAGGGGTGGAAACATTTAAATGAAAGACTAGATAAAGTTAAGGCCCTGGGTCTCAGCACCAAATTAATACAATGACACAGTTTTTATATTTATGCTAGTTCATGTTTGTCCACGTCATAAAGTGCAGCTACCTCTTAGGGTTTTTTCTCAACATCACTTGAATTTTGTCTTCAGATGTACATAAAAACTCTTAGAAACAGTTCAATGAAAAATTAAAAAAAAACATTTTAAGTAAAATCAAAATATGACGTGCCAAGCTAGTAATGGATTTTTTTGTTCCCATTTTTAAATACATGTCATATAGATACCTATTTTTAACTTTTCTTTGCTTCTTAGGAGAAGCCAAGCCTCTGATATACTACACTCAAGCTAGAAAGCAATTGCTAATTTAAATAATGATTTTACAATGCAGTGATGCCTCTTTGTTGGCATGACTTTTCCTTCAACAGTTTTGAAATTTCCATTTGCTTAGTACATTTCAACTGAGGTAAAAGGAGTGGCTCGCTGTCAGTTTTCTGTCTTTTACATGCTTACTGAGCTATGAATTTGTCTGTTCTTGCCGTAGTCAGTCTCTGACTTCCCAGCGTTTGTCCAATACCACTTCTTAGGAAATTTGTCTTGCTTTTATGTGGTGGGAGAAACAGCATTCAGCCACATTCACCGTGCTCTGCCAAATGTCTCAGAAGAAACAATGGTGCTTTTCATTCTCAGAGACTATGCCTATACTAGCAGGGGTAGAGGTACTGCTAAATTCCTGGCTCTGGTCTGGAATATACCCCAATTACCTCCTGTTTCCACACAGGGCACGACCTGGGCATGCACCAACCTTCCCTCTTCATGTCCAGTTTCACACTGAAAAGAAATGTGGCTTCTGCAGCCAAAGGGAAACCAAACAAGTCATCGTCTGTTGGATCAGGTTCCCAAACTACTTACAGAAGGATGTAGGCAAAATGTCTGTAGTCACAACTTTTCCTTCTCTTTAGAAATCTGAGTGCTTAAACCCCCATATTCCCTGTGAATTCAATACTAAATGGCAGTTCTTTCATATCTAAGGTTAAAATGAACACTTTGAAGTAAAACACACATGCTTTTACCTGTGAGGTATCAATTACCACTCTAAGGACATGCTCACGCAGTCTAAAGCAACCAAGTCACTGAAATGTGACAAGTGACTGCTTGCCAACTGAGCTATTCTATCAGACAACGTGTGTGCATTTAGTTTTTCTTGTCAATTGTGAAGTGAAACACATTCATCAAAGATACAAATCCAATGAGAGATATAGCTATTACAGCCACTGGGAAAATATGTGTGCACTGCGAATTACCCCACACTTTTTTCACTGAAATGTCAAGATTTAAGAACTTTACAAGAATTGGACCAGCCATAGGTCTTCTCCATGGTGGCCTTCTCCAGTTTTCTTTTCCTTTCGTATAACAGAGAGCTGGAAACCAACTATTTCAAATGTAAGCCGTTAAAAACCATATCCCCATTCTTTCATTTGCTCTTGGATGACTGCCATAATTACGTTGTTCCTATTCAGCAAGATGTATCCGCTATACCTATCAACTGAGTGCTTCGCTGTATGGTGGCATACAGCTCTCAGAACATTTCAACCTATTACTGCTATCTAATACTTCCTTTGCACATTCCATTAGAGCAAATAATCACACTATTTCCAAAACAGCACAATAAAATTAAAAGCTCCAGCACAATGAATGGCTTAAAAACTTTTCCTGTCTGTGATTAACTCTTTGGCCAGTGTCTTCTCTTTTCTGCTTATGACCCTTTTCTGCTTCTTTCAGTTTCTTACCATATGCACTCTTTGGAAGAGGTCTGGTTAGTTCGGAGTCCTAAGGGTCTTGACCTGCAGCTCCACTAAGGCAGATCATCCATCGAATTCATCTTTCCTCTCTAGGAGCCCTAACTCGAAGTGGAATCCCAACACTTGAAGAGATATTTTTTTTTTCCATGTGAATTTGACAGGAAAAGCAAAGCTTTAACAGAAAGCCTCAGAGGTACTGACAGAAGCTTGATTCAGCAGCTCTCAGCAATTTCATCACTTAATGTGGGGGAGATCTTAAAAAAGGAATTGCTCTTTATCCTCTCAGGTTACATGTTTTTTTCTAACGACTTTTGCCAAAGGCAACTTGTAAGTATTTGAATGTTTTTAAGTCAAAACTGAATTGTGCCATTCCTTTTTTTCTGATTGTTTATTTTTAATATAATTTATTTACCTTTTAGAGGGCTTCTGAAAAGGTGTGGTTTGTTCATGTATTCTGCTTTTTAATAGTATCAGCCCTGAGAAGCTTTATCTTTCTGATTCTGAGGAGCAACCATTAAGAGGTCTGAGGCTACTCCCTGTGATACTCACTGTGATGCTGGAATCACTGTCTTGGAGATTTTCTTTTAAACATTTTGTTAACCAAGCCCTGGAGTTACAGAAGTGGGTAAAAAGTATTTTTAAACAATTACAATATAAGATTTACTGACATTCTGTCTGAGTGCATTTTTCAATCAACTGATGTAAAGAAATTCTGCCACTGTCAGCTTTACTGACTTGAAAAACAGCATTTATCTTTTTAAGTGCTGGGGACGTTTCCAGAATCTTTGATAACGTTTACAATTAGGAGAAATTATTTGGTTGCGGTCACTTAATCTGCTTTCCCTTGTGTCTTGTGATAACCATAACTTACATTTTCTTTCCATGAATCACCATGCTTTACAGGTTAGGTTTGTCCCGGGACACAATTTCAGTAAATGGTATGATGGAACAGAAAACCCCTGTGGTGAGGGAGGTGTGAAACAAGATTTCAGGCTTGTCAAGGGATTTTTTCCTCTTTGCAGGTCCTGTTTGAGTGGTTGTTTTTCTCACCTCTCACAATAGCACAGCTGGACAGTCATATCCTTATAACAGATGTCTGTGGAAATGGCGCATTCTCTGATTTCTCTGCATATGACCTTTTGTTTTCTTTTTCAAAACTTTTCATAATAGCCAATATCTAGTTTAGTCACCCCATTTTCTGTCCAAGGTTTTGCCAGCCTCATATTTATTTTTTCCTGATCTAATTTTCTAATCTTTATTTCCTGACTTCAGTGATAAACTTCAGCATCAAATTCAGAGTTCTGGGTAATTGGAAAAAAAAATAATAAATGAATCCTATCATTAGGTATTTAAAGCTACATTTGCTTACAGTTTCGTCCTGCTTTTCATAAATCCACAATATCTATGTGCCCGCTCAGATTGTGTTGAGGAAGGAGGAGGATAACAAAGCAAAACAATAGCACAAAATCTTAAAAAACAGTCCAAATAATGTGTTTGTAACTCTTCTAAGGAGTTACTGAGTTTTCTGTTCTTCACCTTAGTGACCTCACCTTTGAGAGATAAGAAGAGGAAGCCTCAGAGGAACACATTTAGTTCTCATCGTATTTCCCAAAATCATGAGTTTAGAAGGCCAAAGTATCACCTGGATGTATCATCACTTTAGCAGAAGTGAATCAGTAACTCAGAAAAAAGTGTCATTACCAGGCTGTGAGTGGAAGGAGGGTTTTGTATTTTAATAAGGTGTAGCTTACTTCTGGGTGAGTAATAAGGTGCTGCCACATTAGTGGTAATTTTGCCGGCTGCTGCTGTTTCTAAACAGTTATACATGAGAGAAATATTCTGTTTATGTTGTTCCAAATGGGTTTGGAATGGATTCAAACCTTTTAAATTGCTTCGTAAGGAAAGTATTTATTCACTTTAAAGTGTTAACCCACACCTGAAATCACATCCCTACCCTTTTCCCCATGTTGTAAACACCTGGGACTAGGCCGCCATGGGGACCCTGATGTCTCATCAAGAACCACAGTCATGCCCTGCCTCACTTTCTTTCAAATCCCACCAATTCCTGTTGTTTAAGATCAACATGTGAACAATCTTTCATGAATCATGGACAGCACAGAAAATTTTTGTTCTCTTCATGTAGTGTTGCCAGATATCGTGACTTTCTGATTGTTCAGTCTCCTCTTCTGTGTCATTAGGAATACCGTGGATACCCCACGTATCAGAGATCCAGTGCCATCGCTTCTCAGACCATTGAAAGAGTGTAAGTCTAGTAAATTAATTCAGTTATAAAATAGGAGAGGGTTTTGGTTTTGGGCTGGGGTTTAGGGTTGGGGTTTTTTTCAGAATGGCATTTACATTTTTGATTAAATAATAGTTAGTGACAGGTATCTCAAAGTAATTGAGTAAATTATTTTTTTTCTATAGTGCTCCTGCATTACACAGATAAATAGATATATGCCAAGATCAATTTAAAGCCATATACGCTTGTGGCAAGTTGAAAAATTTTACATACATAAAATGCTTTTAAAAGCGATGTGATTAAATCCACAGTCTTTTATCCCACTGTCAGTCAAAGTTACAGCTCACAGCTATACCCTTGTGGGACTAATTTCTTTTCAATTAATTTTTAAACTGAGCGTGACCTGAGATCATTTTGAATAACTGATGGGATGGGGAGTGTGTGTGGAACATGGGCATTTCATTAAGAATCAAAGCAGACTTTGTATTCTAACACCCATAACAAACTTTAAAGGATTGAATACTTATATTCTTGAGAATTATTGTTTTCTCCCTTATAATGAATGCAACATCTATTCAGAAGGAAAATGTGTAACAAAGTTACACAGAAAGAAAGAGAAAAAATCTCTGTTGCTATGTGAAGACCAGGTGGAGCACATTAATAGGCAAATAGAGCTTCTACCTTTACTTTATACAGGAGGAATTATGTGCCAAAAAAAGAAATGCCAACTCTAAACAGGGTACACATATACTTTTTATTTGCCACTTCTAAATTACAAGATTTGGCAGTTATCATGAATTCAATAGCACAGGAATACTGGGATATCTTAGGGGCTGTACCACTGATTTATCCAATGAGTTCTTACTTCTGACTGCCAAATGAAGTCTCAGGCTCCTGAGGGCTCTGGATGACTCCACTGCCAGCAGCCCGCAGAAGGAGTGTGGTCTCTCTGGCTGCAGAAGAGATGAGTTGTTGGAGGGAAACTCATTTCCAACAGGAGCCTTATATGAAAGACACTTTTTCTCAAAGAAAAATGGCCAGCCATGTTGGACCATCTAAGTGTTCATTTGAACATTCAGAGCTACTTCTTTCTCTGTAGTTGATTTCCCTACCTGCTAAGAGGGTAATAGTCAACTCACCTTTGTGATTTGAGGGAGTAAAAGTTAATTGTAGCAACCAAATGTGGATGAGTATCTGAATCTATTATGTTAGTATGTTTATTGTTTTTATGCTCATCTGCCTTAACTTTTTACAGATCAGAACATAAAATTAAAAAATCAGATTTAGTTTTTCCAGCTTCACTGTTTCTTCCATTTTTCTTTGGGCATTAGTGGGTTTCCACTTAAAAAAAAGCCTAACGGACTAGCTGGGGATAGCAAGAATGATACACTTTAACTTTGAAGGTTTAAAAAAAAAATCTTTCTTAATTTACTAGGAAAAGGTTCTTTAAGATCTTTGATTTAATTACATACAGTAGATCAAGACCAGGGTCAGCGTCTGTCTTCATTTATTGGATCACTCAGTGTGCCAAAGCAGTAGGATATGAGTTTGGAGTTATTCCTTCACAAATAACAGTTATTTGGCAAATAGCATGTCCAGACATTTTCCCACTTCACTGGTGCCATAGGCACTTAGCAGCATGTTCTGCTCTCCAGAACATTAAGTTTTGCTATCTCTCCTGAATATCAGTTTTCATTTGGGGAATGCACATCCCAAGTATGTGCCTTTTCATCCAAAGTGAAATTATTTCCCTGTTATGTTCCTTTTTGTTGAGAACACAGACATTGACAGTTACTCTTTGTCCCATGACATATAATCCTTATACTGGAATGGTAAAAAAAAATCTAGGAAAAGTATGCAAAAGCACATGCTTTATTTCTGTATCTTTATGTTGTATTTCCCCTGAAAGGTTTCCTAGTTTCGTAGTTATTTATAGAAACCTATGTTTGTAAAACTATAACTTGAAGATGCTTCCTACTTATGAGCCAAAAATTATTCCAAAGAGTAATAAACTCACATGCCAAAAGCCAATTTTTATGAGTCCAATAAATGGCTTTTGCTTCCTAATAGCCAGTTCTATTGAGTCATTATCCCAGATGTGGTGTAAGTATTAGAGAGATATGAACTAAAAATAATATTCACTTTTTTAAAGCACCGGGTTAGGCCGGACATATTGAAATAAGTGATTGAATTGAAGTAGCACGGCCATGCTTGTAGTTCAGAAAGAAAATCTTATTGCTTTCTGAATTACAGAAGGGGTTGTCTATCTCCCAGTGCCACTGGAATCATGCCATGTCTCCAGCTGTGGGATACATGGTGTTTCCCAAAGTCCCAGCTCCCAGATGCTCGCCCTGGCCCCAGATAGCTGCACATGGAGCCAAGGCCTGAGTCCTACTCCCTAAATGTGTACGTGCTCTTTCAGGTGAAGACCTGGATTCACATGGAGGGACTTACACCTCCCTGGATGGGGTGTATTTGGGGAATAAGAGCAAAACACACTGTCATCCAGCAATGCAGACACAGCCTTGGAGTTCAAACCATTAAATACACTGGAGCAGAAGTTTGAGGTCGTCCCTGCACAGCACTCCTATGCTTGCCTTCATAAAATTACAGCATAAGGGCCAAAAGGTTGTTCTTGCACCATGACAATGCAAAGTTGCACAACTTCATTTTTTCTTCCTTGTATTTCTCCTTCTTTGTTTGCTGGTCTTGAACACTTGAACAGTGCAGTTACTGTAAATGATAGTTCTGTTTCAACCTCTGGTATTTAATTTATAGATGACACACAGTCTAATAATGTTATTTAATCTGAGAAGAAAAAAACGCCCTGGATGGTATTGATGAAAAGAGCAGTTTCAAATTAATGTTACAAAAATCAATAAAAATAAATGAGAATTAGTATATGGCTAGTCTTATGGATGTAAGAAACTAGAGACCTACAGTCTGACCCCAGTAGTGATAACTTCTTGCAAATTAATTTATTTAGGGCAGATGTCTATAATTCTTCATGCTTCATTATACTGGCAAGCACATGACCTGACACTATAATTTGCAAGTGAGCATGATGTCATTTTAATGAAACATCAAGCAGGCTAATTCAAAAGGAAATGCCTACTATAAAAGAGCTATTAAATAATACTTAGCAATTATGGAGTGATTTTCTACTTCAAAGCCCTTCACAAACAGTCACTAATGAATTTGCATAACCTCTCTGTGAGGAGGAGGAGTGTCATTGTTCCCTTCTGCAGGCACAGAGCACAGAAGCAACTTACCTAAGACTGCAGAAGCCATGAGCATTAAAGCCCAGATCAGAACTCAGGACTCGATGACAGCCAGAGATATGGCTAGAACATTACATCAAGCTCCCAGCCTAGCAGGGGCCTTTACAAAGTCCTTAATTCCTTTAAATAAAGGTTAGTATTGACAGCTCAGCCTCAGCTGCAAAGCTAGTGCATACTCCAAATTATTTTGTTGTCTTGGCACACAGCTCCTCAGACTAGGATCTAACACAGTGCTACACCACGGCCTGCAAACCTGCACCCTCAGGTCTCCTTACAAGAGAGTACCCAGGGAAATGGCACACACCATGGCCTCATCCTGACAGACTGTCAGGATGCAAACGTATATGTGCATCCAGACCCAGGAACCTGGAAACACTCTTTATTTACCTCAGTTTAGACTTCCTCCTAACTTTCCCTGCCCTGCCTCCATGGTGTCTGCAGTACAGTAAAGAACTAACATTGTAGCTACTTGAATCTCCAGGGGACTCAGGAGATGCATTTTGAAGTCAGTAGTTATCAACAGCGCAATCATAGAATGATAGACTCGTCTGGGTTGGAAGGGACCTTGAAGATCATCAAGTCCAACTATCAACCTAACACTGCCAAAATCACCACTAAACCATGTCCCTCAGTACCACGTCTACTCATCTTTAAATACCTCCAGGGATGGCGATTCCACCACTTCCCTGGGCAGCCTGTTCCAATGTTTGATAACCCTTTCAGAGAATATATTTTTCCTAATATCCAATCTGAATCTCCCCTGGTGCAACTTGAGGCCATTTGCTCCTGTCTTATTGCTTGTTACTTGGCAGAATGGACAAACCACCACCTCGCTACAACCTCCTTTCAGGTAGTTGTAGAGAGTGATAAGGTCTCCCTTGAGCCTCCTTTTCTCTAGACTAAACAACCCCAGTTCCCTCATCCACTATCTCTGCACATGTTTCACTTTTTATTTTAATTCCAAAGCGCTGGTGTTTGGCTATCCTCATTGACACGTGAGATCAGATGCCATTTGTCATGCATGTAGTGGTTGTTTGAATTTATCTACCCTAATGGTAACAGTTGCTCTTAAAATCTTGAACAGTCACTACTTGCATTGATTGTGCTATTTTTCTTTGCCTATGATATAAAGAATCATATAAATTTTGAAAAAGAACACATTTTCTCACTGTGTTAAATATTAATAATTTATTTTTTTCAAACTTACAGTAGCAATACCTATAGGTATAGATAGACATTCTGAATCAGGTTAATCAATCTATGCCTCTCATAATCTTGAGAAGACAAGACAATGTGTCATCCTTGTCAATAATTTTAATAATTCATTCCTCTACATTTGGGAATGTATTTTACAAAAAGCATTTGAATGCGGGTGTTGCATTAAAAAAATAGCAAAGGTTTTCTGATGAAGCATCTGAAGTATTTTGGAATAGTCAGATACTCATCTTTTTTTAGCGTGTCTTTCCAATTACTTCTAAAATCTTTGAGATCTGCCTCTTTTTGAGAAAACACTATTTGGACAGAATTTCACTGTGGAAAAAAAAAAAACAAAAACAACAAAAAAGACCAAAGCAACGTTATTGACTGCAATTCAATCCAAACATTTTTGAGGAAACGTAAGTTTGGGTACCACTGAAATCTTTCTATACATTAGTCGTCAGCTTGTTTTTGTGCATTTTCCTTGCACAGTGGTGAAAGAGAGTTTGTTCGGGAGATAACTCCCACTAACAACAAACATTGTTCCAGGTGGTCAGCCAGAACAGCAACTGGGACAGGTATTGTAGAAATACTTAATAAAGACATTTTCTGAGAGAGGTATATATAGATATATAGAGACATATATATCAATTTAAAACCACAAATTAAGGTTTGGATCCTTTCTTTTCTCTACCAGGTCCTTCTTTACCTGTACTAATTGTTCAGATCCACTGGAAACCATTGTTTTATTACAAGTTTGAGAACTGGGTAAAATTTTAAACAGAATTTATTTGCACTTCAGAAATTTTGCTCTTACTTCAATATGATCATCATCAAGCAATCACAGGAGAACTGCCTCAGATAAGGCGTGCTTATTTATTTGAAAGAAATGCTACACTGATTTAGTGACTAGTTCTCACCAGGAAAGAACAGTCATGCTTCAGATTGTGTATGATAAAGGTATGGACAGTTATTAATATCAGTTCTGTAACACACATTCTTTTCTTACTGTGTAGGGTATTTTCACTATATGTGTACCAGAAAAGTATGTCATAACTCACTCATTAGCTGTCTCCTTACAAGAATAATGCAATTTAAATGCTTTTGGAACCATGCTCTATGTGAACATATGCCTAAGTATTATTATCTTTCCCAAAAAATTGCCTTCATTCTGGTGAAATCTAAACTGGAAAGTCCTGGAGCAGCTCAGTGCCTCATCTGCCTCTCCAGACATATCCTTCCAAGCTGCTGGAATTCATCTCCCCTGCTGGAGTCCTGAATAAACAAGCCCGAGAAGGCTCACAGCATGGCTCCACAATTAAATGTTTGACTAGGGTTAGGACATCTGGGAACAGTTTGGGGACAGCTTCAGGTCTGGAACTATCTATTTGAGCCAGAATAATTTTGTTTGGCAGTTTTGGTCTTGATTTGAACTTTACTTTCTGCCAGCTGGGTAAGTCTCCTCATGGCTGGGTGAACTGCGGCGTCTGTGGTTTGCAGATGTATGTTCTTCTCGATCCTTCTTCGCTGACACACCCTGTATTGTCTTCTTCACTTGGAAGACATCTGTGTAGCTAAGCTTTTTGCTAAGCTTGAGAGCATTTTGAAATAGAACCTTTATTTTCATAATGTAGCATAACATTTACATACAGAGGTTAGTATTAATTGTTATTTATTCTAAATTATTTCTGGTTCTGGACCATTCATGCAACTGCTAAATTTTATTAATTTCCTAATTTTATAAGATTTTTCTAAAATTTCATAAAACTGAGACACAACTTTTCTGATCTTCTTGATTAGGTTGTTTCCATTTCTCAAAATTTTGTTTGCAAAAAGTGAATTATAAATAGAGTGTTTTGGTTTATACCCCATTTTAACTATATTTTTAATATAGTAAAAATCAAAGCAGAGACAGATGAGTTTGGAGAGAACCTAGGAAAGGAGACAACCTGCATCTCATTTTCCTTTCACTTAATCAGGTTTCACAACACTAAAATGGAAATCCCTTTGGTTTTCACAAGTCTGAGAAGACGAGAAAGTTACTTAGCTGTATAGTTTAAAAATGTACATACCAACTTGTCTGTTAATTGACTAGTGAATTTAAAGGTTGAAGGAAACTATGGGCAAACCAGAATATATCCAACAAATTCCAGATCCTCAAAGACAATAAGAAAAATAGGAATTAGACCCTAAAACATTTGAAGACCTGAGGAAAAATGCTATACAAAATGTAACTTTAAATTACACTGATATATGACTGACAAAAATTCATATTTCCTTATATAATAAATGTATAAGGTTGTATCAATAGATTGCAGAAAGCAGAATATTTGAGAAAACATAGACTTTCGACTCCAGAGACATAATGCTTGATTCAAATGGAAATGTCTCGGATTAGTTTTCATTTTCTAAATAAAATATTACATTAAAAATAAGGTAGTTATCCTAACAGGCAATTTGACCTGAAAGAAATTTATTATGCACCTTGGAACTACAACAGACCTGATTTGTCATTTTGTTGTGCACATTTTACAGCAATTTTCCTCTATTGACTTTTGCAACACTACTTCCACTTTACACTAGTAAGAATAAGAGAACCTGACCCTACGATCATGTTATCATTCCGATGAAAAAGTTCCTTTCTGTCTGGTCATAGCTTATAGCAGACCAGACCACATCTATCTGGTCTGGTACATCAGATAATCAAACTAATCACATCAAACTAATTTTTATTGCACATGATATTTTCCATTGTTTTTCAGAAAACAAACAAGGACATTTGTAGTGGACATTTGTCCTTGACACAAATGTACTGAAGTCAGTAGCAATGAAATTCATCTTTCTTAAGTAAACATTTATCACTGGACCAATTTATATTTGACACCATCTATAGTCAACAAAATGACAGAAGCATTTGTGGGGTGGGATTTGCCTCATGCTAATAACTCATATTAATCTCATTGCAGATATATGAAATTAGATCAGATGTATCCCAACCTTGGAGTCACAGAGCATGGTCCGCTTTGGATCAGGCCCATCTGCAGAAGGGCAAGTGGGAAACCCTCTTTTATGACTGTAAAACTGTGTGAGACTTCACAACTTTGAACATTTAAGAACAGCCGCAGGGAATGAGAGCAGAGTATTGCAGACAACTCATGTACACCACTGGCAATTTTTTTCATTAGACAACTACATTAATCATGGATGCCCAATGCAGCCTTGCCTATTGGAACACCTCAGGTGCTAAGTTAAAAATCTGGTGAGGCATACACTAACCATGCCCTGCATGTTATATCCATTAAGTCATAATTTGAATATAACTCCCTGAAAGTACTTTCCTTGCTCTCATGTAATTCCAAGTTACAAAAACGCTTCCATAATTTATCAAACATATTTTTTTGCGCTCTGCTCAGCTGATTTGTCTTTACTCAAATGTCAGATAGAACTTTCTGTTTCCCAGAGCTCAGTTCTGGAAAATTTCAGATCCAAAAATAATAGTTTCAGACATATAAAACATCATCATGGTAGGAATTACTATTCAGTCTTCTGTGTAGAGGACATGGCAGCCAGCACACTGAGAGCCTACCTGAGAGAGGACTTAGCAGCTTAAAAGCAGCTTGAAATTTAGACAGCAGTCCAGTGTGTCTCTTTTCCCACACTAACCATACAGCTAAGTCTTCATATAATATTTAAAGTCTGATGAATACTTCTCTGTTGTGACCTTACTCAAAGAAGGCTGAAAAGATGTAGTACTTGTGGTTTTTCAGTAAGAGTCAAATGGCCAGAATACCCACACAGGCGGTGGGGGAGGCACAGCTCTAGGGCGCAGTCCCACTCAGGAGGATTACATTTCCACCTCCCCAAGGACCGCCATAACTACAAAACTTCATGGTCTCCCAACCAAGAGCATTTTTTTCATCTTTCCCCTCCAATGGAGAGGTGTTCAGCCAGTGCTAGTGTGGGTGCCAGACAGAAAGCAAACACCAGAAAACCGACTTGGGCAGAGTGGGTGGGGTAAGGAACTCAGGTAGGAGCTTCAGAAACATCCTTCCATACTCTTCCCTGTGTGAAGTGTCTCCAGAAAGCGAATATCTTCCCTTTTCCTTATTGTTCTTAGTGACTCTCTGTAGCTTCACATGCATGCAGAAATAGCCCATAACAGATACTGAAGACCTCCAAAACCTATTTATTATCCTTATTGTCCCAAAATTAAAGTAATTCAAAAACTTTGAGATAATTTCAGTTTAGTACATGGGGACATACTTCTTATGAGGCAGTCTATGAAAATCTTTTGTGATACCAGAAGTAAGTTAAAAATATGCTTTGTTTTGTCTTCTAAGGGAAAAAAAAAGCCAGCAACAAAAGAATCTGTGTTCTAAACTCAGCTCCTTATGTCAAAGGCTGCATGGTCCTTGGCAAACCAAAATACACTAAAGAATTTTTTGTTCTGCTTTGGGAAAAAAGTATAAATACTACCACTCAATATTAATTAAAAATATAATTAAAATGTTCTCTTAAGCCATTTTATAGTTTTATTCTTAAATACGTCCCCACAGATCAATATAGCCCCATGCAAGAACTAGTCACTCAAGTGTGCATGTTTTTCCCAGACTAATTATACTGGCATTTGATACATACATGGATCCTTCTCTCATTAGAGATTCTAAGGAATTTCTGAGGACATTGCCAAATATATCAACAAGGAACTCCAAGGCCTAACTACCCAGTACATTTCTGATCCTTGGGAACTGGAAAAATAACTTTACTTAAATGGATGTTAGTTTGTGTTTCAAGAAAGATAAAAGATTTAATTATGTATATACATACATTAATTTTCAGATTTACAACTGGTGTTTTAATCATCTCCATTTTGCAATGGACATAATAAGAGTAGATTCAATCCAAAATTCCAGACTGAGACAGCCACAAATTAGGGGAAAGTATAGACTTTAGTCCAGAAATTTCTGATGTATTCAGAAGAATTAATGTTTGGTTTATGCTCATATAAGTTTCTTTGGCCATTTTAAGTTTTTTGCTTTTTTGAGAGACACCAGATGGAACATGATAATTTCTTGAATTCCCTGTTCATCTGCTAGTTTGCATTTATAGCTGTAGGTCTGGGCACTGTTGAGTGAAATGCCCCTCATAACTTTAAAGGGAACCGGTTAGAAGATAATTTACTGACCATGGAGGGTGGTATTAAAGTCTGTGCTTGATTTGCATTCATAGCTAATCCCTTTGATTTGGCTGTATCAGGCTCCAAAATAAGAGAATATAATTTTTTTCTCTTTTTCCCCTTATATTTAAAAATTAATTATTCTCTAAAGAATTAGAATGTTAAGACAAAAGGACACACTTCCAACTTTTTCTTCAATGTAAAACACAATTAGGCTTAGAGTTATTATAAAAAACATTGGATAAACCCAAAATCAGTATACTAATAGAAAAGACATTGAATTCCAGTACGTTGTATCAGTCTATGAAGGATGTTTTTATTTTTCCATAACTTACCAGAAAAATAAAACAAAACAAAACAAAAAAACCCAGCTCTCTTCAAATTCTGGGTTAAGTTAATATACAGTAATATTACCACCTTGTCTTTCTGGCTATTTCTGTGCGAACGCACGTAGCATGGGGAACAAACAAGAGGAGTTACAGATGTGGGCATGACTCCAGGGCTATGATCTCATTGGCATCACAGAGACGTGGTGGGGTGGCTCCTATGAGTGGAGTGTTGGAATGGAAGGATACAGGGTCTTTAGGAAGGATAGGCAGGGAAAATGAGGAGGTGGTGGTGCTTTCTATGTCAATGATCAGCTGGATTCCATGGAGCTCCACTTGGAGATGGATGAAGAGCTGATCAAGAGCTTATGGGTCAGGATTAAAGGGAAAGCAGGGACAGGTGGCATTACAGTGGGGGTCTGCTACAGACCACCTGACCAGGATGACACAGCAGATGAGGCCCTCTATAGACAGATAGGAGCAGCTTCACCTTCACAGGCCTTGGTTCTAATGGGGGACTTCAACCATCCTGATATCTGTTGGAGGGACAGCACAGTGGAGCACAAGCAATCTGGAAAGTTCTTGGACTGCATCTATGACAACTTCCTTCTCCAAGTGATAGAGGAGCAAATGAGGAGAGGAGCTATGCTAGACGTCATCCTTACCAACCAGGAGAGGCTGGTAGGGAATGTGAAGCTCAAGAGCAGCCTTGGCTGCAGCAATCATCAAATAGAAGAGTTCAAGGTCCTTAGGGCAGTGAGGAGTGTGTGCAGCAAGCTCACTACTTCGAACTTCAGGAGAGCAGACTTTGGCCTCTTCAGAGATCTGATTGGTAGGGTACCTTGGGATAAAACACTGGAGGGGAGAGAGGTTCAGGGAAGCTGGTTAATATTCCAGGATCACCTCCTCCAAGCTCAGGAGCGATGTATCCCAGCAAAGAGGAAGTCAGGCAAAAAAGCCAGGAGGCCTGCATGGATAAACAAGGAGATCCTGGACACACTCAAAAGGAAAATGGAGGTGGAAGCAAGGACAGGTAGCCTGGGAGGAATACAGAGAAACTGTCCAAGCATCCAGGGACCAAGTTAGGCAAGCTGAAGCCCAGATAGAGTTAAATCTGGCCAGGGACATTAAGGGCAACAAGAAAAGCTTCTAGGGGTACATCAGTGGTAAAAAGAAAACTAGGAAAAATGTTGGCTTTCTCCGTAAGGAAACAGGACACATGGTTATCTGGGATATGGAAAAGGCTGAGGTACTCAATGACTTTTCTGTTTCAGTCTTCACCCACAAGGGCCACACCACCCAAGTTGCAGAAGACAAAGGCAGGGACTGTGAGAATGAAGAACCACCCACTGTAGGAGAAGATCAGGTTTGAGATCATCTCAGGAATCTGAAGGCACACAGGTCCATGGGACCTGATGAAATCCATCTGGAAATTGCCGAGCCGCTATCCATCATATTTGAGATATTGTGGCAGTCTGGTGAAGTTACCACTAACTGGAGAAGCAGAAATATAACCCCTATTTTCAAAAAGGGTAAAAGGGAAGACCCGGGGAAATACAAGCTGATCAGTCTCACCTCTGTGCCTGGAAAGAACATGGAGCAGATCCTCCTGGAAACTCTGCTACGGCCCATGGAAAACAAGGAGGTGATTGGTAGCAGCCAGCATGGCTTCACCAAGGGCAAGTCATGCCTGACAAATTTGGTGGCCTTCTATGATGAGGTTACAGCATTGGTGGATAAGGGGAGAGCAATAGACATCATCAGCCTGCACTTATGCAAAACATTTGACACTGTCCCGCATGTCTGGTCTCAAAATTGGAGAGGCATAGATTTGATGGAGGCACCAATCAGTGGATAATGAACTGGACTCAAAGAATTGCGGTCAACAGCTCCATGTCCAAGTGTTGAGGAGTGACAAGTGGTATTCCTCAGGGCTCAGTACTGGGATCGGTGCTGTTCAACTTCTCTGTCACCAACATGGGCAGTTGGATTGAGTGCACCCTCAGCAAGTTTGTGGATGACACCAAGTTGTGTGGTGTGGTCGACATGCTGGAGGGGAGGGATGCCATCCAGAGGGACCTGGACAGGCTGGAGAGGTGGGCACGTGCCAACCTCATGAAGTTCAACAAGGCCAAATGCAAGGTCCTGCACCTGGGTTGGGGCAATCCCAAGCACAAATACAGGCTCAGTGGGGAATGGATTGAAAGCAGCCCTGAGGAGAAGGACTTGGGGGTGCTGATTGATGAGAAGCTTAACATAAGCTGGCAAAGTGTGCTTGCAGTCAAGAAAACCAACTGCATTCTGTGCTGCATCAAAAGAAGTGTGGCCAGCAGGTCAAGGGAGGTGATTCTGCCCTCTTCTTCACTCTCATGAGACCCCACCTGGAGTATTGCATCCAGCTCTGGAGGCCCCAACAGGACATGGACCTGTTGGAGTGAGTCCAGAGGAGGGCCACGAAGATGATCAGAGGGCTGGAGCACCTCTCCTATGAAGACAGGCTGAGAGAGTTGGGGTTGTTCAGCCTGGAGAAGAGAAGGCTCCGGGGAGACCTTATAGCAGCCTTCCAGTATCTAAAGGGGGCCTACAGGAGAGGAAGGGAAGGACGTTTTACAAGGGCATGTAGTGATAGGATGAGGGCGAATGGCTTCAAGCTGGAAGAAAGTAGATTTAGATTAGATATTAAGAAGAAATTTTTCACTTTGAGGGTGGAGAGGCACTGGAACAGGTTGCCTAGAGAAGTTGTGGCTGCCCCATCCCTGGAAGTGTTCAAGACCGGGCTGGATGGGGCTTTGAGCAACCTGGTCTAGTGGGAGGTGTCCCTGCCTATGGCAGGGGCTTGGAACTCAATGATCTTTAAGGTCCCTTCCAACCTAAACCATTTTATGACTCTATGATTCTATTTGATCGTCTGCAAGGTTTTTTAAAAATCAGCTCATTATTATGATTGCACATGTATCCTAGAAAATGTAACCAAAGTGTAGCAGCTGAAGTAATATCCCCACAAGTTTACAAATCATAAGTATCCTAATACTTCAAATAAGTGCTCTCCCTGTACTCATATGTTCAGGGACTCATGTGATAACCCATTGATGCAGAAGCATCAGAAGACAGTTACAGAAAAGAAACTTCAGTTTGCGTATCATTATTTTACAAACTCTAACCTCTTCCTGCCACATACTAACCTGCTATGTTGGTTGATATATTGTATTTGATCAGTTGTTGCTATTTCTCAAGGCTGAATTCCTGAAAAAATATTTTCTCCAAGTGAGCATATACAGGATCTCTACATCTAAGCTGTGACTTCATATGAAATGCAAAGACAGCAGCTGCATTAATGATTCTTTTACCATTACCAAGGAATAAATAGATCCTTGGGTTATGGTTTTGTTTTCAAAAAAGTGTAATGATTTTCTGTGAATCCTCAGTGAGTTCAACACAAAGAATGAAAGATAAAATGAAACACAAAATGGCTGAAATAAATAGTGTCATAGTGGAATGTGCAATCAGAAATAATATACTTAGACACAAAACTTTTTTTCCCCAACAAATTATCAATTCTAACTTGCTGCTCCCATTGCTATGAAGCTTTCCCTTTTTTAATGGCAAATTCCATTTTAAAATATATTAGTTTATTCAAATATTTTGGGGGAATTGTTTATATTAAGACAACTTTCATGTTTTACAAGCCAACTTTGCATTTAGTCTTCAAGCTAAAAGCAAATGGACACATTCATTATCCTAATTTGTAATCTTCTTTATTTTCCCAGAAATACATTCTTACCATACAGGCAAGATGACAGTTATAGTAGTTACCAACATTTTTTACTTTTTCCTGGAATCTATTTTTTTAACTTTTTTACATCAGTAGGAAAATCTTAAATTATTTCGTGTACTTAAGTATAATATATATTTTTGATTTATAAAATATCCTTATCAGACAGCTATTCTCAGTGCAGTCACAAGGAATGTGTTGTAAATGATGCTTGGAATTGTTCAGGGACCAAGTTTTTATCCTAAGAAGATGTGGTACTACTGAAACTTTTATCTTTTTCCCTTCTTTTTTTTTTTTTTTTTTTTTGTGCACCAGCAGTCAAGAAGCAGGGAAGCATATTTTCCATTTTAAGCTTCAATTAGACTTCTAAGAATTGCTGTCTGTGAAGCACCCCACACAAATACTGCGCCATGTGGGTCTAAAACCCAGAATGAAAAAACTTTCCTCGCATGTTGTTGGACCACTTTCTTCTAGGACTTTCATAATATTCCTGCCAACAAATTACATAAACTATCAGACAAATCCCTTGTAGATGGTTTCCATGAACCCATGACACTAATTTTCTCAACATCATAAAACTTATCTACAAATCTCTGGATGTCACTACTTCACAAAATGGTAATCAACAACAAGAGACTGTTGTAAGAAGATGGGGGGGAGAATCTTTTTTCCAGCTACTTTCTAAGACTGATGGTATGTTTTTTTCCCCCTATTGACACCAAAAGAGTTAAAACTAATAGAGATTCCTCTGCCCGGAAACATTTGTTCCTAACTTTCTGATAGATTTAGTCAACTATTTTGGTTCTACAATTTTGGTAAGTAGCCATGAATCTGGTTTCAATTGAGTGTCCCAAAGTGACATCAGTTGGGAAATCAGTCATTTTTGTGAGGTGTATGTATGTGCCCCATGTGTGAGTCATGACCTTACTGTATCTACTTGCATAGGTCTCTTTCATACTTTATGGCAGTTAGCATCATTCAGATATCCTTAGTTGTGTGCCTAACCCCTGAGGCCAAAGTAGGAAGGTGAAAAGATTACACAGCATTTTTAGTTTGGTTTTTCATGGGAGATGGGTTTATGAGGAAAGATGCCATCTTCTATGCCAAACACAATGTTGGTTTGATTTTGCGATTTATCCTTTTGTCTAATGTATTCCAAGTTTTGTCTCTTTGTAGCTATTACAACAAACACTTAAGTTTAAGGAGACTATGATCGCTTTTTAGTAAAACAAGATTTCCATCAGTTTTTATATAATAGTTGTCCATAATTTTTCAAAATTTATTTTGGATGAAAATAGACCAAGCTTTTGAATTTTTTAGGAGCAACAAAGAACAGATGTTTCCTGAGAGCGTTCACTTCCCTTCCTCCCATTCAGCCCTGAAGTTTTTCTAAAAGCATAATAAACCTATTTTGAAATCTGCACAAAATCAGCCAGTGATCTTATTGAAGATGTTGCCATTGCACATGCTGATGAAAAGCTTCACCACTATTTCAAATATTGTGAAGAACAAACCAGTTTTGGGAAAAATATTTCTTTGCCTAGTCTTACAAATCTCAGCTTTTGGTAGGCTTTATTTAGCCACACAACATTAATGTGAGCTACCCATGAGATACCACCACATAAGGATGTTGCTACAAACATTTGGAATTACAGAACTATTGCTGTAATATTGGAGAAGTGGGATGCACATACATTTTGCATTTTAAACAATTAAATCCTTTCTGGTGATGTTCAGCATAATGGTAGGAAGCCACATCATCAGCCAGAAGGAAAATAACTTCTAGCTGAAGGCTAACACAGTTTTTACTATTTATAAACAAGCAAAAGTCACATCAAGAACAAACAAAAAACTGTCTTTGAGGCTGTAACAGAAACTAATAAATAAGATTTCATGGAAAACTGATTTGGAAAAATCCTGTCTCAGACAAACAAAACACAACCATGATATTTAACAGATGTATTGTCGTATTAGCTTAAGTTTCAATGGTAAATTTTATTGTCTTTCCTACATATGCAAGTCTTTTTATTTTCATTTTTACTGTGACTTTTCACAATTGAAGACAAATTATTGGAAAATCTTGATTTATAAAGGCATATAAACTGTTGGGTCTTGTTTCAGAGCTATTGCATTACCACCAGATACATATTTATATCTAGATTTGTCTTCACTAAATCAGCTGTCTAGGTGGAACTACACAACTAAATCTGTTATTGCAATTTATCTCAGCAACCTCCCCATGATCTCAGTACTTACTCAACACTTTAATCTGCTACTTGTCCAGGTTTAGACATGCAAAATGCCCAGGTAGCTAAATGGCTTACTTTATAGGTGTGCACAAGCTCCCTTGACTGGTTCATCCAAAAAAAACTTTGTAAGCCCTGCCCAAATCCTATTGATATTTTTCTCTGCCATCATTTTAACTCTGCCCAAGTGTCTATTGCACTTGTCCAAGCCTTGGGTTTAAAGGACAGTGCAAGGAAAGAGACAAGAGAGACAGGAATAAGGCAAGTCCGTTTTTTTTAATGAAAATTGCATAAATTAGATTAAAGCATATATGAAGCTAGACAGGGATGAATAGGTAGGTACCAATCTCAGTGGACATTACAGTAAAGAGAGAGACTAAGCAGGCAACAGACAAGACAGGTTACTAAAAACATGGTATACATCCTGGTTCAGTAAGGCCAGATTATTAGCAAAGGGGAACTGAAGGGCTCGGGGAGAACATGGAGAAAGTCAGGTGAGAGGTTTAGCTATCAAGCTTCCCTGCTTGCACCGACTAGTTCTTGACAAGTATGAGGCCAAAACGCCATAAGATATGAAATCTTTCGACCTGTGACTCAGTTTCCTTGCACTGACCAGTGCACCAACAATAACACTAAAGAAAGGCACCATGTTTGTTTCATGACATTCATGACATTCATGTTTCAAGACATTCTTGTCTTCCTTCTTTATCTTCCTAGTGAATTTAAGATAAACAACCCCTTCTGCCAAACACTAGGTAGGAGAAACAGAGCTTCATAGTAGGGACGTGCGTCCCATCCACTCATATGACAAACACAAATACAGCATCATGAAGAAGGAAACTGATAAGCCACCCCAACCTTGTCGCAACTGGCAGGATCATAGCCGAGACAGTCTGACTAGAGCAGACAGTCAATTCATTAACCCTGACTGCCCTAAAAGCAGACTCCTATGACGGCTCAAGCTCTGGTTCTGCTGCTGTACAGGACATGCGCCCTAATACATTCCATTTCTTGCATTTCATGTATTTAAAGCATCACACTGCATGTATTAAATAGTCCCTGGTGGAACTGACTTGCACAAGATTTAAATATCAGGAGTGAGGAAAGATTTCAGTTATTCCCCTCAAGCCTACTTACCTAAAGATTGTGGATTTGCCTCTGCTTCTAAACAGCCATAAAATTTTTTATGCCAAGCAATCAGTTATATTCTTTTTCCTTGGACTTCTTTTCAACTGGCACGAAACACTGCTGTGAATAATTCTGCTGCGCATGCTTATTATACTTGTAGACTTGTTTCAAGATACTCAGGTGAAAAGCTCTGTACAACAGACTAGATGTTGAAAAGATACAGAGTTAAACCTGAAAAGTCAGATCCAATCAACATCTAGATTTTGTTTCAAAATAATTGCTGAATTCATCAGGCAATCAGTGAATATTTCAGTTGAAAAAGGTGTGTTTAAACAAAATATTCATCCTGAAATTTGCAAACAAAACATCTTGTCCTTTCATTTCAGGATAACACTGTAACAATGAATCTACTTAAACTGGCTATAAAATAATCCTTTTTTTAGTCCATCTTTGATAGCCTTTTGAACCCATGGACAGATTTCAATCAAATTTAACATTGGGTTGATGTCTCAAGCATAATAAAGTTTCTACAGATTAAGAAAAAGAGCAGCTTGATAGAAGAGAAAAAGGAAATGTGACTGATAATGTTGAGACTTATTTACCAATTAACTTACCAATCAGCATATGCAGAACTCCCCACTGATCATAAGACTGCTGACTCTTGCTCAGTGGAGGCATTAAGGGGACTTGGGAAGGGTCAGCGTCTGTTGCAGAACAGAAGAGGTGGACAGTGAACCACAGAGCAAATTCAGCATCCTTAGTGTATTGCTCATAAGAAAACTGTTGTATTCTCAAGGAGCAAAGCAAAGAGAACAGAAATGAAAACAACAACAGCAGAAAAAAAAACATTCAAGAAAAGAACTGGATGCTAATTTGATATAAACCAAAATATTTTCAGTGTTCTGGTTCAGCAGTAAGAAGAAGTCTCATTTGTTTCAGTATGACCCAAAGCAAGCCTATTTTCAAATTTTTCACTATGCTACAGAATCAGTTATTCACACAGAGCTAAGTACATTATGTAGCTGTCAACTGTGTATAACTAGCCATGCCAGAAACTCTGCCATAAAGGCCAGCACTGCAGTGCAAGCAGAACGCTTGCAAGAGGCATTCCACGTGCTGGTGGGACAGTAGCCCAGCCACACTGAACCGGTTCCTGTACCACTGTACCAGATACTGGTGAAATCTACTTTTAAATTAAAGAGATGTGATATCAATAACAACAGCAAGTGTGAAGCAAGTTCAAGAATCCTATAGTTTATAGAACAATGAATTTTCAGATTGTCTTCCTGGGCTTTTCTCTTTCTTCCCACTTGCAAATTCGATGTGGGGCACATACAATGACAGGTTTACAGAAAATTCAGTGACTCTGAGGACATCAAGGGGACAGAAATAGAAGTCAGAATAATGATTTTTTTTTTCACCACAATCACCTAATATTAGCATTTTTATTTACTGTGTATGTAAAATCAGTTATACTATTTTGCCACTTAGAGCACAATGCTGGACGTAGTGCAGAAATGACATTAAGTTAATCTTCAGTCTTCAAAGATACTTTTTGAAATTTATTGATAATTTCATAATCACATTAAAATATTATGGCAACTGGATGCAAAAATTGTACAGGCAACCTGAAATTCTAGATGAAAAAGACAATTCAGTCATGCTAGCTATTGTGGCATGTGTATATGTACATGATGGTTAAATTTTTAGCTTGCGGTTGAGTGCTGTGATGTTGAGTACGGAAATGCTATTTGGTTTTTGGGTACTTTGGTATCTCAAGTGACCCTTACAAAAAAAATTATATCTTTTTCTACCAGATATGCAATATATAGCTTTCTAAGAAGGAAGGCATTCATTCAGTTATACTTGAAACACATTGCAGCAGGGAAAATATCATTTTAAGTGTAGCGAAATAAAATTTTCCGATGCATATTAGTTATATGTACTGTACAACTTCATATTGAAACACTAGTAGCTTCCATTACAGCAGTGTTATTAACCATTAATAAAGTTATATTTGACTTTTGCAAGAAAGCTTGCTGCCATTGAAGCCTCTGCCCCAGATTGTATCCAAGTAGCTACCAAATATTATATCAAGACATTACCAACTGCAACGCTACTATCATTAATTTTAGTTTAAAAATCAATGAATTAATGTAACAAGCTGTGTTATGATCTTGTCTTTGGCTACATAAAATAAATTAAGCTAAAGACTGAGATATTAAAACAATGCCAAACTTAGCCAGGTTGATTTCTTCAGAAATCTGTATGTCTATATGTTTGCCTAGCTAGCGAGCTATCTTTGTCATTTTGTGCGTATGTTGAGAGCAGTCCAAAGGGTTTTAAAAAGTATTAAATGATTGAAGCACTATTTTTGAACATCAGTAATCTCCAAGCAATTCTCTCTAAATGGAACTGTTTTGTACAAGAAATAGCTGCTGTGAAGTGCTCTGACACAGCAGAAGCAGATTAACTTGCTGCTTAAACTCTGAACTCTACTAACATTCAACTCACAATATTCAGCTAAGCCAAAACCCTAAAACTTGGAATATACACCCTCTTTTTGTGAGTGTAAACTTTGAGTTTGCAATAAATGTGAATTTGGGCAAATTTATAGTTTTACACTCATTTAGATATAATAGAAACAACTTTGTCCTATAGAAGATCATGAAATTAATTCTAAATAAGAGTCCTGTCCTAGGCGAGACCTATGAGGCTGAAAGTATCAAAACCTACATGTCAGTGAAAGTATCATGTTCTTACCTAAAGCCATGTGAAATATCTGAACATTTTTAGAAAAACCCATCATGTCTTTTCCTTTAACATAATTTTAGTAGTAAAATTTTATAAAAATAGACTTACCTCACCATCCATTACTTGATCTTAAATTTAAAAATTATTAACCTTAATTTGTAACTTTATACTGCTGCTGCTGGTCTGACAACTATACATTATGATTTCATGGTACAACAGAACACATAGAATGGCAAGATAATCCTTTTAATTAGAATAAATGTAGTGAAATGGGAATGGTAACACATGCTGGAATACTAATTGCTGTTATTTGTATATTTATGTATTGTCCTAATTATCAAACTGCTCTTATCTTGATCATTGGGCTGTGTTAATCTCGTAAGAGTGGTTCAGTCTTTAGCTAAAATATCTTTAATTTTACATTGTTGTGCTTCAGGGTTGTTTTCTTAAGAAAAAAGGCACGCGGGCTTTTATATCAGTTTTTCTATCTATCACACTTCTAAGAACTGCATTCGGACAAAACAATGCTGTTTGGTACCAGTTCAAACATGGGAATATCCTTCTTCCGTGTAAACAAGGATGGCCTCGAAAGGCATTACTGATGATAACATATCACCTTTCTGTGTTTTTCACTGTAAGAAAGAATTATACATCATGCCAATGCCTAAGGAACTGTAAAAGAAGTTTCCATATGGTTTTAACTATAAATTGTTCTTCAAATACGATAATATATTTTCTTGAATATAAGCCATTTAAATGGATTCTATTTAGAATGTCTTATTAATTTTTCATTCTGGTTATAGTCTCATTGGTCTTGTTTTAAAACATTTTCTCCAAAATAATAAAAATCCCAGCCTGCTCTTAATTTGCTGCCCTTTTTTTCTTTTACCTCACACAGGACAAAGCCTTGAAATTCCATTAAAAGTTGATTTGACAGGAAAATGAATAGTGGTTTTTATCTCCATCTTTAGAAATTCAGTGATAAATTTATGGTGTATGTCAGGCTGTTCTGAAATGCAACCATGGGGTACAAAGATAAAAATCTGCTTACCCAGGAAAAATTATTAACAGACCATGAGAGAACTGCGTATAACAAAAGAGATTAAAAATAGAATCTGGATCTCATTTCATATCTCCACATCGCAAATCAATTTAAACGTATTCTATAGATTCTGGTACATAACTATGAAAAAAACCCCAAGCTTTGTAATTCTTAACTCTTAACAGATAGTAGCTAAGGTATAAACTCCTGTATGCCATATACATTGTATACATAAAGCAGGGATAAAACTGTATCATATGTGTAGGCATGTATACATTTTTGTGTATATATGTGTATATAACTAAATTATTTAGTTTAGTATTTCATATTAAAATTGAGCTCTTGTCCTGATCTATCACAAGTTTGCTTCTGTCTGATAACAGTTCAATTTAAAGTAACTAACAGGAAATCATAGAATCATAGAATCATAGAATGGTTTAGGTTGGAAGGGACCTTGAAGATCATCGAGTTCCAACCCCCCTGCCACAGGCAGGGATACCTCATATGTCAGTCTATGTATTGAAAGAAAATCTTCTAAAATGTTATGTAGTTATTCAGCAATATTAAATGTTGATTGATAAAAAAGTACCTATTAAAATGTGAAACAATAAGAAATAAGGTTTGTTAAAATTATTTCATTGAAATTTGGAAAGCACAATAAAATTTAACACAGCATATTCAGAAAATCACAGAATCATAGAATACAAGGTTGGAAGGGTCCAATCTTTCTTGGCAAAAGCAAGGTCTAGACAAGATGGCCCAGCACCCTGTCCAGCTGAATCTTAAAACTGTCCAATGTTGGGGAATCCACCACTTCCCTGGGGAGATTATTCCCATGGCTGATTGTTCTCATTGTGAACAATTTTCCTCTTGTGTCCAATAGGAATCTCCCCAGGAGCAGCTTGTACCCATTACCACTACCATCTTTTCCATGTGACTCCTTGTACAAAGGGAGTCTCCATATTCTCTGTAACCACCCTTTAAATACTGGAACATGGTCTCCCCTAATCTTTCTTTTCTCAAGGCTAAACACACCCAGTTGTTCCAGCCTTTCCTCATATGGCTGGCTTCCCAGTCCTTTGATCACCTTTGTGACCCTTCTCTGGACTCTGTCCAGCCTGTCCACATCATTTTTGCATAGCAGGGACCAAAACTGAACCCAATATTCCATGTGTGGCCTGACAAGTGCTGAGTAGAGTGAGGTAATGACTTCTTTCTCTCTGCTGGTGATGCCCTTGTTGATGCAACCCAACACCCGGTAGGCTTTCTTTGCCGCAGCAGCACACTGTTCACTCCTATTGAGCTGCTTGTTCACCAGGACCTTCAGGTCCCTTTCCACAGAGCTGCTCCCTAGCCAGGTAGATCCCAGCCTGTGCTGCACTCCTGGATTACGTTTTCCCGGGTGCAAGACCTTAGACTTGTCCTTGTTGAACTTCATAAGGTTCTTGTCAACCCACTCTTCCAGCCTATCCAGGTCTTCCTGCAGGATGGCTTTCCCTTCCGAAGTGTCCACTCCCTGACTCGTTTTGGTGTCATCAGCAAACATCATCAGGGTACACTTGATGCCATCATCCAGATGATTTATGAAGATATTTAACAGTGTTGGGCCCAGTATTGGTCCCTGGGGGACCCCACTTGTGACAGGTTGCCAGTTTGAAAAGGAGCTGTTTACCACCACCCTCTGGGTGCGTCCCATCAGCCAGTTCCCCGTCCACTACACAGACCACTTGCCTAGACCATAATGCATCAGCTTCTGTAGGAGAAGGCTGTGGGAAACCATGTCAAAAGGCCTGGAGAAATCCAGGTAGACAACATCCACTGCTCGCCCCACATGAACTGAGCAGGTTATTTTGTTGTAGAAGGCGATCAGGTTTGTGAAGCACAGTTAGCCCTTAGTGAATCCATGCTGGCTTTTCCCAATCGTGTGCTTCATTTGACTTGTGATAGTCCCCAGGAGGATTCGTTCCGTAACTTTCCTAGGCAGTGAAGTAAGACACGCTGGAGGGGAAGGGATGTCATCCAGAGGGACCTGGACAGGCTGGAGAGGTGGGCACGTGCCAACCTCATGAAGTTCAACAAGGCCATGTGCAAAGTCCTACATCTGGGTTGGGGCAATTCCAAGAACAAATACAGGCTCAATGGGGAATGGATCAAGAGCAGCCCTGAGAAGAAGGACCTGGGTGTGCTGATTGATGAGAAGTTCAACATGAGCAGGTAATGTGCAATCGCAGCCCAGAAGGCCAACCGTATCCTGGGCTGCATCAGAAGAAGTGTGGCCAGCAGGTCAAGGGAGGTGATTCTGCCCCTATACTCCACTCTCATGAGACCCCACCTGGAGTACTGCATCCAGTTCTGGAGCCCTGAACATAAGAAGGTGATGTACCTGTTGGAGTGAGTCCAGAGGAGGGCCACAAAGATGATCAGAGGGCTGGAGCACCTCTCCTATGAGGAGAGGCTGAGAGAGTTGGGGTTGTTCAGCCTGGAGAAGAGAAGGCTCCGGGGAGATCTTATTGCGGCCTTCCAGTTCCTAAAGGGGGCCTACAGGAGAGGAAGGGAAGGACGTTTTACAAGGGCATGTAGTGATAGGATGAGGGCGAATGGCTTCAAACTGGAAGAAAGTAGATTTAGATTAGATATTAGGAAGAAATTTTTCACTTTGAGGGTGGTGAGGCACTGGAATAGGTTGCCCAGAGAGTTGTGGAAGCCTTATCCCTGGAAGTGTTCAAGGCCAGGCTGGATGTGGCCTTGGGCAACCTGGTCTAGTGGGAGGTGTCCCTGCCTATGGCAGGGTGGTTGGAACTGGATGATCTTTAAGGTCCCTTCCAACCTAAACCATTTTATGATTCTATGATTCTATGATCTGTTGTTTTCCTTGCACTCCCAGAATTACAGAATTAATATATTTGCTGAAGACAGGGAAAAATAGTGAAATTCACTTTACTAGACAACTTTATGAACAAAATGAATGACTGAAAATTATTTATAAAGTATGTCAGTATAAGTGCTACTCTCTTTGCCTGGTAAACTTCACCTCATTGTTACCTTTGTATGGGTGTATCAGCACCAGAATATTTCCCTAAATTACATAAAACTACCCTGAGGTTATATATTCTCCTTCCTTCCTCTTGGAACATATCTGCACACCAGATTACCTTTCCTACTTTAATGATTCTTTCCTAGTCAAATTGATTAGGTAATTTGACTGCTAATCTTTGGAGGCACCAGATGCTGATAATTCTCTCAACAGTGTACTAGCAAGTACTGGAATTGGCAATTTGCTGTTGACAATGCATACAACTCTCTCAGGATGATAGGTTTGTACTAACCTCAGAAAATCCCATCTTCTCCAGTTTTATAGTGTAGTTAAGGAGAGAAAATACTTCAGCCAAATATTTCAGGCTTGTCTCTGAAGTCAGTGTCTTAAATCCACAAGTCAGCAAAAATCTGCTGAATACACATGGCTCATAATGACTTCAATAATATTTTGGATTTCTGGCACTACTTAAGATTTATTTGCTATTTAAAACTTAATTCCAGGCAACTACATTTTAAAAAAAAAGAAGTCTGTTTGCAAAGAGCAGAGTCTACCAGACTGGATGGTGACTAAGATATTTCCCAAAAGACTGCTTAGCATTTGTGCACTAGAAAAAGCTACAAATCATTTAGGAAAAAATGAATCACTGTATTTTGGCTCTCCATTTTAATAAATCCTATTTCAAAGTTTCTGTTAGTCAACCATTTCCCCCCTCATTCTTGATATCTTCCCCTTTCCACCCAGTAAAATCTTTCCTCTTTACATTCTTTTTTTTTTTCCCGTTCTGTTCATATATAGTTCTTCCTGTTTTTGAGACCATCTACTTTTCATTCAGTTTTCTATTCTCTGTGTTGTCATGTAAAAGAGTGAGGGCACACAGCAAAAATTAAAGCAGACCCTTTCTATGGCAAGAAGAAAAATAATACTTAATATCAGCTGAATGATGCAGCTATCAAAGATGTATGGAAGCTGGCCAATAGGTTTTAACCAGGTTTTTGTTCAGTATGATGAATATTGTAGTAACAGTCATCCATTTGCGTGCATTTGTCACAACTTGTATTATTTTATTAGTATTTTATGTAAGATTCTCCAAAATACTTCAGCTTTGTTTCAAAATAGTTTCCACCCGGAGTGTTGCTTGCTCAATAAATCATCACTCCTATTCTTTATGAAATTCCTTAGGTAGCTAGGTCATGAGGCTCATATTCATAATATGTAAGGTCGAAAACTGGACCCTGACTCACCGGGACACTCCGGGACGTCTAGTCATTTATATTATCAGAAAATTAATGCAGCCTTGATATACTTTCATAACCAAGGAAAATAGAAGTTATTAGATCATTTTGTCTTAATCTAATACAGCTAAAAGTGGTTATAAAAAAGAATCAGCACAAAATCTCTAAAGGATCTTTACCCTCAAATTCAAGTGAGCAAGTAATTCTCTCATTTACAGTTCTCTCATTTTCATATTGTTTAGGTGTCATCATATAGCTTGACTTATTTGACTATAAATAAAATTAATATAAAATTTATATTTAATACAACCACTTACATAGATATTTGAAATTAAAGTGAGGCATTCTATGTGCTTGGATTTTGCCATTGACATTATATTAGAAGTTAAGACCATACTGAATTTGTAAAGTGTATGCGACCAGTATAGGAACTTCCTATGCCAGCCATTTTCTTTCAGAATCTTATTAAACTTTCCATGGCAATATAACGGTGCAGTGTTAGTATGTTGCTGGCATTCTTTTTCAGGACAACGTATTTCTTCTTCATATGAAGCTCATATGAAGGGAATGTTATTTACCTCATAAATTTGGCTTGTCTGTATGGAATTACATGCAATTCCATGAGAGCATTTTCATCTTCCCACACGCATGTTCCATGGTCTTACCGCAAACATGTTGGCTGAACTATGTAGGGAACCATACTTACTCTTACCTTTGCTGCTGTTGCTTACTGTCTAGGCTCTTTAAAATATATTTTATTTAGCTTAAACAGACTTTAAAGGTGTTTGGTAATAACAATGATACAATGAATGCAAACTTAAGACATATGTAAATACGCAGTGGGTGAATATTTCTATTAACTATTGACTGAATACTTCTATTAATGCGTAATGGAAAAAAAAAATTGATTGATGCCCATATTTCACCATTCCACATGTGCACTAGCCATTAATTCTTTCCTTTGAATGTGAAAGCTAAACTCTGATGGCCTATTAAGAGTTGTCACCTTAAAATAAAGTAACAAAAACCTCAACTTTAAACAAGACATTCCCTTTTACTAACAAAGAAATAGAAATCTGAAGATCTAGAAATAGATCTATAAAGGGAAAAGGATTTTTTTTCCAGCAAAAAGTGATACGTTTTTACACATAACTCCTTGCTTGGAATTGTTGGGCATGTTAAGTTTTTAGTATGTAAGTTAACATAAACAAGTAAGGACCAAAAAATGTTCCTTCCTCCGGCTATTTTTAAAGTTTCTAATGGCATTAATCAATACCAGCTTTAGTCATGTTTAACTTCTTTGAGTATTCAGTTTTCACTTTTCATCACTGCCAGCTCCAGTATTGTCAGTAGAACCTTTGATATTGCTTTGGCTCAGACAAACCACTGACTGCTTCTGATTTTGTTTTAAAAATGTATCTTATTCCCCCAAACTAACTCAATTACAGATTGACACTAAAGACCATTAGAACTGTACTCAGATCAAATGATAAAGGTAATTACAATAAAAGCATCTTTTTTAAAATTTATTCTTCAGACCAAAATGGTATTCTTCTAAACCTGAAAATCTTCAAGCCCAAGATCATACAGAGTCAGCTTGAGGTCCTGAATTAATAACATCCAAGCCAAGCCCAAGACCTCAAAATCATTTTTCTCTCATTGCTTTCATTAAATAATATTTATTTGGGGGATACACCAAACGACAAGCCAAACCCCATTCCAGCCCTAGTGTTATCTGCTGGTACTAGTCTCACTAGTCTTACTATTAGTTGAGAAAAAAGCACAATGCTGAGCATTTTTCTTCTCAGCAAATAATCAATAGCATCCACAAATGTGTTACATGTAGAAAAAAAGATCTAGGGTAAACTGCCACAGCTGTGTTTAGGTAGAAAAATAGAATTATTTTTTTTTCTTTCAAGAAATCAAAATATATAGCATACCTGAAAATCAGATCAGAAGTTTCATTCAGTTCTCCAAAACTGTGGGCAATGTTCCTTTGTTCTAAACAATTTCCCTTGCCTTGCCTTAGCCTCCCTTTTGATCTTATTTTCACGAGAAATTCCATTTTATACCTTTGAATTTCACTTTGGTTCCCATGGAAATTTTTACTTTTGAAAAATAAGCATACTCTAAGGACAAAACATTTTGTCCAGAACTTCCTCAGAGTTCTATTACCTGTTTTAAATTATTTGCAATTGATAGTTTAGTTAGTAAATGCGGCAAACATAATATTCCATGAGTGCATTTTTAAAAGTTTAGAGAAAATAGTTTCTTGTTATAAAGACTAGAAATGCTTTGAAAGTATTGTCACTGACCATGGTAATTATAAGGAGGAACATCTTTACTCTGAGGGTGGCAGAGCACTGGAACAGGTTGCCCAGAGAGGTGGTGGAGTTTCTCACTCTGGAGACATTCAAAACACACCTGGACGCCGTCCTGTGCAACCTGCTGTAGGTGACCCTGCTGTGGCAGGGGGGTTGGACTGGATGATCTCCAGAGGTCCCCTCCAACCCTGACCATTCTGTGATTCTGTGATAAGATAGGGTAAAAGATTAGCAATTCAGTCCACTGAGTATTTGTACCTTTCTATCTCCTATCTTTCAAACACCTGTAAAGCTAATGATGAAGTTTACTTTTACATGTTTGTACCAGATAATGCACTGCACACGGATAATGGGTGATATTTCTTCCAAAAAAATAAAAATCAAAATCAAGTCATGCTCTCTTTCATATAATTCTCCCCCTATTGTAGATACATGTATGGGTACAGTGGAGAAACAGGGTGTCTAAGAATAACCCTAGTAGGGACTAATATAAACTGGACCAGATGGAATGGTTGATCTTCAAGAAATTCTATTCTCACATTGAGTTCTGTAGACAGTATTAGAAATGGGAAATAGCAAAAACTTAAGTTGGACAAACTTCAAAGGGCTAAAAAGTTTCGTTTTGATGAATAATTCATATTTTTTTAATTTAAACTTCTTCTGATCAATTATGAAGAGTAGAAATCTCATGAAAACAGTGCCTGCAGACAGTTTTTCAGTACCCTGTAATGTCTTAATTGTTCTGAAAAAATTTACTTTTTTTCTGTTTTGAGTACCACGAAATTTTGAGTCGGTACCAAGTACTTCCTTTTTTCAGATAAATTTAAGAATTCCTAGAGTATTCTCAGTGAAGTTCAAAATAAAGAAGAAAGCTACTCTTCAGGGGGAATGATAAAAAGAATCAATAGAGCAGTTGTTCAAGATCTCTAATAGTTATTAATTAATAATTAATTAAACAATAGCACTTTCAGCCTTTAACGTCTAAATTCATTATAAGGACCACTTAAACTACTGCCTGTATAAAAATGTCTTCTTTTTAGTAGTTTTGTTTTGATAGGGGAAGAGTTTCGACATAACAGGGCTAATCTACCAGAATATTCTATCACAAGAAAGGGAAGAATAATTTCTCTTTTACATAAAGAATATTTAGGTTTTGCTAATGTAGCAGTACTGCAATAAAACTTGGAGTATGTTAGTTTAAAAATTTTAAGGTACTTAATGGAAGATATATGTAACATTTATGTCTTAAATATAAATAAACTATTAAATCGACAGAATATGGTTCCCCAATTTATTGTGAGGTCATGCATAGTGTATATAGTTAATGAATTAAATAGTAGATTTGCTAATTTAAATATGAAAAGATTATTGAAAAGTACTTTTTCAGAGCTCTCTTCCAAGATGACACTGAAATATTTGTGTTTCACCCTGTAGGACACGATTTCTTTTTTGTTGAATTAGTTTTTTCTGGTAAGACTAATTAACTTGTACTTTGTCGTTAGTATTCTGTAAAAACATAACTCCCAGCTAGAACTTTGTGACTGTTTACAGGGAAAAAACACCAATTCTGACATGCTCGCAATTTCACAAGTAAATTAGAAACTTAGCAAGTTGTAACTCAAGGCTAAATGGTCGTGGGCTGGATCTTGCATATGTGATCCAGCCGTGTCATTAACAGGATAAACAAACCATGTTTTCAGTAAATTAGTAAGTTCCTACTCCTCCTCTTCGAAGAAGATCTTTCAGAAGGATCCCAGCTGTCACTGATAAGAGATTTGCCATACAGTGTAGACATTTTCAGACAACCTGGAGATTCGAACTGTCTTCTTACATGTTAATTTTGTTGGAGATCTGACTCTACCTTACCTCATGTTACATTTTGACTATTTGTCAAAAATTTTGACTATTTCATTTTCCATTGTCTTTCAAGGCTGGACCTACTTTGGCTGCAGGTTGGACTGGAGTCTTACTGTTCATGGTTGCAAGTGGCATTGGGTGCTCTTCTAAGCTCCAAAGACCCAGGCCCAGCAGGGTATTTATGATGAGTTCTCCTCATTGCAATTACACAGCATTTCAATAAATATTGCATTTTAGAATTTTATATTCCATTTTAAATCATAGTAAAAGCACAGTAGTTATTTCCTTGAACAAGAAATAAGATTTCATTCTATAAGGTGGGTTTTTTTTCATTTGGGATTTTTATAATTCTTTATCTTGGTAAGTTTTTTCATTCCTATTTCAACCATAGATCTTTCCTTAATTGATTTTGAAGGACATATAACATTTTTCTTCCTATTATATTATTGACAGATGTCTCACTTTCTCAATAAATATCTAATGTAGCAGTTACCAGTCTATAAAGCATTGAGTATGAATCAACACCTCTCCACTAATTATCTGAATACCAGTTGTATAATCTAACACTTCTATTTACTATAGCAAAAAAAAAGTAGCTAAATTAAGAAGTAGACGTTAGTAGTAGCTTTAGCAATGAAGGAATAAAGAGGGAAAATCTGAAAATCTGAGACCACTGAATAGAGAATGATCAGTACAGGATAATAAGTAAAAATGGCCTAATGGTGAGAGCAATTTTTACTGAACAAATCAATACATCCCCAAATAAGGAGATTTTTTTCCACAGAGGCTCTGGCTGTTTCTGAAACATACTGTTAGCAACATAAGGAATCAAATATAATATGTCATCTTAAATTTATTTTCCAGTCCACTGAATATAATTAAAAATGCTTTTTGGTTCACACCCCTGGAAGTGCACGTACCTCAGAGAATGAAATGTGTTACCCACTTTTCATACGATGTAGTACTCTTCCCTGTACAATTTAACATAGGGGAGGGAAGAATTCAGGAAGGGATCATGTTGATGTGTTAGTTTTACACACAGAGTGATGACAAAGAGCTAGATAGAGTGTGGATTACCCTCAATATAATTCATACTACTATATTTTTGTTGTTATGTGATAGTGAGAAATCAATGGAATTGAAGACTCACAAGAGATGAAGTGTAAGAAAAAAGCATTACAGGGAAATAAATTTCTGTTTAAGAATACAGATAGGGATGAGAAAGAGGAAGTGCACTAGAATTAGGCAAAATAGGGTTATAGTGGCATCTTTGAAAGATTTCTTGGTGTGACCAACTTGTACAGAAAAGGAGGAAAAACTGTGGAAGTACCTTCCCTCTTTGGTTGAGAATCACCATAAAATGTCAGTTTCGGTTAATAGCCATTTAATACAATCATAAAATCATTGAATGGTTTAGGTTGGAAAGGACCTTGAAGATCATCTAGTTCCAAGCCCCCTGCCATGGGCAGGGATACCTCCCACTAGACCACGTTGCTCAAAGTCCGATCCAGCCTGGTCTTGAACACTTCCAGCGATGAGGCTTCCACAACTTCTCTGAGCAACCTGTTCCAGTGCCTTACCATCCTCAGACTGAAAAAATTCTTCCTAATATCTAATCTAAATCTCCCCTCTTCCAGTTTGAAGCTATTCGCCCTCATCCTATCACTACATGCCCTTGTAAAAAGTCCCTCTCCAGCTTTCTTGTAGGTCCCCTTCAGACAATGGAAGGCCACTATAAGGTCCTCACAGAGTCTTCTCTTCTCCAGGCTGAACAACCCCAACTCTCACAGCCTGTCTTCATAGGAGAGGTGCTCCAGCCCTCTGATCATCTTTGTGGCCCTCCTCTGGACTTGCTCCAACAGGTACATCACCTTCTCATGTTCAGGGCTCCAGAGCTGGACGCGATATTCCAAGTTGGGTCTCATGAGAGTGGAATAGAGGGGCAGAATCACCTCCCTTGACCTGCTGGCCACACTTCTTCTGATGCAGCCCAGGACACAGGTGGCTTTCTGGATTGCAAGGGCACATTGCCTGATCATGTTGAGCTTCTCATCATCAAACACCACCAAGTCCTTCTCCTCAGGGCTGCTCTCAATCTGTTCTCTACCCAGCCTTTATTTGTGCATGGGATTGTCCCAACCCACAGGCAGGACCTTGCATGTGGCCTTGTTGAACTTCGTGAGGTTGGCATGGGCTCATCTGTCCAGCCTGTCCAGGTCCCTCTGGATGGCATCCCTCCCCTCCAGCATGCAGACCACTCCACACAGCTTGGTGTCATTGGCAACCTTGCTGAGCATGCACTCAATCCCAACATCCTTGTCGCCAACAAAGATGTTGAATAGTACAGGTCCCAGTATCAGCCCCTGAGGAACGCCACTTGTCACTGCTCACCAGCTGGACATGCTGCCGTCGACCGCTACTCTTTGAGTGCAATCTTCCAGCCAGTTCCTTATCCACCGAGTGGTCCATCAGTCAAATCTATGTCCCTCCAATTTAGAGACCAGGATGTCATGTGGAACAGTGTTAAATTCTTTGCACAAGTCCAGGTAGATGACATTTGTTGCTCTCCCCATATCCACCAATGCACCAACAATTGTTATTTGTAATTAATATAGAAATAGATGTATAAATATAATTATATTTAATGGTTATTAATTGTATGATAACCATTTAATTTTGCTCCTAACCACTTACAAGTCAAATATTCATAAAATAAGAAGAAATGCATTCATATAATATTTCATTTATCTTTAAAGTATAGATGCTTTCAAAGAAACTGAAGCTTTTCAAACTTCTTCAACAGCAATGTTAATAAAATCATGGATTGGAAAGATAGAATGGGTCATTGTAATAATCGTTGCTTGACCTCCTATAATACAGATCAAGGGACTTTCATGTTAATGTTCTGATATTTAAATCAAGCTTTCATAGATGTATATTAATCAAAGAATGGAAATAGATATGAGGTGTTATTTGTGTGTATACATCCTGGTCTGCCATTTGTCTTCAGTGTAAAAGTTTTTCCTGACTTGTTCTCATTTGTATTTTAATTCTTTTATCAGTTAATCCAAAGATTAATGGATGAGTTTGAGCACAGGTGTATAGCTCTGTAAGCGTTAACATCCTTCTAACTCCTCACTAACACAGTCTAATTCAATGATGCTAGAATAAATAATAGTTGTTATTTTTGTTCTCCTCTACAAGTAAACATCCTGTCACTGGAGTTTATAAATTAAATTCTTGCTCTTCCTTTTTACAGTTGTAAAAAACTTTGGAATACTGGTTGAACCTCTTATCTTGTTGTGAATATTTCCACCTGCAGATGTAATACGATCCTCCAGCAAGTACTAGCAACATTGCTGATCTTTCTTTAGTATGTTGGATATTTTCTTATCATGGTATAACCAATGCACAGCTACAGATATCTCACAGTCTCTTTCTGACACCATTTCTCACGTCTGATGCTTCACCTGTGAAACCTCATCCCACATCTTTGGCAAATGAGTCACTTATCTTGCACGATGAGAGACAGCCATCCCCAACTCTTGGGTAGCTTTAAATCAGTGATGAGTGTAACTCCATTATATATGCCAATATAAATACCAATGGCCATAAACATTTTATCTTGTCAGAATATAATATGTCCCAGCAAAGTTACAGAATATCTCAAGTCAGAACACGATTAGATTTCCATTTTTTATGCTACCATCTGCAAGTGGTACAGAGTTCTGAAGTGGGAAAAAAAGCACATTTATTTCCTTCCTGAAAGTGACAGCTTTTTCAAATGCTACAAAACCTGTATATAGCTTAAGCGTATCAAAGGATCAAACAGCTTAGGTTTCTGTTGTGTTCATTTGGGTGTCTCACCTTCTAAGGCCTTATTTACCTCTTTGCCCCTTGATTCAGAGAACCCTCATGACTTACAACATCTGGAACTAAGTACATACCATTACTTTGTCTATGATAAAAAACCATTTATATCTCTCTCTTTTACTGCCAGAAATGAATGTTTTAATGCAGTGAAAAATCCAAACATTGTAAAAGGATGTATTAGTGCTGCATGGATTAAGCTGAAATATGTGGGTTTCTCATGCATAATTATAAGGCAGCATCTTGCCCAGACGTATCCAAATACTGTAGCTCTTTCACACAAGATCAGACAAGGCTGGTAAATCACAGTTTATTTTTCTGTGAACCTATATCATCCCTTGGGCTGTTCAGGCTACAGTTAGTTTATTCTCATGTTTGAAGACTAAACCTTCTGTTTCTAGAACATATTAAAATGGTTAAGGAAAATGAAGATATTCTGCCATTTTGCTGGAAAAATGGTGTTGAACTTATACATGTCTCTCAGTAATAAATATACAATATCTCTTCATGTGGTTATCTACACAGAATACAAGACACTGGATTTATCTCATGTTGGAACTGGAGAATGGAATTGCAAGACAAAATTTCTTGAATTTTATGTATTGCTCAGGTAAAGTTTACTCCATCTTCACCCCTGGGAAAGTTGCTTAATTGTTGAGCATTTTCTTAATGTGCTGTCCCTAAAGTGTTGACAATGGTAATTACTTTCCTCACAGAGCACTATGATAAAGAGTTGCTGTGTGCTTGTTAGTTTGTTTGCTTACCTCCTTGTTTTTGCAACAGACCTGTCTATAAATCTACAATTTCTTGTAAGTAAGTGCTCTGTCAGTGAGCTAAAATTACTGTAATTATGCCTCGCTGATGGAACTGATAGCATGACTGGGTTGGTCTAGCTAAAGGATGCTGTGGGAAAAAATCCCACAGCGAATTAACACAGCAAACCTGAGTAAGTACCCTACAATTCATATTTTAATAAAGATAGGGCCAGCAGTAAACTTTAGGTTTCCTATCTCAATTTGCATATGGCACTTTTTTTCTTGTTTCTGTATACTCTTTCCATCTTCTTCGTCTTGGCTGTTCGAAGAAGAGACTGTCTTTGTTACACACTTCCTACAAGCTTGAAGTATTTGTGCAGCAACTCTGCATAGGGAGGACAGATTAAACATCAGAATTAATATAAATATTGTGTACAGGGTGGATCAATGCACCACAAAGATTTGTTCAGGCCCCTTCCTCAACTCTTAATTTGTCTCTATATTCAACTCACACATCAGGATGTTTTCATAACAAAAGTAGGCCAAGATGCCTCATTTTCTTCTGTACGGGTCTACAAATGGTCAGTACAAATCCTGTGTGTTTTATTGTTTTTATCTGCTTAATTTCACTGTTGCTCCCTTCATTTTTATTAAACTTTTATTTTCAACTCTCTTTACTCTTATCTTCTTTTCTTTCCTCTTTTTTTTTACATGCTTTCTTCCTCAACACTCCCAGCTGTGACTACAGAAGCAATGAATCAAAACAATGAATTTTACATTCATTTGAGGCTGGGGAGTCTGCAAATATCCTGTTATTTTTCCTCTTGAAATGATTCAGAATGTAGGATATGTTCATCAGATACCCCTGTCCTGCACAGTTACAATTTCACTTTTAAAGCATATTATATTCTAAAGTTCACCTGGCTCCTGTGGAACACAATCGTCAGAAGAGCTGGTTGCATTGGGAAACTTAACGAATCTCAGCATGAGCAGAGCCACTGTGCAGAAGGTCCAAAGACTAATGGAAGGGTCTGAGCACAGGTACAACACTACATGGAAAACAACACTACTGCTGGTTTCTGCACCTAGTGCAACATTTGCAAGGATTGTGTGCTCAGGAACAAGCTATAAGGAATTACAGAAGTCCAGACAGGAATTTGAATGACTGGATGACCATAGCCAAAAAATCATGTGTCCTATGGGGTTTGGTTCTTTAATTAATCTCATTCTCTAGACAAGAAATTCTGGGGGAGTAAAAAGTTCAAAGGACCACTTAGACTGTGCACAGACCTGACAATAAAGGTACACATTTCCTTGATGAGGTGACATGATGGTATTTGCCAAGCCCTTTATGTAACCTCTACCCATTCTCTATGAATACACTAAAAAGGCTAGAGTTTTTAAAAATCAATTTCTCACTAATATATATGTTTTAAAGGGAACCATTGGAATGGAAAATATTCATGGTATTGATCAGGAGAAAGTTATTCTTCTGCATCTCCATTGTTGTCCATAGTGTGGACTATGAACAACCTGGACATTTGGACAGCCAGTGGACCTGGAGATAGTTAGCATTAGGAGATAATTTGAAAGTAGTTTCTTGAAAACTAGCCAGATTGTGATGTGTTTTGAGACAGCCAAAAGATATTCTGCATCAGTTGAGTATGAATAATTTTTGTTCTAACCCATGTCTATATCAACTTAGCAAATTATATTGAATAGTCTATAAAGAACATAACTAAACATATAAGAACACACATACTTTAACTAAGGATACATATCACCAACCTTTTGACTGACAGTTTGCTGCAAGATCCTCTCCATTCCTGTCAGGACATATTTGTTGCTTCAGAAATTGATACAGAGCAAGAAAACACACAGTTTTATACACCCCATTGATATTCTGCAGGCTTAAAGCAAACAGCTCTGTAGAAATCATGTAATTTCCACTTGTTTGTTTTACAAACATGAGGACAAAAAACTAGTTACATGTATAACAATCAGTTCACCTGCTTTGTCTGAGATTCTTCAAAGCTGAATTATGAAGTGAGTATCCTGTCCCACCACAAATCCTAAATGTCTGTTATATGAATAAAAACCAGTTATTAAGCAAAATAAATAAACCACAGTGCAAAACTGGAGCCATATGAAGTTCATCACTCAACATAAGAGCTCAACATGAGCACTGTGAAAGTCAGGTTCACAGTCCATCATAATGTAAACAAGGGCACCCTCCATTAACATACAGGTTTGTATAGATAAATAAGCCTCTAGGAATAGTTAATACAAAACAGTCTAAAATTTATAGCATCAGCACAAAGTTTAGAGGCATCTGTCAGAGGATGCAATGGATAGAGAATGTTGGGTCCTGAAGAGCAGGATGCTCAAATAACATGATTGAACCTACATTTTCATTCAACTCTTACACAGGCAGTATATGTTCATAGATATTTAATGGGTCAGGGAAAATGCATTCAGAAGCACCTCCACATGGGCCATTTTCTGCAGGAACCTGTCTTCCTGAAATGTATTCCCTCCCAAAGCACATGTGTGCACAGGGGAGGTGTTAGCTGACGTTCACTGAAGGTGTTGCTTCTAAGATTCCCAGCTGAACTCATGTAGATGGCTGAAATTCTGTCTTTTGCACTACAAACAAAGGAAAATCAATGCCTTGGGAGGTGTAAATGAAGTGGGACTTGAAGTGGGACTTGAAGTGGAGGTGAGACTACAGTCAAATGCCACATTAAGGAAAAGGCCATAGTTGTACATTCAACAACAGATAAATTCTTAAGCCATCTAATAGACAGCCCTAGCAGAGGAGATGCGATAGTGGACTTGATGGTCACCAACACAGATGAGCTACTTGGGGACGTCAAGACTGGAGGCAGCCTGGGCTGCACCGATCACGCACTGGTGGAGTTCACAGTAATGAGGGATATGGGTCAGGGGAAGAGTAAAGTCAGGACCCTGAGTTTTAGGAAAGCAAGCTTCCAGCTCTTCAAGGAGTTAGTTAATAGGATCCCCTGGGAAACTGCCCTCAGAGGCAAGGGAGCAGAACAGAGCTGGCAGACCTTTAAGGATGCTTTCTACACAGTGCAAGAACTCTCGATCCCCAGGTGTTAGAAATCAGCAAAGGAAGGCAAGAGATCAGCATGGCTGAGTCAAGACCTCCAGGTCAACCTAAAGGGCTAGAAGGAAATGTACAGGCAGTGGAAGCAAGGACAGGTATCCTGGGAAGAGTAGAGGGACACTGCCTGGTTGTATAGGAATGGTCTCAGGAAGGCCAAGTCGCACCTGGAGATGAACTTGGCAAGGGACGCAAAGAATAATAATAAGTTTTTCTACAGGTATGCCAGCCAGAAAAGGAAGGTCAAAGAAAGTGTACCCTCCTGATGAGCAAGAGTGGCAAACTGCTAACAACAGACAAGGAGAAGGCTGAGGTACTCAACAACATTTTTGTCCAGAGTCCTGAGGGAATTGGCTGATGTAGTTGCCAAGCCATTCTCCATGATATTTGAAAAGTCATGGCAGTCAGGTGAGGTTTCTGGTGACAGGAAAAAAGGGAAATAGTGCAGCCATTTTTAAAAAGGGTAGAAAGGAGGACTATGGGAACTACCATCTTGTCAGCCTTGCCTCTGTGCCTGGGAAGATCATGGAACTGTGTCCTCCTAGAAGCTATACTAAGGCACATGGAGAACAGGGAGGTAAATCAAGACAGGCAGCATGACTTCATCAAGAGCAAGTCCTACCTGACCAGTCTGTGGTCTTCTATGATAGAGGGATGACATCAGTGGACAAGGGAAAAGTTACTGATGTAGTCTATCTGTATTTCTGTAAGGCCTTTGACATGTTCCCCCACAACATCCTTCTCTCTAAATTGGAGAGAGATGGATTTGATGGGTGGACTGTTCAGTGGATGAGGAACTGATTGGATGGTCACATCCAGAGCACAGTGGTGAATGGCTCAATGTCCAGATGGAGACTGGGGACAATTGGTGTCCCTCAGGGGTTTGTATTGGGACCAGTACTGTTTCATATCTTCATCAATGACTTAGTGGGATCGAGTGCACCTTCAGCTAGTTTGGAGACAACACCAAGCTGGGTGGAGTGGTTGACACACCTGAGGGACAAGATGCCATGCAGAGGGACCTGGACAGGCTAGAGAACTGGGTCCATATGAACCGCATGAAGTTCACAAGGCCAAGTGCAGGGTCCCGCACTGGGGTTGGCCCAACCCCCGGTACCAGTACAAGGCGGGGGATGAAGGGATTGAGAGTAGCCCTGCCAACACGAACTTGGGGGTACTGGTGGATGAAAAGATGAACATGAGCTGGCAATGTGGGCTTGCTGCCCAGAAGTCCAACTGTACCTGGGCTGCATCAAAAGAAGCACGGCCAGCAGGTTGCGGGAGGTGATTCTGCCCCTCTACTCCGCTCTGGTGAGACCCCGCCTGGAATACTGCATCCAACTTTGGAGCTCAGTGCAGGAAAGACATGAACATGTTGGAGTGGGTCTAGAGGAGGGCCACAAAAAAAGAGAGTTGGGGTTGTTCAGCCTGAAGAAGAAAAGGTTCCAGGTAGACCTTATTGAGGTCTTTCAGTACTTCAAGGGGACTTATAAGAAAGATGTGGCAAACTTTTTATCAGGGCCTGTTTCAATAGGACAAGTTGTAATGGTTTTAAGAAAGAACATAGATTTAGACCAGATATAAGGATGAAATTTTTTACAGTGAGGGTGGTGAAACACTGGAACAGGTTGCCCAGAGAGGTGGTAGATGTCCCATCCCTTGAAACATTTAAGGCCAGGCTGGGTGGGGCTCCGAGCAACCTGATCTAGTTGAAGATGTCCCTGCTCACTGCAAGAGGGTTGGACTAGATGACCTTTAAAGGTCCCTTCCAACCCAAACTATTCTATCATTCTATGATTCTATGATGGTAACTTTAAAATTTTCAGTAAAACTTTTACTATATGACCATGGAAATATTTCTGCGAGTTTTCAGGATTATGCATGAGGGTTGCAAATTAGCAGAGCAGGTAGGCAGCTGCTAAAATGGAACAGATCCCTTAAGGGTAGATGTGGGTACTTCAGTCTCCCTTCTTGGTGAGGACTCTGCATGTTCCCTCTCTATGCACCACAGTGATTGTCCTTCATTTAGGTGGTGGACATGCCTGTTGTGTACTTGTTTGGTGGTTTGATGAGCAGGGGTGAAAAGACACATTTACATAAAGTCACGGTAAATGCGCTGCTATCATCACTGTTCCTGGAGAATGAGGGTTCAGACTTCTGCTGGTGAAAACTCCAGTTTTACAACTTGTAGGGCTGCTCATTGATGCAGGTCAGGCTCTTCCTCTGTAAGGAGAATTGCTGGTCTTGGGAACTCATAATCAATTTATTTGCCTACTGCTGAGCATCTTCTCACTGCCCAACAAGTTACCACACAGTCTTGAACCTGACACCACAAATACCCAATTTTCCTTGCTGTCAGTAGGACTTTCACAGGCCAGTGGCACGGCTCGACCAAACATCCTAACAAACTTCTAGCATAAACAAAAGAAAAAATACTTGGAAATTTTTTCAATTAATTGGCATTTTTGATCTTTTTTATCTTCTTAAAATGAATGATGCTGTAATCATATTATTGCTACTTTGAATAAATAGAACTTTTCTAATGTATATAAAGTGACATGTAATATTATGACACCAGAGTTAATCTAAATTGTAACAACTGTAGTGATTTTAAGTAGCTTGTTGCTAAGACATCTCTGAAACTAATTAAAAATATAGGAACATTCCCTTTTTGTGGTTTAATGAGTACTGTGAAAAGACTGAAAGTCATTTCTAGATGAGTACTTCTATTAAGCATATGACTTCCAAGAATATATAAAGTACAATAATATTTAGCTAACATTGCATTCATTAACAGTGAACAAAATTATAAACTCCTGGAAACATAATACTACAGTGAATGACAATGAGGAATCTGCAATGAAGTATGAGCAGAGACAACAGAAAATGCTGAGGATTTTTTTTCTCTCTCAAATCCACTGTGCGGGTGGAGGAAAGTAGAGAAGGACTTTCCAAACTGTGGAATTTGTATGGGGGAGTTTGTTTTGATTTTACGTTCTATTTAACTCAAATTTTTATGGAAGATACTTCTGAAAGCAATTTAGAAACACATATTTTTAATGATATACAGTCAGTATTAATGAACATGGTTTAACAGGAAAAAAAAACCAAAATTTCAAAATCCCACAAGCTGCGTGATGAGCATACGGTATTTTACAGCTCAGAACAGGGCAAATGTCATTCTTATTCTAACATACAATATAACCATAAATATCTGAAATGTCTCAAGGCTTGAAAAATACTAGGGATAATTTCTTTATCTGCATGCAAGTGATCAGCAGAATTATTTCCTTAATTACATTTCAAGCATCTGGTTACAATATGCATGCTAAAAAGTAGAAAGGTAAACTGTGATCAATGTGATTTTTAAATATACTGATAAAGAAAGGATTAAGATTCATCTTTAAAGGGAGTTAATTGAAAAGACCAACTTACATCTGTGAAGTGAATTGTATCACAAGGAATAAATACCTGTGGAATCAGAACGATACAAAACTTAATGGCAGCAGTAGTATAACAGTAAAAGAAATCAGGACTTCCATATTATAATAGAATGGTCAGAGATAAAAGATAATATCTCCAGTTCTGAAACCGCCTGGCCTGCATCTTTGTGCATGCATTATTACACATATTGTAATTTTCTGACAGTGTTTGTTTTTAAACTGTCCATGGGCAGGAACTATATGAGTAACCAATCAAATTTAATCTGTTCTCCCTCAGCTGCTGACCCACAGGTGATGTTTTAGTTTTAAATAATTTTTATATATGTGGCATTTCTGCTCCTTTTGTTTCATCTTGGTTAATTTATATTGCATTATGTTGAAACATATCCTCTGCTCAGAATACAGGGACATCTTATCAGTTGACAAGCCAGTGGGCTGCGGCAACTGCTGATGTTCAAGTTGTGTTTTTTGAGGTACTGGTGGTCTACTGTAAATGGAAATGAACATTTAGCATTTTCAATGGTAATCACTCTGCTACATGCTACTTGAAGTACTAATAAGCCAAGACAGAAGAAAAATAATCCACACAACAGCGTGAACTGATGTTATAGAAGGAAAGCTTCTGATACATTTCTCTGGTGTAGTAGGGTTCATCCAACCTTGTTTTAGGCATCTGCAATATAGTTGTCTAGGTGCAAGCTTTAAATTTATCTGACTTGAAAGCCAACTGAGAGAAACCCTTCTTTTCAAGACATGATTCATCTGACTTATTTTAGCTCTGTGTGTTAGGACGATTTGAATTATATATTCCAAGAGGTTTTCCTCCAGTGATATAACAGGTCTAGAGAACCATTTCATATTTGATTAGGAGAAATGAATCCTACTCACTGTTTTACTTAACAAATTGTCTCATTGGGTATGTACGTACAGCTAAGCAAAAGAGAACCAAGAAGCAAACTTTTCACTTTATTTAACATATTGTCTCTTTTTGAAACTGCTCCTACAAGGTTTGTTTTTTTCAACAGCTGTGTGTTAGATTTAGTTCTCCTGCCCTCCAAAGTCCCTACAACCCTATTGCAGAAAGGCTTTGTCTTTCAAGTAGTGTTGTACTGCACCCCAGTTTTGTGACACATGCTATGCTTCACACTACAAACAAATGCCACTCATAAACAACTATGTAACCCTCATTATTTCAGACATTACAAATGTAAAAAACACACAGAAAATAAAAACACTTTAGGGACACAAAACATCATACAGGGTCCAGAAAAAAGCAAGACCCTACTGTGTTTTGGAGGGGAAGAACTAAACAGCATGAGGTAAAAGAATAAGTGCTATTTGACTTTAGGGCCAAGGATCAGTCCCTGACAGTTTTTATTTAACACTAAAGAGACTGTCATAGTCACTGTCCTTAGTTAGGTTACCCATTAAATGACATCAATGTAATGTACAACCAAAGTATCTATCACTACTCCAATGTTGATTCTTTTCCCTATTTTTTCTGCCAAAGAAAATAGGAATTGTCAAAAAGGGTTCTGAATTAAATTCTTCTTGTGTGTTTCTAAATTTTCATTGCTGTTGTTGTTATTATGATTACGATTATAATGATTATTTTCCAATAATCATAACTCACTGAATGAGTTGCCCTAAAAGTGTTGAGTGTAAGACAGCCTTCAGCATTGCTTTAGCAAAGGATTTTGATAAAGAACATTTTGCATCAGTCTTCAGCGCAGGTGAAATCTTCACTGTAAAATAGTTTAAATAGTCCTGTATTCCAAAATAAAGCTGAAAATTCTTCCTCCCCACCCCTCTCAGGATGTAATTCTGTTTCATGTTTTCCTACCATAATATATCCATCTTTCCATCATACCTCCTGAGCCAGTGCCTCTTCACCCATCATACTGCACATCGCCTTCCCGCAGCTCACGAGGTCTGTGTCACGTATGTGGCAGATGCCCCTGCCTTGCTCCCAGAAGCTCAGCCTGGGTTCCCAGGCACTTGTCTGACGAAGGCAGGACATGTGCAAGACTTTGGTGTGCATTCTTCCTCACCCTAGACAAAAGCCAAAGCACGTGGACGGTAAGGAGGTAACACAGCACATCAGAGGCTCGACAGCACACTAGGCAACACCAGTGCCCCTGCCAACACATTGTCGGGTCAAAACCTAGGCAGACTTACACAAAATCCAGCAGGACTGAAGAAACTCTAGAATAGAGTAATACCTGAATCGGCTGCATGGTTGGCACTGAAGCTTGTGACACAGGCAGTTAATTACAAAATATCATTGTGCCATGGCATACAGTGGGGTCCCATCTCGGGGCCTGTTATGTTCTGAAAGGCTGCTATGAATAACATAGCACTTAAGGCTTGAAAAACTCCATGTAGTGACTTGAGTATCTTGCAACAGGAAATAGACTTTCCAAGTATAACAATGCTTCTGTCATAAAAACTACTCTTCTAAATAATTTGGTGTATCTTCTACTTCCCTGTGAATATATCAGAAACTATGGTGATAGAGAGTAAAATCCTAAACTAGATAGGTAAAATTTTAATTCCATTTTTTAATGCTGTGATTTTTGTAAAAAGTTTGTTGGAAGGCAACCAATGTCATATTTCCCATTTACACTGTGATAGCAATTCAACACATTACTATATTATTGTTCTTTGCTGCTTCAGGTTACATATATATGATCTAACAAATTAGGTTTTCATTGCTAAGAAAACCAGCCCTTATTTAATCACATGTTCAAGACCCCAGTTTCATTTTCTGTCTGGGTCCCCAGGAATAGTGTGGCTTGGTGTCAGGAAAGATAAGTATGGAAAGAAAATCTTACAGGTTGCTTTTGGTGAAACAGCAATATTTAACCTACATGCCACAAAATCAAGTTGTACTTTATTCAAAGCTGGAATATGTTGGCATACTTGATTATCTTCATCTCACTTGGTCTAGTTTTCCATACACTAGAAACAACTCACATATTTACATTTCAAATTTCTTCTATTTTAAGAGAATGAGAAACAACAAAGCAACAGAAAATAAAATTAAGGTCCTTTGTCAGGAAATACAGACATTATCAGCTAAAACTACATTATTAATGGAAAAGAAGTCACAGAAGACAGGAATGTACCATGTACGAATCTGAATAACTAACAAATTGCTTTAACCTCTTTAGTATAACTTTCTCAGGCTTTATGGTATGTATTTATGTTCCCCAAATCTGTTCCCTCCAAACTCTTAAATAAATGCATGTGAAATGAATAACCTTAAACAACTGCAGATGCCAGCTGGCTTTGTATTTCAGATCTAGCTGTGACAGCAATGGCTATTTTCTCAGTGATTTTGGTCTTATGTGCTAAATTTAACAATTGTTGGGGTACAGATCTTCAGCTGTAAATTATCATATTTTCATTTAAGCCAGTAGAGCTAGGACAATTTAATTTATCTGAGGATTTCCAAAAGTCCATAAGGAGCTATTACATCAAATCTGGAGACTGAATTAAGTCCCTAAAGTGTGTAATGAATAGATTTAATCAACTCAAAATATAAATCTCAAGGCAAATTAGTTAAAAACAATTTCATATTGATAAAGAAGAAATGAATAGTCAAACACTGCAGGAACACAATGTACTCCAATACACAGTAAAACATAGAATTACTCACTGTTTTGCTGTCAAATATCCAGTTGGCTTTGTCAAATGTCCAATTGGCAATGGCTCTGGAGGGGACAGAATTTTTCCTTTGGTTTTCAGTACAAAATGTCAGCTCCTTCACTCTAAATTTTCCCATTTTGCTTTTCAAATGTGTAAAATTTCTACTATCAGAATTAACATATAGGTCATAGCAATGAAGCAGTTAAACCACTCTGCTGGGAATACATCAATCAGATGGAGCACTTAGAAAAACATTAAACTTTTATTCTTTATATTCTCTCTAGGATATATTTTACAAGAAATTCTGTGTGCTGATAAAACCACTCCATCCAAGGAAAAATTGAAGCCATATTTCTCACAGAGTGTAGTTTTGATCTCTGGAAATGGAGTTTTGTAAATAAAGCATAATTGAGACCATGTCATTCTTCAACAATACACGGAAAGGAAAATAATCAAGTTTTCCCTCACAGTGAAACCAAATGTTAAAGTTGCCTAAGCCTAGGACAGCATCTTTCAGTACTTATCTGAAAAACGTATTTCCCATTTTCTAATAATGTCACCCGAAAAAGGTGTCATCAGTTTGGCACTAAGACCAGAAGTATCACTGCGCTCTTCTAAGTGAGGTTTCAGGAGCCTAGAGATTTTATTTATCCATTAATGAAAACTGGTTAGGGTCCAGATTAAAAAATGGGAAACATGCATCTAGTTATCCTGCAACATAAATCACCTACCACATCACCTCGTCAGCAATGGCAATTACTTGTCATTCTACTGAGAAATCTTTCCCTACTATAGGAAGGGAGGTGAATGGCACCAAAGTAGGGGGTGATGCTGACAGAAACAAAGCTCCAGAAGTCATGATTGCATACGTATATGCTCAGACACAGAGTTCCCTTTTCAAGTGATTTGAACATTCAGGTAGCACTTTTGTACTTTTTTTTCTTAAGTTGAATGCAAATAGTTTGAAATTCTATTGACAGATGATAGATGTTTGGACACATTTAGGAATTAATGCTGTCTTATGAAGCTGAGTGTTTCACCCCATAACCAATGAATCAGAAATCAAAATACATGCCTCAATTTAAGCAAAAGTTTAAATGCCAGCCTTAAGTCTTCAGAAATCATACTTGCATGCTTAAACTAAAGCAAATACTTAAAATCAGGAGGAAGATCCAGAATTGAGAATCTTGGTAATGAGTTCTTCCTTTTCACCAAAGAAAATATTCATTTTAGGTACACATCAATACTTGTACCACTGAAAAGAACACTAGACAATCCAAGTGAAAAAAGCCACTTTGTTTTCACAAAGCTCTCTTCTCGTAATGTTTGAGTATCTTTGTCCCTCAGAAAAATTTAAGCAATGCTAGAAACATTCATCCAAATCTGAGGCAAATATTTTCCATTTATTCTTTCAAAGTGCCAGGAAAATGAAATTCCCTTTGTTAATTACGTATTTAATTGGTGAATTTAGCACAAATTCTGCTTTTTAATGCAAGACTAAATCCACTGGGAAGGCATTGTGAAAGAGACACTCTAAAGTGGCAGACTATGTTGTGGGGAGGTCTTATGTTAAGACAAATCACCACTGCAGCTCCATTGACGGTAGTTTCTTCAGAAAATGGCCATTTGTCTCAAAAAGTGCCATGTTACTAGATGAGAAAGAGGACCAAAAAAAACCCCAAACCATACCCTTGGAAACCTTGCAACAAATTTCTGAAGTCTGATAGTAGAGCCACATCTTCCTGCTGCTGCTGCTGTTATACATCCCTCAGACCATATGAAATATATTTCTCCTCTTCTTTGCATGTTCCACTTAATTTAGATGGAATACAAATAAACTGGGAGCAATCCCACAGTTTCTGTTTGTTTGTTGGCTTGTTCTTTTGTTTTGTTCTTGAAGTACACCAAGGATCCTAGCAATCCCATTTTGGACAGGAGCTACATTGCCCTCAGATGAGTGTGCTGTTTTCAGTTCATGAGATTGGATTTACAGTAATTCAGCTGTGTCTATCTCAGTCATCCTTCAGACTGACTCATTAGTCAACCATCTACAATTATTTTGCCAAAAAAACTGTCACTACAAAACACAGATCATGAAACTTAGTTGTTTCGAGACAAGCTCTGACCCTTGTTTCTGGAGTTCTGAGCACTTGCTGAAGTTTTAAGCCACCCCTCTAGAGAGGAGCATATCTGCATTTCACTTCTAAAGATTTTATCCTTTTGTACATTGTGGCTTCCATTTTAGTCTGAGTACAGAAGAAATTTAAAAGTTAGACTATTAATTTCCTCCCGAATAGGAAGAACTATGCAGCTGTATCAAACATGAGAGGTGTCTGGGGTTTTTTTGTTCCATTATTTATTGCAACCATGGAAAAAGATGCATGTTAACTTTAGTTATATAGCCATTTTGTTGTTCACAGAATAGTTCTGATTATGTTGTCACAGTTTTCCAGAGCAGCCAGTATGGTTGCAGTGTCAGTGTGCGTTAGGCCTGACTTAGAAGCAATGGCAATCAGGAGCACTCAAGTAATAGTACTATGATTACCAGATAAAACACTATATCTGAATCTCTATGCATTCCAAATAACATCGTGAGATGTGACTTAAGATATCTGGAGATTAATTCAGGACGATATCTTTTTATTCTGAACAAGAATGACTTCCAAGCCCCGGTCAGAAAAAAAACCCAAACAAACAAACAGGGAACCTACCTCTCCAAACTTAGATTGCAGTACACCTCTGATTAAGACAAATGGGCTAAAGGCAAATTAACTAGTTGGGTTAACCAAATCTTAGTAAACAAAAAAGTCAGAGAAAATATGTTATTTTGGCAAGATAAGAGATCATGTATGTGCATTGACGTTTTGGTACACAAGGATGTCAACCTTTTCTGTGACTTGAAAGTTAAAAAAAGCACAGACAAGTGGAATTGGTGTGGTGACATATAATGGACTTTTCGACCATAAAACCTGAGTCTGACCACATTACAAACTAAGATATTAATCCACAGCAGTCAGTTGTCAGTCACAAATCCACTGTAATTGTTCAGACAGTATAAAAAGTATTTACATGTCAGTAGCCTGAAGGTCTAGATTGTACTAAGTTGCAACAGCTTATTGAAAAAGCCTTTCATATTCCTATCAATCTGTCATTTGTTTCAGATTATTGCAATAAGAAGAGGTTAACCCAAATGCACAAAAGCTCATGTGAGAAGACTTTTCTTATTGTAGAGTTCAGCAACCTGATGAGTTTGCGCTTCAGAAATCTAAGGCATTATGATGGGGCATTAAGAGAGGGAACATAAAACCATTTTGTGGATTCATCTTGCAATGAGACTTAATCTGACCCTACCTTTACAGCCATAGTGACACTGCTGGTTTTGATAAAAATTTCAATCAAATTTAGGATGATTATCATTCTGTAGGAGTTTGGTGCCTGTTGCACTATTTTGCTGAGGCTCACTCCCCAGACTGCCTGAAGAAGCCGAGTATTACCTTCTATTTAATGCTATATTCCCAGCAATGTCATCGATTCCTCATGGCTCTAATATCAAAGCAAAAAATTAAAAGTTTTTGTTTTCTTTATGAAAAGTAAGATCTGCCATTTCATAAAAACTTAATAAAAGCTTCTGAAGAGGAATTCTTTGCCCAACAACAAATTTTAGCCTTTTTGAAATAGTGTCACTTTATACAAAACAATGTTCTCTTTTTCTTGTTACAGGAAACCAAAAGCTGTAACTACTAAGCAGTGGTCCAATAACAACATCTCATCTGTTATTTTCAAAAATGTATGTTAAAGGACGAGTAATAAATAGAAAGAATTGAAAAACATTGAATATTCTGAGCTTTGAAAGGATTCAGTGAGTTTTTCTCTGGCAATTGTACAGGGAATGTGTTTTTCCTTGGAGTTTTTGAAACTTTGAGGTTCTAAACAGGTTAATGTTAAGTCAGAAAACAACCTGAATCCTGTCTAAAACACTTTAATCTTTCACCCACTTTCTACCAGCCAGAATAACATCATCAGCTTGAAAAGATCTTTAGTCACAGTTAGTAAAGAAAAGCAAAAGTCTATTTCACTTACCAAAGACAGTATGATTTTTCTTAGTTTTATTTTTGCATCTTCCTAATGTTTTAATATATGTTGAAGTTAATAAGTGTTTTATATTCCTGCAAATACATGCACAAATATCACTTGCATACCTCCTTCTTTGCCAAGTCAAGTATTTGGGGGGAAATTTTAAAACTGCTTTGAGATTTTGAGGGTTTCACTGGAAATCTGCAGTCTGCATGATCTTCAGAACATGCTAAAGCTGTCTCATCAGCAATTCACTCTCACAGAAATTTTTCAGGTGAGAACAACAGGAGAAAATAACAGACATATGACAATCACTGTAAATCAGCTATCATTTGCAATAGGATGTCTGGGGCAAGGAACTGCAAAGCAGGAAAATGTGTCATTTTTCACTGGTGGAATCAATTTATATAACCTAAACAGAGAGAAAAAGGACCAAACAAAGAAGAGGGTCAGAAAACCAGCTGAAAAGAAATCATTATAGCCTGTGCTCAAACAGATAAGGAGTTACGAAGCAGCTTTTCATACGAAGATAGCAACAACTGCCTGGTGAAGAAGCTCAAGGACATCTTCTAGCCTTCCTTCTGACCTTCCTCCCATGACAGCTTATTGTGTGGGCTGCAGTGGGAAAATAACATGTTCCTTGAGTACAGGTGTTATCACATATTCTTCCCAGCAATAGGAGCAAGCATACTCTTTGACTTTAATTATCACAGTCATCTGAGACTGGTTTTTGGCTAAATGATGCAATGCACTGCACTTTGCTTAGTAGTATTGCAGAAGGCAAAAAAAAACTGGAAGAAAGAAGTGGGGAGAGCAAAAGCAGGAAAAGAATAACAAAAACAGGTGTAGAAAGGATAAAACTGTAGTTCAGCTGCCTAGAGAGATGAAACTGGAAAAAGGCATTAGAAGAGACGAAAAGATTTCCCTAAAATGTGCAATGCACCTGTCCATATCATGAGCATACTCGGTTGTTTAGGACATCATGGTCTTCTAGTACAAAGTGTTTCAAAAAGCATAAGTTCTTATACATTTGTTACCTCACAAAAGATTCCAGTGAGCAATAATAATAAAGCTAGTGTAAAAACTGCAATAATATATTTTTTGAAAAGAGGGAACATAGCTGTAAGAGAAAAAGAAGCTTAAGAGACATATGACTAGAGATAACATGTAGAGAGATGAAGTAATCTGCAAGAAAGGAATGGCAGGAAAGAAATAAAAATTATTGTCATGGTGAGAAAGGAAGAGGTAAGCACAAATCCATGTCTGTCAATCTGGACTATGCATGATAGAAAAGACCCCGTGTGTTTGGCTGAGCCCATGCCGCTTTGGAATGTCCTTATCATATATCTCAAATATTTTCATTCTTTTCCTTTAATTTTTTAATTTTTAATTTTTTTAATTATTTTTTAAGCCCAAGGGACTTCATAGATAAGTCTCTTCTGCCCTTGATCCTTCAGTTGCTTTTATCAAATGACTCCTAGCAAATTCATATTTTCTCATGGTATGTTATGTACGAGTAAGTTCAATGTGATGAGATCAGCTGAGAAAAAGAGGTGGTTTCTACCTGTTCTGAAATGCACAGATTCTGAGTATGCCAAGATAAATGTGACACACTATCATTAGATAAACGTGACACACTATCATTAGATAAACAGAGAAGTGAAATATCAAATTTACATTGTAATGTTTTTAAGATAGTCCAATATAATTCAAATTAATACAAATTCACATCTAATATCAACAGTCTTGTTCTTCTACCATTGCTATTTTTAGGTTAGCTCCTTTTATTACTTAAAGGACACCAAAACGTCTCCTGTGAGATGGATCAATACATCTCCTTACTCTCCAGTAAGAGGATAGGGCAGATTGCACTGTAGCAACTTTTGGAATGTACTAATAGGGTGGGAATAGAGGAAACATTAATGCTAAGTAGCGGTTTTGGGCAAGTTTGGTTTTTTTTTTTAAGAGATGAATGTATCAAACCAGTTGTCTTTTTTTTTTAAATTGTCATCTTCAGGTTATTTTTCATTTATAATTTTGGTTTCTAAGTTACTGGCCTAAGTTGCAGAGAAAGTCAGTGCAAGGAAAGTTATCACTAAATGTCTGGTATGAACTATTCCTATCTTATCTCAGACTTTCTGAGCAGGTCTGGGCCAGACAGTGCTACACCTAGAAAGCAGCAGCTCAGATTTCATTATGCTATGGGATGTAGAAATGGATACCAGTTGCCCCAGTCTTGGGAAGCAGAGCTGTCACAGGAAAATTTTTTGGGACTCTCTTTCGTTCTAGGGCTTTCTTGCAGTGCAGTGGATTTCCTCTGGTTATGCCTCAGAATCTGTGGCTCTGGCACTTAGTTTCCCAGCCTTGTGTAAGAAGAAGGACACCCAGTTGCAGGGTGTGCATTTTCAGGCTTGGATCCTATAGGTACAGGGCCCAAACAAAAATAAAGCTGCCATCCTACCTATGATGTCATTTTCAGCCTGAGGCAGCTGAGAAGCTGTCATTACCTATCACCTGCCCACCTTAACTTTAAAATAGGAGTGATGGATGCTGCAAGTAATATAGCTATGAGAGCACAGAGCTTACTGTGCTGCCAACCCTGCCTGAAAAACTAAGCAAGGGCTCTGACAGCAAGTCTGCACTGAACCTCAAGCCATCCCAGCAAGTTTTGGGGGCTGTGACATGGCTCTACTTTATTTATCACAGCCTCAGGCCTGTATGATAATTCCCAACCCTGCTCAAAATCTTAGCTACCCCACGTGCTGTAAGCTGCTGCTGCCCCACTGAATTCCTGCCTCACCTGAATATTTCTCTTGCTCCAGCCAAATACACGACAGTTACAGATTGTGGGAAATTCATGGCTCAGAAGTGGAAAATTTAAGTGGCTCTCAAGCACACTCAGATATCAAGAGCAGACATTGCAGTACATGATCAGAACAACAAGTAAATTTGCACTGGGTCGTGGAAACTTATAATCACATTTAATACTTGTCTTTTATGTTGTGACAGAGCATGAACTATGCTGGCATCTCTTTTTTCTTTTCCTAAGCCAGATGTTAGAAAGAGACAAAGCACAAAGAAAGAGAGACTAGTGCAGAAACACAAAAAACAGTCTGTAAGTCTAAAATACAGCCAGTTCTGAGTCAAAACTCTGTTTTCATGTACTTTGCATTCATCAACTTTCCTTACCTTTATAGTATTCTTCTGAAAGCATAATTTCCTAAAGAATTTGTTCCCCTTTAAAGGCCAGACAGGGGGGTGGCCATCAGGGAAAGAACATTTGCAGAATAAGCTCCCATATGAATACACACACTCAAATGACCTGTCCATTTGTAGTTCATTTTTTCTCGCAAGCAAGGCCAAAGCAAGCCTTCTTGAAAAGGGAGAAAGATTTTATATAATTTACATATAAATACTATCATTAAAAGCAGAAATTAAGAACAGAATAAAGTTTTTTGAATGACCACTCCCAAATCTGACAGTAAATTTAGAAACTATAAGAGGGCCATGAGACTACATATCCCATGATTGATTTAACACAAGAGAAGGAGTTATGAGCATTAGAGGGGACAGAGCTGACAGCAAACTGACCTACAGAAGGAGAAGAAGTGGCAGTTACCAAGAAGTGGAGTAAATAAGTTATAAAGTAGGAATGAGCTAGTCAGCTAGAAGTACGTGACTGGAAGACTCAAGAGAATACTTTTGATGAAAGAAAACTTAGGAGAGAGAAGGATGATACATGTCAGTGGTGTGTAAAGGCTTATATCTGAACATATGAGCTGTTCATGCCTACTTTCCTTTAGTAATTTTGTCTTCATCAAAAGTCTCCAAAAGACTGAACCAAGAGGTGATTTGTTTTTCGCTTTAGAAATATATCTGTCCATTTAAAAACAACAATAACAACAAGAATAATAAAACTTCCACTGTCTCTTGGAAACACATGCATAGGGATTTCTCTTGTACCTCTCCAACAAACTAGTCTAGAAAAACAAAGCAGTAAGCTTTTTGCACAAATATTATTATTAGCTTTGAAAACAATCAGAAATAAAGCTGATAGCAAACTATTATGCATTCATAATAGGATGCATAACAAGAAGGAGAAAAACATGAAAAAAGCATGAAAAAAATGTGGGGTTTTTCCCGCTTCAGGGAAAATTTTTCCTACTTCACAATAACAACCTCATTCATGGAGACAATATTGCATCTAATATGCTTTATTTGAGGATATTCTCATTTCATGCCAAATGAATAATGCGAAGAAAAAATACGAGTATTCCCATTGGTTGTTGAAGCTGATTACTTTTTTTTTACTTTTTCTAAATGTCGACCCCATTAGTCTGCACAACTGCATGTCCTCTCAAAACTTGGGGGGGGTCTCATACCCATAGTGCTGAGTTCTGTGTAAATTAAACCCTTTCTGGCACCATCAAAAACATTTTATGCTTTGTACATTTCCAGTCCTGCTGAAAAACAGTAGGTCCTGACTTAAAGCCAAGTCTGAACTTTTTTTTTTTTACAGCTGGATACCCTTGTGACTAACCACTCAGGAGTGATACTATTGTGTTCAGTGCCAAACTCCTACAACATGCAGATAGACGTGTTTTTTATTTCCTTCGGTTTCTGCTAAACTGACATGCATTCCACTCTCCTGACAGAGGCCTTTTCAAGTGGTAATTTCTTTAAAGGCAAAGAAAAATCAATTCAAATTAAGGTACGAGTGCGAGATCAAACTTTCTCATAATTTCTTGCAAGCAATAAGTCATTAAAAAATTAATAACCCTAAATGGCATGGTATTTTGGTGATCACCACAGTGGCATTAAATTTAAAAAATGTGATTGTATAATCTGTGCTCATAGGTTAAACATTCATGTTGCAGTGTTTTTTAACACAGTCTGTCTCCTCCTGCTTAGCCTGACCCTGAAACCAGCTGAGATGAATCCAGCCCCAGCTGCCTGCCTGCCTGCCTGTCTTCCTGGGCATTGGACAGTCCTCACTGGTGGGGCAGGCTTAATCCGCTGCTCCGAAAAATCCTCAGATCTCCTTTACGCCCAGATCACAGGTAGTACAGATACAGGACGTGAAGTCTGTCACATAAGCTAAATGTCTTCTTTTCCTACTATTTCATGAGTGCTTCAACTATGCTACAACAGATAAAGTGAGGAGGGAAATGGATACCAAGTAACAACATGAAATGAATCACAGTGCTGAGTATAAGTTTTAAATGAATCCCCACAGAAATTAAAGGACATGAACTCCACAGATTTTAAATAACCATTCTGTGATATCCAAGTAAATGTTGGGTTCTCTGGGACATAGGTCAGGAAATGTCTTCAAGGGCAGCTATCAAGCATAAACACTGAGAGCCTCCTAACTAACACCCAAAGGACATAGCGAAAGGCTGGCGAGCATGGGCCATATATCTTTCTGGGAAAAGGTTCCTATTGTCTTTTTGAGGTGAGAGAAGGAGAAAAAGACAAGCTGTGCAGCATATAGACAGTTTCAACACTGTGATGACTCTGTTACAAAGTCCTGTGTGGCCTGCACCTGGTGATTTCTCTGAAACAAATCAAGCAGTACGTTTATGTAGGCTTGCGTAGACTTTTCCATATGGTCAAAACAAAAATCTTTAGGTTTGGAAGTGAAAGAAAGGATGCTGGAGAAAGGATTAGTGTACAATGGTGTACAGTAAAGAAAGTAAAGAGAGGCTTGTCCACTTATCAAAGATATAAATATGACTATAAAGAGCAAGCTTAGTTCTATACATAAGGGATGAACTATTATGTACCCTGTTCACTTGATTTCATTTATATAAACATCAATAAAAAACAAATCATACACAAAAAAATTGGCTTATATAATCAATAAATAAAATAAAAGATAATGTTGCTATTAAGAATTATGTAGACTGTGTTATTAATGGCTAGACAGGGCACAGGAAAATGATTCATCCATTAGAAGTTTTCGGCTCATGCCTTTGTGGACTTTGTTCCAGTGTTTAAAGCATAGAACCTCCGTAACCATGCAACACTGCTCTAAATTATGAGACCAAGTATGATGTCATTTGTATGTATTGCAAGTATTAAAAAATGACTAAAGCCTTCAAATAACCACCAAAGAAAGCAAGTCTATGGAAACACTCTTTTGTCACATGTCCGCTTGCACATGCAGCTTCCAATTGTATCACCCCCAAGGTAGCTTTCTGTGACCTACTCTATTTACTCATCACCACACCAATGAAGACATTAGGTGAGGTTTTTGGGATCTGCTCTTATAGACAACCATTTCTACTTTTAGGAACAAGTAACACCTTATACTTTCTTGGATAAGATAGTCATTTTGGGGAGAAAACAGAGGGAGATGTCCCTCTTTTCCATAAATATTTGTACAAGGGATGCAGAAAATTTAACCTGATGTCATCTGAGTGAGGCACATCTTTTTGCTTTCCCTTCCTTCCTTCTGTCCTCACAGAACCACAACAGTAGTAAGTACTCTTAGCACCACACAGGATCTGTGCTGCATGTTGGCTGCCATTCCTCTGGCAGAGCCTACTTTGATTTCTCATCAATAACTGAGCAAAGAGCAGCCGTCAAAGATCCCTAATCTTTGGCAACATCCAGGCTGACTAAATACACAAGTTCTTGATAAACCATTTTACTTCTTCCACATGCTGCAGCTTTTCTCTAAAGAAGCGTTAACACTCTGAAAATCAATCTTCCCATTTCATGCTGCGGTCAACCTCAGAAAGAGTGGTTATTTTAAGTGTTTGATTCACAAATATTCTCCGTAACCAACAAAAACAATATCTGACTGAGGTTTGAAGTCTGCACATAACTGTGTGTGCTCACACACATATATAGCCATATACATCTCACTTCCAGAGGTGATAGCCACATGATATAGTTCAAAGCCAAATATTTCTAATAATTCTGCCTATAGTATAACTCCTTGCTATGAGCTTTCACCTAAGTTTATAATGATAGAAGCCATCAGTATTTTAAAAATTGTGTTTTTATTTTATCCTAAAATCACTACAGATGAACAAAACGAGGTAAGTACCCTTTTTTAGTAAAATGCTTAAAGGTTTCATTTTCAGAAAAGGAGAATTTCTGTTAATCTGTATTGTTACCAAGAATGATTTGTACATGATCAAACCTACTGATATGCTGTTTCATATTTTTGAAGGGGGAAAAAAAGAAGGATTTTTGTAGAAATTGGTTGGGGACATGGATCCATTAAGCGTCTCATAATCAGCAACCCTCAAGCATGTGAGTTAGGTGGGACATAGGCAGAGTTCATTGGCAGGTCTGAAGGAAAATTATTCATAGAATCATAGAATCATAGAATGGTTTAGGTTGGAAGGGACCTTGAAGATCATCGAGTTCCAACCCCCCTGCTATAGGCAGGGACACCTCCCACTAGACCAGGTTGCCCAAGGCCACGTCCAGCCTGGCCTTGAACACCTCCAGGGACGGGGCTTCAACAACCTCTCTGGGCAACCTGTTCCAGTGCCTTACCACCCTTAAAGTGAAAAACTTCTTCCTAATGTTTAATCTAAACCTGCCCTCTTCCAGCTTAAAGCCGTTCCCCCCTCGTCCTATCACTACATGCCCTAGTAAAAAGTCCTTCCCCAGCTCTCCTGTAGGCCACCTTTAGGTACTGGAAGGCCGCAATAAGATCTCCCCGGAGCCTTCTCTTCTCCAGGTTGAACAGCCCCAACTCTTTCAGCCTCTCCTCATAGGAGAGGTGCTCCAGCCCTCTGATCATCCTCGTGGCTCTCCTCTGGACACACTTAAGCAAGTCCATGTCCTTCTTATGTTGGGGACTCCACAGCTGGATGCAGTACTCCAGGTGGGGTCTCACGAGAGCAGAGTAGAGGGGCAGAATCACCTCCCTTGACCTGCTGGCCACACTTCTTCTGATGCAGCCCAGGATACGGTTGGCCTTCTGGGCTGCGATCACACATTGCTTGCTCATGTCGAGCTTCTCATCAATCATCACCCCCAGGTCCTTCTCCACAGGGCTGCTCTCCAGCCATTCTCTGCCGAGCCTGTATTTGTGCTTGGGATTGCCCTGACCCAGATGTAGGACCTTGCACTTGGCCTTGTTGAACTGCATGAGGTTGGCTTGGGCCCACCTCTCCAGCCTGTCCAGGTCCCTCTGGATGGCATCCCTCCCCTCCAGCGTGTCTGCCTCGCCAAACAGCTTGGTATCATCAGCAAACTTGCTGAGGGTGCACTCTACCCCACTGCCCATGTCGCTGACAAAGGTGTTGAATAGCACAGGTCCCAGTACTGACCCCTGAGGAACGCCACTCGTCACTGCTCTCCACTTGGACACTGAGCCGTTGACCGCAACCCTTTGAGTGCGACCATCCAGCCAGTTCTTTATCCACCGAGTGGTCTATTTATCAAATCCATGTCTCTTCAATTTAGAGACCAGGATATCGTGTGGGACAGTGTCAAACGCTTTGCCCAAGTCCAGGTAGATGACATCAGCAGATCTTCCCTTGTCCACTGCTGCTGTAACCCCTTTGTAGAAGGCCACCAAATTTGTCAGGCATGACTTGCCCTTGGTGAAGCCATGTTGGCTCTCGCCAATCACCTCCTTGTTTTCTATATGCCTCAGCAGAGTTTCCAGGAGGATCTGCTCCATGATCTTGCCAGGCACAGAGGTGAGACTGACTGGCCTGTAGTTCCCTGGGTCATCCTTGTTTCCCTTTTTGAAAATAGGAGTTATGTTTCCCCTTTTCCAGTCGGCAGGAACCTTGCCAGACTGCCACGACTTCTCAAATATGATGGTTAGTGGCTTCGCGACTTGATCTGCCAGTTCCCCCAGGACCCGCGGATGTATCTCATCAGGTCCCATGGACTTGCGCACTTTCATATTCATGAAACTATAGCTTGCTAGGTAATTCAGAAGCTTTCAAGGCCATATTTGTCACTGTCCATGAACTTAAAATCTCTGGAGCTTTAAGATCAGATTTATTCTTTTGAGAAATTAATAGACTTCTAATGCGAAGAAAGATAATATATTTCATAGTCTTTTCAAAATGACTGTAGCTATTCGGAGTCACTTAGAATTTTGAATATTAGAATGATCTCTTTGGGGAAAGATTAGTAAATGACATGCAAGAGAAGTACTCAAGGCATGCATGTGTTCTACATCAAGTAATTCTACTGACTGTCACCTGAATGTAAAAACTAGGTGTAAATAATGGGATATCACAGTCATGCAACTACGTATTAATTGCAGGATATTCAAGGAACTGGAAAGGTTAGTTTAGTTTGCTATAGAAATATTTCACTAAAGACTCATATGGTTCAAACATTGCACCTTTGATTTCCTTTAATCTGTATGAGTTTGCACTAGCTGAAGATTTGATTCATCAAATTTGATTTCCTGTGGATTCTGGGTCTTAGTTTTAATTTAATTGCTCAACCATAGCATTACAATAAAATAGCTGATTTATAGTAAGCTCATTACTTCTAGGCTGTGTAGTTTAAATTTTATTTCCTCTAAATAGAGGAAGCCTTCTCATATAACGAATTCTCGCTTACCTCTGATAACAACTAAAATCTATTCACTTCATTGAAACTAGTCATGTGCAGAACATTAAGCATGTGTATATGATTTTTGCAGAATGGATCTAATTTTATTCCCATTAAACTATAAGAGTGTTTTTTGAGAAAAGAAGGGGAAATTGGGATAAGTTTTTAAAACATTTTTTTGTTGTATTTTTCCTAGTAAGCCAGAAAAAGCTAGACCAAGGAATGGTATGAGTTTTCCTTTCAAGATTATTCAACTGTCTGTTTAGAAATAGAAAATAAAACCAGCATAAATGACAAAATGTCTTCTGTTATTTAATATATTATATTAAAGATAGGCTTCTAAAAATATCCCAGGAATTAGATTAATCAAAGATGTTATACCATACACATATACTTTGCAGTACAGAAACTTCCACCTCATGTGGGGGGTGTATTTTCTTGCTTTTTTATCATGAAATAGTAAGATGTATTTTTCAATTACCTTACAGCTTTAAAATGTGAAAATAATAAAAAGGAAAAAAACCCTGGTTTTCTTCAGGGTTTTTATGTTGCTTTTTTCATACCATTGAGTTCAGACCTAACTCTAGATCACAAACCCTGAAGTGCAACAGGCTTGCTCATAAACAAAGTTTTTGGCTGGGCAGATACAGTGTGAAACCAAGTATTTTGCTATTGAATATATTGGAGCTGGCTTCCATTATCTGTGCTCAGGAGATTTTCTTTTCCATATTATTTCATTTATTTGCTTTCCCTATCTCCAAAAACCTAGCAGGGTGTATATAGGCCTGTTCATTTAACGGCATTCATTAAACGTTGTTGAGATTTTGAGCAATATTGCACATGAATGTGCTGTTGCACATGAAACTATTCAAAATGTGGCAGCCAAGAAGTGCTCTCTGTGGAGTCATAAGCTAGGTGATGAAGGGAAGATATGAGATTCAGCTAGCCTGGAAAGACCCTCGGCTGGGAAGCAGTGAAAATTTTTAATGTGAGAGGCACTGGGTTAAAAAAAATCCCAACATTGCAATTTTCAAGATAGTAGAAGAATTGACAAGTAATTAGCAAAGCCTTCATGTATATCAACACTGCACAATGAAACAGCTTATGCTGCTCAGAGTACTCAGAGTGAAAGAGGGCAGGCTGAGAACTTGCTGTTCAGTGTGGTGGATGCTGGTCCCTGAGGAAGGACCAGGCTTCCTCCCACTCTGCTGCAGAGCAGCTGGGAAATACCTTCATTGCCTTGGCATGCACATCCTGGTAATCCCTTCAGCAAGGTAGCTCTACACTGTTTGATTTAAACTGATCGCTCCAAAAATACACCTAGTGTAAGAGTTGGTGTTGCAGGCAAAGGTCTGCATTTCTGCAGTGATGCAGTAGATTCCCTTCTTATGTTGATTCAAACTCTTACATCTGCTGATGCTGGAAGAAAGGCACATCAGGAAAGTTCTCAAGTCTGTAATATTGCATAGAAACAAATGAAAGATTCATTGGATGGATAGAAAAGAAAGTAGAAGCATGTGTAACCTAACACACTTAGCTATGCAACTAATAAAGAAGTCGTACTTTTTAATTTCGAAATATTAAAGCTATCCCGAGAGCCAGGACTAGGACTCAGGCGGTGTCCTAAGGAAGTTGCATTAACCACTGCACTGTGAAGTCTGTTACACTGTGCAAGACCAAAAAACCTGCACTATCTTAACATTTAGTATGTTGACAAGGTGCTGTCTTGCACTCGATAACCAGGATAGGTTGCATTCCAAAGGTGCCCATGAGTGCCTCAGCCAGAAATCTTCTTGAAATAACAAAAAGTAAAGGGTAGAATCCATCTAAATTAGATGTGAATGATCGGATGCACTGCTGAGGTTTAGCATGAATATTGGTGTGGGCAAAAAAGGGGAAAAAAGAAGAAAGAATATTCTGTGACTTGGTCCAGATTTGTTTCCAATGTTTTTGGGTGGGAATATTGCATAGCAAAGTCATTTAATCTCTTTGGGAAATTACAAAATTGTTAAGTATTTTTCTAGCTCTTCACCCATTAAAACATGTGTTTTATCAGTGGATCAAAAATCCAAAGCTTTTCTCTAGCTTCAAAGATTCAGACATAAGTTGGAAGAAACATTTTTACTGTACAATGATAATGAAACAAAATGTATTCCAGAATGCAGCTTTAAATTACAGAAATACCACATTTGCTGCAATAAAAATATATAGTGGCCCAGGAAGGAGAGGTGGGAGGAATTTTTCCAGTTACTGATTTGTGCATCATGCAGAGGTGTGAATAAATTTAAATTCTGTTTAAAATACCTGTAAAACACATTGTATTTTACAGTTCAAATTTGCTATTAAATGGAGGGGTTTAAAATGTCCTTCTATCTGAAGTGGTATCAGACTGTGTATGAAAATCCAGCCTAAAGGTCAGATAATGCTAAATGATGATCAGTCTTCCCCTGCAATCTCAGTACAGAAAGGTAGCGAGCTTTGATCTTCCATTATTTACTCGAACTGACAAGACTTTTTTAGCTCCTTGAAGACAGAGCAGATTTCAGTTAAATTCATGTCAGGGGCCAAGGCTGAGCCTTAACCCCAGCTGGGGATTGAACTCCCAACCTTCCAGTGCAAGGATATGTTTGACGCCAAGTCACTTGCTCAAACACTGTGTCACGTACAAAGTTGTATGCTGTTATTCCACCAGACTAGATTTATCTACTCATCTAGTTTAACTGTGCTCCTGAGTCAAGCCCATAGAAGCTATAACATCCAACCCACTTGGAGCTGTCTTCACTTTTAAAAGACACTTTCTTCCTCGACAGGTATATTGACCGATATATTTTTAAGAAGCTATTTTTTGTAAAAGCTGTCTGCTTTATTTGACAGCACCCATCCTCAGCTGCTCTTCATAAGAGTATCATACTCCATTTGGTTCTAATTATTTCAAAAACACAGCCCTCCATTTAATTCCCTGTTCATCACTCTGAACTTATTTCATGCATAGTCCGCCTTAAAAATCAGTTACACCATTTCCCACCTCACTCACTTCTTGATCTTCCTTGTACAATCCATGGTCCCATTACCATTTCTAATGCCAGGTCTTTCTGCATCCCAGCTATCTCATACTATTCTGTTTTTGCCTGCCCTTCCTCTAACAGCACGGCTGCTGGAATATACAGACTTCCAGTTGTGCCTAGGCACAAAGAACTAAACATCGGACACTGAGAGGGCAGAACACAGGTTTGAGCACTTATAACTGCTTAGACCCAGGCTAGTCCCTCTCGAATTCACAGACAACATTAGGCATGCTCTGATCCCACTCTAAGCATTTTTTGACTTAGTGCCAGTTCTTCATTTTGTTTTTACCCTTTTTTCTTCTTAGTGTTTGCATCTAGAGTAGGGCAGGTGAGACAGTTTGCTCAGGACATCCTCTTCTGAAAGACCAGGGAGTACTCCATTTCATTATGCTGCAGCATCTGTTAAGATACACATACTTACAGTTTCAGCTTTTGCATTATGCCCCTAAAGCCCGTAATATAAAATCATAAGATATCTCAAGTTGGAAGAGACCCACAAGGTTCATCAAGCCTAACTCCCTGCTTAAATATTAACAGAACTTCAATGCAAATCCAACCATAATTTGCAGAGCGAATAAAAATTATCATCATGATTCTCAGTTTAAGTCAGATTCAGAAGAAAAAGTTCCAGAAAGGCACTGTTTTTTGCTTTATCCCTTGCTCCACTTAGGTATTATGTCCATTTCTATCCTCCTCCTTTACTAAAATTAGAACCCTTTTAGCCTCCTTCCTCAAAATTCATGCTTCATAGAAATTTCTCCATGAAGTCCTGCTGTGTTGTTAAACAATGCCAGTGTCAGTGAATGAAATCTCACATTTACCTCTGGAATCCAGAAGAGGAAAGTCTGGCCCACCAGGACATTGCAACAAGATCAGCGGGAGTTCTCCCTGTCTCAGGAAGGAATATGGCACTGAGTCCATCAGCCATGTGCGTAGCTGAAATGTGTATTGCACTGCCACAGCCAGCAACGAAGTGAACTTTGCTCCATTCTGTTCAAGAACAGAGGGAATTAAGTTTGGGTGGTGGGGGGAAATAGAGATTGGGGATACTTTAAAATCATTGTGATCTGAGTTGATAAATTATATAGGTAAGTTCGGATTTCATGGGGCTACTTAGACAAAACGGTTATCATTAAAGTCATTAAAACTTCTCTATAAAAAACTGCTGAAGAGCATTAGTTTGGATGTTTATAACCTACAGGCTACATTCTGCTTTCTAGCTACTTGTTTAACTCCTGCAATATAAATTAAGGTTTTGCATGATGACAGGACACAATATAGCCTTAACTTTCCCATCAACAAGTTGTGTTCATAGGAAAGAATAAATAGGATAAATGCTTTCATCAGTGAGAGGAGTTCTCATGCTAGGAAACAGCATTAAGTTACAGTGCAAACTCTTGCTTTTATGTGGCAGATATGAATATGAAGAAAAAATTGCACTGATCTTTTTTATTAAAGGGAACTATTCATCCAAGCACTGTGTTGCACAGTGTCTGAGGGCTGCAAAGAGTAACATTCTTCCCTGTTCAACTGTAAGTCATAAGCAATGAGAAAAACCTCCAAGGATACACAAAAGATGTTGGTCAGACTGAGTAGGATCATTATACCAACTCTTCCTTGGTTCGACTGGCAAAATAGAATACCAGCCAAGTCCCACAGATGCCAAGAACTGAGAAAGAAGGCTTTTGATGCACAGTCTACTCTTATGATTTTAATTTGTATTTATTTAGGAAATGTATTACAGACAGCTATGGAGAACACTTTCACAATACTGTATTTCATTAGAGCTGTGTTCTGAAGCTGATGCAATCTGGGCATGAGCTAAAAAGACCATGAAAAAAATAATTCAATCAGTAGAGCAAAAGGCAAAATGTGCTTATTCAGTGGTTTCTTAAAAGGACAAACAAACCATATTTTGGTTGGAAGTAGTGTGCAAATTTAGCTTCTTCTTAGAAGAATTTTTTTGGTCTTTTTAATCTTTAAAAGAAGTGGAAATGTTTATAATTCCATCCACATGGAAAAATACAAATTCATGTTTACAGCAGGTGATTCTCAGCATGTTGCAGGAAATGCTATGCACATTTTCACACACTTAGAATAGATATTTGAAAGTTTTAATATCAAAATATGTGAACAGTTTTCAAGCTATTTAAATGTAGCTGACAGCTACCAAAAGGAAGACAGCCAGATTCTGTTTGTACATACACTAGGAATGGCAGAAAGTACTCGTCAGCACATGATGTAAAACCTACTCTGTGTTTGAAATCAGACTCCCAACGGCAGCTGTATGTAACTCTGTAGCATTCATACCATTCTGCATCATTCTGCAGTACTCTGGAACATCCTACAGGGCTTTGAGACATCAAGAAGCTGATCACAAAAAGGCAGAACTCAATGCTTCAAAGTTTCAGACAAAAATAAGTGGTATCTGATAAACATCCCTATGGAAAGTTCTATGAATGTGTTGTTTTTCCCTGAAATGACAGTGCTGATAATACTCATCTACTCATCTGAGCTGGTCCCTTTAGGACTTCTTCAAAACTGATGGAGAGAAAAACAAAGTTTCAGGACATGATTCATCTAAACTGTGCCCCTCTAAAATAACAAAAAATCCGGCCTTCAAGAAAACACTGAGGTCAAATAAATTGTCTCCTGAGAGCTTCCCTGTGTTGAAGGTTTGTTTGATGACTGATTCAAATTTAGAGTCAGGTTTAGGTGAGATAAATGCCACCTTATATGACCAAAAATGTCAGGTGCAAGCTCATTGATGAAGAATTATGGTTGTCAAATATGCCTATGCCTCTGCAGAAGTTTTCTGAGAAGGATCAAATAAACTTTCACCAAATCAGAACTGATCACAAAGATTTAAATCATCTAGGTCTTTAGTTGCTGCAAAAAACTGACCTTTGCAACACCATTCCACCCTCTTTGTTTCTGATAAGTCTAAAGCAAATTTTACTCTGAAGCCATTCTTTATTCCAGTGGTTCTCTGTGTGGGAGATTTTCAGACAGATTTAAACTTTCTCAGTCATCCAAATCTCTCACTGGACAGTGCTAAAAGCAGTGCTATAAACAGAGACCCTCTAGCTGATGTTATAGGAGAGAACTAATTTTTATTTGTTGCACTGGTTGCAAGTAAGAAAAGCACATACAGAGGCATCTGTATTACACTTACATGATTCACTAATTACGCCTTCCTGCTGGTCATGTTAGCAGAATGACAAACAGCAGTGGCAGAAATGTTTCTTGATGATCTCTCCTAAAGTGAGAAATTTAGTTATTTTTATTGCCCATGAAAGTTTCACCCTTCTTCCTAAAAAGATAAATTAAGCAATGGTTACTTTGTAATGCTGGCTATGCAAAATCTTAAGGGAGTTTTCTTCCTTTTTGGGAGTCTGGAAAGATGCAGGCATTAGTGCTTATGACTGTCTCGTTAAATTTCACAGGCAGGGGCATATTAAAATGTCTACATAGCAATAGACCGAGTTCTACAGAAGAACCTGAAGACCACAATCCTGGTCAGAATCCAAGTTCACTTAAAATGCTCTCCCTGAACAAGGATATAAGTCATAGGCCAGTCAGGACAGATTTCTTAAGGGAAGTGGTTTACCATAGTAACTTGATAGCAGTGTCACATCAGAAATATCTGGAAAATGTACCACTAAACAATAATGTCATTGTGAGATGTCACAAATTGCTTTGTCTAAGGATGATTCAAAGAACAACAAGAAAAGGGAAAGAAAAAGTTAGCAAGACTGCTGTCCCATATGAGAATGTCTTTTTCCCCCTACTATTTTTAGTATAAAATGGGATAAGGAATAAATCTCCAATTTATCCTAAGATTTATACAAAGTCCATTGAAATCAGAGGCAATATTGCTGTTATTTTCATGGGTGTGTCCCTGAGGATTAGGGATCAGGACCTGTGGACCTGTGCTTGTGTTTGGGAAGTTCCCCCTCCTCAGTACTTGTGTGCCAACCTTTGAAGAATAAAGGGAAGAGAAAATATGTTAAGAGCTGCCTGTCATGGCATGCTACAAGGACTGACAGTGATTTGATATTTTTCCTAGTGGTAGCTAGCATATCCCAAATCCTGGAATAATTAAACTACTCTTCTCTTTTTTTCGCTTTTCCTCATAACTACTGTAGCAGAGACTAGAAGGACCACTCAAATAAGTGCAGCTCTGCTTGGGCTGTGAAGCCAAGTCACCTAGCAGTAACTGGGACCCTGTGTGCATTACATTACTTACAGTATTGAGAATTTTCCCCTGACTGAAAAACTTATAAGACATTATTAATATTAAACAGATAACAAGGGAAAAGTAATGCAACTTGAGAGAAAAAGCAATTTCCCCATGACGTTCTGACTTTCACTTCAGTGGCCTATAGCTGGGGCAGATGCTTGTATCATGCAATTCAAAAGCTCCTGAAATGTTTAAAATTGCATCTAAAATCTAGATGGAAAAGAAATGTTAGATATTTCACTATGGGTACATAATTCACACAAAACCTGAAACACACTTGAAAGGTTATATATGTTTATCTATAAACACACATTACAGGCACACACACCCTACCTAAATATTAATGTCCTTACAATATAGTATTAAGGTGAAAAACCTCTGGACATTTTGAAATTGCTCCTTACTAAATCTACAGACAAGGTTATTTCATCTTTAACCAATCCTTCCATTATAACACACCACTGTGGGGCTGCTGCCTCTGCACTCATCAGCTCTAGACGAAATAGTATAATAATATATAATATTATATAATTATTATATATATTATATATAAATATTATAATACGAATAATAATCAAGTTAGGCAAGGGTGTGTTAGGAATCCCCAAGTTTTTGAAAATTTGATCTGTTCCTTGGGACAGAAACATGAACATCATGAACAGGAACTGTACATCCTTCTTACAGGATAGGGGACGAGAAAAGAAAGGAATGTATGACAGGACCACCACAATCACTGCATTTAATTTCTCAGACCAAGTGATACATACCCACACAGTAAGTGGGGCTTACGCTGGCCTGACTTGGTTCAACTTCTATTTGGCCATTCACTTTAACATTCAAGGTTTCATTTTAGAGGTATTGTGTTATTAAAGTGCATTCACATTTGCTTCAATAAACCTTTGTTTCAGTCATAGAACCCTTCAGTCTAAATGGTTCTGGTCCTAAGGCAGACTTCATCGAAATGACAGACAAATAGTGAAAAGATGCTGCTCTCTCGAATGAATTCCTAGATATGCTATCAGAAATATAAGTTAAGAAAAAAAGATTTAGGAAAAATCTAGAAAAAGTTATCAGGGGAAGTATTTTGTGCCATTTTTATCAGAAGGTGTTTGGATATATTTGAGTCTTAAAAAAATCATGGCACGGAATTTTTTTGTGCCTTTTTATATGCTACTTTACAATTGGTGCTGAACTAGTCACAGCTAAGAGCCCTAGATAAATCTCAGCTAATCTTCTGCCTGCATAAATTGGCATAGTTCTATGAATTTGAATAGCACTACAGCTATTTACTTCATTTAAAAGTCTTGTCTATTATTACTAGAAGATAAAATATTAGGCTATTATCCTGAAAAGGGCATGTTAGAGATTATTATATTATTTTTTTTCTGACACTATAATTGTCTTTTTAAGTTTCCACTTCATGTTCTTTACATCACTTCAAGCTTGCCTGTATAGTCTGGGGAAACATGCACAGAGAAGTCACTACATTTTTCTCTTGATTACATCTGTTCTTTAAAAAAATAGTCTGAAGAAAACAAGAAGCTTTGATTTTCAGCAGTTACCAAATAACTGTTCACAGACAGTTTATCTTGAAAGATCACAAAGGATCACAGATCCATTCAGGCTGGAAGGGACCTCAGGAGGTCTTTGGTCTTACCCCCTAACCAAAGCAGGGCCAGGTCTGTGGTCAGACCAGGCTGCTCAGGGCTTGGACCAGTTAGGGCTTTAAACCCTCCAAGGACAGAGATGGCACAGCCTCTTAGGGTGACCTGCTCTGCTGCCTCACTGTCCCCATGGGGAAACAGTTTCCGCTTATACCCAGCCTGAACCTGTTGCAACTTGTACCTGTTGTCTCTCACCCTTGTGTCCTGCACTGCTGAGGACTCTGGCTCCATCTCCTTGATGACCCCTTGTAGATGCTGGAAGGCTGTTAGGTCTCTCCAAAGCCATCCCTTCTCCAGGATCACCCAGCCCAGCTCCCCGAGCCTCTCCTCACAGGGGAAGTGCTCCAGCTGTACTGCTTTGGGGGCCTTCCTCTGGAACCACATAATTTCTGCTGATCAAAAACGTTCTCTTGAAGAAGTTGATTCTTTCCTTTCCCTAGGATTTAGAAAGGAGTTTATGAAAACCCTGTCAGAAGTTGTATAAATTTCTGTGACTCCAGCTTCATTCATTTAGGTCACTCAAAGTCAAGACTGTAGGTGTGCACAGAATATTTACAGACCCAACTAAAATATACAAAATACTTAAACTATAGTTTTACCTTATAAACAACCATAAACTTCAAAACTACATGCATCCCATTCCAAGCACAAAACTACATCAGAAAATGGTGGCAACTGCAAATTATGCACATATACACACACTGTGCATTCCCTCAAAACAGTTTAAGATGCTACATTATTTCATTGGTGCTTCTCACAGTTAACTCTACCCTGAAGCTCTTCCCTTCATTCTCACTCTTCTGAGAATTTTTGCCACTCAGTTATAAACAGCTGGTAATTGAGCTAACTGTGCAAATGCTGACACAACATCAGCGCCAGTGGGATACAGTTAAAATGAGAAAGACCCTGGACAGTGCAATCAGTGCCACTTTTGTATATGAATTCCGTCCCTGGGGAGCTATATGGTAGCACATAACTGTGGAATATGTTTAAGGACCCAGAATAGAAATGTCACTTGAGAAAAATGGAATATTCTTGTAACAATAAAAATAGTCAAATAAAGTGAATGGTGACTATTATCAGTACAGGGAAATACTTTCTTGTTGTTAATGCTAACACGAAAGAATAACAGAAATGTGTTGCTTGCTGTCAAAATTCAGAAGAATTCCTATGGTTGAGAATATATCGATTCATCTAGCAGTCTTTTTTACAGGAGCATACATATGCAAGCAATAATGATTTTGCAGGGCAAAGACTAACACTGATTTATTACCAGAGGTCAGAGAGCACTGGCATTAATGGAAACGTTTACAAGAATGAAGGTCACAGGATTTGGTTCCGTGCCAAGAGCAGGAGTCTCGCCTCTTCCTCAATGGACCTGCAGCTCTACTGCAATGTTGCATTGAACTGAGCAGGCCAGGGTGTTGCCTGTTGTGTGTCTTTGATCCTGCTTCCAGATCACTTAGCAGACATATGATGAAAGGGAGCTAAAGCACCTTTCTTTGTCCCTAATGCAAACAGTGAACATGGAAATATTAGGGGATCTGTGGACAGCCTCTGCTCTCTTGGCCATGCTGCTGCTGTCCTTGTTAATTTTGTGGAGGGTGAGCTTCAGTCTTCAGCATCACCTTCATTTACCCTATGAAGTCCATACTACCTGACCTTGAGGGTGAGCCAGTACCATCTTTTTAGAGAGTTTCGTTGCCTGGAAGATTAATGATCTAGTGGGAAATCAAGGAGGTTAGGCTTAAGCAAGGAGTTATGAAGTTCTCAGACAACATGGTTGTGAATCACTTTTGCAGTTCAAAGAGGAAAGAGAAAATGGGAGAATCTATGCTAATCTTCTCTCCAGTCCTTGTAATTGGTTATTCAGTTAGAAGAGACTTAACTGAAAAGTAAAATTACTGAGAAGAAAATTGGTTCTGTTCTACCTCAGACCAGGACACTGGTGACAAATGGGGAAGACTGTCTTCAGGCAACAACAAAGGTCTCAAGTGGTCTTTCAAACTGCTCTCTCAGAGACAGTAAATTCTGCACCTTAACCAAGCTTCTTCCCTGACCCAGAAGCAGCTAGTGAGATCAAACAGCTCTGTTCCTGATCATCAACTTCAGAAATTTCAGCTAGAGCTAGAAATTTGGTGCAATAAGCATTCAAGTACAAGAACAATATATTGAATTTTATAATTATAAGACAACCTGTGAAAAAGAGAATCAGGAATAGGAATCCCTCCCAGCACAACTATAACAACAATATTTTCAGAAACTTACTATCAGCAGTAAATTCAATTTTATGATTGAAAGTATCAAAATAATAACAAATATTTGGTTTTGATGTTCACAGCACTTGAAATAGAAGTCCATTAAAATATGCCTGCAATTTAGACGGGCAAATTAAAAGGTGCAATAAAAATTAGAAAAATACAATGTGGCCACTATAATATAATGGTATACTGGTTTGATACACTCTTTTTTTAAATGGCATCTCACTTGCTGTCTTTATTTACAATACAGTGCCTTATTATTTTCTGCTCCTGTCTCAAGTCCTTGCGATAAAGTACTTGGAATATGTAATTCAGTTTCACCTTGTTTGAAGGCAGTTTTTCTCTCTGAAAAACATGGAGCAGTTCAACCTCACATTTTTAAGCAACATCTTGTATATAAACTGAATTAAATTTCTCAATGTTGATTTATTGTCAGGAAAACAATGTAGTCCTTTCTTATTCTTTGAAATGCCCACGGGATTTTTCCAGATTTACAATAGGTTAATTAACGAAATACCTATGACAGCTATCTTTGATGTTGTTTCTATTCAAAGTGATGGTGCCTGTGAAACTACCTTAGATTAGGGCCCTTTTTTGGAAAAAAAAGAAAAAATATATAGTATTCTTAAGACTTATTTCATATAAATAAACACCTGAAAAAAAGCACATATGGTAAATTATTATACTGCTCTATCAATTATATGACCCACTCCATCAGACTCAGGGAATGATTTCTTGATGGCATAAAGTAGCCCAGAATTTTAACCATAATTCTTCTATTTCTTCACAATATGAATTTTTAATGCCTTATTTATTGCACACTCAAACATGACATTTTAGTAGGTGAAAGAACCAAGGTATGTGCTTTCATTAAAAGACATCTTTTTAGAATTGCATGTAATGAACAACTTATGCTGTTGGTTGTGACATATTTTCCAAAAAACATTTATTGTTCTCTTCAAAGCAGTACACCAACACAAACACACTCTTGTCAGTAAATTTTAATTAAATTAAAGTTAATGTTTAATAATGCTCAAATGAAGTGTTTTGTGACACATGCTTTTCAGCCCTTGATGTTCTGAAAAGATGTTTTGGATAAGTCTAAAGAGAATCTCTATAATATCGCATTTGTCAACAAAGAATGCCATAAAGCAGTTAGTCACAGCTCAAAAGATGGCAATCAAAGAGAGTGTCAAAGTCTCAAAAAAAACATTTCAGAAGTGAAGAAACAGAACTAAAATAGTGTCTCTTATTTTAAAAAAAGTAAATTTATTTGACTGCAATATGAACGAATCTGAAGTATGCATAAAATATTATTCACATTTACTGAGGCTGAAAAAATATTTGTTTGACAATTTCTCTGTTTATATTTGTTTCTTCCCCAAGAATGTAGAAAAAAAAGAAAATAATCAGTGATATTTATGTGAATGTGCATTTAGGTACACTGCTTGCACAGATATCTCCTTAAAATCACAAAAAGAAAGCCAAAAAAGATTTTGAGAGATAATCTGCCACATTCTTCTTTTCCAAGTTAAGATATTCTGAATGCAGACCATTCCACCTGTGATGATCACACTGCTGGCAATCTAGGAGACACTTTATGATTTCAGAAGTCACATAGTTAGAGACTGACCTCTGTGTCACTGACACTGTCACAAAAGGTTTCAAGGCCTTCCTCAATGAAGACACCTCACTTCACCAAGCTTCAAGAATAAGCTTCAGGACAGATTGAGAATATGAAATATTGACATTCATTATTGTAGTGAAGAGCTTTCAAATAACCTATGGGTTGAAAGGTATTTGCAAATAAATATTTTGAATAATGTACTTGTAAATATTTAAGTCTGTTCTCAGCCGTGAGGAGATACACTTTGGTAAATACATTGCTGTTGTATTCATAGTGCACTGTAGGGCTGGCAAGATTTATTCTTTCATGTTTTCCAAAAAAATTATCAAAATCCCAGATCTCCTTTTCATGAAAAGGAAGCTGTCTGTTGGTGGGCTCAGCATCAATAATGGAATGTCATGATATAAAAATTTGGTGCTTGTAAAGAATCTGATAGTTTTATGATTTCAGAATGCCTTGATGAAAAAAGTTAAGGTACGGAAATGACATCCATAGGTCGTTATTTATAAAGATGAATGATAGAGAGAGGAAAAAATATCTTCCTCCTATGTGTTAAAGCAACACTGTACTAAAATACACAAGTATAACAATATTCGCATTACTAATAGCATTATCAAGTGTTGGAAGATATGGAACATCCCTATGCCACTGACATTAAAAATCAATAGCAGCTTCCAAATGTGCCATGAAACTGTCATTATATATTATGTCAAAATTCAGTTGTAAAAAAACCCCAATTTTCTGAAAACCAATGTTAACTAAAGTGTTCAAGGAAAAAAGAACCAGTGACAGTTAATGGGTCATTGCACATCACACATTACATGACTATTAATAGCAAACCTTACGTTATTATTATTATTATAGCACATACTCTTTTTGCAAGCTTTAGGCTTTAGCTGTAGCTTGTTAAATTGGTGTGATTTTAAAAGGAGTTTTAATCCTCAGATTCATCAACAGAAATAATGATGACAAGTCTGTCAACTAGTGTTACTTAAATGTTGTAAGCTATGTTTTGTTTAGGTTCAAAACTAATTTCCTATTGTTGCAAAAATATTATAGAACCTAAAGATACACTACTCACACAGTTCTTTACTAAAACATAGTGGGATGAGGCAATTATCATGGAAATTAAATACATGGAAATAAATTCATGAAAATTTATCCTAACATATATCATTCTACATTACAATTTAAATCTGGAAGCAAATTTTTATTGGATGATTAGTGAACAGAAATGGCATTAAATAAAATTAATAAAAAAAGATTATGAAGAAGTTTAGCAAGTTCCAGTTTAAATAAACCTATGACAGATATGAAATTTTATAGTAAAATTAGAAATCATGGACACAGAAAAGTATAATTTCCTTTGCAATCATGAGCACAGTCTTTCTCATAATTTTCTGACAGTTCTATCTCAAAAATATATTATCATTCTTCAAAGAGGTCAGCATTAGTGCTCATAAAGAAAACTCAGTTGATATAGCCTACTTGAGTCCAAAAGTAATTTACCAGACTTTTTATTAAAGGTTGTTATGGAAACTGAACAGTTAATAGATGAGAATCAAATTTATCCACTGATTTATAGGTGGTTACAGTGGAGGAGAGTTACCAGCAGAGTTGCGTATGCATCTGTTCCAGGATATCTGCTACTCCGTTCTGAGTAAATCTGAACTCTAAGTGTGGCATAACGTTGTATTTCTGAGAAAAATCTTGGCCATAACCATAATAAGGAACGAGCTCATAAGCACAAAGCAGTAACAATACGTACCTTCTCTGAGTGGGTTAGTATACACCAAAACTCGACATACCATATCTTTTTTATCTTTTGAACAGATGGGCTTTTAAACTGCCATTGTTATTCACAATATTTTTCTTGGCACTCATGGAAAATAAACCACTAAGATTACACAGCACAGAGCTGAAGGAATGAATTCATAGAGATCTCCTATAAACTTAACAGTTACTCAGCTGCTGAGGGACTGGGCGTTGATGTTAACAAACTCCCCCTGCTAACACACTGCAATTGTATTCAAACTTCTTCCATGTCCTTTCTTGATTGTTTTTTGGTTAGTTTTTTTTTTTATTATATCCCACTTCACTTCTCAGTGACCTTTTGACTCATTCTCACTCTTCTCACTGAATATTGCTGTCTGTTCTACAGAGCTTCAATTATTTTTTTTTCTTTTCAGTATTTCTTTGCCTGAAAAATAGCCCAAATCCCAGTTTAAGAAGTACATGTAGTGTAGAAACATGTGCCAAAAAGCTCTAATTGACTCCAATGTGCATTGCTTGATTTCCTGAAAACATAGAAGGCCTGGCAACGCTGTAGGTGCAAAATAAGAATAGCAGAGCTAATAAAAAGAGCAATTATAATTGTTGTAGCTGGCCACTATTAAGGTCATAGCTCCAAGAACATCAGAAGTGGACAACAATTTATAGATCTGTCTGCAGTCTTCATTTCTCAGTTGTGCTTAGGCTTTATGAGAAAATACAATACAAATAAGGCTTAACAAAGCATACCAGTAATCCACCCGGGTCTGCAAAAGTAATAAGTGCTAGCAACATATTAATCTTACAGAAGGGAAAAACTAATAAGAAAAAAAAGGAGTCTCTGTGCAGTTGAACCACTTATCCTGACATTTTTGTTTTATAATAAATATTCTTTAGCAATATTATTTGATTGGACTTTGTCATGCATTTGTTTTTGCTGTCTCAACTTAGTCTCTTAAATAAAGACTTAACTTTACATCCCCAGTGGAGATGTCATTGTTGCCTTCAAATTCTGTCATGATTTATAATGTAGCACTAACTGACCTCCCATTTATTATATTTCTGTGTTGAATTTCTTCTTGCCATTCAGCTTCTTAGCATATGTAGAAAAAGCTGACTCTTCAAGACCAAAAATGTGATACTTCAGAGGGAATGATTTGGAAATTTGGAAAGTATTTTCTTGTTTACTCTTCTCCTATTATTATTTTAGGTCCTTTAACTATTGCATTTAAGGTGTTGTCGTGGTTTAACCCCAGCCAGGAACTAGAACCATGCAGCCGCTTGCTCACACACACCCCCCCCCCAACCTCCAAGCTGGGATGGGGAAGAGAATTGGAGGAGTAAAAGTGAGAAAAAAACTTGTGGGTTGACATAAAGACAGTTTAATAGGTAGTGCAAAACGCACGCATAAAATCAAAGCAAAACAAAGCATTCATTCAGAGCTCCTCATCAGCAGGCAGGTGCTCAGCCATCTCTAGGAAAGCAGGGCTCCATCATGCATAATGGTTACTTGGGAAGACAAACACCATCACTCCAAACATCCCCTCCTTCCTTCTTCTTCCTCCAGCTTTATATACTGAGCATGACATCACATGGCATGGAATATCCCTTTGGTCTGTTGGGGTCAGCTGTCCTGGCTGTGTGCCCTCCTAACTTCTTGTGCACTCCCAGCCTACTCGCTGGTGGGGTGGTGTGACAGCTTAGCAACAACCAAAACCACCAGTGCACTGTCAACACTATCTCTCATCCCAAATCCGAAACATGGCACTACACCAGCCGATAGTAAGAAAGTTAACTCTACCCCAACTGAAGCCATGACAGATGTTTAAGCTGCTGAGCAGCTTTTTGTTTATTTTGAGCAAATACTATACCTAGTTTCTCAGACAGAGCCCAATACAATCGGTAGCCATCTCACCATTGACTTCTGGGTCCAGAAATTCCACGAGATTGCCTTCCCTTCAGGATAGCTTGGGCAGAAATAATTTCTTACAAACCTGCTGGACTACAATTTCCTATTAATTCCTTGTCTCCAAATTTGTTTTTGTCTTTATTTGTTCTGCCAAGTTGGATACCATTATTATTATACCATTATTATTATTATTATTACTCTGAGAAGTGGCTTGCACTACTACTTTTCAATGTGACAAGATCAAAGTGTTCTGTCTGCATTTGATGCTCCCTGGCATTTGTATCCAGAGCACTCCTAGGTTGTATTTCTGCTGCTCATCTTGAAACGATGCTGCATTGGTCACCTGTGATATTGATCTTGCCTCCTGCCTTCAACAGAAGCAGAGCACTTCTCTGGCAGCACTGCTGCCAGCGTAAGTTATGCTGCAGCATCTGAAGGAATTAAATCACCAAACTCCTCAGTCAAGTCATTCAGACACCTATCCAGCAAGCCAACCATATTCAGCAATATTTAATTTAAGATTAATCACATGTTTAAATTTTGATCTTTAAATGAGGTGAAAGTCTTATCTGTAACTGGGCCTTAAAATTTATTTTTATGTGCCACTCAGCATTTTTAAATACTTATGACATTCAGAAGACTTAGACCAGCATTTACCTAAACTGAGTAAAAATGAGACAGAATTACACAATTGTGATACACTGTTATCTTCCCAAATTACCCTCTCAGGTGGTTACAATAGCAAATTGCAGATATACTCAGATCAATTCTTTTAAAACTTCAAATTACAGTGCAGTCAACTGGTGCTCAGCCTAAACTGAAAAATCCTCTTTAGTGGGATAAATTCTTCTCTCATCTCTGTTCTGCTGTGAAAGCTGCCGTTCAGAATCAAGGAGGCACAGTGGCCCCCATATGCCTCTTTAACCCTAGGCCTTCCTACAAGCCTCCAAAATTCAAGAGATGCCAAAATGATGGGAGAATCACAGAGACCCAGGATGATCATATTCTTCCCAATTATGTGGCTTGCAGGTTTCCTGCCCCCTTCCTGATCCAGCAAGTTGCGATATTTTGACAGTGGAGCCAGACAAAAAAGAACTGCTGCACAGACACTGCAGAGCAGTACAGAGAAATGCTAGTGAGGGTTTTGCATTTGTAATGTTGCTGCAACCCTTGCTGTGCCTTGTCCTTGCTCTTTACGTAAACAGGCTATAAACTTCTTTGAATGCCAGCTGTACGGCACAACGTTTCCCCATCCCACAGCTTAGCAAAACCTGACAAGAATGTGAATTGCTCATACATCTGCTTGTCTTCCCAGTTTAACCGTAGCTTAGACTCATAGACTCATAGACTCATAGACTCATAGACTCATAGGCTCATAGAATCATAGAATAGTTTGGGTTGAAAAGGGACTTTAAAGGTCATCTAGTCCAACCCCCACACAATAAGCAGGGACATCTTCAACTAGATCATGTCGCTCAGAGCCCCGTCCAACCTGACCTTGAATGTCTCTAGGGATGGAGCAACTACCATCTCTCTGGGCGACCTGTGCCAGTGTTTCACCACCCTCATTGTAAACAATTTCTTCTTTATGTCTAGTCTGAATCTTTCCTTTTTTAGTTTAAATCCATTACTCCTTGTCTTATCGCAACAAGGCCTGCTAAAAAGTTTGTCCCCATCTTTTCTGCAGGTCCCTTTAAAGTACTGAAACGCCACAATAAGGTCTACCCGGGGCCTTCTCTTCTCCAGGCTGAATAACCCCAAGTCTCTCAGCCTGTCCTCATCCTCTGAACATTTTTGTGGCCCTCCTCTAGACCTGCTCCAACAGGTCCATGTCTTTCCTGTGTTGAGGGCTCCACAGCTGGACACAGTGCTCCAGGTAGGGTCTTATGAGAGCGAGAACGGAGTAGAGGAGCAGAATTACCTCCCTCAGCCTGCTGGCCATGTTTCTTTTGATCCAGTCCAGGGAACAGTTGGCTTTCCGGGCTGCAAGCACACACTAAAGGGTCATACCCAGTTTTTCTGCCACCAGTACCCCCAACTCCTTCTTGGCAGGGCTACTCTCAATCCTTTCATCTCCCAGCTTGTATTGATACTGGGGGTTGCCCCGACCCAGGTACAGGACCCTGCACTTGGCCTTGTTGAACTTCATGATGTTCATATGGATCCACTACTCTAGCCTGTCCAGGTACCCCTGGATGGCATCTTGTTCCTCAGGCATGTTATCCGCTCCACGCAGCTTGGTGTCATCTCCAAACTAGCTGAAGGTGCACTCGATCCCACTGTCTATGCCACTAATGAAGATATGAAACAGTACTGGTCCCAATACAGACAACACTTGTCACCAATCTCCATCTGGACATTGAGCCATTCACCACTACCCTCTGGATGCAACTATCCAACCAGTTCCCCATCCACTGAACAGTCCACCCATCAAATCCATCTCTCTCCAATTTAGAGAGAAGGATGTTGTGGGGGAACATGTCAAAGGCCTTACAGAAATACAGACTACATCAGCAGCTCTTCCCTTGTCCACTGATGTCACCACTCCATCATGGAAGGCCACTAGGTTGGTCAGGTAGGACTTGCTCTTGATTGAAGTCATGCTGCCTGTCTTGATTTACCTCCCTGTTCTCCATGTGCCTTAGTATAGCTTCTAGGAGGACACAGTTCCGTGATCTTCCCAGGCACAGAGGTGAGGCTGACAAGATGGTAGTTCCCATAGTCCTCCTTTCTACCCTTTTTAAAAATGGCTGCACTATTTCCCTTTTTTCCTGTCACCAGGAACTTCACCTGACTGCCATGACTTTTCAAATATCATGGAGAATGGCTTGGCAACTACATCAGCCAATTCCCTCAGGACTCTGGACAAAAATGTTGTTGAGTACCTCAGCCTTCTCCTTGTCTGTTGTTAGCAGTTTGCCAGTCTTGCTCATCAGGAGGGTACACTTTCTTTGACCTTCCTTTTCTGGCTGGCATACCTGTAGAAACCCTTATTATTATTCTTTGCGTCCCCTGCAAGCTCACCTCCAGGTGTGACTTGGCCTTCCTGAGACCATCCCTACACAACGATACAGTGTCCCTCTACTCTTCCCAGGATACCTGTCCTTGCTTCCACTGCCTGTACATTTCCTTCTAGCCCTTTAGGTTGACCTGGAGGTCTTGACTCAGCCATGCTGATCTCTTGCCTTCCTTTGCTGATTTCTAACACCTGGGGATCGAGAGTTCTTGCACTGTGTAGAAAGCATTCTTAAAGGTCTGCCAGCTCTGTTCTGCTCCCTTGCCCCTGAGGGCAGTTTCCCAGGGGATCCTATTAACTAACTCCTTGAAGAGCTGGAAGTTTGCTTTCCTAAAATTCAGGGTCCTGACTTTACTCTTCCCTTGACCCATATCCCTCACTACTGTGAACTCCACCAGTGCATGATCAGTGCAGCCCAGGCTGCCTCCAGTCTTGACGTCCCCAAGTAGCTCACCTGTGTTGGTGACCATCAAGTCCACTATCGCATCTCCTCTACTAGGGCTGTCTATTAGATGGCCTAAGAATTTATCTTCGATGCATTCCCAGAGTCTCCTGGATTGCCTACAGCTTACCGTGCTACTTTTCCACCTGATGTCGGGATGGTTGAAGTTCTGCAGCAGGACAAGAGCCCGCGAGCGCAATGCCTCCTTTAGCTGGTCTCAGAAGGCTTCTTCCATAGGCTTGATCAGGTTGCCTGTAGTAGACACTGACCACAAGGTTCCCTTTGCTGCCTCGATCTCTAATTCTTACCCATAGGCTTTCAACCTGCTCATGGCTATTCTTTAGAGGCAGCTCTTCACACTCTATACATTTCCTGATGGGCTATGTATCCGCTCCTTCTTCCTCACCTGACCACTGTGCTTAAAACACTTTCTCAGTGCACTGTCTGAAAAACAATTTTAGGCTCCAAAAGGAGATCTGACTTACATATTTCATAGACACAGCTGCAAATGAACACATTTTTACCCTGTGTGAATGTGCCAGAGAATATTACCGTTAAACTTTGCACATAACTCATAAATATCATGGAGTAGAACTTACTTTAATTATGCCCCCACTAAGGTTTGACATAGCATAGAATAGTTTTAAATGTTCTAAAATACTCTCTTCTGTCTTTCTTGGAATTTTAAAGATGTCCTTGAGAAGTTTGTGTAAGACATCATAATGTATATAGCAAGACTGCTGATATGTAGTGCCTTCTATCATTTCTTTTGAGGTCAGGTCCTTCTCTTATTATCTGCTTGTATATTGCTTCATACAAACAAGCCCTGATTTCAGTTATGGTTGCTAGGCACTACTCTAATTACTCATAATGGAATCAGGTAAAACATATGCTTTATTGAGTTTCTATAGGTTTAGTTAATGGTATACATTAAATATTATATGAGCTCCTTTCCATATCCACAAAGGTAAAAACAGCATAAATGAGTACCATATGACTCACTAAGTCTTTTCAGTAATTGCTGTAACATGATACTGAAAATGTTGTCTGTGTTTCCAGGTGAATCTTTCTGCCGAAATTCACTTGTCACTTGTAAGGAGCGAGCACATGGAAGGCTTGGGTATCTCTGATGGGGAACAGCAATCCATTCTACTGAATTGATACATATTTAGGAAGCTACATTGCACTGACTTTTAATAGAACCTGAGATCTTCAGTCTTTAGCCCTCAAAAGTATTTAAGGACCTAGTGGAAATTAATAAAAGGTAGTTGGGCTTCTAACCACATAGGACAGGGAGTGTTTAAGCATTCAAGTTACTCTTAAGGATAAGCATTTCAAGAATTGTAAAAAAAAAAAAAAAAAAAATAAACCCATACTTACTATTGTCTCCTTCACTTAAAATGTAACTTTGCAGAAACCTTTCTTACATACTAGTTTGGCTTTTAGACCTTTTGTCCAGAAAGTGAAAAATTGGAGTTTAGTTCCTGATTCAGACTAAGGATCTTCAAATTTCCAACCTCCCAGTTCACTGCTTTTTTTTCTGATTTAAATATTACATTAATTTAAAAAAACACAAACAACCAACAAAACACCAAAAAAAACCCAGCATCACCAACAAACCCCTCACAACCTTGGCAGCAAGAACCAGACTTGAACGCTCTTGTACCTGAGCTGAACACTATTACAAGGCCATGGATGCTAAGTGTCCCAGCTCTGGTGCTCTAACTGGATGGGGCATCATACCCCTTCTTGCACCTGATCCTCTAGCAGGAGCTCACTACTATTAGCTATGCAATGACATATACTGCTCTCTCTTTTGTAATTTGTCGAGAAGAATCTTTTTTTCCCATGCGCTTCCTATTGCAGGACATAATGTCACAGATATTGACGATGTTTTTTCAAGTGATCAGGAGGAGTTTGATTTAGAGATTTTTTGGGTCAGATCTAGCCAGATTTAGGTGAAACCAGCTTCTGAGGCCAGGCAGCCCTGGTAATATGTGTAGAGCTGAGCTGCAGGTGCAGGGGGAACTCAGCTGACATCAGGGAGTTACTGAGGAAAGTTTCTCTAGATCATACTTTTTAATGTAAAAGCCTGACACTGTTTTGGATTTGATCATAAGTCACTAAGATATTATTACCAGAGCTATTGTATCAGACTCAGAGGTGCATTCTGAGTGAAAAGATAGTTCTTTTATTTCACCTCTGGAATGCACATATGATTGCCGTTATTCAGTCTGCTGTCTTCATGCTAGCACAGCATCTTTTTTCTTTCCTATTTACTCCCATATGGTTTGTTAATTAACTTTTCTTCAGAACTTATGAAAAGCATTCTCCATATTTGCTGAGTCTTTAACTAGCAGTGTTCTCTCTTCCTTTGCCAAAGTATACATGTCTTAACAGGTTTGAAATAACCAATTTGTAGTGCTAGCATATGGTGGAATATCTGATATGCTTGGTGCACAATGCAAAAAACAATAAAAATTATAGTTTGAAAGCTGACAGCAGATAAATAGCTTGTTTTGCTAGAAATCCTCAGCCTTGGTAAAAACCATAATCTTCTTAAGACACCAAGAAAATAAAAGTTAACTTTTTATCTCATCTACATGAATATTTATATCTCATCTTTTGGTGGGTTTTTCTGTATGGCATTGCTAGAAAATATCTTTAAAGTCAGGTGTAATACAAATACAGCTAAAAGTCTTGTTAAATATATTAAACCACTTGAGGTTACACTGTAAACAGCTCTGCTTTTCTGGATTTTGAAGCCAGTCCGACTTTTGGATACATAATTTGAAAGGACGTATATACTAATTTACGTGGAATTAACATTGACATTTTACATGCAAGGCTGATACAGTTTTATTCCTGTCTTGGTTATCTCTTGTAAACAATCTTATACAGAGAGCATTCTGACATAGTGTGGAATGTACTGTGCACACTATTCAAAAAACATGTATCTATTTTTTGCAATGAGTCTACTGCCATCAAAGAATCACAAACAGAAACAGCCTCTGCTTCCCTTTAGTTCTACTAGGGTTTTGTACTTCTATCATATGTTGCCCTCTGTCCCTTTTGTCATTTATACTTGGGTGAAATGAATACTAAATGCCACTAAATACGAGTGGAAACCTTTCACATTTATTCTGAAGTGGTTACAAAGGGTACACAACAGCAGAGAATCAGACCAAGATTAAGCTTCTGTTTAGCTTGCTTTATAAATTCAAATGAAGTATAACTTTTTGAATTGAGAGAGAAAAGGACGTTAAAATAAACTTCAAAAGAGGGAAAAAGTGAAGAAAATTTAACTCTGAATTGGAATTTCTGTTATTGCAATCCGTCTTTCTCACTAAGAATCACACCATTAGCATATGATGCTCAGAACAGCCCTGCTGATAGCAATGGAGCTATGAGATTTACATCATCTTAGGATGTAACCCAGTATTTAAGTGTAGGATCTGCTTACAATTAGCCATGAATTACTTTACACAAACAAAGCCAAAGATGTATTATTTTAGTTTCCTCCATAAAGCTCTTTTGCTTGCCTATTAACAGATGCCATGTATTTCCTCTGCCAAAATTGATGTTATATTGGCAACAGAGCAGTGAATCACACGTTTAAATTTTCTGTAAAAACACTACTTTAATTAACTTCTGGCCACTCCCAGAGACAAAATACTAGACAGTATGCATCTCAAGCCAGACACAGTATGGCAAGCCCTACATTTCTAAATACTTCTCTTCATTTTTCATGGTTCACAAGTATGTTGAGGACTGTTGGCAACTAGTTTTTGTGGAGCACAAAACTACAGCTTGTCCAATATAGCTAGTATTCAGCTAAAAGTCTTTTTACTCTCTTTCAATGGACACCAGAAAAAAACTTAAAGAGCACAGTTCAGTGGAGATAGATCAAACACTCAATATATGTAAGAGGGGAAAAAAGAGGGTACACAATTCTATTCACTACTGAGATCAAGTAACAAACACCTGGTTATGACAGGGGAAAAGAACGTCTCTTGTGATTTCTTCCTTTACACCAAAAAAACGCTGAGGCCTGTCACAGGCACATTCTGACACCAGCCAATCTGGCTATTAGCACAACCATTAAAGTGAAATCATAAGTCTCTTGTGTTTCCTCCTTTTCCAGCTATAAAAAGGTGAGGCTTGGCTCACGCTTATATCAAACGTTACATTTAAATATTGTAGTTTACTTTCTCTTCAGGGAAATCACCCACCAGGGTCACCAGGCTAATCATAGCTCACTTTAAATCATTGGCAATGGGGAGAAAGTAGGAGTGAGAGAGGGAAAACAGACTGATATATTGTTAGTGACATTTCCCAACTTTGTAACTTATTTTCCTCTGAGAGCTGTGTGTGCTTAGAAAGGATGATTCCTTGTCCCCTGAACTCCCATTTCCAAATAACTCTGAGCCAGACATTTTCTGAAGAAGTTTCACAAATTCTTTTTTCCTTTTTCCCTGTAGTTCATTTATTCTGACTTTCTTTTCTTTCTTTTCTTCCAATGTTTTGTCTCACTGTCTGATTCATGAAAGCTTCCCCTCCCACCTTTTAGAAGTGGGAGCATAGCAACTGAGTGACACTCTACCAATAACTGCTCTGGCTGCTACGGTGAAGACCTTGCTTGTTTCTCCCCATCTGAGTAAGAAAGTACCCAAAGAGATTACATCTGGCTTGCACTTTTAATGAGATGCTGCAAGAAACTAAACTAAACTAAGCTAAATAAAATGATAGCATTGGTCAACTGGGAAAACATTTCCTTCCAGCATCTGCTATTTATACTGATCCCAGGTATTAAAACAGCCTTGCTCCAAACTGTTCTGAATTGCTAAATGGCCTGCATGAAAATAAGCTTTCTACCACCACTTTCTACCACTTGGTATTCCCATTATAACAATTGCAATCACGGTTTTGAGTTTTTCTTGTAGACAATTACTAATTATTGTCTTGGTCTCGAAACACAAATGTCTCTTGAGTTCGATCTTTTCTAGTCCCACACAAAATTATCTACCTTATTCTGTATCATAGTCCTTGTCTCAGGTCCCATCTATTCAATATCATTCTGCTACTGGGAGAACTAACCAACAACTACTCCTCCTTAGCAGGGTACAACACCACAATCTGTCTTGAGGCCATGAATCAACATGTCATTGTCGAAACAGCCAAGAGACCAATCCACAAACCAAAGCAGAAGATTATGCTGTTATTTTGAATCATGAGCTTCCCAATGACTGCAGTTGGATCTAAATGTACGATCCATTAAACACACATTCTTTAGCCTAAAATAGCCTTTGATGTTTATCTGGAAGGGATTTTTATGAATGAATTATGACATAATGCATAAGGGTAAGTTACAAAAATGAAAAATGGCATAAACTTAGCAAAGAAAAGAATGTAGGAAATCTGAATCCACTGTGAGTCTGGATTCACTTCTTTTGTCACTATGCTATGTTTGCAGGATCAAGCTAAGATCAAAACAAAGTAGAATGTTTTTCAGACTTAAAATATTTGTTCCTCATTTAGAGAAGGAATACATGATGTAACGTGAGAGATTTTTCTGAAGAGTGATCTCTACAGAGGGTTTATTTCTTTGAAGTCAGAGAGCAACAAACTTCAATACAAACAGCTAGAAGAATTCTAACACAATACAATTTACCCTGCCTTTGGATTAGCTTTCTGGTACATTTCTGGCCTCTCTGGCAACTAACCATGTCCCAGACAATGCCTGTGCATTCAGGTTTTTTTTCTGGATAAGCAATTCAAATGTTTCTACTACGTTTTGGGAAAGATTTTAAGAGTGTCGGTGTAAATCTTGGTTTGGTTTGCCACTTAGCCTCATAGCCTGAGAATGGTTCATGGCCTCTCGCATTTTACAGAAAAGACATGACCTTTGTCTCTTCAAGACCTGAGAAAAATCCAATTAATTTAAGTTTTTTCTTATTCTTAATAACCTGACTTTTATATTTTGGGAAATTCCTAGCCCAGTTTTTTTTTCTTCCCCAAGGCAACAAGATCTAGCCACATTTTGAGGAGCTTAAATCCCTTTACTGGTTTGTGATACCACCTGACTCCAATACAGCCTTCTCCATAATCACTGTTTATAGGTAAGTCAGAGAAGCGCTGTCTGGTTCCTGCTTCTTTGCATCTTCAAGTGTCAGATGCGGTCTCACTGTCATACACAACTCAAGGGTAACAGTTTGCAGGGTGTTTTACCCATCCAGATCATGTTGTGACTCAGGAGAGAGCACCATTCTCCTCAAAAGAGGAGTAGTCAGATCCCACTTCAGAAGTCACCAGAAGCTGTGTGGACACATTTTCTTGAATGAAAATTAGAAACTAATATAACAAATGGCAAAACATTAAATAAAATGGCACCTTACAGGATAAAAAAACCCTTCCCTTAGTTAACGTATTTCGAACTTGTATATCATAAGTCTTTTTGCTTTCAACAACCATATACTTCAATCATCCCAACCTTCAGCTTCTCATTGAAAATGATACTGAAGTTAATATATTTCAATACACTTTATCATTAATTCATATAAACCATTACATGTACTATTGCTTCAAACAACTTTTCTGAATTATGAGTGCCATAAAGAAAAGGCAATTATTTTTTTCACTGCAGCACATTTTGTTAACTGCAAGTAAATAAGCAAAACGATAGCAATAGAAAGAAAAAAATCATAATTAAGTTGCTTTGAATTTGAAGCTTAGCCTTAATAGAACTGATATTTAGCAGGTTTCTGTAATCTGCCCAAGTCTGTTTATACAATATTCTTTCCAATGCTGCGTTTGAAGTAATAATAATAAATTCTGTAAATTCAATGATATTCAGAGAAGTTGGATTAGGAGATAGACCTGTACTCTGTTTCCTGTGCAAGATTTCTGAACCACACAAACATGTGACTGCATTTACATGCATGTGGATGTACACACACAAAATCTCAATATACAATATTATTCATACAAATAATTCATACCCAGTCTTTTGTCAAGATCCAACCCTTCAATAGTGCTTATGATCTCTTGTAAAGTTAGCATTTTATTCAGAGATACAGCTAAATCTGGTTAGAGTAATTATGCCTGCTGATATCAAAATATCAAGTCAGGAATATGAGAACCAATATATGGCATACCTTTCCATATTGTATCCACTAACCGTTCATTTATTTTTGTTGCTGTAGTTTACCCTTATGCATTCTGTTATAAACTTTGACATATATGAGATTAAGTAATTCTGATTTTTGGCTTGTATCATGAAAAAAACACAAACTTTGTTTTAACACCATTCTAAGAAAAATGTAAAAAGTACTCAGTCACTGAAGAATAGCTTTCCAATCATGAAAATCTTGGTTTAGCATCATACATTAGTTTTATCCTTAAGTTAATCTCAGAAAACACTTGATATTCTCTTGCATGAACAATTATCTGTATAAACAGAAAAAGGAGTAAAGCTTTTTTTTTCTTTTCTTGAAAGTTAAGCTAGACCTGCAGTCATGATTTTTGCCACTTACATGCTATTTTGCATCTTGCAGTATTGTGCACATGCCAGTACTTACACTAATTCTTGCTACCTAGCCGATCAGTGCAAATCATGACCATATGCATTCTAGAAAAACTTTTAAGATGTTTTAGTCAGTTATTGTGGCTTGCTGCTGAAGTGTCACCATTGCATTCACTGTCATGAAGTTCCAGATCCATGCAGGGATACACTTCACTTATATAAAAACACAAGTCTAGTTTGTGTCATGACCATCTTGTCAGCTCTGTACCTGGCATATGTTAAGCTAATGAAAACCAAATAAAGTCCTTGCAGAGACAGTGTTAAGACTACAGTAAGATATGGGATAAAATTGCTATTAGACTTGGAACAAACTGAGTATGGAGGCAATATTTGCAGCATTTCTTTTAGATAGACTACATTAATCTGAAAACACATTTCAATTTAATTTTTTTTGTGATTGAGGTCTTTACTTCACAGACTTTTTTCAGAAACATTGGCTTTTTACTTTACAAGTGCTCTATAAAAGCAAACTGTTTTTGTGAAAAACTGAGCAAAGACAACTTTGTTGAAATGAATGAAAAGACATTTCAGTGACTCAGTATTCATTCCAGATCTTTGTTTCATTCTGGACAGGTTTTTAGGATGGAAGCAGTAGTACAAAATCTAAGGAAATCTCTATCCCTGTTTATCCACAAGAGTGTACCACATAGCTTCAGATGAGAAAGTACTAGTGAACTTTAATAAGGGTGCATATCTCTTTCCAATTATTCAGCAGTGTCTCTGAAACCATCTTTCTAGATCTTTCTCAGTGGCTTGGGTTTCACAAGCAATGCAAGACCTAAGGGCCTCCTCAGAGCTGGACTTCTGCCCTAAATGTAAGTTGACGACCCTCCACCATAAATCCATCAAAAGATCTCAGAGGTAGCTATGCGGTACATAAATTGAGCTTGTTACCATGTTTCAGAGCTCTTTAGCCAAGAACCAGAAAATTGACTGCATCTTTCATAATGGGAAGAAGAATCACAACATAAATTTCTTTGGGTTGGCAGGAATGTTTAAAGGTCATCTAGTCCAACCCTACTGCAATGAGCAGGGACATCTTCAACTAGATCAGGTTGCTTAGAGCCCCATCCCGTGACCTTGAATGTTTCCAGGGATGGCGCATCTACCACCTCTCTGGGCAACCTGTTCCAATGTTTCACCACCCTCATCGTGAAAAATTTCTTCCTTATATCTGGTCCGAATGGAATCTTGGAACCTTCTATAGTGCCCTGCCTCAATACTGATAAATATATAACAGTGCTAATTTTCTTAAGCCTTTGAGCTCTGCTGAGAAATGGGTAGGTAAAGAGAAGGTACATGGATCCCAGCAGTAACCCAAAATAATCTGGGACACTGATTTTTTTTGTATCTTTGCAAGCTTTATGGTCCAGGGGCGTCAACCCATTCTTGATAAGAAACATATCATTTTAAGGATAGTTCTAATAAGTCATCCAGCAACTTCAAACTGATTAGCAGGTGTCCAGGTCATTGGGCTTATTAACGATGACATCTTAGAGTCTGGCTGAGACAATATGTGACTTCAGCTCCAGAGAACTCTGGCACTGTTCTCTTCTCGATTTGAATTCCCCCATATCCTTCCCCAGCTCTGTCATACCCAGTCCCAACAATTGCTTCTAATTGGTTGACCTCAGAAAGTGAGACCATTTCAGAAGAATGTCATGCACAGTTTACTACTCTGTTTCATCTTTGTACTCAGTCTTCCACACATCTGTGGTTGTTTCCCAAGGTGTCCAGAGCCAGCTGGATATACACTTGTTAAAATATATTCATCATTCTGCAAGTATTAACAATCATCAAGGTCTGAGACAAAGCAGTATTTCTTCCGCTTTGGCTAACGTCAGTTAAAAATGGCAAAGGCCCAATCTCTAAGGAATGAGATAAGCGGATAGGAATCATGGACATCTTTTCATTTGAGTCCAGATTTCAAAATTTTAGAGGGTACTAATAGGTGAACATCAGCACAATAGAAAGCAAGGAGTAATCAACCAAACACACATACACTTATCCCATGCCTAAATCATTGCCCACATATTACTGTATACCAGTGAGATCCTCAGTAGGTCCCCAAGTCCCAGAGTAACTGTGCACTTGTTTAGAACGCCATTCCTTTGTGGAAAGAGATATTTACATCACCTACCTTTACGAAACTGATTAATAGGTCTAAATTAGGAGGTCAGGCTTACCAGTATCCATATACAGACACTGGAAAGAGGTAGAGTCTTCCAAATATATTCCTGCTCTGAATCATTATATCTGGACAAAAGCAAGGGAAAGCCGAAGTTAGGCATTAAAATGAGGCTGTGGGGATTCCTCACAGAAATCAAAAGGAATGTAGGCTAAATATGAAAAACAAACATGGTGAAATTTCTGATTTTAGAGAAATTAGATTGCGTGAAACTGAAAAAAAACCATCACCTGGAATAATTTTATGGTTGAATATGAGCCTCCACTCTTCTTAAAACTGGCCGCTGTAACAAACTTCTGGTAAGGAACATAACAGCAAATCTTCTGGCCCTGATTCTGTAGCGCCTGAATTTTCTTTGCCATTTGAAAGTAGACTGACAGGTGATAATAGAAAACATGGAAAAAGGCAGAGGGGGGTTCAATGGCTACAGAAGAACAGAATTTCTAATAACTTGCTTAAAGGTTCCCCTGGCTCTCCTTTGGGTGTCTTTAATGAAATAATAAATGTGTTTTTACAGGTGTGCAACGGCACAAAATGTAGAGATTAAAATATTGGCTCAAATGCCACATCTTATTCACAAAGAGACCCTTAGTGAAGAAAATCTGTGGATTATGGGAAGGGGAGGGTGAAGAGTCAATAGGGATTACAAATCCCCAATGTATGGGATGATCCAGCATGGGTAATGAGTGAAATCTCTACCTCTTTAAATGAAAAAGCTTCAATGTGTAGTCTTTTATAGTGGCTGATGAAGGAAGAATTAGCTTTATTGGACATATATTTTGTTCACAGTTTGTATTTTTCTCTTATAACCATATGGTGCTGCACTTCTAACTACAGATAAATGCTTTAAGGTTTTTCCTAGCTGCTGACAAGGGCTTTATGGCAGGTCAAACTACCCCTTAGAAACACCCAAATGTCCTTCACTCAAGGAGATGTATTAGGAGATTCTGCACCAGTATCCTCACTCAGACTTACCAGAAAATGACCTGCTGAAGATCTGTTGGATGAAATAATTCCAAAATAATCCCTTATTTGCTTTACAGGATTCAAAGCAAGTTCATAGGGGTACAGGAAAGGAAGGCATGTAATTCACCATTGTGCTGAGAGCTGGGCTGATTTGAGGAGTTCCAAATTTGTGGATTGTGGAGACTATCTTTTGCAGATGGGATCAAAAATACCTGATGTGTTTGTTCACACACACATACAGATTAGGGAGAGGGTTGGAAAATAATGTAACTTCCTATAAATAATTCCCAGTGCTCTGTAGGACTGATTTTAGATGCCACATCTCTGGGGATTGGTAACATGTTGTTGGTACTAGTCAAAATGATGCTAGGATGACCATCAGCTCTACATGTCCCCATTTCTGCCCTACATGAAATCTAAACTGATTGCTTTCATTATGTTACCCCTTATGACCTGTGTATCACATTTAATGCACACTTATGACACAGGATTCCCACCTTAATTTTACAGGTATTTGTAATTTTCATTGCTTATTAGAAAACGTTTTTTTTAAAAAAAGAAAGTCAGAAGGCTTTGTAGTTCCTTCCCTGACTTTCTGTGGGCAGTGTCTATTCTACTAGTGTCGGGCAAACACATCAGATCCCAGTGACCTGTGCTTCACAGCAGGCCCTCCCAAGTACGGCTAGGTACTACACCTCCCTATCCTTCTTTCCAGAGGTGTTTATAGATGGTAAAATCAAAGGATGTCAACTCCTAGCTACTGGGAGATAGTCTCCCAGATTTTCATGTGGCTCAGAGTCCTATATGACCTCAAGGCTTTCCCTACCTCTTTCCAAACCAACCCCAAGCTATGTATTTTCCTTTACACTTCCCCTTTTAGATTCCTGTTTGCAGAGGGAAAGATACCAACATTTAAACTGTCTTTACACTTGCACTAAGTTCTCTGTCAGCTACCAGTGTTGTTAGAGCAGTTTTGGAAACACTGCTGTATCTGGGGTGGTTTACCAGCATAAGATATGGAGACAGCCAGAGCTCTCTGACATAATGGACAGTAGGAAGAAAGTAAGAAGTGAAATGATTAATCATCATTCCGCACAATAAAAGAAAAATGAGTCTCCAAATGAAAAGACAGGTTTAAAATGGAACATGAGTCTGTTACTGAATTTTCTGTCACAGAATACTAGGTGGCCTACATTGTAAATAGTTTCAAAAAGTAAAATACAAAGATAAGCTTCATCAGTGGCATCCAAATAGAGTGGGCAGAACGTCATCACCACTCCAAAAGTTTTTAAACATCTGATAGCCAGAAGCTGGGTTGTGTGGTTCATTGAGCAGAATCAGAAATTCAGGATACTGAGCTAATGGAGCTTCAGTCTGAAAGAGGTAGAATCATAGAATTGTTTAGGTTGTAAAGGACCTTTAAGACCATCAAGTCCAACTGTTAACGTAACACTGTCAAAACCACCACTAAATAATGTCCCTAAGAACCACGTCTACTCATCTTTTAAATACCTCCAAGGATGATGCCTCAACCACTTCCTTAGGCAGCCTGTTCCAATGCTTGATAAATCTTTCAGAGAAGATATTTTTCCTAATATCCAACATAAACCTCCCCTGGTGCAACTTGAGGTCATTTCTTCTTGTCCTGTTTTTTGTTACATGGGAGAAGAGACCGACCCCCACCTTGCTACAATCTCCTTTCAGGTAGTTGTAGAGAGAGATAAGGTCTCCCTTCAGCCTCCTTTTCTCCAGACTAAACAACCCAAGTTCCCTCAGCTGCTCCTAATAAGACGTGCTCTAGACCCCTGGCCAGCTTCGTTGCCCTTCTCTGGCCATGTTCCAGCACCTCAATGTCTGTCTTGTAGTGAGGGGCCCAAAACTGCACACGGTATTTGACGTGCGGCCTCGCCAGTGACGAGTACAGGGGGACAATCACTTCCCTAGTCCTGCTCACCATGCTATTCCTGATACAGGCCAGGATGCTACTGACCTTCTTGGCCACCTGGGCACACTGCTGGCTCATATTCAGCCGAGTGTCGACCAACATCCCCAGGTCCTTTTCCACCAGGCAGCTTTCCAGCCACTCTTCCCCAAGACTGTAGTGCTGCGTGGGTTTATTGTGATCCAAGTGCAGGACCCGGCACTTGGCTTTGTTGAACCTCATACAGTTGGCCTCAGCCCATCGATCCAACCTGTCCAGATCCCTCTGTACAGCCTTCCTACCCTCAAGCAGATCAACACTCCCACAAAACTTGGTGCCATTTGCAAACTTAATGAGGGTGCACTTGATCCCCTCATCCAGGTTATTGATAAAGATATTAAAGAGAACAGGCCCCAGTACTGAGCCCTGGGGAACACCACTTGTGACCGGCCACCAACTGGATTTAACTTCATTCACCACAATTCTTTTGGTCTGGCCATTCAGTCAGTTTTCACCCAGTGAAGAGCATGCCCGTCCAAGCCATGAGCAGCTAGTTTCTCCAGGAGAATGAGGTGGGAAACCGTGTCAAAGCTTTACTAAAGTCTAGACAGATGACATCCACAGCCTTTCCCTCATCCACTAAGTGCGTCACCTTGTCATAGAAGATCAGGTTTGTCAAGCAGGACCTGCCTTTCATAAACCCATGGTGACTGGGCCTGATCACATGGTTGTCTTGTATGTGCCGCGTGATGGAACTCAAGGTGATCTGCTTCATAACCTTCCCTGACACCAAGGTCAGACTGACAGGCCTGTAGTTCCCCAGATCTTCCTTATGGCCCTTCTTGTAGATGGGCAACACACTTCATCATCTTACCTTTCTGTATTAATTATTATTATATATTATTACTATAATAATATACTATTATTATTATTATATTTTGTAAGATAGGCAAGTAGTGTATTTTTCATTTAATAGAGTCACTGGGCTGGGCACTGATGTCTGGCTAAACAAGTCTGCTCTTACCCTGAAAAATGGTTAATGCTTGTGTCAAATCAGGAATGTGCAGTGCAGAAGTACAGTTTGTGGTTGGCACTGACTACCCATATTTGTGCAGTGATATCGGCTGACTTTCATTTTTGGACTGTCTTCAGTCTCTCCTGTTGGCAAGCTGTGAACACTTGTACTTTGAACAGCCATCAGAAACCTACAGATTTGTCTGTAGTCATTTACATTTATTTAAAACAATCTAGATTTCCTCATTTTTTGGAAAAAAAATCACCTTATCTCCATATTTATTGCAAAATATCTCTTCTGCAGCTGATTTAAGTTGCTGAATCCTCCTCTTTATCTCCTGTTATATCTTCACTGATTTCTTGTAAGGTTTCATGCTCTAGTCTGTCACACATTTGTAAGGAAGCATATGTTGTTCTGAGTAGGACATAAAATGCTTCTGCAGTATGACCTCTCCTGTCAAACAACAGCTATAGTAAGAGCAATCTCTTATTTTACAGTCTAAAAAATCAAGGGTCATTTTCTTTGTCCACAGTATAGCAAGACAGAAAAAAAAAAGGAATATATTTCAAGTGTTTCACTGAATAAGCCATTACCTTGAATAAGGCTTTTGTAAGGCCAATGCACTGTGACTCATGTAATTCAGATCTGTAGCTAATATGCTGTTTGAAAATGTACCCGCTGCTGAGATGATTCCTAAACAGGGAGGCAGAGAGGTGATTATTAGATAGGACAAGACATGAGTTGAATTACTGAAATGTGCAATAAAGAGATCTCAGCCTCTGCAATTTGCCTGTCAAAAATGAAGCTTTTAATCAATTTAATCAGTGTAACAATATATTAGCTCAGCAGCCTGCCATCTCAGCATGTAATTTTAACTATAAAGAACATTCTACAAACACTATAAAGCCCCAAAGTGCTCTTTAAAAAAGTCTCTAAAACATAAACAAGGTTTTTAATAGCCTGTGTCAGCAGGCCGAGAACAAATCACAGGAATGTAATGAAGAAGCTTTTTCCTTTTTTCCCCAAAAAGGATTCTACAGCCCTTGCTAGATAATCTGACTACACTCCTCTTTCTTTTGTGGACGCAAAATTAACCTTGATTTGTCGTCTTCTCTCCAAAATCTCACTATTTTTCATGCCTCATGGAACTACTTATACTAATCTTCATTAGTTCTCTCAGGGTGCTGAAATCATCCATTCCTAATTCCAACAATGTCCTGGCATACACACTAAAACACAAAGGAACGTTATAAAACAGTATAAAGGGCAGTAAAAAATGTCATCTCAAACTGCACTGTTAGAATAAATTTTCATAGGAAAGTATTACTGTGTATTATCAATAAGTTGAAAGAAGGTGAAATCATCATTTATATTATTTTGTTGCTTTAAAGTATTTCAATGAAGGAATTACTGCAATTAACTTTCCCTCGTGTTTTCAGTTTTCCAGTGACTCACTGTGAAAATTGCCTCACTGAGCATCCCACATGCACAGAAGTCACCACATGTTTGAAAGTGAAGAAAGCTAAAGGATCAGGCACATATACAAGAGGGCTTGACACAAAAAATGGCATATATAAACACATTTTTCTGTGTGATCATGAATGTTTGCAGTACTATTTTAATGCAGTGCAGTCTGCAAAATGAACTGCAGATTCACATCATAAATACGCAGTTCTCTGTGTGCAGGCAACTATGTAAACTATTTTCTGCTCTTCCACCCTCCAATGCACCTGGCCTACCCCACAATTAAGAGGAAAGGATGGTTGTGGCTTTAACCTTCTGTGGTGCCTTCCCTCTTTTGGAAGTTAAGCTAGGGAGCAGTGATTGAACCTTGCACAGGGATGGCAAAGTGTTCTGTGAATTGCCTTTCCACAGAGCCGAGTGTGCTGAAGAGCCTAATGCAAACTAGCCCCTGAAGAAAACTATTTGTATCTTTGTTTTGTAAAAGGAGAAAATTAATTCTTGGTCCTCAAAGGAGGAGACAACATGTGCAAAAGGCCAACAGCTGCACCATCACATTTGAATCTTAAAAATCCATCCAACTGGAGAAACAGATGTGAATTTGGAATAAATTTAAGGACATATCTCCCTCGATGCACTAGTAACAGGGACACAGAAGGCAGCAGATTGAATCCCAGGACAGCCATTTATGCCGAGGCAAAGCATATATGTAAACTACCACATTAAAGAAGAGACACTTTACAGCTCTGTGAATCAGCCTAATCAGCAAAGGTTTTTCCCCAAAATCAGTACTTTTCAACTTTAATAGAAATGCTCACAAAAGAATAATAAGTTCATGGAGGTAAAGCACATAGAGACACATACCAAACTCAATGCACAGGTCACTTTGAAAAAGTACTTTGTATATCAGTGCGTAGCAACTGCTCTACCTGTAAAGCCCAGTGGGATCCTGGCATGTTTACCACATTTGTTGGGCAAATTGATAAGTTCCTTGGAGAAATCTCTGATCTTGTGATCAGTTTTATAAAATGGGATTTTCTGGGGTTCGGTGAATCCCTGTAGATCATTGCTCGTTTGCAGTCAGCTATGAAGGAATAATCTGGGTTTCATTTTCTTAGTTCTTTCTTACATAGCTCTTATCATATGAGTACGTATGAGAATGCTTGTCAACATTGGTGAAAACAGCCAGACTGAATTGACTTCCATGCTATCCATAATCCCTTTTTTCATTTTCTGACTAGCAATGTGAATATAGACATGTACATATATCTAGCATCTGTATAAGAGTGTGTGTTTTGTTGACATTATTTGTGAGAATTCTAATGGAATAATTGTATCAATAACACAATAGCTGCATCAAGTGTTGCAGCTTCACTGGCATTAGCCATCTTGAACTCATCTCGATTTCCTTCTTCATTCCAAAGGTTTTAGCTATCCAGTGGAGAAGTAATAATTATTACAAACAATTCCTTTTTCTTTTATTTCGGCTGAAAATTGTTCATTGTTTCTGTCAGAAATTGTTGATGTGTGTTTTAAACTATATTCATGGCAAAAAGATCCAATCTATCATGAACAAATTTATAGGTCTTACATGTGGATATTTCATAAGTTTTAACAAGGTTAAGCATGCTGAATAAATCATTCACTTCAAGGAGTTTGCATGATCTACTCCTGTTTTAGCGTTCTGCATTGTAAAGTAAATACACAAATAAAGTCCTGCTAATAGCCACTATTATGCAACTGAAATGGGTAATCAAACCCCGCAAGATATTTCCTATTTACACGTAGTATTAATTTGACTGACCGTAAACGATGTGTTAGTCCAGTCAAAATAGATCTCATAGCGTCAAAAACACATCTGGTAGGGAATTCTAATATTCTAGGCACTGTATCTCTTGTAAAATAATCCTTCTATATCTATCAACAGCTAATTATTTTAGACAGCTAATCAATTCAATTACTAGCCAAATATTTCAAAACCTTGGCTTGCTAAATCTTCATTTACTGCAGAAAACAGTGCAGTTACACAATATATTCTCTCTGGTGGAGAAGTTAGCTAAAGAAGTCCCACTCCCCCCTCCCTATTGTAGCATTCATTCTCATACTAATGCTTTTTTCACCATCCTTAATACAATTGCTTATGAGGCCACAATGTAAACCAGGTCACTTAGATTATTTTGATTTTGAAAAGAAACACCGAAAACCATTTCTGCATTCCTGCTTACAGTGCAGAACAAGTGAGAATACAGAAGATTCTGATGGAGGGCAGAAAAGTGTTCAGGAAAAAAGCACATCTAGATCCTGGACTACAAATAGTCTAAGAACATTGAAATACACATGGCTCATTTCTCAAGAGAATGCTTTAATTACCTGCCCACAAAATATCTGGAAGGAGCCTGGGCTGTCAATCAGTCAAGAACACAAGGCCAACAGGACTGGGAGAAAATGGCTGGCAGTGGCAGGTCAGTTGTCTGGTAGATCTCCATGTCCTAAATTCACACAGAATTTTCCACTTTTTTGTTCCAGTAACAAAGTATAAACAAAGCTGAACTTGGAAACAGACAACTGAAAACACAAGTCTCCTTGTTTAACTCAGTGCCTAAGTGAAAGTGAAAGAATTGGGCTTGTGTTTTTTTGTTCCTTTGCAGATCTTTTCTTTCTTCTGGTGTCTTAGAGGTGGCCAAAACAGCAAACATATTTTTGTGTTTAATGTTCCTTATCAATTGTAATGGCTCCCTACTCATGATCTGTCTTTTTAGATGCTACCTATCTGAGGATCGAATTCTTTCTTTATCTGTGATGATTAGGTGTTTGACTAAATTTCCTTGAGTCACTTTGCTAGGGCCAGGTGTGTAATTTTTAGATATTTTTTGTGCAAATATCTAAGTTTGCTCCTTGGATCTTGCTCAAAACTCACGGTGTTATTTGAAAAGCTAAAATGAAATGAGTTCTAGAAACGAAAAGTCTTTCAGACTGACAGGCCTGTAGTTCCCCAGATCCTCCTTCCATCCCTACTTGCAGATGGGGGTCACATTTGCTAACCTCCAGTCAGCTGGGAGCTCCCCAGTTAGCTAGGACTGCTCATAAATGATGGAAAGTGGCCTGGTGAGCGTTTCCACCAGCTCCCTCAGTACCTTTGTGTGGATCCCATCCACCCCCACAGACTTGTATGTGTCTAAATACACACCTTTACTCCTCTTTACTGACAGTGAAGAGGTTATAGACAGCAAGCTCAAATGGAGGGGTAAACTAGACTTTTACCTGGTCAGATGAAACCTACTGTAATACATGCAACTCCTATGCCTTTGTACATTCCTTGTTTTCTTAGTGTATCCCACTACTTTTAAACAAGTTTTGAGCAGCTACATGACTATTAATCTTGTAAAAATTTATTTGATATGAGCAAATAGAAGGAAGACAACAAATCTATTTTCACTTTCCACTTGACTGGATTCTGCATTCTCATCTCTTAAAGAGTTCAAAATACACCTTATTAGGCCAATTCTTAGATCATTAACATACATGTCTTTAAAGAACTATATGTCTTTATATAGAGAGAGAATTAGGCAGATTAGATATGTATTTATATTCTATATCCTTGAAATACTATATTTTTAGATGCAAAAAACCCTATGTATAAGTAACTGAGGTTTTAAGAACACTCAAATTACACTATACTGTAGCCAAAAGTAAATCTGCATTAGGCCGATTTGTTAGCTTGCTTTTAAAGAAAGGCTCAAGTTGTCATACAGTTGCAGGAGAGATTGTTAATCAATATTCTTTAGTGATTCATCATATCAACCTTTATATATTCTAAACATCTCTTTAGCTTTTTTTCTGCAGATATACATTGGGAAACTAGTACAAAAGATGTTATAAACTAAATAGAAGTCTGGTAATTCATGTGCAAATGCTAGAATTACTGGACATTAATTCTCTAGAAATGACAGCTACAGACAAATATGATGTGACTTACACGTCAGGGGCATCACGATACAGACAAAGACAAATCTTCAAATTAAGCCTCCCAACAGTAATATTCTAAAAGCCTGAGACCATCAGTTTTTGCTAGGTACTTATTAATCTCTTTAAAATAGAACTGGTGGCTCTGGTTTGAATCCCCCGCATGCACACAAATGGTCAGATTCTTACCATTATACAGAGAAAGGCAAAATTAAAAAAGAAAAAAATGTTATTTTCATCTTAAAACATGATAATTAGCACATCTTCTGTAGCCCTGACATTAAATGCCATTCCTCCAACTTCTTACCATTTTATGGCAAGATCCATTTATCCCACCCACCATTCTGTTGCGACATTTGAGCAGACAGATCACTCCTCCTCACAGGAATGCGGAGGCATCTGTTTCCTTAGGTCTTGTAAAGCATTATACAGACCCCTCTGTGGATCTCTGACTCGAGCAGAGTGGCCTCACATTCGTTCTTTGACCATAAGTCTTCAGCTCGTTTAATTTATAACTTTTCTGAGTTCAAAACTTTTTTCTCATGTCAAAACTTTCCATAGTATAATCTGTCAAAGACAATTTTTGGTTAATAGCTTTGATGAATGTGCCAACTCTGTATGTTTTAATGTAATAACAAAAATTGAAGTTTTTCTGTTATGGGAAAAGAAAAACCTAAAAGGACAAAAAATGTCCAGGCTTCCCTTTATATTTTTGTTGCCAAAGCTGCAAATATGCTGACTGAACAGCACCTCAGTGAGGATTCTGCTTTAAAATCAGCCATGCAAAGAAAATGCCATTCTCATTTTATGGTAGATACATTAAATTTAACTTCATGCACATTCATACAGTTATGGATACAAAGCATGTCCATACTTGCTCCAATTATTAAGGACATCCAGCTCCTACTGACCAAATCACTGCTTTTTTCTTTGACTGAATTAGGAGAAAGGGAAAGCAAGCTTCAGCTGACAAGGGGCAAAATCATACCACAAATGTGGAATATCCCAGATATTTTCTAAAAATTACCATGTTACTGCAACATCTTCTAAATCAATATGACAGCAGCAAAACTCAAGGTAAATACAATGGTATAAATAATTAAACAGATATGATTAAAAAACGGTTGAAAAATGCCATGAATTTATTATTATTTCTTAACGTGTTAAGCCACGTGTTTGGCCTGGGCACCACCAGCCCTGCCTATCCCTGCGCAGCCCCCTGGGTCTCCCCCACCCTGCCCAGGCCCCAGGACCCCATGTCCGCCCCCTGGGGCCATCAACCCCTGCCCCAGCAATGTCGTAGCAGGGCCGGTCTCCAGATCTCCACAGCCCTGCCCTGCCCGGCCATGGGCCCCCTGAGCTGGACCCACCCGCAGGCCCACGTCCTGGCCTGGGCCCGTCCCCATCGCCATGGAGGTTCCCAGTGCCCGGGGCTGGGGCTGCCCCGGTGCTCCCGGCTGCCCTGCGCCTGGCTGGGGGTGGGACGGGCCCTGGCTGCCAGGCCCTGCCCTGAGACCCCATGGAGAGTGCCCACCAGCCTTGAGTTGTCCTGACAAATTGAATTTATATGCAAAGAAATTTACCATACTCCATGAATTTTAAAGTTTTCTAGTAAATCTCTTAAATATAAGTGATTAAATCATTATTCTCGCTTTTATTTGATACAGCAATAAATAGAGGAGGGTGGTTTGGGGTTTTTTTGCAGTCAATACACCCTGAAGGATCTGAGTCTTTACCTAACAAACTGTTTTTAAATTTTGCTTTGTACATTCATGGACATAATGCACTAAGTAACGCATCCATAAATTGAAAGTCATGTATTTAAAAAACCTCAGGTAACAATTGCTGCAAATTTCAATGAAATTATGAACTGCACAAGAAATAATTGTTTTAAGATTTCTAGCAGAATAAAAACATGCAAATTGCAGAACTGATTATGTTTTCTTGCCAGAATTATAATATGAAAAAGTAAAAGAGGAAGTTTACCATTACATATAAATTGAGCTAAACATAATGAAAAAACATGTCACAAAACTGTAATGAAAACAGCCCAAATGATAAATAAAATTATGCTAAAACGAATTGTAATAGACCAAGGGAGAAAGAACGAAGATGTATAATCCTATCTGCAACTTGGCAATTCAGCAGAGAGAAAAATATCCTCTTCAAGTGGCTGTCCATGTGGTGATGCCCAGCCTGCAGCATAACAAATGTAGTTAGCTTAAATACAGATGTAAGTATATTCAAGGATAATACGAGTCTTGATATGACACATTATTTTAGACTTTGTCTTAGTGTTTACTAAATGGTATATCACATGGTATATCACATTACATTTAAGGAACAGTATCACAGTATCATCGTCAGGGTTGGAAGGGACCTCTGGAGATCATCTAAGTCCAACCCCCCTGCCACAGCAGGGAAACCTACAGCACATTGCACAGGACGGCATCCAGGCAGGTTTTGAACGTCTCCAGTGTGGGAGACTCCACAACCTCCCTGGGCAGCCTGTTCCAGTGCTCCACCACCCTCAGAGTAAAGAAGTTCCTCCTCATGTTAAGATAGAACTTCCTGTGCTCCAGTTTGTGCCCGTTACCTCTAGTCCTATCACTGGGCACCACTGAAAAAAGGCTATTCTCGTCTACCTGGCACCCTCCCCTTAAGTACTTATAAGTATTGATAAGATCCCCCCTCAGTCTTCTTTTTTCTAGACTAAAAAGCCCCAAGTCCCTGAGCCTTTCTTCATAAGAAAGATGCTCCAGTCCCCTAATCATCTTTGTAGCTCTTTGCTGGACCCTCTCCAGCAGTTCCCTGTCCTTCTTGAACCGGGGAGCCCAGAACTGGACACAGTACTCCAGATGCGGCCTCACCAGGGCAGAGTAGAGGGGGAGGATGACCTCCCTCGACCTGCTGGCCACACTCCTCTTGATGCACCCCAGGATGCCATTGGCCTTCTTGGCCACCAGGGCACATTGCTGGCTCATGGTCATCCTGTTGTCCACCAGGACTCCCAAGGTCCCTTTCCACAGAGCTGCTCTCCAGGAGGTCAGCCCCTAACCTGTACCGATGCATGGGGTTATTGCTCCCCAGATGCAGTACTCTACACTTGCCTTTATTGAACCTCATCAGGTTTTTTTCTGCCCAACTCTCCAGCCTGTCCAGGTCACGCTGTATGGCAGCACAGCCTTCCGCACAGCCTTCCAGCGTGTCAGTCACCCCTCCCAGTTTTGTGTCATCAGCAAACTTGCTGATGGTACACTCTATCCCTTCATCCAGGTCATTGATGAATATATTGAACGATAGCTTCATTCAAAAATCATAAACTGAAACTCCACAGTGTGCTTTCTCCTTTTGGGTATTTATTTCCTTCCTAATAGGACTGCAACCTAACCATATATTATGTCAAGTAGAAGCACATATGAATCATATTTAATCAATACAGAAAATTATTCCAAATCTTTCATTCACCACCATCATTATACATAGACGTATATTCTAACCTTGGTTGCACATTTACTCCAAAAGGTTTGAGAGGACTCAGAATGAGGACTATTGCAGAAGGGAGACTAGGGAGAAACTGACTTGACTGTCCAAACTGAACCTCTTCTAAAACAAAAATGGGCACAGCTATTTCCCAGAGCATCTTTATAGAGCAGTAACAGGTCTAAACAAGATACATAGAGAAAGTAATGAGTAAATACGTGTCCTTTTCTTTTTCCCCAGCACACCAGTGTATATGATAGAAGAGCAAGAAACGATCTTCAACTTCTACATCTTCTGTACTTTCTGACTTCAGTTCTGCACCTGTTTCCTTCTTTTACCCAGGCAGACCCATCTTTTCCTTGAAGTCATCCACACAGTTCTAGTGCAAAGCCTGGGTTAATGTTCATATTCATATTCAGCCCAGTTTACAGACTTTACATCCTAGCGGAAAATAACCATTTGCCTGCTTTTTCATTATAATGTATACAAATTTATGTTCCAGATTAGATTATCCAAATCAATATGAGGTAGGAGTTAATATGGTTCATAATATGCTAACTGGAGTCTAGTCAATACATCATGTAATAACTGAAGTATTTGTTCTCCTCATCTCAGTTAATGTAACCTGATTCTGCAGGCAAAATAATAGATTTAAGAAGCTTCAGTCTCCTCCTAGTTATTCCAGAATAAATCAAAAGTAACCTGATGAAATTAAATTAGTTTTGCTGATGTGAGGTGTGGTATGAAAAGACACACAAAACCAAAAACTGAAGGTCTAACTTAGGTAACAAAAACTTTTCTTAAGTGCATGCAGAGAGATAAAGAGAAAGAGAATCCACTGCAACAGTGATGAGCAGGAAACAGCTAGAATACTCATGAGAACTTGTTGATAGAAACCAGGATGCCTTTAGTTTTCACTCTTCTCTTTTACAGCTCTTCATTTACACAATGATGTACCTCTAGCTGCAATACACAGTCCTGATCAATGTCCTCCATTAGTCCTTTTTCACAAAATGCAGAAAGAAATATATATAAATATAAATACAAATACATATGGGCAGTATGATCATATACACATCCATTGTGTATTACTTGTATCTCAAGTGCACATAGAGTGCACATATAAGAAGGAGGTACAGTCATCTGATTAGCTAGAAGCTTAGAGTATCACTAGTAACTCAGCAAGCCGGTCTGAAGGGATCTGAAATAGACGGGCTTGCCAAACTATCCAAACTGAAGTGTTCCATTTTGAGGGAAAATAAATAAATTTTCATTGGGCCAGAGAGATGAACACATGTGAAAGTGCGAGCATGGTTATTGGTAACACACTCACGTGGGTTCAGATTCTCTTTGTTGGGTGCTGTGAGACATGATTGAACACCTCACAATTTTTTTAGGTGAAACACACCTAAAAAAACAAGGTAAGACAGCAGCTGATCGTGGAATTTCAGGCTGTACACTAGGAATGATAATACTTATGGTAAAAGTTTACCACTCTTACTTTAATCCTCCTATTAATGATTTAAGTCTGTGCCAACATGTTAAGCATTTGCCCAAAATTTCCAAAGTTTCCTACATCTCAGCACTTTGAAAATAACTTTAAGGATCAAATTAATGGTCTTGACACAATGACTAAACAAGAAGATTGGACAGAGAAGACGACAGGTATTCAGACTAATCTTTTGACCATGGTAAACTCAAAATGCAATGCCTAAAAGACCATAACAACTCCTTTATATATTTTTGTAGCATGTCTATTCCAGTTCAGTTTCATCTGTAATATCTCTATATTGTGGGATGATTCCTTAGTACCCACCTACACAAGGAATGACGCAGTACTGCATCAATAATGGTAGCTTTGCTACATATAGTAAATCTAAAATATATAGAATATCTCTTCTTCCTAACATGCGTTGGCAAAAATATTTGGCTTTAAATGAAGTAAGTAAGATAGAGATTATTGAACTTTTGAAATCACACAAGTTGTGCATTATCCTTTAGAGTCATGTGGCATTTTATATGAGAAAAATAATAAAACACCCTTCTTTTATCTAGTGTCTGTATCTCTCACACATGACTGAAGTCTTTTAAATCTTGATAAGGTGTATAATTGACCACATGGTGGAATTTGTAAGAAGTTCCTCTCTCTAACATCCCTATTATTATGGCTTCTTGTGCCAGTTATTTCAGCCTAAGGCATAGATTTTGTGTGTACAAATACAACTTTTTATAGACATACACACATGCATGTATACACACGCTGATGGATGGAGTATATATTTAAATCTATCTCCAAATATATATGTATTTGGAGATATACACACACACATCTATACACACACGCCCCTATACACACACATCTATACACACACACATACACACACTACTAGATGGAATTTTTGTTCCAGGCTTCTTGATGGCCAACTGCTTGGGATTCCATTTGAGGAAGCTAAACAGCTGAGGATCAAAGGTGCTTTTAAGAAAATAAAACCTGCGGGTCAAATGGGCACACTTGGAGCACAAAGAATGTTAAGGAAAAGAGCACGGATGAAGAACTGCTTGTTTTCAGTCATATGTCTTGTGTATTGTAAAACCCAAAAGCTTAATAAACACTGCTGAGAGTGGATATTAGGAGTTACATCTATATATGTAGATATTGTTTTATCTACCTATATATTATGAACAAACAGCATATACAGATATAAAGTTCATTATGCATTAAAGTTATTACCGATTAGCACACTAAATAATATTTGCCAGACTTCAAAAAGGACAGAATACTCTATAAGAGGAGCTAACATTGTAAGCATACTTGCTGAACATATTGCAGCAATTGTTATTATCAATGCATCAACTACAAAATTAAAACACATTCCATTACGCTGGAAGAAAGAGATCCCATTTTAACAAAACGGTCATTAAGTTCCAACGCTCTGAGTATACAGCCCTCAGACTTAAGAGCATTTGAGATGCCAATTGTAGAGCAAAAGGCAATAGCGAGTCTCTGCAACAGATAGATCTGGAGAAAGTTTGCTGGATGTTCAAATGGTATAGAGTTTTACTTGGTGAGATGCATAGATAACACATGGAACAACGTAATCAGAAATTAAAACTTAGTGCTATGGATAATGAAGTCACACAGAAAGAAGGACATAAATACAGACATAGAGTTAATTGTATTAAAAAGGGTAGTAACAGAAAAAAATAAATTAGGTTAAGACAGCTATTTAAATCTTCCTGCTTTTATACAGGTTCCTTTAATTTATGTTCCAGATCTGTTCTAGATCCAGAACACATATACGCATTACGGACAAAACTGGAACATGGAACTAAATGTAATTCTATGGAAAAGCTAAAATAAACAGCACTTGAGCTCTACTCTTTGGAATGACGCACAGGTATACAGATTTTAAACTTTGAAGACACAATATAATAATTGAATATGACTTCTTGCATAAGATAGACCACAGAACTTTGCTCGTAATTTCTTCATTACGTCAATAGCTTCAAGTTTAGCTGTATTATATTTTCTAGAAAGTAAAAAATTAACATCGTTGCTGTAGTATTTATATTGCTTAAAGCTCTTTGAATCATTATAACAGATACAAGTTTTTTATGAAAATGGAAGAGGCAAATATTAAGTTCTTGAGAAGTTTAAAGTTGAAAATGTTAAATGAAATCAAGACATTAATATTAATATTATTTTCATAATGTATGGTGTGCTGAAAAAAAATTTAAATTAATATGTTTCCAGTAATAACTAGAGTTAGTTTAAACATAGAGTATTTCTGGATAGTTTGGGAGTTTGGGTCCCTTTCCAAATTCATCATGTTACAAATTCTGCATGAACTTGACCTAAATAAAAATATGTGAAATAAATCTTGAATAACATGCATTTTGATTGTGTGCAACAGAGTAATTTGGAGCACATATGCTCAAAAGAGTGCTAGACTGATGTTACTTTTCATCAAATGGAAAGCAACATGAAGTACATTACCAAAAGTTAGTTTCTTATATTAAAAAATAAATATTAAACTATTTATAACAATCACTTCATTTCTATGCTGAGCTCTGATTTTAAGACTCAGAAAAAAAGCTTTCTAGGTCTTATGTTTATAATTTCACTTGAAAAAAGGATCATTATAAAGAATAGCAACCTACAGTTCAATTAATTCTGGTTTTCCCATGATAAAAACCAAGCCCTGATTAACTTCAGAGCTCTATTAAGGCAAATTTACTGATTTCCACTGTGGAAACTGGCTTGACATGCCGTAGAGCCAGGAAACATCTTCAGAATTTTTTCTCCACAAAATCTGGTTTATGTGGCTTACTCATAGGAACTGAGCACAGAATTTGTTCTGCCTGACTTAAACTATTTAAGAGATAATTCTGCATCATAACCTATTTTGGACTACTCGGATAAGTCTTTACTGTCGATCATTGGAACCACCTACTAATGGAGTCTAAAGGGCAAATTACTGAAACAGGAAAACTAAAAACCTGGTTTAGGTAGACAGAATTGAGATGAGTTCAGTTCTGAGATAGGAGCTACTCTTCAAGTCTGTCTCCCATAAAACTACTAATGAAAGCACTACCTGGTACTGGTCTCATGCCCATGAACTTACAAGGAAACAGAAAAATTCCATCAGTTCATTTCAGTAGCAACCATCATTAAAAGCTACAGATTGTAATGACTTTTAACCACCTATTCATTTAGCTGAGACCTGAACAACTAACTAGTCCCTGAGAAATTAAAATTGCAAGATATATCTTAATCACTCTTTCCTCAGGATGACCCCTCTGGCTTTAAAACCAGGCTTCAGCTAAAATTGGTGTATTTTCTACTAAGCAAAAAATATGTTGCATCAATTTGGCTGATTTCTGAAGAAGAACAATTCATGTCAGGTGGATTGGCCAGCTCTCAGCTACTAATGTTTGCCAATATTCAAAGATCTACATTTACAATAAACATTTTGATAAGTGTTAAGAGGCAGTCCATGAAATTTCTCCCAGGTTCCTTACCTGGTGCACACATCTGGTCATGAAGAGAGCATTGTATGGGGATAGTTTTGTAAACATTATACATCTACATGGTAACAGTGTCTGACAGGATATAAGTAAAGCTGTGCAAACACACTAAAAACCACCCAACACCAGCAACTGTCCCTATGAAACCTGAAAAAAATCTGATCAAAATACAGGGGCAAGTCAGCAGCAGCTGAGAAGGAGGAGCCTGACAGAGAGCAGAGATGTTGAAAATGTATGATCTTACTTAACACATCTTGAATTTGCTCTGTGAAGACCCAACCTCCAAGCCAGAGAAACTATGCTATGTTCTACCTAATGGTACACAGCAAATGAAGCTAAGGAGAAAGCAGCAACATTGTGCGCTAGCCATGTTTCACGTATTCTTGGAAGCTGAAAGTTTGGTGTGTGCCCATACCTGGAAGACTGTCCTATCATTCTGAGAAGTACCAATGGCCAGATTTGTGTTATCATAGAAGAAAATGAACACACCCATCAGGAGATGTGACACATCATATCGGTTACACACTACGATCTCATATTTCTTATAGAATTATAGGTCATGTCTGTATTATTAAATTAAATGGATCTAGGGAACAGCTACTTAAATTAAGCAGTTCTAGTTCCAAGCACTGGAACTTGATCTGAACTGTTAAACAAGTAGAATCCCTGGTATGTCCTTTGTACATTTTTGGCCTTTGTATTTTGCTCCTAAACCATTCCTAGGACTAGACAAGAGTTGACATGGGCTAGGAGCCATTCACAACAAAGTCTGGATGCAGCTTCTCACTTTTGCAGGACGAGATTGTTTAATGTTATGAATGTGATCCGTTACGCATCAGCTGTATTCAGCACTAGAGAACAGTCCCCAACACATTTAAGGTCCAAGATAGAAACAGATCGCAACAGACGCCTCTTGCAGCAGTGTGATTTTGTTTAGATAAAAAGAAAATTTCTTTTTACCATAACAATGGTCAAACACCAGCACAGGTTGGTCAGAGAGGCTGTGGGGTCTACCTCCTTGGAGGTCTCCAAGATTTGACACAGCCCTGAACAGCCTGATCTGTTTCAAGAGGGGAATAGAATTAAATGACTTCCAGAGGTCCCTTCCAATATAAACTATTCTGTAATTTTGTGATTCATGTTCTGATTCAAAATCCAAACTAGGCTGTGCACACAGGTAAGGATAATTTCATCCAACAAAAGCTATTATTTCTTAAATTGGCTCTGTGGATCAGATGGATGAATTTTCCATTTATTTTATGACAGTAATTCACATAATTTGAACCCCAAACAAGACCATTACAGAAAGAGCATGAGAGCATCATGTTACATAAGGTAAGCAATAAAATTTTGTGTATTCACTTAGCAGACTTATCCAATCAATACATCTGGCAAAAATGTGAGAAGAGACATGAGAAAAACTCTACCAAAACCACTGAGCTCCATAAGCAACACTTCTGAATGCAGCTGAAGAGGATCTGAACAGCTCTCCACAAAGACCAATTAAAAACATCTCTACCACTAGAAAATAGGCTTGCACAGACAGGATCTGGGTCATGCATGAAATTTGATATATATGCTTTTTTAGTCTTTTGAAATTGTGAGTTAATTTAGATTGATAAGTTGGGGTCCTTATTTTACAGAGGAGAGTTTTCAAAAGTCCTGAAATTCCCCAGTAAAATATGACTCATTTTCAAAATTAACTAACTCACCTAAGAAGTATTTGCCACTGGAAGTCAAAATGGCCACTGGTTTATACATTGTACATAACACATCTGAACGTGTGTGTCTGCATATTTTCCCCCTACCAGATTCATCAGAATGTGTTTGTACAAAATTATTTCATATGAATTCCCTTTTATGGCAGTGATAATAATTCAGATGTAAAGATATGAAACCAAACAGCCATTTTCAAATTCTTGCAAGAGTTGAACAAATATCATGAAAAGAAGGACAAATACTGACTATTTGCTCTGAAGTTATAAATTGTATGTCTTGAAATGAGCTTTCTTTCATGCAGATTTTATTATTATTTTTCTGTGGTATTATATAATTAAAAGCACAGAAACGTTCAAGTGAAATTTATATATTTCTTATATTAAATTTATTACCACCACTTTCTAGACTCTGTGATCAAATCAAAATACATGATAAATTGTCCTTACCCATGGATCATTTACAAAGTGTACAAAAATTATTAATGAGCCCATCACTTCATGCTTAAGCAGACCTTACTTGCAGGGATCACTGGCAAAATAAATTACAACAGGAACCATGTCAATGCATATATGAAGTCCTTAATCTGCAACTCTGCAAATGAACCAAGTCCACAAACTGATGGCAAGCATGATGTTTTTCAATACTGGAACTGTTGATGGCTAAACAGAAAAAGTTAATTAATATTCTAATACAAACACATTTGAAAAGAAGACTTCACACACAGGGGATTAAAAAAAGTGAATATTAAAGAAGTATTTGCTTCCCAATTTGAGCTAGGAAGAGTGCACAAACAGCTAAAGCAGAGATTTAAAGGCTGTGGGTCTAGTAGCGACTGCTTGGCTCTGTGTTAGGCCACTTCAGTCCAGTTCTGCCGACCTCTCTCCTCAGAGTACCTCTGGTTTGGTTTTAGTCCAGCAGTTCCTTTCTGACCTGTTTCTTTCCCCTACCACTTTCTTCATTAATCTGCATACCCTTCTTCTCCTTTTACTTTATCTAAACACTTAGCTAATCACTTCCTACAATTTCCCTTCCTGAAATTATACCCCCAGCGTGGTGTTGTCTGCCACAATACTAATCTTTCAGTGTTTTGCTTTTGTCCTTTTGATCTTTCTTTTCATGTTTATTTGGACTGTAATAGGGTTAGGGAAGGCATTATAGCATCTAATACAATGTGGCCCCATTCCTGATTGATAATAGGTCACCAGGAATTAATAACAAAAATTGTGACCCATAATAAAAATTTACCAAATGTATTATTTTCAATATTGGGAAATAAAATCTTGCTTTTGAAAGTTCTAGCTTTGCAACGTATGCCTACAATCAGCTTGACTTAGCTAGTACTATAAAACATAAGCCTTCAGGAGAAACACTGGAAAGATTTTTTCGTCAGGATGAAAATGCTGGTAAAATAAGGTGCTTAGTGGACAAATGAAAAAACACAGAAGAGAGGAAAAGTCTTAAGTAAATAGTGTATTTTCTTATATATAAGAATATGTATAAGAAAAATGCGTTTGCTAAATTATGTATGAAACATAGATTTCATACAGAGGTCCAAATTCTAGGCTATATGTTAAACCTGATCATTTTCTTCCCCACCCTTTGATTATATGGCTTTAGAAAAGTATTATGCTGCCAAAGAGGATTAAACTGGATTTGAGACCCATGATGGTCCTATTATTTCAAGCACTTAGGAGCAGCTTTTTGTTTTTGTTCAGCATTAGGCAAAACGAAAACCTTCAACTTATCCTTCCTGCTATGGTACACTGTGTAATGTCTGTAGTCTACTTAGCTGGGGCTGATTTCTGGGTACCTGTCGTTCTGGTTTTCTCTTAATCTAGTCCATTTTCAACATTACAGAGAAAGACTATGAACCTTCAGTTAAAGCTTATGTAAAATATAGCTTAGTCTAGCTTGCAATGTTAATCTTGGCACCAATCCAGCAAAGCTCTTAATATTTCTTAATATTCTTATTACATTCAGCAGAAGAATTGAAAAGCAACCACATACCTAAACATGGAGTCAGCTCAAGGCTTTGAACGTGATCTGTGTTATAACAGTGAAAACAATAAGAACACAGAAAAACAGAACATTCTAAATCAGGAAGGGCATAAGGAACATTTCTGAGATTAAGTTAAAACCAAAAGAATACATGAATTTCATTTTTCTGCTAATCAATGTAGCTTGGACACAGAGTCTTAAACTAGAGCTAGTTATATAATACTGATACTGACCTTTGTTTAAAGTGTGTCTCTTTCATCTGGAGAGTCGGATGGCTCACAGTGGATAAGGCCAGGCTAAAGATCTCTCTGGGTACCTCTGTACTGTATTCGAAAAGGGCCAGAGGCTGAGGTCAGCATCCTTACTGCCTAATTGTTAACAGCACTTCCTGGCTCTTTTTTATTGGAGTAGTCCAACTTGCTCTCTCCAAGACAAATTTCTTACAGAGGTGGTTAGCCCTAAACACTGTGGACCAGAGCCAGCTGGCAGCACTCAGCTTTTCAGCAAAAGATCAATCCCTGGACTTTTATTTAGCAATATAGATGGAACTTCAACTTCTATGGTTGAGAAACAGCTCAGAAAATTAAGCTCCCTTTGCGAGGTGCCTGGCTAAAGATCACATGTCTCTCCTTGCCCTGCTTTTTCTCTTCATGATCTCTCTTCTATTGCAAAGATTGTGAAATCTTTTTAACTCTATACACGGATTTCTCAGCCTCTCTCTCTTTCTACAGCTAAAACGGGCTATCACTCCTCTGCCTCTGGTTTGATGGAGCTCCTGAAAACCTTTCAGAAAAACGGACCTCAAAAAGGGCCAATTTAGGTTTTAAGTAGTCCTTTCTCAATTGCAGGTGAGATAACCATAACCATAACAAAAACCTAAAACCAGAAGTTTTATAGTATCATCAAGTTAAGAAGTTGTTTTTATTCTTCCTGTCTTTTTCTTGACTGTCTCCCAAAGGCCTAAATCAGATCATGGCACCACACAAATGTTACAGTTCGTTAAATGCTGTGTTTGTTGCATTCTATAGTCCCAGTTTAGTCTTACCAATGACCAACTGAAGGACAGAATAAATGTTCATACTCTTGCAGTGATCTGAAGCACTTAAAACATGGCTAAAGAATGAGAAAGAAAATAATTCCAAAACAGGTAGATCAACTTCCTCTGGACGTCTTAATGAAAGGCAACGTAATTTCCTTCAAGATATTTTCAATAATCATATATTAGCTACCTCAGCCTGTTAGAAATTCTCAGATACCTTCATTTTTCTCTTGTGCCTAACACTGAAAATAAAACCACTCTCTATGTTCATTTGTACTCTAAACTGTGTAGTTCTGAAATTTGTAAATAGATTCTGCTCTAGTTTTGGATAAAAATTATTTTTGACTATGCACAGATAGAAAACATCCTCTTGGTCTGATTATAATTGGAAAGATAGTTTGGAGAGCAGAGAGTATACCAAGGAATAGCTGATATATTTCTAAGGAAAAAAAAAAAAAAAAAAAAACCAACCAAATTATTGCTCTTAGAAACGAAAAAAGAAAAGAAAGCAACTATTTTTAGTGTATGCGCTAAATAGCATATATCACCTTGTTAAGCAAGGCCTTGAACTGCAATATGGTGTCTTAAATAAACTGAAAATATCTCAGTAAATGGAGAAGTCAGCTATCACTTCATTTAACTGCTTGGTTTGTAGGCAGGATAACATGTTTATGATACTTCAAAGTGAGTGAAAGAAGGCTGAGATAAATTCTTGCCACTCAAAATGACATAATGGTAACAGTGGCCATGAAAAAGCGTAAGAGATTATTCTTGAACAATTGCTGGAAAGTGATACATGTAATTATGGTAGATTAAATAAAACAGATTTCTCTAACACAAGGAGAGTGGTTTTATGGCTATGATATGTGGGTGATGACACTAATTTTCCCTAATTTATTGACTTGTATAAGATAACTTGTATGTTGGCAGAAGTTTACCCGTCATGAAAGATATAATATTGACTTTAAATATGTCTATCAACAATTGTCAAAGACACCAGTATATAATGCAGCTAATAATAATGGGCTTGGTAGCCAAGTGTTACCAAAAAAAATGCAGCTAAAGGAATGAAGAGCTAAATATTCTCATTTTTATGGATTTTGCATGCCAGGAAACTAGTAAAAATAGCATTGTGTATACATACTTCAGAAATTGTTCATAAAGTATCCAAATGAAAGTTTATACGTCAGGACATAAAGTCAGTCACATCACTGAATGTGTGTTTTTCTTGCCTAATTGGATGAACAAGCAGGAGCACAGATTTCAGCTTTTGAGAATATCTGGCGTCAGGGAAAACTTGGGAGGCTGCTAAGGATCCTAGCATATGATATGTAATGTTATGGACAGTAACCTTAACAGAAATGTTTTATTTTTCCAAGGCACTAAGTCAAAAAGACATAAGCACGGCTTATCTACTCTACCGTCTCAAACTGCAAAGGCATGGCAATTTGCTTCCGTCCAGCTGATCAGATAGAAACTACAGTTCCTTCTGGAAGGAAGATCATCAGAAAAGCTTAAGGTCATATATAGTGAGAAAGTCAAACTTTCCAAAGAAAACAAAAGTTCCCAAGAAGTGGAAAGAGATACTGATGAGTCAAGCTGCCTAAATTCATCACACAAAAAGTAGTCTCACATATGCTGCCTCAAAGTAACAGATATCGAAATGTCTGGTATTCAGTCAAGATCAAACCAGAGAACGTATACAACTATTAATAGCCTTGGAACTCTACCAAAGCAGCAAATGTAAGAGATAAGCAAGTTCAAAATGTTCCTTAGGTGAATGTTTCTACTCTCAGTCAAGACAGAACAATGACTCCATTTCAGCTCTGCAAGACAAACGTCACCTTACAGATAGTGTGTTCAGGAGTGTCTCTGCTTAGCCACATCCAGTATCACTGGGTTTTCAAAGCAATCAAGATGACAAAGAAAGGTTCTGGTGACAGCAGGAAGCGAGGCTGTAACTGAGGTTAGTTTCAGTCCTTCTGTAATATGCTGTAACAGTCAGAGCAACACATATGCACACGGGGTGAAGTCAGTCACATGCAGGTTCTCCATGTAAGAAAAAATGTCATGTCCAGAAATCCAGAGCTCAGATTACTGGAACATTTTCAGGTTTGTAAATTGTTCTTTTTACATACAGATATTTAAGTATTTTTAAGCCATAGTGGCACACAACCACTTCAATATAAGTAAGCTGAAAAAGTTTCTCAATTCCCGTTATAAATTATCATGATTCCTGTTTGTGGCCGGGGGCGGGGGGGATCAAAGTTCTCCTGTCCACCTCCCTCTAGCTGTCTTTTGCATTGCTGATCAAGTGGTCAGGCAACCACAAAACAAGAACAAACAGAAGGTGAGGGCAGAATGAGAACGGAGCAGAGGAAAATGTTATACTCTTGTGAAGAAAAAGTTGAAAATTTAGGAAAATAGGTTATGATTTCCCAAGCTCATTTTAGCTTTCAGAGTTATTGGAGCTTTGTATTTCAGAGTTACTGAAGTTACATATTTTAATTGTGAACAGAAATACCAAAATGGCTATATGCAGCTCATACAGACTGGGACTTCCTGTGGCCTTAAGTGTACAAGTAAAACTTCTTTACCCCATTTCTAGAAGGGCTTTTTTTCTTTTGTTAGCATTTTGCACATTTGACCTCTAACCTAAAGCTTGCTGCAGAAAGACCCCAATCACACCCTTTTTGAGTTATGAAACAAACATGAGAAAGATTTCCTTCTTTAGATTCTGTTATACCTCATTAATCTTATCATTGTTTTCACTCTGCAAAGATATGTTAAGCTTTTTCCAAGCCCCCAAGGCAACACAACAGTATTACAATAACATTTGCTGAAAGCTCTCAGAAAGACCTCCTACACTGCGATTCCTAGTTGGCTGGCACACCCATGTGTCAGTTTTTTTAAATCATGTGTCTCAAAAGGTTTTACACACATACTCATTCATAACGTATAAGCTTCTTGGGTTTGGGGGCTCACTTGCTTTTATCACAGATTGACATACTGTTGAAATTAATGATAGGTTACTTTCCCTAATGGCTGCTGCTGGGAAGTTGGGTATGCTGGAAATCCTGTTGTGATTTGGGATAAAATATTAATATCAATAGCAGCTGCTTTGTGTTATAATGCTATGTAGAGTTAAATAGTAAGGTAGTTAGTTATATTAGTTATATTAGTTATATTAGAAGGTTATCCTGGAAAATTACCATACTCTCTGTTATGCAGTGAACCCTGACCTGAATAGGCCTGAATTGTGATTTTATTTATCTTTCATATGCATGTCTTATTTCCATACAAGGACCGCTTTTTTACAACAACCAACTATCTATGACTCAAAGTTTCTTAAAGTGCCAGTGTCCGCCCTTATCACCTTTATAGAACCTTATTCCAGCAAATTGAACCCAGGTTGTTCTGAACTGCATTCAGATCAAGAACATTTACACTTGATGATCATTGGACTATCATGTGAACTAAAATGACAGTTTATAATGTATCAAACCTGAATTCTACCCTTCAGCTGCAGAATCTCAACAACTTAAAGGTTCAATCAGATGTCACCTGGTGGTGTTTATGTTCATTTCTTTTGGTCCAGATGACTTGCTTAGTTGGTGCTGAAAGCTATCTGATTTTAAACAAATTTTAAAAGAGGAGTTTGGGAAAAAAACATAAAATTGTTGTATCTTTAGGATATTGCTCTCATCAATAACTTGACCAACTACCGTTGATTTAAATGGAAAATAGAGCATGCTCCAAGTGAATCAGGGAATAATTTGTTGCCTGGAAGCTAGGCTAGGGATAATAGTTAGGCAATGTATATAACAACTGATGAATATTCAAAAACCGGCAGGGACCAAGCTAAGGAGAGGAGAGTAACACACACAAGGAGATGCAAAATGAGCTGCTAAAGCCAGAGATATGATTAATCAATCAGCCAGCACATTTATTGAGTAATGCAATGGCATATGTCCAGTTACAGAAACTGGAGGTAGTTCAAAAAAGTCCCCCAGAATACCTAATCTACATGCACACTCGTGGTGGAATATCATTTGCCCCAGGAAAGTGGAAAGGCTGTTTTGGGAAAGGATATAGATCAGACATGAGACAGCTGCAAACAGCTGTCCTGTTTTATTTTGTGGCAGGTTTTTTTTAACCCTAGAGGTAAAAAAGAAAGCAAGAAACAGTCACCGCAGTGTCATTTCCAGGACAAATGCTCTCCTGAAGAAGGATGTGCTATTGTGATCTTTCTTTTGTAGACTGACACAGACCCTGTTTCCTGCAAATATTTTTAGTATGTGACCTCTAAATAGACATTCCTTCAGCATGTACATGATAGTGCAAAGGTGGTGGCAAAAATGATACTGATCTTTCTGGGCTGAAACTGATTTTCATCAGAATTTTACTGTGCTAGGAGAACAATTTTGTGCTGCTCCTGCTGCTGTTATTGTAAGAAAAACAGATATAAAACATGAGAAAAATAGTAGGCTTGCAGTCCTTGTTTCATATATCCTTTGGGTTTTTGCCCTAAAGAATCAGGTGATTGGCTCTGGCAGCTCAGTCATCAACTGCTGCTTGAGAAAGTGAGCAGCTGATCTCAGATAAGGAAACAGCACTTAATTATCAGGTTGTGCCACATAGCTGATCCCTGAGTCCCTCAGGTGCCTGTGGCATCTTTTTTCTAAGGTCTTTTCAAAGTTTTCTTCTGAACCACAAACTTACTCCCAGCATCGACCAACTATGCCAGCCAGTATCAAATCTGACCTCTTGTCATGCAAAAGTATTTCCAATCTTTCCTTAAGGCCAATCAGAAAGTGAATAAGTACTGCTATTAAGCTGTCAGTGTGAATCACTTCCCATCTAGGTCCTTCTCATGACTCTTCCCACTCTTTGCAGCCTGAAAAGTACATTTTGGGGCTAACCATATGCGAAGGTGTCTTCACTTAATCTACCCAGTCTTTTGGCTGAGTGTGAATTCTGCACCAACGTATAAGCAACACCATGTAGGCTGGAAATGTTTTCTATGATAGCATGATGGAGATTGCTATTTTGTTCAAGCTTACATCGTGCAGCTTTGTGAGAAAGAGCATGTCTGAGAATGGCTTTGATTAGCTTTGCATGTACAGTTAGCCAACTCAGATGTGACCCAGCAAACCAGACTTTCTTGTGATATTTTGGATCTAGAAAGAATGGGGCCCACCACAGTATGTGAGTATTCCCTGAGCATTAGATAAAAGTAAGTCCAAACTGTGCCAGTAAAAAGTATTACAAATTGCACACAACATTAGTTCTAGTGGTGGTCTTGGACCTGCTTACCTGGAGAACTTCCAGAGACATGAGATAGGGTATCCTTCATGATCCACAACCCAGGTTCAAGAGAGACTACCTCCTTCTCTCCCACTGTTAGTAAGAGAAGTTATGTTGCTGAAAGCCTGCATCTGGTGAATTCTAATGAATGACACATGCATGGGAACTGCAATGTCCAGCAGAGAGAGACAGAAATGAGACTGGTCTGTGGCTGCTTTGGCATAAGGAGTTAGCTGTGATAAATGAAGAGCCTTTGACGCTGACCTCCTAGGCTAGTCAGGACCCAGACACTGATAAAGACTGGAGAGAGATGTAGAGCTGCAGGTGGAAAGGATCACACACAGAAGTTAGGCGAATGTGCCACGTACTGACCCATAAAATTTTGTCTCGGTGTGGAAATGTGTCCATATGGATGCTTTCTGTGTGTGTCCATTTTCTTCCTTTACCTTAACTTCCAATGTAATGAACAAATCAGTGGAAATCTAGGTGACCAAACATCTGAGACATAAGCCTTACCTGTGGACTGTGCCACTGAATAACAGAGAGAAAAGAGTGTGGGAATTTCGTATGTAGTCTTAGAACTGAGGGAAATGCCTGATGAGGCTCTGTTCTCCTCTGGCTCTACCCCATCATGGATAGCTCCATTCCCAGGCCAGATACACGTCTCTTGCTGCTAGCGGAGTGTGGTGCTCGCAGTTTAGCACATCTAGACTCCTGCTAACTTGCAGTAAACTGTGGCAAAGAATGAACAATCTGTCTCTTCAAATGCAAAGTCTGGGAAGGTGATTGTAGTTTGTTACATGCCGTGGCCTGGATCAGAAAATCAAAGACATGGCTAGATTTTCATCAGCACCTGAAAGGTATTACTCTTTGGTACCTTTGCTCAGCAATGCCATTATTTCACGGTGTCAGGGAAAGAAGTAAAAACAGCAGGCATACATCCAAGGTCTTTTTTGCATAAAGAACTGATGGCAAGTACGATGAACAAATGAGGCACAGGGTGAGGGAGAACTGTATTGGCATAACACAAGTTCACCCTGCAGGCCTGAGGCTGCCCGGATATCCAGAGAAGTTAAAAAAGGAACTACATATTTAAGACTACTGTCAGAGTTAAAAGGGAGCTTGTTGCCTGACTCGCCTGGGCATATTCTGTAATATCTTAGAAGGAGAATTTCATGCAAATGGGGCTCTGCACATGTCAGAATTAATCTGTAGGATGAGATACTCTATATACACCTTGCAGTTACTTGCAACATTGAGGAAGGACACTCTTTCTTTTTCAAAGATCTCCAGCAATTTAAAAAGAAACAGTTGTGCCTTAAGAAAGAAATCTGAAAAGTACAAATCACACTCTCATTCTCAGAATAGTCAAGGACCTGATTCGTGAGACTATGTGATAGAAGTCACCTATGCTACATTTTCTAACAGAGATTATACTTCAAATTTTTCTTCTCATTGAACATTTCTTTGTTTAAAGAACCCTTTTTTTTTTTCTTTTGCACTTATTTAGAAGGAAAAAGCCCTACTATAACACCAAATCTTATCCATAGGGAAATCTGTCATCCTGTTTAGAAGTGCAGATTACTCAAAGCCACCTGCAGAAGGTGTGATTAAAACAATACAATAACACTGGGAATATTTTTACTGTTGTATTGTACAAATGCATTTTCTTTCAAAATAAGAAGGAACAGCATGTTATTAATGTAATGTACTAAAATCCCTGAATGATACTTCTATACATTAGGAAATTAGAAAAACAGAGTTTCTTGGTGCTTGAAATGTTGCATAGCCCAATTCAAATTAAAACAGCTGAGATATTAAAAAAACTTTAAAACATTTGGATGCTAACTGCAAGTGGTGACAGATTTATTCTAAAGTTTCTATAAGTGTGTCCTAAAATAAGACTCAAATGGTTGAGTAATCTGAGCAAAACACACAAGTTGGGCAACATGAAAAGATGTTCCCTAAGACAGACTGTATGTGATCCACAGTAAAACATAAAACGAACATAAGCATCATAATAACAGTAATAAGCAGAGCTTAGCAAGCTAACTAAAGAATTTATGCTTGCAAATGTGTCTCACATGTCTAATTTTGAAATTGTGAATGCAATTTTACTGCTTTACCTGTAAACGGGATGAATTAATACTCTGGTACCCTAGTTTTTAATGCAAGCAGTGCAAATGTGCTATAAGTGTGCATTAGCTGTCTCAGCTTAGTGGTAGAAGACTCAGTCTTGTCTCTGTCTTGTCCTATTTATCCATTCTCACTGTTTTTAGATTGTAAATCCAATAAAAAGTGATTTTACAATGCTCAGCTTTCATAAAAGGCTTATATGTAACAGAGGATTTGGGGAAATACGTGGTTGTAATTGTTTTGATAAAACAGAGTTTCAACAGAAAATACTAGATTGTCATAACTAAAACTTGGTACTTTCACCACTGTTAACAGAGCGGAGAAAGACATTCACCAGAAGAAAAGTATAACAGTGGCCAAAAATGATATCACTCATGGTCTTTGAAATTACTCAGATCTATAAAACATCTTGTTTTAAAACCTAACACAAATAAGAATGATGTTGAAAATGTGGGTGTGAACCTTTACAGGCATAAAAAAGTAGTAGAATTGGGTTTCCCAAATGCTAAATGAGTGCTACAAATATAGATACAGTAAAAAAAAAAACAAATTCATCTTCTCTATTCCTGTCAGAAAGTTTTAAAAATTGCTCTTCGCAAAAACCCCAGTATCAGGTAATTTTTAAAAGCCGTCTCAGCCCGGAGAAGGTTCATTGCTATAAATTCAAAGCAGAAGTTATGGAAAGAAACAGGGTTAAGAAACAAACCCTGTTCTTAAGGCTTGCTGTCAGCTTAGTTTAGGTGGCTCCTCACTCAGCATGCGGACTGTCAGTTTTGAATCCAGTTCTGCACTGCATTGCCCTCATACTTTAATTAGAGACGATATTTGCGTATGATTTTATCCTCCATCAGCGCCTTTGTAGGTAACAGAGAGAGGTGTAGGGATCCTTGTTGCGTCTTCTGAATTTGTGTCTCATAATCTAAAAATGATTATAAGGAAAGATTTGTTGTTAGCAAATATGAATATAGAAGTCTTAATAACATTCAACAGTACACTGTATGATATGTATATCAGTGTTTTATCCAAAACTGGATGAAACGCTATTCAGTGTTGTTTCTTCATCAGGGCGTAGAGGTTGGCAGTAAGTCATACTTTGTGTGAGCAGAATGAAGCTGAAGTGAATATTAAGCGTTCTGAAAAACACCGCTCAAATTATATATACTCTCTGTTTTTCTTTCTAAAACATTCCAGCCTGAAACACTGGTCCTATTCATCTCCAGTTGAAAATAGTTATCTCATCACTACTACTTGAAATGGATTTCTGGATGTGACTATGTTGGTTCACTATTCAGGAGAAAAAGAAAGAAAAACAGAAAGTAGAGGAAAATGCTGCACCTCCTAAATTAACAGGAAAACTCTTACATTGTTAGAAGTTTAGAAATATTTCAAATTATCAAATTAGATGTGTTGTATAGTATTTCTGCTCTCTTAAGTTATGAAAAATTTGGATGTTAAGGAACTACATAGAGATGTTTGTGATACATATGGATTTTTCAGAACTAAAAAATATATTTGGATTACCTTCATATATATTATTTACCTTCTACTGTACATAGATTACGCAATTGCATATAGCGTACAAGGCATATGTAATACAATGGCGCAATAAACATCTTGTTGCATCATAATGCACATCAGTATTTCACACAAAACTTTCATGAATAACACTGAATATCATATGAACACAGGACTCAATGTTCACATTTCCTACATGTTAATACTGAGAAATTAATCTGTAAGAGCTCAGTCTGATGAACAAGTGGTAACGAATGCCTCAGCCTTGGAGATTCCAGTAAGTGATGCTGTTCTATCATTTGTCTTAATTTTTTATAAACTTTCAGCAATTATTAGCATTACAGTGCCAACAGTCATTGCTGAAAGCTCTTTCAGCAGTGCCACAGCCACATATGTCAGTAGAAGTTAAGAAACACAAAGATATTTCCATCCCCTTCCATAAGTGTATCATTTATACCTGACTAACATAACATGAACTGACAATAACTTGGTGCTTGCTATTTCTAGGAAAGACAAAGCTGATTTTTATCCTGTAAACATGCAGTGGTCTTTTTTTAAGACAGAAGATTCTCTAATAAGGGTGGTCTCTTTTATAGGATTTCCTGCATTTAGAAGAATCTATCTTTGCTCTTTGTATTTGGGAAGTTAAAAAGCCAACACACAGGTGGCCAGGAAAGACTGGACTAACCTTTTCCAATTATGAACTAGCTGGGTCATTGGGAATGCCTGCTGGCATACATTATATTATGTGGGGCAACTGTTTGATGGCAATACAACACTGCCCAAAGTCAATTTTTAAATACATGCAGATTTGCACAAATCCCTGAAAGTATATGAAAAAAAAAACATACACTTTGTACCAAAAACTGTATACTATTGGATCATGAATCATTCTGATATCTCTGGTCTAATACTGATCATTTGGAGTCCCTGCATCTTCTCAACAGGAACTACAGAGTAGCATTTTACATTTCTTCCAACCGCCACCATGTGTTTTCAATAACAGCAGCAGTCTGCAGGTGCAGTTATCTTTTGCAGTACATAAATTTTAAGGAGACTGAATTCTTTTTCTCCCCTAACAAAGACCGCTGAGACTTGCCATGCAGTTGAGACCTTGCCATTGAGGTGTAACCTCTGACCTCCAGTGCAACATGCAGCAGAAGAAAGCAAACTCCCTGGTCTGTACAGAACACCTGCCTCAAACATCTGCAAGCAGCAGAGTCGGCAATTTAATGAACCGGCCTGCTCACAGCCTTGTGATTACAATAGCTCTGCAGAGATGCTTAAGGAGGCCAAGACTAAAAGTGTTCAGGATAGTATGATTTATAATACTAAAATGTTGACCTTTTACAGCCTTAGTATGATCGAGCCTCATACTTCAGGTTGATGCAGCCTGTTAAAAACACTAGCCCACTTGCCTGTTGCATGCTAATGCTTTAAGTGCTTAGTGGTTTTATGCTCCCTTTTACTGACAGACTTGCACCCATTTGGAATATCCATTGCAGGGAAACCCCACTGTAAATTCCTGGAGACAAAACCTCTGTTTTCCCATTTCTCCATTTGTAACAGTAATATTTATATCTGCTTATGTAGTGATTTGAGATCCCTGAATAAAACCATTTTTTCCTTAGAATTTGCACAACCAGGACACTGTAAGGATGTCATATATAAGTCCCCACAGAAACTAGACAAAGTCCCGAAGATCTGTCTTGTCTCTCAAGCTTGCTGGGGACTCTGCTGTACTGAAATTAATATTTCTGACTTGAGGAGGATCTGAATTCACACTGAAATCAAGGAACAAAACTGGTAAGCAAAAAAGACTACCCTGGATCAAGTCCTATGTGTCCTTGCTATAAACACAGTATAATTCTTTTTCCACTGCAAAACTTGTAAAACAATTTTCTCCTGAGACTTTACCAAATATAAATCTTACTTAGTTATCTAGAGCATCCTAATTGAGTCATTAGCTCTTCCCACTTATCTGATCATTGCTAAGCTTATCTTTCCCTTTTGGCCACAATTTTTTCTTTGCTTATTTCTATTGCAAAAAGTGCACAACATAGTCCATCCCTTTCACTGTAATAAGACTGATAAACCTCTAAGGTCCCTGGGATTATAAATGAGAAGAGCTTGCCCTTTATTAGCCTGAGTGTTTGGAAGTTGTGTTCCCAGATGTATTTATGTACTGCAAATTGCAATGTTGCAGAGTATAACTGGAGTACCCAACCTTGTTTCCTCAGATAAATTATTTTCCTAAATCTCTTAAAAACTGGGATTTATCCAGTTGTGCTCTATAGTGACACCTGTAATGCTGGTACCCTGACTGTTTCAGACCAGGAAATCTGCTAAATAGACTGAAGTGCCCTCTCTGTTTAACTGCCAAATCTCCTTCCAATTAATCTAAGGCACAGGGTTGGGAGAACACAGGTAGAAGACTCAAGAGAGAGGTTCTTTTTAACATGTTAACACTGTCACAGCATAACAAAAGACCTCTATGTCTGAGAAGTGCTTGCAGATGCTCAAGATAACTCGCTCAGTTTAATGTGAAAATTAGGTACATTTGTTTTGAGTATTGAACAACCCTTTAATGCCATGGAAGGAGGAAAATTTGTTAAAGAAAATTTTCTTTAGCTATATAATCTCTTATAAAGTTTCTTTCCAGCTCAGTTTTTAATGTACCAAATAGTCATGGTTTCTTTTAAATGTCCCTAAATTTTCTTCCTATTGTTCTGTTGTGAGAACGATTCTAACTGAATTAGGATACTTCTTTACTCTGATGGAAAAGTTGTGAGCATGAAGGGACAGAAACGTCTGAGAAAGGACAGATTTACAGGTTCCCAGCTAATTCCATTCCAGGACAGTTCTCTGCTAATGCTCTTCTTTCCCACTTCTGATTTGAGCACAGTAAATTTTATGTGAAGAACATCCCTGAGAAAAACAACAGAAAGACTACTCTCTCTTGAATCTCTAGTCTTATAGGCATCTGCAAGAGTAAAGAATTAAGATCTTCAGGAAGTGCATTCACTACAAATTACATATGTACCATGTACCACAAAATTGCACAACCGACTTTATCTATATCCATGTCGGATCCAAAAAAGGAAGTTTATGGGTTTTTTACATAGAAGAATCATCCATTGTCTAGAATTGAAAAATTCTCTCATTAGGGGCTTAATCCAAGTATCATTACTGGCTCTTATACTGCTCTACATCTTTATTAGTGACCTGGATGATGGGACAGAGTGCACCCTCAGCAACTTTGCTGATGACACACAAAACTGCAAGGAGATGGTTGTGCCACCATTCAGAGGCACCTCAAAAGGCTGGAGAAATGGGCAGAGAAGAATGCATGAAGTTCAGCAAAGAGAAAAACAAAGTCCTCCACCTGTACCTGTACAGGTTGGGGGTTAACTGACTGGAAAACAGCTAGACAGAGAAAAATCTCTGGGTCCCGGTGGACACCTGGACACCAGGTTTACCAAGTGCCTGTAGCGTGCTCTCGTGGCAACGAAGGCCAATAGTAGTCTAAGCGGCATTGGGCAACACATTGCCAGTAGGTCGAAGGTGATCCTTCCTCTTTGCTCAGCACTAGTGAGACACAACTGGAGTGCTGGGTCCAGTTCTGGGCTCCCCAGTACAAGAAAGACACGGACATACTGGAATGAGTGCAGCAAAGGGCCACAAAGATGATTAAGGGACTGGAGCATCTTCAACACAATGAGGAGTTGAAAGAGCTGGGACTGTTCAGCTTGGAGAAGAAAAGGCTCAGGGGGGGATCTTGAACATGAGTATGAATATATGATGGGGAAAGTAAAGTACAGTGAGCCAGACTCTTCCCAGCAGCATCCACTGACAGGACAAGGGCACAAATTGATACGCAGGAAACAATGAATATCAAGAAACACTTTTTTACTGGGAGGGTGATCACACTGGAACAGGTTGCCCAGGGAGGTCATGGAGTCTCTATTCTCAGAAATATTAAAAACCTGACTGGACGTGGTCTGGGCAACCTACTGCATTTGACTCTGCTTTAGCAGGGAAGTGGGACTAGAAAGTCCCAAAAGATTAGACAATCCCACCTCATCTATTCTGTGTGATTCTGAGTAATCCAGCCTTTTTTATGTTAAAATTGGATATCAGTTCTGAGATCCATCTTACAGGTTACATGGGAGAGATGGCCAAGATGACTTTCTGATCTCAGTGCTGAACACTGACTCAGCAGTGTTAATAAACATGCCATTTCTCTCTCTGCACATAAATTCTCTGGCCACATGAAGCATAGCAGGTCAGATCCTTTGTGACAGGTTGCCACTTCATCCACCCTGCTTCAGGGTGGGTTGTAGGGAAATGAGAAAACCAGAATCTGCTCTTAGGTTAGTTAAGGGCTCATATAGGACCCAGGAACATTTCTTAAAGAGGATTTAATCTAATAACTTTAAAAGTTAGGCAGAAGTAGGCTAGCTTCTAGGACTTTAACATATGACCAGAGACACAAGAACTTTGTAAGTAAACGCTGACATGAGAAGATAGCGAAGCTCTTCTTCCTCTCCAGGCAATCGGGTTGCTAATTGTCTCCTTGAGCATAAAAAAAGGTGGAATAAGTGTGTTCAATGCCCAAGATGGTTCTGGCATTACATGCAAGTTTCATATCAGCTACTAGATCCTCAGTCATCAACAAAGTAACCCTCCCCACAAGACAACTGAAATGCTGGTTCCTTTTGACTTTATTGTAAAAACAATACTTGTTTTAAAAACTTGAACATCTGTTTTAATTAGTGTTTTTTTTTCTCCTTTAGAAAACATACAGGTTAAAAGAGACATTTACTGATGAAAAAGACTGTTTTTCATTAACAGTTACTGGCACGGTAAAACAAAACAAAACAAAAACCTTTCATAGGCTTAATTTGAACAATTTTACCTTTTTCAGCTTGCAAGTTCTTAATTTCTTTTAAAATTATACCGCATAAAGGAGAAAGAAATTATCATTGCAAACTACAATGTTAGGATTTTACTGTAAAAAAAATTCAGAAATGAAAGACTATATTGTGAAAAGTGTATGGAGTAATTAGCACATTGAGCTGTTCTGAAAGCTGCTGGCACTGTTTAGAGATTAAGTCAGCCTTTGGCATTGTTGACTGTTATTATTTCAGTGTTGTATTTTTAAAGGTGGATTTTAATGAAAGGCAATTGGATTAGTAGTTTGGAAAAAGGTTTACTTTATAAAGCAGATTTATAATGAAAGGCATATTGGTAGCAAGAGCAACAAAAGGAATCTACCTTTGGTGGTGCAAATTGCTAGATGTGCTTTATGCTAAGCTTTTACCTGAAAGTATAACTTTGAACAACAGCTAGTTCATCTGTGATCTTGGCATACAACTGTATCTTTGCCTTTGCAAAAGAAATAGAACACAGCAAACCCAAACCAGGCTCAAAATGTAGCTCTGAGAAATTTGGCAATTTTCTCTTCAAAGGGAGTTTCAGAGTGTGTTGGTTCCTGGAGATGTGTCTCAATCCATTTCCTGATTATCTTATATTTTGTTTTCTCTTTGGAGCTTGAATGAACTGTTGACTTCCTCAACTCCGCATCAAAAAAGGAATTTTTATTTTTTCACTTTTTAGCTTAGATATATGAGAAATATGTGGCAAGCCACAAGCTCCTCAAAGCACAAGGTCTGAGTTACCAGGTACAGGTTTTATGAGGGTAGTATCCATTAATGATTGTGAAGCAATTTGTGAGGACGATGTAAGTGAATCACACTCAGAATCAGCAACTTTTTGCTGCTGATTTCTGTTTTTTTCTGTTAACATTTTATGGAGCTGTCTAAGCACAAATAGATAGTGAAAAAAAGATACTGAAATTGGATTTAGCTTGCATAAAGCAATTTCTGAGTTTAGATGGGATACACTAATTCACAGGAGATAGGTTGCTGTACATTCGCTACAGATCTCGGGAACACTAGGAAGTCCCTACCTTAAGGATAATATGAAATACTATTGTCATCAGAAACTAGGGACTAAACATTAGAAAAGAATGTTTGTCATTGCCTCATTCCATCTGGTCAGATTAAAGCAAAAAGGCAGTTTTTGGAGTATTCATATTTTCTTCTACAGGAAATCATACAACTTCCTATAAGCACAAATGATGACACTACTTAGATCTCCAGAAGTCCATTTCTTTTGGGGCATAGTCAAATGTTGCTCAACTTTTGCTGTGATCATCATTTCCATTGGCTTATACAGGATTTAAGCAGGTGCTGACCTGAATGAAAATGATCTCCAGAGCCTCAGCTAACATATTATCATGAAACAAACTTCACCAGCAGAGAAGCTTGTAAGCTCAATTGAAGACAAGGTGATTGTCTTGTTGCAGAATCCACAAATGAAAGCCTCCAAAGTCTAAGAATGATTCAAAATATTTGCAATAACTTCTCTGCTCTTCTTTTATGCAAAGCAGAATGATTTGGAATGCACTTTTAGCAATACTTTCTTTTGAAAACCTTTACTAATACTTAAATATTTCTATCAGCTATACTACTGCGAGGGAATAGGATGGGAAGAAGATAGGGTAGTCCAACAAGTCATAAATAAGTTTTTCTTCTTTCAAGAGCTTTTTGTGAGAAGTTAAAATCATTGAGAATTGCATGGTTTATGGCTTTTTTTTTTATGGCTTTTTTTTCTGCTCAAACACAAAGTAATTCATGCTGCTCAAAGAAATCTCTCTTCAGTTTATTCTTCAGGTTCCAATAGGGACCATTATAATCATCAGAAATAATGACAGATCTCAGATATTACAAGTGCAATGAAAACCAGTTTCCTTTGGGACAAGAAACATTTATTCTGGAGGTATCTTACAAAGAAATTATTTCCAGGATACACAATGAAAGATGAAAACAAGGGCTAAGTTTTTTCTCTATTTGATATATTGCCCTAGGGCAACATCACAACCTTGATAATTTTGTAATATTTCTAAATCACTTTGTTCTTATTTCTTTTATAAGCTGGTGGAAAGTAAAGTAATTTTGAGTAATCAGATGTCTTCCGTTAGCTACTTTATACCTTCAGCTCCTAATTATACAAAAAAAATTAACAACCCTTAGAGAACTTTACTTTTTACTAGGATTAAGTCAAGTCTGAGATTTACCATTTTACCAAAAAAACCTGTATTCTGTGTTAGAATGAGGCAATGATTTTATCTGCCAACATTATATGATATAGTTTCTTAAAATGCAAATATATGTAAAGCAACCCTGCATACAGATTTAAGCCATAAACAAAATTATTCTATTCATGATTTGATATTAATTTCTCATTAATATGGTAATGTCCTATTAAGTACAGATGTAATGCTTAGAATCAAAGTAAAGATTAAATAAAATTAAACGACTCTGTCACAGCCTCAATCTTTTATAGATACTTTCCAGGTGACTAGTATGCCTGACTCTTAAACAAAGCAAATATGGACCATTTGGAACTACTTGGAAATCCTTTCATCGTTTGCTTAAAAGAAATGTGTCCCAAATAGTTCAGCACATCATTCTCTGGAAACCATTTAACTAATTTATAAAAACAAGACCACTGTTGAGAGTGTGGCCTGCATCTACCAGGCATAATGATGCTGCCTTATGTTTTGTTCTTTCTGGAAACAATCAGTCACACACGTGCCAGGAATAATAGTTACTACTTGTTCAGAAAGTACCCAAACACCAGGGACACATGTATCTCATTGACTAAGTGGGGATTATAAATCTACACCAGCAAGCATCATATTCTGATATTCATAAGATATTTTATTTCCGCTGCTGACAGTTTCAGATAATTTTTATATCTAATGCATCATAGTTCAAAAATACCATGAAGATAAAGCATATGACTGAGAAAAAGAGAGGGCTGTGGTGAACTGAGAAGTGAAAGCTGCAGAAAAAAAGACAAACAGAAGACAAATTAATAGTTTTCTGTTACAAATTTTGAGAGCAGCTGGATATATCAAGCAGACATCAGTAACAAAATATCCCATTTCTACAAATTCAATGTAATACGCAGTTATTATAAAATAAAGTTCACACAGCCCGATACTATCTCTTAGAAATTAAAACCAGGATGTCTCAGAAGCACAACCTACTTTTCTGGGACCTCTCACAGGATTAACTGTTGTACAATTTCAGAAAACTAAACAGAATCAATTCCATAAAAATTCTTTTAATAAATATTACTGGCAAGAACTTGCTTCTCTAAAACTCCCAAGTAACCATTTTGGAAAATCAGCCACCCATTCTACCTTTTCCTAAAGCTTTTCCATCCCAGTTAACAGGGTGAAAAAAAAGAATACTGAAGGCTGTGTCAGTTGTATCTGATTAGAAAGATTTTGTTAATACCTTGCCAATAGTTTATATTTTCGCGTGGACTACAAAGTGTCTTCTGCTCTTTAATTCACTCAGCCTGTGAAGAATCTCATCCCTTGTTGGAACTGGAAGATACTTTGCCTTCATGGGTGACGGACAGCCACCACACACTAGCATTATTGGCAGCGGGCTGTTGTTCTCTTGTCTAGTTCACAAAATATTTATGGGGGTATATCCTCCAGTGACGGGACTGGCAGCACAATCTTCCCTTTAGCACTTTGATGGGGGAAAGCATGTCCCTTTAGCTATGTGATTTAGTTTAATGTACATTCAGAATAACTACACACAGGCCAATAGGTCGAACCAGATGTAAATCAGCATGTCTGAGTCAGATTTAGTAGGTGAACTAACCAGTAAAATGTACTTTTTCACTGAGGCAACAGACAGAAAGTACAACTGACCTACTATGGGCAGGGTACAGAAGTTACTGTCTAGGGGCCCATGGGTTGCCTTAGCATAAAATCAATGAGGGTTCAGATTTGATCTTACAGGATGAAAGGATTAGTGCATCTGAGAAATGTAAAAAAAACAAGATTACGGTGCATGTGATGCCTAAAGAACTGAGGGTTAAGCATGCACAGGGTCTCCGCTGGGTCAGTTTGCTGGATCTGCTCCTTTTCTCTGAACGCAGAGTAACATACTAGTAAATCTCTGCTTAAAATGCATTATTAACTCTGCTTGCATTATGGTTCATATTAGAAGCATTATGCATTTCATATCAAGAACTGCATCTTCAAAGTTTGATTAATACAGAATTTGATGTAGGTAAGCTAATAGAGGATTTGATGGCTGTGATGAGACATACAGCCCCACATGGTCTGGGTTTGATTTATCAGTTGGAGAGATCCTACTGGCTGCTTGTGGGACCAGAGGGCACCACCAGCCTGCTGGGGCTCCCCTCGCCCTGTCCAGGGCCCAGGACCCCATGTCAGCCCCCCAGGGCTCCCCCAGCCTGACCAGGACCCCATGTCAGCCCCCCAGGTCTCTTGCTCACCACCACGCTGCCAAGGGACCATCATGGCACTTGTTCTCCCTGCGTCCTGCATCATGATTAACGCCATGTGTTTTTTGCACTAAACTCTCTGGAATAATAAAAGGACTGTGCTGTACCCCACTAGAGTGGTTTTACTATAAAATGAAACTGAGGGATAAGTGACAGTGCCTGAGCTGCCACGTTGAAGGGGCGTTAGGATTATCAGGCAGAGGGATTTAAACCATGTGGTTTAACAGGATACCCTGGTTCCATCTTTTCCACACTGCCTCTGGAGAGCAGTACCAACAGAAACTTATCTGAACTCTGTGCTTTGCCCCAGGCCTCGCTCCTTGTAGCAGTCCTATCGAAGGCAGGAACAAACCAACAATTTAGCAATGTGGCTGGTCAGGCATCTGGTACTGAAGCTCACTGCCTGGACCTCTTTCACACAGACTCATGGAGGCAGCTCGTATGCCTTAATTACCCAAAGTAATTGAGCATATCCTGCCTGAGAACTTATGATGCTTTCCCTAACTCCTCTTTACTTATCACAGGATCGCAGGATGGTTGAGGTTGGAAGGGATGCCTGGAGGTCATCTAGTCCAAGCCCCCTGCTCAAGTAGGACCATCTAGCACCAGTTGCCCAGACTGTGTCCAGACAGCTTTTGAATACCTCCAAGGATGGAGAAGCTACAACCTCTCTGGGGAACCTGTGCCAGTGCCCAGTCACCCTCACAGTAAAAAAGTGTTTCCTGATGTTCAGAGGGAACTTCCTGTGTTTCAGTTTGTGCCCATTGCCTCTGGTTCTGGCACTGGGCACCACTGAAAAGAGCCTGGCTCTGTCTTCCTTACACTGCCCCTTCAGGTATTTGAGCACATTTGTACCTACTGTGGCTTTGGGCTTAGGATGGGAGAAGCAGAGGCAGTGACCTTCTGTGATAATGAATTAAAGATACAACATGAGGTTCAGGACAAAACAAAAGACTTCTTGCTGTAACTCCAGAAGTAACTTAAATTCTGGTATTTCCAAATTTTCAAGTACTCAACTTTTCAACTTAAATATGATTTAATAAGTTTGGAGGATGTAATGGAATACAGTTTCCCCTCCAGTTATAGCACAGCATAAAATTCAACCAGTATCTCAGTTTTTATGCTCACCTAACAGAGTTAGGTGCATCAGTCACTAAGAACTGCATTTGGCTAATTATATCTTTACATTAGAGAAGACTTATTTTAATATATACTACCATTTTAAAACCTCTTGTCAGCCAAATTGTCTTCTCAAAAGCATTTATGATAACATAAGGAACAATAAAATTAGTCTGGTCTCACCTGGAAAATCAGCTTTGGTGTCGTGTTTAGGCTACAAACTGAAAAGTAATAGGGTCTTTACTTTTCAATTTACATAATTCCTATTTCACTTGAAAAGAAAAATAAAAGAAAAATCAGTGGCACAAATATTTATTATTTAGTTGTTATTGTGCATATATGCATACCCTTATGATATGCATGCATACACATACACATGCGTATACACACATACCATTTCTAGATACAGAGAGGTCTTATTGATAAGCAAAAGTTACCAGGGAGAATCTCTGACCTGGGTCAAGCTGATGATGCAAAACTGATAGGTCATGAAGGTCAAGACCTCGTTCAATTAACCCCACACCATGTGAATGGCATTAGGTAATTACGGTGTTAGATGTGTCAGGGTGGATTAATTGCATTTAGACGTTGAAGTAGTTATGAGTGAAACTTACAGTATACTGCTACAGTCTATTGCCAGTAAGGTGGTAAATACTAAAACTTAAAAATACTTTTAACTACATAAATTTCAGTTTCTAAGCAATAAATTAGCATGATGGCCAAAATACTGTCATTATTCTGAAGCCTTGAAGGGAGGTTCATCTGACTGAGGGGTAAGCATGTTACCATTTCATTAAAGGAGTAGCTATAGGGCCTTATCTAAAAAGCATTGAAGTTAATGAATGACAAGAATGGTAACCAATGAGAAAAATATGGGTAGTGTTTAAAATCATTAACAGACAATAAACTTTAAAGAAATGCATATTATTGATGTATGAATTATAAATTTATTCAATCTGGCACTGTAACTATTTTTTCATAGCTAATTTTTCTACCTTTGCCACATTCATCAGCATCTCAATTTGACTTAAGAGAGCACATGTGTAGTCATAATTCCAACATTTAGAAATATTTCCGACCAAGCAGACCACAAAATGTTTTTCACTGAACTGGGGCTTAGAAGATTTGTTTTACTCCTTTCTCTATTTTTCATTAAGAAAATTTCATTTCACTCCTGTGTAAAAAGGGGGAGAAACAAGACACATGACAACTGGAAGAGTGGGAACATTTTGAAAGATTTGCCTTGTCTCAATTATCATGTTCCACTTAGGGTGACAAATGGCCTTAGACTGTTAAATTGGCTCTTAATACCATAGAGCACTTTTGGAGCACTGTAGCTGGGCACACACAGAAGTGCAGCTGTCAAAGCATTCATGGGCATGACTTTTAATTTTGACCTGGCTTCATCAGAAAATCACACCTCTATTAGCAACTACTGTCTAGGCCACAAAGATATTTGTGTTATCCTGGCTTCAATATTAAGTTACGAAGTCTCAAAGCTCTATAATCACTGCTACAAAATTCTTCAGTCTGTATGTTTAGACACACAGATCTCTACAAGCACATCACCTTTGTACACTGGCTTTCTCCCTGTGTCAAGACATTATGACCCATGAACAGTAGTCTCCAGCCTCTGCAGCTGTCCCTGCCTCTGCTCAGGATCAAGGCAATCTGGAGATCGTCTTTCCCAGTGAGCAGGTTCCTGGTCCAAGACCTGCCTGCTGGAAGCAAGGCCAGCTGTGGTGTGAGACACTGGTTAGAAATATGCTTCCTTCTTTCACAGGGGAAGATGTGTGAAGAAGAGCCCTGGTTACAAACAAAAGTACTCTATTGATGGTTGTATGCTTCAATAACAGTGAATGACTCATGGCCTAAGGCCTGGAAAATGAAAAGTGATAGGAGAAGTTCAGGGCAGGTGAACGGATTGTGCCTCTTGTGCAAAAGAAGAGTAGCTGTGTGTAAATACCTGGAAGAAATCTGAAATCCAAAGCTCTCTAAAGCTTTAGAGCCGTTCTGTCCCTCTAAATAGCACAGGGCACGGGCAACAGTAAGGGCTCACGAGATAAGATACTGCTGCTTTGAAAAAGAGAATCTAGTTCTTCATCAGTTTACTAAAGTGACTGATGTTACATCTATGACATGAGCATCCCTTAACAGCTGTGTCCGTGAGAAATAGTATAGCGATGTCCATAAGAGGGAGAGACTATACTTCAACTAGAGCAGGCTTTAGGCTTTGGATTTTTATAATACAACAAATTAGATTGAAAGACTCACTTTTTCAGAGCACAACAAAAAACTGGTGCTTGGCTTAGCTCTCATTCAGTTTCTCATCTATATGCAAACATCTAGTGCACAAACAAAACTGAAGCAGAACCACGAAAAAGCCTCACAAAACACCTCCATATCCACCCCATTCTGATTTTTCTTTTTCTTTCTCCTATATCTCAGCAAGCCAATCTCAATGGAAATTTAGGGAATATATTTTGCCTAAAAAGGACACTTTTCCCAACATTTCTGCACCTGAAAATACCAGTTAATCTAAACTAAAATCTGTACATTAAAAGCTTTGAATTTCTACATATCTAGGATGAAAAAGTTTATCAAAACCAGAATACAATTGCCAATAAAAGGAGGAGCAACGCAAAGGACTATCTCACAAAGCAGACTTGCAGCTGGACCTCCACCGTGACAAGGAGATATTTGAACAATAAAATTTTTCTTTTTACGGGCTGGATGTCTGCTTTTCCATGGCCAGGTTTATTCCCATGTAGAATAAAGTATTGAGGTTCTCTGAGCAATCCTTGCTTTTTTTAGGCAGAGGATTAGATAAAGAGAGAAGGAGGGAGACATTGTGTTCCCTGTGGGACCTTCAGTTTGGGCTGCACTTTACTAGCTACACTGAAGTAAAAAATAGTCTCCTTCCCAAAACATGGGGAAAGAGATGAAGTGGCTTATAACAGTCCTTGCCAATGTTTTATTGCAAAGACTAATGCAGCAGGATTATTGACCACTTTTGACCTTTTGACCTTGGTTAACTACATCTTTAAAAAAATACCATTTGCTCCACGCATTTTTCCCCAGGAATGGGAGTAATTTTTTAACCTTGTGGTATTTGTTAAGCATAGTTCAGTCAGGAGTACAGAAAAAATAAATGTTCCAAACATAGCTTGTGGCATTATGAGTTCTGAGCTTTATCATTGTAAAAGATGTTTACAGATAATATTTTATTTTTTTAACTTTGCATTATGAAAAAAATTATTATTCTTCCTATCAGCTTGAGAATAGAATAAAAGATTGTTATTTCTCACGAGTCCTCACGAGTTACACACAAATTGCAATGGGAAGTATCATTAAAGTATATGAGCAGTCCTCCTATATTTTTTGTTAATCATTTAAAATTAAAAGAGTACCTATGTCATTATAACTTGTAGATCTTTAGAAACACAATCTCTTCTTTCATTTGATGTGCCAGCTTCTTGTTTTAGGTGTTGGCGTTAGTGACAGAAAGCACAAACTTTATGACAGAATGAAAGGTTGAAAACACCTAATTCATTATCGTCATTAAAAAGATTCATATTTCTCTTTGCACATAGTACATGTACTTACATTTTAACTGAGGCAGAATCAACACTTCCATGCACTTTTAAACATCAAAATTATTTTGGGAAGATATAGCAATTTATGTTTCAAAGCTTTTCCTTTTTCTTTTTCTGCTAGGAGCATGTCACAAGGAAATATTTCTTCCTGTTCGGTTCTTTACACAAACACTGACTTTACCGACACAGTTATTTTTGCCCCTTTTTCAAAGCCAGAGAAACAGTACTGCCTCACTTGCGCTGGTCCTCAAAAAATTTATTTTTTATAATATCACAGCATAATATTCCATTCATCTTGATGTTAATTTTTGTATGTAAATATGTTGCTTTTACAGTCTCAGAGCTAGAATTTTACAAAACCCAGAAGTGATAGAATATGGGCTGTGGTACTAGGAACATCTCCACTCCAGTTCCATTGATTCATTGATCCCTGACTCGGTCAATTATAAGGGGTAGTAAGTCTTCCAGCTACCAGATTAATTACAAAAGATATTAAGGAAGTAGTCCCAATGATGTTTTCTTCTAAGAGTAGTACCAACACAAGCCTTAGCTGCACTTGTGAATTTCAAAGATGTCAGAAACCACATATTTTCTGCTTTCATTACAGTGCTGATAACATCAGAGCTACCAGGGCCTGTGAAGAGTAATATAGTTAGTAGTTAAAGCTTTCTCATCTGTAGCAAATGATGTGCATGACACTAATAAAGTTTATTGTTTTACAAACGTAATAAAAATCCATCGTGTATTTTAGTGTCAAACAGACAAAGTCTCAGGTGTTTCTGAGATTTTATGTCAATCTACTCACTTCTGGATGAAAAGTAATGCTAATTATTCCCAAATGGCACTTGTGACCTAAATAACTATTTAACTGGGGGAAAGAGGTGAAGAAAGGGTAATAGTCTCACCTCTGCAGGTTTTCCAGGTCAAAAAATGGAAAAAATGTTTTTCAGATGTAAAGTAAGATAGAAGATACTGTATACTGTAACACTGTAACAACTGATGAACCAAAACATTCCTCAAATCAAATATTTACCTACCTGATAAGAAGGAGCCAATTTTGGAAAAGTATTCAGCTCTTTTCTAGACCAAGATGTTTGTTGTATCTTGAATTAATATTAATTAAATCAGTCAGTATCTCCTTAATCTTGATTGCCTTTCCAAAAAGGAAATAAATCATAGTTTTCCATTAACTATAATCTAATATGATTTGGCTAATATTAATGGATAGTTCTATAATGTGATCAATCCATTTCTTCCAGAAGCATTCCAAAGCACCGTGTGTCCACTTCTTGGATTAATAAATAAATACATAGGAAAAAAGAGGAGGGGGTAAGGCAGGCATTTGAGAAACTAAACTAATCAAAGGGGTTTCTTTTAAAGTTAACTTGATTTTTCTATGCTAGACCTAGAATTCAGATGCGTACATTTAATGCTGTTTAGCTTTTGTACTGAAACAGCAACAATCAAGAGATGCCACCTTAATAATTACAAAGTACAGTACAGCAATTGCTCTGTGCTGATTAACGTTAATATATTAGTATGCTGCTGTTTGAATCCAGGTATCATGACCTGCAGTGAAGTCCTGGTGGATCTCTTCACTACCAATGCCTTTCTTTTGATAGAAATACGCAGAAATAGAAATTTACAGGATTTTTTTTTAAGTTGTATTCATGTCATACAAGCTCTGATGCTGGGTGTATCACAGAAATCTCATAATAAGATATGAGTGACTTGTCTGGGTTTATTATTATTAACTGGGTTTTTTGTGTGCTTTGGTGCACAATCCCATTGCATTATTTTAGTAGTCTAAAGTTGGATACTTCCTTTTCCTACTGTGAAACGTGAGACACACTCCTCAAAAGAACACTGAAGCACCAGCAGTATCCTTGTTAGTTTGTTTCTAGATTAAGTGACCCTGGAGTTAAAAGACCCTTGGTGGCTTTTTCAAAGCTCCTTAATATTTTATATCTGATGGAACCATATTTGACATTGTGGTCCTTGTAGTGCAAGGAGTACTTCATAAATACCACAAAGGTTTAGCTTTCACTTTAGGTATGAACTCAAATCTCCATAAAAATCTTCTACTAAGCCCCTCATCTGTTAGTTGAGTCTTCATGCTCTTCATATTTGGCCATCCACCTTTAGTGTGATAAAATTTTCGTTGGTCTCAGTCAGAAACTTAGCATATTTTCCTAGGTATTTAAGCCAAAAAGCTAGAAGAATAAAGGTAAGGATTTATCTTTAGAATAAAATAATTTATCTCATTACTTTTGCTGGTTTTCTTTTTTTGGATATATTATCTAGCACAGAAATACCAATATTTTATTAAGCTCCTTCAATGCCATTCAGAACATGAAATCTTAACCCCTATATGGCCCTATTTTACCAGTTTGTGAAGTGAAACTAGAAAACTTGATTAGCCTCTCAGCTGAGTATAAAAAAACTGAGCGTTATCCAGTCCTCCCAGTGTGCAGGACTTTTTATGAATAACCTGGGAAATATTCAGGGAGAAAATGTGGCTCGCTCCCAAATCACTCCAAAAATCTTTCCTTGCATCATAAAATCCCTGGATTCTACTGCAGGCTGATGCAATTTAGAGGCTACTTCAAGGATTCAGGGGAGAACAACGACTGATTAGTGCTTTCTTGTTTTGTTTTCCTTTTGTCTTGGGTTATGCAAAGTAACAAATTATAGCAGAAACTGGATTAAAGTGCTCTGGAAATTATCCAGATCATGAAGCATAATAGCTCTGAAGAACCATCATATTGTTAATGCCCAGAAATAGTTATGTTTCATTATATGATTAGTATATTAATCCATTGTGGAATGAGTGCCACTGCTCATTCTTTGGTAGTATCCTGTAAAAGAGGTTATAAAGTATAGCAATAACATTTAGACATGCTTACCTAATTATGCTATAGGAACATACTGAAATGCTACTGCACTCAATACTATGTCATTCTAGAATGATTTTTTACTGGTTTGTGAGCAGTGGTAGTGATACTGCTCAAAGACGGCATCTGCAATTCTGCAAACACCTGTATCAATTTTTGTAACCATCTGAATACCATTTTTATAATAGTAAGACTGACCTCCAGCTTCATTAATTTGACCTAACCAATGAGCACACCTTTAGCACTTAGCACACACCTTTTGTTTAACTTTTGCTGAATATACACTGAACAATGCAACTTCAACTAGACGGGGCTGTTTCTCACTCCTAGAGCTAATTCGCCTAACTGAAGGCAAGTTTCCTATTAGTTGTGAGGAATGCGGCATTTATAGTGTGATGTGTATTTTTAAGCAAACTCAATCAGTGTTTAGTTCACCAAAATCATTCAGCATGCATACTTAGAAAGCTTTAAGGGGGGGTAGTTACATGTGCCTGGAAGCTTACTTTAGATAGGAGTAGTTCAAAGCATTTACATCAAAGCCCTAATTTTTTTGCCATTAAAGACTGTGGAGGTGAGTTTGGCAGACGGCAAGTCTTGCATTCAAAGCCAAAGGCAAACGTATATCTCTAGGCTTGTTCTGTTCATGTTTTCATTAATTGCAAAGAATGTATTCCTTTAGGCTTACTTTACACTAGATAACAGAATCACTTCAGCAGAAGTAAGAATTCTTTAAATCACACACAGAATTATCTTAGGTACAGACATTGAAGAATTTTGTGGTCCCTATTTTGCTGTGAAAAAATGCTTCAGATTTCTCTTTATCTTTTACAAGAAGAGCCATGCCTTCACCAGTAGAAGAGAGTTTACTTATATGCTGAGCAATGCTAATGGTATTAATGCTCCCAATTGTTCTGAGATAGGTGAAAGAGTTATGGGAAAACTGAGTGGGGATCAAATGATTAAAAGAAAAAGATATTTTAGCGGTTCCATGGCTCTAGACTAAAGTGACTCTGTCGATAATTATACAGCTGATACTCTTGAACTTGACATACCTGTAGTGACCCGTGTTGCCTCCATTAACAGTAGCCAACTGTCAGTGTCAGTGTCTCTGTTGGCTCCTCAGCTATATGTGGGAAGGGACAACAGAAAGAAGGGCATTTTTGTTGATGGAATTTGTTATCTGTGGGAGCTGCAGTGACAAACATAAAGGAACTAAGGAAGTAAGACAGAAGAGCAGTGAAAAATAAACTATATGTAAGATGCTAGTAGAACCTTCAGGGTAAAAAAAAATCTTCATTCCTTCAGGAAGAAAGGAAAATCATGGATTTAGACAGACTTATTTTTATACCCTTCCTATTCACCATTCCCAGTCACAGCTAGAAAACATCCTAACTGTGCCAAACTCTGGTGCTGGCAAGGAGGTAATGGTTAACGACCAAGAGTTAAGGAAAAAGGGAACACTCACCAAGGTCATCTTGAGCAGAAAGACCTTTGTGTTTGGGGTCCCAGATGGTTTTGGTTTTAGCTATAGAGGGTTATGCAGCATGAAACCAACTTCTCAGAAGAAACTCTTCAAAAGCCCTGGCAGAGGTGGGGAAGCTCCTTATCTAACACGTCAACAGAGTTGATGTACAATACTTGTGGGGGCAGCAGCCCCTCCAGCTGGAATGAGATCAATATGCAATCACCTTGAAATGCCTGGAATACTAATGCAGTAATTAACACTAATACTAATACTGTAATTTGCAAGTGAAATCAAAGGTATCAGGAGTCATCTGTGCTTGCAGTTTTGGTCACTGCGTTTTCACAAAGATTGGGTAGTGTGTGTGTAACAAATCAATCAATTTAACAGTCTTAATTAATTATATCCCTATGAAGTGTAGACACCAGCTAGATACTTTCCCTCCAACTGGAATGGAAAGATCAGAGGGGAGCCAAATTCTTTGGTCTTTCCATAAGCATTAAATTATCACTGGGGTTTCTCAAATTCCAAGGCCCTGTTTGCCCTTACTAAAGATTGCTCTATTTCACACATACAAGTAAAGAACTCTCCAAGGATAAAAGCTCTGCCTGTGCTTGGGGCAAAAAGGGAAGGCTTTTTTATTCTTTTTTTTTTTTGTGATGAGTAAAAGCTCAGGCCAGAGTTTTTAAGCACATAGGACTGAGTTTTCAGTATCGTTGTCAACCGCAGAAGGTTACAACAGGAAAGAAACAGCAACTCAGCAGGATAATGCAAACACATGCTGGGGAAGTAAGGGCTGCATTTAAGAAATGAATGAAGTTAATGCTTTGGGTTAATGATAATTTTTCTGGAAAATCTCAGGAGGTCTAACCATATTCTGGGAGATCTTGGGTTTCTGAGGATTACAAAGCTTCTGTATTCTCCCTCACACACAGAAAAAGCACCAGTGCTATGTGGTATATAGTTGTGCTAAGAAGTGAAGCTCTGGAGGAATAGCTCACCATTTTCCCTGCATTCCAGTGAAGCCACTGTTGGAATGCCACTAAGGTCCCTGCAGCTGTTCTTTTAGTAGGTGGTTGGATAGAAAAAAGGGAGGGTCTGCCCAAAAGACAGCAGTAGCAACACGGGGATTACAATTGTCAAAGTTGTGCATTTGCTTCACCCATGCATGTGCGCATACTAATGGAGTAATTTGATTATTTTTTTAAAAGGCATGCTCATTGCTTGGTTGGTTTAGTAATCAAGGATTTGAAAAGCGCAGTTTTTCTACAGTAGGGATTAAATTATCTGCCTTTATGGTTTGTGTTTCTTTTTGTTCCCTTCTCCCTTTCTTCATATTAACTAGCTCTTTACTCCCTCCCTTCTCAATATCCTATTTACCCACCGTTACTTAAATCCCCCACTTCCGCAGCCCTCCTTTTGGTGCTGTTCTGCTCCCATCTTTCACCACCCTTTGTTTGTTACAAATAAGATGTGATCGTAGTTACACACCTGCTGTTCTCATTTCATGATAGCATCAGAATACTACTTTCCCAGCAATGTGAGACCGACAGCTTTTTGTTGGACTTTTTTTTTTTGCACATCTTTTTGAATATTTGGCATTAAGTGAAAAGTAGTAATTTCCTTTCACATTACTGTTGTTTTGAACAAGCAAGGTTTCAATTTCTTTGAAGATAAGAGAACAGAAAAATCTGTTCTTTGGACATGTCTTTGCTATTTTGCCATATAATAACAATATTGACTCTTCTTCTCATGCCATTAGATCATCTACCTCAAGGCCAGGGCAATAAAGAGGCTTCATTTCGCTCACCTAACCTTGACATTTATTTTAAAATTCCATATGTCATGAAGATTCTCTCACAGCTAAAGCATATACATCATAACTATCTCCCTTCATTTCAGGTTATCTAAAATATATGTCCCTGCTCATGCTACCTTTACCTCTGTTTTCAGGAAGTCATTTCAGAGCTACTTCCTCTAGTTAATTCCTAACCATTGGAAGTTAATACTTGTTTTGCTTTTAGATTTGTTTGCTCAGCATTACTCTGATTTGTGCCTTGAACATACCCCATCACCATCCCCTTCAAAATGTTTGCAGTGTTAACAGAGCCAGCTCCCTCTTTATTGCCTTTTTGCAGCCCTTTTTTCCAACTGTTGCCATGTGTTTGCTGTTGCCATCTGCTTGCTGAACATTTACATCTCACTTAAAAACCTGCCTATGTTCACATGGGTTGTAGATGGAGAGCTCTTTTTCTTGGTTTGTTCATAAGTTAATTTACCATCAAAGAAAAAGAAGAAATTACCTGAAGTTATTATTTCCTCTGTCTCCTTTATTGCAGGGTGGGAAATATAAATTAGTCTTTTGTACAAATGTAGAATCAAGTATACTGTTGATGCTAAACAACTTTTGCATATGTATTTATTAACTGACACAGAAAAATATTTTTAGGAGCAATAGCTTTAAAAGGTTTTCACAGTTCCTTACTTTGCTTTGAATTAGGCTTTTCATGGTATCAGCTGCAGTATCTGAGTTAGAAGTTAATCTGTTGCAGCTTTGGGATAAATGTATAATGCTAAGATTACATGGAATGCTATTACTATTTGCATACCCCTCAAATCAATTAAATAAATGAAGCCAATAAAACTACAAGCCAAATAAAGCATCATCATCACAGCAGCTTTTAGTCATGATTATGTACACAGAACTCTGAAATAGCACTGCTTAGAATCTCTAATTTCATCCAATTGCCTTTGAATTTACATTAGTAAAACTCAAGCTAGAAATTCATTAATTCTCTTTGCAAAAAGACTTCTATAATATCTTGGCAAATATGAGTGTTGTTTATAATCATTTTATGAACGGAAATTAATTCTACTGTGTATTTGATAGATGTATTAGAATATTAGATGTCTTAGAACATGTGGTATCTTCAATACCACATATTAGAATTATTAGATTACTAGGTATCTTAGAATATGTGGAGTCTTCAATATCGAGAGTATTTTCTGTTATTATTGACACCTTGTAATACTATGACTTTCATATGAAAAATTTGAGTTCTATATGGTCACACTTTCACAAAATAGATATTATAAATGAATATACATCTTCAAGTCCAATATTGCGAGGTTTTCAGTTTTTCCTTAATTTGACCCCTACTGAAAAGTTTATCTTTTTTTTTTTTTTTTAAATTAAAATGAAAATTCAGTTGTTACCTACTTGGGTCCCACGCAGGGAACAGGCAGTTTATGCCAAGAATCTGTAATGTGGAAATAATTCAGACTTCTGGAAAAACATACACAAAAATTAATCTTTTTACACAGTGTATACATTGACTACGAATCAAAATGGGGAAATTCTGAAGTATTATCTTTATTCTAACCATCTGTCAGCAACTTTCATCCTTTTTTTCCCTTTGACCTATCTAGGTGTCTGTATGCTCTAATGAAACTGAGCTACTCTGGGACACCGAGAGAACTGAAAAGAAGAACATGAGGTAGTCAAAGGTTCTTGTTTAATGAACCTTTATTAACCTCCTACGCATTCCTTCTCATTATGTTGATTTCAGTCTTAGAAAAGATTTTAAAAATATATTCAGAGAAACTGCCTGCTGTGGAAAAGTTTGGTTTGTGAGGAATGTGGTGGTATGCCAGTTCTTTCAGCACGGAAAGAGAAAAACTAAGAATGCTTACCAATTAAGGCAATGTAATTCAGCAAGCCAGAGCCAACTGCAAAATAACCTTGCTAAGACTGAAATGATATAACTGCAGCATAACAGTGCAATCCTAGTAAGGATTTGTGAGAATCGGTGAGGATCAGTGAGAATCAGTAAGACAATCTTACAACAAAATTAATTTGTGGCTGAAGACCTTCACCAAGGAAAGTAACACCTGGGAGGAAAGAGCTACCTCACTGTTCATGGTGTGACTAGATAGCATAAACCAGTAGAGACTAAATAAACCATTATTAAAGTCAATATTGAGCAAGGAGATAACAGAATCTTGAAAAAACACACTTTAATTGGTAGCACCTTAAAGTCAAAATAGCTATGTTGATTTATATAGCTGAGAATGCAGCCTTTTATCCTCAAAGAACTCCAACTCAAGGAGCTTTGAATCATATAGGACTGAAATATTATTATTTCCCTCAAGACAGTTTCTCAGTATGGGGACGTTACTACAGGGTGAATTTATTGATGCCGTCTTTGATGCTGCTGAACATACAGAAACTGCACTGTATTTTCTCTGGTTGCAAGTTTAAGGATTTCAACTTCGGTGCTCCTGCCTTGTGGAAAGAAATAAAAACTTGTTAATTTGCTCTCGACCTCAAGGGATAACTGTCATGAAAGACACATTATGTCTTAATACATAGTATTAATACTTAATATTAAGTAGGTTAATATTTCTGGTGCTTTTGTTATTCCTAACAAGAGTACAAACTCTTTCCTGACCGGGTCTTGGCAGGAAAGATCTGCCCTTTTCTACCTTTAGCTGCCAGTCTAGCTATAGTTTTAGATGTTCAGCCCAGGTATACTTGCATTCCTCTTTGATTGTACAGAAACAACCCAGTTTCTGCAAATCTCTGATATAAAATACAATTCTACCTTAATAACATTACTCTGGGTGAAAGTGAATATTGAGCATTATTAAAAGAAGGACTTAGTCTACACAGATTGTGAGATGCTGTAGTAGCTGTGAAGAGATTGCTAAAACCGTTGGCATCCCAGACATTGGACTTCCACATTGAGCGGAGAACTGACAGAGTTGCAAATACCTGTGACATTATACAACAGTTAAATCAGGACTCAGATCAAAATTTTGCAGACTAGACACATGTCTATTAAAGATCTGAATAAACAATGCTGCCCTCATTTTTACTTTCTTGTTTCAAACATAATTATGCTACATAAAAGGCTAGTCAATCAAACATCCTCAAACATGCCATGTTCTCTCTGTATTGGTTTTCTAACTGTGGCCTGTTCAGAGAAAACAGCTTAGGATTGTGCATTTACTTCATAGACTTAGAATTTTGTCAGCACATCTACTCCTCCTGAAGGTATGCAACTTGATAGTAGCATTTGTGGGAGGACACCAGCAGTACTGTAACCATAATAGTAGCATCAGCGAAGGGAAGTTGGAAGGGGAGGCAGCAAGCAGAAGAGAGAGAAAAGAAAACCAGAAGGGAATAATTTATCTTCCAATATAGATGGCTTGTCCTAGTAGCAGGCTTTAATTACCTTATTAAACTAACTAAATTTGTTTTTTTTCTGAAATATCCAATCAAGTCAGAAATTCTAGAGTACAGAGTGAGTATTTTTCTTTTGAAACACCCTGTCTTTACTTAATTTCTACCAAAGAAACACCTAGAAGCTTGAGGATATATTTAGCTATGTATTATAGGGTCTTGGGTAAAAAAAAAAAAGAATCTCTAGCCAGAAGAATTTATTACCTAAATAGATAACCAAGAAATTGCTGTTGTCTGTATTTCACTAGGACAAAAATCAGGAAACAGCACAATCCAGTGATTTGCCAAAGGTTCTACAGCAAATTGTGATGCTTTGAATTCAGCTCCAATCTTTCTGTCTTCTAGTCCTGAGCAAGGTGTTAGCCTTCCCTGCTGGCAGGATGGGTGTCTAGCAGCATTTCTATTTCGACCTCTGCAGTAAGACTGCACTGGAATATGTCGGGACTCAAGCTCCTTTGACTATATCCCCTTCCGTGGGTATACCCTAAAAGACAATGCAACGCACAGCCGCTTGATCATTCCTTTTTCTGCACACACTGAACAGCATTAAGGCAAATGTCATAGGCAGAGCTGGCAGAAATAAATTGCATGGAAGTGATGAAGCATGGAGAATCATTTAGTAATAGCAGAAACTTCTAGTCAATACTGACCTTTACCCAAGTGGCAATATTTCCAGGTGATGAATAATTGCAGACATACACATAGTGCATATATACCTTTCTGAATCTTTGACTTTCTTTGTGGTTTTTGTCTATTTAGCCAATATTTATTCTTCCTCTACTGTATTTGTCTATTAAAAGATATCAAAATGGAAGCAGTCTAACATTTTTTTTTCAAAGCTTTACTTATTTTATTAGCAATTTCAATACATTTTTTATCTAAAGCAAATGTTAATGTATGACCTTCTGCAACAGCAGTTTTACATCCTGAGGTGACAAACAGATTTTAGAATACACCTGGTACCTTTCATCTTTCAGTCATAAGTAGGCTTCAAAACCAGTGAGAATATACCATGACCAGCTTCGATGACATTCTTGGAAGAGTATAGTATAGCTCAGAGTTGACTAAGGGCAGCGGAACAGTACTGTTGTTGAACCATTTTCTCATTACACAAAAGTTTACTGACAATTTTGGCCACAAGTCCAAGTAAATGATATTACATATTTATACCAGCTGCATGTGTTTAATGCTGCAATTTTTATCTCATGAACTAAAAACATTCCCAAAAGTACTTGAACTAGTTGAGAACTCTACTGCAGTAAGATGTCTATTTCTCTTAAACTAACAGGGAACACACCATGTTTGCAATCCATGTTTTCATTTGAATGGAAGATTTTCTACAGAAATAGCTAGTTATTTTTCTTGCATTTTAAAATTGGAAATGGTATAGAAAAGCAGTGTGTATTGTCTTACTATATGAGTGTACCTGTGGGCTGTGCATGGCTGGAAAACTCAGCGCAAGGGTGACATCCTTGTAGTCTTTTCTTGGTCCTGCCCTCCAGAGGGGAGACTGGGAATGTTTTCATAGCTCTCTGCAGCTTCCCTCTGCTCTTCAGGTTCAGGCTGCCTTCTGTAATCCAAGGCTGGAAAGGCAGGAGGAAGAACCAAATGATATCTTTAGATTCTGGACATAAGGAGCAGTCAAAATGTCCATCAATTTAGGCATAAATGACATGTAATTGATAATATGCTTGAAATAATAGTGAATCGATCTATGTTGCTGGTTTTTTGTTTTGGTTTGGTTTTTGTTTTTGTTCCTCCATAGCAGATGTATATCCTGGAGCAAGAAATCCTATATAGCTAAAATATGAGAAAAAAATGTTTCCTTTTCTTCACTGTCAGATAACAACTAACAAATCTCTTTTCAACAAAATCCTTATAAATTATAAAGGTGTCGCCACTGATCTTTTATTTTGAGTCTTTGGTTCAGTGTCCATTAAACTATACTAATATTACTAGTGATTTTTTAAATAGGATTTATTAATTTATTAATAGGATTACTCATGGACATAAGAAATATGCCTAGCTGTTAGGTTTATGTATGTAAAAATGATCTTTGGAACCTATGAGAAATGCCAAACTAGGCTTTAGTCTTGTACTATTGCACATGTATAACACCAATGCATTAATAATGCAGAGAAAACTCAATTTAAAAAGGCTATCATATGTATGACAGATTCTTTTTAAGATCTCCATTTCCTACTATGAACCCTTTTTATATAAGTACTCTATATTCACTAAAGTCAAAGGAACTGCTCTTGTAAGTAATGCCCCTTTTTAATTTTAGCAGCAGCCCTCTTTTAGAAAAAAGACTTAATAAAAACAATGCGAAATATTCCTGTATTAGCAATACAGTACTGTTTGAATTTTGTACTGTTTGTCATATTTTCCAGAGAAGTATAATAGTGTATCCAGAGCTGGGAGCTCTTTATAGAACAAAAATATAAGCAACTCACATTGGAAGTCAGTAGTTTTCTATTTAATGAGTAACAGTTTTGTTTTAATTATTATCCTCGTAAAAAGAAATAAATAATGCTGGAAAATTGAAGAGAATAATTGATTTCACTCCTTAAAGAAGGGCCAATTCTGCAGTTACCTTGCTCCACTTTAGAAATATATTTGAGTTACATTTTTTCCCAGTGCTATTTCCAAAGCATTTAGTATTCATCTTAAAAATGGCAATTTGCAGAAAGTGTCTTCCATTATGGTCCAGTTCTGCCCATGTTAAATTCAATATAAAGTTATCACCATTTTCCATTAAATGATTATTATCACTCCAAAGTTAACAAATTGTACTTTCCATCCCACCCTGTCAAGTCATTTGGGAACCAACGAGAATAACTTCCTAGTTTCTTGAGGGATGCACTGAAACATTGCAGAAAAGAAGAGAAGAAGAAGAACTGGGAAAGCTCCTTTCCAGACGGGTGTTAACCTGTGTTCACTTTCTCTTCTAAGTGAAGTTGACACAGAGATTTGCTTGAGTACTGAACTGAAAAATGGTACTCCACTGCCCTGGAACAGCCGTTGCTGGTGTTCCTGGCTAAAGCACCTGCCCTGCTCTGTGGCATCTTGCCCTATGCCAGCTTCCTCTAAAACTGTTTCAGAAGCATTTGCTGAGGCTTGGCTACACATATAGTGAGCTTACCCTCCTGATTTCCTAAGGACACAGTAGACATTTGAACAGAAAAATCACAGTGAAACTTTCTTTGAACTCCAATAGACTAAACTAGCTGTAACAGATAAACATGACACAGAAGCCTCAACTGGGAACCAGAACAGTTCTAGAAATAGTCTTCAGAGACACTAAGTTTTACCAGTGAGAGAGAAGAATATTTTTCTTAAAGTTTTAAACATGCAGCACAATGATTGAATGAAGAAAAAGGTGTTATGGATAGGACATAGAAAGTGCATGAACTACAATGACACAAAAAGTGTGCAACTGATAACTTTGCTGTTTCACAATGAAAACAACAACTAAATTTAAAATGAAAGTTATTGCAGTAAGAAGAAAGAAAAAATAGAGATGATTAAAAAAAAAAATAAAGCAGAAAGGCTTTTCTGTAATTTTTATCTTGCCAGGAGCTTTTTAGAACATCAACACACAGTGATCACTGCATGAATGATAGAGGAACAGTAACAGACTGGTAAATGAAATGAGGTGAAATGATGCCTGCCCAATAGTTCGCATCCAAGCTAGTTATTCTGGCTGTTTGCCCAAACTGAGCCTTGTCTCGTTTCAGTATTCTTCCTCCAGTGTTTTCTGGAAATCTGTTACCCTAACTAATGAAGCTGACATCAACTGCCAGTACAGCTATTCATACTTGCTGAGATACCACTCACATGCTTCTTTTATGATCTTTCTAATAATTATCCTAGTCCTGTATTATAACATAGACTGCTTGTAGGCCTACTAAGTTAAAATCAATTGATAATTCTATGGTAGTAGTTTTTCACAGAAATTGGTTTAAATTCATGAAATACTGCATCAGCTAATAATTCTATAATTACTGTACATGTCACGGAATGTCTTAACAAAACTTCTACTGGGAAAGAATTACTTTTATATTAGAAGAATCCATTATTTTGTAGGCTATAACAACATAGAAAGATGTGAAATTTGAATTGCCTTTTGTTGAAACTTGTGATAACTTATGCTTTCTTCTTATGTAAATTTTCCTCTTTCATTTAATGTTTTAAAAACATTTAATGTTTTAAAGGATTTTATGAAGTGTTAGCAGGACGCACTTTCTTCAAATACAATAAAAAAACCCATGATCACAGCTCTCCATGAACTTTAAATTATTAAAAGGAAATTAAACAAAGTAACTTCATAGCTTTCAAAGGCTGCTACATATAAGTAAAAACCCCTAAAAATCTAATAAACTTCTGAAAAAATCTAGGAATTATTATTTTTTTAAAATTTTTTGCATGATGGCATTACAGGTCATTGTACGTAAGATGGAAGACTGTTCACATCCCTATTCCTTGACGTGAATTCTGCCATCACCACTTCAGCAAATAGCTGGGAGGAAAGGGAGTTTTCTTTGGAATCTTGTTCTTCTACTGGTATAACCAGTGGCAATATGCACCCTTAAGCTCAGAGTACCTGGTGGTATTTCCTGGGGATTTTCTCACTGTTCACTCCTATTGTTCTTCACCTACCCAGATATCCAGCTCTCATGAAGACAAGGCTTTCTCCTTCAGGAGTGAAGTAGGAGCCTGGTACTCGCATATTCAAAGCTGTCTGAGACCTTTAAATATCCACGTGCCTGAAAGCAAATCAAATTGTTCTTCGGACAGAAGTTTATTTCAATGGCACTTAAACCCTGGAAGCCACATAAAATCTCTTCAGGCAAGGTTCTCTAGTACTTTGTTGTCTCCACTAATACAAAATATTTCCCAAATATTTAAATCTGAGTCCATTGAACATTTATCGTCCTGCTTCTCACTGCAGCACATTTCTACATAGTTGGAGGTAAATAACACTTCTTTGTTCTTTCTATTCTCTAAATTACCATACTCCAGAAGTCCTTTATTGTTTTATTGTAGACTGTGTTTTCTGAACTCAGATCATTCTCTTTGCTCTGTAATTTTTCCACAGTCTTTCTTAAAGTGAGGTTCATTCTTGGAGGAATACTCCCACAGGAGCCATAGTAATGCCAAGTAGAAGGAAAAATTATTTTAATGTTGAATGTCACATTCCTGTCTAAATAAATCAGTATAGTTTGCCTTATTTTCTTTTGCAACCATACAATATTGTTGGCTTGTGGACAATTTTTCTTCAACCGATGAATTCTTGCCTGTTAGATGACTACTTAGCTAATTGTTTTGCAACCTATAGTGTGCGGCAGATTATTCTAGCTCTAGCGAAGTACTTTTTGCTTGTTCCTACTATAGTTAACATTTTAAAATAGACCATACCATTAACATGAGATCACTTCAAATTCTAATCTTTAAGATGTACTTCCATTATCAAGTCTGCAAATTTAATAAGAACTCCCTATTTCATCCTCCAAAATGTCGATGAAAACAGTACAAAATCCTGGACCAAGAGTCCCTGTAGCACGTTAGTGGATACATTCTTCAATATTTATATGTACCATTAGTAATTACTCTATAAACATTTTTTTGAAACAAAGTTTGTATATACTGTAATACTTTCATCTGAATAACATTTTTTAAATTTGATTCTAAGAGTAGAAGACAAAGCCAAAAGCTCTGCTAAAATTAAGACATGCAGAAATGCTTTTATTTTCTATCTTGAAGGCTTGTTGCTATGTTGTATGAAGAAATTATGCTACTGTTACTGTCTGGTCTTTACAAATTTTTTTTTGCCATTATTTTATTGCCTATATTATCTTCTAATTTTTCACAGATTTGGCCTTGTTATTTTTTCCATCCTTTGTTAGATGAATTTTATTTATACTTTTGCTTATTTATTTTTCTTCCCATGTCCATCTTTACTGACCTGGCCACAGGCAGTACACTTTCTGGTATATGACATCAATGCCTTGCAAGTTGGAAGTGCAGCTTGGTATTGTTTCTCTATCAGGCTCCAGCTTCTTTATAACATACTCCTCTGCAGGATTTTTCCTTTTGAGTCTCTTAGCTGGTAACACCACCATGTTCCAAAAACTTGTTGGACTGTCTGGACAAAATTAATATTATCCTACTTTAAGTATCTTCTGCACAGACATCTGTATCTTAGGTTTTCATTCAAAGTTCTTTTTGATAATGTAAAAAGAACAGACATTTTTAATGCACAGTTATTCATATCTCAGCACCTTTTGACTAGATCTCAACACCTATTGACTAGAGAGTAGCCAGCATAGATACAGATGTCCTCTCTGTAGAAGTCTCAAACCAGGACACCTTAGTCAGGTGAGTTCCAACCTCCATGTCTTACTGCATTCTTTCCATAGATTATGCTTGAGTAGTGAAGAGTGACTACCAAGTAATTATGATATTACTAATAAGTCCTACACTTGGGTTAGTCTGATTTTCATCTCCAGGACCATCACCATGGTCATGTCCCTCTTCTTTCTCCTTTAATTCCAAGCAGTGTTAAGAGGGTTCTGAACACCTGCAATGTATGCTTCTCCATAATCTGGATCTCAGAGCAGATTTAAACACCCTTCACATTTAAGAATATTTTCTCGCCTTCTTCATCAGTGTCCTGCTTGCCTTTTCTGAGCAAGCTATATACCCTTCAATATCAAAGCTGTGACACATGTGAATCATCCGACAAGATTTTAATCTACTAGATGTCATTTACAGCAAAATGTTGGCCATGTAATAAAACCTCTAGTTCCTCCTACTTAATCCTTACATTATCTAATACCTTTGGTGGACAAACCCACCATTCTTCTTTTTGTCTCTCCTCTGACCTTATGGTAAATACTTCTTTTCTTGCCAATATTTAGACTTTTGTTAAGGGCAGAATAGTTCATACTGATCTGGTGGGCTTTGTAAACCTGTCTCAATAAATCAGTCTATTGGTATGAGAGAGGTGCAGTTCCCCCTTGTGCCGTAGGGTTTATGGAATATTATTCCATGGTCAAGGCAGCTGACATTCTGCTGGCAGCGCCATCTGCTCACTCACATATTTATCTCCATGTCCCATGTGTCCCTAAGCCTTGACCTTTGATCAGCAGAATTGACAAAAAAGCCACCTGACCTCCTGACCCCTTCACCTCCCCATTCCCAAAGCCTTCCAGTAGCTTTTAATCTGTGTAAACTCATTCCCAGTAGTGTTATTAATATCCACATGGAACATAAGCGTGGGGTAGTGTTCAGAGGGTTGGAGGACCCTTGACAACATTTCAGTAACACCAAGAATTTGGGATGCTCAAAGGCAGCATGCCTCCCAGAAAGTCAAGTGTTGTCAACAGATGGGTCTCACTGTCACTCTCATCACCACTGTCATTGACAAATCTTATAATCTTCTCACAAAAGTGGTGTTACTTGGTGTTTTTCATGCAACCTAATCCTTTAAATTTCTAACTTCATGAGAATTTCACATTCTTCTCTTCCAATCTCTCCCCCTCCACTACTGGCACTCTGGTAAAATTGTAACTTTTCTATTTACAGAGAAAAGCTCAAGAACATAAGTCCTGACTGGCAAGAAACCAGAATGTGAATTAAAATGAAACAAAATGAAACCACATATTTTTTATCTTTAGAGAAGCCTATGATTTTTCAAGCATATACAGGTTTGGTAATTCCAGGGATTATTTGGCCAACCACAATTAAAAGTACAGTAGAATAAAAGAATACAAACTCATCCATCCTTAGGGGTAAGTGGTTGAAGAGAAGGTGAATGTCTTTAGTAATAAGCTTTCACCTTAGCTAAACCTCTGACTGCATTCTTGAAATACTTCCTGAAAAATACTTTTGTAAAAAGCGCAAGTTTACAGTGGAATGAATTTATACACACAGAGTGCAGTGCCATAGGCAAAGTCATACTTCTGAAACATTTTAAGGAACACCTAATATAATATCAAATCAGCGTTTTTGTGACATAATGATTAGGTACTGTGAGGATGCATCTTTCCCTTTCTTTAAATTTATAAACAAGCAGGTGGGGAGAAGAAAATTTTAGGGAAAATCTCTGAAATGAAGCCAGAAGTATGAATATTCTGTGGTGCAAATAGTGGCCCATTATGGAAAAAAAAATTGCTCATCATTATAAACATTTACATTTTTTTGGTCATTTTTAGATCCTTTGTGGGAGAAATAGATTCATTTTGAAGAAGACTAAATAAGAAAGACAATCAAGCCTTCAATCAAGCCTTTTAAAAGGTTTCTCATAACTCACTTATTGAATCACCTGGGAGGAAGGAACAAGACACTAAATACTGGAAAAAGGAAACTTCACACAAATCTGGGAAGCACAAAGCATCTCCTAACACATGCAATAAGGAATGTGATGATATTGATAGAACATCTTTATAAAAAGAAATGGTGATGTTATTCTTTAAAAAAAGTAAGCAACCTAAAATATATATTATGCCAAAACAGACAAGTCTTTTGCCACAAAGTAGTCAGTAATCAGGAGAAGATAAAAACTTTTTAAAGTTGACATATAAACAAGAAGTCCAATTTTGAGACTGAGGAACGTATGCCAAAGTGTTTGGTAATTGGATAATAATAGAATTTCCTCTTAAATAAGTGATGGAGAAGCATCACTGTCCGAGTCAGGCAAAATTCAAGATATCCAATGAAAAAGTAGGGGGACGGTGGTCAAAAACAAGCAAAGTCAAAATCCCTAGAGATTTTGGGAAGAATAAGGAAGCCCATAAAAATGCTTTTTGGAAGACGGATTTCCCATGACAAAATTCTGGCTGCTGGGGACAAGGCAGAACACAGCAGAGAGGAGAGAGGCTCAGCCAACAGAAGTACATCCAGGATGTGTAAAGGAAAAGTCAGGAGGATTGTCTGTCAAAAAGAAAGAATTAGAGAAATCACCTAATCAAGGGTAAGTGCTTCACATAACCTAGGATCTGTTTTCAAAGTCAACAATGATGAGCAGGTTGCGTTTGTTAATCTTAAATCCGGCAGTACTACTATTAAATTTAAAATGGATTTAAGGGCAGAGGTGACTGTGATTTGTAAAGCGACTTTACAAGAGATGATCCCTGGAACCAGATGGAGCGGTTGCGGAGAGTGCTCAATAGCCCTGGGGACATATAAGTTGCCTTGTTTAGTGCAAAGTCTACCTTAGCAACACAGGGAAGGCGTGTGCATTTGACAAACTTGGCATTAATGGTCTTCCAAACACTAAAATTCCTAACTAAATCACAGTCATTGAGAAGGAGATTAAAAGGAATTGGAAGAAACTTGGACCAAATTTGGCAATAATGGCAACCAGTGTAGAAGGTAGTGAAACATGAGACCGTATTTCATGCCTTTTTGCTTATGCATTTTTGCCCTTCTTGCTGCTCATGTGGCAGGAAGACTAAGGAACATGGCAAAAAACAAAGTAGCAGTCATTATTAAACTGTCATTGTGGTGTGTCCTTACAGCGCTGATGATAGTCATCGCTTAGCTAAGCCATGCACACATTTTTTAATGAGATTAACATGTGTTAAGAGTAATATGATGTTAATAACTAAATGCAGTATTCCAAGATATCCAGCCTCAAAGAAATGCTGCATCTAAAGGCCTCCCAACATCGCACAGGCTTTTTTTGGTTCCCATGACACATTAGAAACGTTTCATGTTTCGATGCTGTAGAATTTGCAGAAACGTTCTCTCCGATAGTTTCTGACTGATTTAGTCACTTGATTTTTTTAAATTTTTCTATAATTTCTAAGAATGTCTAGGTGATATTTAAGAGAAAAATAAGGATTTTTTAAATCCTATTTATTAATATTTTTTTCACTCTTCACCTCATTAAAATCTTTCTTGTTCCCCTCTAAGGCCTTTTTTTTGATGGTTTTCTTCCCACAGTGGCTTATCAAAATATCTTTTTTCAAGCTATGAATCCATTCATTTAAGGCAAAGCTAAGTATTCTCCTACCATGGGAAAGTTTAGCAGGACAATGACAGCAGCCTGCCAGAGACCAGAAGCAGCTTTCTTTGTTGTTCTTTACAGTGTGCTGGCTCCATGGCAGTGGCACAGCTATTGAATTTCCTGGCAGACTAACTGTACCTGAAGCTGCTGAGCAGCCAAGATGCACAGCAAAGAGATGTGCAGGGAGACCAATATTCACATCTGGCCTGCTTTTATTTCTGGCACCAAATCTCTGGTAGGCTGTACTTGCTGATCTTTATCCTCTCCCTCACAAGTCCTTAAGAAATTCCTTAAGTTTTATTTTCTTATCTGTGGCTGTGGGTTCATTTAAAGGGTGACCCTTTTTCTTGTTTCTGAGTCATCGTGAGCTATCTAAGGAGGAAAAGAAATGTTTACTTGATCTATCAGTATTTCAGTATTTCCACATTCAAGATGATAGTAACATATGCTTCGCAATGCCTGGAAATAGCTTTCTTTCAATTGTAATGCAGCAAGTCATGCATTTAGACTTGTCTTTGGTTATAAAGGAATTGATTTCAGAAGTCTACGCTTCAGAATATCTCAAAGTAACTGTTGCTAAAGCCTCACTATAAGTTGCTAAAAACTGGAGCAGCACCCCTTCCTTTCATCTGAAGCTAACTGGCTCATTAGGCAAAACTGGAAACTGATAGTTATGCAGAAATGCTTTGCTTGCATCACAGTTTCCCCATAGTTAGGACAGTTGAGGAGTTGACTTTAACATAGTCTCTAGGTCTCTTCATTGCCTGTCTTCTCTTGTATGCAAATTGCCTCTTATTTTTAATGTTTGACTCTCACTATTCTGTCTATAGCAGGACTTCTACAGAAAGAGAAAAACTTTTGCTTGAGACCTAATGCCTTGCAAGAAGAACTGAGCATGTGAGGCTCTGGATTTGAACTGTGGTGTGTGATGAACCTCCCAGGGGGCTCAAACCCTGCCTTTAGGAGGAAAATTCTTTTCTTTCGACTGACACCCAGTGCAGCTTCTGCTTTTGGCAGCTCAGGACCTCGTTACTGTAGGTACTCTCATGAACAGAGCTCACTCATTTGCAGTCACTGCTGAAAAAACACAAGGGGAATCCTGCTTGTGGTTTCCTCCTTGGAGGCTCCCTTCTGCTACCCAGCTCAAGAGCCTTTTTGCCTTTTGCACGCAGTGCCAGATTTTACCCTTTCTAGCTCGTAGGGCCTCCATTTACTCAGCTTTTCTTATGTTCCAACACTGTCCCTCTCCTTTCAGCAACACTGTTTTACAGAGATGAAACTCAGACAGCGCTCTCTCCGACACTAGGTGATATTTGGATGACCACCTGAGATGGGGTAGACTGCAAACCCATGGATGTGACCTTGGACCGTGTGCAGGGGAAGACTTGCTTAGGACAGGTCAGTGTGTCTTTCCCTGAGCGCACGGCAACCCAAGGGAAAAAAGGAAGAGCAGGCACAGCAATATATCACCACAGTGTCGAAACAGTGAAGGCTAGTGGAGCCCACAGGTGTGCTCCCACACAGGTCCAAATTCCACAAATCAAAGTTTTGCTCAAATACTCTCCATGTTGGAGGAGCGGAGTTCCCTATACAGTGCCAGCAGTAGACACAAAACCCTGTCAGGGCAGCAGGCAGTGCCAGTCCCAGTTAGTACCCCAGCCATGGCGATACTTTGCATTGAGGTCCCAGAGTTTCAGCTCTGCAGCTGCAGGTGTCTGGGCTAACAGCAAATCAAGGTATTCCTACGAGTCTTCTGCAAACTGAATTTCAATGGAAGTACATCTGTGTGGGTTCCAGCATGATGGTCTTTGCGCCAGTCTTCTCTGCATCTTGTTCACACACCCCACCCTCACCCAGTCCCCTCAGAAAGGCAGCATGTGAGGTGCTCCGCTCTCCCCTTGCTGTGGACACAGGAGCTCAGCACCATTCTGCTTCAACAGCAGGGGCATCTCCCCCTGACCAGCATGGCTCCCTATGCCACGTTTGCTCCTTCTTTTGTTGAGGCTATGCTCATGCAACCAATTACACTTCTCTCCCAGCTCGGATCGGTGGCCTCCTCTGTGCTGAATCTCTCTTTGCTACTCCCCTTACAGTTCTGCACTGGGACGAGAGGCCTTTACACCACGTTTTCACTGAAGGCCCTCCTTTTTTTCCACTCCCAGGCATCTGTCCCCTCTCCATCCCCACCATCCCCAAGCTTGGGGGTTTCAACACCTGCGGCACCAGCAGAGCCAGCTGGGTGCCAGGCACACTCCGCCACAGCCACAGCAACCTGACCTGCTCAGCTCAGCTCAGCTCTCCAGAGCTCTTGGTGGTCTCCTCAGAAGCTCATACCCCGCTAAGAGTAACGTGTTAACTGCGCAAGGAGGACTGATCATTTTGGTAGCTGTAGTTCCCCAAACCAACAACCCATGGCATACAAAAGTGGCAACACAAACGGGCCATTGCCATTGTCAATTTAGTATTTAATAATTTGTTGAATGTTAATATGGTAAACTATCACGAGTCCTAACTCATTCAGTTTTGCAAGCTAAGCAACCAGTATGAATTCTCTAGAAATATGGCTGATCAGCTTCCCATTTCTCAATGGGTTGAGAGGTAAGTAATGTCTGACAAAATATAAGTATATTGAGAAGCCGCAGATTTCGTTTCCTGCTAGCTTTGAATTCCCAGGGCCAGCATAAGAAGCGTTGCATTACAAACCTCCTGAGAATAAAAGAACCTATGAGCATGTGCTTCAAAAGAATATTTTTCAATTTCTTTGTAATTTGACAGGCCCATCATGTAATTGAAATTATTTATACCATGTGGTTTTTCCCATGCAATTTCCTTGATACTTAAGATGTCACTATTTGCCTTACTGTTGTTTCACAAGTAATTAGTAAGAGAAGATGTGAAATCCCCATCCTTGATTATCTCCAAAACATGAAAGGGCAAAGCCCTGAGCAACCTATCATCTATGAATGATAGCATGCAATAAACTATTCTACTGATTTTGAGGTTAGCTGAGATAAGAGAACATGTTTCCTAGATAAAGTCTGACAACAGCTACCAAAAACACTGACTACATCATTCAACTCACAGTTTCCCAATAACTGTATATGTAATTTTTAAAAGTAGGAAGACTTTTTCAGTCAAAGATTGCATTTCAGGAAAAGAATCCCAAACTGAACTGTTCACTCAACTGAATTACACTGCTCTATGGAAGTTTTCTGCTGAGTGATTCTGAGAACGATGGTAGGTAAATATTGTCTTAAAATGAAATTTAATGAAGTAGAAGGATTAATTTCTTGCTATTAGTTCCACATATTTTATAAAGTTACTTACAAAAGTTACAAAATTGCCTACAAAATAAATGTGCGATCATCTTAGGATTTTATTAAAGTATTGAGTATTCTCTCTTAGTGATCGGGAAAAAGACATAATTTAAGCTGTGTCAGCTTTGTGCTTCTTGATATTATTCAGGCACAGAAGTTTATATTGCTCCTGCTACATCTCTCTCCAGACTTCTGGTATTCATCCACATCTCCTGTTTGGCAGATGAATTGGGATCAGTTTTGTCAAAGTGATGTATTTAGCTAACCTGAACATAATTTATTGACTTAAAAGCATTTATCAAGCTGCAAATATGAGTGATAACTATCAGCGTAATATGCTTCTGTGTGCTTGCTACAATTTCCTGTGGCAAGCATGGCTGTTGTTTAAAAAGACAGTAAGGTTTCCTATTCTCTAAAACTATATTATGTACATAATAATTTAAATGAGATACAGCTGCACATACACTTTATATCCAAAAACTAATATTACTTTGTTGACAAGGAGCCTTTTATTGAAATCAGCTCTAAATACATGAGTGTGTATATATTTTCTTAATGGCTTTATTTTTTTATTGGAAAGGTATCATAAACTTAAATCTTTGTAGCAATGAGCAGTGAAGAGAAACATGCTTTGACTGTCATGTATGACTAAAATTAATAAATGAGACAAGTTCTCACACTGAACATACAACAAAAGCAATGAACGGTGATCCATTATAAAACAAAACCAAAAAAAATGAAGTTCAGGCAAAAAGATGAGACAAATTAATACAATCTCCAGAAAAATGTAAAAATACAGGGTTCATTCACTAGTGCATCATTACAATTTTAAACCACTGTTTACCCCTGGTAACTCAGCCATTCATGAAGCACCTTTAGCCAATTAAATGGGATCCTTTGTGGTAAGAGGTATGTCACTCAAAGCAAGAAAAACGCATATGGATCTTCGTCTTCAGTATGATTCAATAAACATCAAGCAAAAAGAACAGTTGTCCCTAAGTGCTCTGAGAGAACCATTAGCATCCGCCAGCTTATTTTTTTCTTGTATATTCCTGTTTCATGAGTTTCGGTCTAATTGATTTTGGCTTGCAGGTATGTTCGCTGAAAGTCTGAAATATTTATATTTCAAGCAAGTATTGCAGCACATCTCAGAAAAGAAATTTAAAAGATTATTTTCCATGTTTGCAGATAACTACTAATACTGGAAATTGGATGTCTGCAAAGAAACAAATACATGAGATGATTAGCTTCTTTTTGTGCCACCTATGCTCTTCTGTCCCCAATCTGCCTCCTCTACCTTTCACTTAGATAAAAATGACAGGGTGGAAATTATAGCCTAGCACTCAGCAGCTACTAATAACTACGCAGTCTGAACCATTTAAATCAGGCAACTACTTCTAAAGAAAACTATAAAAATATGAAAAATATGTTGGCTAATCAGTACTAATCAGCAAACCCAGAGCTACTTTTAAATATTGATAATTTTGAACCTATTGCACGTATATATTACTGGACAGCTTGCGAAAAAGGGAATCAAGCTTGGTTTGGTGTACAAAGATATTTGCACACAAATATAAAGGGATATTTGCCTCACTCTCCTGAAAAATGACAAACCACTATTTCCAGAGTTGTTCTTCCTTTGAGAAGAAACAGACCTCCCGAATGCGGCTTATTATTAACATGAATAAATCACCATCACAGGTGAGGAACTGGGTACAGCAAGCATTCATAAATTCTTTAGTTTCTGTGCCGCACGGCACTCTCAGTAAATGCTTATAGCAAGGCGTGTATTAAATATTTATCTATGCTCCTGCCAGCACCCTGAGTAGAAGCAGGAAGGCTATTAAGCACAATCTGAAGGGGGACAGGGCAATTCGCTTCTGCCGAACTGCATCCCCTTCAAATCAGCAGGGGTCTTGCCCATTGGCTCTATTTCAAAGCTTACCTTCTCAGTGATCTCCCCGGTGATTTCTTTACCCTTACAGGTGCTGCATTGCCACCGACGGGCTAACAGCCAGTGTTTTGGCTCCAGGCCTTCCTCAAGGCTGCTGGAATATATCCAGACGATGACAATGCAACACCTGTGATAAGAAAACAGAAGTACAGAGGGTTATTTTTTTTTTTTTTGTACTGTAAAGAGCTTTCATTGTATTAAATTTTTTATGAAATGGAATCTTTTGAGGGCATTCGACATTTAGGTGCACAAAGGCCAAGCTGCATGGAACCGCAAGCCACAAAACCCAAACCCAAAATGATCAATACATAGCAAATTTTCTTTATTTCGCACGATTCACATCATCCAGTCATTGTCTCTTTTAATTTAATGTTGAAGAAAACATTTATTACGGAAGGAAAAAATGAATGGCTATTTTGCATTACAGCAACTATTTATTATGTCAACTTACCTATGGGATATAACATTCTTGTCTGGATTTACTGAACCGTTATGGCAAATATCATTGAAATAGTCCAACTTGCAGAGAAATTTAACTAGAAGGGTTTTTCTAAACATTATTCAGTTACGCAAAAGGAAAACCAAACCCAAAAATTTGAGCATTCTAATGAGAAAGCAATACCAGGAAATTTTGGAGTTTATGTTCAAGTTAACAAAATCTAAATGTTTATTAGGTAAGTCAAAAGTGAGTCAAAGGCGCATCCTCAGATTATAGCTATTGCATCTGAGAATGATAGCATATCTATTACAATTTGAAACAGTTAAATGTTTGTACTAAGACAGATATTTATATTTATTAAAAATATAGAATTTAAATCATGGGACACCACACTTTAAAATAGAAAATACTCCAAATCTGGTGTATACATAGATTTCTCCGCGATTTTCAGTCATGAAAATCTTGACTTGCAGGATCAGGCCACTGAAATAGATCCAGCAACATTTTAATTATTTTAAGTTAGTATTATAAAGGGTGAACAAATCTTCACTGTGAACTATTCCATTAAAAGAGAGAAAGTGATGGCAAGTTCTTGAGCCTAATTTTTTACTTCAAGGATTGCTTTTCAATGTAAAAGACTGAAATGATATCTAAATTTATTTTCAGATTATTTTGATCACTTTCTAAAAAAAACAAAATGCTCTAGTAAACAGGATAAAATGGTATGACTTTATATACAATGAAACGTAGATGTAGCAAAGGTACTTGGCGTGACACTGATTTTTCTTAGATGACTGTATGTCTTCAACTTAAGAAAAACAAAACTATAAATTCTATATGGAGGAGATAATGTAGCAAGATTTCAATGTAGGATAGTTTATTACCTAAACAGTATGTACAAATTCTAAACATGAAAATAATGAGTAAAAGAAATCAAACTCTATTTACATTTACATTTTTTTACAAATTATTTTTTACAAGAAGTGTATTTTTTTTCTCTAGATAACAGGACAGACACATAAGACCAATCTTTTTGTATTACATACATAAATAAATATTGACTTTAAATGAGTGTTATAGGAACATAATTTCTACAGCCAATTTGGGTAACAGAGAAGCAGTTCTGTTACCTCTACTACAATATAATTAAGTAAAAAGAAAAAATTTTACATATAGAGCTCTGTTAATTACTTTGTAAATTGTAACTTACTAATATATTCAGTAGAGGTAATACAGTCGTTACATTTCATGCCCACAACTGAACGATGAGTTTTGGCATGCAAAACCATATATAATCATCAACATCTGCAGGTATTCATTTACATTTTTTAAATAAAGGGTTTTCTTAATTATTTAAAACTACATGCAACAGCTTATTAGCATCATATTCCTGGTTACAATGCACAAGTTTGCATAACATTATTTTTAGTAATTGATGTTCACAGGTACTGATCAAAAGGGTAGGAATATACTTGGCACATAGTATAAGAAAATGAATTAATAAATAAGTCAATATCACAACTACATTTACATATACACAAGACAAAAATAATTTTTTTTATGGTGTTGTACACAGAATTTAGAACTGTCTGGGTCCCATACTTCGTTCTATAAGGCCCTGATTTAAGACAGTATTCAAGCAAATTTTGACATCCATTCTTTATTTGAGACATCACTAAAGCTCGTTCTTAGCTGCAAAGGTTTACTTCCATCCCACTGACATCTTTTGAACATATGGAAGTTTCCTCTTCTGCATACTTTCCTGAATCAGGGCTTGCTTTTCTGAAACTCCCTGACTCCTGTTGGGAGCATGGAGATGAAAGTTTTGTGGAACAAATTGACTCAATATTTAGGTTTCTGTACAGTTCTGCTAATGCCAACAGTAAAAATCCCATTCACATTAGCAATGAGTATTTCTTTTATTTTGTGTGTGACCATGCCAAACATTAATGTCAATGCTAGCATTGCCACATCATATCCTCAACTCTTTCTGAAGCCAATACGTTGAGGATGTACAGCTTTTCAGAAGTCAGACCTCTTATCTATTGTCTATCTGCTATTTTCTTAATGAATATTCAAGTTGATACACATAGTAGTACATCACAAGCTCTGTCTTATTTAAATTTCTCCTGCTTTATAAACAACTCAAAAATGGTCAAAAAAGATATAACAAGAACAAACCATTCTCTTCTTAAAATCACTGATCAACAAAAAAAAAATCCACTTAACAAAGCAGTTAGCAAAAATGGCATAATCTTACAATTCTCCTTTAAGAAATAAAGATAAACAAAATGTATCCTGAAGTCAACTGACAAAACCATCAGAATCGTACATAGCAAATAATACATTGGTGTAAAGGTGCAGAGTATCTAAAAACATCCCAATACCTATATTAACTCTGTATTACACAACATCATTAGAGAAAATAAATCTTTAACTAGCGAATCAAGTAATGAATTACAACTCTATTGCTGAATTAAATGCTTAATGTGGCTTAGACTTGTAAATTAGGACAATATTCTGTACAACTCAGCACACAAGGCTTTATGAATTAGGCACTAACAACTTCAAATCTGTACTGCTAAACTCAAAGAATAATCAGGAATACTCATAGTAGGGAATTTAACATCCACGCATGAGCTTTGTTGACCGTGTACTTTTCACTTTTGATTTGGAGGGTGACTTGAAAGGTGAGTTGATAAGCTGATTTGTAGAATGAAAAAAATAATTTACATCTTAGTGGACTCTATATAATACATTCATTCCATACAATTCTACTTTATCAACTTCTTTTTTTATTTCCAGAATCTACTTTAAAAGGGAAAACCCCTCCATGTTCTTCAAAAGCACATTGTTACTTTTAAAAGTTGAATGCTTCAAAGAGACTGGCATCAGCAAATGGTAACCATTTTGATTAATTTCAGAGGAATGAGGCTTCCCCTCAGTAACCAAGACTAAGGGTATGATCACTCAGGGCTGCTAACTTCCAGTTTATCTCCAAGCTGTATTTGGCATCATTGTAATAAAGAACAACATCCATGTTCTATACTTTACCATGTCACTATGAATGAAACATAATTTCCTTAACATTAATCAAGTCACTACAGATTTGGTCCAGCATAACTAGAATAGACTGTGATTGAAGGGTTTGGACAGAAGTCTTCAGAGAAGCCTGAGGTAATTACTTTCCCTGATCCCACTGACTGCTGCTTTCAGCAAACACCATGGAGATCACCTCTAGCCTTACCGATGCCCTGTGCAATCTAAATTTCGAAGCAGTGCTGTACACCGTTCTGATTCAAATTGTGTTTTCTTTGTAAAAATTTGTACACACAAAACATTTCCATCCTGACAAGTCTCTGAGACTCTGGCCTTCTGCCAAAATTGAAAATAAAAGTTTATTCCACAGATTTTATGAAGAATTCATCTGTTTATTTGCTAATGTATTTTGGAAAAGGGGAGATGACAGAATGATGGAGGAAGGAATTAAAAGCACCATAGTCTTTAATACTTTTAAAACTACTGTTAAAGGCCCAAACCATGTAGCAACAGAAATTTTCTGGGAAAGATCTTGGTCACTGAGTGCATATCAAAAAAGACAATAATCAAAGTAGAAAGAGAATGGCAAAAAAGAGCCCTTTAAAACCGAAGGCAGAAATGTAGAAAAACTGGAATGAGCAAATGATCAGAAATTAATTCCACTTCCTTCACCCCCTGTGGTGTTAACCCAGATGAAACACAAAGCTAGAAATTTCAGTATAGACAAACTGTATTTGAATATTTTGTGAATGCTCTGCTATCATAAACATAACTCTGATCATCCATTTCAGGTATGTATTTCTTTTCTCCGTAGTTGCTTTCCACAAAACAGTTTGTCATCAAGAGAAGGAAAATATATTTACCACTAACGTCTGAGCTCCTCACACTGAGTACCTCAGGCAAATAGGAAGTACAGGTGAGTCTGTAGCATCTGCTGGTAGAAAAAGTGGCCACCTTTCAAGTTTGACTACTAAGCATTTGAACTCCATTAGCCTCATCATGTGTTGGTTCAGGGAGCAATGGAAACTGTGCCAAAGAAGCGCAGGAGCACTTTGAACATCTTGAACATGAGAAGCTGATTATGAGTATTTGTACAGACGCTTATTGGCAGATACTTTCCACCCTCTTGGTAATAAATCCAAGCAGTTTTACTATTGAAGGATGTCTCTCTGTGTGGCAAATTATTCTAGACAGTTTATATTGCACAATAAGGCAATATGAATTCCCTTATGGTTAAAAAGGGCACCCTTCTGTCTAAATTTGAAAAATGCATTCAAATAAACTATAAGCCAATGTTTTCCAGATGCCAGAATATTGTCACATAATTCTTTCTGTAAGAAGAATAGCATGGAGCCAATACATCCATCCTTCTGTTCAAAAGATCCACAGGGAAAAGAGATACATGCATCAAAAGCCAAAGCCAAAAAGTAGCTCTACGGCTACTTGAATAATAAATGTGCCTCAGAATTCCAATTTCTAAAATGCTCATGTTAACTATTCAGATTTTTAACTAGAAAATTGGTTTTTCTTTTCAAGATATCACTAGGTCTTGAAATATTATACACCAAAAAATTTGAAGTGGGATTTTAAAACTCATTCTTCCAGGCCCTATCAATTAATTGTATTAATTCCCATAGATTTTCAACAATTCTATTAATTGCCATTTGCTTCTTTGCAATGGTACATCTACCCTGGATATTTTTTAGCTATTAACTACAATAACAGATCTACACGCTAAAACATTACCATTTCAGAACAGATGGTTGATACAAACGTATCATCATTCTCCTCTGTGGTGATACTGCAATTATCAAATACTGACTATTTTAGGCTTTCTGCTACTGGTATTTATTTTACTTATGTCCTTATTTCAGACACATGGAGATCTTAACAGCAAAATACACTAGGGCTTGAACTGGTGACAGGCAGAGCTGTAAGTAAAATAGATCATTTAAACACACTGATGAGAACATGGCCTCCAGTGTTCAAAAGTATGTATACATCACAGGACAACCTTGCAAATACTAACATTGAAGTCACTAAGAGAAAAAGCTGCATACACTGCACTCTTTCAATCTACTTTAAACATAGAAATACAAAAACATTATAATGAACACGCTTTTGATTTTCTCACACGTGTTGAGTGGGATGTGACCTTCGTTTTGTTGAACGGTGGTGGTACTGAAATGATACTTGCAGCATGTTTCATCCTGGCCTTGGTGCAAACACAATTCATCATGGCTAAACTACAGAGAATTAGATACAGATCGTACAGGATGGTAACTTCCACTGGAAAACTGGGTTCCTTGCTCCTACAGATGTGCCTTTTCGTAGCCTCCATTTGGGAGCTCAGTTTTTCTCTCAGTTATTTGTATAATCATCTGAAACAGTCTAATATTTCTCTGGGGGTGGCTTGTAGTGATGTGGATGATGTTGCTTCAGATGAGGTCCTAAACAAAAGAATAGGAAAATATGCACACATCAGACCCTGAATATGTAACACTATCATTTATCTGTACTAAAAAGTCTTTGAGAGGCCTTTAGCTGGCAATCCTTCAGCTTTTAAGTGAAATGTCTGCGCCGACAACTACGTGCATGTTCAGTTCAGACAACTTCAGTGACTGTGAAAGGACAAAAGGATTCAAGCAGATGAATCTTGTCTGATTCATTATGTTTTTTTGTTGAGCTTTGCAGCACTGAGCTGTACTTTTCAGAAACTTATAAAACACTGGAAATGTCCGTTAAGAGGTCTGCACTACTTTAGAAATATGATCAGGCTCTAGCCATGTTGGACTGAATGCACCCAGAAAAATCTAATCTTGAAAGCCAAGCAATCCTAGGCCTAGGTAGTACTTGGAGGACAGACCATCTTTGAATCCCAAGTGCTACAGGCATAAGCCAAAGAGCTGTGGTGGGATGAATGGCAAATGTCAGACCACAGAAACTGAGTGAGAGAAAGATTGCATTTGCTTCCACCATTGCTGATGGACAGTTATGGGGGGAAAAAAACCAGTATTTTCACGCGTCTTAAACTCATGGAATGCTACTGGAACCAATAAAGACTCTAAGGCTCGAGCTAACTGTTTACATGTGGAGGACTGAAGTTCTGTAACACGTAACCACACGTCAAAATGGGGTACTACTTACTGTGGGGTGAAAACGGAGGCAGGTCGGGTGTTCGGAACGATTTTATCGTAGCTGGCCCTTCCCCACCAGTCGTCAGCACTTGAACTTCCAAGCGGTACAGCATCGATGGCCTCAGATTGGGCACAGTAAGCACATAATGATCCTAAAAATAAATAAATCACTTTAATTCTGCGAGTATCTAAAAATAAAACGTAGTTAATCTAATCGCACAAAACAGTGGTTTAAACAGGTTCTGCCACTCTCAGCATCCACAAATTATTTTCTTAGAATCCTGTTAAAAGGATTTAACATATGCATCACTTTGTTGAGAGGGTTTGTTTTGAATTTTTTGCTTGCCATTGCCTTTGAGCATATTTTTTTAACCATAATGTTACGGTTTCATGTGTAAGAGGTCCAAGTTGTTCCTTGGTGTTCTTGAAAATGGATGATGTGCCGATCATTAAAAAAAATAAGATTTTAACTTCCTAATAATTCTTTTTAACAAACATGTTCATTATGTAAACTTGTTTTTATTTGGGATCTTTCTGTGAATTCCACTAACTGATAAATTAATTCATGGCAATTCATAGGTCTGGCTCCCTGCTGCAGCTAGTGAAAATAAGCGTGGCTACACAGATTTCAGCATACTTGTACCAATTACACCATGAGAATCTGCCCTTCTATTCTTAATCCCATTTTTGGCACGATGGCCCCCATTTTCACTGCTCCATACCTTGCATGGTCACTTACACTTGTGCAAAATAATTTCAGAGTAAGTTCATAAATGCTCCCAAATGGGAATATGTCTGACTAAAGACCGAAGAGCATTAAGAAATCAAAAGTCCTGATTCACCTTATTCTAAGCTGAAAAGGACCAGTCCTGGGAAGGGGCCAGCGGGGCAGTGATGCCGGACAGTGTGGGCACAGTGTGCTCCTGCGACCAGGCTGGGTCAGCCAGGAATTTGCAGGACAAGTTTCTCCGGCTGGCACTGAACACAGCGCCATGTGGGGGGACCTAAGTGGGCTGTGGGAATAACTGATAATTTGCTGTTACTGCCAGAGCAAACAGTAAAGGGGAAAGGAGAGAGAAAAAAAGGTAGGGGGAAACGTGTAGTTTACTGCCAAATTAGCACATATTCTGAGACGGGGCTGCTCTTAATAGACGTTGCTGAAGCTGTTCCACCTCGTATAACATACTGAACAGGTAGGAGCAAGAAAGGAGTGCCCACATCACACTCATACACTCACTTTGCCCATTCAGGCGCTCCTCCAGCAGTTGGGACCCGTTGTGTAAATATTAAATTTTTATCAGTCAGAGGCTACCAGTGAGAATGAGTCAACGATCCTCACTGTAAAATACCCTACATTCTTGTGGTTTCTGAGAGGTAGGAGATAGTGTTTCAGCCCAAACCAGAGTTTTCTTAACCGGTTGCAATGAATAGACAGAGAGATACATAGAGTGATTGATAATTAAATAAAAGGAATTTCCAGACTCTACAGTAGTGAAAACAGAGAAAACCAAAGACAAAAAATTAAAGCATAACACAACGCAAAGGAGTGTTTTAAATAAAACTTTATATATATTTCAGACCTAACTGAACCAACAGCTTAAAAAAAAGAATAGAAATTCTGAATAAAACATACACCTGCTCCTAATATAAAAGATGGAAACTGAAGTGAAAAGTAACATCTCATGGTCTGAAACTTTCATTGTGCTGAAGTGGCTGTTTGCAGCCAAAGGTCTGTGACTGAGTAACCACTTCAGGTAATCCTGCAACGTGTCCTGCTGAAGAGACCAAGGCTGTATCTGCACTGGGCTTCCGCTCTGCACTGTGGGTTGAGCTTTGAGTGAATTTGTGCAGATCACACCACGTCTGTACTAAGCTGTAACAAAACAGCTCCACGCATTGCATGGTAGCTTGCTCCATAGTTTTAGAGCATCTGCAGCCAACTTTGTTGCTCTCGGCCAGAACAACAGGCTTTGAAACACGGGTGCCCTAGCCTTAGGGCAGTCTGCTAGGAATTAAGACAGAATGGTGAGAACCTTGCCTTGGATTTGTGGAAAACGCGTTGAATGTAAGATGTGTCCAACAAAACATTTTACGCATTCTTTGATGAAACAAATGTTGTGAAAAGATTTTCAGCCAGCTCTGCTCTAGACACAATCGCCTTGATTCACTTCCCTGAAGTGAATGAAAAGACTCCCAACGTTGTTAGCTGACTTTGGATCAAGGCCAGCTGCTTGAGCCCTTTGTTGACTTTGGTGGATCTGGCAACACAGTCTGAACCTGCCTCTGCCAGAAGAGGAACTGAAATAGCAAAGGCCATCTTAAAGCAAATAGCGGGAAGAATTCACATTGTTAATTCTCACACTTCCAATAAACAGTGAAATCTAGTTCTACTTTAAATTATTTGTCTGTTGGACAATGGTGCATACTGGCAGAGGGGGAAGTGATTTGTATTTTTCTTAGAGCAATGAGTGACTCAAAGGAAGAGAAAATTCTCTTAAATCCATCGACTTGGACATCAAATAATTAGTAAAACTATAGTAACTGTCAAGTTGAATAGCCTGATCATCAAAAGAAAATAAAAACCATCTATTGCCACACAGACAATCTTTTCCTCCCTTCAGGCACTTCTCAGACAATGGTTGCTAATTTGACAATTGGGAACATCAAAATGTTTGATGTGTCATCAAGAAGAGTAGCTGTGCTTTGTTTCTCCAGCAAGGAGGAAAAATTAAGCACTTCCTGCTCCAACTTGCCTGCAGAGCCAACGAACGCTATGTGTGACATCTGCATCACCACCAAACGTTAAAAATAGGCCACATACGCACACGCTTACGAAGCCGCTAGCAAAGGAAAGTAACAAACAACTTACTGCTGGCAGTATCTGTGACTGCGAAATGATGCTGTTGGGTAAGCTGTTCTGCCGGCTTTCTGTGGTTACTTCTGCCCAAGTGACTTGAAACCCTGTCATGGGCTGGTGAAGGTCTGTCTTAGATATCTTCCAGGAAAAATGACCAGTGATGTTACCTTCCTGGACAATGAAAGACGCAGATAGATTCTCGGGTTTGGCCAACACTTTGGGTAGAACTGGCACTATAAATTTGGAAAGCAAAAAGATAAGCTAAACTTTGACACATAATGTTCCACAAATCAAGGTCAGACAGAGCTCTCTTTCTAGTGTTACCCAGGATCTTGCCAGCTTTCTGCCATCTCATTTTCAGTGTTAATCAAAGCCTATCTTTGATATATTCCATTGGTGTTTTGTGCCAAATTTAAACTTCAAATCGAATCCTGTCAGCTGCAGGCAACAGAAAGGAAAGCCTATGGCATGTAAAGGCATAAGTGCCTCATTCACAGCCAATCCTCCTGCTGCTCCTCTGTATTTCAGAATACCTGAGCTCCAGTTTTCAATTTTGGGACCACAAGTAAACAGGATGGCACAGAACTCCATGATGCAGGAAAAAAAGTAAAATTCATGCTCTAAAACTGTAGTACGAGTTAACAGGGGCACTCCGACTAGGGGAAACATGCCTGAGTTGCAGTTGCCCAGGAATAAGGTTGTAATGCTGAAACTGTCAGGAGAGGTGGTCAGGAAATGGCAATGGTGGCCAGCAGGACTCTGAGGCGACCCACGAAGCACAGCAGTACCCTTGGGGACAGTAGGGATGCAAAGTGGGAGGTCCACCCTCTAGCTGAAGAGAGAGACTTCCAGACTTGGCTGTGCAAAGCCATGGTTGACCTGACCTAGTGCTGACAACAGACCTGGTTCAAGCGAGCGGCTGGACTAGCTCACCCCAGAGCTCCATACCAGCCAACATCCTCATGACTCTGCAATTTTCCATAACCCTCTAGCTATACCTACTGTTGTGGCAACACTGTAAGCGGTATAAGACTTCCTTTATTTGTTATTTGAGAGAAGAATTAACCTAAACAAAATCAAACTGAAAAAGCAGCTTGCATCAATAGCAAAACATTCAAAAGATGGGTTATGCCAGCATAATTGTGCTTACAGTCATCATCTGTCATTATAATATAACTGGAAAAGTGTTCCTCCTACAAAAGTAACAACTGGGTAGTAACAAGTGTCATCATATGTTTACAAACAGTCCACTAAAATAATCACCTAATTGACAAAACAGTAATATGGCAGCCAAAATCTGTATTTTAGTCTAGTCTGTGTATTTTAGTCAAATTTGCACATACACATTACTTGTGGTTTTATTTGTTCTGGATCTTTCATTTCCCATTTTAGAATTGCTTTCAAAGACTTTTTTTGGTGATTATAAATGCATTTGAAACTATTTGGCTACTTCTCCAGATCATGCCTTACCTCCTTCAGCAGGACAATTAATGTGCTTGTGGTTTTTTTCTTTAAATGCAGAGCAAGGTGGGGTAACAAAGAAAATACTCTCAGCCTTAAAACGACCTTTAGATTTTGCAGGCAAAACAGTTACTTTATATTTGCATGAAAATGACAGGTCCTTCAGAATCATGTAGTTTTCCTAGAAGAAGAACAAAAAATCACGTTGCAAATAGACCTCTCAAAAAAAAAAAAAAAGTTGAAAAATAAGGTAGGCAGAAGATAAAAAAGTTTTCTCCAATAAAATATTTTCCTGATACGTTTAACACATGTCAACATGGCTTTTACTCAGAGAACAAAGCAAACTTTGCCTATGTTATAATTATTTTCAGTAGCAAAATATATTAGCATAGTATTGGAATATGTCCTCCAATTCTACAGAGTTCCTTCATGGTGCTGCATCAAAGCAACTGGCTTCTAACGTTTAGAACAGTCTCCGCGACATGATGGCAATGGGGGTAGCAATGTGAGGATGTAAATGTTAATCAAATTAAATAAATGTAAGAAAGCTGAGTTAAGCTGCTGTAAATGACAGGCTTCATCTACATTTAACTTTTAAAAAGTGCATTCAAAGTCCAGGATGGCATTATGGATCCATTTTCTTCCACTTTAGTACATTAACTGCTTCTACCTTCTTATCAGGAAGAAAAGCTCCACAGCTGAACTGCAAAGCACAATTCTCTGCTTAAAGGCAATGACTGGAGAACAAAACTTTACACAAAGTGTAAGTGTCCTGCTAAATTCTTACCGTTGTTTAAAGCACTTTTGAAAATCGTAGCCTGAAAGCTTTAGCACAAATCATATGAGAAAAAAAGTGTGTTTTTTTTTATTTTCTGGGAGAATGTTCAATAATACCTAACTGACTAAGGTCAGAAGTCTTTCACTGCCTTTTAGATATTTACTTCCCTTCAGAATCACTAATTTCCAGCATTCTTCTGCATAACTCCCTCTGCTTTTTAATCCTAAACTGGATTAGTCTAACCTTCACTTGGAAGGTCATTTTCAACGGGACATAGAGATTGGGCTGAGAATGGACTTGACTCCTCGCCTTCCACCTGCCGGACAGTGCTCTAATAGGCTTGATTCCTGCTTAAAATTGTGACAACTATTTTTATTTATTGTGACAGAGCCTAAATGCTCAACACTGGAAACGTAAGGCCTTTATCCACCTTGACCTATCATATCCAGAACCAAATCTTTTGTAGCATCAACTTTATTCTCTTTGCTTGTAATTATTTTCTTCCTCAAAAGAAACACAGAATTTCCCAAAGTAGATTGAACCAATTACCGTAAAATGATTGACAAGAAATAAATTAACTAATCCCACAATGCATTTGGGCAGATGTACTAAGAATCTTTCCTGACATCTAGTGGAAATAAACTTCTTCAATGTTAACTTTCTCCTATCTTCAATGTGCATAACTTGAAATATTGGGACTGATCATAACATTATGTCACAATCATTTTTTTAATCCACCTCTAATATTTGCTTTGCTGACCCCATGAAGCAGTAAATCGTACAAGCTAACAGCCTTCTGTATGAGAAATGCTGTCTTTTGATTTACTCTACTTTTACATGCCATTAACTCCATTGAATTGATCCAGTAGTATAGGTCAGGGTAAGAAGGAAAGGTGAATTGCGATTTCTTCCATTCTCCATAACCCACTAAATCAATTGTTCTGCACCAATCACATTACTGTGTTGTTCAAATAATGTGTTACAGAGATGGATGACACTAGATTGCCAACAAATTGAGTACGAAAAACTGCCACTGCAATGTATATTTGGGCTGACATGTACTTACACAGAGCTTTTCTCCGTATCTGATATCTGTCCCACTTCCAGATTTAATGTCTAATATTTTTCACCTACAGTCCTTTTTTCTTATTCTATTATTCGCCTCAGGGTTGTGAAACCCACCTGCATGTCTAAAAGAACACCTAGTTCATTAATTACTATTGTTACTGTTCAGTATTTGCACTGTGCTAGAGTCCTACAGTACTAATTATAGATAAAGCTCCATGTTCTATATGCTGTAGAATTATGTAAGCGCTTAGCTAAGAAGTTTGTTTGCCTACTCTTGTTTTCTGAATAACACCATCCAAAAAAAAAACAGACTTTAGGCTAGTGTGGATTAAACAAAACCTCAACAACAAAACCCCAAACAGTCCAGAATGGCTGAGGGAACTGGAGTTGTTTAGCCTGGAGAAAAGGAGGCTGAGGGGAGACCTTATCGCTCTCTACAGCTACCTGAAAGGAGGTTGCAGAGAGGTGGAGGTTGGTCTCTTCTCCCAGGTAACAAGCAATACAACAAGAGAAAATGGCCTCAAGTTGTGCCAGGGGAGGTTTAGATCAAATATTAGGAAAAATTTCTTCACCGAAAGGATTATCAAACATTGGTAACAGGCTGCCCAGGGAAGTGGTGGAATCACCATCCCTGGAGGTATTTAAAAGATGGGTAGACGTGGTTCTTAGGGACATGATTTAGTGGTGGTTTTGGCAGTGTTAGGCTGATGGTTGGACTCGGTGATCTTAAAGGTCCCTTCCAACCTAGACAATTCTACGATTCTATGATTTTGCCAAAGAGGAACATAAAAAGAGAAACATTCTTACTTATCTATGAAACGGTATAAAGGATATTGTGTTATGTTACAGAACCATCCTTTCTCTTGCTGCTTAGCAGCTATCCAGAGTCAAGCAGAAGGCTGAGTGGAGACTTACATAAGTCAGCTCAGTTACTTTCCCGAGTCCTTTGGTGTCATTGTGCGCACAGGACTCCAGTAACCAGTGGACTTGGAATTGGTTCATGCTGATATCTAAATGATACAAAAAGAGAGGAAAAGACATATATTATAATCATGCTTTCAGCATTGCAACTTTTCTGGCTTCTATGGATAAAAATAGAAGGAATTTTAAGTATTGTAGAGCTGGTAGTTCCTCACTTGTTCCTAAGCATTCTTCAACAGAATGGAGAAAATATTATACGCTTACGTAATTTAAACCTTATATCAGCTAATGGAGATAACTTTAAAAATAGTGAATTGGCATTTTCACATACGTAAGCATATACTACTTACATTTTTTAAAAATCGAGCATTTAAATTGAGCATTAGAAAAATAAATCTCAATGCTGCGACTTCTAAACACCCTGCAAATGATAGAAATGACTTTGTGTCAACTGCCTGCGACTGTTTATACTGTCAGAGCATTGCAATACTGCTGCCTGGCACTGTTTGAGAAATCTGTGCCTGAAGACATCTGAAAATGTCTGTAAATCCCTGAGCTCTTTCAGAATATATCATAAGAGCTTTTCAGCATCTGTCCAAATAAAACTCTAGTCTTGACTCTTAGGAGTAATACCAAAGGCTTGAGTTTGCTCCCATTTAAATCAATGACAAAACTTGCTGCGGTATCAATAGTACAAGCTTTCAATCTATTTCCAGCTCTTCTAGTTTCTTGTCTAATACTGGTTGCATAAGGAAGCAAAACAAAGCAGAATAAAGAATTAGACAAAAGAAGAAAAACTCATCAGGTAGTGCAGATACATCCTGTCATTTTTCTGGATTTAGTTCTCCTCTATCTTTATACAGGGGATGCGAAATTATGTCTGTTATTATTAATTAGCTTGGTATGACATAGCCACTAATGCCAAGTGCCTGATTGTGGGTTTCAGAAGGAAAAACAAATACCTTTGATGCCTTAAGGGCTGATCTGTCATTAGTCTGCTATGAGCAATTTGGATGCAGAAGGGAAGGATTGCAAACTAAAAAGAAAATAAGTTGCGTCTGAAACTAGCTCAAATGGTATTCTGGTAAAAAGACTGATTAGAAGCTCCTTGAAATAGATTTTTGCAGCAGCTACCTTCATAACATGTATGCTAATTACTTGTGTGATTTCTTTGGAAACACAACTTTTTTTTTTCTTTTTCAAAAAGAAATCTATGAAGAATTAACTTGCTGCCTTGTGATTGTTCCCTCTCATTTAAAAATAAAGAAAGAAACGGATCTGCTTTCACTTGCCTCTGAGTTGCTGGGCTTTCTCACTTAATGTGCTTATTGGATAAAGACACAAACTCACAGTGAATTTGTAAGTAGGTTTCATCTGATTTTGTGTCTTCCAGTTCACTCAATTATTGTCTATCACCTGCTTGCGCCCCTCTCCTGGGGCAAACAAAAAAACCACCTAGCTTGAGATCTGAAAACTTTGTGCTGCTATGTTAATCATGCTATACTAATGATGCACACTCTGTGCCAATTAACTATAGTGAATCTTTTATGGATTGTATACTATCTGATCATCACAAGAGAATCTGTTATTGATTGTATGCGATCTGATAATCACAACTTATTATTTTAATCTATCTGTAAGGTAGACTGCTCTTTGTAAAGCTACAAACTGGCTATTTTCACTTATAATAACTTTCACTGGCAATCCATAAATAAATCACTCTCTCTTAGGTAGCGATTATCCAAGCCAATTAAGTCTTGCCATTATCGAGCCACCAAGAACTGGATAAGACACATACGTCAGGAAGGTCACTGCATATCACTACATGGGCAACTGGGGAAAGATAAATCTGAAGCATCAAGAGCTTACAACAGCTCAGCATCCACATTTATCAGTATAGAGATTTACTAAACCTCTGTTCAGAAATGTAATTAGACAGGTTGTAACCCAAGATATTTGGTATTTTCAGCTCCTGGCACAGTAGAATTTTGTTTAGATTTTATCAAAGCTCCACCTCCATTCCTTATGTGAGCTACTGCTTTCAGGCAGTTCTTTTCTTCCTTCCTACTTCTCCTCTCCTGCACTAGCAAACCCTTAGTAATCCATTCATACACAGCTGTGGTTTCCGATAACCTCTCTACTTGAGCTAGAAAATCCAGAAGAGGTTAAAAAAGTTATTTCACTTCCTATCAACTTGGACTGTAAATGTAGGATAGGGTTTTTAATAAACATAATTTCATAATTTTTTTATTTAAACAAATGAACAAATGAAACATTTGATAGTACTCACATCTGGAATTCTGATAACAACCTGTTTTGAAAAGACAGGATTTCTTTCTTTTCAGTATGTAATTAAAGTGATTTCAAAAATGTTTTTGCATACATATATAGAAGTACATCAACAGCTATAAACTGGAATGCATCAGGACAGCACTTGCTAAGTTTATCCAAAACTTTTTTGTTAGAACAGGCCTTTTTGACTTCCCTAACCTTTTATTTTCAAGACTAAAACTTCTTCAGTTCTCATCTCCACCTTTGTGATTGCTGTTATCGAAAAGATTTCTTCTGTGGAGAAGGACCTAGGAGTCCTGGTGGACAACAGGATGACCATGAGCCAGCAATGTGCCCTTGTGGCGAAGGCGGCCAATGGTATCCTGGGGTGCATGAAGAAGAGTGTGGCCAGCAGGCTGAGGGAGGTCATCCTCCCTCTCTACTCTGCCCTGGTGAGGCCACATCTGAACTACTGTGTCCAGTTCTGGGCCCCCTAGTTCAAGAAAGACAGGGAACTACTGGAGAGCATCCAGTGGTGAGCTATGAAGATGATCAAGTGACTGGAGCACCTCTCTCATGAGGAAAGGCTGAGACACCTGGGTCTGTTTAGCCTGGAGAAGAAAAGACTGAGAGGGGATCTCATCAATCTCAATCAAATATCTAAAGGGTAGGTGTTAAGAGGATGGGCCCAGACTTTTCTCCGTGGTGCCCAGCGACAGGACAAGGGCAACCGACACAAACTGGAATACAGGAAATTCCATCTGAACATAAGGAAAAACTTCTTTATTTTGAGGGTGGCAGAGCACTCGAACAGGCTGCCCAGAGAGGTTGTGCAGTCTCCTTCTCTGCAAATACTCAAAACCTGCCTGGACGCGATCCTGTCCAACCTGCTCTAGGTGAACCTGCTTTGGAAGGGGGTTGGACTAGATGATTTCCGAAGGTCCCTTCCAACCTCTACCATTCTGTGAGTCTGTGATTTGATCATACACATGTTGATTGCTTTTTGTTAAAAAGAAGAATGTAAAAACAATTGACAACAATAAAAACAATTTTCTCCTTTTAAAAAATCTGTCCTGTCAGGGTCTAAAGCCTGAGTACTTTGGGTTGCAAAACTGAAATATAATAGGTAGTTCCTACTTGAGACAGAAACTTTTTAAAAATTAGGGAAAGGTGAGACATTTTGTGATTAAATAAAACTAGAAGCATGAAAAAATCAAAGTGTATGTGCATGCATGAAGTAGGCATATTAAATAAAAAGACTGAGTTAGAAATTATCTACAAATTTTTTAAAAGCAAAAGGAGATAACATGTATGGAATTATCTAAAAAGCCACATAAGAGACTATAAAGTTGCTCATAAAGCTTATGGCTCTAGAGGTTTTTTTTATGCAATATTATACATCTGATTTTGTGTTTTCACCACATGCAAAGGAAAAACTTCTCCCAAACTTCAGCAATATACACTCTTCTAGTGAGATCACTACCATAATTTCATTTAGAGTTTTGTTTTCAGCTGTCCATTACAAACTCAGTGGTCAGTACTGGACCAGTGATCCAAGCTGCAGTGTAGCTGAATGTCAGCCACTACCATCAAAGCTAATGGCTCTGAATTAAGCCCAGCTGAAGTTAATACATTGTAACCCACAGCCACATCTTTTTCTGAAAAGTCATTTGAGTAGTTAATACTAACAAAATATCCAGTATCTGATGGGACTGATTTGGGCCAGTTTTGTTAGAAAACTCTGTCATCCCTTCTAGAATAGGTGCGTAACACTGAAAAGAAGCTGCCAGACTCCTTCAGACTGGTTCCCTGATATTTCATCATTATAAAGCCTTAGAAAGTCACATTATAAAGCCTTTTTTGTATATAATCAATCTCCTTCTTAATAGTTTGGAGTTTTCTTGATTCTGTGCTTCAAATTATACATCTTTATAAAGATTTATAACTTCATTACTTTTATGGTTAGACAGTATATCATTTAACACTAAAAAGACTGATCTTGCACAAACAGCAAGCATTCATCTCTCCCAGAACTCAAAATATTTGTATAGAAACACTGAACCTGAAGGACATACTAAGTGGTAGCACTCATTTGAGCAGCTCTAAGCTTGTGAAATTACTCAACATAATAATCATTTAAGTAAGAACTTCTTAAAGTACTGCTACAGCGGAGAGCTTACTCAAACAATTGTTTTTATTCTCAGGCTTCTTTACAAAGAAAAAAAAGAAAACAAGAAAAATTACTTTAAAAATCTCTGTAAAGTTACTGTCATAGACCTGACCTTCAGCTGCTTAAACTAAAGATTTCTTGATGTTTCAGACAGTTGCACAAAACTAATCCTCCCAAATAAACTAATAGCTAATGGAATTGTTTTGGCTATGATTTTTAATGTAAATTTTCTGAAGTATAAAATGAGTTTCTAGCTTTAAGAAAACATTCCTACACAGACATCACATGAGCGTGTTCTTAAAATTCCACATATGCTTAGCTGTTTTACTGAACAAGGGTATGCAGCCAACTTTGTTGGACAGAAACCTTAAATCTCTAACTAGAAGTGTATTGACCGGGGGATGCTCTAAAGTATGTTGAAAAGATGATTCCCTCCCTCCTATGTTTCACTCAAAGAAGCCTTTAACTCCACAGGAGTATCTCCACAAAGCTATCTCTCCGTTGATTGTGTTTATGAGGATGTTCTTCATCAGATTTATCTTCTTCCTCCCCCTCCCCAACCTAAACTCTTTAGTTCCATTTCAATTAAAATAAATATATTTCAGATTTTTTTGGGGGGAAATGCACATTTATTTTCTAGCTTTAATCCATAAAAGCAGCTCAAAATCCCACTAATGCCAATGCCAAATACATCTGTTTGCCACTTTGAAAAGTTCAGGTTCATAAGCACAATTTAAGCATCTTAGATGATTGAAAAGGTTTGCTTGAAGTACTGCAACATCTCCTAAGTCATGGCTGCACAATGGTTAATAGGAATACCCTAGGCCTAGATCCTACATTTGCTAAATCTGATCATCCCTCCACAGAATTTGAAGCTCGAGACCCGTTCAGAAAAATCACCCAACACAATGATAATGATAAAGGTCTCTGCTGTAAAAGTACTTCAGCTCTAGAGTTGTATATTATTCTGCTTGATGGGTGCTTTTTGGATGATTGGTCTTTACAATTTGGTATAAAAAACGCCAATTAATGCTGGATGTGACAGCACTATTACACAGGCAACCAAATTACAAAAAAATGTCAAAAAGAAAAATCAAATGGTATGTGCTGGAAAACAAGATTTCAGAGCAGACACGTTCAACAACAGCAGCTCAAATTAAGGTTTAATTACAATAAAAATGTCTGGCATCAATAAACACAGTAACATCAAGATGATTTCTGTATTGTGACAGGATTTGAAGTAATTCACAAGCAGTGTCTGATAGATTTTCCCATTAGAACAAAATATGATTAAAAAGTAAAGATTACAAAATAAGACATACTTACATGAAAAACTTTATCTGGCAGCATATAAGTATTAATTTCATATAAATTAAAAGCATATATCGAATTAGTATTTCAGTAAAAAAGGAAATGGTGTTCTGTATTTTTTGTCAAGTTACCTCAGCAAACTAACTCCCTCCAAAGTATATACATATAATTAAAATGCTAACTGTACGTCAAAAGGAGTTGTTACCAAAGTTTGGAAGATAATTAGCCATATGTAAACCTGCTGTCTTCATTCAAACCTAACCTTTCTTCAAACAGAATGCCATAAGGAGACCAAAATTTCTGTGAAGCTCTTCAGTCAGAAAATTAGTGAAAGAATTCGTTCTGCATGCAGTTAAACCTTTGGATTTATTACATATTGTTAAATCTGATATTTCATACAGCAAACTGCAATGATTATTTGTGACTGGCCACATGGTTTTAGTTTTTCTTCTCATACTGGGGGGTTAATCTCACAGGCTTCTGAGCACTCTGGCCCTGATTCAACAAAGCACTTAAGCATATGAGCAGTCGTGTTGACTTCAATAGTTAAGAGGGGCTAATGGATCAGGCCAGAAAGTTTAGTAACCACCAAGATCAAGACACTAATGACCATACAAACTATAGGTAAAAGATGGTCTTGAACATGTCTTTGATTGTCTTAGACGAATAAGAAGGAGGAAATATAGCAAAATTAGGTAATTTCCTTCCTAGATCATATGTCTTGCAGCATTACTACTCTAAAAATAGGCTATAGCAAGGGGTAAAGATTTTGTATTTAATATCACAGCACAGAGCAGAATCTGGTTAGGGCACATGAAGCGCATGTCTCAGTATCTACAAGCACAATTAATTTTTACTACGGCAAAGTTATATGTATGATTTTGGGGAGCTCTGTATAAATCCTGTGTCACACAACACACCATCCAGGACAGAAATTATTTATCTCATTATATTGAATGACAAAGCTGTGCTATGGTGAATGTAAAAGTAACAATGGTAAACAGTGACATTTATGATGCCTCGCATAAAGAAAAACATTTTATCGTCTGTCAAGTGCCCAAAGATGTCTACAAGTGAAAGGCTTCCTGAAGAAATGTTCCTGCACTATCTTCTGCCAGTATGCAACCCTTGATCCACCTTTACAACTGTGGAACTAATACAACCCAGCACTGCTTCCAGCCCACCATTTGGCAGAAGGATAAGCAGCAGTGTTTTCCCTGCGGCACAACCTGCCTCTATTTCCACACCAAGAACTATTATGCAACTAGTTGAGATAGAATATAATAGAATAATAGAAGTGTCTTCTGCTCTCTCAGGCTTGCGTTCATCTGTTTATCAGGGCACCATTCCTCTCCGTGTCAACACAGAGTTCTACAATATGCAAGTTTCCATCAACACATTTTCTGCTAAAACTCAGTAGCTGGAGAGGTCTTAAAAAATACCCAGGGAAGGCTTAAATATGGGCATAATCCAAGTCAATAAATGAAGTAGTGTTATTTACTACTAGTGGCTTCAGTTTTGAAGACATGACTAGTATAAAATAACATGCTATTTACTGCATTGTAATAACAGCATGACTGAAGAACAGTTAGAGAAGGAATACTTCAGCATACTGCAGAGAAGCAAAACATGATCTCAGTCGGTACTTGATCATAACGTTTATTTCTTCACATATCAGTTCACAAGCCATTCCATGCCTCTCTGAATCATGGTGTTTCTTACCAACATTTGAAATCTGAAGCTAATGACAGGAAAAGAAATAAAGATGGACTAACAAGTGTTATTTTACTTATAGTGGTTTAGCAAATGCAAAGTGAGATTTCAGTCTTAAGATACATAGGTAAACACAATTTACCTTCAACTAATGATAAAATGCTCCATTGATATGCTAATGCATTGTGAGCCTCTCTGCACTCCTCTTTTCCCTGTTAAAACTATGTTCTTGATGTGTTCTGTCTCAGGCATTTTAGGTAAGTTCTCTTAAAAAAAATGAAATGAAAACAGCTCTTGCTCTTCAGCTGCCTGTGCATTGATTCACCCAGTGGTATAAAAAAAGAAAAAAACCCACCAAAGTGCCAAATGTTTGGTTATGAAATTCGAGGTATTCATGACACCTCTGAGAAAAAGAACTTTTTAATAATCACCTATTCAAGCAGTATGATTAAAATAAACACTAAAACCCTCAGTTGACATTTAAACTTCATTCAACAAACACTTCCTAACAAGGCAAACTATACTGTTTCCTGCTCTTACACGGAATATAAGCAGTATCGTTTAAATCAAAAGATTTTGTTTCTCACATTATGCCATTTAAAACAAGCTTTATTTCTATAGAACACATTCTTTGTATAATACAATGATAAGCCTTTCCAGAAATGATATTAACAATTAGTGTGTAATTTAAAGACAGGCCTGAGCCACGGTATTTATGTCCATATCTAGACCTAGGAAGCCTCAATGTTTAAAGATGTTTATATTGAGGGGTTTAAGTTTGGGATCATCTCTAAGCCGGGTTACCTCTACCCTCACTCCTTTTCCCACACACAACATCCTATACAAAGTGAGTTCAACAGTATCTCATTCTGGTTTTCTATTACAAGGAAATTTGCCTCTTGTAAGCTCCAAATCTCACAATAGCTGCTTGTAGCCTGAACAGAAGCTTCCAACATTACTGCCTCATATAGCCAGATTTTCAAAGGTATCTAAGCATCCAAAAACTGCACTTAATGAAACAGAAAAAAAACCCCAAACAAGTCCAAGGCTTGCTATGGTTATGCATCTATTGAAAATGTCACTAGGTACTTTAACTTTAGCCTTCCATGTAACTTTGACAAATCTGGACATTAATTTAGGTGGGGAGGGTATGTTGAGGGTAGGTAATCCAGGAGTCCTTCCCAGTTCCAGAGTCAAGGTACAGACCCTTCTTACCCCTAACTCCACAGTGGAAGGAGATGCCGAGATGAACCTGCTACTCCCTTCTCTCTCATACTCTATGCAAAAGCCACACGGGTGGGTTTGCACGCATGTACAATGCTCTATCAAGTTCTAAAATCGGACTTTCATGGCATGCATCATGGCATGCCATATCAGGATGTTGCTTTGCTGGACTGTTATTCATAAAGTTAATAGCATTAATATGGAGTTTCTAAATCTGCAGTTTAAGACTATTAAGTCTACAAGAAAAAGAACAGAGGGAAAACAGGTTAAATATCTAAAAATGATGTCCATACAGACAGGGTGAACAGAGCTTGACTATTTTCTGTGTCTCAAATGTAAGAATTAGTATTCAAATGAAGCTAGAAGAAGTGGCTTCAAAACAAATAAAAAAATATGGTTCTTCATAGTACAAGCACTTAAAAGTCTGGAAGCCCATAACCCAGGATGTTTCAGATATCCAAAATTTGTGTGACCTTATAGGGAGACTGGATATTATCAGGGAAGAGAAATGTATCAGAATTGAATAAATAAAATGAAATCACATTGGGCTCAGGAAATCCCATGAACTAGAAGTTGTCTGAAGCTGGGACAATAATCTGCAGAAGTATTATTAGATGCTTGCCCTATTCTCATGTTCCTTTGAATTTGCTTTTGGCCACTGACAAGAACAGAGTATCTGGTGGGATGGACTTTTGGTCTAGACTACTATGGATATTTTTATATTCAGTTTATGGTCACAGGAGTAAAAGCAATTGGTGTTTAAAAATGCAATCATCAGCTGCATACACGCGACATCTTTAAATTTAGACTATAATTTCAGTGTCAGATACCCTTTTTTGGTGCCTTTCCCTCCAACTGTAGCTACTGATTCAAATAGTCCAGTTTCCTTCCCTGTCTGTAGTGTTTAGGCAACTGGTTTTATGGACACCTTATAAACAAGGCTAATTAAACAATACAGGTTAAAAAGAGACATATGGAGGAAAATTGACCCAATTTACAAGAGGACACTTGTTAGTTTAAACCACCTTCACCATGAGCATGATGACTCGCTGCCGATAGTTTAACCTTCTCTGGATCACAGGCTAAATATTCTACTTCAGAAATTAGGCAGGCTGAGAGAGCACTCATGAGCAGTTATTACTCCAAAGAGGATGAAAGGTATGTTGCTAAACTGCAGTACCTCAGTATCTTTTTACTCATTGTAGAAATGGTAGGATTGTTCCAGGTACGATAGTGTAACCATATAAGGCAAAGTTTTGACTGAATGTCACCTAGTGATACAGTTTAGGGAAAGGAAGGGAAGAATTGCATGGTAAAAAGCTTGCCGTTTTATCCTCCAGTTATTCAGACTGCCTAACAACAGACATTGCCATTGACAATCTTAGTGATGCTACATATATATGCATATATATATGAATTTGTGTAATTGTGGTTAAAATAATTAACCTTATAGGTTGTGGTAATACTCAAGAAGTAATAAGAAATGTAAAAAATTGTACTGGGTTGACAGATATTATTGAAGGAACATAAAGACGCTGGTTTTGAAAACATATTTTTTCCTGAAGAATTAAAAATCAGGTAAAAGTTTATTTATAAGTTGGCCGGTTAATTTTTTCAATACCTTGAAGTGATTTCACTATGTAATATTGAATGCGTATCTGCAGTCTGACCGCAGGTACTTATCCCACATAATGATGGTCTATCTTTGGACTGCGCTCATGGACCTGGTAATTTGCAATTACATTTCTATTTGATCTTGTAATGTAACTTCAAAAGAAATCAAGCTTAAACTTGTATTTGGTTATTAAGTTTAAGAATAAAAAGAAGACTTCTTTTAAATGCATAAATTAAGTCAAATTAAATAGTCTTTCACAATTGCTAAAGGTGCTCTGGAGTATAATTCAGGTCATACTGAGGGCTTGTGAACAGCATACACTATGTAAATTTTAAAATGAAGCAATACGTGGATCAACCATACAAAGTGTTAGAACTAGTTTGATGAATGTTCTGGACCAAACCAGTCCAGTACAGCCACAATCTGCCCTCAGCATACACCAGCGGGTGCCTGCTAAGCAAAATCAATCTTCTGTGCTGTCTGAGCTCTGGGACCACAGCGGGTAGTTCTGATTTGGCTTCTGATAATTTGATTTCCTGGTAGACTTTGAATCAGTTCCAACTACATTCCTGGGACTAATCGTTGGACAGACTTTCCCCGTAGTCTATCACACCAAGAACTTTAACCACCTACCCTGAAAGGTTTGGAAGCAAGTGAAAGGCATTCAGTAATGGTTTTCTGTTGTTCCTGTGGAAACATGAAGAAATGCAGTAAACTCTGCCCTTGAAAAGACTCCTCAGTATTGTCCCATTTGCAGGGGAGATGCCACTGAGGTTGCCCCTATTTAAATGCCGTTTTAAAACTTTACTATTTGTCCCACTAACCAATTGCATACTATTTGAGAAGTTGCCCACTATCTGCTCTACCAAGCTATATTATTTCTTGATGTTTTTCATGACTCCCGCCAGTAATGTTTTAAGTATTGTTAGCACGCCGCATTTGGATGTAAACCAACCAGTCCAAGTCCTGTAGTCAGTTTATAAGGTACAACTGGAGATGGTCAGATGCTCCCCTTTTCAGTCTCTCCAGGCAGCAAAAAGGCAAAGAGATTTTAAAAAACAGCAGTGGAATAACAAAAATTTTATTCCTGGAACTCCATTAGGCCTATGTAAGACAAAGTTAGGGAGGAGTAAGAGGATACTTCTGACAGGATATTCTTTTAACTCTGAAATAATTTCCCACAACAGCTAAAGCTGACAGCATTACCTGCCTCCACAGGCAGGATGCTGGGGAAGCCCATAGGATACAGGCATCTGAGTCAGCTGCGGCACACGTGGAAAAGCAAAATTATGCAACATCTAATGGTGAATTTCTAAAGAGTTGATCTAGTCGAAGATTTCTGTGCTTGGGACAAGCTTTACTAATTAAATCCCTAAATACAAATGCACATTATGTGTACGCAAACAATCAGCTTCTGCTCAGCCACTGTCTCTGTATTTGCGTAGAAATATGAGGGAAATATATTGGGGTATACTTCACTATAATTAACAGCAAGGTCTTTTTGTTGAAAGAACAATCTGAACCACAGTGATATGTTCAAGTACAAATATTTTACTGCTTAAATAATTAGAAAATGGCCAGCTGCTCAAACATTGATCTTCCTAGTGCAACAGTTAGTACCAAACTAAATAATTCCTTAGTGTTAAGCAACTACTGCTGAATTCTTTACAATAACAGCTAGAAACTCCAACTGGCAGTGAAGGGTTTCATTAGCTTCAATGGCACTAGTTCTGTGAGAAAGGACCACAGGATAACATGAGGAAAGCCTTCAATTATTTTAAAACCTGCCATATGAAATACCTTATTGCAAACAAAGAGTCAGCACATACAGTCACTTCATTTATCTCCCTGAACTAAGTGAAAGTTAATTTTGTTTTCCTAAGATCTGGTTTTAAAAGCATTCATGGCAGCTTTCTGCTTGCTCTGCCTTGCCTTGCATTTTATTCTTCCCTGTAATTTAATTCATTATTCTTGTTTGGTTGACTTATCAGACAATGGAGGATTTTTTGCCTCTCCCTGCCTCAAGTGTTCTTTTTTTTTTCCCTGCTTTAGCATTTACCAGAAACACAAAGAAAGAAGCCTGAAGCCAAGTCTTAATGCATTTTAAATATTTGCCTTTTTAAGCAAAACCAAGGGGCAGATATATTGATTTTAAATATCTAGAAGTACTTTAAATGTTTAATTTAAACAGGGGATGTACATGCTTATAGACCTCATTCAAAGAAAAGTGAAAGAAATAAAGCTTTACCTGAGCAAGGAGAGTTACATTATACTCAAATAACAGGCACTAAGAAAACACTAGCGAAGGCAGAGTAATGGGTTAGAAAATATTATTGTGACATGTTGCTTTGGAAAGAAATCTAAATTACATTGAAATATTTTCATGTATTATAATTACTGCAGCAAGTGATGAGAATTGATGCAATGAGTTCATAAAGAATATTTTTTTTCCTTCTGTCTATGGGAAATATCTTATTTTCATACCCTGAAGATACACAAATTTGCAGCAACTTGAAGGCTTTACAGCTGAAGTCCAAAACCTCAATTCACTAGTTGCCAAACCACTGAGGAACATTAGGTTTTTTTTATTTTCGCACTTTCAGTCCTGATTACTGCACAAGATACTGAGGATCTTAATTATTCTAAGTAGCTAATCCTTTTAAGTAGGGGGTTCAGAGTGCATCCAGTCTTGGTAACGGATGATACTCTGTGACTCCAGCACCAAGGAGTTAAAAGTGATTTATTTAAGTTGATTCCACTATTGGACAGAAATAGCACATAATTTCTGATTTCACACTGTCAAGATGGCCAAAAAATCTGGCCACAAGCAAGTTCTTCTCTTCATTTACAAAAGTGGGATTCATGCTGTTTAAGGAATGTACTGTGTTTCTCTAATCCCAGGCCTAAGTCAGAGGCAGCAAGTGAAAGACATTTTCTTCTTTCAGAAAGAAGCTATTGTATTCATATAACTACAATATGCTTTTGTGATGACTCTGTCTAGGAAAATTATGTGCATTTGCTGAGCACCTTGTACTGCTTGAAGTGTGGAGTTATTTTTGCTAGCATACATCCTGAAGTAAAATTATTATTGCCATCATATTGAAGCATTCAAACTGAAAGAGTAATTCAGAAAGAGATTTACTTTAATGTAAAGTCCAGATCCTACATTCCATTCATGCCTCATGCTTACTGAAGCTAATGGAACTTAAGAAATGACACTTGAAGAACAGGCCTAAATAAGTCTTTCCTGCTACCAAACTGTGGCACATTATGATGCATATATATGGAAATAGGATCTTCCATCCACTTACTCAGACTTTAACTCAAATACTGTGTTCCGTTTCTGAGTACTGATAAGCAATCACTTCTTTACTGTATAATAAAGCCAGTTCAGTAATATTTGCAATGCCCCCTCTATTGCAGTTGTTGCACAGGACAGAGGTCTGATGCAGTCTATCCAGAGGGATGATATAAAACCAAGAGCTTCAGTCCTGATGTCATCATTGTGGTGTTTCACTGGCTTCCTAGAGGCACATCTGCAAATGCACTCAGGAATATGTCTTCTTCATAGTAATGGAAGAACTATCTTTGAATGTCAAGAGACGTCACCATACGTTCTGGAATTCCTAAGGTACATTGCAATGAACTGCTAGGTGCCCTCTGCAGCCCGATATTATAGAACAGTTTGGGTTGGGAGGGACCTTTAAAGGTCATCTAGTCCAACTCCCCTGCAATAAGCAGGGACATCTTCAACGCCATCAGGTTGCCCAAAGCCCCATCCAACCTGACCATGAATGTTTCCAGGGATGGGGCATCTACCACCTCCCTGGGCAACCTGTGCCAGTGTTTCACCACCCTTATTGTAAAAAATTTCTTCCTAGTATCTGGTCTGAATCTTCCTTCTTTTAGTTTAAACCCATTACCCCTTGTCCTATCACAACTATTCCTAAAAGAAAAATTCCCTGTCATTCAGAAAACAGTAACATCTGTTATAGGGCCTTACAGCTAGGACTGAACAACTTGATTTAACTTCAGAGTTCTACTTTGGGCAGATGGTTGGACCAGCTGACTTACAAAGGTCCCTTCCAACTCATTTAAATTATTCTCTGATTCTCTTCTATTTTGTCCTTTTCAGAGAGAGTACAATGGTTCAAATTCAAAAGTAAAACAACTTCTCAGCTAAAAAAGGGATGAATGAAAGTAAAGTAATAATCTAAAACAACCTTAGGAACATGTTTGTGTCTCTTAAGTGGTCTGAGACTGCACAAAATCCACACGAGTCTTTCCTTCTGTTTGCTTCTGTAATCTGAGGTGTGCTGTGATGCTACTGTGTTGGGAGGCAGTAAAAAACTCTTCTATACAGCCACCTTGGTTTTGGACAGAATTTAAAAAAAATAAATACTCTCAGGTCTAAGTAGAACGGTAGGGCCATTGAATTCAAGAATACAACAAAAATTTCTGAGCAGCTATTACTATAGAAAATGAGTAACATTCTTACAAAGAGAAAGACTGCTGGTTTAGTAGTTGTTAAAATTTTCATTACAGCTAAAAGAGACTCTATATCAACATACCATCCTGCTTTAAATGTCTTCATCTTAAAAAAATTCAAAATCTAAATAACGTATTTATTTCATCACCGCTGCAACCATCTCTTGTTAGGACCATGAAGTCCATCACAGAAAGTACAAAAAAACTTGAAAATCAAACCAGACAAAGAAAAGATTGCCACAACCAATTGAAATTTTGCTTAATTTACAAATGTCCAACATATTCAAGCTTGAGACTCATATTTCTTGAATTCTTTTTTATGTCATGGGAACTCTTACCATTATCAATACACTTATCTCACATGGTCTCGTGACATTTTCTTAATTTTTATTTGTTTTAAAGTCACACATCCTAATTTAGGACGATAGAAGTGTTGTCTTTAATGGCAAACTACAAAAGAATGAGAGCATTACAGCAATCAACAGGGACTGCTGTTTTCACTCACCGTGTAGAAGACAAAGAGGTGAATTCCCTGTCAGGAAGGATTCGAACTCCGATTGCCTGCCTATCAGCAATGAAAATAGCCTAGACGCTAGGCCGTAGGGTAGGCTGAGGTAAATTCTCTCTCAGTATTTCCTATTATAGTTGCTGCACTCTTATACCTCCTACAAGTCCCTAAACACGACTTGAGACAGTGCAGGTCATAAAGGAGAAAGATGCATGGGTACAGTTCCCAATGCAGCTGGCTCCAGTAACTGCTGTCTTTCATAAAGACAAGATACAAGACACAGCCAATATGCTTCTCCTGCTGTGTTCCTTGTACGGTGAAAAAGACTTGCTCTGCAGTAAATTGTCACCGGTAAATTTACAGTCAGTACCTCATCCATGTACTACGCAACCTCCAAACTCCTGTAAGAGCTTACAGAAGCTGCTAGCTTCTCAGGAGCAGGTAACCAGCTATATTTCAGTTCCACATGAGGCAATAGCTCTTGCTGAGTTACTGCACATGCTGTCACTCAGAACATGGACATTTTCTTTTTTAAAAAGTAAGTGTGACAAACTGCCATATTCTGCCCTTCTTCACACACCTTTGCTATCACTGTTTCTTCTGTGAGAAAAAGGAAGGCAACTTCCACTGCATGGCTGGGGCACATACCTAAACACCCTAGTGCATGTGACAGAGCTTGCTCCCACCACATCACCAAAACGGACCTCCGGGTGTCCCCCTTCTATAACTAGATGTACACAGATTCACACAAGATGAGTCAGCTGTACAGTCAGCAACTCAGGAACTCAACTGGTCCATCCCTGGCACAAGGTGACAGTACGCATTTCCAACAGATCTGTGACATATTTGTCGGTGAAGATCTCCACTTGTGGAGATTACACCACTTCCAAACACTGTTATTTCCAAGCTATAAAATATTCCTTGACTTCTTTTAATCTTAATTACCTCTTGTCTCAGCCACTATGAGAATGCTGACTACCTTACTTCTTTTTATAAGCATTTATAACTTTTACTACAAATATTACATCCAGGTATGTAACACAGTGTGGGATTCAACTCCAGATTTAGATGTCAACATTTAAGTAACTACAGTGTAACATCTACTTATAAAGTCTATCTAAGTTACCATTATAATTAGTGGACACATAGTTCAAGATATCTAATTTGGAACAAGACGAATATTGCTGTCTGGTCATGATTTTTCCTCCATTAACTATAAAAATGAATTTGGAAAACTACTTGTAAGGCAAATTTCACGAAGGGTGCTGGTATTTTGTTCATAGGGCACATAATCTTTTTTCTGGAAACAGGCTGGCAAAAAAAGGGCTGCAACTGAATCAATTATTCCACTGGGCTGAATCTTGCCTGAAGACTGAGTTGCACAACCCGGCCACAACCTGTGGGAGACATCATAGTCTTCATCTTTGAATCTTGTCCTCATTTTACTCAGTTCAAACTGCTCAGAATTGAACGCCAGCTCACAGAGATCTTAGGCATCTCTAAGCCTTCTACAAATGAGTTGTTTAGGCTCCTTTCTGTACTCAGTAAGGAAGAGAGGCATCTCCAGAGAATGATTCAGCTGCTGTGTGGGATGAATTTCTTCAGAAGTCACCTGCTTTTCTTTTTTGACTGTTAAAGGAGCTTGGCCAACGAGTTGACATCTCACTTCCAGAAAGCTAAAGCTTAGGTCCCAAGCTCAGAAATTATAAATCACACTTTGGATAACCGAAGTCATATTGTTAGGTAAACTTAGTATTCACAGTTAAAACTGCCTCAACTTTTATTTAAAGTTTAAATTATCCCAGCTTTCCATTAAGTTAGGCAAAAATGAAATACAATGGGGAAAGCTAGAAAAACGAAAACTAGCATAGCCGAGATAGGGACAAACTTTTAAAATGTGTATGTAGTCAGGTTGAACCAAAGCTTGCAGATTTTACGGAAGAATAAGCATTTGATTTGAAAGTATTTGATATAGCAAGGCTAGAAAGGTAACCATTCAAACAGGAAGGCACTTTTTTAGAAGCAAAAGATACCTCTCACAATCCACACCACCCAGTGTGACATATTCTTATGTTACATAGCGTGACTGAATGGTTATACAGCCTTTCCTCGTTCAGGGTGGTGCTGCATACACCCAAAGCCAAAAGAACTTAAATATTCCTAAAATTATTTGAAAAATGACAGAAGAAAAGGTGATTATCTATTTTGTAGCCCTTTATTTCAAACAAAAAAAAAACTGAATGGATTTTATACGTGTGCTACTGCTACACCTGTAGATTGCTCCAAGTTAAAACACTAACAATGTTAGCACATTCTTAAATAACAGCATATGAACCTGTTATGGCTAAGCTGGAGCAATGTGTAACAATCAATATGCTCCTAGAAGGCAGGAAAGGAAAATCCATTTTTTTATTTCTGCCTCTGAAAATTTAAAATTTACGTTATTTTCCTTCCAACTGGAAGATTTAAACATAAAATTGCTGTTAGATTTTTCTGAAAACGAGAAGGGTGCATGCAGCCTAGCAGAAAACCAACTTAAAGATTTTTCCAGTGGTTGTGGCCAACTTATCCTGTTCTAATTCAAGGGGACTGATAAAGTTTTGCATAAAGCCTACTGTAGCATTAACGTGAGCCAGTATAACTCTAAATTTTGTGGTTCAAACTACAGTTTAGTTTCTGTGACACCACTGCATGATTTCCACGTACATTCATTTCATGACTTATTTCTCAACTGAAAAAGTCCAACAAGTGATACTGCAGTGGCATCAGCAGAAAATCCGCTTGGGAACTGTATAAGCTTGAGGCCTTCCGACCACACTCCAGGGAGACAACATTCATAGCCATAAAAGCTCTGTTGAACGTAAGGCCAAATTCTGCTTGCTTATTTAAAACTTTACAGAAGCAATTTCCACCGAACTAAAAATTATCTCAGCTCTGGGAAGATTCAGTGTCCCAACATTACTGACTGCTGTTTTTGGATAGCTGATTCACATCATTTCCCTCTGCCAAACATTTATACATCCATAACACAAAGAGAGGCAGTGTTTCACTCTAACGTGAAGGTGAAGGGAAGGAAGGATAGGTGTACGATTTAATTTTGAATGACTGTAGAAGGCTCATTATATTATATCAATGTCCTGGAACTCTTGAGGCAGTTCATGAGAGTACCTCCTTAGAAAAAAAAAGTAAAATAAAAATTTGACAAACCCGTCTTCTTCCAGTAGACTTTGACCTGAAGTTGATTGTCCTGATAGAAAGGAGTTCCAATTTTAAGAAAACGAGTGGTTTTTCTTCTTTGAAATGTTGGGTAAGGATCTACCAGTCCTTTCTGGGGTTTTCCAGCAGAAGATGTCTGTTCCTCTGCAATACACAGAACAATCAGGAATTATTTATTTAAGTACAGTGCCATATAATGACTATGTTAATGGTGCTGAAATTCAGAAAATAATATTATCTTTAATGAAAATTACCTTATTTCAGTATCTTACCTAAATGAAATTAATAGAAAGAACAAACTGTCCATAATGGTTGAAAAGCATATAATTTGTTTGAAATTCAGTCAAAAAAAATATTTTGGACCGAGAGACAAAAAGGTAAACATACTTTAATATGAAAATGGTCTGTAAATTTCCAAAAGAATCATAAGGAAAGGGAGTGTATTTATATCCCCAAGCACAAGAAATGTTAACACATTGACTTTTTAAACAGCCATAGTATCTAGCAGTAATTCTGTATAATCATTCATGGTCTTTATATTTGTGCAGTGGTTGAATATACACAAAACCCAAGGATGGCATTGAGTGTAACCCACCGAGTGCCACATGTGGTTTTTACATCACAATAAATATAGTCCTTTGGCATGCTATATAAGAACACTCTGATCAGATTAAAGATCTTTCTTGCCCACTTTCCTGTTTCCAACAGTGAACAGTGAATGCTTAGGAAAACATTGTAAGAGCAGAATTAACTTTGAGCAATTCCCTCGGTGTTATGCGTCTAGCTTCCAACAAGCAATGGTAACGGGATGTCCTTCATCAAGTATTTCGTTTGGCAACAGTTCATGAACATTTAGCAGCGTTGACAGTATTTCCAGATATTTTCAGTTAAAAAGGCAGCGATGCTGATTCAAAGTGCATTTACATTGCGCATTTGCAAATATATCAGTTCTGATTAAGAGGACAGTATCTGCATCAGATTAACAAAAAAAAAGCTGCATTTAATTCGGTAATAAACCTAAATGAAAAGTAAAGATTCTAATAATTAGAAAGTGGCAAACTATTAGCTACATACTTGAGAGAAAGAGGGAAAGATGCAGGTTTCAATAATTACCACAAGTAACATGTAAGCTTGAACACTGTGCCCTACATGTAGCTCCAGCTGAAACCCACTTGCTTTTTGGCCAAATTTTACTTTGTCAATCTTTTGCTTAATCTGAGACATTTTCACATTTTCTTTGCTTGTTTTAAATTAAAGTAAAACCAAACTTAAGCAAATTCTTTCTCAAGGTAATCATATGTTTATACTACCTAAAAGAAGTGATACAGAGAAGTACAAACTTAAATCTTTTAGGTATAACTCAACTTAAAGCACTTTAATTTTACTAAATCCCTGCTTTGCTGTTCTCCATGTGTTCCACTTCCAGAAAAACCAGGACACCAATTTAGAATATTTCTATATAAAGATCAAGAGAGAGAGTCTTGCTGCATTTCCCAGAAGTGAAGCATACAAATATAGTGAGGCAATGTGTTTCTGAGTATGGGGAAATACAATGCCAGAGGGCCAGGGTCAAAGCTCACAGAGGTCTGTAGGACTAAATTACTTCAGCGGGTTATGGACTACTCTCTAGTCTGACAGTAGGAACAGACACCTAAAAAACCAGAGCTTAATTCCACAGAGAGCCGAGTAAGTGACAGTGGGACTTCAGCAAAATTGGCATGTTGCTTCTGGAACTACTTCCCAAAGGCCATGGAAGTCCCCAGATAAAGAGGGGGAGTGAATGTCATGTCCTAGATAATATATCAGGCAATATTTTTTTCTTTTTAATATTTTTCCATCTGCTTCTGAGTACTCTCAAAAGTACCTCAAGCAGGACTGGCTCTGTACCTAACTTCAGTGAGATTCAGAAGATGAATTTGCATCTCCTCCAGGAGTAATTTTTATTCGTCTTTTCTATGTAAGCTATAATTTATCCATTTTTTAAAAGTGCCCAAAAAGGTCCAAATACACTTCTCAGCAGAATGCTCTATCAACAAAAATGTGTGATATCAGTGGTTTACACTCAAAGAATCTTTAATCCTTTACTTCATGGCTTTAACATAAAGGATGCTCAGATTTGTCTATAAACTTATTATTGAAGTATTCTACTGGAAAACAAGTACATGTTTTAGTTCTTGCAGGTGCTGATTTGCAGTTAAAAAGAAAATACTGCTCATTAACTAAATGGATGTTCATAACTTGAACATAACAGTCAAATACTTGAAGTATATGAGAAAACAAAAATATTGCTCTTAGTATAGTGTTACTCTGGTTTAAAAAACAATACAACAATTAATGATCCTTTTAGTCTAAAAAAGTCACCACAGTACAGTGAAATAAAGCACAAGGCATTAGAAAGTCTATATTAATTAGACATTAGTAGATAGCAGACTTTCACAGAAACTGTGAAACCTGTTTTGTGAAGTAAAACAATCAACAAGACGGCAGATTATCCAAGCAAAACTGTGGAAGGAATTTAAATCTTGCTGTGATGATGAGAGGAAAGAGGTGCCACTGGAGTGGACAGAAAATGATGAAACCACCAAAGTCACACGTGAGGTATAGCGTAAATGAACTTCATTTGGTAGAGGATTTGTAAGTAATAAATCAGATGTGATCTGCATCAGATTCTGAAAAACACAATGTTTTGGAGAGGGAGAAGTGAAACAAAAATTTTCTCCTTACACAAACCCATTGGTGATATAGACCATGAGAGACAGTCCATTAGTGAGACCATGCAGAGTTGATACAGCACTACCAGCAAAATGGTTTCTCGCCGTTAAGTATAGAACGGTACCAAAAATGACACAGACCAATCTCAGTTACACAGCTTCAGTTTAGAAGGGTTTTGTTATATAGAAAGTCTTTATTTAGTCTCATGTTTAAAGAAGATGATGACCTGACCTAATGTCAGGACTAGCAACAAAGCCTGAAAAACATCAGTTGATTAATTACCCCTGCTTCCAAGAGGGGAAAGTTTATAAAGTTATTCTCATAGTAAAATGAGAGAAAGAAATTCAACAGCTTGTCCAATGACACTTTGGCTAGTTGTGTATAATGGCACCTAGAACTTTGTCCCCGTTACCAGGACACAGCTCAGTCTCAGACTCAGGTGAAATCCAGGCTTCAGCCTTCTCCTGTGACCTGATGTAAACTCAGCTCAGTTACATATTCTTTCTCAATCTTCTAATCACAAGAGACAAGAAGACCGGGGGTGTGGGCAGGTGGGAGATGTAAAAAAAAAAGAACAAAAAAAAGAAAGGAAATTTTTGTTTGTTTATCTAGGAAAATGTGTTTTGCAGAAAATTAGAAAAAAAAAGAAAAGAAAAGAAAAGAAAAGAAAAGAAAAGAAAAGAAAAGAAAAGAAAAGAAAAGAAAAGAAAAGAAAAGAAAAGAAAAGAAAAGAAAAGAAAAGAAAAGAAAAGAAAAGAAAAGAAAAGAAAAGAAAAGAAAAGAAAAGAAAAGAAAAGAAAAGAAAACAAAAGAAAAGAAAAGAAAAGAAAAGAAAAGAAAAGAAAAGAAAAGAAAAGAAAAGAAAAGAAAAGAAAAGAAAAGAAAAGAAAAGAAAAAGAAGCAAACCCAAGAAAAAATTCATAGGAAAATACTCAGCAAAATGAGAACATCTCTCATAAACACCAATGATACACTTCTAGTTGAGCTCAGTGGCTGTGTGTACTGGAATTAAACACCCAATTCCCCACTGTAGTATTTCTGCTACTACATCTCCTGTGCACATACAGAAAAGAAAGGAAAACTAAATGTCGTAGCTCAAAGAAACTTGTGATATCATGTACAATCCTGCAAATTAGGTGACTTTTCTAGGGGGTGACACAAAGCACAGGTACAATCTAGGAGAGCCAGTATGGAAAGGGCAGAATGTCTGTTCACTTACATTGGGCTCCACTGAGGATTTAACCCAAACTTCCCTTATGTACACACTTTGGAGATTCAAGCTCATATTCTGGTATGGATTTCAAGCAAAGACTCAGTCCTCTGCTGTCTCTTAAAATGGACCAAAAAGGTAGTAAAAATGAGCTTAATACGGGAAAAAGAAGGATCTTTAGGTCTATTTTGTCTTCTTGGTACATTAAAATGGGAAGCAACTGTAGATATGAAGGTCTGTCATAGCTAGCAACTACTTTAAAATATTTTATGTATATCCAAACTGAATATGCTTGCAGGAGGGTCCAGCAACAATACCAATTTATTAGTTAGGGTGAGAGTAATTACAGTTATGTTATGAAAATAGCGACAAGTAAAGTTTAAACTTTGAGTGTACTTTAAAAAAAAAGAATGTGAATGGATGGAAAATGAAATGGAGTCAGGACAGGAAACATAAAATTATAGTCTTTTAACATCTTATTATCAGAATTTTGCTGTATTGGTTAATCAGACACATCAGCAGCCGGGGCAGTAACTTGGTAGTTATGCAAATAGCATTTACCTAAGACTAAGAATCAGGCTTTACTTTCAGATTCAGATATGCTTTTCAATTCTATTACTTAGCATGTGGGGTTTAAAGAAGATTTTAACAAGAAATAACCTGACATGTAAAGATCTCAAGATTCTAACCTGAATGTGGGTCCTATGTGTGCAATAATTTCTTGAAAATTCATTGCTTATCAGGCATGGAACATTTTAGATTCCTTAACAGAAGAGCTGATGTTTTATATTAGTTTATAGTAGATACATATTTGCGTGGATGAAGAATTTGACTTAATGGGCTACTCAAAATGGTCAGGATTTTGAAAAGCATTACAAGTTAAAACTGTCCAGTTCAGACAAAGACACTGAAACGGTTCTATTCCGGCCACTGACAAATATAGTAAGTATTTACACCTGTATTGCATTTTAAAAATACTAACACCACAGTCATACAAATTCTTCCATTTTTGTTGCATTTGTTTATTTCAGGTGAGTAGGATCTAAGAAAAAGAATTAGGCACAAACTGTCACCAATTTTTAAATAAGAAATTTAACATTAAAAGGTTACTCAACTTCACTGAAACAGGATCACTATGATACGAAAAAAAAGTTTAAGAAAATTATTTTTTTTTAATTTGAGAAATCATTATATAAAACATTCAAATTCCAGATAAAGAAGAGATAAAGTATTCAGGTGTTTGAATAGAATTACTCACTATCATTCCTGGTGTCCTGAGTCGTGCTAAAATGGAGAGAAACCTTAGCGCTTTTTAGGCGTATCTGACCCCACCGTGTTACTGCCTGCAGTTCTACATTGTAGTTGCTGTTGGGTTGGAGTCCCTCCAAGACCACATAATTTTGGGCCTATAATAGAGGAGAATAAATATACAAAGTAGTTATAGTATTACTGAAACACAGACCCTTATTAAAAGCAGGCCTGTTATCTTAGGCACGCTACTTTCTTGAAATTAGAAAAGAAAACTCATGTATAAATTTCAACAGAGCAAAATTTCCTTTTTCTAAAAAGTGCATTTTATTTGACTATATTTTTCTGTGTCATTTTAAAAATACTAACCTTCTTGATGTTTACATAATTTTGGGAAATACACACACCTATTGTTTAGGTCAAAACTAAAGAGTTTTTTTTACATATTACAAGTTTATTTCTTATGCCAAAATTATTTTAGCTAAAGAAATTTAAACTTTTTATTCCACAATTTCTGTGTTAGCAATGCAACTGAAAACTTTTTTCTAGAGACAGTCAGTCTGAAGACAGCTAAAATCCAACATTCAGCACATTTGTCAATATTTTCTATTTGTTTCAACTGTTGAAAACAAAAATGGAAAAAAAACCTCAAAACCCGCAACCAAAAATACCCCCTCATTGGTAAGAACACTTTTCCACTATAGAATGGAAAACAGAAAAGAAAAAATAGTTTCCATTGTCGTGGAAATGTCTTAAATGGGGAAACACCAGAGTAGGGTTATCATTCTCTGTTCAATAATCCATAAATTATGGCACGTCCCATGATACTGCAAAGAAGAGCCAGAGGTTCTCAGTATTCTCACACTTCTAATTTTTTTTAATGTATTTATAAAAATGCCCTTCTAACCCCTATCTCAGACAGAATATATTACTCCATGGTTTCATTAGAATACTTTGTGCCTCTGAAGTTTGACAGTCAATCCAGAGTGAAAAACATAACCATGTACTGCCATATGTAACACTAAAACACATTTAATCTAAATCTAAATCTGCAATGATCTTTAAAAAATAAGATTTTCCACCTTTAATTTCTTTTTTTTTTTAATTTTCTGCAGTTTCAGTTTTTAGACAGAAGAGTTGCTGTAATATTGAAAGGACCATTGATAAGCAATAGGCTCAGGAGTATCTTGTGGGGGAAGTCTGAATTTCACTGGCATTACTGTACATTTTCATGGCATGCTGCAGAAGAAAAAGTACAATGAGCCAGGAGTAATACAAAAGATAATCTAAGAGCCTGCCTTTTCTCTAAAATATGCCTTGGTTCTTCTGGATTTCCCTATATTCAAGGTCAGAACTTGATCCAAATTACCGTAATGTGTATTGGATCTGTTTTAACATATTTATACATAGGAGGTACCCTACACAAAGTGCCAACACAACATTAAGGACCCAGTTGAATTTTAAAATTCTCTGGGTTTTGTGATGTAAGGATCAGCTTATGGACAGAAAGCTCCCCTGTATTTTTAGGCTGTGGCCTCTGCCATGAAGATCTTTAGCCAATGGCAGCTTTCCTGAGAAACACAAACTTTTTTGACTAGCACAGTCCAACCCTACTCCTACCTTGCCAAAGTGATTTTTTAAAAGTACAAGAAAGAACTAACTTTTCTATGCATATTTACTTTTTTTAAAAAAAAGTTTAAAAAAAAAAAGTACTTAACTGAAGTAGTAACAAAGAACCAAGTTATCTCAGCCCCTGAAGTTACTCTGTATTGTCTACATTTGCAGGGAAATTTCCTTTTCCTGCCTGCCCAGCACAGAGCTGGTGGTGGCGGCTCTGTAGCCTCCAGACCTTGATCACCCATCAGGTCCCATGAGAAGAGGTGGGTCCAGCATGGTCCCATGGTGGTGCCTCTGCTGTGTCCAATCTGCTGTAGATGAACTCAGCACACAGCCTTCACTGGCTTTGTTTCTCTCAGGGTTTGGTGACTGAGGGACAGAGAGAGCACTATAGCTCTCTGGCTGTCATTCATCACAGTGCAAGCGGGCAGCCAGAGCCAAAATACAGTGTTATCATAGACATGGGACCAAATTCTCACAACGCATTTATTAAGAGCACTGAGAATTAAGTTTAGCATGTTATCTGTAATTGAATTCTATTTCTATTAACTACTTTAAAATAATATACAATATGCTTAAGGATATCACAACAGAGAATTTTCCAGTAAAGTATATTAGGTACGTCATTCAAGAAACTCATAGGAACTTTCTGCTATGGAAATATGCCAAATTTTTGGTACAGCAGCTTATTTAAACAGTTTCGGGTTTGTTTTTTCCTTGGACCTATACTGACTATTTAATGGTTATTCTATATGATAGCGTCACAAGTTGTATTTACATAGTGAAAGAACAATGGGAAAGATGATGTTAGGCTTTTCAAATAAAACAAGCACTGTATCTTTAAGAAACAGTGGTAAAATAAGCCTGAATTTAGAGGACAAACAGCATTTAACTTTCTATTCATCTCTCCTGCAAAATCTTATAGTACTTACCTGCATTTTAAGACAGAAGTCTACTTCTCTCCCTGAGTTCAGTGAAAGATACAGATTGAGAGATCAGATTGTCTATGGGGTGATATTAAAAATTAAGACCACTACTATACCAGCAGCTGAAGTCATCGCAATTTATCACATATTTTATAGTTACACTCCCTTTTTTGTCAGATATAACCCATATTTCTGTCCCATTTACTATTTTCTTTCTTACCCCATCGGTAATCTTTCTTCTCTTTTTTTTAGCTGGGATTACATATTTGCTATATGTCCAACTCCAGAAGACTTTGTAGTGGTGCACTGGGATATCCGGCTCTTCTGGAAGATCCCAAGTAATCATCACATTTACACTCCCATCATTGTTTGCACTGATATTAGCAATTCTGATGTTAGATGGAGCTGGTGGAGCAGACGGATCTGGAATTTAAAACAAACAAAAAGATTCTAAAGTAAAGATCATCTTCAGTAAGGTAAAGATCATCTTCATCTTACCAGGCGTACATGAGCTGGATTAAATATTCTCAATACACTGAAGAAAATTCAGGCAAAAATTTCCCATAAGTGATATGGCTTCTTGTAAGTTCTAGAAATTCAAGCTCTACTGAAATAAAAATTATGGGTTAGCACCTAGCTTTGTCATTATTCTGTGGTGTTGATAGTTCACAAATATTATGAAGCTTTATCAAAATGTACTAGATGATCAGTTTTACTTCTGTCATTCACTACTTTCAATAAATAGTGATTGTAAAACACCCATGTTCTACAAGTGGCCTAGTATAGTCATCACATAACTGTATGGTAGAAACACTTGATATTTTTTCAGTGATGCCAGACAGTTCCCAGATGATAACATTATGTTTCTACATGTTGAATCTTTCTTCAAAATTCTAGTGTTGATATTTACCACCATAGACATAAACACTTCCTTAGAATAAATATAATTCAGATGTAATAATATATTATGATGTTATAGCAGTCAACAGGGCTTTTTTAGAACAACAAAAAACAATTAGCTACACCTGTGATTTACTTCCCTATTCTGGTTTAACTTCTGGACAATATCAACTGAAATATTATTCCTCTAGTTGTCTCTGTGCTCACCCTAAAGTCAAGAAGGACACCTGACTGTCAGGGGTTCCAATATTGAACCTTTCCAATATTGAATGTTAAGTCCTCCTTGTGGACCTGCTATATAATATCCTGTCCCTGAGTAATGGGAATCAACGGAAATTTTGCAACTGAGCTTCTAAAAGTCCAATTTGCTATTTACTAACTCCGACTTTTTAATCCCACTTTTTTTTAAGTGTTCATGGTAGCCAAACATTGGTGATAAAATATAAGGAAACTGCAAAACCAAAATTTAAGTAAAAGTAAACAGTGTGACTCAAGGAAAAAATAAAAAGTCTATCAGGCAGAATAAAGGAAATTCATAGTAATTAAGCCATGTTATGAACCTGTAGCCAAGAAAAAACAATCTCATAAAAAAACCATTTTCATATAGCTTTTTAGCCAAATGAGCCACCACTTATTTGCCAGAAATAAAACTGGAGGTGTGCAGAGGGGACACCAGGCATTCATTTACTGCATGGTTCACTTGCATCTTTTTATAATGGTAAATGAGCTGTTAAACAAACTTTCCAGGCATACTAAGTTCATCAGATAACCCCTATGACAAATGGTCTCACTGAAAAATTCCATCATTTAGTTCATTGAAATTGACACATTCAGAATTAATAAAGACAGCATTTCCTTTTTAAAGATCAGCAGATGTGAAATAATGGCTTATTCCTGTTATTTAACAGGACTCTTGGTTAAATAACAATGGATGCTCCTGTTTCCTCACACATGCCATTTTAGTTAAATAGTAATGGATGCCCCTGTTTCCTCACACATATAACTCAACCCAACTTTTAGCCATAAAAGTTACAAAGCACACTTGAGTTTAAGAATTCTGTAAATTTAACTTAATCTTCAAAATAAGAGGAATCCCTTATTTCTTCTCACTCCTTTTTTTTAAATCAGCTTGCAAGCCAGTTCCCTTTATTTTTTTCTGGTTTTGGAGAATCACTGTTCTTACACTTGTTTCCTTACCTGTGAAATAGCCAACAAATCCATCTTATAGTATACAAAGCTATTTGTATTGGAGGGGATATATTTAAGAGATTAATTTAGTTAAATGGTTTGTACTGTTTTGTAACACAAGTTTTCATTTACTTCTATCATTTAATCATTTAATAAAATAAGTAGATATAAAATGAAATTTAGGTACGGTAAATATAAACAGAACCATTATTAATAAATCAAAAATTTTGTTAAGTATTCATCTTCACTGATTTAAAATGTCAGGGGTTTTTTATGTTATATGACAATGTATTATGGCAATAAAACATTTATAACCTGAAGTGCAACATGATCATATTACTGTAGGTGAATTATTCAGGTTATCTCCCAGAAGTACTACGCATCATGCATTATGTATACATAACATATGTGATAGAATTAAAGTGTTTGAGAGAATATGTCTTCACAAATGGTCAGATATAAGCAAAACCAGTTCTAACCATAAAACATGTTTGTCTTCATTCTGCATCTATAAAAGACTCTGAGAGTCATTAAAAAAATCTAAAAGGTGAATGAAATAGCTTTTCTGGAAAAAGTGTTTTACATGATTAAAAATATTTGGACAGTCTATTCACCGATTTTACATAGATCTAAAAGCAAATGATCAAATTTACATTCTTCCCTTTCAAATGTTTCTGTCCCCATAAGAATGGAAAATAGCACGTAATTTTCCTTGTATAAAGTTAGCCGTTGTCCAGAGCAGAGCTTTTTTAAGTCTCAGAATCACAGGATTATTTTTTTTAAGGTAACTTCAAACACCCCTGTTTTTCTCAGCAACATAAGCAGAAGAAGAAAATATTAAGGAAGAACTATGTGCATACTGAAACCAATAGATTATTTCTTCTGACTTCTACAGCACCAGCATTTCACCCTGTACTTTTTATAATTGCACAGTTTATTGAAAACAGTACTTTATCAGTAGCATTTCTTTTGTGTTCACTAGAAACAGTCCGGTCAGCAGACAAAATGCTGATCCATATTTAAAAGAAAATCTAGTAGTGTTTCTCCTCTGCTATGGGAGAATGTAAACATTGTATTAAAAATCATTGGGTAATTACAGTTAAGGAAAGAAAGAACACCCTTGTAAAAGGAATATACATGTGAAATAATACAGCGATAGCAGAAACATTTTCCTGAGTGTCCCCTTTCTTCAAAGTTTCTCTTTTGCAAGCCTCGCAAATGTCATCCACAAAAATGCCTTTGAACAGGAGGAAGAGTGGTGGTGGTAGCAGTAGAAGACAGAAAGGAAGGAGATCTGCAGGTGACAGACATGAAAAGTCAACACATTTGAAAGGGCCACATTTTCCAGAAAAGCTTTTTTAAAGCTAGTAGACTAAGCTGGAGAAAATAATAAACTAGAAGGATGTAACACATCAAAGATGAACAAAACTTAATTTATCATAGTTTTGCATTTAATCACCTGAAAAAGCCCAGTCTGATTTTAGAGACAAAACCGTAAAATATTTCTTGGATTTGGGGTGTATTACATGAAACATGAAGCCACTTAGTGAGCATTTTATACCAGCTGAGGATCCATTCCATATTAAGTATTTCAATACGAATATATAATTTATTCATCTATTTCTATGTATTTCTGTGACACTCATCACTATTACAACTGGCAGAAATATTTTGTAAGCTAAAAAAACAAGAATATTAATCTTTTCTTTCATCTGAAAGGGCTGTTTCATCACCAAAACAAACAGGTGAGAAGGAACAGCAGCAAGGCAAGATTTGTGATCTCTGCTATTAAGAGGAAACAAATGACCCAAACCCTACCCTCAAAAAATCAACCAACCAAAAAAAACCCCAAAACCCAGACTTCTCCAAAGCCCCCCCCTAAAAAAAAATACCCACCCCCCCAAAACCTAAACCCAAAAACCTGTTAAGTGTAAGAGTATGCTCCTCTATAATACATGCCTGCCAGTTACCAGATAACAGATCAGTTGTTTTTTCTGATTTTTTTTAAGCCTTCACTATTGCATTATTGAATGGAAAAGTCATGCTCTGTTCTGCTTATGTCTATACAGGCATTAAAAGCAGTATACAGCTAGCACTGAAGTACTTCAAGGTCTAATGACTGGTACTGGATTATAAGGCTTATATACATAAGGTGTTTGTTAACCTGACTGTGAAGCTAAACTGGCATTCTGCTGACCATGAAGCTAACAGCCAGTCTACTGTTAGTCTTCATATATCCGTGATCACTTTGACTGACTGCACGCATGTATAATTCAGATACATGAACATTACATTACTGGAATGGAAACTACTGCCAGTTTTTCAAATTTAAAGTTCTGAAATTTTATATACATGAATTTATCGGAGTGTTAAATCAAAGTCTTTGGTTTGCAGAAAGAGTGATGCTAGCTGCAGCTTTTCCTTTGCAGTTCATACTATGACTCAAACAGAATAAAAGTCATTATATATACACTAGAATTTGGCACGGACAGCTGTCCTCAAATTCGAAAAAATTCTGGTCTCAGCAGCCTGACAAATAAATCACTTCTCGCTGCTAGAAATGATAGCTTCATTAGGTCAAGGCTGAAGCTGCTGTTCCAGCACATGGACTAAGTACTGCATTTGTCTGGATTGTATCTAGCTTGAATATACCCAAAGGACTTAAATTCTTGTGGCTACTCAGCCATCACAAGCAAAACTCTGTCTCCGGTCCCCAAATGGGAGGACTCCTTGCTGCAAATTAAAAAAAAAAAAAAGAAAACCCTCACATCATCACCATTTCAAAATGCGCATCTTCCCACACTCATATTTGTAAACATAGTGATAAACAATTTATATTTTACAAAATTCTTCCAATCAATAGGATCTGGAAGCACTTTGCAACCTCAACAAAACAGCATGGGCAAGCTATACACAAGAATCACATCACACACTGCTGCAATGCATCCACTTTGGCTCTAAATGTGGCAACTGTAATGAAAACAGTAAATGATTTGGAATATATGTCAGAGAAGAAAATAATGAAATTGGAACTGGAATTCTAAACCTGAGCTGTAAAAGTGATAGCAAGTTTGACTCTAATTTAAACCCTTTTTAATAGACCTTTTTTTTTCTGACTTAAAATGGATCTCCCATTGCTATCTTTTAAACATTAGACCTTTCAACTCTAAAAATCTGCTGAAGCTGCTCTACAGACAAGTTTCCAACCATTAAACAGTTCCAAGGCATAAGCGGGAGGACTGGCTTTGCCCAATGGAAATGGCACACATAAACCAGCTGTGCAACAGTATAAAAAAATCATTGGTCCCAGAGGAGCAACAGAAAGAATTTTATTGCTGGGAGTGGGTGTCTGTTCTGGTTTTACTAACACTCTGTAATGTATGCATGAAATCACATCCAGCATGGTACTTATGTGCTGCGAAAACAATGTTGTCTGCTTCCTTTTGCTTGGCAATTTATCCTGTGTATGCTGGCAACTGCCTTCATGTTGACGGTAAAAACCTTTAGCAGAGGTAGACGGATCGGACAGTTTGGGCTGATTGAGTCCATCTTAAAGCCTCTTTTTGTCTCAGAAAATCACACAGTACCTAACTACAGACCAGCAAGATACTGTATTACGTGGAAATGCATAACACTGATCCCTCTAGTTGACTGCAGTCTCTGTCACTAAGAGTTCATTCTCATCATAAATCATAAAATGCTGGAAAAAAATAGCCTAAAAACTCCTGCCCAAATGCAACAAATGAAAAGTTGTATTACTAGTGCCGAGCAGCTTCTGACCAGTTGGGTTAAGCTATCCAATACCAGCTTAATGGCAGAAAAGCACAGGAACCTTTTCATCCAAGGAGAATCCTTTATGGATTGCAGGAACAGTTCTCTCCTTCTTCCGGAGAAAATGAAGCAGCTTGGAGAGAGCCAGTCAAAATATGAAGAGAAATATATTTGTACCTTTGGGGATCAAAAATGTTCTGCCAGGCATTCTGTTAGCTTTATTTATTGCTGTTATTGCAAATTGTTGCCACTCAGTTGAAGATGAAAAGGAAAGCACACACATTTTAAAAACCCTGAAAAGTGAAGTGGAAACCACTGTCAAAATAGCAGAAAGTTTTGATCAATTTTAGCCAACAGTGTCAATCTGAAAATCCAGGTGCAGAGTCCTACTTCTAGGAAAGAACCCACTCTCCTAGGTGCAGTATTCACTTCATCTTCTAGCCACTCTGCTCCAAACAGATAGGCATAGTCTAATAAGTGTTTCTTGTAACTTTGGAATCATATTTTGGCAAAATCAAGCATCGCTTCATTCCCTGTGAAGGGCCATGCCAGACAAGCACATACAAACCCTTCATTTCCTTTATAAAAAAGAAATAAACAGCATTAAAAAAAACCTCTGCTTAAGCTCTGAATATTTAATAAATTATCTCAGCTATGTCACTTTGATTATTTATTATTTACAGGTTAATGCCACAAATGAACACATGAGGCAGTGTAAAACAGCTAATAAACCTTCACCTCAAATGTTTACAGTATAAGAATATCAAAAGCTGCAGTAGATAAAACCTCAAAACATAATTAGATGAAGAATGGTAAGTTGGAATGCCTGACGAAATACTTTTGTTTTCCTGGTTTTGCCCTTTTCATGACTGGGAAATTAAACTAATTTGGATAATAAGGAGCTTTATTTAGTGATAGAAAAGTTAATGGAAATTATATACCTCAGAAGACTTAATATTATTGTGAAGAAAACAAAACCTTACTTTGCTGTGTCTCCTTAAAGATCACATTTTTTGCATTTGAAAAAAACACAAAATAGTATAAAACAGTATTGTGGTAACCAGACAAAATTCTTCTCTCCAAATAATTACTGTAGCAATGTTTTGAATGTTCTTTTTAACAGCTTAAAATATTTAGTGACAGAGACTTTGTGGTGCCATACTCCTCCCTAGATTCAGATTATATATCATGCTTGTCTTCCTTTAAAGAAAAAAACAAACCCAAATAATTTGCTATTCATTATAACTTATGAGCAATTGGTACAAGTTCAGCATCTTGTGTGAGAAACTGTCTTAGGAATTGCTGTCATGTTTTCTGATCAAAGGCTTTCTTTTTGAAGAAAACTTCTGTTAAGTCTGACGAAGATAATAATCTTCTCTTGGTTTCAGCACAACAGGGTGAATTGAAACAGTGCAAGAACTAATGTGAATTTCAGTCCACACTGCGCATAAACGTAGCACAGACAGTCAGCAACCTTCCAAAGGTGATGTGCCAAAGTCTGCTTTCCTTTTCCAAACTGGAGGTTAAATGTGCCTGTAGGAGCTCAGCAGGGGCCAGGAGATGCTGGCACTCAAAAAACTACACTCATCTGAGCAGCAGCTTCTTGCCTCTCTGCCAGGCAGGGGCCACAGCTTCCTGCTGAGCTCCAAAGTGGTAATTAAATGCCTATATGACACTATAACTGTTACCGCTACGAATGCCTTCTCAGGGACATGAAGGTTAAGAGATACCGACTGAAGCACCCCCGTACCAGCCCACAATCACCACCTAGCAGCACGTTCATCTGTGTCACCTAGCGCTTCTGCACATTTCACCTGGCGAACATGGTATCTTTATAACAACCAATGACAATACCAAAGCCTCTAAAATAGTCAAATGAGCTGCCAGAATAGGATGACTTTGGCTACGAAGCTGATAGCTAACTGAACTCCTTGCTGTTTGTCTGGCAATTCACAATTCTCTGCCAAGGGATGGAGTTTAGATTTGAAAATTGTTATTTTGAGGGTTATAGAAGCCTTTTGAACAACGCTGGCTACATGCTTTCTACCATTATCAGGATCCCGTTATTTTGTAAGAGCATGCAGAGGTACTACTGGCTCCCCACCTTGAACGCTCCCCACCTCCACCAGCCAGCTGGAGGCAGCGCTCAAGGAGAGCAAGTGCTGCAGAGACCACAGAAAAAGAGGACTCTGGTATCTAACGTGTAATCATATCAAAACCACAAGCTCCTGAAACACAAATCACTGCCAGCTGGGAGGCTATTCCAAAGAAATATCCCTATGTGCTTATCCTGCTCTTATGCTATTCTCCAAAAACCCACTCTTGTCTGGGATCAGATACTGGGCTAAAGAGACCTTCAGTATGACTTACCATGGATTTTCTTATATTCACTGCCAATGTAGGTATTTTGAACAATATACTCCTGTGGCTAGCACATTCAGGAGGAGATTAATTCTTTGGAAAGTAATACAAAACCTGCCTGAAAATGTCACACGCAAGCCAAAACCTCAGTGATATCATGATACACCTTTATATAATTGCAATTACAGTGGTTCCAAGCAGAGTAGTTGGAAAATCTTTACAAACTCAGTAAAACATCTGACAATGATCTGAGTTTAAAAGAACATTGGTGCCTGATTCAGCAACACAGTGCTGTATCTGCTGAAGTGTTGCTGATGAAGGAAAGAAAAGAGAAAGCTATTACTGCTGCTGAGTCCTTGCAGTAAGCTCAGAACAGTTTGAAGGAACTGTATTTTTGATGTGACTGAAATGATACGCTACTTAAGTGTAATAAATTCTTAAAATACTACTTCTTTTATACTTGAAAAGGTTTGTGGTCACAGCAGTAATGGGGTAGCTATGCCAGCCAACCTTCCTACCACAAATGTGGTTCTAGGACCAAAAAATTATTGAGTCTAGTGTATACTTATTCAGTAAGTAATTAAACCATCCATAACAGCAAAAGTGCTTGCATGCCTCTATGACTGCATCTACAATAAGACTTTTTCTAGGACTGACTGAAAAGCTAGGACAGGAACCCATAGATGGCAACTGCCTGTATTGCAAGATAATTCTATCTGCAGAAAGAGGAGGAAATGCATTCCTTGAAGTATGCTTTATATCAGTGTAAAGATTCTGTCACTACTAAAACAATGACAAGTCTTTCTATTAGAAACTACCTCTGTTAGCAGAGTGAAGAGTGATAGATCTCATTCTTTGGCACTAAAGTCAACTAGCATGGGCTGGCGATGCCCACATTATCAGCTGACTGCCTTTAAGAAAGGGTGACCACATCCAGACCATCTGTCTGTCGGGAATAGTTTCTGGCCCGTGCTAACTCCTATGCTATGCCTGAGAGTCATTCGGGAAAATTTTGCTTCGCGTGGGTCAAAGGCACACCAGGGACAATGACAGCAGCCTCATCGGGTGGGAGATCCGTTTCCATCTTCCCCATCCTCCAAGTACCATTAACTGGTACAGAAATAATTTTCAAAGTTATTTTATTAACCAAACCCTTGCAAAACCAGAAATGGCAACAAAAATTCCTACAATGCTTTGTGGATTGGCCAGCATGCCTTTCTAATGAACAGAATCATGCTACATAGCATTTATACCCTTTTTATTCTCAAGCCCTTATGATTATTGCCAGCAAGGAGAAAGTTCTATTAAGAGAGCCCACAGTTCCACCAAAACAATGCTGCTAAAATTATTTAGATATAGGCAACAAAGTATTTCAATACTCTGCTAAACACATGGCAGCAACATATTTCTCATAACCAAAAAGAAAAATAAGAGAAACCTCTCAGAATAACACACTGAAACCCCAGTTCCTCCATGTTTTACGGTCAGGGTCACGTTGCTTAATACCAACTGCGTGGAAAATGTTTAAAAGAAGGTTTATTCATTGAGACCCCTTACTGATAAAAGAATAATGACATCTTTAACCTTTAATTCCTTTGCTGACTTCAAACAAATCTCACACCATTTCTAAAGCCAGTGGCAAAACTACCCAAAAACCTACGTGTTAAAAACCTTCTGCCACAAAGGCAGGCAGATCAGGTTGCGCTCCACGTCTGAGTGAATGGAAGGTGAGCACCAGACATAGCAAATGAAAACTAACCTTTTGAAGATCGGAAGTGCTTGCTGGGTGCCGTGAAGCCTCTTGTCCCGTGCACGTTCACAGCTGCCACACGGAACTGGTACCACCTGCTTGCTCGGATGTCCGGCAGCCGAACCCGCTCATCCGTAGTCTGGTGGGGAAAATATCATGCTTACACTCGTCATTCTGGCATGGGTAGTTGTGCTGTCATCTCCCATGCAACACCGGTTAGTCAGACTGAAGGGTAGGGGATGCACTTTGACATGCACCAGTGTTGGCAGGCTGTATGCAACCACCTCACCTGACTCTGAGCATCATTCTGTACTACAAAGCACTTACAGATGCAAACAAAATCATATAACCACCCAATTTGACAGTGCATTGCAGGTCTTTTCTGGGAAAAGTAACCTTTAGAAAACTGGTGAGGTGTTAAATCCACAAAATTAGTTTTCCAGTTGTCACAGCCTTCACCGGTGTACAGGGCCTAGCTGTTCAGGTGTTGATGTTTCAGGACACTCATTGTCCCAGGTCACAGCACTCATTTCTCCAGTTCTCAATTCTCAGAGAATTAGGGGTCCAAAATGGCTTCACAAAATCCAGCGCTGTGAGAAGCCGCCTATTCCGGTTCATAGGAAACACGAAACCCTCAGGTAATGAATGTAAGACTTCTTCAGATCTTTGGCACTTATGTCAAAAAGACACTCACAGCTTTAACTCTTCCCTGCAGACTTTTCTCAGGTCATAGGAGATGACCTTTCCTCCAATAACACCCACTGAGACTGCTGGTGTCATGAGTTCACTTTCCACCTTCTGCGGAGAGTGCCTTAACTGCTGAAATATGGAATAAGCATAGATGCACTCTGAACCCTGTCAGTAGGAGGTGCTTTATGTGCTCTTATTCTGAGTCCTGCTTTCCTGTGTCTTTTTTTCCCCTTTAAACTTTTAAAGAGCTATCTTCTGCACTGTTTCTTATTTTTCCGAAGGTACAAAGACCAGAACTGAACACAGCCTCCTGGCAACCCCTGAATCACTGCCGAGTGCAGAAGACATAGCATTTTTATAGAACTCATCAGAAACTCATCCACTTGTGGATTTTAGTTTTGCAATTACCTCTCAATTATCCAGTTTTCAATTTATTTTAGGATGTCATGTTTATTGCATCTTAATTTAATTCTTTAATCAAAATAACACATGAACCTGAACCAAATGTCTTGTAGATATCTAAATATACTATAAAATCATTACTGATTATCATTACTGACCAAACATGCAAGCTCACTAAAACTGTAGTGACACCAATTTATTTTCACAAGCTCTGTTTTCTATAGCTTCAAAAACCCACCTTCCTTTTATAGGATTCAATTTTACTTGCAATGATGCCAAGCATTTCCTAAAAAAGGCACAGCATCATTTCTGCTTTTTGCTCTTTCCAATCTGTGTAAGAAAGCCGCAGCTGCTCACCTAACTCATAGCCAGAACTTGAGGAAGTTGCTTCAGCTCTCCAGCAATGGTATTTTTCGAGCCCTGATCAATATAATTTGTAGGTGTTATCCTACACTTAATCTCTTAATTTGGTGACAAGCAAAATTTAGGGAAACAGATATGTTGTTTGGATGCGCATGTAAAAGAAAGAGAACCTTTCTAAACTGCACTATAGACTGCTCTCAGACTGGTAAGTGTTGCAGACTTTAAGCCCCTCACATATTGCTGCTACTCAGAGTCCTCCATTCAGACCGCTGTATTTGTGTTTATAGCTTAAACAGGGGTAAAAGTCCTAATGCTTTCATTGTCTCCCTCATCCTCCTTCCATTTTTAGCTTTTATGTTACCTGTGGAGTGAATGACTAATGAAGCTGTTCCCCTAGGCAAGAAAGAGCCTACCTGAACCAACTTTTACTATTGTTTTCATTTTATGGAGCACTCAGATGTGCTAGTTTTTTTCCAGCATGCAGGCCCATATACTCAAGAATTTACAGATAAGACACAACAGTAAACTAGAGTAAAATAAACTATCACTATATTAACAGCAAAAAAACCCCAAGGATATATTCAGACCACTGCTGCAACTGAGATCAGGGTCAGGATCAATATCTAATTGTAATTAACTAGTTACAACACTGTTTTTTTAAAAACAGATTTGCTGAATTTAGTTACAAGGCAAGCATAATCTGAATAGACTTGAACCCAAATTCCTCAGCTAAGGAATCTTGTTAGTCATTTGCATCAGCTCAGTTATTCTTCTAGGATTGATTAAAAGAAAGAATTTCAGTTGTGTCATTCTTCCATAGCAACCATGAAATACTGTAAGATCAAATGATCTGTCAATCCATACCACCAAAATTATTTTAATTTATGAACACGCCTTGGGCCTATTACTTTCATCATTCATTTTGTTGGCAAAGCTCCTGTTAAACTCAGTGGCATGCAGGAGGTGTAACTCCTGGATTAGAGAGTATAAACTACTTTGGCACCTCTAAGCAACCTTTATATAGATATAATAAATTTCAAGAAAGAGCTGAATACTACTGAGATATCCTATACTACCTAAATAGTAAATTGATTTTTTTTGTTTAATTGCTTCAGTTAGTTCTCACTACTTAAGTAGGTTTGGAGCTGAGATCATAATATTCAGAGTCCTTTCAATATCTGTCTTATATTAATGTAAGCCCACTAAATGGTACGCTGAGTAGTATTACAGTAAGCAATGGGCTATTTCACTGGGTTCATTCCCTTTCTTTCACACATACACTCCTGGATTCCCTTCTGTAGTACAAAGGTTTAAGGGAAATAGGAAAGGACTGCCTTACCCCACTGAGTTCATAGCTCTACACCTTCTTTTGAAACTATGCATAGTGGTAAAAGAATTAGCAGTTCAGAGAGTGAAGTGATACTATCCAGGGTATCAGAAGAGCTGAGTTTATGTTTCCTCTGATACAGAAGAAACCTCACAGTGCTGCATCCACTACTCTATCAAAGGCCAGCAGACCTCCTCTGTTACGAGGGAATGCAATCCCACACAAGGTGGGCACTGTCTAAGAATGCTTACCCAAGCAAGCCCTCTCTCCTGGGAGCTGGAGAAATAAACCTTTACTGTACAGGACTGGTTGTTAGCTCCAGCAGGGGTTTCTTGCTGTCAAGAGCTCAGAAACTTTTTGTGATCCTCAGAACCAGAACTTCAGGTGTCTCAGAAATCTTAAGTTTTAAAAAAGATTAATTGTCCACAGGGTTTAGACAATTCCAAGGTGAAGCACTAAGGTTTGTCACAATCAAGCTCCTTATTTGTTTAATAAAGGAATAAATTAATAAATAAACTTCATTATTGTCTGCCCGTATGTATACATATATATGTGTATGTGTACATACTTGACATCCATTCACATAACACAGATGTGTTCTGTCTGAAAATAACTCACCTGGCATATTTGAATTAACTTCATTAATTAACTTAATACTATTAACTATCTAAGTTTCCAATGTAAACAGCAATACTATTATTTTTAGAAAGCATTAGCACCAAACAGAATTATAAGTTTGTTCACAAGATATACAGTATTCTGATGGAATAGTGCCGCAGGTCCTGCTCAGCTGGTTCAACCTTAAAAAACAGTAGCATAAGAAACTTGGCATAACCACTTACGACACTGTACATCATAGCTAACCAGGCTAACTGGTATCTTATTTTCCATAGGTTTTATATTAACCAATGGAAATTAGTCAAATGGTTAGTTATGTCAAGTTTTCCCCAAAATGTGCAGTAAAAAAATAAAGTTAACAAAATCCTTTCCCCAAGTGAAAAATAACTAAAATGTTATCAATGTGTTTGCTTTCTTTACATACTTGGAGAGTTAAATAAATAATGTACTAATAGATTGAGCCTTCCTCCTTAAAAAGAAAACATCAAAAAAGACCTGATGACACAATACAATGCAACGGAAACAAACTTTTTCAAAATTATTTTTTCAATACCAAATAAAAATTTATGAGACACGAGAAATTACTTGCAAATTAAATTAGCTCATGTAAAGGCAATAGAAAACAGCAAGTTTTTTTGAAAAGTAAACGCTTTAAAATAAAGTTCCAGAAGACCAGAAGGCAGCTAATGTCACGCCCATCTAGAAGAAGGGCAAAAAGGAGGACCCAGGAAATTATAGGTCCATCAGTCTTACTTCAGTCCATGGGAAAGTTATGGAACAAATCCTCCTGGAGGCTATCACAAGTCAAATGAAGCACGTGATTGGGAAAAGCCAGCACAGATTGACCAAGGGCAAATTGTGCTTGACAAATCCGATAACCTTCTAGGACAAAGTAACCTGCTTGGTTGATGTGGGGCGAGCTGTGGACATTGTCTATCTGGATTTCTCCAAAGCTCTCATCATGGTTTCCCACAGCCTCCTCCTACAGGAACTGATGTGTTGCGGTCTAGGCAAGTGGTCTGTGCCCTGGGTGGGGAACTGACTGACACGCTGCACCCAGAGGGTGGTGGCAAATAGTTCCTTTTCAAACTGGCAACCTGTCACAAGTGGGGTCCCCCAGAGATCAATACTGGGCCCAACACTGGTTAATATCTTCATAAGTCATCTGGATGATGGGATCAAGTGTACCCTGGCGATGTTTGCTGATGACACCAAACTGAGTGGGGGAGTGGACACTTCGGAAGGGAAAGCCATCCTGCAGGAAGACCTGGATAGGCTGGAAGAGTGGGCTATCAAGAACCTTATGAAGTTTAACAAGGACAAGTGTAAGGTCTTGCCCCTGGGAAAACATAAACCAGGAGTGCAGCACAGGCTGGGATCTACCCGGCTGGGGAGCAGCTCTGTGGAAAGGGACCTGGGGGTCCTGGTGCACCCAGTAAGCTCAATGAGAGTGAACAGTGTGCTGCTGTGGCAAAGCAAGCCAACAGGATGCTGCATTGCATCAACAAGGGCATCACCAGCAGAGACACAGAAGTCAAGAATTTAGTTCTGGGGAGATTCTGATTGGATACAAGAGGAAAATTGTTCACAATGAGAACAATCAGCCATTGGAATAATGTCCCCAGGGAAGTGGTGGATTCCCCAACATTGGACAGTTCCAAGATTCAGCTGGACAGGGTGCTGGGCCATCGTGTTCAGACCGTACTTTTGCCAAGGAAGGTTGGACCAGATAATCCTTGAGGCCCTTTCCAACCTGGTATTCTATGGTTCTATGATCATTGAAAATTATAACCCCATTTCTTCTTGGACATATAACAAAAATAGAATATTGGATGAGCAACTTGGAAAAATGTTATGAAATTTCTTATAAGAAGATGGAAACAATAACTTTGCATAATTACATTACACATGGGCACAGGCATAGAGAAATTCAGATCCTCACCTACAGCGTTTTTGATCTTCAGCTGCTTTTTACATGCTCTCTAGCTTAAGTCACAGAGTAATGAAAAAGCCATCATCATCTCCCCTGGACTGAAATGCCCCAGGAGTTCTCAGCTGAATGGCTGAGCTCTTCGCAGCCTTTGCCTATAATTAAGGTCTCATAGCCCAACGTTTTGGAATCGTACAAGAAAAAATCTCAGTTATATGGACAAGAAAAGCCCTGAGGCTGTGCACACAGTCGCTTTAGTCAAACTGGATATCCATCCTTGTTGCTGATATTGCAAAATAAATTCTATTGCGTGCAGCCACACATTAAAGAAATTTGACTGCCTGGTGGGGTGCCTAAAACTACAAACACCATGGAGGTACATTACTCTGTAGAGACAGAAATTCTGGTTACTAGCACCCCTGAAGGGTGCCCAGCCTGTACGTCCCATAAGGTATACACAGTTCACAAAGCCAGTTAGGCATCCTGAAGCTTGTTCTGAACTGACATCCCCAATGGAGTCCGTCAAACAATCAAACACGCATCTCTTGTGATGCAAAAGGGACAGCAAGGTTCTCAGAAAGTTGGAGGAGGAGTCTCCTGCCACAGAGATTAACTCAGCCCCTTCTGCCCACGTGTAACAGACCCCCAGGAAAGGCAGCTGTCAGGATTCTTAACACTCTTGCTCAGGAACACATCTCTGAAACACTCTTTCCTGTACATCCACTGCAAGAAGGCAGAGGTTCATATACGCTCCACTACTATGGAGCATATATATATACGGTGCATGCTTCCAGATATGTGCATGAGGTCTGTTTCTGGGATGAGAAAAAGCACAGCAGTGTGCTACATTTGCAGTCTGGATCCACCAGCCAGAAGAGTTGGGCTTCTACAGTCTAGCACATATACACGGCACAGTTACAGTGGGGAGTAATCCAGATTTGGCTCATTTTTGCTACATGGTATTTTTCTAGTAGCAAAGGCAGTAGGTTGGTTGCTGAATATGCAGAATGCAGATTGAAGACCTGCACATCAGCTGAGAGATAATAAGTAAGTCACTGCAACTTTATCGGTTTTGGAGGTCTGCACGTTCCCTTGGGCTTGCACAAGCAGGGTTTCATGCCAGGCTCTGCTGCCAGTGCCTTTTTCTGAGCAAGACTCTAACATAGTGAGAGCCCCCTGTAGCACCACATTGACGCTAAGAGCTTCACTTCTGAGTGTTCAGTTTCACAAGCTTGACATTATTTTAAGATACCTGTTTCCTACACAATCTGAATAGAGAATGAACAGATTGTCACAGAATTTAAACTCCTTCCTTCAGTTTGTGGATGGTTCTATTTATTCTCTCTTTCCTTTTTTTCCTAGCTATAATGACATTTTGCAGGTCTTTTCAAAATCAGCATTTTACTTTTCTTGTCAGCAGGGATGAGGGTGAAGCAGTTAAGATAAACGATTGGAACTCTGCCATCCAGGTGGACTGTCAGCATGTTAAAAAACAGATTGAAATTGGGAAGGAACTAAGTGAAAATTTATGCTCTGTTGGCTGCTTCTCATTAAGAAACATTTGCTCATGAATCTTACATTTTCAGTCTGGATTGTACTGAGTGATAAGAGCATGACATCATAGTCATTTCTGAATTGGGAGGGTAACATCTGAAAAAACAAACTTTATAAAGAATAAAGTGTTTAGTCTCTTTTTAATTCCTTGTTTTATTTTAGAAAATTAAATAGCCTTTTCACCAACTGTATTTTCTTATCTCTTTTATAAGACCCAAGCCATGCCTTGGAGATTGTGCACTGAGTCCCACTGACCTCAAAAGGACTATGTCTCTTATGTGCTTCCTTCAGTGGATTTTTATACCTAATTCTACATTTTTCAAGAGATTTGTGGCTTTCAGAGACTTTGGGATTCCCATCTGAATAGATCGTAAGTATTTGCTTACAAGAAAGTGCCACTCATTGGCCTTACGAAAATCAAGCCTCCAGCTAGTCTTATCTAAAAAGAGCAAGCCCACAAAATATACTCATTTTGAAAACACAAACCTCTCAGTATTTTCTCTTTTGGGGACAAGGAAACCACTATTTACTTCTTTACTGCTATATTCACACATTTTTTATGAAGTCATTTTCAGTACATACCAAAAGCATCTGATGTTTCTATAACTGAAAAACTGGAAGTGAAAATACTGAATTTCATTTCTCCTGAGTAAATCTAGAGAAGAGTCCATTGAGCAGTGAAGTAAGGCCTTGGAGATCTGGATTCTGTTTGCAGCTCTGTCATGACCTGGGAAGAGACCCTATAAACGGATCCCTCTGCATGAGCCTCCCCACCTGTAAGTGATCTAACTCTTCTCCAATCTGAAGAGGACCTTTAGGTCCTGGTCTGGAAGCTCTGGGTCCATATTGCTTTACAAAGAACTGACCTGTGCCACAGTTTGCCAGTTAGTAGCATCATCTTCACTTGGATGGATTCCTTGATTCCACCTTCTCTGAACAACATAGATCACAGGCTCAATGGAAATATTGAATTTTGAAGACCACTTCACCTCCAGGTCTCCAGACTGAAGTTCTATGAATTTTAATTCTTTCCGGGGTTTCAGTGGAACACCTGTAATAGGAACACGCAGACAAAAATATGTAATTTACAAGATGCAATTAAACCATATGTAGATGAAGCTGTATAAAAAAAATAATTATAAAAAAAGGAGATTATTGGTCAGACAGAAGGAAAAAAGGAGGGACTGGATAGGTTGATGAGCGTGGGAGTTTCTGAAGTGCTCATAGCTGACCTACCTCTGCTAACAGTAAAACTTGTTTTAAAAAATCTTCAAAATTATTTCATTTAAAAACTAAAGGATCTGAAAGTTGTAACCTAAAATTGATCTCACAGAAAACACTTTCCAAATATGCTTTGATAACCTGGAGAAAGATCCCTTTGATCCCAAGCAGAATCAGCTATTCCTGTTGTTCAGTTTTTCTCCTAATTTGTCCTTAAACACATCTAATGGCAGAATTTCCACAGTATCACATAGTAATCTGTTCCACTACTTCTCTATCCTTGCCATTAGAAAGCTTTCTCACTACCTTGTTTAGTCTCCTCCGCTGCATCTTAAACTCAATACTTGTCCATGCTATTGATGGATTGTGGAGAACAGATTTTTTTTTCATCTATGAAGGAGCCTTTTATGTACTGCAAGACTGTTACCATGCCTCTGAATATTTTCTTCTTCAATCTAATAACCATAGTGCACTCCATTTTCCTTTTAAATCAATGTTTCTAGACCTCTGAATATTCTTGCAGTTGTCTCTGGAAACTCTCTCATTGGCCCACAGCCCTTCTCCAGAGTCAAGACTAAAACTGGGCACAGACTCTGTCTAAGCTCGTACCAGTATAGACTGGAGAAGCGGGATTATTTCACACATCTTACATTAGTCTGATAAACTTAAGAAAACTGTTTGCCTTCTCCATGGCAGCGTGATCTTCTTGACTCACATGCAGCTGTATGGTATGATGTGTCCCCCTCCACTCTTCCCTAATGATCTAGGAAAGGTAATTCCAAGGCATCTTGGAATAGATATGCTGTATCTAATTTATATTGTCCAATTGTTACATTTCAGAGACAAAGATGTCTTTCTAAAATTTTACAGTAATTTCTCATTACACAGTGACACTGAAGGACAGTTATTTCTGTTGTTTCTACTGCTGGTAACATCACCTTTTCGGAAACATCTGTAGTAGCACAGAGGAAAAAACAACTCTTCAAATTTGGCAACTCTTGATTAAATCAAGAAATCAAGTCTTTGAAACATTTGTCTAGACAGACTTTAGGAACTCATGTATTTGAGTACGCAGCATTTTGTCACTTCAGGATATGTCACAAATAAGATTTCTATGCTGACATATAAACCTTCTTAGCAAGTTATTGTATGCACTTTAGTTATTTTGTCATTTCAGTGGGTGTCCACGTAAGTCCAGCCATATGTGTTGGTTCAAGAAACTGTTTCCTACTCAGTCTGCCACAGATGATTGAGTACCAAAATTTCCTTAGGTGAACAAATCACTTTTATAAGAGAACTTCTCCTAAATCTGATTATACAATTAACTATAAGTAAATAAAAATTGATATTGTAGCCCTTGAAGAAACCTAAAATCAACCTGAGGAAAATCCAGTACTTAAATCTGGTTATCACAGCAGTTTAAATCCTGGATATCCTTCAACAACCAGCAGTCTTAGTCTAATATAACGAACATCACAGAACATGTCAGTTCGGATTTCCACATTTGAAAATCCTTCTTTAATTATGATGTACAATAATCCTACTATTTGCATATTAGGAAAACTTCCATCTGCTTTGCATTAGGGGCAGTTGGATTCACTTGATTGCCAGTATCCCAGCCTCTCCGCTGTTACGTAATTGCGTGCAGATGGAGCGCTGCAGCACAAACAACCAGAGCACAGCACAAGTGCATTTTAAAATACTTTTGTAGACCCAGCACCATCAATTTCATATCCAGATGTGTAGATCCAATCACTCTTCAATGTGCTTTTTATTATGTAAATGGTCAGCCCTTTCATCGTGCTGGAACAAATTAGTCCTCTGAAGTCTGCAGTGCTTAACTGAAGAATTCAAATCACTTGATTGCTGTATGCGTGCAATACCAGAGCCCAGGAAAAATGTTTCTAAAGGTGTCTTTCAGATGGTACGTGCATCCCCGTACCATGAAAAATAAATGCACACTGGTCTACCATAAGAATCTGTATCTTAACTGTTGATTCCTCAGGAATTCAAAAAGTTTCCATGGAAGGGCTTTGGACAGTAAAGGGTACATTCATGGCATCAGTATAATTGTAAACACAGTTGTTCAAAGACTTGGAGATTCACACCTTTAAAACTGTACAGTATTTTTTAATATAAAACTGTTTTTCTTTAAGTATGTCAAAAGCCTTTAAACTGTGGAAGACCATTTGGCTCCAGCCATCCCATTATGATATTGTCATATTATTATACCCTTTAAATATGATAATCTTCTCTTCACAATTTACCTTGCCCAGGTCTGCAGTTTGCTCTGCTGTATGGATTGCTCCCTTACACATTTCAGACAAAATTAGTTAGGCTGGTTTAACAGCATGAACCCTAAATTTTTGTTAAAAAAGGGTCCTGGAAAGTTCACACAGGTAGGTGTATCATCAGATCTGAGAGACCTCTAACTTCTGAACAGGAAAAAGGTGATGGGTGATTTTTTTCAGCTGTCACCAGCTGAGTGTAGAAAAAGATCCATGTCCTTGTCCTTACTTGGGGATGTGTACTTGCATGTTTGACGAAGTGAACCTGTTCAAGCATTTTCTGTTCCTTTCTCTCCCTTCATTTTTTTTTCCACATTTTTAAACTGTTTTACTTCTAAGCAGAGATATTGCCCCTATTTCTATCTCTGAAGCACCAAACGTACTTTAGGCACATACTGTTATTTATAACATCATTATGTCCATATGGAACATTGGACATTTTCTGAAGTCCTTCACTACTTGAGACAATGTAAAGGAGGTGGATGAGGCAGATGACAGAAGAGTATGAGACAACATTTGATATCTCCAGTAAAGGAAAATAAAAATGTGAAGACTATGTAACTGATTAGTAATACTCCCAACAGAGATGAAAAAATGCAATGATAATGGACAGTTTAGAGATTGTAGTGAATGCAAGCCAATAAACAATAAGGATAACAAGTAACAGGACTTGTTATGTTAATCCAACAACATTTGCAACATATGACTTTGGTGCAAGTATACTTACATTAATATTCTTTCAGGATTGGGCTTTAGCACTTAGTACAAGAGGGCAAATCCATTTTGTAAACCCAGCAAATTAGATGGGTCTTCTATATCTGCTGTTTTAACTGATCTCCGGAGCTTGATCAACAGTGAAACTATAGGAACTTCTGTAGACTCTTAGATTCAATCTGAGTTCATTTGCTAGCTGTGAGTGCTGTCAAAATGATAAGTACTAAACTTATTCACTAGATCTTAGCCATGCTTGCAGAGTTTGCTCTTCCTTAGCTACAGGAAGGTCATTTACTCCTGGAGGAACTGAATAGCGAGCCTGTTCTGCTTCTATTTGTCTTTTGTTGCAGAAAGACAGGTTGAAGAGGCTAATTAGCTGAATTCATCAGCTGAGAAGGCAGTACAGTATTGGACTTCTCCTTCCTCTGCAAGACATATATGCTCTTACAAGCAAGCACCTCCTGCAGATACGTGATAAGAAGTTAGAGAAGGTTAGTTCTGTTCCTATACAATTAGGCTGAACTTTCCAGTGTGGAGTTACACAATGTACCATACCCTGTCATATCCTGTGTCCTTTCCAAAAGCATGTAATCTTATTTCAGTTGTTTGTTTCTTTGCTTGTTTGCTTTGGTTTTACCTTTTCCAGCTCTTCCATTTACTGGAATGCTTTGTAGTTGTGGTATGGAGCCTGATCATATAAATCATTACATATACAATCCGAATGACAGTTTATCCCTCTGGTCATTTGTCTCAAGAAGATGAAAGAAATACCAAAGTGATCCATTTTAATAATTTTCATTTTGAAAGGTGCTGTGTATAAGAGTGTATTAATTCCTTATAGTTTTAAAAGGGCTGTTCTGAAGTATCCTTGGAAGCAAGAGAATTTCCCTTCTGCACTGGAAATCTGGACTGCAATATGGCCCGATGTTCAAAATACTTTGAGTACTATCTTCATGAGTTTTATGCTTACTCAACCTCTATGACTTCTAGATCAAATTTTCCCATTTGTGTAAGTAAATAAGACAGTGCCTTCCTGATGGAGCATCCTGTACACTCAAAGACAGTATTCACAAGTCAAAGCACGTTATTACTGACACACATTCTCATCACTAGGGACATTCAAAAAGAAGCATCAACATTTCAGGTAAAGCAATGAACTTCAAAATAAAATCACCACCTCCCTCGCGTATTTTACCATCTTTCCATCCACAGGCAGAAATAAGTCTGGATTCAGACCTAAGCCTGGAGCTTAGTTCAAAGTTTTGCTGATTAGGCTCTCCACAGAGAGTCCATGCTATCAGAAGAATAACTGATTAATATTTACTTTTTATCACTGAAGTAAGGACAGTGGATTTGTAACAAAGCATTCCAACTCTGTGGAACAAGAAAATGCCTTTCATAATTGGTCATTGTTCTGCATTAGGAGTACATTTTCAGAATATTTCCATGTATAAAGCTTTTTTTAATTGCAACAAATTAAAATCTGGAGTTTGTCTAAGCAAATAATTTCTTTGTATGTTCTTGCTGATGGATGTCAAGGAAAACCTTTTTTTCACAGAATTTCAGGACTCAATTCAATTAATTATTTTTTTAATAAGATTGTCTTAGATTTAAATAATGAATCAGTATAAATACATGGATATTATAATCTTTCACTACTTTGTTCTTAGATTATTAAGAACACCAATGCCAAATATACTTCATTGATACGTTCTTTTACCAGACTATCTCACACTTCCTATTCGGTAGTCCTACCTGCTTGGCTTATAAACAATGTTATTTGTGATTACTAGGACTTGAATTATTGATCGTTAAATATTTTCCCCGCTGCACTCTCTCTCTCATCTGCATCAAATTAAGTGAGATTTCACCTAAATTGGCAAGTTTGTTCTGCTTAAGATGATTCACAATAGCCACATGTTTACATTCCACAGATTTCCAGACATGGGCTTCACAAGGGGAAAAAAATTCAGAAACTTGAGCAACATTTTTCTCTGGCTTTCCACCCTTTCAGTGTCCAACCACATCTCTACAAGCACCTCTCCATTTTCTTCCCACCTATACAAACTCCTATGAAATGAAAGTCCTGTTTTTCTAGGAGACTTTATTATGGCCTGAAGTTATTAGTCCAGTATGAGTACATATTAATAATCTCTACCTTTGTAAAGATTTTTTGGAACTTGGCATGTATGACCACATCCATTGGAACAGCATTTCTTCACTCCAGAACATTCACTATCAGCTTCACAGCTTTCAACACAGGCAGCTGCAAAACCACTGGCCTTCTCAGGTGCTGGGCAGTCCCCTTGCTTCACAGACAGGATGTACTTAAGGAATTCACAGCTAGTTAGGCATTCATAATTCTTCTTGGGGAAAAGAGGCTGAAGAGAAAACAAAAGAATTGTTTAAAGTTTTCAACAGGGGGGGAAAAAAAAAAAAAAAAGTTGTAAGTTTTCTAAGACCTCCTAAAGGAAAATTCAGATCTTCAAGCTTTTGCAAACTATCCCTGAAGATTTATATATTTAAGCCACTTCTAAAAAAGCATTCCAAGTACAGAATGATGAATTCCCTCAAGTAAGACCACCATCTTTAATGGAATAAAGTTGTTTATATTTGCCAGCTTTCCCTTGTTTTCCTCACATTGGCTGGCTACAAAGTTGCTCAATGACAGATTAAAAACATTCCCAATACAAAGGGGAAGCAATGGTCAGACTTTTTTGTGGACTACCCCACATTCCTCCCTTTGTACTTCATAACACTTTACCCACAATATCTGATGTAATGCCACTCTAGATAAATAAGCGAAATCTTGTTTCATTATACCGTTTGAACTGAGTTGGCTAAGAGAAGATTTTGCAGCATCTTTATATTCTTGCCAACATATTAGTAATTGCATAATTCCTCATGGAACTGGAACTGAATGTCTGATAAAATGATCAGAAGAAAATACAGATTATTATATATAATATATATATAATACTAGCCTTAAATTGATTAAAGATCAAAGTAAATGCTACTTCTTTGAGAAGTCCTAGACATATGAGAGGTTGCTTCAACGCATAGACATTTTATAGCATGCGTACTACTCAGAGGTTTGCAAGGTTCACTTAAAACTTTATTAAAAGTAGCACCTAGCACCCTGGGGAGAACACTGTGTGTGACACGGGTATTTCATCTCCTCTTTTATATGGTGCTTCATTTAGTTTGGTACAAAAACAGTTAAAGTCATTCCCTCACAGTGATTGGTGGCACTGTAGATGGGCAACCCATGTAAGTGGGGTTATGTATACAGCCTGCCTTTCTGTCTCAGAGCAACCAAAAACCTTCCACTCAGACAGGTCTGACTTACAGATTCCTAAGCCTACACAGGAGTTATAATCCACTCTCCATCCAACTATTCATGTAATTTCTGCAACCTCCTTCCATATCCAAATGTTTTACTTTCTTATTTTTACTGCTCTCATATTTCTGGCAAAATGAGAAAGACTTCACTATTATGGAGTCCCAGGTGTTTCACAGACTACGTGTCAGTTTTTTCTCCAAAGTCACTGTGATCCAAGAATGTGCCACTATGTTACCTGTCCCGTTTTGTCCTACAGAATTTTTGTCCTGCATTTTGTCCAGAATTTTTGAATCAGGCTTTTAAGGATGCATTTGAGTGTTACGGCTTAGCCAGCCTAAAGGCTGCCAAAATGAGCAGTCCTTATATTTCCTACTGACCCTAGAGATCCTTGGAGACACACTCCTGCTGTTCCCCTCATTGGAATGCACCTGATCTCATGGTTAGCCAGTTAAGAAGCTAAGCCTGCACGAAACTGAATTTATGGAAAAAAAGGAGTCAGGTAAACTGTCGCCTTTTCTTCTTCATACATAAAGTTCCTTTAACTTTAGTACACTCATTCAGCAGATGAGAAGTAACATACCAAGCAGGGACCTTGAGAAACACAAAGCCAAACTGTTGCTTCCACATTTTTTTACAAAACATAAAAAGATTGAAAATACTCTCAAAGGAAAACAGCCTCATTTAATTCAATCAAACAATGTGTACGGAGCATACCTGAGTCTGAGAGAAAGGAAAGCGGTCCCGTGCTGTGTGTGTGTGTGTGTGTGTGTGTGTGAAGCTAATTTCAAATCCTAAAACATCACAAATTTGCAGCTACTTAATTAAAAACTTTATAGCTCCCTGAGGCATAATACGTCCTCAAGGCTTCTCCTCCTCACCCTATTTCACAGCTCATTTTTCAGTTAGCTGCTAAATGTGCTGCTCTTCATTACAGGCCTTTGAAGTTCTAAATTTAGCTTCAACCAGAGAACACTAATCAAAGAGGGATGCTCACTGTTTTTAACTACAATAGAACAGTGTTCTACAAATGTTTCCTTTTAAAACCAATTTTATACGTATTTTCACCCATATCTGGAAACACACGGCCCGAGTGAGAAGTGATATACAAGAATGACATAAATTAGATCCACTAAAACTGCTTTATTACACTACCCTAGAGTTTTATATATGGGGAAGCAGCAATTAATCCGGGTTAAAGAACTCTTATCAGGATTGGTTTTCATAAATTTTTACTTTCTCTTCTAATGTAACTACATAGATCAGTAATCCAGTAATCCCTATTTACACATAGTTGGATTAAAATTTTTTTTTCGTTGAAATCACAGCTTTTCCTAACCATCTTCATGATGCTTAAAATCATTTAAACATAAGAGTCCTTGTACCAGAAAAAGAGTGCCCATAGTGGGAGGAGTTAAATCAGTATACCAGTGAGATCAATATATCAATTAAGGTCACTTCTATTTTTTTATAGGAAAAGTCTTGAATAAAGGTGTAGCTTTATACTGACTTAATTATAATAAAGCAACTTTCTATTGAGATGATATTTCCATTTTGTACTGAAAAACACTTAAGAACTGTAACAGTCTTCCCCCAACTCAGCAGAGTCATATTTTAAATCCAATAAAACCACCTCCTTTTTTGTACTAGTTTAACTCATCTATGTTTTCTTATTCACAAGGTTATTCTGAAACATGATTCAGCAAAAAGTTTTCCAAAGACTTGTTCCTGAATAATTCTGTATTTTGATAGTATTTTTCTGAACTAGGTTCCACAATCCAGTTACTCCTAGAGAGGTATTCTTTTAGAAATCAGATTAACTTTCACATACAGAAAAGCCATCTTTTCTAGCTACCTTGCACAAGGATTTTCACATAATGACATTTTATCTTTTAAACAAAGATGCTCTTTCTTACACATGGCCAGAAAAGATAGAAGGGCATGTGGTAGAAATATGATCTTACAGGAGGGATTTAACAGTGCCTTCTGAGAGAAGCTATGTAAGCGTGGCTGGATCAAGTCTTAAAACTTCAAGTTGAGATAAATCGTTTGGTCAGAAAAGAAAACCTTTTTTTTTTTTAAACTCAAACTTAATATGACTAAATTGTTATATGTGTATCCATTCAAACGAAGGTGAACGCCGTAAAAATCCCATGTTTGTTAGCTGTCTCCTTGAAGCTAATACTTTAAATGAAAGAGACAGCTAGAACAAAGTGAGAAAGAGTGCCCTTGAGCTGACGTACCTCACAGAAGCTTTGGCAGTGGTTTTTCTTCAGGTCCCAGGACTCTTTGCAGGGCTCCAGGCACTAGAAAGAATCAGGAGGCAGAGAAGTGTCAGGAAGAGAAAGAAATAAACAACCACAAATGACCCCATTTCTCCTCCAGTTGTTTGTTTGGCCCATAGGAAGTTAATACAAGGCTTTAAAAAAACCCTTCTCCTGAGGATAAGATTGTGTCATTGAGTCATGGTGTCAGAGCAAGGTCATGCCAAGCCATGGTTAGATTACAAGAAATATTTTCAGTATTTCTTACTGTACAAGGCAACTGCCTCACTTGTTTATATGCCAACCTATTTTCCGCCTTCTTGAATCTAGGTCCTAATACCATTTAACACCATGTCACTGGATCACAGAGACAATGTCAAAAGCCCTACTCTAAACTACAAGAAAGTTAAATCTTCTCCTCGCTGACCAGCCTAAAGATTAGACAGGCATATTGCCCTCCCAAGTGAGAAACTATTTCATCAAGCTATGGAGTAAACTCAGTAGAGGTTTAACCACTATTCCCGTATAAACAGACAATGTTCAATGGTCTGTTAGCAAAACCACTTTATTTCAAGTACCATATTATCATCTCTTCACCTTCAACCGCTACTGCAATGGTTACACAGAGTTGAGTTTCAAACTCTGCAAACCAGAGTCAAGCTTCACAGCACAGCTGTGAAGAAAAAACACACTATTAAAAGCATTTACTGCAGCTGAAACATAAATTTAGACTCACATCCATAAACCTTTTCTCTTCCTTTGTTACCCATATGATCTTGGAAAATACTGGCATTGTTGGGAGTTAATAACACCTACCCCATCTGTTAATAGTGGAAAGGTACTTATTGCACCAAAAAGAAAGGTCTTTGACATACAATTTAGTATTTGTATAATTTGTTTCTCTTATACATAGTATCAGATTGGATCTATATACATCTATGCTATTCAAAACCAAGCACGAATACATATAGGCTGTATCTCAGCTGTTTACCTGTATCATTAATGTACTTAAAAAAGTAGTGTTTTAAAAGTTAAGCATTTTTCTTAACAGCAACAAAGCCTGAAAAAGATAATAAAACCATTAGTCACAGAGGTTACGTATTTCAGGAATGAAAAATACCACTCAAACGTTTTCTCTGTATGTATCTTGGTATTTTAGACTAAATTTCTAGATCTTCAAAATTCACAATGTGCTGTATACAGAGTAATTAGAAGGCTACATTATAAAATGTCACTGAAGTCAGTAAGTTTAATTAATTCCAGATTGTTGTTCCTCCTGTGGTATAGTTACTGTGCATATGAGCCCAATTCCACTGTCATGCCAATATTACAACTCTCCTAACTGTCTGATAGATTTAGCCCCAAATTACAGAGGTATAAATGGTGTAAAGACAAAATGGGCAACATTTTGACCACACTGGGACTTTGTCAGTGATCCTCAAGGCTGTTAGGATTTCCATATCCTTGCCTTCTCTGAATTCTTACTTCACTGCTGCACAGCCACACAGAGCATATCTAAACCAACATATCCACACCAGCATATCCACAACCTTGAGATGACAACTAGGACCAAGTTCACGCTGACTGGACCATGTTCCTTGCAGGCTCTAGAGCAAAACAGTTTCCTTCCAGTGTACATAAATTTGTCTTTTTCCAGACATCTCAGCTTTCCAATAAACTCACTGTCCTCATAAACTTCAGCCTGCCTGATTCCGTTGAACTTTCTCATCCCATTCACATATGTCACTCTGAGCCGTATCTTTTATCTGCAAAGGGTTGTGGGTCTTTTCTCATCTTTGGCATGCTTTGCTATGAATGTGCATCACGATGAGTCTACTGAAGAACATAAATTTTGCAATGCTCTGCACAATACTATAGTAAAACATTTCTCCCTCCACTATGGATCTCCTCCATTTTTAGTCCACCTAGCCAAGGCAAGCACCAAGTTGAAAATTCTCTCAAGAAAATGATGACAAGTGACAAGTGGTATTCCGCAGGGGTCAGTACTTGGACTGGTGCTGCTTAACATCTTTGTCAGTGACATGGACTGTGGGATTGAGTGCTCCCTCAGAAAGTTTGATGATGACACCAAGCTGTGTGGTGCAGTTGACATGCTGGAGCGAAGGGATGCCATCCAGAAGGACCTGGACAGGCTGGAGAGGTGAGCATGTGCAAACCTCATGAAGTTCAAAAAGGCCAAGTGCAAGGTCCAACACGTGGGTCAGGGCAATCCCAAGTGCAAATACAGGCTGGGCAGGGAATGAATGGATTAAGAGCAGCCCTGAGGAGAAGGACTTGGGTGTATTGGTTGATGAGAAGCTCAACATGATCAGGAAATGTGTGCTTGCAGCCCAGAAAGCCAACCATATCCCGGGCTGCATCAAACAAGAGTGGCCAGCAGGTAGAGGGAGGTGGTTCTGCCCCTTTACTCCACTCTCATGAGACCCCACCTGGATACTGCATCCAGCTCTGGAGCCCCCAACATAAGAAGGACATGGACCCGTTGGAGCGAGTCCAGAGGAGGGCCACAAAGATGGTAAGAGGGCTGGAGCACCTCTCCTGTGAAGACAGGCTGAGAGAATTGGGGTTGTTCAGCCCGGAGAAGAGAAGGCTCCAGGGAGAATTTATAGCAGTTTTCCAGTACTTAAAGGGGACCTACAGGAAAGATGGGGAGGGACTCTTTATCAGGGAGTGTAGTGATAGGACGAGGGTAATGGTTTTAAACTAAAAGAGAGTAGATTTAGACTAGATATTAGGAAGAAATTCTTTACTGTGAGGGTGGCGAGGCACTGGAACAGGTTGCCCAGGGAAGTTCTGGAGGGCCCATCCCTGGAAGTGTTCAAGACCAGGTTGGATGGGACTTTGAGCAACCTGGTCTTGTAGTAGATGTCCCTGCCCATGGCAGGGGGATTGGGACTAGATGATCTTTAAGGTCCCTTCCAACTCTACCCATTCTATGATTCTATGTTTTTATGAAAAAGAAGAATCAGGCATTACATGGACAGCAGCTGAACATTTTCTGACAGGTATTGTTCTGTGCATAATAAAAATTAAAACCAAGAAAATGAGAGTCAGAACTAATGGCAATAACATCTGTTTTCTTAAATCCAAGTCTTCAGAGAACGCAAAAAAAAAGCATACATCTTAAAATTTAAAATTTGGTTAATAAATTTCTAATAATTTCAGTGTAACTCAGCAAAGGCCTGACCCAAAGCTCTCCCAGACCAACAGGAGTTATTTCTCTGGTGTTCAGCGTAGCCTTGATGTCTGAAAGGAACGCATATAGCATTTCTCCAAAAAAAAAAGAAAAGTTTCAAGGAAATACCTAAAACACCCATGCAAAAACTACTCCCACCCAGCAGGTAAACACATCCAGGTTTTCTGGATTAGTGTAAAGGTGTGTGCCTGTTATAAAGACACTGAAATCCTCTATCCAGGATAAGGAGGAACCTCGGCTAAGTGGCAGCTGACAGCTGGTTTTGGCTCTACTTTACGGAATAAAAAATACCTTGCAGACATTACCACCTGCCCTCAGAAGTTAAGCTTTGGTATGTAGATGGCAGAACACCAGCAGGCAGGAAGGCAGTGGTGCGGGAAGCATCCAGGCAGTCCATTCAGTAGATGTCACTGGTCCCTTGGTTAATCATACTGGCCTTGCTAAACTGAATCCTCCTAAAGCACCTGGTTTATCATCTCCTGTGGTTAAATCTGGAAGTTGTAGGCTTGCTTTCTTCATCCAGACTGCTACAGAGCTGTTATTCAGTATTAAACAATTGCATCAAAAGCCAAAAGGAGTACTAATAGAAAGCACCCCAGCATTTGTCATCCTTCAAAATGTGTGTGTGTGGGTACATACGCACATACACACATACATATAAATACATCTATGAGATAATAGTATAGATCTGCTAATATTCAGACTGTATAAAATTAGGAACAAGGGCAAAGTACCGTTTCATTCAAGGAAGAATGATTACTATTGCTTTAAAATATTTTGGTTTGCATTTTTTATTTCATTTTTTGAAAATCCTGTTAAGAGAAGTCGTCTTTGTTCCAATTTTTAAACTATAAACAAAATAACTATGAGATTAGCATACAATGCATGCCATTTACATTAGTTAGTAAAGGGATTTTCAAAACAGTCCACGAACACTTTTGCTTAGGAAATGTTGCCTTTGACCTGAATGGGAGAGAGTTACACCAGCACAGCAATTTTGAAAGTCTAATGAATTGCAAAACATCATTTAAGCATTGAAATAAATATTTATTCAAATACTGTATATTTATTCAAATATCATTTTTAAATTAAATAGCTGAGTGTGACATATTAATAGCTATTTAAACAGTAAACATTTATTTCAGAGTAGAAGAGTCTACCCACAGAATTTTTGTCTAATAAGGCTTCTTCCTTCACCAAAATGGAACCAAGTTATATGAAAACTGTTGTAAAAAGAATGGAATCAAAGTGTTATAGCTGGAATGTAATTATTCTTTTCATTATCATTCACCATTCCAGTTGCTCACAACACCAAGGTCAGAAATTAATGATTTATGTTTACAGTATATATTTAAGTGTTCTTCTGTCCTAAAGTATTTAATTAAATGGAACTTAAGATGGTTAAACAAAAAACAGAAAAAAAGACATCTTTCAGTGTACAGTCTCCTAAGAACCTGCCATATCATGAAGACAAGTACCTGAAAAATGCATGTATTCACTATCAGGCACTAAGCAGAGAACATTCTTGGGGTCAGTAATTTAACCAAAGTCAAAGGAGAATACAGTGTTCATCACTCTCAGAGAGAATAATTTTGTGACAGGCACATTAAATATACAACTGCGTCTGAAAGGAACCATGAGAAAAGTGATTTTCATTCCGTAAATCCTACCACAGTGGCAGTAAACACAATGCAAAACATAAACAGGAAGTGAGAGAGAAAGAACTGATTTTGAGATTTTTTTTTTCTACATCTGCTGTTTATCAATAGGAATAGAAATTGTCACTTTCTGTGTCTCGAAATTAGACTGTGCATTGTCTGAAGAACACAATTTTTTGGTTTCAGAACAGTAAACGCACAGTTGAATATTTACCCAATCCAAACCAATTAATAGCATGCTAGCTTGGTAGAACAATATTAGGTATTAGCAATATCACATCATAGAACTTACTATATTTTGAACAGCTTGAACAACTACTTTTCTTCTTTACTATATGAGTCATGAGATGTAGGGTGTGTTTACTGAAACTATTTCTCATGATAAAACTGAGGAGACGCATCAGGGAGATTTATAATTTAAAAAATTTTGGCACATCAATTAAAAAAAAGAAAATCTCCCATTAGTTCTGGATTATATTCTCCCAAAAGATCTAGACACACAAAAAACAATCCTCATCCATTCTCTTCCTAGAAGACACATCTCGTTTACTAAAGCCAAAAAGAAATATCAATATTTACATTACTATTTGAATCAAAGACCAAATTAGGTTCTCCAACTTGATGCATGAGTCTGATTTGGTACTTCTGCACTTAGGACAAGATGGCCTAATTTTAAAAACTATACCTATAAGGAAATAATTTAGCAGAATGGGAGAATATTAATTATGCATAAAAGTAGGTAAAAATCACAACTCTAACAATTTGAAATGAAACATAAGAAAAGCATCTTGGGATGAGACCAATGAATCCATCTGAAGGACTTTGGCTGTCCACTTCAGGAATGAACATAATTTTTGTCAAATCATTTTATAAAAGTCTATTTATACATTTGTCTCTCAAATTCCTGTGGTAATGCATGATGAGTATTTTCCTTCTATAGATTCAAGGCAACTTACTTTAATTTTGCATATTAAAATAAAAGAAGGGTTTGGTAATGAAAATGAAGTTAGACACACTCTTTTAAGGATCCCTGTTCCATTTTTTTGTAATCTCCAGTTTAAATCTTTGACCAGCACTAAGGTATGGGCTGTCTACCCACCCAGAATGCACAGCTGTGACCGTTTCATAATGTATGTTACAAAATGAAAACCTCAGGTAAACAGAACTATATGCACTAAGAATTTCAGGCAGTTAGAGTGAGGAGTCCTACAGAGGCAGGTAAGTGAATCCAGAATTGTGACGCAAAACCCCTTTTCTCATTTCCACATGGATCATTCTCCATGCCCTCCAAAACCCATGCTCGATAGTTTGACTGATTCAGAGGCTTCATGTGAGTAATTCTCCATGTAAGTGGTTCATTGCATCAGGGTATTGCACTCAAGCTTGTGGGCACCTTTCCTACTGATCAAGTGCCTAAGATGAGGCAGTGCAGCACTTTGGGTACGGGCAGTTTCAGGTGCTCGTACACCCTGTCAGGTCAGGCACCCACAGTACCCATCTATCTTGTTTAAAACAAACTATTAGAGGTAGAGGTATGCTCACAAATCAGTCTGTTCCTCAGGCCAAAAAAACCAGCGAGCCCAGAGAGGAGTGTTCAACGGCAGAATCAGTAGTTGTCATATTAGCTTCTAGGTTGATACATGTCGCTCAAGAAGCCTCTGAGCCTTTTGTGAAATCCATTTTAAACCTAGTCTGCCTCTTGTTTCTCTGCCTCTTTTGCCTCTCCTTCCCCAGAACCACTGCAGCACTAGTCAGCAACTTTACAGAAACTCGGTGTGATATTTTAGCTCCCAAAATTCAGTTACATTTAATGTAGACTGGGAGAGGTTTAAGTATCTTTAAAACTTTGAAAGTCTAATAGGAACAACCACGAAACGTATTCTTCCATGTAAAATAGCAGCTTCACGCAGCAACCTGAAGTTACTCCTCTGTTCACGTTAAAGAGATTCTCATGAGAATTACACTAGTAATATATTTCCCCTGTAACTGAATAAACAAATGGGTTAAACGACAGAGAAAGGTTCCCTGTCTGTGTTGCCTGTTCTCTCTACTGTAGGTCAGTGAGCATCATGATTTGGTGAAAAGGAGTGATTTTGTATTTGAGGATCAAGTCTTAATTAAATTAGTTACAGTTGGGGTTATTCTGTGACATTATCATGTACACTGGGAACCCAGCTGATACTGTCTGAAAGTATTGCTAATTGTAGAGCTGGTTTTGAATGAAAGCCAGGTCTTGGATTTTAAATGGTCACTGAAGAATGTTCTACTTGGTTAGCGTGGTCTGGGTCTTTCAAGTCCCTTTAAGGAGCAATTCTTAGTCTTTCTTGAAATGTATTTTTTGTTGTTCTATACTGATGACATCCTGGTATGTTCTGTGATGGGGACTGGTTACTAATGCGGAATTTGTTATTATCTGCAAGTCCTAATTTATTTTAATTAATAAAAGTATCAATATACAAAGAAAAAGAAAAATCTTTCATTTGTAATCAACATTCAGACAGGGCTGTTTTAGGACAGATGACCACTTTTGTATTTTCCAGAAGTCAACTGCTCAGAAAAAAGTAACAACAAAATACTTGCAGCTGGCACTGAAACTAAGGGAATGGTCTCTCTGTGGGAGATGTAGTTACAGCTACCTTAACTCTACTGAATCCTCTTCAATTGTAAGGTAAAACAGTGCAGCACAAATCTCCAGGGTCCAACAGGAGCAAGTAGGGACAGACAGAGATAGAGAACAGCAACCCCATGGCCACCATCATATTACATTATATCACATCACACAAGGATGTAACTACAGTGGTTGGGATTAATCAGAGACTAACACGTTTGAAAGACTTTTCTGGTTAATTCACATGTGACCTCATCCACAGCAATTTGGCATTAAAGTACTAGGATTAAGTTACGAAAATAGCAGTGGGGTTGGACTTAGATGATCTCCAGAGGTCCCTTCCAACCCTGACGATACTGTGATACTGTGATCAGAAAATAAGAAGGAATGTAAGCCATGCAGCAGTGGTCTTAGTCAACATGAATGACAGCCATATTTCCTGACAGAATTTGCTATATCCTTTATGAAAAGACTAGAAAAGCTGTTAAACAAAAATCCAAAACATATTAGTACATATGTAACTGAAATTTATTTTTAATAATTCTTACCTAAGAATTATTTCTGCAGGTGAAATATGGAACTTATGACATATCACTTGCTTTAGATAATTTTTCCAGGAATTGGATTCTTTCTATTTTTCTAATTGGTTTGGGATTTTTTTAATAAAAAGATGGTCAAAGACATCTTCCAAATACATGCTAAATATACACTACAAAGTGAGACCTTCCCTATCTGGCACTTTGAACTGAAGTCTTGAAAGATATGAACAATCCTTATTCACCTCAAAACACTGTTAATACTGAAATAATTCTTAAAATTACATTTCCAAATCAGCATTAAATGATTTTACTTCTGATTTCTCATCCAAGCAGTGTGTTCTCAATTTTTTGTTGTTTCTGCAGATGGGACTGCCAGTGTCTCAGAACCAACCACTAAAACCTCCAGTTCACCAAACAAGGCAGAACATGGCTACAGTATCTTCCAGTTACAAACTCTGAAGGACAAAGAAAAAAAAATAAAATATTCAAAATAATATCCAAATAAGTAAGAAAAGGACAGCAGTCTGTTTCTTTGAAGCTGTATTTTACTACTTGAGCAGAGAGGTGGACAAACTCTTGATTTCAGCTCTGTTTACTCCGCCTCTTACAAGCTGTAGACATACAGTTAATGAAGTTTTAGGTGGAACTGCCTTCGATCTGTTACCTGCACTTTGGAGAGTGGTCTGGTCACTTGAATGGTCATTTCACAGGAGAATGGAACATTTCTGAGAAACTTTACTGGCTGCAAAGTCGAGCAGCACAGTTTAAAGTGCTATAGCAAATAACTGCATTCAACGTGTATTTATTTTACTTGGGTGTGGGGGGACTAAAAGCACACAGAGGGACGGGTATTACTGCTCTCCACAGTTACGCAAACTTGCTGATACCAAATCAGGAGGTACGGTAAAGCAAATTTTCAGCAGTGGAATTGTTGGATATCTAACAAAAACATGGGCTTGGAAAAATAATTTCTTTTTCTTAATTGCGTAGTTGACTTCATTAGACAACATCAGAGACGCCAATACCTCAATTTTAAGTGTTAGCAATTCGAGTTACTGAATGCCCATCAATACTCTAAGCAAATAAAGGAAGCCTTATGACTTCAGATCAGCATCAATATTTCCTGAAACAGAGCTACGAAAAGGTCTAGTCATAGTACATCGGTTAAGTCTGTCCAGACCTTTGCACATACAGAGCAGCATTACAGGCTTTGTTCCTAAAACAGAGGCTCTGTTTCAAAAATTTGGAGAAAAATGCTGTTCTAACTGCATTGATCTCTGAAAATCCACTATTTCAAATGTCCATATGCTCCAACATCCTGCATTAGAGCACCAGAAAGACCAAGACCCTTGCCAAGAACTTCAGGTCAAATTTTCTGGAAGTCTGTGTAGCCTTTCCTGTAAATTCCCAGAATTAAACAGAAAGTGAAAGCTACCTGAAAACTTGTCCAGGTACTGAAGGCAAGAATCACTTAATGTGTTGGAAATGAAGGAACTTTTTTGCCATAAAATATTGGGAAATTAAATTGCTACTAAAAAAAAAAAAAAAGAGAGACGTCATATCATCACACTGGAGCAGAAACACAGCAGTTTCAACCCTAATCCTTTAGACTGAAAATAACTTTTAACACTGACAGCTTGATATCTATCTGTATGGCTTAGTTGTCTGGTGTGTCAAACTTTGCCAGCAAGATGTTCTGTCCTTTCAAACAAACACAACAATCCTAGGACACTTTTCATGTTTCTATTCTTTGTTACCAAATCAAAATCATGGCCATCGATGTCAACAGAAAATTGGCTCCCAAACTTTAGTTCATTCCTGACCAGTTCTTTTCAAAGTTTGTTTACAGGGTTTTGTACCAATGGAGGAAACTGGGACACGTACTTTCTTCTCTTTTCCTGCCTCATAGCCTAGAGCTTAACACAGTCACCAAAAAAGAACTTTGAGTTCTTACTTTGCCTGACTTTGAAACATGGAATTGAACTTAAATCTCCTACATTCAAAACGAAACCCCAAACATAAAGTATTTGATGGAGCTTTCTCTCTCCTGTTGAAGCTGTTGCGTCTTGTATACGCGATGAGTTCTTCTCTAGAGGAGAGCATTAAATGTGAACCTCTCACCTTGAAGGGGCATGCCCTGGCAGCACTTTCTGATCCTCCTGAAGTTATTTTGAAATGCTTATAATGGTTACAAATATTTTGGTTATGTCTCAGTGCAGTAGCTATTCCACCACCACTTCTTTGCTATAGAGATAATATTTTTCACACCATCCTTTTTTCACATCTTTGTTTCCTCTACCAACCTACCTGGCCTTAAAATTGTTGTTCCAATTATCCCTATTCAAACTGTTGCCTCAAAGATAATTTTCCTGTTCTTCTATTTTCTTGCTTTTATGTGCTGCATCAAGTGCCAGTGATGAAGGCCAACCATATCCTGGGCGGCATCAAAAGAAGCACGGCCACCAGGTTGAGGGAGGTGATTCTGCCCCTCTACTCCCCCACCTGGAGTACTGCGTCCAGCTCTGGAGCTTCCAGCATAAGAAGGACATGGACCTACTGGAACAAGTCCAGAGGAGGGCCACGAGGATGATCCGAGGGCTGGAGGACCTCTCCTATGAAGACAGGCTGAGAGAGTTGGGGCTGTTCAGCCTGGAGAAGAGAAGGCTCCGGGGAGATCTTATTGCGGCCTTCCAGTACCTAAAGGGGGCCTACAGGAGAGCTGGGGAAGGACTTTTTACTAGGGCATGTAGTGATAGGACGAGGAGGAATGGCTTTAAACTGGAAGAGGGCAGGTTTAGATTAGATATTGGGAAGAAATTTTTCACTTTAAGGGTAGTAAGGCACTGGAACAGGTTGCCCAGAGAAGTTGTTGAGGACCCATCCCTGGAGGTGTTTAAAGCCAGGCTGGATGGGGCTTTGAGCAACCTGGTCTAGTGGGAGGTATCCCTGCCCATGGCAGGGGGGTTGGAACTCGATGATCTTCAAGGTCCCTTCCAACTTAAACCATTCTATAATTCTATGATTCTATGATTAGTTCTCTTTTTTCAAAACTATTCCTAGCCCTTATTCTAAATCTCCACATTCCGAGGTTTTACCTGTCAAGATATAAAGCGCAGCATTGGCAAAATGGTAAGCAGCAGCAAGTCAAGCATGGAGCACTAGTGTGCACGCAAGATATATACTGTGGCAAAGTGCTTACCTTATGTTAAATCAAATGAAGAGTGATACAGTCTAAAAAGGTTAAGCAGTTCTTCTCTGATAGACTTCTTTCTGATACTGGTAACAGCTTTAATTGCTTTGTCCCTTCCTGCTTCTTTCTGTGTTATTGCTTACATATGGAATTCTTTGGTAGTGTAGCTACCATATTAATGAATAATGAAATGAACTACCTGAATTAGAAAACAGTAGCAGTTTTGCTTCTCTGCCTGAACTTTCTTCCTTCAGACTGCAGTCCCGCAGTGCAGTTTACCAATAAACTGATTTGTCACGTTTGCATCTGTTCCACCAATCTATCATGGATCAGTCATGCCAACTCTTTCTGCTTTTAAAGCTTCTCCAAGATTGCATATATAACCTAGAGAGTAAGCAACATGGCAGAAACTTTCCACTTGTACATCCCTACTGTTTCTAGATCATCGTTCCCTGCCACCGTTTCCATGCAGATAGGGTCCAATGAAGGTAATCTAGTAGAAATAACAGTAATATTATTTACTGCTAACAATATGGTCTGCAAAACGTAACGCTTTTCCCTTCCAGATATTAAAACTGCGGATGGGCTTTCACAACGTGTTTCCAGCAGCAGCAATAGTGATCAGCTGATAGATAACTTTACATTTGGACTCTATGATCTTAAAGGTCTTTTCCAACCTAAATGATCCTATGATTCTGTGAAAAGAAGCCCACCTCATGTCTCTCAGAAACTGTCTTTTCATTTCCTAATAGCTATTTGCTTTAGTTATTACATAATACTTTTAAAATAAAATTGAGCATAAATATTTTGACATTTTATATATGCACAGAATTTTCATTTAGAAAACATGATTCTTTTAATCTCAAGCAGACAAGGGAAAGCCTTTTCAAGCTGGCACTTTCTCCTTCCAATCTGTTACAAGGCAGCTTCAGATAACCACACACAGTCTTGTTATAAACACCATCTTGCTATGCAACTTGTGTGTCTGTCAGAAAGTCAAGTTTTTTGTTGCTTTTTTATAAATGAGTTAAACTAGTACGCTCTTCTGATAACAGATGACTCTCCTTATACATCACCCTGCAAATTCACACATACATTTCTGAATGAAAGAGCTGCAACTAAATGTTCTTTTTACTTGTATCCCCCACAGTACTATGGTTTTATAGACCACCTAATAATCAGAGACGACAAAAAAAAAAAGGGGGCCCTCTTTGTCTAAATCGTTACTTTGTTTCTCTTCCCTGGCTTTCTATTTCCCTCCCAGCACTACCATCACCATCAGAAACGACATATTCCGCATTACTAAACAGCAAGAGCCATAGGGCTTTTCACTTCTAATTTCACGCCATAATAAAATGCAGCGGTTGTTTCACGGGGGGACCTGAAAAGCCTGCCTTTGTGAGGCTTGTTTGACGGTCAGGTTAAGTATCACACTCTGGCAGCAGGCATCTGTGCGTGCCTCTTCATGCAGTTATGGCAAGGGGGGAGGAAAAAGAACAGAAAAATGAAAAGGAGTTTGTCTTGAAAAAGTTACTTATTCCCTACTCTGGAGCAAGCAAATTACATTCTATTGCTTCGCCTAAATACTTTTAAATATATCTGCTGTCTGTGTCATTGATAAACAGATCAATCTAATAAAAACACATCTAGAAAGTTTTCAGTGTACTCAGAGTTACACTTGTTGCTTTATTGGAAAAATCTATTGACCTAAAGTAGACTAATGGTACAAATTTGTGTAGGTGAGAGGAAGAGAAAAGAAAAGGATCTAAGGAAAATAAATTTGCATTTTTATTAATTTCAGAGTAAACAAATTCACAAAAAAAAAAAACCAACAGTGAAGGTGATCAGCAATAACAAACAAACGTGGTGTTTCTAAAAAGCACCAGCATCATATGTAAAAGAAATATTGCTTCTATTCTATAAAAATAGAAGTTAAAATTCTGTTAATCCCAAGTACAACAGGAACAAAATCCCAAAATGTAACAGGAAACTCTGTGAAGTGTTCTAAACTTAGCTTTAAATATATTCTCACTACACAAAGAATGATTTTCTGTCCCATGTTTAGATACCCCATTGTATCTATTGAATCTTTTGTAAAAAGAGATAATGTGATTCCTTTCCACAATAATATCTTCGTGTCTTTTAACATAGTCTACTGAAACACCAAAATAAGTAAAATTCTACCAGTTTACATGACAATTCATAGAATAAACATTGCTTGATAATAATGTAAAAGTTAGATAATTTCACATATTATTTGCAAAGAAAAAAGAAAGATTGTGATTTAAATAATACAGTGTCTGAATACCTTAGAAAATTCAAAGTAACCTAAAATAGCTATCTTGTTTCAAAGGAATTTTTTTCAAAGGTTATCAAATAAATGCTTTCCCTTCTATTATTTTTCAATGCACGCTACACATAGGCAAGAAAGACTGCACTTACATGCTGAATTTCTTGATAAGTCTCTCTAATAGTTATATTTTTTAGGTTATGGCTACATGATGGGCATAAGCAAATCCAAAATGCCACCAGAAGAGGAGCAGTCCTGTACTGGGACTAGCACTCCTTTGGACATAAATGTGCTGAAACAGGCACCCTAGACGAAAAAGCGACCAGTTTTTAGCCTAGTAAACTTCCCCAATTCAGCTACTCAGTGGCTTCATAGAAACTAGCTGTCTGGGGTGGGGATGCATGCAAAAGGGAAGGAGAGAGGAGTGTGTAAGCACCTCTTTAATTGATAGCCTGCTCTTACAGCAGCTCAAGCCAGTCATAAAAACACAGTCTAAAAAACAACTACTATCCTCTTTTCCCTCCAAGACTGAGTAATAAAGGTTGACATTATGGTGTTGAGAGGTAAGTGGGACAAACTGGCAGCTGAGTTAATAAATAAATAGTTCTGATTAAATTATCATAGAATGTAATAAACTATTAAATCAATCCTCAGCCTTATGCTGGAAAAATTGAGCTGGATACATTTTACCTGGCAAGAGGTCTGGGCCAGTTCACCGTCCATTTCTACTCGCAGGGCAGAAGGGAAGGCAATTCGGCTCTCCAGACTGTGCCCCAGGAACACATTCTGCTTTCAGCATTCATGAATGCGCTCACCTCTGCAGCTCAAACAGGTATCACTGCATTACTTTACAGTATAAATTTAGAAAGTTAATTGGGCAAGCAAAATTTTCCTTAAATATGAACTTTGGCTGGCAGATATTACTCTTAAAAGGATTCTAGCATTGCTGCTGAATAAGTAGCCTTTTTTTTTTTTTTTAACTTTAGCTTGGAAGCTGAATATTTTGATTAATTATCCACTGATTTCTAACATTATTAAAACATACTGATCTTTCCATCCAGACGGATCATGGTCTACAATACGAGAAGTGAAAGACTGATAGTAATATACTTCTAGTCATCCCAAAGTGACCTATTGTAATATGCAGATATTAAGATGATGAAATAGAATATAATTGTGACAAAGGTGATGCTATAGCACTGCAAAAAATGCAAAGTAGAAATGTGGTATATGTAACGCTTCTAGTTTTCTGCCATTCATCTTAATGGGACTCTTGAGCAAGCTCCCAGAGGAATCAAAGACAGTAAAATTATGGAAGCATGTTGGTCCTAAGTCCCCAGAGAACAACTGTCTGAAAAGCAGCTCTTTGCATAGCACTCTGTAAGCTGACAGATGAAATTAATAGCTTGCCTTTTTATGTAAATATATGCAAGGAAATGCACACTAGTTAATGAAGTATAGCCATAGGGTCACAACCAGAAGTCATAATTCTAGATTAAATCAGCACAGATTGCAGGTGCTCAGCAATCTCAGGAACTGACTCCCTGTGATTGCTCAGAGGCATCCTAAATCTCATGGTAATGCATATCCAGGTAAAAGTACTAGAACGTTAGGTTTCATATAGAGAGCGTGTACCTGTGAGGTGCTCTGTAGTTACCATCATTGCAAACTGCAAAACTTGACAATCCTGAAAAATCTTCACTGAGGGCCCTGGAGTTGTGGCAGCTCTAACTGGGTGTCATTTTTTACCACTCGATACCAACAGGGTTAGGTTGGGCAATGGTGGTACGACGGCAGGTTGGAGGACTGTGTGCAAAGGGAAGAAAGAAAACAATGGCACTGGATGAGGAGAATAGAAAAGGGAGAGTGGGGAAAAAATAGTTCTGCAAAGCCAGAGGTCATCTGTAAGGATCGCAGTACATCCTTGAGGGTATATTAATGTGTAATCAAATACTGCAGCCTTTTATTCAGTCAGGATACTTCCACGTTTTCTGTTTTCTATATAGCTACCTCTTAATAAAAGGTTTTCGGGATTTTATTTTAAGAGTTAAACTCTTACTTTGAACCCGAACATCAGGAAAGAAAGTACATAAGACAGCTCTACCTCTTGCCCCAACAGCTGTTTTTCTCCCGAATCATTCATCCTAGATGATCCTTGCCCAGCCACCTTACAATTCACTATGAAAGCTGAAGCAAGTAGACAGGTAAAAGGAGTAGGCTTTTGCTGGTCATGTACAGACAGGCAGAGTGACCACAGGCTAAAGACAGAAATGAAGAACCTCTTGCTATTTATCAAAGACAAAGGAAAGCCAGGTAGGAACTTGTGCCAGCTTTATATGTAGAATCTCACGGGCGTCCAGATATGAAGAGCTCATATTCTCCATAAATTATGTTACCTCTGTCTCACCCTTATCCCACCCTTTCCCTCGGGGCACATGCAGCACTGAAAATGCAGTATACCCCATGATTTTGTTACAGAAAAAGAACACCACTGTATTTTAAAATCTACAAAAACGTCATTATTGTCTGCAGTTAACTACGTGGCTTTCCCTGCCTCGGTACAATCTAGGGCCAATTGCCCAAGTCTTACCTCATGAAATAACCGAAAAATCAAGATAAAACAGGTCTGTTTTCTTTTACGGTCCCATCAAAATTTACTTTTGTTAGAAGATCAACCAACAGTGGGGAACTAACCTGCCTTTCCTGAAAGATGAAGAAACTTCTTGAGGTCTAAGTAGCTCCCACAGCAGTATCAAGTACCCTAATCTAAGGAGATAGGAGGCTGTTCAAACATTATCATAGAATCATAGAATCGTCTAGGTTGGAAGGGACCTCTAAGATCATCAAGTCCAACCATCAACCTAACACTGCCAAAAACCACCACTAAACCATGTCCCTAAGCAACACGTCTACCCATCTTTTAAATGCCTCCAGAGATGGCAACTCCACCACTTCATGAGACACATATTTCGGGAAATCCTGTAGGAACTGTGCTTTGAATGTGCCAGGAGAAAGCAAGTTATTTTCCCAGACAGAAAAGTATCTAGGGCTTAATTCAGTTGCCCATTTGCAGGTAACAATATCCAATATAACACACAGCATGGCAACTGGCCTCCAGCTGCCACTCCTGAAAGGCAAACACCTTTTCTTAGGTATCTGTCACATCTCCCAGCCTCACACGGATGGCTCCAGAACTCTAGAGAAGCTCAAACGGGACTGAGTGCTCATGTGTGAGTGAACAATACAGCCTGCAGTGGGTTGACCCTGCCTGGCAACCAGATGCCCACCAAGCTGCTCTATCACTCTCCCTCCTCAGCTGGACAGGAGGAGAAAATTACAATGCAAGGCTCATCGGTTGAGATAAGGACAGGGAGATCACTCACCAATTACCATCACAGGCAAAACAAACTCGACTTGGGGAGATTAACATAATTTATTGCCAATCAAATCAGAGTAGGGCAATGGCAAAATAAACCCAAATCTTAAAACACCTTCCTCCCACCCCTCCCTTCTTCCCGAGCTCAACTTCACTCCTGATTTTCCCTACCTCCTCTCTGCAAGTGGCTCAGGGGGACAGGGAATGGGGGTTGCGGTCAGTTCATCACGTCTTTGTCTCTGCTGCTCCTTCCTCCTCAGGGGAGGATTCCTCACACTTTCCCTGCTCCAGCATGGGATCCCTCCCACAGGAGACAGTCCTTCATGAACTTCCCCAATGTGGGTCCTTCCCACAGGCTGCACTTATTTACAAATCGCCCCAGCATGGGTCCTTTCCACAGGGTGCAGTCCTTCAGGAACAGACCGCTCCAGCATGGGTCCCCAACAGGGTCACAAGTCCAGCCAGCAAACCTGCTCCAAGCATGGGCTCCTCTCTCCATGGGCTCCCTGGTCCTGTCAGAAGCCTGCTCCAGCACAAGTTTCCCACAGGGTGACAGCCTCCTTTCGGTGCATCCAGCTGCTCCGGTGCAGGGTTCTCCACGGGCTGCAGGTTGGCCATCTGCTCCACCATGGACCTCCACAGGCTGCAGAGAGACCAGCTGCCTCACCATGGTCTTCACCATGGGCTGCAGGGGAATCTCTGCTCTGGTGCCTGGAGCACCTCCTCCCCCTCCCTCTTCACTGACCTTGGCGTCTGCAGAGTTGTTTCACACATTCTCACTCTCCTCTGCCAGCTGCTGTGGTGCAGCAGGTTTTTTTCCCCTTCTAAAATATGTTATCACAGAGGCACTACCACCATCAGATTGGCTCAGGTTTGGCCAGCGGTGGGTCCATCTTGGAGCTGTCTGGCATTGGCTTGATTGGATGTGGGGGAAGCTTCTGGCATCTTCTCACAGAAGCCATCCCTGTAGCCCCCCCCCCCGCTACCAGAACTTTGCCATGGAAACCCAATACGCCACCCCTACTATGGGGCTCATCTTCAGACATCTCAGCTGCATGCCTACATGTGAGATAGGGACCCACCTTCCCTTCAGCTGATGAAGACCTAGCTAATACAGTCAATGGCGTGTGGAGAACCACTCAGTGGACCAAATACTGGTGTCTCCTACAGAGTGAGATAAGTAGCTCTCTGGAGGTTACTGATTGTACTAAGTGGATTCCTGTTGACAATGGAGGGAGCCTGGATACCTCCATGACATATGAATTGTACAGAATCTAAAATTCAGGTATTTGAATGTCAAGTTAAGTCCCACCACCAGTAAAAGTACTGTTAATTTGCTTAGCATGGTGGGATTATCATCTTGAGAAATCATTTCTTACCTAAGAACTGTAATATTCCAGAATATTCCTGGAAGTAGAATACTTCTGTAACAAGTATTTCAGGCAGACATTTCTAATCCTGTGGCTGTATTATATTTCTTAAACGTAAGAACACTCAGTCATAAAAGTAGATAGAAAAGTACTCATGAAGAGACTTCTGAACAAGACAAAATATAATCTGGTTTGTTTCTCAGACAGTCACATTTGTTACATGATTTTAATCATTTTTACTCCCTCAAACCAATTCGAATTTATGTAATTTTCAACTGTTGTAACATTTCAAATATGTTTAGGCTTATGTATGAAACCACCAAGGCACTATTTTTTGCTTATTCAAACAAACTGTCTTAGTCATTTTATATTTTCCACACTATTGCTTTGGGCAAGTGGCTAGAGACTAATATGTAAGCACCTTAGGGTAACCATCCTATATTTGTCTGAACAAATGCATCAATTGATGCTGTATAATAAAAAAACAATTCTCTCTTTTCCCTAGCTTCCCCAAGACATTTAGATAAAATTTTTCTACCACCATGTAAAATTGCCACTGCCTAGCGGCAAAACTGCTAGTATACCGAAACTGTTTACAGAATTACTCGTAACATAAAATAGAAATATAGTCTTTATTGTAAATGTCAGTTGTTACAAGTCAAATCATAAAAATTATCCTTTTTCTGGAAGAGTGCAAAATTTTTTGAACAGTGTTTTCTATACACAACAAAATGAAGAATATGTCAGGATTTGACTATTAAAAGATCTTAATAATGTCTGACTGTGAAGAAATATAATACCTCTCTCCTGCATTTTACAATTGTCTAATGGAATGGCTGTAAAAGTTTGCATGTATCTGACAAATGTGTTTTTAAAGTATCCTAAAATTTGCTTACACATTCATAGAGAAACGACCTGTTTTATGGTTTAACCTCAGTGACTCAGTATCATAGGACCAATTTTGTGCTTGAATTAACATATGCAATGCTCATTAAAATCAATAGGAGCCACCCAGGCAACCAAAGAGATAGAGTTTGGCCCAAAGTACCAAAGTATCTTAAGAATAATTTATGTATTTGGCAAAAATTCTGGAACAATGTTTAGGCCAAGCCACTTACATAAACAATCTTTCCATTCATATTCATAAAAAAAGGCAACAGCAACAACAGCTGTCACAGCTCGTTGTCCAAACACATCTTTCTCTTTTTAATTTTAACCTCTTAGACTAATCTGTACCTACATTTTTAAGAAACTAGTTTCAAATGATGTCTTTTTCAGTTCTTTTCTTCTCTGAATACAATTTTCCTTCACACTTTAAAAAGTAGCTTGAAAAGGATATTCTTCTAAATTGTGGCCATTACAGTTGATTTACTTACTTCTTCCTCAGTCCTTTCATGCGTCTTGTTCTTGTTCAGTCTAACTACTGAAATCCTTTCCAGGCCTGAAGATAACCAACAGAGATGGCGATATCAAGATACTTTAGATATCAGAGCCTTTCCAGAAAAGGGGTATCTCTGTAAGCAAAGATGGACTTCATCTGTGTTAGAAAACCTACACTTCTTGAGTGTATTTCAGGCTGTACTTTGGTTACTAAGACTCATGGTATGTACAAAATCATTCTAATTTAGATGAAGCTTACAGTATCATGTAATGTGCTCTTAAAGATACAGCCTATCACAGTTAACACAAATTATTCTGCCTGTAAAAGCCCTTTTACACCATTAAAATTGCACCCTTATAAGCATTTTGCTAGAGCAGTATCAAAAAGCTTTATCTCCCCAATCTATACTGCCAAACAAGCTGCTAATATAGTTTTATATTTTTCTACTCTCCTGGATCTGACAACAGCATAACTAAGGTGAGGTACTAAGACAATTAAAGTACTTTTAAAAAGAGAAGAAGAACTCTAGCCAAAGATGATTATAACTCAGTTCTTGAAAAATGTCACTATATCTCTCCAGGCATAAATCCAATCCAAGAAGTCAAAGAGGAAAAAAAACATGCCAGCCCCATCTGTAACACATTTGAAACTAATTTATTGCCACTAACTGTTCTCAAGTAACTGACTTGCCCTGCAAATACTATAAGCTAAAGCTTTCATTTAAGAGCTTTATTTTATTTGCTTCATGGATCGTTTTGGCACATTTTGCCATTTCCCACTGCAAAAGTAGGGCTGAATTTCATATACCCTCAAAACCTGCATGTAATAACTCCGAAGAAAGAGAGAATACCCTGAAGTTTGTTATTTGCAACATTAATAATTCAAACTGCTCTTGTTACCCCCAAGAAGAACAATCAATCACAACATTTGCTATATGATTCTCCAGAAGTTTTTTCCGTTATGAAAGCACTTTACTGATTTTTCTAAATGACATACCATCTTATAGTCACATTTGCTTGTAAAAAAGAAGTAAAAAATGTAGCTTTAAAAGTATCACTTTGACTACTACTACACAATATACAGTACAGAAGATAGGGACATTTGATGTTTGAAACAGTGACTTCAAAACATAAAAAAGACAGAAGCAGACTAAGCAGTGGCATCTACTTCCCAGGTTTACACAAGGAACACTTCATCAGTCCAAAATACCCACCATCCTCTCACTACACATAAATATGCCTGAGGGTCTGTATATCCTAAAGCTTTTCAGGATATTTTTTGTTTTGTCCCCCCCGCCCAGTTATGCCAGCTCCTTACAAAAGCTTTATTCAACTTTATGCAGATTATACACAAGACAAGACCCGTTGTGGGCTTTACCTTCCAGTGCATTGCCGCTTGTAGAGCCATTCAAACCAAGCACAAATCAAGTGACACAAACCCAGAACAATAGTGTTTTCCAACTCATTGCATCCAGTTTGGAAATTAGAGATGGTGTCTTTACAAAGCAAGTGGTGAAGGTTAAGTGAGAGGCATACAAAAGTATTAGTCAAGATGTAGCTGAGAAATAGCATCCTCCCCCATCGCTATTAAGTTAAGTAGTACAAGTGAGAGGAGATTCAAGTCCCATTGTGTTTTATAACGAGAGTGAGCACTTTTGCAGAGATGAGCAGGTGAGGCTCCAAGAACAGCATAAGCCAAATGAACTATGGGCAGATGACCTGGTTCTGTGCTCCCGCTCTGTCTGGGCTGCCCATTGTGTTTACTCTTTTGCACTTCAACTGAAAAAGTGAACACACTTTTAGGCTGCCAATGCTGAAAACTCTCCCCTTGCTCATCTCCTCCACCCTGAGAAGTTTTTGGCCAGCTGACCTTGCTCACTGCAAAGTCAACAAAATGTAGTGCGAGGGAACAAGTAGCTGGGGGAAGGGAAAACTGCCCCTTGCCACATCCATCGATATATAAAACAGCCTTACAGCCAGCCCACTCCAAAATATATTGTTTTGAAAATTTCCCTTTTCCTCATGCTATCACTAAACTGAAAATAATTTTGGGTTTTAAAGAGACCACCAAAGAAAAAAAAAAAGATGAAGTCTTAAATGTTTTTTCTTCTACTTCTGCATTTAGAACATGTGAACTGTTCCCATGATCCTCAAATAATAGCATTCTAAATTAATAAAGCCTTATTTGCATGTTCAAGATCTCATATATAGACACATAAATTGCAGCAACCTGAGCATTAGAAAACATACAAAGAAGATAGTTATGTCACCATGCTGCTCTGTGACTGCTCCTGTGACCAAGTTCTCACACTGAAATTAAAATTTGGTCATTAAATCATCTTTGATAGAGATAATTTGCTACTAATTCAGGCAGAAATCTTAGATACTTTTAGGCTGGACGATAATATTTGCAAACATATATTCTGACCTCCTTACTTCACTGTCAAACTGGCACAGGTGTTAAGGAGTAAAGCTTCTTTTTTTTTTTTCTAATTTCACATGCCCTCTCTTGCATACAAGAGAGGTTATGGGAGTTGAAGAATTTACCAGGTTGCAATTCTGGGCTCCCAGCTGCCTGCAGCAAGCATTCCCAGATCTCAGCAGAGCTGCATACTGCTCTTGCCTTTTCCCACTCTAGAATGTCTCACCTTCTATCCCAACTACACATTCTTTTCTATGGATCTTCACAAGAGCCTTGGGTACATGCAACTTTTTGCAGTGCGTATTCTGGGGAAGTTGTCCTTAAAAAAGCTCAGGGGATTCTCAAGTGCTTCTCAGCAGCATGAAGAATCCAGGCTGTATTTCTTACTTTTCCTGAAACTGGTATTTTAGTAGATAGCAAAAATGTAAATTAACAGATCTTTATCAAACCCTGAAAAGCTTAAAATAGAAAAAATGAAGACATAATACTGGCCAAATTAATAATAATTAAAAATAATCAGAGGATGGGCAAGAAATTACATTCTGAAAATTCTATAGTAAGGAATAAGATTTGTAAAACTGAAAACAATAATCACAAGTAGCCAAAAAGGCTTCAAATCAAAGTCAACTGAAATCAATGATACCTTTGCATTTACTTCAGCAGGCTTTCAATAGGACTATAATTGCTTTAATTGAGTCTTGAAAGATAGCCCGTGATCATATCATGTACATTACCATAATAGGCAGTTGAAAACTGAGTATGTTAATCACAAAAGGCCTTTTTCCCCATTTGTTTACCATCTCTGTAGTTCGAATGAATAGATTTTTTATAAATGTTTATTCAAGTTTGTATTTTTTTCACCATTAATTTCTAAACTAAAAGTTTTACATTGTTCAAATTACTTTATTTATTTTTACTCAAGGTGTGAAGCAGCTTGCCTTTCAAATAAAAGTTGCAATTCTGTCTTACCATTTCCTTCCAGTGTAACTCATTTCTCATGTTATAAATGAAAAATTAGCAGATTTTTGTTTCCACAGTTGAGCACATTTTCAGTGTGATCTTAAAACATGAAACATCTACAACTCTGTTTACTGAACGTCATCAATTTTATAGCAATAAACATCGTATGCAAATGTTCACATTTTATTGTGAAAATGTCTATAAAGTGGTGATTTTATTAATCTGTCCTAGTAGTTCTTATCGATCACTTTGAAGGAGCAGCAAAATTATTGTACAGGATTTTACAACAAAACTTGTCTCCTGAAGCTTTTCTACAAAACAGAAAACATTAATTTCTACACAACCTTGCAACTGTACCAGTTTTCTAGAGCTTTTTATCAGTTTCAAAAATATTGTATCTAATTATTAACCTTGTCTGTTAAACTTGATAGTAACTTCATTAGCATAGCTCATAGGTGTTGCATTCACACATTTATAATAAAGAACTGCTCAAAGAAAATGTGTCCAGCTCAAACTACAGTTCTTAATTGCTAAAGCAGATCCAAATTAGCATTCACAACCTGCATTTCCCTAACAACAGGCTTTCAAGCTGAAAGTAATTTGTAATTCAAAGAGGATTTTGGTCAATAGATTCTGAGCATGCAAAACATGTTTGGCACTTAAAAATTCCAAGACCTGTTGAAAACTTAACTTATGAGTTTACATTTTCTTGTTTCCTGTTGTTTTTCAGTGAAACATTATAAAATGGGGTGTATGATTTGATAAAAATTGGAATTATTCCCAGACATTCAATTTAGACAAGGTTTATTGCTAGTATCTGATGAAATCTTAATGTATATTTACAACAGTTCTTTACTTTGACTCCAAATGATGTAATGTCCTTACGGTTTAATAAACAGGAAAAGATGTTGAGAAAAATAATCTCTTACGTAATTTGAAACACATCAGCCTCCTCTTCAAAATGTCTGTCTGTACATATGTATGGATTATAAGTATAGCTGCTGCAATATGTTTGCTCCAATACCCCATGTAGAAAAAATCAGGCTGATTCATTGATTAATCATATACTTCAGCTGTGTGCAATATCTAGTATTGAATGTGCACAAATTACATCCAATTACATTTTTATGAGGATTTATGGTACATAACAAGTCATGAGATTTAAAAAAAATGAACATTACTTTCCTATTACAAAAATAGAAAAGCACATACACAACAGTTTATATTTTCCCATATATGGTTGTCTTTGGAAGTCTGAAATATGTAGACATGATATGATGGAAGTAATACATGGTATTAGTATTTCTGCACTGCACTGCACTTTTATTTATAAAAGTGCTGAAGAAACTTCTGAAACAGTTCTCACAGAATTTAAAATGTGATTTCCCCTACGAGTTCTGTTCATGATTTGGGCAATATATGCCTTCCTTTTATTTGCATTGGAGAAGAGGAACAGAGAAGAACAAAATAATAGACCTGTCAAGTCTATTACGACAAAAGAGATGCTCACCATTTTGGCCTTCACTTTAAGTCTTCTCTCCCCCCAGCTTCTCCCCCTCTCAAGCCTACCCCTCTAGCTTGATGCCCTTATCTGACACACCTGCACAGCTACCAACTTCGGCAACTGTATTTGGCGAGTTGGAAGATCTTGCTAATAAGATTTATGTGGTGCAGAGAATCTAACATTTTAAGGCAACAGAACCATGCTGCAACTAGGAAAATGTATGCCTACATACAGACATGCTTATGTGTGACTACGAAGAAAATCTGTATTCTTAGAGAAGAGCACCAATTCCACATGGGGAAACAGACTCCAGAGGACTGGAGGAAGACTACCTTCTGTATTGCTCCCAGATAAAGTATTTTGCCCTGAAGAGTAGAAGTGTTCAAAACAAGTTCCTGATCACGTTGAAACAGATTCAAGTATTATCTCAGCCATGAGAACAAATGAAGAACATCCTATTCCTCTGGGGATTTAGGACACAGCAAGAACTCCCTGAAACCTTAAATCTGTAACTATACTTTTTTTGTGCATCGGGGGGCACACAGGTTTCATCTGTATTTTTATTTCATGTTTGTCATCTTGCATGTTTTTGTTAGGTAAGCCATCCATGTTGTGATAATTCAGCCTGTTGAGTGAAAACACATAGGAAATCATGCAAAGGAATCTTGAAGTCAATTTTAGTAAAAATTCTGAAACAGACTGAAACAACAATATTTATACCAATTTCACTTCTTATTTTCTGAGCCATACAATGTTTTGCACATTGTCATGATTTTAGGAGACACACCATCTAGGAAAAAGCAAGATCCACAGATCAAAGACTTGGCAGTCAACTTTGTAGATTATTTCATTATGTAACTACTCTTCTATGGTAACCCAAAAGCAAAAGAGCTGCTACAGATGACTCCTGATGGCAATTTTTTCCTCATTGTATTTCTAAGACACACTAGAACGACTGACAGCTTGAAGAATGTCCAGCCAGACCTGTATTTCTTTCAAATAAAATTAGAAGTATGATCATCATGGGTTTATCCAAATGCTTCTTCCATTGCACACCCCGCACATACAAAAAAGTTAGCTGTGATTGTTTCCCACACTCAGCTGACAGCATGCTTCAGTATGAAATTATTCAATCAGAACATGAAATTAAATTTGTATCAGACTCAGCCTTACATATGGTGAGGTCTCTTACATATGATTTGTCTCTTACATATGATTTAAATAAGTAAATGAAAGCCAGTTTTTTACTGAAGCTGAAAAAAAGTACAGAAGAGGAACATAAAACAGTACAAAAGTTTTACTTTCACAGAGTAAGAGAAGGTAAAGCATTTGATTTCCTATGAACCAGATTATTACTTTTTATATTCTGGGTTTCAATATAGGAAATAAACCTTACACTTTCATAATATTTCACATCTCTGTCATAAAACTTCAATCACCATCACTAAAAAGACTGAAATTATTTACACAGCAGCATGTGACAGATTTACCCAAACAATGGGAGAGAATAAGTGGGTAGAGGAGGGACTAAGACGTGAATTTTTAGTTTTGATTCTGCATGTAAACGTGGAGAAATACTGGTGTGATAGATAAATGCATTGGCTTGGTGATCCTGAAGCTTTTTGAGAGGTTCTTTTTGTGGCTATGCTGCTTTGACAATCATATCATGAATGGCGTTGGTTTTACAAACCGAGAGCTGATGAAGGTTTTGGTTGCTCTGCCCCCCTCATACTGGCTACCTGCTCCTCAGAAGACACTCCAGAAAAGGACACATGTTCAGTGATCATTTTCCTTTCTTGACAAACACCCGTCTTAATATTTATCAGCATTAAAGTTTATGAATTCTGTTGTTTCAGAAGAGGAAACTAGAATTCATTTGTCTCCTTCTTTCTTCCTGTCTTTGGGACAAATGTTGAGGTGCTGCACTCTAACCCACCTGGGCTATGCTAACACTAGCTCTAGAAGCTCATCAGCATGAACCTGATCATATTAAAGTACCGAAGTGTAATGGTTACATGCAAATTTAGATTTCCAAATGTATGTAACAATAAATGTATATAACAATAAATGTATATAACAAAATAGGGACTTCTGATTAGGCATTGACAATAGATTTAAGTTCAGTTCTGAAATCCCCCATAGCATTGCAAATACCTTTTACTACATTTTATATTAGCTCTGCATACAATGCTTGCTTTAACAAGAAACTCTAAGTTAGTCTGACTTCAAAAGTTAGCACATATATATAATAGATCTTGAGCTTAACTCCGTGTAATAACTTCTGAACATTTGGAAAGACCAAACTGTGCCTAGTAGGGTAGCAAATGGAGATAGAAGAAGTAGGGAAAATACTATGTAAGCCATCTATTTACTTATCATTTTCCAGCTCTATTACACCAACTGTTATCACAAGACATTACATCAGTACACTGCTAAGAGTTTACTCTCTATTGCTAGCCATGTAGGAGTTTACTACAATCAATACAGTAAATGGTCACAACAGACCAGTATACGTTAATAAAGTTAAAATACTTCATCAACTATTATTATCTTTAGAGGACACTACTTTAAACAATCTATTAGAGTAGTTTCTGATGTGTAAGAAGAATCAAACTTTATATATTTATCTGTGGTGCTGGAAATAGGGAGCCAAAGTATGGCAGAATTATTTCACACCTATCAGTTTATCACAGTGTCGGTTATCATCCAAAATAAATGAAAAAGATCAGAATTAATCCAAAATGTAAGTCTAGCCAAAGGGAACATATATTACATTATGACACACTGATTATTTCATAAACATCCCAGTAAAGCTTCCACTTTAGCAAAGCCATTTATTTATACTAATACAGTATAATCCTTTTCCTACTTAGCACAAAGAAAGGTAATCAACACATAGTTATAACTAGAAGAATCTGTGAAAAGGGTTCATGATTTCCTTGGAAGAGAATATAATGAGTCCTTTTCATTGTTGTGTTATTTGCTACACTTTCTTTGTTGTACTAAGATCCAATGTCATGAAAAATGATTACAGAATTCACTGGTACAACCCAAGCAGACATTAGTGACCAGGCACCCTACATGTCTGCATGTGTATCCTAAAAATAACTTTTCTATCTTGTTCTTAGTTGAAAAAAAAAAAAAGCAATATAAAACTAAGACTAAAATTTCACAAGAAAGCAAGCCTCCCCTCCACCAGAGTTGCCCTTGGTTGCTATTCTGTTTATGTGTCATGTACTCATATTTCTTTCTTCCCCATCTCTCATCGTTGATTTACATAATATCATAACACTTAGACTTGAGTTGGTGCAGACGCCTAGCAAAGGCATGGGACAGCAAATGTTTCCTATATTCACTAAAATACTTCATTCTACAAAGACAGCTGTAGAAGACAAGTAATATTTTCATTTCAAACACCATTACAGCTTTCTTCTCAAGAAAAATTTAAATTCTTCGATAAACCCATGCATGCAATGCCAAACTTATGGAACAGAATTATTTTTAGTACAACAGCAAATCTAGTGACATCTATGTACTTTATTAACCCTGAAAAACTATTTGCAACCAAGTCCATGGGAGGTTGTCAGAGGTAAATACCATGGGATTTTACAGATGGGGAAGTTAGAGAAGAGAGAGGGCACAGAATTGCCAAGACTACTTCAAGTTTATCAGCAATAAGAACACGTTTCTCAACTTCAGCTAAATCAAAAGAATCGGGCTCCTACCTGAGTTACAGTCACCTATAAGCAATTCACCATTTAAAAATCACTTTCTATCCCGGGATGACAGCATAGATATCCCCAAGCCTTAAGGACTATGTTCAGGTTTTGCTGTGACGAACCCCATATCCCACCTCTGACTTTTGTTGTGCTCCCTTCACACCAGCGAATACTGCATCCCGAGATTTCCTCAGGCAGGAGGGTCTGTGACTTTTTTCAGTCAAAAGGAGGTTGATTAGCAAAAAACTGTAAATTTGGCCAGCTTAACTTATTTTGACTGAAGCAGGTTAGGATGTACTCACTAAAGCAGCAGAGTGGAGAAGCAGTAATCAGAGGGATACTGTGGAGAGGGAAGAAGTGATAAACAGCTGGGGACAATAACCTCTTCAGTGGTACTAGAAGAACCAAAAAACAGTGTAGTACACAAACCAGAATCTGCAGCCCATCTTGAAGAAAATATATGTATTCTGCTAGCCAGAGAATTAACCTAGTTAGCAGCGCACTAACCTGAACTCTGAACGAACGTTAAATGAATGCTCACAGTGAGAAAGCTCAACCAACTGAACTTGCGGAACAGTAAGAGCAGAGAGGATGACAGTAAATTACAAGCTCAAGGAAAGGAGAGAAAGGGGTTGATTTAACTGTCATCCACCGACTTACAGCAGCCCGATTTCCCACTCTCACCAGCAATAAGAGTGAATGTAAATCAAAAAACCAAGGAAACTATTTAGCCAGTTAGCTACTGTACCAAATTAAACACTGTCATAACTCTATTTAATTACAATATGGTCATACCACAACTCTATTTAGAATAAGGTATATTTTTTCTGTATTCCTCTTATAATTGTGAATTACACAAGAAGTACAAGCAGTATCCCCCTTGTGAATAAAGTCAGCTGCAATTACAAACTGACCAAATAACCATCAGTCCTAGCTGCAACATTCCTCAGAGATGAAGATTGCTAAAAATTAAGTAATGATACTTTCTTGCAGCTCAAAAGACAGCCTGTGCAAGCCTAAAATTAGCACATACCCCTCCTCCAAGGTATTTTATCTGCTCCTTTAAAAAAATTCACATCAACCTGAATATGAATTAAATGTTGCTTCTCTTCTTTTTCCTCTTTTAAACAAAATCTGCATTTCAAAGGAAAAAGACAATTTTATGTTGGATAATGAAGACAGTATCTGCCAACTCTTCCTTTTGTGTTTCATGTTTCATATCTCCCTTTTCAATTTTGCATCTTAAAACTACCTGGTTTGGCTGCTAAGAAACACACTGCCCAAAGAAGCACATATTACAAACAAACAATCAGAGGGCCTAATTTTTTCTTGATGATACCTATATCTATATCACAGAATAGCTGAAGTTGGAAGTAACCTCTGAAAATCATCTAGTCCAACCCCTCTGCTGAAAGCAGAGTCCGCTAAAGGATCACAGGTCAGCAGAAGAGCACCTGGAGTGCAGCACAAAGGAATTCCAGCAACTCCAGCCAGTAAGTAAGCTTCATCGCGGCCAAGTTAAATGCCTCTATGCAATCGCACCTAGCATGGGGAACAAACAAGAGGAGTTAAGAGACGTGCACACACCTGCAGGGCAACGATCTTATTGGCATCACGGAGACACAGTGGGATGGCTCCTGTGACTGGAGTGTTGGAATGGAAGGATACAGGCTCTTTAGGAAGGACAGGCAGGGGAGACGAGGGGTGTTGCCTGCTATGCCTATGACTAGCTGGGGTGCATGGAGTTCCGCCTGGGGATGGATGAGGACCCAACCGAGAGTTTACGGGTCAGGATTAAAGGGAAGGCAGGGACAGGTGACATTACAGTGGGGGTCTGCTACAGGCCACCTGACCAGGAAGACACAGTGGATGAGGCCCTCTACAGACAGATAGGAGTAGCTTCACATTCACAAGCCCTGGTCCTCATGGGGCACGCCAACCGCCATGATATCCGCTGGAGGAACAATACAGCAGGGCATAAGCAATCCAGGAGATTCCTGGAATGTGTTGATGATAATTTCCTCCTCCAAGTGACAGAGAAGCCAAGGAGGAGAGGTGCTATGCTGAACCTTGTTCTCACCAACAAGGAGGGTCTGGTGGTGAATGCAAAGCTCAGGGGCTGCCTCAGCTGCAGTTACCATGAAATGGTTCCAGATTCTTAGGGCAGCGAGGAGGGCGCATAGCAAGCTCACTACTCTGGACTTCAGGAGAGCAGACTTTGGCCTCTTCAGGGATCTGATTGGTAGGGTACCATGGGATAAAGCACTGGAGGAAAGAGGGGCCCAAGAAAGCTGGCTGATATTCAAGGATCACCTCCTCCAAGCTCAGGAGTGAAAAACACCAGAAGGCCTGCATGGATAAACAAGGAGCTCTTGGACAAACTTAAACACAAAAAGGAAGCCTACAGAGGGTGGAAGCAAGGACAGGTAGCCTAGGAGGAATACAGAGAAACTGGCTGAGCAGCCAGGGATCAGGTTAGAAAGCTAAAGCCCTGATAGAATTAAATCTGGCCAGGGACATCAAGGGCAACAAGAAAAGCTTCTACGAGTCCATCAGTGATAAAAGGAAGACTAGGGAAAATACGGGCTCTCTCCAGAAGGAAATGGGAGACCTAGTTACCCCAGATATTAGGAAGGTTGACATTTTTCCTCAGTCTTCACTGGCAAGTGCTCTAGCCATGCCACCCAAGTCACAGAAGGCAAAGGCAAAGACTGGGAAAATGAAGAACACTATATGAGAAGATCAAGTTCAAGACCATCTAAGGAACCTGAAGGTACACAAATCCATGGGACCTGATGAGATTCATCTGCGGGTCCTGAGGGAACTGGCGGATGAAGTTGCTAAGCCACTATCCATCATATTTGAGAACTCCTGTCAGCCGGGTGAAGTTCCCAGTGACTGGAAAAGCAGAAATATAACCCCCATTTTCAAAAAGGGAAAAAAGGAAGACTTGGGGAACCACAGGCTGGTCAGTCTCACCTCCGTGCCCAGCAAGATTATGGAGGAGATCCTCCTGGGAACTATGCTAAGGCACACGGAAAATAAGGAGGTGACTGGTGACAGCCAGCATGGCTTCACTAAAGGCAAATCGTGCCTGACAAATTTGATGGCCTTCTACGATGACTTTACAGCACTGGTGGATAAGGGGAGAGCAACAGATGTCATCTGCCTGGACTTGTGCAAGGCATTTGACACTGTCCCACACAACATCCTGGTCTCTAAATTGGAGAGACATAGATTTGATGGATGGACCACTCAGTGGATGGTCACACTCAAAGAGCTGCAGTCAACGGCTCGATGTCCAAGTGGAGACCAGTGATGACTGGAGATCCTCAGGGGTCAGTATTGGGATTGGTGCTGTTTAAAATCTTTGTCAGTGACATGGACAGTGGGATTGAGGCATCCTCAGCAAGTTTACCTATGACACCAAGCTGTGTGGTGCAGTCAACATGCAGGAGGGAAGGGATGCCACCCCAAGGGACCTGGACAGGCTGGAGAGGTGGGCACGTGGAAACAAGGCAAAGTCCAGGGTCCTGTACCTGGGTCAGGGCAATCCCAAGCACAAATACAGGCTGGGCAGAGAACGGATTGAGAGCAGCCCTGAGGAGAAGGACTTGGGGGTACTGGTGGATAAAAAGCTGGACACGAGCTGACAATGTGCGCTTGCAGCTCAGAAGGCCAACTGCATCCTGGGCTACATCAAAAGAAGTGTGGCCGGCAGGTAAAGGGAGGTGGTTCTGCCCCTCTACTCCACTCTCATGAGACCCCACCTGGAGTACTGCATCCAGCTCTGGAGCTCCCAACATAAGAAGGACATGGACCTGTTGCAGTGAGTCCAGAGAAGGGCCATGAAGATGATCAGAGGGATGGAGTGCCTCTCCTATGAAGACAGGCTGAGAGAGTTGGGCTTGTTCAGTAGGGAGAAGAGAAGGTTCCAGGGAAACCTTATAGCAGACTTCCAGTACTTAAAAGGGGCCTACAGGAAAGATGGAAGGGGACTCTTTATCAGGGAGTGTAGTGATAGGTCAAGGGGTTACAGTTTTAAACTGGAAGATGGTAGATTTAGATTAGATATTAGGAAGAAATTCTTTACTGTGAGGGTGGCGAGGCACTGGAACAGGTTGCCCAGGGAATTTGTGGATGCCCCATCCCTGGGAGTGTTCAAGGCCAGGTTGGATGGGGCTTTGAGCAACCTGGTCTAGTGGGAGGTGTCCCTGCCCATGGCAGGGGGGTTGGAACTAGATGATCTTTAAGGTCCTTTTCAACCCAAACCATTCTATGATTTCATGACTCTATGAAAGCAAGTTGTTCAATAGACAGAGTGAAAAGGGTGTTATTATATTCTTTTATACTACAGCAGCAGACCTGTGCTCTGGTTACACTAGGATCCTCTGTAACTACATGCACAAATGTTTCATAAGAAATAAATTTGTGCCCTGACAAGTTTCCCATACAAATAAAAATGATTCAATAAATGACTACACCACAATATAAAGAATAAAGGTAACAGCAATTACCAATATGTTCAGCCTTCACAGAATATCTATTTCACCATAACCTATTCAAAATCTATTAAAAAATAGAAGCAGCACTAGAGAGAAATTAAATTATACTGTCATAACAAGCTACGTAACTGCTGCATTTTAAGGGTTGGCCAAGTGCATGTTGTGGGTATACTTCAGTATGGGTATGCTTGGGCACATGCACTATTTGAGGATGCATTTTCAGACATGAACTAGCTACCAGACAAAAAGATAACTAAAGAAATATTATGGTTTTAGTATATTTTTTCTTGTAATTTCAGCCTAACTAGACACATCAGTGTCATCAACAGAGATTTAATCTATTTTATACATACTGACATGAATTTTAGTATCATCCCATTATTTTAGACAGACATAATCCTTCAGTAAGATACAGTTTACAGTAGATGCAAATAGACATTTCATCTAGACATTCTTCTAAATAGCACTCTATAGCTTCTAGGAGTTCAGGCTGTAATCATCTGTAAATATTTCTGCACCAACAAGGAAAAGCAAATCCTGAAGTCACATGAACTGTGGTAAATGGAGCACCACTGTTTAGCTTCAGAATTGCACTATCTGCAATGATGGTACTGCAAGTTCAATGAACTTCAGTGCTGTTCCTTACCACACTGACACTTTCAAAGAAAAGTACACTGACTTCCCTGGGGATTGGATTTTACCTGAAAAACATAATAGAGAAAACATGTACAAGTGTCCCTAAATTGGGGCTCAAGTGGAGAAATTTGTGATGGACAATCACAAATTTCCTTTAACAGATTTCTATCTTTCCACTGGAACCTCTCACTGCACAGTCTCTTTTTAAATGCCTAAAACAAAAAGCCTCTCAAAGTATCCTGATGGTTGTCGTTATTTTGGAAGCCTGATTATGTTCAAGAGCAAACATGGCCATTTTGAACATAAGCTTGACTGGCCCTACTCTATAAAAATATATACTGTAAACTAAAAATGAAAGTCAGGATGACACTCAAACTGGATTTCAAGCAGAAAAAAAGTTTTAAAATATTGTGTAATGTTAAAGAAACAAACAGACAAAAAGCTCACAGGAACTAAAGTGTTCACCAAGATGAACAGCTCATCCTCACCATTCAGTAGCTCAAAGAGAGGCAGCAGTCCCAAACAAATTTCAGCACCTGTGTCAAGCCACAATTTTCTCATTGTGGCATAGCCTATGTTCCCTGCTAGTGTAAAAGTAACATTTTGTGAAGCAGCAAAAACAAGAACAGATATAGACAAATCCGAATCTTCACTTAGATCCAACTAAAACTTACAGTTTTCAAACAAAAATTCTTCCCAAATTCTTCCCTTATGGAGGAAAGGATGCCTCCACTTATCTGAATGGACTACTGGACCCAAGGCAGAAAAATTTTCCCAGGGAAATGATATTTCAAGATGGAAATTGAAAGATGAGGTGAGATGATGTGTAGGCCATCCGGAAGCAGAAAATGCTGAATGTTCATGCTTCTTTTCTGCCTTTTCATGGCAACTCCCTCTAATAATCAAAGGCACATCCTTGTAAATGCTAGCAAAAGTCACGACAAAGGTTAAGCCTAATACACATATTTGAAGAATCAAAATGCTCTCCAAGCACATAGTGCTTTAAAAACAGACTTTAAGCAAGTGGAATTTAAAAAGCAAGATAAATGAGCATATTTGAGAATTGTGCATTTCTGCATAGGTAGATGCTGGTTTATATAGATAATGCCACAGAAATAACAAGTGAAAATGTTCTCTTTCTCCCAGACACCAGTTTCTACTCTGTTATTTTTTAAAAGCGCAGATATGGGAAAAGACAACTACACTTGAAATATGAATTTTGTATGAAAACTGACATTTCTCTACCCAAGGTGGTTTAATAAAAATCTCCATCATTAACCAGTCACAAATAATTAATATGTGTGTGTTTTTGCAGCTGTCTCCTGCAACTTCCAAATAGGAAATTACTGCAAGTTTGGAGACCAGTTGTAAAATCTTCAATTTGAATGGAGTTATTGCTGGCAGAAGACTTTGTATCACTGCAGTGTCTTGACTTTCACTGAAATTTTGCCTGGGTACAAAGTAGGGAAGGCCCTAGGAAATTGCCATGATGGATTTGTCCTGTGGGAGGTGTGACCAAATAAAGACCTCTGGATTCAGGTCTCAAAAAAAGCCTCCTGAGCCAGATAATTGAATGTCATTGCCAACAACAATTCATCTGCTTCAGTGAGAATAAAAATTGTTTACTTTCAAATATATATAGATACATACTGTATTACTAATCAACAATAATTATTTTCTCAGGGATTAAATTAACAGGTTCAGAGAATAGAAACATAAAAAACAAGGAACAGTTTCAGTGCTTTCAGTAAAAGTTGAAAACTAGGGTATTAAAACTGATTCAGATAAGTAACATCTTGAAAACATCACAGTATCTTACATTATAAGATCTAGTAGAAAATTCTTATATCCCACATAAAGGCTGACTAAGGGGGTCAGGCTGGTATACATACATTTGGATTGAAACTCTCATTCATAGTTTTACCACTTTCTTTCATCCAAATTTCCAACATGTTTTTACTATTTCTTTCTCTATAAATCAGGTATCACTGATGCACTTGCTATATATTCTGCAGTTAGAATATAGCTGGAATAATAATTTCAAAAAACAACCTTTTTTGAGAGATCCAACTGCATGTCATAGTGTTCTGTATTAAAAGGAACAGGAAAAAGGAAAGAACCTGTTAAGATTCTCATCCTTTAAAAGAAACGAAAAGAACAGCAAAAGAAGAAAACAACAGAAGGTTGTCTCTTCATGTGTTTTTCCTTAAATTAGTGTTAGGGAATGTTGCGGGGGGCGGGGGGGAGCTTCTCCTCCCGCCTCCCCCTGCCCCTCCCCCTGCTCTTTCTTTGTTTTTCTTTCCTCTGTGGGAGAATGCTATTATACAATAAAAATGTCTTTTCAGTAATTTGTCATCTGCTTTGAAATCATTCCTTTCAATATAACCTTTTGTTAAAATCAGGCAGAAGAACACATCTCTTTCCGCAGAAAGGCACAAATTAAATTTCCTCCTAGTACACACTGGGTGGACGAGTTCTACTGACAAATTGCATTACATGAGCATTAATACTTACAGTTGGAAGATGAAGATATTTGACACACTTATATCATACTTCGTGGTGTAAAAATTTGAACTAGTACACATTATCACTTTCATATTGTAAAGTTTAAATTTAGTATCTCAAGAGCCTCCTGAAATGGATATCATTTGACAAATGTTAAACTTTGTACTTTTACAGAACTATTATTGCCTACTCATTTTGTGTACACTAAAAGGGAGAAAGCAAAAATGCATTTTTAAGATATGTTGACCTTGAACCTAAAACCTTGTCTTCTTTTCACCTACTCCAATGTCACCTGTGAAGTAGCAATGCTACCATAACCCTTATTGCCAAACAATTTCGTATTACTGGAAGTCCTGCATAAACACAGACTTCAAGGTTGGACTCTTATGACTACCCTACATATTTCAGTAAGCCTGAAGAAAGTTTACAAACCTACTTCTTTACAGAAAAATGACCCTCTGCTTTTAGTGGTCAGATATTTAAACTACCTCTCATGTCCTGAAGTGCAGAGACCATGCTGCTAATGCCTATATTTGTGCGTATAAATCTCTAATCTGTCAATCCAGTTCCCCATGAATAGTCTATTTAGGTTGGGTTTAAAGCAGTGGGAAGTCGACCTACACGAAAGAGTTCTCTTGTAAAATGACCGGAGGTCAGTGTTATTATCTCTGTAGGCTACCAATGGTGCATTTGTTCCACCCTATGTATGAGTCATTCATTTATAATAAGCTCCAATGCGCTTTGAAAGTGCTGGGAGGGATGGGTACAGAAGCTTATCTTCTGTCAATTGGCTGAAGCATAAGACAACTCAAAGAAGAGATGTCCTCAGTATTTAACTGTTCAACTAGAAGATGATTAACTTTGTTATAAATAAATCTGAGATCTTACACCCAAATCCCAGTAAAAGTACGCTCTAATCACACTTTCTATTGAGACTGCCGCTTTGTTATAGATTTCCTTCACTTTTGAAGTTCTCATTGTTTATAAATATCTACTGAAGATGTGTACTGTCAGTAGCAGCTTTCCATTAAAAGCAAAAGTAGTTACAAAAGCCAGTTTAAGCAATTAGATTAAAGTACAACTACATTATCAAGATGTGATTTTATATCCCAGTGTTTATCTTTCACACATAAAATTTAAATAATCCAAATAAAACAAGCTCAATATTCAACTGAAAGTAAATTATGTAAAGATTTAGGTTCAGAGTTTCTAGAGAGCCTACAGGAGTTAGATGCAAAAACCCCCATATGGTTTGAACAAAGTGGAACATTTCTCTTTTATAGGTTTCTTGAGGGAATGAGAGAAGGTGAAAGGAAAACACAGTAAAACAAAACCATTTCAGAATTCCTGCAATCACTGACATTTGTAAATGGCTGTGGAATTAATGCAAAAAAAATTATTGACCTACTCAACATATTTGTACACTGCATTTACACACGATCTTAATTCATAGTTATTTATAAATTATAATACAGAAGCATTATTTAAATATCTTGTACACTCTTCTAATGATGTGCTCTTGTCAATCTTGGAATCCCTTAGACAATTTAGCTGCTGTTATTTTTTCCTAAGTTATTCCATCTCCCTGAGGCCTCTCCTTAAAAGCCTTTCCACCTGTTCTCTTTATAAGATGTGGCATTTTTAGATGGTAGACCATAGAACTAAAGGGAACTTAGTTAAGGCTTTCTTAATACAAGAGACAAAGGTGTCAAGACAGATAAATTTCTGTGGCTTTGTCTTGAAAAGATACAGAACAATACAACTTGGCAGCTTGACAATTCTTCCAGGCTTTGTTTACTGTTCTTGCAACATTCACAGTAAATGAGATCACCAATCAGACAAGGTCAGAATATCATGCTATCCAAATGCTGGATAAAATATAGCACAGAGCATGCAAAGTGAATGTCATAGATCGTTACAGAGGAGCTCAGATTACTGTAGGCATACAGTACCATGCATCAGTAGTACTTGGATTTGGTGCAACATTTACTACTTTGACAGACCACCCCAAAATAACTGCATATATAATTTATTTAAATAAGAAAATATTTTTACTTATAATATTAAATAATATTCTGGAGCCATGAACAGAAAGAGTAATGATTTCTTGGAATGCAGTTGCAGATGTTACAAAAAATGGTGGGGTTTTTTTCCATTGCACAGTAAAACATTTCTGAAACCTATTCGTGTCCTTTCCAGGTTATACGATGTCTACTTTGAATTCAAGTACCAAATGTGGAGTCATTTGCAAAGCTGAAACAGTAGAATACAAACAAGGGGCAGAAAGGTCAAAACAGGCCTGACATCTTTACAGGTCTGTCTTCTCACTGACAGATTTCCCAAAACACACTGTGCTTCTTGTTAAGCAAGTGTCACAAGTTCCTTTATTGTCTTCCTCCAAGGTGTTAAACAGCTCTGTACTGTTTGATAACCTGTCATCACCCAACAAATGTTAGTAATAAAGAAAAAATGCACTAGCTTTCCATGACAGCACTATAAAACATACTCAAGAGCTTTTCCCTAAATTCACTATTTGATCAAACTACAATAAAAAGTATAACTGTATTGAGGTATCTCAGCCTTTCCCCAGAAAAAAAGCAAAAACCGAACTGTAACGCACTTGAAGTGTCACTGTGAACTAACAGATCAATCAAGCGAGTTTCTGCGCAAACACAAAACACACTTACCACACACGCATCTGTTTGAATGGCACTGATCTACCCAGAAAATTGTGACAACTCAGGGGGAAAAAACCCTTCAAATTATTATGATAAAAGCTCTTCTTCCATGGTGAACAACTTCATTTTTTCAATAAAATGTAAGTTAGAGAAGATCTACCTATGATGTATGATCTGCCTACACTACTATGTTGCCTTTTCGCTGCTCCTTCACCACCTGTCCTCGTACAATTTCTTTTACAGAATACCACTGATATCTTTAACATTTTGATATGATCTGCCAAAAGCAGAAGTTTAAATAGTCATTAAGTGTGTCATACACTTCACAAACACTTCTAAATCAGTATTACATCTGACAATCTTTCTACCACTGAAGCAGTAAAAAGAGGGAAGGAGAGCTGAATTTCTAATTAATTCCATCTTCCCCTATTAGTGATTAAAAACATTCATGTATATGAATAGTGTTTGCAAATCTATTTTGCTGTGATGTTGTCTGGATAAAAAAAATATTAAAAGGACATCTTTAAAGAACTGCATAAAAATACACCCACTTCCTTACAATAACTACTTTCAAGTGTATTATAAAATTAATTTGCATAATGTTGGACCCAGGAATAATGAGGACAAATAAGCCTTTCCCTGAAGATGATGATGACCTACTTACTTGCCATTTAAGGAATTAAATTCTTCTTTCTGCAATTCTTTCAAACTATTATTAAACCTAGGAAACATGAAAATTTCCCCTAAAGCTAGACATTACTTTGAATGAAGTACATATTGTGATTTTATGCACACTATTATGTATTTCCACACAATAAAGTGACATTATTTTAGTTCTCCTGGTTTCAGTTTATTTAATGGTAGGAGTAGAAATTAAAAGGGAAAAACAAGGCAAGAAAGCTACCAATCAAATATCTTCTTTTTTTAAAACTAATTTGTTATTCAAATGTATTATGTAACTATAGATTAATTTTAAAATATTCCATTACAAAAGTGAAAAGATTTAATTCATCTTTTGAAGAAAATGAGCGATTAAAAGATGATTTTCTGTATCATGACCCCACCAAAAAACATAGGTCACATTTATCGTAGGAGTTATGTATGATGACGCAAAGTGAAAGATGACTTGGGGTGAGGAAATTGTGCAGCAGGAACAGCTAAAGTCTAAAGAAACACAATACTTCTGTCATGCAGATACCTTCAATGATAAGCAATGGCAGAAAAATAGAACCCTAAATAATATATGAGCAGAACAGATCTCCAGTAGAAAGATGTTGGAGGTTTTCTCTGAGACACCAGTGGTTCTTTAAGAAATATTTGCTGAGCTGATGATCTTTCCAAGGTGGCAAAGGCACGTTTGGTAATTTTTTCATTGATTTAAGTAGTTACCCCTCAGCTCTCTGTGTCTCGGTGCTGCTCTACAGCTACAACTCCTAACCTTCCAAAAACCTCACCCAAAAAAACTCCAGTTCCCTCCCTTGTTCATAGCCCTTTAGCAGCTTTAAACCTGCCAGCGGTAAGTGAATAATGATTACCACATTGTTGAGTGATATCTGAGGGTCAGATCCAAACAAAAATTAGCAACTGTAACCAGACTGATCTCTGCTGGCTTGGTCTGACCATACCTCCCCTGAGCACTCCTACCACCCAGAAGCAAGCATGGTTAGTTCTCCTCCTAACAACAGCTGCATGGAGCAGGCTGGGGATGTGTTCGGGGCTCTGTATTGTATTCTCAGGCCAAACTGAAAGAAATCCAGACATTATAAAGACCAACACATCAGAATCCTCATGATGCTAAAGCCTGATTCAAGTGAACAGAATTTGAAAACAATGATAAAGTCCCAACTACTGTTTAACCAATATCTTCATTGTTTAGCATAGCTAACGGGGTGTTCATATTTAGGTAAAACAAAAATAAGTCTATTTCCCTCATGAAGGAGTTTAAAATTCAGTTAGTAACCACATAGCTAAAAGGAATCACAGTATGGTCAGGGTTGGAAGGGACCTCTGGAGATCATCTAGTCCAACCCCCCTGCCACAGCAGGGACACCTACAGCAGTTGCACAGGACGGCGTCCAGGCGGGTTTTGAATGTCTCCAGTGTGGGAGACTCCACAACCTCTCTGGGCAGCCTGTTCCAGTGCTCTGCCACCCTCAAAGGAAAGAAGTTCCTCCTCATGTTAAGATGGAACTTCCTATGTTCGAGTTTGTGCTCATTACCTCTTGTCCTAAACATTTTACATAAACCATAAAATTGGAGATATTTCATTCCTAATATAAAACTGCTTTAAAAAATTGATTCTGCATTCCTAACTCTGGAAAATTCCTACTATCTTCAGAGGGTGCAGTTCAAATCCCAAGTGACATAACTGAATTTTCTTTTCCTGCTCATGCCCTGATTTATTGTGGATATTTAGATTTAATATATTTTGGATAAAACAGTATTGCCTCTGTGAGAAAAAAAAAAAACAAAAAACACACAACATAGGCACCTGTTTTCTTTATCCAAAGTCAGAGGTTGCAAACTCTGACATTTGTTGGAATCCACAGATTTTACGTCTTAAAGCAAGCACAACTTTAGATTCTGGGGTAAAGTTCCTTGTTCAAAACCCAGTCTCCTGGTTCACACTCCAAAGGAAAAATCCCTTTCCAGAATTTATTATGGCAATCCTTTCATTCCTAAATGCATAAACTGAAAACATCTTCCTGAAAAAGGAAAACCCTTTTATGCATACATGCACCAGCATCAAAATAGGTACAATGCTGAATAGTTATCCTTTATCTTCTTTCATTTCAGTGTAGTGGATCCCGCTGGTATTCCTGCATGGGGAACTCCTTAGGTTGAGCATGAACTCAAAATACCTCTTTGCGTTTCCCATATGCACTAAAAACATATGTCACCATTCAAAATATATGGCTATGATTCTCCCCTTCAATTTACACCCTATGTAATTGTTCACTTGTACAAAACGAAGATGCAAACCAATTTTAAATTAGACTGAAGGACGTAGCCTTTAAACCCAACTGCAGATACATAAGTGACCAGAAAGGTTACAGTATTAGAAAACAGGGCTGAGTTTTCCTATCACTATCTCACTTGTGGGGATTTGTATCTGTATAGTTCTATGCTGCTTCTGCATGTTTAAATTTTTCAGGCCACTGAATAGCTGTAAACATTTGATTTGTTTAAAATCAGAATGCATGTTTGTAATCCATATAGTAGGTGTGGTTGTTATGGAAGAGCTGTATAAACTGTTACCTTTTTCACCTATTAACCCAAGATTATACCCCAAATTGACTTTAAGCAGAACTTTCTAAGGAAACCCAGTGAGGAGATCTGCTAAAAATCCATGACAGACACGGCTTTTTGACAATGCACCCCTTCAGAAACATTTTTGTCTGTTGCACATAAAGAGTTATTCTAATATACAGAGTGCTAAAATGCAATTATCTCCAACTAATGCCTGATTAAATATCACACTTAGTGTTACAAAACAGAACCTCCAGTTTCAGTTTTAGGACAGATCATGCTTCTGTCCTCAGATAGCTTCCCAATTCTTTGCAGACACTCAAAAGTGGAAAACAGTCATAGCTCCTACTTCAAGCTCAGTTCTTTCCTTACAACTCAATGAGTGTATGGAGAAAAGGGCACTTACATCCTTGCCTGTGTGCCTCAAAGACAGTTGCCTTCCTTTCAGCACAGTATCCTCATCTACCTAAGCACATTTTTATACCTCCTTCAATATTATGGTAATGGAGAAACTTCAACGTAGGTCCCTTGAAAGCACAATCTTGCCTTATGGATGGATATAAAGCTTGTTCAAAGTCAGCATTCCTTACGTCAGTGGGTTTTGAATAACGCCCTGGGTCTAGTCAAGCAAAACTCTTTTAAAGTCAAGGCTAAGATACAGGTATGCATGGTTTTCAGGCTCTGCCCCTTTACAGTGGCTTGAATATATTTTATTACTACATTAAAGGTCAATGCAAGTACATTTTGTCTTCACCACTTAACTAGAGTTATATTTGATCTAACTCTGCAGTTGTCTCCCACAAGAGGAGAAAAGGACCATACATTTATACAGACTATTACAGCCTGTTTTGCATCAAGAATTAATTAGGTTAATGAAATGTAATTTAGTAAGACAAGATTCTGATCTCAACTGCAAAGTTATAAATTTTGTACAGATTCTCTGACTTATGTCAGCTATTAAAATCAGCTTAGGGAACTAAGATTGTATTTGGGAAATCAAAATCTCAAATACACTTCCATGTTATATATTTCCCTCTGCATATAGAATGCAAAGTTATTGCAAGATGAGAAAAAAAATACGTAAAAGGTTTGAGCAAAGTGAGTGATGAGAGACCTAGGAAAACTCTAAAGATTTAAAAAGGATAAATCTGTTGCTTGCTTTCAAACAGATTTACAGCTAATTTTCCTTAGTCTTAGTAGTACTGTCCGTCTTTACTGTCAGTGTTGCTCCATTGATGATTGGCCTTCTGCTAGATGTTACTTAATCAACTGCTTTCTAGATGACAAAAATTTACAGTTGATTAGGCTGCATACCTCTGTTGCTATTTCAAAGTTTTAGGAAGGGATTATTTTTGTGCTCAAATACCTCTAAATAAAGGGTTCGGCAGTCTGAATATCCCTGGATTCTGAACAGTGCTCACTGAAGCAGATAAAGCTAAGTTAAAGAAGCATTTAGTGCTTCAGCATGCCAGCTTCAATAAATATCTGTCAGGTATGCGTGTGTGTGTGCGTGCACCCATGCACACATTTCTCCCGCTAGCTGTAGTGTTTGTCTGTATATAGTGTAGAGTATGCAGACTTAAGATCTAAAGCCAGCATTTGCATTTTTGAGACCAGAGTTGAAACTGCTACGCTATTATCCTCAAAGCCAGTGTTGGCACAATTCAGTCATTAATGACAATTTTGTGTCCTTTCTCTGCGAAAGAGGGCTACTTAATCTTTGGCTGGTTATGCTCAGCATTAGCTCAGTTTGCTCAGTATTCAGTAGTTCAAATTTCAAACAGCACAGTGATCAGACTTGCTTACCTCCATCAGCAAATGGACCACATAAAATCGGCCAGAAAAGCAAGTTCCAAAAGACTCAACCTTTTCTATAAACCCACGATGAAGATCAATGAGAAACGCAGCAGAATTCTTCATCAATGAAAACCAGGGGCACAGGGACAGACAACCAGTATGATTCTTTCCTCCCTATCTATCATAAGGGCTCTAGCAGTGGTGATAATCTTTTAGCAGAAGAAAAATGATCACACAAAATGGCAACAAAAATGACCAGAGGGCTAGAACACCCAGGACAGGCTGAGAGAGTTGGGGTTGTTCAGCCTGAAAAAGAAAAGGCTCCGGGGAGACCCTATCACTGCCTTTCAGTACTTAAAGGAGGCTTATAAGAAAGATGGGGACAGACTTTTACCAGGGCCTGTTGTGAAAGGACAAGGGGCAATGGTTTTAAACTAAGTGAGGGTAGATTCAGACTAGATAAGGAAGAAGTTTTTTACAATGAGGGTGGTGAAACACTGGCAGAGGTTGCCCAGAGAGGTGGTAGATGCCCCATCCCTGGAAACATTCAAGGTCAGGCTGGACAGGACTCTGAGCAACCTGATCTAGTTGAAGATGTCCCTGCTCATTGCATGGGAGTTGGGCTAGATCACCTTTAAAGGTCCCTGCCAACCCAAACCACTCTATGATTCTAGCAAAAATGAAAATAACTATTCTAACCATTTGTCCTAAAGACAGGAAGTTATCAGCAGGACCACTCAGAGTGAAGGCCAAGCAAAACAACTTCCATCAAGCCCTGTGGTCTGTTCTTTAAGATAAAAACATTTAAGTTGAACAAACTGATAAACAGTAAGAGCTGAGAAACCAAAACTAGCATCTGAAAAGGACATATTCTTTATGTTTCACAGTACCACCCAAAAATAAGTAATAGTGCTTAAGTAAGTTTTTTCTAGCAGCAGGTTATTCCACACCTGCAGGTTTACTTATCTATGGAGAATCTAGCTGGTAACACACTATTAGACTAGAAGGATGACTGACATGATCCAACAAGGCAATTGTGAAGAATATGAACTTTCCTCATTACCACTTATTTCAGTGTCCCATGTTCCAATACAATTAGTTTTTTGATACCTGAAAAATAAAACTTGATATTTACAAATATAGAGTGATACATCAGAGGATTACAAGGTACTATAAACATTGTTTGGATTTTAACTCTGTTTATTTGTCAATTCTTAAAGCCCTTAGAGAACAAAGGATTCCTATCATCACAGCACAGTTATACACTAATACTTTCGTATAAACATACACACTGAATCACAAAGTTCTTTCTTCTGTTTCCCCAAACACAAATATCCAGAAACTTCAGTCAACCTATTTCTTAGCTAGTGCAGCTTAAATCATCTAACCACCGTGGGTCTCTCAGTTCCCCTACCACTTTATAGATGAATATAAGAAACAAGTCAAATCATCCATAAGAACATAAGCAATCAGTATTACATCTGCCTTCTTATTTCTTATATGCCTAGGATTATTTTATCCATTTAGCACACCAATAATATGACCAATTCTTATGAACTCTATTCTATTAATGGTTTTACCTTATTTTTTACTAGATGAAAGAAAAACACTGTCTAGCAGATCAAGACAGAAATTTTTATTCATTCTTTCTTTTTAGCCAAAAATCAAAACATCCATTTTCTCACCATCTCATGGGTGGTACTTAAATCAGGATAGATTGACAATACCAAGAACCACTATTCCTCTTGAATTTTACAAAGCTATCCCTATCCTGCTGTAGCTTTCTTGTGTAAATAACAGTGGCTCAACATACTTTCCAGCAGAGATGTGAGTTTCCAGGCTAAGAAACCTGGAATGTTCCAGCTACTTCAGGCTAATGATCTCTCAAATGCACACTAATATGTTTGATAAAAGTCTCCCAGCATGTGTGCACAGAATGCTTACCATAAGAATGACACTACTGTGGGTAGGGCAAATCGCTGACACCATTTCAGACTGAGTTAGATGCTGGAGGCACAAATTAAAACTGCGAGCTTTCATTTCAGTGGGCTTTGACAGATGGAAGAGTGCATCAAATCTCTAATTGTTTAAACCATTAACTCATCTTTCCACCTGCATTATCTTTGGAAAGAGCTCAGCTGGAAGCCTGAAACAATTGCTAACTGACTGAATTCAGGAGTGTGTATTATTCTGAAAAGAAATCAGAGTTGTTGTTTTGGAACAGTTTGTTTATTTGGCTGCAGCACTTGTAAACTTACTTATCTGTATTTTCACATTTTCCTTTCAGTTCTGAAAACTCAAAAAATAGCCTTTCAGCCTTTCTGCAGAATCAATCAATCAGGGACCCCTGCCTTGGCTGCTGGGAACAAGAAAGTTGTATTGCAATTCACAGTGCATTACGATGATCCCCATTTATCTCCAGTCCTTGTAAATGCCACTGCACATGCAGCTCTATATTATGCCTGCTGGTCTTTTGACTTTCAGTTGCTTACAAAAAGAAAAACTTGTATAAGGAGCTGTAAAATAAATAAATAAATAAATAAATTATCTCTACTTGACAAACTCTCTTGAAATGCCTTTGCCAGTCATTTTGCGTTCTCTGCCCCCCCCTCCCCCCCAGGGCTAAAAGACATTTTTCTCTAAACTAGCATCAACGTAGGGCACTTTGTCATTTCATGTTACTCTCACTATAGCATTTGACTCTTACTGTTGTTTTTATAGGGAAGCACCTGTTATGTGCTCAGCACTTCCAAGTACTTGAGAAGAAGGGCCTCGGAATTATGGAGCTCACATTGTAAAAGCATACTGGCAAAATGGAGCAGTAACAGCAAATGCAATGCATTTACATACAGTTTAGCAAGACTCACTGTTAATAAAATGTCATAAGGTTGTGGGATTTTAAGGACAGAACAAGAACATTGTGAATGACAGTAGGCAGGAGTCATTTTGGGCTTAGAAAGAATAAGTAGAAAAGACAAAAACCCATGGCTACAAATATGATTAAGGGACCGGAGCATCTGCTATACACAGAGAGGCTGAGAGAGTTGTGACTGTTCAGACTGGAGAGAAGACTCAGAGGGATCTTACCAATGTTTATAAATACCTGATAGGAGGCAATGAAGAGGAGGGAGCCAGGCTCTTCAGTCATGCCTACTGGCCAGACAAGAGGCAACAGGCACAAATTAAAAAAAAAAAAAAAAAAACACAAACAAAACCAACAGGAAATACAAAAACTTTTTCACTGCACAAGTGGTCAAACACTAGAACGGGCTGCCCAGAGAGGCTGTGGTCTTCATCTGTGGACATATTCAAAACCTGACTGGACGTGGTCCTGGACAACCTGCTCTAGCTGACCCTGCTTGAGTAGGGGCGGCGCACTAAAAGATTTCAAAAGAGCCCTTTCAACCTAAGCAATTCGTTGATTCTTTGGTAGATCTGTAAGAAACAGGCAGATGGGCATACTGAATAGTGACACTAGTGGAGAGAAAGAGGCAAAATACCACATAAAGGTTTTCAGAGGAAAAGTTAAGGAGAGGAAAGGTTTTAAACAACAGTTATATAAAGATTTGAAGGTTAAGTCCAATAGCAAATGTGAAGTCAGCGGGGGAATACAAAACACAACCTTAAAAAAATGTATTGCCATTGTACAAAAAGAGCAAACTTCCAGTGCAACATTGTTGGCTTTGAAATCTTTGAGTCATCTTTGTAGACTATTTTATTGGGCCACACTCTGATATTCTTTCACAAATCAAGTAGTACCTTGATCCACACACCTGTTAGCACGAGGCTGATCAACAAATTTAATGGCTACTGTATTGCGTTAGTTCAAATGGATTACATAAATGGGAAGTTATGGTCAAAGTAAACAAGAGGCGGGAAACAGACCCTTCACCTGTCTGCAGTCAGTATACATATATAGTCAGCAGGTTAATATGCATAAGAAAAGAATTCAGTTGTGAAAATGGGTGGATGTTTTCTGCGTTTCTCCTGAACCCACTAAGGAAACCGTATTTCATTTTAAGACGCAATATAATGAAATTGCCAGATAACATCATCTCTACACAGGATAAAAACAAGGATACTATTTTCTACGCTTATGAACATTGGGAATTGTAAGTAAAGATGTATACGATCAGCTCAGGAAAATGTAAGTCTAGTAACAACTGTATCTGGGCAAAATGTTTCTCTCAACACTGAACACGCATCCTACTCAGAATTTCTCATTAATGTCACTGAGAATTATGCTTTCAGAAAGAGCTAAAATCCATACAGATTTCATTATGTGACTTTTATTTATAAAATCTATCTTAGAGAAGAAAAAGGAAAAAATGTTCTGAGTCCTACCACTTCAACAAATTATAAACACATACCTAACAAAAAGTGTCACAAATGTTTCTCAACAGCAGAACTAGACATTTTGGTTTAGATGCTCTGTATATTCAACCAACCAATTTTAAACACTGACCTATCCTACCCTTCCCTCCCTAGCAGCTGCCATTACACTCAAAAATAAAAAAACACCATTAAGTTTTCTTCTACATGTTGACATTTAGAGGGAACTTTTCCATTATTAATGAGGGCTACAAATGTGTACCAAAGCCAGCACACTACCTGTGTTGGAACAAGTTGAATTCTTTACACTGAAATAACAGATTAGATTATTATATGTTATATCAGATCAATCCATTAAGACACTATTTCTTCATTTATATAACCCATACCAAAGAATGCTTTAAACCACATACTTAGGTAACTCAGAGTATGAGATATCATAGAAAATATAACTAATAGGAGGGGAAAAAGGACGACTCAGCCCAAAGTAGATTTTAATTTGCATACCTGTAAATGTAATCCATGCCAAAATATTATTTTATTTATTTTTGCTTTTAAAAATAGCCTACAGACGACAGGCATGAAAATATTTTTAATTGCAACATAAAACCCAAACACCTTGCTATGACTCAAGACTTATGTCCAAATTGTGTAAATTTACTGGATCTACCCGATTCCAGTTTTAACTGTCTTCCCCCAACAAGACAATAGACTGGAGAGCTTCTATTTTATATTTCTCTGCTGGGTCAGCTGTTAGCAACAGGAGCTGCATTTTTAGGTAGTTATGTATGTGGAAGAAAAGAAGGGAGTGTCTACTTGTCTGGTTCTCTCCCCAGACAAACTTTTGACCAATGTGGTGTCCAGGAATGAGTTGAGATGACTGAGATCCAGGTGCTGGTCCAATGACTGTGTGTGAAGAAACAATGAGCCCAGCCCAACCCAGCCCATTTTTCTTTTTCTCTGCCACTCCACTTTCTCATGCTGTTGTCTATAAGCCCACTTTCACATTACTCATCAAGTCTGACAGGCTGCCAGTAATCTACTGATAAAGTAAAAGAAAAGAAATGCTAAATTTTAACTTTCATTATCTAGACCAAATCTGAATGGAAGCTCAGGACATAAAGTAAGTTCTATACCATGTAATAGCAATCCTAAAGCTCTGATTTCTAAAGAAAAAGCCACCAAATTTTCAAGACTCAGCTTCATGCTTAATACAGGAAAGCTTAAAGGGACCAATTTCAGGACCAAATCCAAGTTATTTGATTAATATTCACTGGTTTTATTAACATATAAAGAGAACATACCAATGTTGTCACATAAAAATACATTAGCTTGTGCATACAAGAATTCTCAAGTATTATTTTAATTCTAACCAACAGTATCAAAAACTTTTCTCCTGGATAAACTGTAGAAAAATGCTTAAACTTAAAATAAAAAACCTTCAGTGAAAAAGTATATTTTTTAGGGACTACAAGAAATTGAAACACACCAGATAACTACTGTAATTAGAGGGCTTTAAAAAAAAGTATTTGTCATTCAATTTCTAATAAAAATTATTATTTTTCTCAGACCTATGAGATTTTTTTTAAAAAGAAAACCATTCTTCTCACTGCTACTTTACAGTGGGTATTTGAACAGAGTCGAAAAGAACAAACACAAGAAAAAAGAAAGACAAAACTATAAAATAAAATAACGTGAAAGGCATAAGCTCAAAGAAAACAACAGAACTATGGTCAAAGTTAGAAGAAAAAAAAAATGTTGGTTACAAATCTATTTACAAAGAAGTTCCCAACAACCTTTCCTGACTACAGTGCCAATTTTACCTCAATACTCAATTTACAGTGGAAGCCAACCGGCCAATTGATAGGATCCCAAGAAAGCTCTGAGTCTGCTTCAACTCTGTACAAGCAGATAAGTGGGAGTGCATGATGGCAGCGAATAAATAACCACTGGCACCAAAAGGGACAATTTATTTAATGATCCTATAATTGTTCTGATTATAATAGAGTATTTTTAACATATCGAAATTACCTAGCTCATGTCAAAACAGCGCAAGCATTCAAGAGCTCAAGTTCTATCTTGTAAAACAGACCTCTGGAGAAATCTGATTAAATTAAATTACGTATAAAATCACTGGTGCATATTTTGCTGCTCACAGTCACGTGGTTGTGACTTACTCCACTAAAAAAAGGACATTTAAAAAAAATAGCCATTTGGGATGTAGGTAGCCACCTACAACTATTCCTGTGAGAGCTACAACCATTTTAGTGCATTACATTTGCACCTCTGAAAAATTAGTAGTTCTCAAAGATATCCATCTTCAAACTAAAAGGCATTGTCTACACTTGTATTGGAGGGCAATGGTATAATAGCTTGAATTAACTTTAGAGGTACTTCACTAACTAAACAAGCTTGGAAAAATATCTTATGAACAGTTCTCTTCAACTACAACTGGGATTCCGTGGGAAGCTTCCATGGAGGATAAAGGAGTTAGCAAGTGCTGCGAGTTTTTCAAGAATGCTCTTCTGGAAGCACAAAAACAGTTCAACCCCCATGAAAGGTAAGGGAAGAGCAAGAGACCACCCTGTCTTAAGCGCAAACTTCTAAGTCTGCTCAAAACCAAAAGAAGCGTACCAGAGATGGAAAAGCAGACAAACACCTGTTGAAAACTACAAGGGCATTGCCAGGGCATGTTAGAAAAGCAAAAGCTCAGCTCCAATTGAAATTGCCCAGAGATGTCAAAAACTACAAGAAAGGCTTTTCAGGTATGTAAACAACAAGCAGAAACAGAAGGAAAATATTGGCCCACTGTTAAACGGGAGGAGAATTAGTCACCAACAACGCTGAAAAGGCAGAAGTTCTCTACACCTTCTTCACCTCTGTCTTTACCAGCACTGTTGGGCCCCAGGCCTTGGGAACAAAAATCCAGGTTGATGCAAACACAGACCCACTGTCAGTGAAGGAAGAGTTGATATGCAAACTATTACAGGAGCTTGACCACTACAAATTGACAGGCCCTGATGTAATCCACCCAAAGGAGTTAAGAGAGCTGGCCGACATTGTTGCAAGGCCGCTCTCCATAATCTTTGAGAAGTCAGGCAAAACAGGGGACATCCCAGAAGACTGGAAACTGGCTAACATCACCCCCATCTAGAAGAAGGGCATAAATGAGGACCCAGGAAATTATAGGCCCATCAGTCTTACTTCAGTCCATGGGAAAGTTATGGAACAAATCCTCCTGGAGGCTATCACAAGTCAAATGAAGCACGTGATTGGGAAAAGCCAGCACAGATTGACCAAGGGCAAATTGTGCTTGACAAATCCAATAACCTTCTAGGACAAAGTAACCTGCTTGGTTGATGTGGGGCGAGCTGTGGACATTGTCTACCTGGATTTCTCCAAAGCTCTCAACATGGTGTCCCACAGCCTCCTCCTACAGGAACTGATGCATTATGGTCTAGGCAAGTGGTCTGTGCCCTGGGTGGGGAACTGACTGACACGCTGCACCCAGAGGGTGGTGGCAAATAGTTCCTTTTCAAACTGGCAACCTGTCACAAGTGGGGTCCCCCAGAGATCAATACTGGGCCCAACACTGGTTAATATCTTCATAAGTCATCTGGATGATGGGATCAAGTGTACCCTGGCGATGTTTGCTGATGACAACAAACTGAGTGGGGGAGTGGACACTTCAGAAGGGAAAGTCATCCTTGCAGGAAGACCTGGATAGGCTGGAAGAGTGGGCTATCAACAACCTTATGAAGTTCAACAAGGACAAGTGTAAGGTCTTGCCCCTGGGAAAACATAAACCAGGAGTGCAGCACAGGCTGGGATCTACCTGGCTGGGGAGCAGCTCTGTGGAAAGGGACCTGCTGGACAAGAAGCTCAACAGGAGTGAACAGTGTGCTGCTGCAGCAAAGAAAGTCAACAGGATGCTGGGTTGTATCAACAAGGGCATCACCAGCAGAGAGAAAGAAGTTATTATCCCACTCTGCTCAGCACTTGTCAAGCCACACGTGGAACACTGTGTTCAGTTTTGGTCCCCACTATGCAAAAGAGATGTGGACAGGCTGGAGAGGGTCCAGGGAAGGGCCACAAAGGTGAACTGGGAAGCCTGTCATATGAGGAAAGGCTGAGAGAACTGGGTTTGTGTAGCCTTGAGAAAAGAAGGCTTAGGGGAGACCTTGTCACCATGTTCCAGTATTTAAAGGGTGGCTGCAAAGAAGATGGGGACTCCCTTTTTACAAGGAGTCACATGGAAAAGACACAGGGTAACAGGTACAAGTTACTCCTGGGGAGATTCCGATTGGACACAAGAGGAAAATTTTTCACAATGAGAAGAATCAGCCATCGGAATAATCTCCCCAGGGAAGTGGTAGATTCCCCGACATTGGACACTCCTAAGATTCATCTAGACAGGGTGCTGGGCCATCTTATCTAGACCATGCTTTTGCCAAGAATGTTTGGACCAGGTGATCCTTGAGGTCCCTTCCAACCTGGGATTCTATGAAAATAATAGAAAAGTTACTACATAAACTACATCATCTTTTATTGCTGTATCAGCTACTGTCTGATACATTGATGCAACTTCGAAACAGAATTTCTCCATTGTGTATCGGATGCAAATACTTGTGCAAACAATAGGTGCTTCTGTGTTTCAAAGTCCCCCCACTAACAAACTAGATGGATGTTTGCTATCATCTGCATCTTACCACAAATCACCTCAAAAAGCTGTGCTACTAAACACCACAGCCACAAAATAAAGGTGGACACTGTCATCTGAGATATTTAGCACAACCATACTCATATAAAACTCCTCCACTAAGGTGCTGAGAAGCAGTGAAAGTAATTTGCATTTTTAAAAGGTTAACTCAGTCCCCTGCATTGCTTTGAAAGCTTCAGTTAGGTAAGGCAATTGTTTGACTTTGCACTGTAAAACACAGAAAACCAAAGATTGCCTGAAACGAGAACATTCTGCTAATGTTCAGTTATGGTAACAATTTGACCAAGTTTCTATTTATTTCTTTTTCTAAATATGGCAAAGCTGCTTTCTTAAGGAAAATGTATTACGTTCCTAAGAAAGAATGAAAACATAAGGTAACATGGTTATAAAGTATATGTTAAGTAATTTAAAAATTAAACTGTTGTTGCATTTTGTATTATAATATAATATTAATTTGTAGCATTCTTACACCGATTTCAAGTTTTTTTTACAAGAATGATTAGATTTCATTGCAGAAGCACAACCCTTTGCAGCATGGCACAGCTAATACGAATTGTTCCACTCTCTTCATATATTGATGTTGCTATACTCTGGTTTTTGTACCAAGAAAAGTGACCAACTTTGTTTTATTTTCCTGTGATGCAACAGTCAATAACAAATCAGTCAATTTCCAATCCCACTCATTTAAACGTAAACTAGATCAGTGAACCAGTAATCTCACTCTAAGTGTAGAGAAGAAGTTGTTGTGTTAAAATCAAGGGTTAGCACCAGCATTTACATAGATTACATTATAAAAACAATAAAGAACAATGCTACTTGGATTTAATGACATTTGCAGTAGAAACTTCACAGAATAAAAAATAAATATTGACATTAAAAAGCCTAAATTATTGTAGAAATAAATTTTCAGGAAGATTAGGCAATAATACTACCATCACTATTTTCAGGTAAATTTCCTATGGATGCATCTTCCATGACGCTTAAGAACAGTCAGCACTAGAATGTGTAATTCCACTTTGACCCACCAAAGCTCCCAAATCATTGTTGCTTCTATCTAAGCACCATAGAAAAACTCTCATACAGGAGAATCAGTTGACAATTAGCTCACGTACCCTCTAGGCCTTCAGGGTTAACGTGCTAGGATAAGACCGGACATCAGTAGAACTACTAGGATTTGTATCAAAATTTTTTTCAAAGAAATTCAGTGTCAGGCTGAAAATTAAATGCAAAAACTGAAAAGTTGAGTATTGGTGTGCCTCGGTGCTATTGGAGACAGATTTGAAGTGATTGACAGCTTTACTCTTATGACCAAAAATACTGAAAGAACAAAAATGATAGACCAGATTTTAGCCAGCGTAAGGTTTGTTGATAACCACAAAATTATATCAGTTTAACTAAGCTTGGTAATTATCCTCAAACATGATTCCTGAAAGAATAAATCACTCCGTTTTAATTTTTGGTCTTTTATTATAGGTTGAGGTTTCCAAACAAAATATAAACAGATGCTTCTGAAAACAGGCTAAAATGAAAAAGTGCTTAATCTACAGACAAGAGATTGAAAGCAACTAGGTCACTTTAATGAGATGGGGAAAAAAAGGACATACCTTTGAACACTGTTTATGATTCTGGCACCAAGCAAGTGACCCATTGTTCTGAAAGACAAAGAAAAAAATACATTAATATTAATATTTCTTTAAGACTAGATATGACCACCCTAACAGGTTTAAACAGAATTCAGATTCCAGTTCTGCTTAGAGAATGATGTTGTGTCACAGCATTAGTGCCAATCCTGACTCCAACTACCTTGTGTTCACTAAAAGGCCCAGGCAAGTGTAAAGTGACCAGAGAAAAGTTAAGAAAGCATTTCATCAAGCAAGGCTGGTGAAAGCCTGACTTACGTCACCTTTTAGTCCATCTTTCTAAACACTTACTATCTAGACTTGCTAGGAAGCAAACAAAAGGTAACACCTTTATTTAAGAAATTGATATGGATTCATGAAAGGAAAGCCCATTAGTCACATTTCAATATTGCACAATACTTAAATTATCAATGAAATACAATGAACAACCTTTAAGTAAATGGAAAATTCAATTAAGTGTGACATGAATTTACCAAAAGTCAACCATGCCAGTTTTATTTTATATTTTTGATAATAAAGTGCATTTCCCAGATGATGAAACACTATAGCTCTCATCTATCGTAACTGCAATACAACAACCAATACAGTATCCCAGGCAAAATAATAATTTAAGCTTAAGGAAAAGAGAACATGATGAGAACAGAAATATAAATATGAAACTGGCACAGGGACATACAGCAACCTGCTGTTCTACTAGAGGATCTTCTGAAGTGTCAACTTCAGAAACAATATTTCCCAGTAAACAAAACACATCTCAGAAAGAGAAGTGTCTGTTTCTGGGGTTAACACCTGAGACAAAATATTAATTCACCTTCTGTATAGTGAAAGATCTAAAAAACATCAGGAAGACCTGAGTGAGTCTGTGGACTAAACACAAGAAATGGGGTAAAACTTTACAACACAGAGTGCATGTTCGTGTACTTCGGAACTTACACGTATATATTTCTTCCATAATTTATAAGCTCATACTCTGGAAACAGAACAGAAGATGATTCTGGTAAATTTCTTGTTCACAATCTGACTACGATGCGAGTCTATGAGAGAGTAATAGGACGTCCTTTCGTATGAATTAGGCAAGGTATTCCCGCTGGGATGAACTAATGTGACTGTACTATGCCTTCATCTTTGGCACTGACTATAGATCTGGAAGTTAGTCTCTATGGAAGGGGAATTCAGGTAGGCCAGAATACTAAGGACTAGCAAGATTACACTTTTTTTTTTTTGTTTGAATAAAGGGAGATGTAAACAATGGAATAATACACATACATAACTTGTTATGTATAAAATCACATAGATATAGCCAAAATTATTCTCTGAATGTACAACAGCTACAATTCAGAAGCAGAAATAGATACATTAGCATGCATTGTAACCAAGCCAACTAGACCAGTTTCTCAAAACAGCAGTACCCTGGTTCTGATCTCAGCAAAGTTTATAAGCTTGAATATAGTGGCTTGCTACCACAGCTATGAAGCCTACACTTTGAAGCTGGATCCCTCTTAGAAAACCTTTGCAGAGATCATATTTATGCATGTCTTCATAAATGTATGTATGTAGCCATGCCTTCACACACGCTCCCAAGATGTGGAGGTCATGTGAGTAGGTCAAGGGAAGTGATCATCCCCTCTACTCAGCTCTGGTCAGACCCATCTGGACTATTGTATCCAGCTCTGGGGTCCCCAGCACAAGACAGACATGGATCTGTCGGAGAAGGTTCAGAGGAGGACCACAAAAAATGATCAGACGGATGGCCCACCTCTCCTATGAGGAAAGGCTGAGAGTTGGGGTTGTTCAGCCCGGAGAAGAGAAGGCTCTGGGGACACCTTATTGTAGTCTTTCAATACATAAGTGGGGCTTCTAAGAAAGTTGGAGAGAGACTTTTTACCAAGGCTGTAGTGACTGGACAAGGGGCAATCATTTTAAACTGAAAGAGGGTAGACAAAGATTGGACATGAGGAAGAAATTGTTTACAATGAGGGTGGTGAGACACTGGAACAGGTTGCCCAGAGAAGTGGTCAATGCACCATCACTGGAAGTTTCCAAAGTCAGACTGGATGGGGCAACCTGATCTTGTGAAAGATGTCCCTGCCCAGAGTAGAGGGTTAGACTAGACAGTCTTTAAAGGTCCCTTCCAACCCAAACCACTCTGATTCTACGCCTAAAGATTGTTCAAATCACATACTCACAGAATGACTGAGTTTGAAAGATACCACTGGAGGTCACCTGATCCAACCCCCTTGCTCAAGCAGGGACACCTACAGCCAGTTTCCGAGGACAAGGTCCACATGGCTTTTGAGTATCTCCAAGATAGGAGACTCCACAATATCTCTGGGAAACTTGTGCCAGTACTCAGTCACCTTCATAGATTAAAAAAAAAAAAAAAACAACATGTGTTTCCTTATGTTCAGTGGGAACCTCCCGAGTTTCGGTTTGTGCCCATTGCCTCTGGTCCTGGCACTGGGCACCACTGAAAAGACCCTGGCTCTCTCTTCTTTGCACCCTCCCTGCAGGTATCTATATAAGCATATATTCTGTAAGCTAAACAGTCTCAGCTCTCTCAGCCTTTCGTCATAGGAGAGATGCTCCAGTCCCTTCAGCATCTTCATGGCCCTTCACTGGACTCTCTCCAGTATGTCCTCAACTTTCTTGTACTGAGGAGGCCCAGAAAGGGACACAGTACCCCAGCTGTGGCCTCACCAGTGCTAAGGAGAGGGAAAGGATCACCTCCCTTGACCTGCTGGCAATACTTGGCAATAATTGGGCAATACAATGCCCAATGCAGGCAAGGATACCATTATCCTTCTTTGCTGCAAGAGCACAGTGCTGGCTCATGTTCAGCCTGGTGTCCACCAGGACCGCCAGGATCTTTCTGCATAGCTCCTTTCCAGACAGGGGGCTCCCAGCATACATTGCTGTATGGAGTTGTTTCTCCCCAGGTGCAGGACTTTGCACTTCCCCTTGCTGAACTTCATGAGGTTCCTGACAGCTCATTTCTCCAGCCTTCGAGGCTCCTCTGGATGGCAGCATGACCCTCTGGAACACTCCTACCAGTTTTGTCTCATCGGCAAATTTGCTGAGGGTACACTCTACTCCATCAACCAGCTCATTAATGACAACATTAAACAGGATCAGGCACAGTATTGACCCCTGGGGCACACTGCTACTCACTGGCTTCCAAACAGACTTTGCGCCACTGGTCACCATGCTCTGGGCCTGGCCATTCAGACAGTTTTCACTTCACCTCGCTGTCTGCTCATCCAGCCTGTACATCAACAGCTTGTCTGTAGGGTTCTTACAGGAGACAGCATCAAAGGCCTTACTCTAGTCAAGTTGGTCAAGCAAGTCTTCCCCTTGGTGAAGCCATGCTGACTAATCCCGATGATTTTCTTCTCCTTAATGTCCCTGGAAACGGTTTTATGGATTAGCCTCTCCATTACTTTCCCAGGGACTGAGGTGGGGCTCGCCCGTCAACGTCCATTCACCTACTCATGTCCAGTTTGCTTACAAATTCCCTGACCTGATCCTCTTCAAATAAGGCTACATCTTCCTTGCTCCAACACTTTCCCCTGGTCTCTAGGACCTGGCATTCCTGGAGGCTGATCTTGCCAGTAAAGTCTGAGGCAAAGGTGGCCATCACTACCTCTGCCTTTTCCATGTCCAGTGCAATCAGGTCCCCCATCTCTTTGAGCAACCAGTTTCCCCAGTCTTCCTTTTGTCTCCCATGTACTTATAGAAGCCATTCTTGTTGTCCTTCATGTCCTTGGCCAGATTCAATTCCACTTAGGCTTTAGCTTTCCTACCTTCATCCCTGGATGCTCACACAATGTTTCTGTACTAAGCCCAGTTTACTGGTCCCTGCTTCCACCCTCTGGATGCTTCCTTTTTGTGTTTGAGTATTGCTAGGAGCTCCTTGTTCATTCACACACGCCTCCTGGCATTTTTGCCTGACTTCCTATTCATTGGGATGGGCTGCTCTTGAGCTTGAAGGAGGTGATCCTTGACTATTAACCAGCTTTCTTGGGCCCCTCCTTCCCTCCAAGGCCTTATGCCATGGGACCCTTCCAAGCAGATCTCTGAAGAAGCCAAAGTCTGCTGTCCTGAAATTGTTCCAAAAATCTTACCAGATGTCACAGGAGCTTGGCCCCAACACAGAAAAAAACAACAAAGAACCATAATCCCTTTTTTTTTTTTTCAAGATGCTGTACACCAAAAGGACCAGAAAACACAGCAAGTAAAAGGACAGAAACAATACGTATTTTGACCCACGTGTTCCCATCAGACGGTTTGTGGAAACTAAGGCCTTCATACACCAAAGAACATAAATCTGTTCTTTAACCTAAACACTACTTGTTCTAACAATATCAACAGCTAAGCGCACTCTTCTATGCACTGATGGACTAACTGAATTAAAAAAGAAAATACAGATCAACTCCAAGATCAGTAGGAAAAACAAATTTTTGGTTAGATCAGTCATTTGAGTGCACATCCTTTCTGTACTTAAAGCGATGAGCATAGCTCACTAAGACGGTTCCGTAAAAATACCAATGCCAAGTCACTTCCAAGGACAATTTAGAGTCACCTTCCAAATTTTTCTTAAGCTTCTGTTAGCAAGAAAGACAAAAAGATGGAGGACAGGGTAATCCTGCTACAAACTTCGGTGTTTCAGCCATGCAAGATAAATCACTGCTTTCTTCATTTTGAGCATGAAGCATATTTTGAATCTGATACAATTCAAAGACAAATCAGTAACACAGATTTGGATCACACTGGGAAGTTCAGGAACTGAAACTAAAGCATTGAACTTGCATGTTACTCTCATACCTTACGATCCAAACGAATGCAGATTACACTTATGCTTTCACCTCAACTTTTAATGTGAATTTCAGAAACTTTTTTATATGCCTTTTTTTTCATATGAGCTGTAACGCTAAAAATTTTTATTCCTGCATTACCCAAGGAACTCTGGGGATGACAAATGTAGACATATCCACTCCTTTCCACTTGTACGCTTATTTAGGAGCAATTTAAAAATTTTAGTTCATCTAATTTAATTTCAATATTTTATGAGCATTTATTTTGTCTTATCTTCCTAGCAAGTTACAATGCAATCATTATTTGACTTCATAATATCTTTTTTATCTGCTGTTACTGTAGACTTTAGCCAAAACTGTGATATGCTAGCATAAGAATAGCTAACTATAAGCAATATGTCAGGTCCAACCCCTTCAAAAAGAGACGCATAAATAGAAGAAATAAAACTTTAGAACAGCCATAAATAACATATGCTAGTGGGAATACTTTAGTATTACCCTTAATGCTGTATGAGGATTTATTATTTCCATCTACAGATCTAGCCAGCAGTAATGTTAAAACAATATTTTATGTGCTACTTTCAATTTATCCCCCCTTTCTTCTTCATATAAAATGTGACAGAGGTAGCTGATTGCAATAACAGATTAGAAGCAGCTCACCGCTTTGTTTCAGTTATGCTGCTGCTTTCCACTGAACTAGAAAAAGCAGTCCTGCTTTTAAATTATATCTGTTACTTGAGACAATAACGCCATAAATGTCCAGATGTGTGGCTCTTCTACTTCATAATTTTAATGTCTACAAATGTTTTCATTTTTCTACTGAAAACTAGTACCACTTGAATTAAAAAGTACATTTAGCAAAACATAACAGTATTGTTTAGCAACTTCAACTTCATGCAAACTAACATGATGGGAATGATCCTTCATTGTACAAGGTGAAAGAGCAAATTCTGCAGGCTTCCTTTGAACAATAGGGTATCAGACAAAGCAGGAATGCTAAATGAACGCCCTCCTCCTCCACTCTGCATTTTAGCAAATGGTTAATCTAAGTTACACAAACATTCAGCTGTGATTTTTTTTTCAGCTTTTAATCTAGTGTACCTGGCTGAAAGTGTAACTTCAAACTGTAAGAAATTTGTCTTTTATCTGTAGTATTTTACACGTTCCCAGATTACATCCTGTTCCCTCACGTCTGTCTGTTTTCAATCCAAATACTGATCTGACATGCCAACAAGAGTTTTGACTTTGTCTTTAGTGGTGGCTTAACTCTGCTGTGCAGAAGTGGCCTCAAGGAAGAGTTAAATACCAGCCCAGCTATAAGCCTTCCACCAGTGTACCTTCAGGGCAACCTTAAAGTATCTTAATCTGTATACTGAAGAGAAGAAACTATGCTCAATGGGGCAAACTCCAAATATTCTGTCTGCCCAGCACTGACAGTCATATGAAAGATGTCAGGCAGGCAAGACTAAAACAGTCTCCGATATCACATAGTAGATGGAGACAACAGGAACTCGGGCCGCTACCTGAGCCCCACACACTTTCACACTCTGCCAGAAAGGAAACTGTAGACAAACAGAATCAGACCATTAAAGACCAGGATTGTTTGACATGTATAAAGCAAGACTGCACAAAAGAAAAGACACCAGAAGAAAAAAAAAAAAGAGGAAAAAAAAAATCAGACAAATATTACAAGATTTGATTCAAGTTTTTCATGAAAATACAAGCTACAAGTATTTTCAATGAAACTGATAAATTGGCATCTCTAATCAGTCTTACTAGGCTTCATTTCAGCAAGTATATGTGCTCGCTTGATTTCCTCTGGTAAACCACAAATGTCCTTGGGCCTAAACAGTTAGGATAGAAACATCTGTGTTCTATGCCCTCTTATGCCTTGAAAAAAGACAAGTTGTGCAGCATCTCTTGTAAGAAAAAAATGCACGTAGAGAGGCAGTGAAGAATCAATCTTCATCTCTCTACAGTGCACCCCAGAGAAAAAAATTAATAACCTTCACAAGCAAGTAAAAACTGGCCTTCCATTGGAGCTATGGCAAAAATAAAGAATTTCCTTCATTTGCATCTCTGTCCATAATTATGTTAGGAGATACAACCCTTCTTTTGAAATGCCAGAGATCAGCTGTGAAAAATTAACTAGCCATTTAATCTGCTATAACAATACCTGTATACCTATTACCAGTTTTGGAAGTCTTTTCTCCCCTGCCCAACCTCCAATTCACTTTTGAGTGAAACCACTATCTCTCAGAAGTGACCTCTCCTGACAACCTCACTGATTCTTTCAAAGTAACAAAAAAGCATAGAAATAAGCCTTTCAAATAACAGTATCCACTGACATGAAACAGAGCATTTGAGTAGACAAATCAATAGCTGCTGAAATGATGAATTTAAAGAGACAGGTTCCCAACATTTTCCTTAACCTTTTAAAAATCTCAACAGCATGAAATTATATGTAATGGTAAAACAGAATTTATACTATGCCTGACATACATTTCCTGACTGTGTACTAAGACACAAATTAATATAGGGACTTACCTACGGCAGTGCTGTGTGTCCCCAGGCCTGACTCTAAAGTGTGGAACTAAGGTGCAGAATGGAATCAACTACTTCAAGCAAGGCTTTCCAGTTCCTAACTACCAAAGCATGCACCTAGGAAAGAATTTCAGAAAAGCCTGTACACTTAGTAGGGAGAGATACCAAACCCAGCAGATGGGAAATAAAAAAAACAAAAAAAACCCTCAAAGTCTTTCTCTTGAGATTATACACGAACTTGTAGCAGATGTATGCACAGAGGAACCACAGTCCCACCTCTCCTGGGCTCTGGTATTTAGTTATCCTTTTGCATACCAAAAACTCAATAACTGACACACATTTTTCCTTGAAAATATGGCAGAAAAATGAAAAGTTGTTTTACACAACAGCTTGAACACCTGACCCAGAGGTCCCTCACTAGAGCAAATTTAAGCCCTTACACACTTTCAAATGACTCTTAGCAACAGGCAAAACTGAAACACTCTGTAGAAATGAACAGGAGCTATATGGACTCAGAGACAATAAACAAGCAAGGTCATAAAGCCCAATGACAAGGTCCACCTCTGGGAAGTAAAACTGCTCCTTCAAGGACAATTTATGCAAATATATTTTTAGGGACTTCACTTCTACTTGCTCATCCAAACTACGGCAAGTTTGAAGACCATCCACTGGAGAAGCCATGGATAGAGGAGGATCAGTATGAAACGAAACCACCCGTAAAATACAATAGAATCCCAAAAATATTCTGGTTCCTTGGCTTCCAACCAGGGAAGGGAGGAAGAACATACAAACAATTGAAATGTGTGCATTTTGTTCCTTTACTAAAGTTTCTTATTTCATTGTAAATTATGTCTTAGGGAAAAATTAATTCCTTAGTAAAGAATTTCTGTTGCCTTATAATGGTTCTAATAAGGAGTGAAATTAAATAAAGCCAGCATCAAAAAACCTTAAGTTGAATGTTATTGAGCAGGACCATTTCTGGCACTTAGATATACAAGAATGGTGTTTGCATGTAGAGTTGCAGTTTCCATTATAATCGTTTGGGCTACTTCATCTCATCCTGATTTTCATGAGCAGACCTTGGTTAGTTATGCTGCCATCACCTCTAAGCTATATTAAACTATGTGACTACCCTAAATACTACTAGGAAGTTCCAGTTAATACAAACCACTGTCATATACTGCAGAAAATTCAAGTCTGCCCAGTAGCTGCTGCTGGATCCCAGTCTCCCCAGTCAATGGCACCTGGACATACAAGCTCCCGCGAACACAGCCCTACTCCAGCTGCTGGTACAGCCTGCCACACACACTGACCAAGCTGACTGGAACTCCAGTAGTCAACCCCGCTGTGGTTGGAGGGTTACTACAGCCCCCAGTAGCCAACCTCCCTGTGGTTTTGCCCTTGGAGACATACTGTAACACACAGAGAGCTGGTCAGGACTCCCCAGGTTCTTGCAGTAGCCAACCTGCTGTCCTCTCACCCCTGGAGGCACACAGTCATACCCAGCTCCCAGGCCACTTCGTCTACCCATGGGCTCATTCAGCTGGCTCTTCACTAGCATTCACACACTCGCCTGCACTTGGACTGTCCACTGGCACCACAGACACACGAGCCAGGCCCCTGTAACCCACAGTCTCGCACCAGGGGCTGGCATTTGGTTTCACTCACTCTGTTCCCTCCGGCCACTGCCTCTTAGCACACTGGCACTTTGGCCCGTGGTCCCAGCCCAGCGGCTGGCACCCAGACCCTCGCTCACTCCATTTGCTGGCACCATGGACACACAGACCTCTGCCCCATGGTCTGACTCCAGTTGCAGGCACTCAGGCTACACACACACACACACACCAGATGTCCCTTAGGCAGGAAAAGAGTTAGAAGTGGAATTTAATATGATAGGACAGACTGCGCTGGTCAGGAGCAGGGCATGGCCAGACACATATATCAGCTGTTTGCGCACTTCCAGCCATTTTTATCCCATTATCCCGCTATTTCCCCATAATAAGTCCTGTGCAATCCCAGAATGCTCTTCCCCTGCACCCCATGAGTCCCATACCCCAGGGAGCATCTCCCCTCAGTCCAGAAAATGCTCTGGCATTGATTCCCCTTGATAGGTCTCATAGCTGGACAGCAGGGCTGAGGTTCTCCTGGGACAGGCCATCACTCCCTCTCAGTCCTCTATCTGGGCTCCTGCCTGCCCGCAGGACTGTGTGCTCCCCTGGCCTTGTGGAGATGTGCCTCTGATGGGCTGATGGCTCCTGTGGTGGGCCTGGGAGCAGCTGAGCAGGGTGTGATTTGGGATCCCTCACCTGCCATTGATTCTCTGAGCTCTTTGACAGGTCTGCAGACAAGCTTTTATCACAAAACCTAACTGTTCATACCTGAATATTTTATGACAGTCAGAGAACTGAATCAAATTCCAGATAGCACAATGTCACATATTCAAGAGTGACAAAAAAAGGTTCCTGAAGCAAAAGTGTAAGAACTGGATGAACAGCTAATGGCTTGTTCCATACGTTTGGTGCTTCTTGTTACTCTTCTCTGTAATTTTCCTACTTCTACTATACCTTTTTGAGATGGAAGGACAGCAACAGCGTGCAAGGTTCAAAAATCGGTCATGGCATAATTTATACAGTATTATAATATCTTCAATGTTATTCACTGTTGTTTTTTGAAACTCCTTAACTTTCAGTTTATAGTTTTGACTCCTCCAGAGAAGTTAGCTGGTATTTTCACCTTCATCCCACATTTCACTGTTGTGTGTGCGGGTGTCAGGGCCTTGAAGACATGAGTAGGTCTTAACAGCCCTGACCTGCCTCACCTGGGGCCTCTACCCTCACCTCCTGCCCATGGGACCAGAAGTCCCATTTCAGCCTGGCTGGGACCATGAGTCCTTCCACGAGCTATAGTGTAGCTGTGCCCATCTCTGGCCCTGCCTCCTGGATGGACATCTCACCTATGCTGTAGACAGCTCACCTCCTGGGTGTACCCTGTAGCTTGTCTCTGGCCCCATCTCCTGGCTCGACCTGGGACCCCTTGTGACCCGGGATCCCATCCAACTGCCTCAACAATTCAGGGCTGACCAAAAGTTAAAGCATGTTATTAAGGGCATTGCCCAAATGCCTCTTAAACACTGACAGGCTTGGGCCATCATTCACCTCTCTAAGAAACCTGTTCCAGTGTTTGACCACACTCTTGGTAAAGAAATGCTTCCAAATGTCCAGTCTAATCCTCCCCTGGCGCAGCTTTGGACCATTCCCTTGCATCCTGTCACTAGATCCCAGGGAGAAGAGATCAATACCTCCCTCTCCACTTCCTCTCCTCAGGAAGCTGTAGAGAGCAATGAGGTCACCCCCCAGCCTCCTTCTCTCCAAAGTAGACAAACTCAAAGTCCTCCTTATAGGACATTCCTTCCAGCCCTTTCACCAGCTTCGTTGCCCTCCTCTGGACACATTCAAGGACCTGAACATCCTTCTTGAATTGTGGGGCCCAGAACTGCACACAGTACTCAAGGTGAGGACACACCAATGCTGAATACAGCAGGATAATCACCTCTCTTGAGCTGCTGGTTATGCTGTGGTTGATGCACCCCAGGATGCGGTTTGCCCTCTTGGCTGCCGGGGCACACTGCTGACTCCTATTGAGCCTGCTGTTGACCAGCACACCCAGATCCCTTTCTGCTCTCCAGCCACTCCTCTCCCAATTTATACCTGTGCCCAGCGTTACTCCATCCTAGGTACAGAATCTGGCATTTCTACTTGTCAAATTTCATCCCTTTAATCATTACCCAATGCTCCAATCTATCTAGATCCCTCTGCAAGGCATCCTGTCCCTCAAGAGAGTTAACAGAACCTCCCAGTTTGGTCAAACTTGCCAACGGTGCATCCAACTCCTGCCTCCAGACCGTTGATAAATATATTGAACAGGACTGGCTCTAGAATTGAACCCTGAGGAACACCACTGGTCATCAGCCAGATGTAGCCCCGTTCACTGCAACCCTTTGAGCCCTGCCCTTCAGCCAGTTCTTCACTCAGCACACCATGAACCCTCTCATCCCACAGTTGCCCCTGGCTGCCCCTGAGCCTGGCTCATCACTTGCCATGCCTGGGGCTGTTGATGACACTGTTACCAGCACCGACCTCTGCCTGCCCTGTGGGGCTGCTCCCCTCGGAGAGGCCATGGCCTGCAATGGCGTCACCATTGGCCCCCAGCTCCCCATCCCCTGGGAGCAGCCAGCCCTCGCTGAGCCTAACAGAAGGAGACTGTGCTTCGGGGTCTATAACAACATCTTCATTTTTTTCCTGAGGTATAAGAAATGTCCTCAGACTTTGCTCTAGTTAACAAAAGCACAAAGCAAAATTTCAACAAAACCAAATAAAGATCACCCAGACCAGGTAAAACACCACCACTTATAAAACCTATGAAAACAAACAAAAAAAATCACTGCATAAGACTCTGACATGAGAAAAAGTAAGAGAACAAAGAGTTCTTAGGGGTTATTAGTCACATTGTTAAATATATTACCATCAGGCACTTGGATAACATTATGATGAGTGTGTTTTATAAAAACTTAGGTAGAAATATGGCATTAAGCTTAGCTACGTACATATGTTTCCTCTGCCATCTTACAAGTACATACAACTATTTTTATTAAAAAAAAAAGTTACCTCAGCAACAGTATTCTGAAAAGGAAGTCGAAGGGAAGAATGCACTTTTGAACATACACTTGGAGTTCTTCTGTTACTATAACTAGCCACCGTGATGCCTCACAGCTAAATCAAATGTACATCCTCCTTAGCAGAAGCCATTTTCTATACCACAGATATTTAAACTGTAGAAAAGTAAATGTGGGTTACCGGTTAACCCAAAGTAATTAAGTTAAAGGAGGTGACTGAATACAAAAAACAGTTATAAAACTGATCAGCCTAACAATTCATTCTGGTGACATAACTGCAGTTTGTAAATATAAATCAAAATTAAATTATCACGGGTAACAGCTTGAATAACACTGCAGTCTAATTTTAAACATCTGGATTTAACACCAGAAAATGGATATCACAAATAATTTTTTAGGAAGTCTTAGTTGTGTTTTCTTTCAGATTTACACTAATGCTGCCATCGCCTGTAATGTGCTAACTCCTATCACAATGATATGGTGGGTCCTCCTGCAGATTAATGGCTACAAATAGAACTGTATTGACCTAAAGCTTTCATTGATACTTCCTAAATGGTTCATGCAAAGTCATCTTTAACCTTTGTTTCTATTACAGACTGTTTTCATTAAAGTTTACACTAAAATATTTAAAGCCAGAACTTTACATGCACCAAAATTAAAACACAGAAAAATAAACATTAAGATCACAGTAATCACAAAAGAAATTAAGTAAAATCAGCAACCATCACCTAAATTGTGAGACACAACAGTATTCATTCTCTGGCAGTCATCATTAGTAGGTTCCTAGAAAGACAGTCATCAAAATCCAAAGGTCATTGCCAATGAAAAAGTAAGAGATCAGTAGTTTTGAAAATACAGACTATATATTGCTTGGATCAAATTTTCATCTCAAGTATGGAATACCTTTTCCCTTTTTACAGCAGTGTCTTCTCAAATGCACAGAAAAACTACTAGATAAACACAAGCTGTAAAAATAAATGAGCCACAGGAATCCTTGTGTCTCCACCGCACTTGTGAGTTATGACTGCCTTCTTGTGGTTTCACAGACTTCACTCTTACCACTTCTAAGACTGATCTCAACTGAGGTCTTATTCTACTTAGCAGAAGTTTCTATCAATCTGTAAAAGAATCCAGATGAAATAAACTTCACTTCACTAAGCAACAGGAGGAATTAAAATACACTAACTTGATGATATTAAAATTAAATATGGAATCTTACACTAAGGCACATACTTTGGGCCAAATCCTGCACACATTTATTGGGGTTAAGTAACCCAGCAGAAGTGAATGGAAACTAATCTAATAGCATTAATATGGGAAGCAAAAGATGGCTTGTCGACTATTTGTTTGTAGGCCCTATTTCAAAACACCCACACTTCCAAATACCTAACGTGCCTTTTTTTATCATGTCATAAAGTAGATTTCCTATACAAAAGAAATAATGAGACAATAAAACTATATGTTGGCTCAAGGATGTGACAGAAATGTATCCCGCTGGGAAATTAACACCAAAAAGAACAAAATACATTCTAAAAATGTAATGTTCACTTACGCAAAATACAATATAAGTGTAGACATATATGACCTACTTTAGTGTACTTGAAAAAAAAAAACAACAACCAATTTACCAAAAACTAATATTCCAGGTTTCAGAAATGCATGCATGCTGATTTGACTTTATAACTGAAAATTATAGTCCATATTACTACTCTGTATAATTATAATATTATTGGTTAATTGGGTGATTCCCAACAGCATGTTGTGGTATATTTACTGCAGGCTGCATTCACCTGCACTTGCCCGCACTGCCTACCAGCTGATGATTCCAGAATCAGCTACAAACACCCCAGGGTGTCTTCACACTAGGAAGTCATGTGAACCACAGGAACGCATCTGTTGAGCAAAACAACTGGCGTTGAGGGACTACACATACGCCAACTTCCCCTTTCCGTTTTCCTTCAACTAGTTCTAGTCTGGTCCCATGGACACAACGGCCATTAGTCGCTAAAGTACACTAGGTTCCCCTGGATCATCTCTTCCAATTATGTTTACCCAGGAGAAATCCACTACATGAACTCTCAGACTGGTCCATGATGTGAAACAAAAGATGATCATGATGCTTAGGAGACTCACTCCAAAAGCAAATTCTGATCCACATTAAAACACTAATGTGTATGCACCTCAGACACTTCTAACATCTCCCACCAACGCACAAGAGTAGTATTTCAGTGCTGCCTACTAAACTAGATTTTCCTCAGAAGCCACACTGGTTCAGGGCCATTCAGGGCAGTGTTCTTTTCTGGACTTGCAAAATCCTTGGGGTTCTGGCATCTCATATCCTTAAGAAACTAAGCATTAAAAAAAAAACCAAACCCAAAATAAAAAAACCCTTACATTTTTAGGTTATCTGAAATGTCCATTATAAATAGTCTAATTATAAATTATATGAACATGGGATACTCCATGGAGGTTGTATTGTCATGGACTCATTTCTGATTACAAAACTGCTAAATGCGTTGTACTACATACTGGCCACGTGATGTTTTACTGTATTTTTTCCTATTTTGTTCAGGTGTATATGGGAGGGACATCATTATATCCTACACTCGCATCTTTGGCAAGAGTATGTACACACCTGCCCTTAAATCTGAACAGTTCTTCAGTAGTCATGTTATTATGACTCAATATCAGGCACCACCAAATTTTACGCTCACACTCTTGTACTTAACATACTAATTATTTCCAGTATAACTGCATGAAATTCACATGATAAATTTCAGGAATGTACTTCCTTTCTGTTTGGCATGTGTTATTAGTTTACAAGATAAATATTTCAAGCAGTAGTAGCAGCCATATTCACCACAAGCTGATGGATACATATATTTTCATTTCCCTTTAAAAGAAAAACAAACAAACAGATTAATAAATACCATGCAGTAAATGCATGTAGAAAAATGTAATCTCAGCAGTAAAAAACAGCACAAATAATGATCCTACAGATGAAATATTCAGTCTAAAATTTGACTATAATTATACATTGGTAGTTCCACAGACCCATTCATATTTGTAAATAAAGTTTTCTATACAAAAACCCTGGTTTAGAAGAATTATTGAATTGCATAGCAAAGCTCTCAAGTGTCAAAATTAACACAGTCCTTGCAGCTTTAACAGTTGTTTAAAGCAGTCTTTGGGGATTTTTTGCTTTTTCCATAGAAGACCTGGCTCAGTGAGTGAAGCACACCTCACCAGACCTGAGATTTCCTAAAAATGTTTGCAAAAGGGTTCTGTGGTCATTCAGTAATTAAAGAACTGTCCAAATTAAAATGACCCTTGGACTCATAAACAGAACAGCCTAGCTGCAACCTGAACAAAAAAACCAACATAATATTGTTAACACACACTTAGAAAGCACCAATTCAAAGAAACATGTCAGCCACATAAAAAAAAAAGCTTTCACCACAGAAGTTAAAGCAGCATTTCAAGAAGTCTTATTTCCCAGACATATTTTAATTGCTACAGTCTTTCCATACATCTGCCTTCATTGTAGACCTTACAGAAAGACAGACAAGATTTAATGGGTACAGTTTAATTAGCCCACAACGTTATTGTTTCATCTCTAAAGGACAACCCAACAACAAATCACACCGTGAAAGTTAACACTCTTTTCTCCATCGCTCCTATTGGTTTGGCCCTCGGCCTGTCCCTTCCCAACCAGCTCACACTTCTGCAGAAAGCCAACACACAGGACTGCCACATTAAGCCAATAACAAAGACTAGTGGATGCCAGTTGTGTACTGGTCAGATACCTCATATCACATCACATAATGAATGTCCTCCTCCTAATTGTATCATGTAACAGAGAGGAAGTCATGACCCCCTTCTCCTGACCAGCTCAGCGCTGCTCTCTTTCCCCAGCTCCCAGACCTGTAAACCCTGTTCATATTTGTCTGCAGACCACATTTTTATTCCTATCCTGTTTTAAGGAACTGCAACAGCTCCCAGAACAGCAAGGGCTGCAATGACAATGGATGAAAAACAGGCATCAAGGGAAGGAGCACATAGATGGGTGGGTGAGTCTTTCCCTTTCTACTCGAAATTTAACATGCTTGCTAAACCGGTCCTAGTTGGGATCCTTTGGCCCTGCAACACCAATATTATATTTCTGAGAGAAAAGCCAGCCTTTTAATGCAGTTACAATAGATACAGTTGATTTCTTCCAGTTTTCTTAGGAGCTTTTTCCAGTGTGTTAAGAACTGTATGCCACAAGAAACATATTACACAGGACAATTGCTGCAGCCCAGTCTCCTAGATCACCCTGCAACCAACCTAAGACTGCAAAAGGACAGATGAGAGGGAGAGGAAATCAACATGAAATTCTATTATTTGAGAAAGATATAACATACTAAAACTACTTATACAGTTTGAGCTGCAGGGATATTAACTGGATCTTTCCACAGTAACAATCTTCAGTGGAAGATTTACGTTGCCCCATCATATTGTCATAAAACTTTCCACAAACAAAAGCCTTTCATGTGCCAGCTTTCTAGAATACAGTCTGATAACAAGCTAATGAAGACATACCATAAAAAGAAAATAAATCTCTCCAAGGCAAGACTGAAGCATTTGTCATTAACACATCTGGTTACCAGAGACATAGCTGTTACGCAGAGCAATCATTTCCTGACAGGTCCATCATGCTTCAGACCTTTCTGGTATCAGGTGAAAGAGTTAAAAATTAAGACAGGTTAGTTTGCATGGAAGTTATTTAAAGGCTTGCAACATATGTCAAAGCTCAGCCTAGGTCCCTACCCACAGTAGCTTAAAGCCTCCAGTTAATGTAAACAATTGGATATGGAATTTTCATAGAGTTCCAATGCAAGGATCACACTGGTTCTGAAGCCTAGCATTTCCTTTTACATCTTTGATCTAAATTAACAGCCACAAAAGAAAAACACTACAATATACATCTTGCATTATCAGCAAGCTTTTTATATTAAAAATTTGTTTCTCTTTCTTAAATCATCTATTTTCGCCGAACTGACAAATATTTTAGTTGTTACATCTTTGGAAAGTCTCTCATACTGGTGGCATGCTCCACGAACTCTATCCCAATTATAATGTTTCCTTCCATTTTACCAGCCTTCTCACCTGTGTAAAGCAATTAAGAAAGACAGTGAAGTGAAGTGGGTTGTGGTACTACAAATATGTTGATAATATTCAAGTTTCTTTTTCATTGGACTGAGGAGCTCTGCTTGATTTGCTTTCTCAGTGGGAAGGTCATGGATGAGAACAACTTGACTGAGGCTCGATCTATGCCAGATGGATCTACTAGGTATGAGTAAGCATCTTAGGGGCATGAAAATTTAACATCTGCTCCTTTTATTAAGATGATAACCATGCCTGTTGATGAAACTTATAGGGATGCCTTGGAATCCCTGAGGGCACCTGGATACATAGAGTAACAATCAGTAACTGGGCAATATCTATTTTTTTTTTTTAAAGAAGTATTTATTTACTGTCTTTAGTGGTACTCAGCTCTGGTTACATCAAAAATTGCTTCTACCTTCCCTTACCCTCTGAAGGAATCCCTTTTAAAAATATCTTCATTTGAAGTCAAGGTGCTTTGCATCTGGCAAATAACCAGCAATTCAGTTTTATTTTGTCCTAATGGCATAGTATCATTTACTACCACTCTGAATTTTAAAGGATGATGTCAAGATGTGGTAAGATGGTATGTAACAAATTCAAGTGAGTTGTCTTTAAACAGCATACTGGGGATTTTCTTGCTTTTATATATAAATTCTTAACAGACATTTCCAGTACCTTTGCACTGGCCTAAGCTTATTCCCATTGAAACCACTGGAGACATTACTATCAGCTGTAGGGATATGACTCAGGCCAGCAGTGAAAGGTCCTGTATTAAACTATTAACCATAAAAATTGAAGAACTGGTAGGTATCAGTCAGAAGGCAGGAAGATCTCCAGCTAAAGAACAAAAACATGGGCTTACACTACATTAACGTGTAAAGATTTTTAGTCTTTAAAACAACCTGTGAGTCATGCTTTCTATCCCAAAACAAAGGTAGCCACTATATTCTTTAGCAAACTATAAACGTTTATTCCTTTCTGCAACTTGGAAAATGGCTGAGGTTTGGTTTAACTTTCAAGATGAGTCCATGTTGCTGCTCTTTTTTCCTACTTAAGAAAAGGAAGGTTTTGAACACTGGAAGGAGGCTTGAAATAGTTATTATTTGCTGTTAAACATTTAATCACCACTGAAATTACAGCTTTGGTGCTTTCCATTGCTCAAATGTATATGTGTGTGGTTCCATGATTAAACAAAATCTTTTACAAGATGAGCTAATACGCTGCATGTGCAATGTCAAATACATTCCTACTCCGCTTGGTGAATGAATCCATTGGATAGAAAATGCATGAAATTTACCAAAAGCCTACTGTATTTCACATTGTTTATTCCACTTTATAACTCAAACAAAATCCAACAATAAGCTGCTAGCTGCAAAAATCTACATCTTCTTTCCTTTTTTTATTCTGACAATCATGTCCCATAGCTGCTAGTAAGTACTACATGAAGAGTGACACACACCACATCAATGGGATGGGTTTTGCCTCTTTGTGCCAATTTGTGTAACCCCAAATGTTCTTTCCACCTACTGCACCTTTCAAACCGATGAACACTTGGCTAATTCATAATCTCTCAGTTCATAGTCGTATAGAAAGAACTGCAAAACAGAAGAAAGCCTCAAGCTCCCATAGTTCCAGTTCCCTTACCAAAATTGATAGATGCAAATCACAGAATCGTATCATAGGATCACTGAATGGTTTAGGTTGGAAGGGACCTTAAAGATCATCTAGTTCCAACCTCCCTGTCATGGGCAGGGACACCTCCCACTAGAATCAAATGTCAACATATTATACACTCTTTGTGACTAAGAAAAATGGGGGCAGATAATAATGTGATTCATTATTGTCTAGCTGTAGATACACAAGTAATGTGATATCATTGTTTTTAAAGTAGCTATAGCCATAATATAATAAAAAAAAAAAAAAAAAACACCACACCTTGTTGAATTAGTTTCTATGTAGGAACACAATTCTGAAAAAAAAAAATAAAAATTGACGAACAGTCACTGTATTAGGACACATTATTATTATTGTCACCTCCCCTTTCTCAGCTTTCAACTATATCAGTTCATCCACGTACTAAATTCCAACAAAGCACAGTCTTACAGAAAGTGGGGTTAAGAAATGAATTTAAGGTGTCTAAGTCCAAAAATGCCCTGAGGCCTGACAGGAATGTTCCAGTACTACAAAGATATCATTAACAGTTAAAAAACATTACCAATTAACTACAAACAGTGTATAGCCCCAGAACTATAGCCTAAATCACAACATGAGATGAGAAATCATGTTCATGTATGTAAACCATGATTACTTGTGTTCTTTTTTTTTTCCCATATAAGTTAATACTAAGAAAGCTCTCCCAAAGAGTAATCCACAAAAAAGAAAAACAGAACAATGCTTAAAAATTCTTATAGGAATGGCAAGGTAGGCTGAACTACGTTTGCATTTGATTAAATGAGCACATTATTCTCACCCAATCTTCATCATCAACCTCAATCTCTGGCTCTCCGGACAGAGACATTTGTTCTAAAGCAATCTTATTATTTCCCTCATATTATCTTGTTACAGATCCATGGCAACCCTCAGAGGCAGAAAAAACAAAGTCTTCACTACTTTGGAGAGGTTTGCAGTTTGAGTTGTGACCATTTGAGAAATCACAGTGGCAGCAGTTTGTCAAACTGTTAACTAGAAAGATAACATCCTTGTAGTAGACTGTGCCCAACATACTGCCTCGGGAGGCCACTTCACTTTCTCTACTGTATGGGAATAAAACATATGTACAGCTCTTCTCTCATCACATGACCAAGCTTTACTATATATGTGTAATACAGTAAATCCAGCACTTCTGAAAATGCACAGAGTACATAAGATCCAAAACTTTTTCTGAAGAATTGCGATTACTATGTAATTCAGAACACAAAGTAAATCACAGTACTGACTCAAGAGAGCAGGCTGCCATCCCCAGAACACATTTCTGGTTGAAAACTCTCCAGAGAGTAAGTTCATAATGTTTGGAGTGCATGAATTGTTCAGAAAGCCAAAGGAGCCTGTTCCTTTGTCCTTCTTTCTCACAATCCATCAATGTGGTTTAAGTCTTTAGGAAAGACAGAAATGAGGAGCAAGCTGCCACCACCAGGACAGACTCAGCCCATAAACTGCCTCCAGACTCCCAAGTTACTTTCAGGAAAGAAATAAATGAAAACAAGCTAGCCATCAGTCCGCAGCATTACCTGGACAGGCTGCACACTTGAACACCCCTGGTCTAAAACAAACTTCACGTTTATTTACCTGCACTGGTATGTATGACATGACCACAAATCAGCTAGAACTTTGTAGTGAATTTTCTTGAAGGTTTTACCAGTAACTGGACTTTCCAGTGAACAGAAAAGGATTTTCAAACCACATTTTTACTAAACCATAAACAAGAATATTTAAATTTTTTAAACCAGGTATAACTCCGTGCAGCTGAGAAAAAACAGAAAGAAAAAATATTTACAAACAGCTCTTCCTACGCCCATTGTGTCTGTTCTCTCCTTCCAGCCTTAGTTTCAATTAATTGCATCACAGTAAAATCTACAGTCCCCTCTACTCCTAGACAATTTCTCTTCCCAGCATTGTCCTCTCTGGTGCGTGCCTGCCAGAGGTCACCCATCTCCAGATTTCTCCCTTTTGAGACTCTCTGTCTCTTCTTTTGCTTCTCCTGCAAGTTCTGGAGCCATGCCTTCCTCAGGAATCTCAGCTGCTACCAGGGGAGTCACTCCCTTTGCAAGTTTCAGTCAAGTCACTTCTGTTTTAAAGGAACATGATATAACATACAAACCAAAGAAAAACAACGCAAAATATGCAGTGTCCATAAAGGTATAATAAGACATGGGGGGCCATTTTGGTGAAAGATGCATGTATTTTTCTGTATTATGTTTTCCATACATTAATATTTTTACATAATTTTGATGTCATACCTCTTTGACAGTCTAGAGAGACATTGGTGAAAACATGGTTCAAGGAAGTCAAAGGAAATTTGATATAAACTTTGGGCAGGGTTGTTCCCCAAATCTGGAAAGATTTTATGTGCTTTTTGGTGGATGAAAATGAACGTGTGGTTCTTTTTAATCGGAGATGAAAGGAACAGTACTCCACTTTCAAGTTTAAAGGGTCCACTTACCTTTCAACACCCCCAGTTCTGCACCTTCCTGTCCTGTGATCTCTTGGACATTAAAAGACTGAAAAAGGGATACAACCAGAGTTGGGATACCAAGTTCACAGCACTCTTCTTCTTTGTTGAAAAAGGCTGCATGGACTCAGTGTTCATACATGGACCTGATCCAGCTGAAATCAACAGAAGGGCTTTTCATGGACTTCAAAAGTTTTTGAAATATAAGGCCTTATAAACTCAGCTGTGGGAAAGGTCAAAAAATGAAGATTCTTGGTGTAAACTCCTAGGCAAGTGCTTTTTTTAGTGCAAGATTTACATTTGCTAGGCACTGACTACTTAATATCATTATGAACGTGCCTTTCTTTTGTCGTATTTATTCTGAACTTGGGTCACCACAACTCCATGCAGTGTTACAGGCTAGGGGAAGAGCGGCTGGAAAGCTGCCCAGCTGAATACGAGCCAGCAGTGTGCCCAGGTGGTCAAGAAGGCCAATAGCATCCTGGCCTGTATCAGGAATAGTGTGGCCAGCAGGACTAGGGCAGTGATCGTCCCCCTGTATTTGGCACTGGTGAGGCCCCACCTCAAATACTGTGTTCAGTTTTCGGCCCCTCACTATAGGAGGGACATTGAGGCTTTAGAGCGTGTCCAAAGAAGGGTAACAAAGCTGGTGAAGGGTCTAAAGTATAAGTCTTACGAGAAGTGGCTGAGGGAACTGGAGTTCTTTAGTCTGAAGAAGAGGAGGCTGAGAGGAGCCCTTATCACTGTCTACAACTACCTGAAAGGAGGCTGCAGCGAGGTAGGGGTCGGTCTCTTCTCCCAAGTAACAAGTCATAGGACAAGAGGAAACGGCCTCAAGTTGCACCAGGGGAGGTTCAGATTGGATATTAGGAAAAATTTCTTCACTGAAAGGGTTGTCAAGCGTTGGAACAGGCTGCCCAGGGAAGTGGTTGAGTCACCATCCCTGGAGGTGTTTAAAAGACATGCAGATGTGGTACTTAGGGACATGGTTTAGTGGTGGATTTGGCAATGCTAGGTTAATGGTTGGACTCAATGATCTTAAAGGTCTTTACCAATCTAAACGATTCTATGATTCTATATTCTTAATATTCAGTCACTAATCATATTTTCAATCTTTAAAAATGTGGAAGCTAAATAACTACTTTTTTTCTATTTACTGAAGTTGGATATGTAATCAAATCCAGATAATCACAGAAAGCAAAAATTCACACTGAATAGCCAATGCAGATGTAGACCAGCTTGTGAATAATAATGTCCATTTGTAGACACACATAAATTCAGCACTTACTCTTAAGAGGCTTGCCCTTTGCGAAATGACAAATGTTCAGCATCTGGGAAATCAGACCGGTTTTCAAGCTGTCTCAGAAATGCATTGGGGTTTTTCTTCCTTATAGGATACTTTCTAAACCAAACATATTTAAATACAGTTCAAAGCACTAGTTAATCACAGACACAACCCATATGCAGACAATGAATAGTGTTTTAATAGTAATTTTAATATGAATACTACCTAGCTTATACCCTTTCACTCTGTGTTAAGTGGATATATGTTTGAATGGAAAAAGAATTTACATTTTAGAATGCCCAGTATTTTTCTCTGTAAAGTTTTCTAATGCTTTTCAAAAGCAACATCTCCTCCCCCTCCCTGACACACTCCTGCGACATTAAAACTATGCTTTGCCAATGTTTTCTATACGTAAAACATCTGCCTCAAAACTTACTAGCAACATTCCTATTGATTTTATTGCATTTGGTATCAGGCACATTTACCAAATTAAAAGCAATTTTAATTTCATGTACAATAGCAAGACAGACTAAAGAATTTTTTTCTAATATGTAAGCATCCACAGTTAAAATGCAAGAGAAGTATCTTGGGAACTCTTATTGTTCAATACAATTGTTCACCATTCACTTATGTTTTCGTACAGTTCATTTAATTTGCATTTAGAACTTACACTTGAGGCACAGCCAAACAGGCACAGCTTGGGAAAGCAATGGTCAAGGTTAAAGTCCCAAATCTGAGAAATCAAAACTGCTAGAAAACAATGACCAGGCTCTGTAACCCTTGCACTCACATCAACTATGCAAGCCTTCATTGAAGCCGAAGAGATCTGAGTTTGGTCATAAGGAAGCGACCATAACTCCCACTGAGATCAGGGAGGTTCATATCAGACCTGGATACAACTGCAAAGACTGACAGTGGCTCAATTCCCCAGCACCGTGGATAATGCAGGTGTTTTCACTAGATAGATGCAACCATCATTATCCAAAACAAACCTTTCCTCTTCAAAGTTTTTACATAAGATCCCATTAGAAGATTTGCACACCTCTGGTTCACAACAGCAGTTCTCAATAAGAAGAGCACACCAAATGCCAGAATAACTATCCAGATCATATGCCATATGAACAATAAAAACAGAAGAATGATTGGAAATTTTAACAAGTTTTGAGAAAATCATAAAGTAATGACAAATGTTTAAATTTGTTTGTGGAAAGAAATTAATGGCAGTGTGCTTTATGAGACATATGAAAGTCAGAATTATTTAACACAAAGACTATTTTTGAAAGGAAACAAGTACTGAAATGGTAACACAAGCAGATGGCACACATTTCCTAAGTAGTAACATGTAGAAAAGATTGCAAACACGTCACAAAAGATCGAAGCAAACTCGGTGCCCGGACAGCCTATGCATTGGAACTGAAACATTCCAGGAATAACACACTACATATCTACTACATCTCATTACAAAAGTATTACTTACCTTTTCAAAAGCTTTCATGAAAAGTAATTTACAGTCTCAGAATTATTCAAGACAGTTACAATAAATGGTTTCTTCATGATCTCCATCTTCTCTACAGCAAAGCACAGAGGCACATGCACCCTAGACTTTCCAGGCTGGCCTACCGCTTTCCCATCTGGAATCAATTGCAGATTTTCACAGGTGCAGTCACTTTGGAGTTAGAAGCAATTTGAAGGCAGATGTGCTGGCATGTAGACAACTAGCTGCCTGACTTGCAGGTAAAATCCGGTATTGGGTATCTAGAGGTAATCACTTACACGCTATTTGCTTGCAGATATAAAATCTGAGAACCTTTTATTATTTATTTAAAAGAATTGCCTGTTTTCCCTCAAAAACTTCAGTTGTCCTGACAGGCAAAAGTCCATCTGTAACAGTGAAAAGAACGTCCTACCACCACATAGTTATCAGTCATTCAACATACCAAACTTTTCAGACCTTATTTTTCCCTCTTCAGCTATTAAACATTATGCCAAATATAGACCTATTAGTTTAAAAGAACATTTTTGCATCCTTTCAAAAACAATTTTGAGGTAGCCTTAGCTGATCTAGCTTACCACTAATTTCTAAGTACTAATTTTTAGTACATTACTAGTAGATTTATGCTAAATCACACTTAAGAGGGGAAATCTCCCAATAATTTCCCTTCACATATGATGAAACTGGCTTATCATTTGAGGGATGTTTACACTGTGTCATAAGGGTCAACTGGAACTTATCCACTGTCCGGATAAGTTAGCACTGGTATGAATGCAGAACACCTATGTGATCAAGCTTATCCACACTGTTGCTGGTACATTTTTAAACAGTACCCATCTGAACGAGCTTAAAGCAGTATCTCAGGAGCCTCTTCAAGGTGCAGTCACGAATCTGGATCACACTATATGTATACATCTCAATGTACCTGGATTTTCCTCTTAAGAATAAAGAAACGAATTTGCTAAGATTCAGTTTACTATTGAACACTCCCCAAACACACACAAAAAAAAAAAACACAAAAAAGTCACATGTACCAATATCTAAAATATGGGACAAAACCAGATCTCATTGGATTTAGTTTAGGCATTTTGGTTTTAATGCACTGACAACCATAAATGGTCATATATAAACTAATGTAAGAAAATGTAAATAGTGAAAATTAATTTGGAAGTGAGTAACAATATCTAGCCCACACTATATCTGCAAAGTGCAACTACTCCTGTTCTCTGTTCTAGTCACTCCACATTTGGAGTGCTGGGTCCAGTGCCGATGAGAGACATGGACTTAGTGGAGCAAGTCCAACAAAGGGTCACTAAGATTAAGGGATTGTAGCATCTCTCACATGAGAAGAGGCTGAGAGAACTGGGATTGTTCAGCCTGAATGGAAGAGGCTCAGGCAGCTCTCATCAACGTTTATAAATATCTGATGGGAGGGAGTAAAGAAGATGGAGTTAGACTCTTCTCAGTGGTGTACAGTAACAGGACAAGAAGCAATGAGCAAAAATTGAAACACAGAAAATTCCACCTGAACATAAGAAACCACTGTGAGTGTGGCTGAACACTAGAACAGGCTGCCAAGAGGTGCTGTCCAGCCTCAACTGCTCTGTGACTCTGTGAGCATGTGGCTGTGGCCTCTCTCTATCCCTGTGACTCCATACAGCAAACAGGGCCAGTCAGTCTATCAGGTAACTACCCCCAAAGCTCTTGCTCCTGCCATTCTTCCATCCTCTGGCACGTTCTACCACCCTCTCAGCTTCTGACCCAGTAAGCAAGACTGACACCTCCTCTACCTTAGCTAACTTCTCAAGTTTTACATATTAAGCAGGAAGACACTTGAGAGATCGGTAACAGATGGCTACTAAGACAAAAGATCCATGAGTTCACAGGTCCAAGTAAACACTGCTCTCCATAACATGTTTATGCTGTACCTTTAGGCTATGTGCTTACACTGTTATTCAAGCTCTTACGTACATAGAAAAGTTTTAACCATGCTCTCTGAACACGGCTCAGGTAGCTGGCAGTAGAGGATAAAATCCAAACTATGTTTTCGCTCAACTTGAAAACTGAACATTAAAGGTCACTGCTGTGCCTGCTGCCCCAAAACGGAAGGAGTTCATCCACAGCTAATATCACACATGGGAAAGACTACACCTATAGAGAGCAATGCAAGGAATTTAGTCTCACTCCACTAAAACAGGCAAGTTATACAGAAAAGCCCTAGCTAAACTAATCTGAGTATTCAAGCCTCATTTCCAGCTAGCTATACAAGGTCCCTATTTACATCCATACCTTCTTCAGGAATACAAAAACTTGTGCAGTAACTGTGACCTCATCTTCATGAGGGTTTTACCTACTGTACTAGGTTACTATAAAACCAGATTCACAAATAAATTTTGGATACATCACAGTAGAATTCCTAACTTTCTCCTGTACCTCAGCTAAAACACTGAGAAGGGAACTGCCTCAGTAAGAAAAAGTTGAGGGACAGCATGTATCCAAAGACACCACCCTTCTTTACAACCTCGGTCCCTAAAACAGCATGCCTTCTTCCACACAGGATTCACAGTCTTGATGTTTCTTGAGGAACCAGGCACCTTAGCCCTTCCTTTCATTCCAAACTAGAGGAAGAACTGCCCTTCCCATCTTATAAGGGCAGCTTACTGACACACAGGCGTGTTCTTTCAGATGACAGCCAAATGGGTACAGCAGCACTGACTGTGATACAGGATTATCAGGTTCTAATCTACATCTTCTCCATTGTAGACTGGCCACTTGACTGTCATGCTCTTGGTTCCTGGAAGAACGCTCTCGCCATCCTCCCCTGTTCAGGTGATTTACAAAGAACTTTGCCAGAAACAAAGCACAGCAGCAGGAACTCTACTTGGCAGTGCAGTCACCCAGGAGCATGGATGAGTTTCAGTGAATGCTCCAGTCACTCCCTCATACATGTTATGCAACCTTCATTGTAAAACCCCAGTCTCAACACCCAAAATAGCTAGGAGTGTGAGTACCCTGAACATTAGGCTAGACAGATGTCTTCTCTTTGCCCTACTCTTTCTGATCACAGGTCAATGAATGCTTCATTCAGTGCTGTCCAGTGGTGCAAGTTGCACAGTTGGGATAAAAATGCCATCTCTCATCTCCAAAAGTCCAAAACAAGCTAAAGCTTAATGCTGCACACACTCCAGCAAGACAGAAGAGGTATATTGGAGTCCCTTCATTCATAGACTGAACATTATTCTCTACTGTGGATGAGTATATAATTAATAGGCTGTTTTATAAAAGAAGAAACCACTATGACCCATTCTGCTTACATTTTCTGTTTGTTTGCTTTATTATGAAAGGACTTTGTGCCAGCATGTTTTGTGTGTGAAACTTCTCGCTCTGTAAGTAGGCTCTGTAGATAGATATAAAACATGCATATTTCATTGGGCTGCAAGACCCACGTGGTGCAGTATCTCTCATATCAATCCCAAATGTAACCTCTATGTATAATTCCCAAACGCTCCCAAAACTGGAAGACTCCTGGCCATAGGAATTTTACAGAAAAAAAAAAAAGGCATCGGTGCATGTTCAACAGGCATTCTGAAGATCACAAGACTTCTGATTTAGGTGACTAATTCTTCTTCTAGCCCACATCAATAACCTACATGAAAAAGAAAAAATAAATTCTTTGACCTGTGCATCGATTAAAATAATTTCCTACTGAGAATGCACCTTTAAACCAGGCTTAGACCTGCTTCCCAAAAGTAAATTAACAAATAGATTTTAAAAAAAAAAAAAAAAGAACACCTGTCTTGACCTTTTCACAAATAGGGATGGTAAAGAAAAATGAGTGAAAATTCTCTGTGGAGGAAAATGAATGAAAATCTCTTGCGAACATCTTGGAAATTTGAAAAATAGCAGTTGGCATTCAAACAAGGGAGTCAGCAGGTACAGAATTAATCCTGATTTCCTGTTTGTACTACTCGGCCCTCATTCCCTGTACAAGGTTGTTAGTGATGTGGGTTTGCTACTATGAACTATGTGAAATGAACTCTCTCTGAAGTGTTGGGGAGCCACCATGTTGTTGGTAATTCCCAAGAAGCACTCAACTGCTATCTCCCTGACCCTCACCACTGAGGCTGTGTCTAAAGCAGGGCTTGGAAATGAGCAGGTCAGTCTTCTTTCAGTTCTTGTCCTAACTGGGAGACATTAGAGTCCCTTCCTGCTCCAGTTGGGATGAGCTAGTGTTTAGTTCACTGTCATTCGCTTTCATTGGCCAGTCCAGCCCAAACCACAACAGCTTCAAAGGTTGAATCAGATTACAAGATAAGTGGGCATCACTGAAATGAAAAGAACTCCAGAAACTGCTACCAGTTGAGATGAAAGGGGGGGGTGGGGTTGTTTAGAAGGAGGGAGAAGAGAGAGGGATGAAAGGAGGATCGTATCCTTTAACCCTCATGGAATAATATGGCCCAGACCTGCATGTCCTACTCTCCACTGTATATTTATCAGTCTCCTGTGAGAACATTGGATGCTTGCTGTACTCTCAAACTCTCCGCCTTTTCCTCATTAAAAGACAGTGGAAAGCTTAACTTTTATAAACGAGAGCACTTTATCTTCCAAATATTACAGTCGTTTCATGTCTAGCAGAAGTCTAATCCCTGGTAATTTAGATAAATTACCGTGCACTTTAGCAGGTTGGGGTTAAAACTCCGAGATTTTCAACTGATTACAAAAAAAACAGCCAGTTATCAAGTCCTAACTGAGTAATTTGCAGCTTATTGCACCCTGGCTAATTAAAATGTAATCACTATTGTTTGGCAATGTGCATTCTGTCAGCAGTTTTACGTCGGACAAGAAACCTTGCCAAGAAAACACACACACACACACAAAAAAAAAAGCCTTTCACCAGGAATTGGCTTGATCTAAACTGCCTCTTTAGCCACTGAAACTGTAAAACAAATAAATTACAACCGCCTGACAAGGCAATAAAAAAAAATACTAATCCCTCTCCCAGATAATGAACTATTCTAACGCGTACCCTCCTTTCAAGCCATCCCGTGAAGCGGAGACCACGCTGACAGCGAGCGCTCCGCCGGCCCCGGCCCCAGCGCAGCGGCGGGAGCAGCCTCGGGCGGGGCAGCCCCTTCCCCACCCGCCCTGGGACCCACCCTCCGTCTTTTTAGCCCAAATCCGGTGACAGGCACCGAACACCTCCTTCTGCCGTTGAAACCAACACATTAAGCTTTCCTTTAACACTGACTTTTTTTTTTTTTTAATCGGGTTATCCCTAAATATCTCTCATACCAGCCTTTCGTGCCAACACCTTAGCCCTGAACTCTGCCTTTACCCAAAACATTCGCCCCGAGGCGGTCCCCGTGTCTCAATCGCCGGGGAGGCGCAGGGCAAGCGGGCGGCGCGCTCCCCGCCCGCTCCCCTGCGGGCTGCAGAGACGTGCCGTCCCCAAAGGTGGAGGTGGCTCCCTTCCCACCGGGCTGGCCAGCCCTTTCTAAAGGGGCTTGGGGGCTAGGGAAGGAGAAGGGCTGGCAGTTCAGGAGGGTTTCCACCATATGGATGGGGTCGATTCATGTTAATACTTTCACAACGTAGAGCAGGTGGGGAAAGGAGAAGGGAAAGGTACGCGTGTAACTGGAAGACGGGGAAGGACGGGCAGGTACCCGCTGCTCTTACACCACCTCCCGCGCTGCTTCCAGCGCAGCCGCCTTCGGGGCTCACTCTCCCTCATCCGTGTTACACCCCGCGGGTCTCCCGCCACTTCAACCCCATTCCCCCCTCCCACACACACTTCACCCCCATTTCCCCACTCCCGTTAGCCAGAGATGTGCCCCTCTGATTCAGGAAAAAAAAAAAGCGCTACCCCCACCCTCACCTTCCAGGAGGTGGGAACCAAGCGTTACACGTTCCCCATCACCGCTCTTAAAAAATAAGCTCAAACTTTCCCACCCGGCGGGAGACGCGAACCACCCGCGGGCGGCAGGGCGCGACGGCTCGCTCGGCCCGCGGACAGGCGGAGCGCCGCGGGATCGCCCCAGCAACCCCCGCCGCTGGGAAGCCACAAGCGCACCTCCAGCCCGGGAGCACCGTGCCGCGGCCGCTCCGCCCGCCCCGGGTATCACCGGAGGCAGCGCCGAGCACCTGCGAGGAGCCGGAGCAGAGCGGTACCCCCGCCTCGCCCCGCCGCCCGGCGAGCAGCTGACAAGCGTGCGGCGGCGGGTCGCGGCGTTGCCGGCAGCCCCACGATCCGCCGCCTCCCCCCGGCGACCGGCCGGCACCCACACGCACCGGCGGGTCTCGGCGCAGCCGCGGGGCAGTCCCCACCTGCCCGCCGCCTCCAGGTGCCGGCGGCGGCACCCGCAACGCCCCCGCCATGCCTTGGGGAAACGGCCCCCCTCCAAGTTTGCCAAGACGCGCTCCGGCCCCGGCCGTCCTTTCCGCCCCCACCCCGCGTCCGCCGCCCCGGTGCCGAGGGACGCCCGCCTTGGCCGGGCGGGCCGGGCGACGGCGGCGGCGGCGGGGCGCCCCTGCGGCGGCGCCATGCCCCTACCTGGAAATGCTTGAAGAAGGCGGAGATGCGGGTGATCTGGAGGCTGAGGCACCTGGAGGTGCACCTAGCGGTGGAGAAAGCCTCGTCCTGCCTGCGGGCGGCGGCGGCGCCAGCCCCCGGTCCGGCGGGGCTGCCGCAGGCGGCCGTTACCCAGAGGAGCAGGGCGAGGGACGCGCCGGGCGCCCTCCGCACCATCGCTCTGCGGGAGAAGAGGGCAGAGGGGCGGCCGGGCGCTGCGGGGCAGGGGGGCGGCAGGCGCCGGGTTGAGCTCCCGCTCGGCGGGCTGGTGCCGGGCTGCGCTGGGGGAAGACACCTCCGCGCCGCAGAAACTACACAAGAAAGTTCAATCATTCAACTCTCCTCACCCCCTCCCTCCCCGCCCGCCCCGGCCCACAGCCCTCCCCCGCCCGGCAGCGGGCGGGCCGAGGCTGACAGCGGCCGCGCCATTGGCTGCGCCGAGCGGCAGTGGCGGGGCGGGCGGGCCGTGTGGCCGCGGGCAGGTCGGCCCGGCGAGGCCGCCGCTGGGCACCCGGAGCCCCGCCGCACACCCGCCACCTGTGGGGCAGCGGGGCGGGCAGCGGCCGGCGGAGCCCCGCTCGCTGTATCCTCACACAGGCGCGGGCGGGGGGTCCCGCAGAGCGCCGGCGGGGCACGGCCCGCGGCGGACCCGCACGGCTGTTGGTAGCCGGCCGTTGGCGGCGGGCCGGCGCCCGGCGGTGTCGGGCCCGGCCCGCTGTCCGCGCAAAGGCCGTGCGCGGCGGCCTGGCTCAGCCCTGTCACCCCGCGCTGCCCGAGGGGAGCGGCGCGGCCCGGCCCGGCCCGGCCCGGCCGTGGCTTTGTGTGTCAGCAGCCCTACTAAACCGCCGGTCCGCAAAGCCTCGTCTGCGTTAATCTCTCCTCAGAAGGCAGGGAAATTACTTCTTGGAACTCGGTGTTTCTCCAAGCGAAACGCCGCGGTGAGCTTTTGTCCCAAGGTGAAACCCATAAAGGCTTCTCCGAAGAGTTATTTAAGAGTGCAAATCTACAAGTCATTAGTCCAAATACCTCTGGGTAATAGCTGCAAAATCAAAAGAGCGCCTTGAGCTTTAAAATGGCTACCACACACCATACAGCAACTCAACGGCCTTCCTCGCGGCGCCGTCAGTTCCAGGGCTGGGAGCGCACGCCGCAGTTTGTAGCACAGAGGTTATGTACGTACTACATTCCTCTCCGTGCGTTCGCTGTATGGACTCCTCCCGTTGCAAGTATGCGCTGCTGGAAAGAGCAAGTGGGTCTTTGCTCGCTGGAGCCTGTGGATTGAGCCTCCTGAACTTGAAAATCCCAAAGTTGTATGAGCTGAAACAAGTAGTCTTTAGGCCGTTTCAGGAGTTAATAGTAGATTAGTTACTACTATCAATAGTAGTTTGACATGGTTATCAAACCCTATCTTAAACAGACTGCAGGAATCTTCTTTACTGGAACAAGTTTTAGCATAAGTTAAGTGCTCGTTAGGGAAGTAACCTAAAATCTCACCAAAAGACAGCAAGGGTCTTCAACCAGTCTGGCTTGTACGAATTTTACGTGGCTATAATTCCTCTTTTTATGGATGTTCTTATGTACATAAATGTGAAATAAAGCGTATTCCCCAATCTCATTGTTCTTCCCAGACTATATGCAGACATCTTCCGTATACCCATATATATCAGAAAATCAAAATACAAGAAGGTGTGTTAAATCTAAACTAATAAATCAGTTGATAAATTCTAGCTTTAGATTCTAGCTACAATTTTACTAGCTCACCACAAAAGGCACCGGTTAAAAAGAGAAGAGTGTTCTTGTCACAGGTATTGGTAACGTACAAATGTAATAGAAAGTGAGACAGATTTTAGTTTTGACTTTATACCTTACAGTGTCTCTTGTCAGCTGACCAGAAATCTTCACTTGAAAGAAGCCAGTAGGCTAGATTCTCTCCTGCAAGTGGTAACAAATTGAAATGACAGTTTGTGCCCTTGGATGCTTCAGGGAGCGCAGTTGCCAGAAGACGAGGTCACCTGCCGCGTCCTGGCACAGAAGCTGCCCCACAGCTTGCACTGTGTAAGTGGTCTCCGCCGGCTGTTTTGGAAGTGCCCCGGTTAGGCAAGGAAGACCATCTCAGCTACACCTCCAGAAGTCTTCCTCATCTTTGGAGCTGCAGTGACTACCTGCCTCTTGCAGTGAGCAGTGGTCATAAGTGGCTCAGAAATGCTGTTCTCAATTCTGACTGCTATCTCACCGCTAGAGAACCGGTTACTTTGCCTAATCCAGCACCTCTATATTTAAAAAGAAAAAAAAAACCAACCACATTATAGAACAGCACAGAAATAAATGCACAGTCCTAGCAATATTGTGACAAACAGCGGTGAGCCCATTCAGGCCTCGATACTAAGTTCAGGGCTTCCCAGTTTCTGACGAGCTTTCACATAGATTTTCTTAAGCCTTGGCTAAAAATTTCGCAATTTATTTTGCCTTGAGTCAGGAAAAGAAAATTGCTTCGCTGATTCATAGTGTTTACAGGTACACCAAATGCTTTCAACTTTTGCCATATTTTAGTAGATAATAAGAACTGCCTGAAAAAATATGTAACTATCTGTAAATCAGATGTAAATCTTGAGAGGGCAGATGGTTCTATAGATATATCCCCTCCATGTTACTACTAATGCAATTTGCGTTGTATATTATAAACCCCAGCTTTAAGTAAAAGGGTATGAATCCTGTTTCTTTTGTTTTATAAAGTCTGGTAGCAAAGGGCATAGAGCCCTTAATAATTAAAAAGTTCGTGAATACACAGTTTACTCAGTTGCTTTTGTTTGAAAGGTCATGGTTACAGAGATCATCAGCGTAGTCTGTGAATTCCTTTTTGGTGAGGGCTGACTTGGTTAGCACACAAAAGACTGGCTGTTCAGTTCCAGTAAAACTGTATTCACACAGGTCCTGTTCCCTTACATGGAGATTAAGGAACTGGCTCGGTAGCTCAAGAATTTAGTAGGTGATTAAAACCCACTATGGGCTAAATAGCCGATAGACTGAAAGACAAGATACACACGTTTGTATATACACTCCTTTTAAAGAGGTTAATAAATTGGTTACAGAATACAGAAATTTGGAAATAAACGGTATATACAAACGAACCCATCTTTAAAGATAATCATAATCCATAGCCACCTAAATAGACATAATAGTCACATTTATGCATTTTGCTCACTGAATTTTTGGTCAATAAATGAAATTAAACAATATTTTTAGTATTAGAAGTAGTAGAATTAGTACCAATAAATTCTTGCAAATGCAGGGCACTGTTCTTATGTTAAAAATGCGGGTATTATCCTGCCTGTGCTTCAAAGCAGCCTGACAATGTGAAAACAAGCTTTTTTGAAGACCAGCTTTGCGAAAGTCGGGGCTGTTTTTTTTTACAGGAGACAGCGCCACATACTGGTTTTGTGAGGTGAGAGCTACGGGGCGTTGTATCGATTTATTTTTCGTTAATGAGTTGGTTTTAATCGATTTAAATTAAGTTGACTGCATCTTAAGTAATTACTTATTATTCCAACAGAATTACCAACACCTGGTTCTATTTTCAGGTAAATAAATAAAGGAGATGTTGTTAATGTTAAAAATATTTATTGTTTTCATACAAGCCACTGTATTCTAGCTCATTGATTTAGTTTATTATATTAAATCACCCCGTGTGATTTAATGTGCCATTCTTTACTCAATTCTCTTTGGCTTTAATTATGTTATGTCAAAAATTATTATAGTTTTGTGCACAACGTAATGCCCCAAACCCTCTCCAGGAACTCAACTTGCTGGGGTGCCTCTCTGAAGTGCCTGCATACTCGTGCGAGCGGTATAGGGAATAAATGTGACGACTCAGAGATCTGTGTGCAACTGCAGGGCTGCAATCTTGTTGGGATCACTGAGACATAGCGGGATGGCTCCATGACTGGAGTGTTGCAATGGAAGGATACAGACCCTTTACGAAGGATAGGATGAGAAAACGAGGAGGGGGAGTTGCCCTTTCTGTGAGAGAGCAGCTGGAGTGCATAGAGTTCTGCCTGGGGATGGATGAGCTGACCGTTTAAGGGTTAGGATCAAAGAGAAGTCAGGTAAAGGTGACATTAGTGTGGGTGTCTGCTGTAGGCCACCTGACCAAAACCAAGTGGATGAGGCCCTCTACAGACAACTGGAAGCAGCCTCATGTTTGCAGGCCCTGATCCTCATGAGGGACTTCAACCACCCTGGTATTGGCTGAAGGGACAACACAGCAGGGCATAAGCAATCCAGGAGGTTTCTGGAGTGCATTGTTGATAACTTCCTCCTCTGAGTGATAGAGGAGCCACCAAGGAGACGTGATCTGCTGGACTTCATACCAACACAGAGGGGCTCATTGGGAATGCAAAGACCAAATGCAGCCTTGGCTGCAGAGACCATGAGATGGTGGAGTTCAGAATCCTGGCAGCAGCAAGGAGGGTGAAAAACAAGATCACAACCCAGGACTCCAGGAAAGCAGACTTTGGCCTCTTCAAAGGTCTGCTTGGAAGAGTCCCATGGCATAAGGCCTTGGAGGGAAGGGGGGGCCAAGAAATCTGGTTAATAGTCAAGGATCACCTCCTTCAAGCTCAAGACCAGCCCATCCCAATGAATAGGAAATCGGGCAAAAATGCCAGGAGGCGTGTGTGAATGAACAAGGAGCTCCTAGCAATACTCAAACACAAAAAGGAAGCATCCAGAGGGTGGAAGCAGGGACCAGTAAACTGGGCTTAGTACAGAAACATTGTGTGAGCATCCAGGGATGAAGGTAGGAAAGCTAAAGCCTAAGTGGAATTGAATCTGGCCAAGGACATGAAGGACAACAAGAATGGCTTCTATAAGTACATGGGAGACAAAAGGAAGACTGGGGAAACTGATTGCTCAAAGAGATGGGGGACCTGATTGCGCTGGACATGGAAAAGGCAGAGGTAGTGATGGCCACCTTTGCCTCAGACTTTACTGGCAAGATCAGCCTCCAGGAATGCCAGGTCCTAGAGACCAGGAGAAAGTGTTGGAGCAAGGAAGATGTAGCCTTATTTGAAGAGGATCAGGTCAGGGAATTTGTAAGCAAACTGGACATGAGTAGGTGAATGGACGTTGACGGGCGAGCCCCACCTCAGTCCCTGGGAAAGTAATGGAGAGGCTAATCCATAAAACCGTTTCCAGGGACATTAAGGAGAAGAAAATCATCGGGATTAGTCAGCATGGCTTCACCAAGGGGAAGACTTGCTTGACCAGCTTGACTAGAGTAAGGCCTTTGATGCTGTCTCCTGTAAGAACCCTACAGACAAGCTGTTGATGTACAGGCTGGATGAGCAGACAGCAAGGTGAAGTGAAAACTGTCTGAATGGCCAGGCCCAGAGCATGGTGACCAGTGGCGCAAAGTCTGTTTGGAAGCCAGTGAGTAGCAGTGTGCCCCAGGGGTCAATATTGTGTTTGATCCCGTTTGACGTTGTCATTAATGAGCTGGTTGATGGAGTAGAGGTAGAGTGTACCCTCAGCAAATTTGCCGATGAGACAAAACTGGTAGGAGTGTTCCAGAGGGTCATGCTGCCATCCAGAGGAGCCTCGAAGGCTGGAGAAATGAGCTGTCAGGAACCTCATGAAGTTCAGCAAGGGGAAGTGCAAAGTCCTGCACCTGGGGAGAAACAACTCCATACAGCAATGTATGCTGGGAGCCCCCTGTCTGGAAAGGAGCTATGCATAAAGATCCTGGCGGTCCTGGTGGACACCAGGCTGAACATGAGCCAGCACTGTGCTCTTGCAGCAAAGAAGGATAATGGTATCCTTGCCTGCATTGGGCATTGTATTGCCCAATTATTGCCAAGTATTGCCAGCAGGTCAAGGGAGGTGATTCTTTCCCTCTCCTTAGCACTGGTGAGGCCACAGCTGGGGTACTGTGTCCCTTTCTGGGCCTCCTCAGTACAAGAAAGTTGAGGACGTACTGGAGAGAGTCCAGTGAAGGGCCATGAAGATGCTGAAGGGACTGGAGCATCTCTTCTATGACGAAAGGCTGAGAGAGCTGAGACTGTTTAGCCTACAAAAGAGAAGGCTGAGGGGGGATGTCATTAACGTATAAAAATACCTGCAGGGAGGGTGCAAAGAAGAGAGAGCCAGGGTCTTTTCAGTGGTGCCCAGTGCCAGGACTAGAGGCAATGGGCACAAACTGAAACTCAGGAGGTTACCTCTGAGCATAAGGAAACACTTTTTTTACTGTGAGGGTGACTGAGTACTGGCACAGGTTTCACAGAGATATTGTGGAGTCTGCCACCTTGGAGATATTAAAAAAACATGTGGACCTTGTCCTGGGCAACAGCTGTAGGTGTCCCTGCTTGAGCAAGGGGGTTAAACCAAGTGACCTCCAGAGGTCTTTTGCAACCTCAACCATTCTGTGATCTGAACAATGCAATAAATTCAACAAAGAAATGTATTTTCAAGTGCGTTTCCCAAATATAAAAGAAAGCTACGTAGAAAATTATTACCTTAAATGTTTACCTTGAAAAGTAATTGCTTGCCATAGTCTTCATTGAAGTCTCCAGGTATTTTCAGGAGCACTTACTTAATGCTGCAGTGCAACTACATGGGCTTTTTGAAGAGCAGTATTGTATTTATATTGTTAGTGAATTCATGGCCAGGGATTAAGAGGAAATTCATGGCCAAGAATTAAGGGCCTCGACAGGCTTGAGATGTGGGCTCATGTGAGTATCATGAAATTCAACAAGGCCAAGTGCAACGTACTGCACATGGGTCAGGGCAATCCCAACACAAAGGCTGGGTAAAGAATGGATTGAGAGCAGCCCTGAGGAGAAGGACTTGGGAGTGTTGGCTGATGAGAAGCTCAACATGAGCCGGCAATGTGCGCTCGCAGCCCAGAAAGCCAACCACATCCTGGGCTGCATCAAAGGAAGCGTGACCAGCAGGTCGAGGGAGGTGATTCTGCCCCTCTCTCTACTCTGCTCTGGTGAGCCCACACCTGGAGTACTGCCTCCAGCTCTGGGGCCTCCAACATAAGAAGGACATGGACCTGTTGGAATGAGTCCAGAGGAGGAGCACAAAGATGATCAGAGGGCTGGAGCACCTCTCCTATGAAGACAGGCTGAGAGAGTTGGGGTTATTCAGCCTGGAAAAGGGAAGGCTCCAGGGAGACCTTATGCAGCCTTCCAGTACCTAAAGGGGGGGTACAGGAAAGATGGGGAGGGACTTTTTATCAGGGAGTGTAGTGATAGGATGAGGTGTAATGGTTTTAAACTGAAAGGGGGTAGATTTAGATTAGATATTAGGAAGAAATTGTTTCTCATGGGAACAATGTGAACAATGTTCCTAATGGGAACAATGGCAGGGGGGTTGGAACTAGATGATCTTTAAGGTTCCTTCCAACTCAAATCATTCTGTGATTCTATGATTATTACATGTCCCACCTACACTGCATGTTTAGTTCACTAGTATCCAGGACATAAATGAGGAAGGTAATATATATGAAATATACAATAATTTAGATGTAATATTAGATATATTTTTAATCTATTTTAACTGTACGTCTAGACTTCCGAAGGCTTGGGAGAAGGCTGGCTTACCTGTGATTTCTTGATTGTGATTTCTTGCTGGCAGCAGTTCACCAAAGAAACTGCAATAACTAGAATTCTGCTAGATACTGGTCTTTAATTTTCTGTCTGAGTTTTGAATCCAGCGTGTGTCTGCTGTAGTTTGCTTCTGCTCAAAGGAAGCTGAAAGCATTTACCATGGAAAATGAAGTGATTTTGAAAGACACTTCCACAAAATCATTTCTTTCTGCAAGTAAAACAATGGAAGCTAGAACTGAAATTGAAAGAAGAATGAATTTGTGCCAGAAGTTATGCCATCTGTGGGCAAGCCCTCATGCCTGTGAATAAGAGGATGAAATAGACTTTCTTATGGCTTTGAACATTCCTTCAAGGATCAAATACACTCCACTCCTGTGGTAAGGGCCACATAGTAACTCTTTTTTTTCCCTGGGCTTTTATAGGTGGCCTATAGCATTCCTTCCACATATGATCCCTGAAGTTAATCACCTACTCAAACTCCTTTTGAGGAATAGGATTTTGCATAGTCCTGACTCAAGCCTGTGAGTAAAATCCAGAACTCTATCTCTGTGTCTCATATAGCTGATATTCTTCGTTCATAGGTGTAGAATTGCAGTCCTTATAATAATACTTTTTCCCAGGAGCAAATCAATAGAAATTTTGTGAGTCACTGTTTTCTTTTGTACAAGGGAAAATAGTAGAAGGTAGTAGGAATGTTAGTAGTGCAGTTAGCAGTCACAGTGGAAGACAGGATGAAATAATGGTTCAGTGCTCCAAAAATCTCATCATCTCTGTGTAAAGAAAGAGGCAACAGATACCTATCCAAAGATTGTTGGGGAAATGCAGGAAACTGATCAGGTAATCTTTAGCTATGTGCTAGACCTCATTCCGTGTGTAAGAAACACGAGCAGTGAGGTCCGAGGAGGGGTTTGAAGCAAAATGGTGGTATAGCTTTAGAGATATGCACTGAGCACTCTTCCCAAACGTAAGAAGAAACATAACAGAAATCATGAAGGTGCTTATTTTAAAATGTAAGAAATGAAAAATAAATGCTGATGTCATTGGTTGACTGTAAGAAGGATTGGATTTTTCAGTGTTGAGCTAGAACTTAAAGTTCTGTGTCTTAATGCAATACGGAAGAGAAGCAAATTCAGAAATGCAAAACCAGAAGAGATTACTAAAACAGAAGGCTGGGAAAGCACCCTTTGCTCTGTTGTTGACAAATGAAAATTTGCTATTATATCAAGAGCAGAGAAAAGAAGTCACGGTGCTTAGGATGGAAACAGAGTTTAGCTGCATGAATGGATAGAAAGGAATCAATATTAGAGACATTGTGCCAAAGAATGCAGATTTAAACAGACTTTGATTTTCAAGATGTGGAAATCAAAGCCTTAGAATCAAAGATGGTGCCCAGATGATACTCCTGAATGAGGTTTCATCCACAATACTAAAGAAAGGAGACAAAACGAGACAAATTATGAACATATTGAACTTGAGACACCCGTGAAGAGAGGTCAGAGGCAAACAATGCTATTAGCTGAATGAACGTACTTATTTCCTCCCAGGGACTCTCATCTTCTTCAGGGTCATATAGAATAGGGCAAAGCCAAGGCCTCACTTGCTCCAAATCTGTCTTCAACTAGTTTGCAAAAATAAGTTTTCCAATAAAAATATATCTTACTGTCATTTTCTCAGCTGCCTCTTGTCACTCCAGTCATTTGGTCTGATTTCTTGTTTCAAGCAGACCATAATTCTTTGTCCTGTGTTTTGTATATCCCATACTTATCTTCTGATTGAACTGGAGCATGTTTTTAAACAGGCACGCAGTCTTTATATCAGGAGAGAAAACAGTGTAGAAATCAACACATTTTTGGGGAATTTTTTTTGTGTTTGTCTTACTTTAAAAATATGTACCTTATTTCTAGCCTGACTGCAGTGTTTATTAATGTTTAGACATTGAACTTTTTTCCACCTTTTGGACAGATAAAGACTGCCTTTCACGTTGAAGTCCACCTGAAGATAGATTGAGATCCATATAAGGATAAATCTGGGATATAAGGGAAGGTTACTTGCAGATCACAATTAACTTCTTTTATAAATTAACCAGACAGATTTCTTTGTGAAGTTTTACTGTATTGCAGAATTTGTAAACCTGGGTTTTTTTTTCAGAAACTTTCTAAGCTTGAGGTGTGTACCTTAGAATTGGACATGGTGTTCTAGTAATGGTGTCAATAATACTGTACAGATGTAATATGATATCTACAGTCTGTCTTACTTGTCTTCATCTTATATAGTTAAGAGCTACATTAGTCTTAGTCACTGTATTACGCTGGGGTGTCATGTTCAGTTGGTTATTCACCAGACCCCAAAGGCTTTCACAGATACAGGCTTTCCAAGAAACATTCTTCTGTCCTGTGAATGTGACCTACTTTCTGTTTTCCTAGATGTACAATCTTGCATATGGCAGCATTAAAATGCATGATGTTTAAAAATGAATTGAGATTACTGAGTGATTCAGAATTCTCTCTATATTATTTATGACTTAAGCTAATAATCATTTCATACAGAAACTTCATAAGAAGTGATTTTATTATTTGTTTCTAGATTACCAATGCACAAACTAAATAACACTGAGTCAAGAACAGACAGCACTGAACTCATTCATTTCTGTTACGATTTCCCATTTACAATTAGTTTTAGAGATGGTATAGTTATCAAGATTTTTTTTTCCAATCTGAATAACACAAATGTTTTACATTGATTATTGCTGAGTGTCAAATTTTAGTTAGAAAGTCATGTAACAATAACCAGTGACATGTTTTTGATGTTGTTTTTGCCAGTCAGATTTGTAATCGCCTCAAAAGACAATGTCAGATTTGCTTTGTATATGTGTATGAAGAGTGTTTTCATGCATTTATTAATTGAATTTGCTGCCATACTTGCCATTTTTGCTTTTGCCAAGGAGAGGCAGACCTATCAAGGTGAAGGCCCTCTTGGGCTATGCTATACAGAGTCAACCAATGTGTGCTGAGTCTGAAAGGAATATGTGACACAATTTTAATAATTCTTTTCAATTAGCCTCAATCTTAAGCAAATACCCAGTCTGTTACACAACATATATCAGTTCTTCTCAACCCAGATCACTGCATAATTTTAATATCATATATCCTTTAAGATTTATTTGCAAAATATTTAAGAAAACAGCATTCAGGATGACAGAACTACAACATAATGAAATGATCCTTTATAAACGTATCTAGCTAATAACTACAAAGTCTTAATATTCCTGTTCAATGTCTACAATAACATTTTTTGTACAAAAAAATAGCTGAAGGTAAGACATGGTGTATAAAAACATTCTGTGTTCCCTTGAATTAAGCTGAAACCTTTTGATGTGCTCGAGAGGTTGCTGTTTGTGCACTGTGTCCTTCAACCTAAAATAACACGGAAAGTGATAGAATGAAAAATGACAACAATTAAGAAGAAGCTGAACCTGCAAATTTGTTTTTATGGATTTTCCTGCTCTGTGTTGCAAATGTTAAGTTTTAAAATACAGAATTATTCAGACTTCTTTTATTCACAGTTCTCTCTTTGAGGTTAACTAATTTTGAAGTGAATAGAATGAAAATCCGTAGCAATGTATTTGCCTTTATCCACAATCTTTTATTAATCGTACTAAAAATGGTAAAGTATGGACCTGTGCTTTGGCATGTGCAGACAGACACATATGTGGAAACTCATGAGAGTAGTGAATGACCCCAGGTAAGTTGCTTTGTTTGCCTCTGTTCACTTGGCAATAAATTTCAGAATAGTGCTGTTCCTTGTGCCACTCAGAAGAGCAGAGAGGCTGGTGACAGTTATATCACTCCCTGTGATACCAAAGCTTAGGAGGATATGACCAACCAGACAACACAAATGGGGATATCACTACTAATATCTGCCTTCCCATGTCTGCAAATGTGGTGTCTTTACAAGAAAATACTTCAGTGAACTGTGCCAGTCCATCAGTCCTCAGCGTGTATTGGTGCCTGGGATTCTTCCTTTTCAAGTGCAATTCTTGTATTTCATGAGGTTCCTGTTGCTCCCTTCCTCCAGCCTGCCTGGGTCCCTTTGGATGTCAGCCTTGCCCTCCAGCATACTTACTGTTCCCCCCAATTTGAAGTCATCTGCAAACTTGACAAGAATGCACTCAATTACCACCTCCAGATTACTGATAAAGATATTAAACCTGACAGGTCCCAGTGCAGACCCCTGTGGTATCCACTTGTCACAGGCATCTTCGTAGAGTGCTACCCACTAGCTACCACTCTCTGACCCTGCCCATCCAGCCAGCTTTTTACCCTCTAGTTGTCCAGCCATCCAGACCACGATGGTCTAGTTTGGCTAAAAGAAGTAATGAATTACAGCTTAGCCAGACAAGCTTAATGAGTCTGTCAAAATGTGGACTGTGTATCTTATGCAACATAGTTGATTTGTCTAATTTGTCTTTACAAACGTCACTGAGCAGATGAAGTTTGGCAGCTTGCCCAGTATCAGTTTATGTAGTTATGATACTGGGTACCCATCAGGCCTTCACTAGCAAGAACTAGTAGTTATAGGAAATGCCCATTTTCTCTTGACTAAGAGAAAAAATCTCGTTTTTCTCACAAAAACTCTGAAAATTTAGTTCAGAGTTTGAAGTAGTCAGAGTAAAATAGCAATACAGTGTGGTGGCTTTCCCACAATATACATTCCAATGTACTTTGCGCACAGTTGATGCCACTCCATACACGAGTTAATTAGGGAACCCAAATAGTTATTTACAGTCAATTGAACTGAACAACTAATCAACAGAATTCTTCTGTATAAATGTTTGCCATTGAAAATATGTTTTTAGTGTAGAATGGAAATATTTATTTAAAAATGTAATTTTAATTAAAATTCTCTCAGGTAAAGAATACTTCGAAAGGAAAAAGTGAAGCAGTTTGTTACTTACATTAAAGCATATCCTGTTTGTGTTTGTAATGAAGCCTTTTGATACAGGGAAAAGAAGAGCAGCATTCAAGATATATCAAAATCAGTTGCTTATATTGATTTTAAGAATAAGAAAATATTTCAATATTTTTTCTTATTGTCATATGCCAGTAGTAGTGCTATAGGTGAATATGCTGATGATGATATGCCATGAACTAACTAATATCTTTTAAAATAACAAAGTACAACTTTTGCAAATCTACCAAATTAACAAAAAAATATTGATTCTTACAGTTTGTTTTTTTATTTTAGTTAAGCAAAAATCACCCCAAAGTTATACTTTTTTAACATTTTTTTTTCCCAGGAGACCTTTTGAAAGTTTAGTTTTAGTTCCAATCTGGAAGGAAACCCTTTTTTGAAGTGCTGCATTTTCAATATGAATTAGAATGCCAAGAATTGAAAAGGTCTAAAGATCTGTCCTCAGTCTTATCAAAAGCTGTTTAATAGTTTCAATGTCAAGAAAAAAAGGTGCATGTCTCTGATGTCTTGATGATCTGTAGTAAGATATGGATCCTCAGAGAATGTTTCGTTTTTGTACTCCTCTTTAAACCTCTCTAGTTTAATTGAGAGGTCGGACTGATATTAAACTGGTGTTGATGTTGAGCTGTTCTTTGTACACCTTTTCCCACTTGTATCAAGTCCATTCACCCTACCTGAAAATATCCTTGTCCCCACCCCTCAAAAAAAAAAAAAAAATAAAATCACACTTTTAGTGTTTGTAACTGCAATGACAAGTACCTGTGGTGTTTTGTATTGTGGTCTTGACAGCAAATACCGTATTTCTTGACCTCTTCAAGTCATTGTGGCTTTCACACGTATAATGCTCAGCCTTGTTTAATAATGCCTGTCTGATCATCTATATTGCTATGAAGACTTTAAAAGAAGAAAGACAACATGCTTGTCAAATCTTTTATCCATACCAAAATTCTATGGTTGTCATTGTAACTGTGCCAAAAAAAAAAAAGGAAAAAGCAGATTGTGGCTTTTTTAAAAGATAGTATTTCATGGCCATTAGAAATAAAATAATGAGAAAATACTGTAGTTTCTCTGTTGCTCTGTAAGGCAGGATACAAAGAATTATACTTAATTTCTACAAATAAAATAAAATAATGTTTTCTGTTTATTAGAAATGACATCAAGTCTTCTTTTTCACTTCATTCCTTCTAGCCTGGGGCATTCCTGACAAAATAACAAAACTGAATTAAACTTGTGTGTTTTAACAGCAGTAAACTCCTTCTTGAATGTTATAGTTTCTGAGGGCTCTTTAATTATGGAATTTGCCTACCTTCCTTGTCATCTCATCATCACAAGGGTGAGATTGTTCACCCTCCTAAAATAAAATTTCATGACTTTGAGGAAGCAGGGCTATTTCCTAGTGACAAATCACATTGTGGTAAAGTGCTGCATAACAGTTTAGAAGACTTTAACCATCCTAAAAGCCCGTTGATTTTACTAAGGTTTCTTTTCTGAGAATTGAGCAAATTACCCTAAATAACCTAATTCACCTAGTTATTTAAAGTAAACCTAGTCAATGTGAAAGTGAGTGGAAGGATCAGACTATACAGGTTAGTTCTCTTCTTCCATCTGAGGAAAGATTTTTATTTTAAAATAATCAAATTGGAGTAGTGTATTTTTTACACATGCAGCCGTACCATTTATTCTATATTGCCTAAATCTTTCCATCTCCAAAAACTTCTTGGAAATGGACAGATGAAGAATCTATGCAACTGGTACCGTTTTGTCACCATTGAAGAAAGTCTTCAAGAGTCACATTCAGAGTATTTGGAATATGCTTTCATTTTGAGATAAAAGAAACTGTAGGGATACTGTCCTAAATACGTAGAAACCTGAGCTGTAATAGTCTGTATAGTCCTTAGTTGCCATGAGAAACATCTACCAGTGTATCCCACTGTCTGTGAGGCTACTTCTGATGTGACAACAATATACGCTGCCATGACTGAATCTGAGAAGTGAACCAGTCTCTTGGAATACCATATTTCTGCCATTCTCGTGATACATTTGTGTAAAGATTTGGGTGAAGGATTCAGCTTTTTCAAACTTGAGGCATATATATTTCCCATAGAAGAAGATAGCTTCATCTTCATGCTTTTTGTGCCCCAGATGAGGGAGAAATCCTGTGGAAAACATAAGTGAGAATGGATCACATAACTAAATAGCTTAACATGATGTACATGTGAAATGGGCACAATTAATTGTCAGGATAATTTAGATTTTGCATTGTAGTTCCTATTTTGGAATGCTTGAACCTGTAATTTTAATACCATTGGTTTTAGATGGGGCTTTATGGCATATAATATATTATATCTAAAATTCCTTTGCTTAGTAGTTGTCGTCGATCTTCAATAACTACTTTTTAATAGAAATTATAAGACACAAATGTAATATGAGGTACATGGCAACAGAAGAGTCACATTATAAAAGAGCCTTCTGCAGAAAACAACCTTGAATCTAATGATCCCTAGCTGATCCAGTTTAAATGAAACAGTAGGATAAACCAAAGTATGTCTGTAAGTAAGGATTTTGATTCTGAAAGGGCAAACTTTGAGAAATTATGAGAACCAATTAGAGACAATGACTGGATTGAGAGTTTAAGGATTTTAATATAGAAGAGCCATGCACATTAATTCAAAAGAGCAAACTCTATCTGGAATTTGCAGGCTCAGCAAAGGAGAAAAGGTTGCAAACAACATCCCTGGACTCTTAGGGTAAAACTACCTTCAAAATTGTATTGGATATAAAAAGAGAAATTGGTAAAAAGAAAAAAAAAAGGATTGATTTTATATTTATTTTGTTTGGTAGAAAGAGTAAGGGTAGAATAATAAGGTAAAGATAAAGCCTTGCAAAAGATATTTAAATACATTACACAGTACAATTAACCAGAATTATAAAAAAGAATGACAAAGTAAATTTCATCATATGAAAGTGGAGGTAGCAATGAAATGCAAGATTTTGTTAGCGTAGCTGTAAAACAACATGCATGTTGTGCTTCAATTTTCAGTACAGCTGATGATGCAGAACACCAACCACTGGGTCCCAGTCTTCCTGCAGACCAGCCATGTGGCCTGTGCAGAGTTACATGCTGCAGGGCCTCCTCTTACCACGTAATCTGGCATGTATAAAACATAATAGAGCTAAGAATTCCTGTGCACAAAATTTACATTGAAAAATGAAATAATGTTATTATCTGCAAGTCTGTTTAAAATTTCTGTATCACAGGAAGAATCTGCAGAAATGAAAGAAAAATATGAATTTAGTCTGTTTTGTTTGCTGCAATCCTTACATTTATTGATGTATTTCTTTGAACCCATATTGATTTTACCGTTTTACGATTTTACCATTTTACACTTACCATAGTATTTACCAACAACAACTGGATTTTAAGTAAGCTATTGATATTTTAGAATTCCGTCTTATCTTACTTTAATAAAAAGATTACAAATTAAATTAGTTGGATTTTAGCCCAGATAACTAAAGTCAGATCTGTTCAAGAAAGACCAGTATTCTATACACTTATTCTTCAATGATTACTTTTATGGAGAATAATATTCTGCTGTAAAGTTGTTGTTCTGTACAGAAGAGAACAAGTTTCCTCCTCTGTGGAGAACTTCAGAATGAAATTTACCAGGAGAATGTAGTTTTGCTTATCCCACTGAGAATACATAAAAGGTTCACATATGTTGTATTAGAAGAAAAATTAGGAGCTGTAATCATTGTGTAATGCATTTAAATACCACATTACAGAGGCACCATCTGCACTTCACTAAGGGCTTGTTCCAGCCTGTGCTAAAGCCCAAATGTGTCCCCAGAACTATTAACATGAGGAAGCTTAATTCAGTTTTCCTTGGTCCTCTGTCTTTAATTTTGCTGAAAAGATTAATTAGTATTTGCATATATCTCCTTTTCTCACTAATTTTATTGAGTAAGATTTTATATTCTGAACAAAATATTGCTGCTAATGTATGTATAGTTTCACACATATCAATAAGAAAAAATAACCTGTGCACTGTAGCTACTTCTTGTCATTGCCAGCATTATCCCTGATCTGGAGGTTCCTCTGCTGGATAGTTTAAAACCAGCTATGGCAGCTCTAAATGGAACTTCTAAGAACCTTACCAGTAACATTTTCTAGATTATTCAGAAACATTCAATAATATTTCTGATTTGTACTTCTTCACACCTTACAAGATTTTTTCACCTTGCTCAAGGTACATAATAAACATTAGACAGTCAGAATTACCAAGGGACTTACTCCTGATGCTCTTTGAAGTCTCTGTGTATTGAGAAGCAGGGTATATTAGGCCATGTGAGATTTATTCCCAATATAAGAGTAATGAATTTAATATAAGAGCTGGCTGTATGCAGACATGCTTTTGGAGATAATGTCATGGGAGCTGGAAAAGAAGCTAGGGCTTTACTGTGTTTCACTAAGTACTTCTGTGTGTCCTAGAGATTCTCCATTGCATATTTTTTCTACAGTGTGGAAAAATTATTTTCTCTACTCATTTCTTTCCTCCTTTCTCTTCCCATCTCTCCATTTCAAGCACTAAATATATATTCCAGACATGAGCTTCGAGAACTCCAGTCCCCATTTGAACCAAGAAAGAAATGTTTCACTCGTTCACAGCAAGGTGTTGTTATTCAGCTCAAACAAGACCAGGATTTTACATCAGATATTTATAGCAAAACTGTGGACAACAAGGCCTATTAAATTTAATGAAAAGTTAGAATCTAAAATACTTTCTTAGAGCTTATTCTTCTGTGTTATATTCCGTGGCAGGAATGGTACCACTTGCCACATAGCTGAAGATGAACCATGATTTTCCCCCTACAAATTTGCTTGGCAATTCTTCTTGATCAAAAAATATTTAAAGCAGTAGGCATTTATCAACTCTAGTATTCCGTACTTCTGTTTGCCTTTTGCTAGACATTCTGAAGAAAACAGCTTGATCCATCCTTGTATCAAACTAATGAAAACTAAGATATGCTTATGTATACCATGTAGGTATGAATACACATCTAGTGTGTGTATGTATGTATTTTAGCTCTGAAAGATAATTTATTCATCTCCAAATCAGGAAAAAAAAACCTTTTACCATATGGATGCTTGCAAGATTATGCTCATTCTGAAGATTTGTATTTTAGCAGATTTGCCATCCTTGTGCCACCTGACCATTTTCTATCATGTAATTCTCGAATGCTTTGCAGCACCCTAATTAGAAAGACTTCTCACCCCTGCTCACACACAGCAATTTTCATTTTTTTTAATTTCATAATCTAGCTAAGGAAATTAGTGTTTATTTGAGGGGATAAAGTCAAGAGTGGCAAGAGTGACAGGCCTGTGATGATGACTGTGTTAGAAACACATGCTTTGTTAAAGAATTCATTTTTGCTATTTAAAATAAATGAAATTCCCGTGGAACACAGTCAAAGATTTCACAGACTTAGATTCAGTCCTCTTTTCTGTTGAGTTTTCTGGTGTGACCTTGGGCAAGTCTCATAACTGTCCCGTGCTTCATTTCCACATCTTCAAAAAGAAGCCAACAGCTCTTCCTATTCCACAGAAGCTGTGTGAGGAAAAAGTATGTGAAAGACTATGAAGTGGTTATATACAATGTGAAAATCTATCCAAGGAAGAGTGATATTCATTTGCTTATCTGTTTAACACACCTGTCCGCTTTTCAACTCCTCACTTCTTGTTTTCTTCATAGTCACTGGAAATAAGTACTTCCAGCGCACAAAGCATCATGTCCTAAAGGAGTCATCAAAAATAAGTCAGCCGAACAATGTGCTGAATGCCTCTTCCTCTCCTCTGACTCCAAAGGAAGTCTCAGGTGCAAATGTCTGTAACTGCAGATATTTGGTCAGGTTACTCACACTTAAAGTATGCCTAGTTCCTTATAATAACCATGCAGATGAACTGTGGGACGGTTAGTCAGGCGAAGATATACCATCTCCTTAGCGTCAGTTAAGTGCCCAATACCAAAGCAATTAGCTCTACAAAAATCATATCCTGTAGAGCATACAGAAGATAGACATTTAAACTTGTTTCAGTATCTTGCTTACTTATAATGCTGGGGGAGGAAATGTGGCTTTCCATGCACACCTTAAAGATTCAAATCCAGCTGTTACCTGTAGTCTTGAGAAAATCTATTTAATATGTGATTTTTTGTTTGATCAGAAAAAAGTTGTGGACGACATTTTCAGCCAAGAGCTCTACTCCTTTTATGCATGCCTACTCACTTTCAGAAAAATATTGACATCTCTGGAAATGTCTTTTTGAAGACATTCTGCAAATTCCCCTATTGAAGTCATGAGGGTACTTGTAGATTAAACCACTGCCTATCACAGAATCAGAGATAAATAGGCTGAAAGAGACCTCAGGAAGTCATCCACTCCATGCTTTTGCCCACAGGCAAGATCAACTGTACCTGTCAACTCTGATAGATGTTTACCTAACCTGTCCTTAGAGATTTCCAGTGACTGAAACTCCAAAAGCTCTTCAGGCGATCTGTTCCAGTGTGTCATGGTCCATGTCATTAGAAAATTTTACTTAATATCTATCTTAAATCTTCCTGGCTGTAATTCAAGACCACTAATTCTTTTTTTCATCCTGTCTAGGTACAGCACACAGATTATTTCTTTCTTCATTCCAGAAGCATTTTTCGTACCCGCAGATCATAACAATGCCATCCTCTTTTTCTCCTGTTTTTCCTGAAGCATTCCTATTAGTACACTTTTTCAGTCCCTCCTTCCTGAGGTCTTTTTTCTTTTTTTTTTTTTAAAGTCCAGTTATTTTCACTGTTCTTTTCACTTAGACCAAATGATAATTCTACCTGGGAAAAATCAATCTTTTCCAACATCCTTAAGCTTCAGAGAAGGCCTTAGTAAGACTGAATACACCTGTTCTTGTTAGACAAACCTCATTTATATAGGGCAAGTATTAAAGGGGAAGGAGTGTGTGATCACAACACTGCAAGTGATGTCCATTACCTGACGTGCAGACTAGATGACAAACATAGAAGTCTGATAACTCTTTCTTTTATGCTAGCATCTGAATGATGTAAGTATTCAAGGATAAGAGTAGTTAGGCAGAATGTACCAAAAAAAGGTTGTAATATAGCAATTTATTTAGAAGCATTAAGAGAATATACCTTTATAAAAAGTTCTAAAATGTCCAAAAATTAATAATCTCTTGTGGCAGAAGTAGATAAATGTTACGCACTTTTAAGTTTTATACTACTCGGCATGTGCTTTGACAAAGACTAGAGTCACAAAAAGTCTTAGTTACTCAACTTCCAACTTTGGCAACTAGAACATTTTGATGTCTTGAGACACATTAATCATTGTTAGATATCACCAACCCTATATAGACTTATGTTCTTCACAGCAGAATTGCACAAAATTTCCTTTCCTCTAATGTTTCCAAAGTTTGGGTACCTTAATTCTAGGAAGTTTTTTAAAGCAGTAATTTTTAAATTTATCTTATAAGAGCTGCTTAGGCCAGCATACCTATATCTTAAATGTACATTGGATATTCAAGATAATCACTTAATATCTGCTGTTGAATTTTCTCAATAAATGAATTAAATCTTCATGTGGCCAAAGAAGAGATCATGGAGGTTTAGGTGCTATAGTAAAGTGATGGGGGCATTTCTTTAGGGTTTAGGAGGGACAGACAAAACTTTCTGCTGCAATTACCAGTTTATCATTTATACAAAATGCCACAGATTCAGGAGAAAACAAAAAGAACATCCAGTATATTAGTGACTGGAGTGGTCTTTCAGGATTTAAACAATCTGGATTCAAGTCTTTGCTTCAAATATGGCAGAAGAGTAGTTTTAAAATAGGTTTCCTACTTTGAAGCACCACTGTGAGGCTGACTTGCAACAACTGAGTCTTAGGCACCTTGCACATGAAGTCCACGTAGAGTTAGCTACCACAATATGAAATGTAGAGCTGCCAACATACTGTAGGTAGATACCTGAGCTCACCAGTAACCAATGCTGAACATAGAATATGTTTTACATGTCAGGGATTTTGATGACTAACATCAAAACCCACTTTCCTTCTTCCCTCCAAAAATGTTTGTATCATATAGGATAGGCAGATAAGATGGGCAGAAATCACCCTCTTTCCTGTGGAAGGCTTTTCTGTACAAAAGCATCCATGATTTTGAGGCTGAAGAAATAATAAGGTCAATAAGTCTCTGAATTGGGCATTCAAGAGAAAAAAATCTGGATTCAGAACCGTATATCTATTTCATAATCAAGTTGAGGAGAGCAGGTGAGAATGCAAGGGTACAGTTGTCCAGAAGGAATGTCCCAATACCAGGCTAAGTTATTTTGTTCTAGCTCTCTGTCAAATGAAAAACTGACATCTTCTTTGGGAAGTGATGCATTTTCAATAGGAGGCATGGAGACCCTTTGTCCCACAACAGTTCAGACTGGGTTATGCTGCTTATCTGTCCTCCCCACCAAGAGGGGTGGAAACATGTGTTTCAACCTGCTGTGGTCATGGAACAAGAAAAAAAAAAAGCAACACTTGTTTATCTGCAGGAATCTAAATTCCACCTGCTCCCACAATAGATTAACAAATATTTTTGTGAGACTGCACTTTGCCCTCAATAACCTGTCATATAATGAGTACTAAATTATGGCAGAAATCTTGCATTTGTACATGTTTTAAGAGATGTAGGGGCATGCTTCCAATGTTAGTGTGCATTTGGTGCAGGTCGCAAAGTTTTGTTTGTGGGAAGGGAGCTACAGGGGTGGCCCCTGTGAGACGAGACATGGGGCTGCCCCGTGCTGGACACAGCAGTTTCCAGCTGGCTGTGCAACAGACATACCAGAGGACACAGCTGAGGCCATTAGCCAAACTGATGGTGCCTCTGGGAAAGCATATCTAAGAAAGAGCAAAACACTGCACAGCATTGAGGAGTGGGGAAAAAGGCATGAGAAACAATTCTGCAAATGGCAAGGTCGGAGAAGAAGAAGGGGAAACAGGTGCTCCAGGCACTGAACAGATATTCACACTGCAGCCCATGGAGGACCTAATGCTGGAGCAGATTTATCCTGAAGAACTGCAGCCCATGGAGAGGACCCATGCTGGAACAGGGGAAAAGCGTGAGGAGGAAGGAGCAGCAGAGAGGAACCGTTATGGATTGACCACAGCCGCCTATTCCCCATCCCCCCTGCACCACTTGGTGAGGGAGGAGGCCGAGGGGCTGGGAATGAGGGATTGAAGTTAAGTCTGGGGAAAAAAGGCAGCTGGGGGGAATGTGTTTTAGTTTTCGTCTTTGTTTCTCAGCACCCAGTTCACCTTTTAAATGGCAATAAATTAAATTAATTTTCCCCACATCAAGTCTGTTTTGCTTGTGATGCTAATTGGTAAGCGATCTCCTTGTCTTTACCTCCACCCACGATCTTTTAAAATCTTATTTACTTCCCTGTCCTATTAAGCAAAGGGAGTGAGAAAGCAGCTGGATGGGTGTCTGGCAGCTACCCAAGGTCAACCCACCACATTCCCACCACAGGGTAATCGTTTATATTAAACATTTTTCCTGATTTTAAAGTACATTTTACATATTTAATGTAAAGAACGAAAATAAGGAAGTCAGTTAGCAAGTCTTTTCCTATCATATCTTTCTATCTCAAATTCCATACTTCAAAAAATTACAAAATAGTGTTCAACAACTAGACTTTCTCACCTTCTTATGCAGAACACAAAAATGTGAAATAACTGTCTAAAAGTCTAAAACTTCATATCTTCAATAATTTCACCTGCAAGAAGCTAAACAAAAATGCTACTTATTTTTACTTGAGAAAAATCAGTCCTTACTAAAAACTATATTAAAAATCCAGCCCACGCTCCTTATGGTTCCATTTCTGGATGTATTATGTTAATTCAAAAGTGTCAATTAACCAAGATGTTATTCCATCCTAGTAAGAAACTGAAAATATTCCAAACAGCAGGAGTTTTATATTTTTACTTTATTGCTTTAATTATTTTAGCAAGAAATTACAAATTTTTAAAGCCAGAAAGAAATTTGTTTATAATGATAATGGTATCATAATTATTTTTTTTAAAAGCAGTCTTCATTCATGTCTTCCAATATGACTTCAGAGTCTAAAATGATGCTTTAAATATGAAGTTCATTTTAAGCATTTTATGTTAGAAGTTTATTGAGATTCCATATAATATATAGGGAATTGGGCTACACCATTTGCTGCATAATTCATACTTCATAATTAGCATGGTTGGGTTTTATGAATTAGTAAGTGCATCCGTGGGTTCCCGGCTCTGCTTATTTCAGTGTGATACTATTGAGAAAGGTGACAGATTTACAGTGAAAAAAATTGGAACAAAAATTCTTTCTTTTAAGTCTCTTATTGCAAGCTGATATGTATGAAGAGCTAAGAACTGCTATTTACAAGTGGTACTGATTAAAGTAAAAAGTATAGCAGAGGGAGCAGTAGAATAACGCATTTTCTCAAGAAACAGGTGATGAACAAGATCTGTGACATAATTTCTGTTTAAATACTAGCATCAGTTTATTGAAATGTGTTCCAAATACTTAAAGAAGGTCCAGGCTGCTCTGTTTTTTTTCTGGTGGTGATACAGTCACCACTTCACAGAACCATAGAATGGTTTGTGTTGGAAGGGACCTTTAAAGATTGTCTAGTCCAACCCCCCTGCCATGGACAGGGACACCTTCCATTAGACCAGGTTATGCAAAGCCCCATCCAACCTGGCCTTGAACACTTCCAAAGATGGAGCATCCAGAAATTCTCTGGGAAACTTGTTCCGGTGTCTCACCACCCTCATCATAAAAAATGTCTTCCTTATGTCCAATCTAAACCCACTTTCTTTCAGTTTAAAATCATTGCCCCTTGTCCTGTCACTACAGGCACTGGTAAAAAGTCTTTCTCCGCCTTTCTTATAAGCCCCCTTCATATACTGAAAGGCTGCAATAAGGTCTCCCTGGAGCCTTCTCTTCTACGAGCTGAACCACCCCAACTCTCTCAGCCTTTCTTCAGAAGAGAGGTATTCCAGCCCACTGATCATTTTTGTGGCCTTCCTCTGGATCCACTGCAACAGGTCCATGTCTTTCTTATGTTGGGGAGCCCAGAGCTGGAGGCAGTAACTCCAGGTCTCACCAGAGCAGAGTAGAGGGGCAGAATCACCTCCCTCGACCTGCTGGCTGCGCTTCTTTTGATGCAGCCCAGGATGTAGTTGGCTTTCTGGGCTGCAAGTGCACATTGCCACCTTGTGGTGGGTTGACCTTAGCTGGATGCCAGGCATTCACCAAGTCGCTGTATCACGCCGCATCCTCAGCTGGACAGAGGAAGAAAAATATAACAAAAGGCTCATCGGTGGACATAAGGACAGGCTGATCACTCACCAATTACCATCACAGGCAAAACAGACTCAACTTTGAGAAATTAATTTAATTTATTGTCAATCAAAGGTCAGAGTAGGATAATAAGAAATAAAGCCAAATCTTAAAACAACTTCCTCCCACCCCTCCCTTCTTCCTGAGCTCAACTTCACTACTGAATTCTCTACCTCTTCCCCCTGAGTGGCGCAGGGGGACAGGGAATGGGGGTTGCGGTCAGTTCATTACATGTTGTCTCACCCACTCCTTCCTCCTCACACTCTTTCCCTGCTCCAGCATGGTGTCCCTCCCATGGGAGACAGTCCTCCATGAACTTCTCCAGTGTGAGTCCCTTCCACGGGCTGCAGTTCTTCAGGAACATACTGCTCCAGCGTGGGTCACTCATGGGGTCACAGGTCCTGTCAGCAAACCTGCTACAGCATGAGCTCCTCTCTCCACGGGTCCCCAGGTCCTGCCAGGAGCCTGGCCCAGCATTGGGGTCCCATGGTGGATATCTGCTCCACTGTTAACCTCCATGGGCTGCAGGGGGACAGCCTGCCTCACTGTGGTCTTCACCACAGGCTGCCGGGGAATCTCTGCCCCAGCACCTGGAGCACCTCCTCCCCCTCCTTCTTCACTGACCTTGGCGTCTGCAGCGTTGTTTCTCTCACATATTCTCACTCCTCTTTTCTGACTGCTGATGGTGTTGTGCAGGTTTCTGCCCCTTCTTAAATATGTTATCCCAGAGGCACTACCACTATCACTGATGGGCTCAGCCTTGGCCACCAGTGGGTACATCTTGGAGCCAGCTGGCACTGGCTTTGTTGGACACAGGGAAAGCTTCTGGAATCTTCTCACAGAAGCCACCCCTGCATCCCCCCTTGCTATCAAAACCTTTCCATGCAAACCCAATACACAGCTCTTGTCCAATTTTTCATCCACCCGTATCTCCAAGTCCTTCTCTGCAGGGCTGCTCTCAATCCATTCATCACGCGGTGTGTATTGATTTTGGTGGTTGCTCTGACCCCAGTGCAGGACCTTGCGTTTGGCTTTGTTGAACTTCATGAGGTTTACATTGGCCCACTTCCCAAGCCAGTCAAGGTCTCTCTGGATGGCATCCCTTCCCTCAAGTGTATCAACTACACCACTCAGCTTGGTGTCATCCACCATTTGATGAAAACATATGTGGTATAGCCTTGGCTGAACCTGCTATAGCCTGTTGGTTTGGGTTTTTTTTCCATTAGACTACAGGTGTAGTCTGAGAGGTTCTGCATACTGAAGTAGAAGTTTAGGTTTGAAATGAGTGCATATAAGGATTTGGTGTTGGTTTCAAGGCCTTTTTTGGTTTGCTGCAATACTATGTAATTTTTGCCTAGCTATCACAGAAGAAGAACATCAAAAAGTGTGATATTAAAGCGTGCCGAAGGTTAAATTATGTAACAAACAATAGTGAAATTCTTAATGAAAGCTTTATGGCAGGATTTTTATTTTTATCACAGAAGAAAAAGCTTCGCTTTTTTGGAATCATTCCAAGCAATCAGAATGTTCTCTCAGAGGATTCATTTTGCAACAAATTATGCCTTCATCCTATACTACTTCAGAAAGTTGTGTTTTACCTCAAGCATACATGCCATGGTTCTCTGCTATGTTCTGATCTAACAGCACTTTCACAGGCTCCACTGAGACTCCACTAACTTCATTCTATTTCAAGTCCATAAAGAAGATTTAGACCAGAGCCTATAAATTCAAGTGTTGTACAAATATAATGGTTGTCTGATGGCTACTATTTCGATGCCCTCAGTACAGTGTAACTTAGGAATATGATCTCAGCCAACCGTTATGTTTTTATGCAGTTAGAGTCCCAGGCTGGGAGTTAGTAACCTTGTGCTCTGTTCCCAGATATGCTTCAAATTTACTGTGCAACCATAATCAGATCTGATGCTCTGTCTGCACTTTGGGTTGCTGTTTGCACAAGGACAATACTATTTCTTTACCCTGGAAAGCCCTTCTGAGGAATATGTGTAAAAACTATTAATCTGTTGATTATTTATCTTACTTATTACCTGGAGTGTCAAAGATAACATCACTAACGCAGCCATCAATTACATTAAGACTCCATGACTTTGAAATGGGCTTCTGCAGTATTTAGGAATGCCCATGGATTTTGCTCTCAGAAGGACTCAGTATCTTCTAATGGAAACAATAGTATATGTTATGGCTATCATAGCCACATCATGAGATTCAAACCAATGTAAAGCATTGGAATTAAAGTTTTGCTTTTTGTACTCCAAGTTTTCTGGTCTAATTATTCATATCCATCAGTGCTTTCTGCACGTCAAGTGATATTTCCTGTCAAATAGAAAAGTTTTTGATGTGGCACGGTCCTTTACTCTTTTATTATCGCCAACATCTAGCTTTCTAGCTTTATATACTTCAACATAAAATAATGATGTAAGAATTACCTAATGTAGTTATCTTCTTGTTCTGTACATTTTTTTTGTGGGTACAGTGATAATTGATCTCTTCATGTGTCCTTCAGAGCACTCCACCACATGCTATTTCCAGCTATTTCATGCCATATTTTATATTCCTTTTCAGACAGGTTAATAAGTCTACTGATAATAAAACTTTAAACCTACACATAGTGCCTATATTCTGAATTAATATTTTTCCTTTTGTCAATCTTTCCTCTAACGTGCATTGTGCAAAGAAGCTGCGTATCATAGTTAAATACTCAAGCACTCTTTCTGATCTACCTTTTGCATACTTTTATAATGTTTTTCATTTCCTTCCTCTAGTGTTGCTATCCCTTCCGTTTTTCCAGTTGGATATGTAACAGTCTGTTGTGTTATCGAAATACCCATTAAAAGTCAGCCTTTGCAATGGCATTTAAGATTCTGCAAAGTTTCCCTACGCTGCAAATACAGAATAACAATATCTCTTCTGCTGCAATGCTTTGGAGTAAAGCCAGACTTTTGAATGGTGATCACTGGCATTTTATTTTACAGTTCAGACAACTGCATTTCCTACAGTAGCACACTGGAGCCCAAAATTAACTTATGAGTATGCGTTGATGATACCTAGTATGTTTTTTTCTTCATTACTTTTGATATTTTAGAGCTATGATGTGCACTCGATAGTTTCATGAAATGAGGTGGTTCGCATTGTTGGGTACCTTTTGTCCTTTATTCTAATAAGAAAGTATATTCAGATTCTCTGAGTTATTAGATGGAGTTCACCTTGCATGTACAGAGAAGGAGCACCTCTAACGCAGACAGCTGTGCAACAAATCCTGCCTGTGTCTCAGTTAGTGACCTTTGGGAAGATGCCAGAATGGGAGCTGAGGTGCCCAGAGGTACTTTCAGACGCTGTGTAAATACAACACATGTAACAACAACACTTGGTCTCTCCTTTGAGGCTGTAGATGCAGGTGGCCTTGGAGGCTTCTGGAGCCTGCGGGAAGGCCTGGAAAATGTCTTACCTGGACAACTGGGAGTACTGTAGTTGGGTACAATGTTGTCTGGTAAGGCAGAGGAGACACGTGGGAGATTACTGAGTTAATGTGCCCTAAAAAAAGTGTTTTCTCTTTGACAGCCTCACATTTAAATGCTTCCAACTATGACGTTAGGTCTTCACCTCATAATTCAGTTAGAGCCAGAAGACCATGAGCAACAAAGGATGAGAGCCATATTTTTAAAAAGATTTTTGTAATAAGTAAGAAGTTAGGTAAAGCGTGATTCTCACACCCTTCATAGGATAAATGGGTTAAATTCTACAATGCCGTAGGCAATGCAGACTATCAGAAATTAAGTGCTGTTCCTGCATTGCTGCACACAATTCTTTATGGTTCAAGTGAAGGAAGAAGACATGTAGCAAGAGATGGAAGTCTCACATTTAATGTATCAGAGACGTTCTGGAAAAAGAAACTAAGATTCTTAGTAAGGGAGTGAACCCATGGTATTTGAGGAAAATTTTTGTCATCCTACTCCAGTTAGTTGTTCTGAGTGATGAAAATGTAATGTACTCCTAAGTGCTGATCAGGTTTTATCCAAAGGTCAGGCTGAATTATTAAAAGAAATGCTGAATCTATTTGGTATCAGATCATCTGTACTAAGGGTCTGTGACTGTATCTCATACAGTTACTATTAAAATCTGGCCTCAAAACTAAATGAAGTAAAGTTCAAAGTTATGTCTGTAACTATTAAAAAGAGAAAAGACACAGCAATAATGGAGGAAAGAATAATCCATTATATGTTCTTCAATATGAAAGTCTATATATATTCTTCTTTGCTGTAACATGGCTTATGGGTTGCTATAGTCTTCTGCATTTCATTAAGGTACTTTTACAGCAGTCTCTGAAGTTCATCTAGGGCTGGTCTTGACAGGGAGTTCTGACCTTTTGATGGATATTGTTTTGCCTGTAAAGCAAGCTGATGGTTAACCTTATCCCCAGTGGATAAATGTCCACAGTGCGAAGCATAGCAGTGCTCAGCAAATCTGGGCCAAATCCTCAACTGCTGCAAATCATGATGCGTTCTGCAAGTCACTGTGCAACAGCTGAAATCTAGGCTCAGTAAAGTCAATGAGGAAATTCACATTGCTGCCAGTGGAACCAGGATTTTAGACTTTGGATTCAGCTAATATGAAGTCAAGCTTATAATATTATTATAAATAAATTTTTAATTGCTCTGTAATATGCCACTTAGAGCGCATTAGGTGCTTTGATTTGGAAGTCTCCTCTAGCTCCACTGTACTATATCAGGGCTTTTGTGCAGAGGACCTTGCATTCGCCCATGCAGCGTATGCTGTGTATGGGATAGGCTCAAACCTAATATAAAAGGAGATCTTGAGCCCTTCTATCCTCATGACAGTTCAAGGTGGGAGGTGTGAATTTACAGCGCTGAGCTGCAATCACCAAAACACATCTTCTAGTGACTGTGAGGCATCTCATCTCTCTGATTCCTTGGCTGTGATGCATGGGGTTGAGCAAACAGAAAAAAACCCTTGATGCTGCATTTCAGGCTGCACTAGCAAAGTTCTAATGTCCAGGCAGAGGAATATGAAGTGGGGCAAACCCTCTTTACTCTACTCTTCTCCTCCTGTCAAACATCCATTCTGTGGTTTAGGTCTTCTCATGAAATGAAAGTCAATGTAGACTTTTCTCCAATATTTATTTTTAAATTACATTTTGTCTCTTTATCTACTGTTGAGCCACTTCTCCAAACTATGTTATGAATTTTTTATGTAAATACTTTAACATAAAAATGTGAAAAGTGGCATGGTGTTGAAGTGTTTGACATTTAGTGCTTTTTCCTGTATTCCTGTTTATCTGTTTTTGCTTTCCATAACAAGCACTTGCTTTTCCCTCCAAATGTCATTCTGCCAAACATCTTGAGTCATGACCTTTATGAGTTAGACAAACTGAGCAACCAGAAATACATACACAATTACAGTAACTTTAAGATGTATTTACTTAAAAAGCATGATGCAGCTGTAGGCCACTTAGAATACAGTTGTTTTATGACTTTTATATATTAACATAGATCATATCCATCACAAGTGGTATTCCACAGGGGTCAGTGTTGGGGCAGCTCCTGTTTAACATCTTGATTAATGATCTCGACAAGGGGATTGAGAGCACCCTTAGTAAGTTTGCAGGCAACACGAAGTTAGGTGGGAGTGTTGATCTGCTTGAGGGTAGGAGGACTCTTTAGAGGGACCTGGACAGGCTGCATCGATGGTCTGAAGCCAATAGTATGAGCTTCAAAAGGCTGAGTGCTGAGTCCTGCATTTGGGCCACAACAACCCCATGCAGCGCTACCAGCTTGGGGAGGAGTGGCTGGAAAGCTGCCCAAAAGAAAAGGACCTGGGGTGTTGATCGACAGCCGGCTGAACATGAGCCAGCAGTGTGCCCACGTGGCCAAGAAGGCCAATGGCAACCTGGCCTGTATCAGGAATAGTGTAGGCAGCAGGACTAGAGAAGTGATTTTACCCCTGGACTCAGCACTGGTGAGGCTGCACCTTGAGTACTGTGTTCCATTTTGGGTGCTGCAGTATAAGAAGGACATTGAGGTGCTAGAGGGAGTCCAGAGAAGGACAACAAAGCTGGTGAAAGGTCTTGAGAATAGGTCTTATGAGGAGCAGCTGAGGGACTTGGGGTTGTTTAGCCTGGAGAAAAGGAGGCTCAGGGGAGACCTTATCGCTCCCTACAACTACCTAAAAGGAGATTGTAGCGAGGTGGGGGTCGACCTCTTCTCACTAGTAGCAAGTGACAGAACAAGAGGAAATTGCCTCAAGTTGTGCCAGGGGAGGTTTAGGTTAGACATTAGGAAAAACTTCGACACTGAAAGGGTTATCAAAGACTGGAACAGGCTGCCAAGGGAAGTGCTTGAATCGCCATCCTTGGATGTATTTAAAAGCCACCTAGATATGGTGCTCAGGGATATGGTTTAGAAGTGGGCCTGGTAGAGTTAGATAATGGTTGGACTTGATGATCTTAAAGGTCTTTTCCAGCCACAGAAATTCTATGACCAGATCATATTTGGCCTGGATTAATGTAAGAGTTTTTGCTGCTATGACATCCACTGCTTAGATGAACTACACTCTTAGAAAATGTAATTGCTAAAGAGGTCATCCTTTTCTGATCTTTTCAGGAAGTTTCAGTCCAGAAATGCAGCTCAGATCTGATAAGGGATTGGCCTTATCTTTATGTAAGAAAGAAGCAGGCATTTCTGAGACAACCATTACAATGGCCGACAGATCCACACCTAAGTGGATATGAATAGTAAAATAAGTTTTACTGTAAGTACAAGTAACTCATAGGTATTCAAAATAGAAATATAGGTTGTTCAAGAATATCTCAAATGAATAATGAACTTTCTTTCATAGAGATCTGATTTGTAAAACATTGAACGCTCAGCAAAATTATATTCTTTGCTGCCCATATATGTGCAGCTGATAGATTAGTCTACTTATAATTAAGGATGATATAAAGTGCTGGACAGTTTTGCGTTAATAGCTAGTAGTAGTAGTGCACGGACTAAAATTTGTCATTATGAATATGTTGGAAAAGATGTAAATTACATTTAGTGACACCTAATGCAAGACAAAACAAATCGTATTTAATATTGTAAATGCTTATCTTGCTGATGCCCTATATAGAACAGATTGTGTAAAAAATAGTAAGAAGAAATGACTAAGTGATTTAATGTGTAAACAATCTGATCACTCATTCTGTAGATGTGTGCTGAAATGGGTGTTTGTGCTTTTTGGGTGTTTTGCCAAGTATTTTCTTCTCTGATTTCACCACACAAAAAAAAAACCAAACAAACAAACAAAAAAAAAAACAAACCACAAAAAAAGCAACAAGCCAAAACCAACAAAAAAACCCCAACAAACCAAACCAAACCAAACAAAAACACACACACACACAAAAACCCAAACCCAAGTTTTTAATATGTTTTTCTTATTTGGGTAGCCTAAGTTTAAGATTCTAAGTTTGTGAAACCATGAATTTCTGGCAATACTGAAGTTGAGTGAGCTAGAATGAGGCCTAGAAAGTATCAAAATATCCCTTGGGGGAAACAAATGGATTTTCTATTGTTTCCTTTTCTAAACTTTTAAGTTTTACAAAATGACAAATTTTCCCTCTCTCTAATATGAAAGACCACTATCAGCCTACTCACACTAAAACTAAATTCAGCTTAATTCGTATTTCTTCTTTGATTTGAATAGTTTCATAGACCCAAGGCAGTTCCAGGATAATTGTGACCAGAGCTTTTAAACTAAACATGAAACCTGGGAACTTTTGCATGGAGTTTTGGGGCAAAAACTGAAACAAGTTAATAGGCAAATTAATTTTATAAAAGTATTTCAGTTGTCTTCAGTAGAGTTTCCCTCAAAGATTTAAAATAAAAGTTACTAGTTTTTTTTAATCACTAAAGAATATTTTTGATCTGTATTCATTTTTCTTTTTTTTCCTTTGTTGCCACTGTATTTAATTTTTAAAAGTCTGTGGGATTAGACATTTTTCTTGTTGAAAATAGGATGAGGGTAACTTTACCCCTTACAAATGTTCTAATATTTATGATATTTTACAATATTGTGGAGCAGGAAAAAATTAACAAAAACATAAAGATAAAAGAATTGACTAAAATAACAGATATCAATGAACTTACAGCAATAAAAAGGAAGACTGGTGGCATAAATGCTGCAAGTTTAGACTTTTTTGTCACTGAGAAATAAAACACAAATTTTAGCTAAGACCAAACAAAAACAAAGATTTGTTTAAAAGACTGAAATGATAAATAATAATGAAACAAAATAAAAAATTCTGAATAAAGGTTTGAATGTGTAAGAGCTTTACTTTGTGGGTTTTTTTTCCTAGCTATATCATGGGTCTAACAAAATCTGTTTACCCTCTGTACAAATTTTGACTCCAGTGAAATTAAGGATATCTTTCTGTAAGAAAGAAAAGAACCAACAAATCATTCAGGGAAAACATGTTTTCTTTAAAAAAATCAAAAATTATTCTTCATCAAAATTATGACAGGAAACAACCTCTTTCAATGAAATAAAAAATAGTTACAATTAAGAATTTTAAAATAATGTTCACAGGATTATTTCACAACATGGCAAACAAATTATATGTAAGTACCTGGTATCCATGGCACTGCTTACATATGAAATTCATGAATTTTATGAGGTACATTCTTAGCAGTGAGTTTGTCAGATTTTCTTCTAAGATACTGTTTTTGGAAAGGAAGGATTCCACTTTCACAATAATTTCTGGTCATGCTTCTTGAGTACTGCTGGGAATATACCAGGCCTTTAACACTACTCTAAACAGGATTTTTATGCTTTAATGTATACTTCAGGCCTTGCGCTCAAGAAGGGTAAAACCCATCTGATGATCATCACATGACAGTTAAGATCTGACTGGTGTCCCAATATGTAATTTAATCCATATGTAGAGAGTAGATGGGCCTGCAGTAGGTAACCAATAGATGTGACTTAGAAAGCTAGAATCACATATACTTGAAATAAATGTCAGAAAAGAGAAAAAGCACAACTTCATATTTTAATGATAACACACAAAACACTTAGATGCGCTAGGTACATTTAGCAGTCTATCAGTAATTCATCCACCCCCACAAACTTGGTTAGTCTAAAAGGTCATGACCATTCTCTCATTGATTCATATGTAAATGCCGGTCCCTCCAAAAGTCTCAGCAGAACTGGGTGTTTTTAACATCATTGTCCATTTAAAACCAAGAGTGGATTTTAAACACATACATGTAAACTGTTACATTCTTTGTGTTTTACCTTTAAGGTAATAAGATGTGACACGGTGCACTCATGTATTTCTGCAGGAACATATACGTAGGTAAATATGTTTATCATAGCTATACCTTATATACATTATACCATGCAAGCCGTATCAGAGGCTGTATCATGAGCCTCAGCCTGATCTTCATCTGCACTGTTCAAACTTGGATGCCCTTGCCATCTTCAGCTGTATGTTGTAAAAGTGATGCTTGAGCCCACAATTTCACTTGTTGGAGCAGCTTTTATTTAGATCATGTTATACTTTTTAGACTGGAATTTACCTTAAATTATTTTCTCTGAAAGATTTAAAACATGAGGCAAAACCGAATTATTATTGTTATTATTATTATTATTGTTTTTGTTGTATTGCCTAAAGGTTGCAACTGATACAATTGATAACTAAAATCTAAATAATATTTTAAATGTTTTTGTGTCTCATTTCAATCTGTTTCTATTTGTTATTTATAGGGACAAATAAAATAATTTGTATATAACGAAAGCCCTTTTTTCACAGACAACATTTTAACTATTTTTTCCTTCATTTTTGTTATTTTCTTTTATTTATGAATTGTTATTGTCTGGATTCAGTGAAATGTAAGTAAAAAATTATTCTTGCTCCAACACATCTCAGATCCTACATGACATTGTCCAGTTTGGCAAAAATAGTAATTCCTAATTTGTGACTGAACAAAACTGATAGCTGAAAAAAGATTAGATAACAACTAATATTTCAAAGCAAACTAACCTAAAGGACTCTCAGGATAGATTCAGCAATGCAACAACTAGTTCTTTCTCCACAGCCTCAGCAACTAAAGACTTCCTGCCAGTTAAACTGTGAAAAATCTCTGAAGACGTATAAGCTTTCAAGAAGGTTCTGTCTTCTGTAAAAATTAGGTTAGAAACACCTGAGAATGAAATGCAAATGATAACACAAAATTATGAGAGACGAGAGACTGGATCTGCTTAAAAGAGAAATATTGGTGAACATCATGAAGGAAATGGTAACCAAGCTAGCTGTCTGTGAAAAAATAGAATTTCAAGGAAATTACAGAATGAAGTAATCCACACTCTTCTTTCATGAAGAGAATGTGGAAAAATTTACTTTTGAGTGAACTTTAACTCAAGCATAGATTATATCCATTGAATGGATCCTGCCACATGGATTTCAAGACTGATGAATTCACTTCTTATCAGAGGTTTTGGACTGACATATTTAGAATAACGAATGCTGTCAGTTTGTTGATAAGTGTGGACTTTCCAAGGGTCTTGGGATTTCAAGATGTTGTACAAAATCTCTCATTGACATTAGTGGGAAAAATTGGGCCTGTGTGTTGGTATTTTCAGAGAATTTTAGTCTTTCTTAAACTTCCAAGAATTAACAAGCCTTCAGTGGAATCCAAGGACCATGGAAACTAAAATAATGAAATGTTCCTATCCTCATTTATAGGGATTTAGACAGACTAGATCGATGGGCCAAGGCAAACTGTGTGAGTTTCCATAAGGCCAAATGCTGGGTCTTACACTTTGGCCACAACAACCCCCACCAACACTACAGGCTTGGGGAGGAGTGGCTGGAAAGCTGCTCAGCAGAGGGGGACTTGGGGGTGTTGGTTGATAGCCAGCTGAACATGAGCCAGCAGTGTGCCCAGGTGGCCAAGAAGGCCAGCGGCATCCTGGCCTGTATCAGGAATAGTGTAGCCAGTAGAACCAGGGAGGTGATTTTACCCCTGGACTCAGCACTGGTGAGGCTGCATCTTGAGTGCTGTGTTCAGTTTTGGGCCCCTCACCACAAGAAGGACATTGAGGCGCTGGAGTGTGTGCAAAAGAAGGGCAACGAAACTGAGGGGTCTGGAGCACATGTCTTATGAGGAGCATCTGAGGAAACTGGGGTTGTTTGGTCTGGAGAAAAGGAGGGTCAGGGGAGACCTTATTGCTCTCTAAAACTGTCTGAAAGGAGGTTGCAGAGAGGTGGGAGTCGACCTATTCTGTCAGTAACAGGTGATAGAACAAGAGGAAATGGCTTCAAGTTGTGCCAAGGGAAATTTAGATTGGATATTAGGAAGAATTTCTTTACTGAAAGGATCATCAGGCATTGGAATGTGTTACCCAGTGGAGTCCCCACCCCTGGAGGTATTTAAAGGTTGTGTGGATACAGTCCTTAGGGACATGGTTTAGTGGTGGGCTTGTCAGTGTTAGGTTGATGATTTGACTAGATGACCCACAGGAGATTCTGTGATTCTGTGATATAACACCTTGGAAGTGTCCCTAATTATAGAAGCAGTTATTGCCAAGAATAATAGGGAGATATGAACTGAGTGTTGAAATATCTTCATAACTATTATCTCCTTACTTGATTTAACTGTTCATCATTTTTGTGAAAAGAAAGGATTACCCTCAGCCAGAGGAAAAATAGAATTTACTAATACATAAACTGCAATGACATTCTCAGCACTGATCCTTCTCCCAGATGAGAAAAAAGTGTCTTGTATTACTTACCCATGCACTACAGATCCATTTTTTAAGTTATTTTATCCTTCAATTATTTCTACATTCCCAAAATGCCTAGTGCTATCAAATCAGTTTTCCCTTGAACTGCATTAATATTCTGTAGTCAAAATGAGGAAGAACTAGCGTTAACAGTTAACTACATTAACAGCACATAAATACCTCTGCAAAGGTAACAGGAATTAAAGCAGTGGTTACAAGAAAAAAGGTTGCACTGAGTGAAATAACCTGTCAGGGTAAAATCCTTGATAGCAGATGAATAATGTACAAAGGCATTAAGCCCTAGCTTAGTACTACTAATAGGAAAGGAAAAGCAAATTCAAACTTCTGTAGATATTCATGGCAGCAGGAAATATATCTCACTCTCTGTGAAGAGTGTTGGCTTGCAGTGAGGTCTGCCTCAGAGTCTGTTGTAGGCAATGGCACCTAATTCATACAGTCTTTGAGCTACTCTAATCCGTGATTACCTTATCAATACTTACCAATTCCATTGTTATCTGCCTACAGCTTGCAGAATTTAAGCATTTGTTAATTAAATTTCAGAAGAGTCCATATCTGACGTGTCTTTGGCTTTCTGAGCTGTTTCACTCCATATGTTGTATTAGACATACCCAAGCACATATTTTGTGGTTTTGTGATCTTCAAAGTAAAAAAAAAAAATAATAATTAAAGCAAAGCTCTTAAAATATCTGCAGGATGTAGACATTAGAATCTAGTTATTGATTTCTGTGTATTGTTTTATAGTAGGGCAGGCATGCTCTAAAACGCACTGAAGTTGATAGGGCATATTTGAATTTGAATTGAAGTGGGAACAGGTCCATGTTATGTAAAGCTTTTATACGCCTTAATGCAAGTTTTAGCAGTTCTTGTCTGTAGTTGATTGAAGAACAATAATATTCAATGTATAATTATAACTAATTTCTACTAACTACGTAATCTATAACCTTAGCCCCACTCATTGCAGTTCTTTTTCTGTTTTCTTGGGTTTTTGCTGTAATGTCGTGTCTGGACTATGAGCTCTAATACCCCAGACAAGCTGCAGAATGGGAATGATTAGTTCAGTGTACTCTATTGTCACACCAGAGTTTCTCAACTTAATCTTTTTTAAGAAATTGTGCTTAGTCTCCACTGTCTATTCTGTCTTTTGTTTCTCATAGGTACAGCCTACAAGAAGAAAAAATAGCTCTGGAGTCACTGTGTCCCTCAGAGGTAATGTAAAACTGAGCAGTTTGCAGAGTTTTCCACTAATCTGAAACTGCCAGGACATCAAGATTAGGGGAAGGCAGCTGTTGTGTTTCTTCTGTCTTATGAAATTCAGATAAGATGGGAGAAATATGGTACTAGAAGAAAATACTGAAAATGGATTGCATTATAGAGAGTTATTTTCCTTCTGTTTTTTCTATCACAGGGCAGATTAAGAGAAGAGACATTCATATTACTCCTCAGAAGTAGATCATTATAACATGATGAATGAATGAGTGAATGAAAGAGTGAATAGGAAACAACGACCTTAATGGAAGCATAATCCCAAAGGTGAAATGAAGTTTAATGAAGTTTTATGTTATGAACTTTTATGTTTATGAAGTTTTTTCTGACTGAACATTTAGACACAAATACATCTTGTCTCTAAAACCCTCAGGTCTTAATTCACACAGATTGTGTCAGAGAGTATAGAGAGAATTTTTGTGGGAAACTTCTTTAGATGATTATTTCTTTCTTGTTTTATTGGGACCAGAAGCTTTTGAGTCCTATGGAAACACTCAGAGCCAGCTTCTGCAGCAAGCTGAAAAGTGTTGTCAAGTATAGTTTAATATTTTCTATCCTTCCAAAGAATTTGTGCTGGAAGAATTGTTTTTAGGTTGAAATTTGTCCTTTCTTTTTGTAACTGATTATTTTCAACCTCCCTGCTGTCCTCTTTCTGTCCTAAACCCAAGAGGCTTACTCATTTCTTAACTGTTGTTTCCCTAGTGAATCCCTTTTCTCTTGTGTATTGATCACCAGCACGTAAGCTATTTTAATAATGAAAACAAAATCATGTGGATCAAAACACTATTAATGCCTTTATGTTACATACTTTATATTTTAAAGTATTTTATGTATTTAAAATGTAACCAAAGCTTATTCAAATTAAGAGTTTAAAAAGTCAACACAAATGCCACTTTCATGCTCTCCATATAGTTTATCCATCAAATAGTTTTTCACAATGTGCATTAAAAGGATATAGATGGTTTGTCATTGCCATACATTTCCTTGCACATTTAAAAAAAAAAAACCCACACTTCATGGTTCCCTATTTAAGACAAAAACTTTTCTCTTTTCCTTCATAAAAAATCAATGTTTTATTGCTTCCCTTTACAGGAGCAGGTCAGTAACTAAATTCCTTCATCATCCCATATTTTAGTGGCATACTGGCAACAATCAGTAAACCTTGATTCCATTTCAGTTTTTCTAACCCATGGGTTTCCAGTTATGAAAATTATTATTATTGTAGGTACTGAAAACAGAAACCAATTCATTTTTGACCCCTTGAATACCCACTTCTTTTTATCTATTTGTTTTTAATAATTAGAAAATTACAAAGGGAGGTGATAGGGAGCTTATACAGTCGATACTCAGCTCAATCATTTTACACTGCTAAAAGTCAGCTGTATGTGAATCTGTAAAAGCCACTGACTATATCACTGGACAGCAGATAGTATCAATATTGTTGAAATGAAAGGGTGTTAAAGATACTCAGGAGTTCTAGTACAGGATTCTGCTTCTGTCATCCAGATTGTCTCATTCAGGGTCTTTCATAAGTTGGGGCACTCTTATTTTTTGTCTATCATCTCACTGTATGTCCCAACAAAACAAAACAAATACTATGCAGCCAAAAAAAAATACTGGGTTAACCCTGTTAATAAACAGATAAGCACGCAAATAAGAATCAGCGGGGCTGAGTAACAACTACATTTAACAAACCACATCTGCTAGTTTTACCTATTCAGTAAAGTACACTGAGAGAAGCAGTCTGTTCAGAAAGTTTAAATTTTTTTTTTATTCTTTTCCCATTTTCCCCCTCTAAATAAGTTTCTCCAAGTTACCAACTGAGCCAATGAGTGCGTCCATTTTGGATCAGCTGTCCTTTTCCACTTTATTAATTTAACCCTGTTAACCACAGTTACTGCTGAAAAGACCTACTTTAAAGCAAAAAAAGTAGAAAGGCCAGAAATGCCACCCTGAGAGAAAAAAAAATTCTTTGAGATGGTGATCCAGTATATGTTTGAAGGTTAGGAGTTCAGAGAAGACACTGTTATGTGAGAGAAATTATAATATTATTTCTGCAAGTCAAATATCTTAAGTTTTCTTATTTGAAGCAAATCTCCATTACAGAATATTTTAGGTGTCTCTCAGAACCACCTTCTAAAAACCTGAGGAGCAAAGGCAGCTGTCTTTGATATAAAACCATGTCAGCTTTCCATTTTGGCACTGGTGTGTGATTTATATGAGGGATTGTCAGCAAACCCAGGGAACAGACTCTAAAAGACCACCTAACTTTTCTCATTTCCTCCTCATTCCCCCCTTCAGTTCTCCAAACTGCACCACGACTTGCAGCTTCCCTGCAAACAAAAATGGGAGCACAGCTACATAGCAAAACTGTACTGAGACTGACATTGTACTGAGTTGTTGTTTTCCTGACTGCACGCTTCATACACACTCTCTAGTATCTGTATGAATACGTGCAGATGAACAGATGAAACTAATACTGCTTTGCATATCTACAACTACCATTAACATTAATGAACTTATGAGTATGAACACTATTGTTTATCTAGGCATCTCAGAAGTTCACTCTGTGAGCTGAAGAGGTTTTTTAACTTCTTTTTTTGTAACAATGGTCCAGATAATACAGGTGGATATTTATGTTAAGTGGTTTGGCCTGCCTAAGGACAGGTATATATTACAACAATTCTGAATATTGTGAAAAATACATCTTGTCAAATGGCTGATTTTATTGTTTTTGTAGGGGCATGTGGATTTCAGACAGACTTTTGACAAGCTCTTTACTTAGTGCTACATTCGAATTTGTGGTATATCAAGAAAGCAAGCATTAAGTGACTCTAGATATAGTTGTCACTGAAGATCCACTTTTTTTTTTATGGTGTTTTATGTGGTGTTTTTGTGGATTTGATTCTATTTGTTTGGCTTCCAGTCAGATTCTATTGAAATTTTTTCATCACTAAAACTTTTGATTAATTATTGAGGTAACAATGCTGTTAAGTATAGCAGTTTGAGATTTTTTTTTTTTCTAAAAACTGTAGACTGTGTCAATTTCATATATAATATGTGGAATGACTGAAATGTATTTTTGTTAGTATCTGCATACCTCAACTGTGGTATGTAAAAGAAGTGCAGTGTGTAGTAGAAGTTATCCCTTCGTGTTTTTACATCAAACATATGGCACATTTAATGTTTGAAGTGTCCCATATCCCACATAATAAAAGACTGAAAATGGGAAGTAGACCAATAATGTGCGCATGAGTCATAGAAACTGCTGTGAGATACTTTGCCACAGTGCAAGGGAGTGATTTAAGTGGCCTAACCTGGAAAGAGTTATCCAGAGGATCTACAAGTGGACTATATTAGAGTTGATTTGAGGATAATTCAAGGGAGTGAAGTAGAGAGTCTTGGGGGTTTATCCTCCCTACTTCCTAAGGTTCTCCAGGTGAAAACCTTATATGATAAGATACGTGCATTTCTGTATGATGTCCCTGGTAAAGAAGATTTTAACTGTCTTAAATGATGAACTTGGTGACTTTGATAGAACCGATGGACTATAGGTTCAGTGTAGTGCTAGCAATTACTCTCCTTTAGGAGTTAAAGCAAAACTGTTCATGCTTAATGCAGCTTTATAGCACAGTTATGTTGGTTTGTGTCTTAACTGGTGAAGCTAGGAGCATTTCCATGTTTTGGTTTCCACAGGAAAAAATGTAAATATGGAATGATATAAAGCACTCTGATAATTTCCCTCATCTGGTAACCAGAGGCAGGGATCACAGCACACACCATGGCAAACACTTTGTGTGCTATGGATTGGCATCACTGCTACTACAGTATTAGGGATTCAAAAGCACTGAGAGCTGAAGGACCTCCTGGGAAACGCAGGCAGCTGATCAGAGTAGGAAAAAAAGTAAAGCAAGGGCATAACTGAAAACAGTAAAGGTAAGGTGGTCCTGTTGGAGTGTCAGTACCATGTTTGGTCGCCTAATCATACACGTTCATAGGCAGATTCAATTTATAAGAGTTTCATGAGAAGTTTTCAGTTCTTAAATAATAACTGAAGATTACAGATCTTCTTCTATGAGGAACAGAGAGTCAACATTCTGAGAACAAGACAAAGTGTAGCTAAGAAACCCTTTACATCCATACCCATCAGGGCTTTTGCCACATGCAAATCTGGTGGGGGTTTTGTTGTTTGTTGGGGGTTTTTCTTGTGTGTGTGCTTGTGGCTTTTTTTCTTTCATTTTAGTGGTAGGAAAGATAGTTTGTAAGTAAGATTGTAGCAGAGAACAGAGCAGTATTTTATGTGGTTCTGTGCTAGGAAAGAGTGATACTCAAGAGAAATAGATCAGGAGGAACTGAAAGTTGCAAGTGAGGATCATGTACAAGTCAAGATTTCCTGTAGCATAAGGAACTACAACACTGTCTTATATACTCTAAAAATGAAAAACTACCATGTTGTTCTGCCAAGTAAAACAAACAAACAAACAAAAAACCATACTTTTGCAATTAAAAAGAGGAAAGCATCAGTTTAATAATAAATCAAGGTAAAAAGAAATAGCGAGTTATTGTTGTACAAAGAAATAAATAATTATTTTTGTACAAAGTTCTTTGGTTGGGTCTGTTTTTTTTTTTTTTAATTTAATCATAAATTGGAAGGAGGAGAAAAAAGAAAGGGAAGAGGAAGGTGTTCCCAATGGCATAAATCCATCTGAGAGAAACAAAAGCTATTCTGTTTTGGGTTTGGGTTTTTTTAACATAAAAGTGAATTGCATTTGCACTCTTAAGAATTCAAACTAACTGTACTGGAAAAATTCAAATACCGTATACTGCTACTAAGCACAGGGGGTGGGGTGTGTGTGGGGGTGGTGTTGTCCTGTAAAAACAAATGCCACAGAAAATTAGTCCCTGCAGTTGTCAGCAGAATGAGAATGGAGTTTCATCAGGACTTCATACAGTCCCTTGTGAGTAATGAATTGCAGAGCCCTGAAATGGGGAAAATACCTTTCTTTTCTAGGCACACAGTACTGTCCTCCATCAACATACACTTGACTGCTGTCACTATGGCTGACTTGATTGTGACCTTGGGTAAGTCCCGTAGTCCATGTACGAGTTTTTTCCGTTGACTTCAGTGTTAGCTCAGTCCTTTGACCAGTCTGTTCTTACTGAAAGCACTGATGTGCATCATCATTCTTAACAGATAAATAATTTCAGAATTTTAAATTCCTGGATAAATGTGAGGTATTATTAAATCTCATTTCCTCTTTGCTCTCTCTCAGTTTTTTGGAAATAATTTGCAAGCAATTGGATCCTGTAGTCGCTTGCCCTTTTGGGAACTGGCTTTGTTAAGCAGGAAAATTGACGTTGCTGTAATTCTTAGCCTGTGGAGAAAGATGACCTTACATAAACTTATAAATGTCAAATTCTGGCAAGAATAGAGACAGCCCTGTGGGATAGTTTGAGTCAACTATATATGTTATTTTAGAGATTCAGACTAAACCTGCCATCTGAAAAAAGTACAGTCAAAAAGAAGGGGTTTGTCTATTAATCATATTACTGGGTAAAGATAATGTGGTGCTATGTTTCAATGTTAGTTTGACATATTAGAGCCAGGCTTGGACTTACTGAGAAGGATAAAGACCTTCTAAATTCCTGGGTTCAAGCACCAGATCTGAAGAGAATTTGTAGATCTCTACTTAATAAAGATGCAAGGTAGGAGATTGCTATTGTAGTGAAACAGGCGTAGAATGTCTTCCTTTATTTCTCCTGTTTTCTTTTGATGGTCAGCTTTTGTCCCTATTGTGATGACATGCTTTTTAAATGAGCAGAGGTAGAGAAGAGAAGAGGAAAGCTTCTTCTGTCTGGATATTGAAGGGAAAGGTGAAAATGTATATGAAAAATTAGCACATTTCCATAGAAGTTCTTAAGGCAGGCTATTCAGTGCTTTTTTATCGTATTTCTGCAATACTTCTGAAATATTTCTACTTGTAACCAAAATTATACCTCAAGTATTTAATGTGGTTAACATAATCTCTGGCTTGCTTTAACTCATGTTAATCAGACCAGGCTACCATAATTACTGATTTTAAATGTTTTTATTTAAAATTATTTTTCACACTGAAAGACATAAAATGTTAACTTGACATTTTATGCAATTTGACTGAAAGGAATATCAAAATATAATACAGCTTCAAAGACTATTTTTGATAATTGTTATAATGATAAAAAGTTAATTGTAGCATTGTTAAGAATATGACCCATCACTGCAAATCTTTATTAATAAAAAAAGATTTCAACACATTTTGTTTCTTAAGTATCCAGACGCTGTTATATATCCTGGAACACTAGCACTGGAAATCACAAATGACTTAAGGTGAGAGCTAAAGTAAACCATCATCTCTCATCTTTGCTACTAACTGACTAAAGTGAAAATTCATCTGAAAGGTTTTACTGATGACTTTAGGAGACTGTTTAAAATCGCTGCTCACTGAAATGAGGACGCCATCCATAGTACCAGCAGGTTTTCCCACGCTGTTTCCTGACCTGCAGAATCCCTGCTGCTCCAGTGTTTGGCTTTTCTTAAGCACAGACCACCAGTTGTGTTAAATTATTCTGTAGTACTTGCCTGAGGAATTATGTTGATTTCACTGCCTGAAATATATCCCTCTCTGTTGGCATAAGATGACTCCATAAAGCTTCCATCTAATTTTTTATATGGAAGCTATATTTTGGAATTAAAAGCTTCTAAAATCCTATGTCCAAGCAACTTATTTAATAGGGTGTACTGCACTGTAACTTGGTTATAAAATGTTTGATATATGCTTTCCATTACGTTTGCATAGGGTAAACAGTCACACAATCTAGTAAACTTTAGAATAAGTATCTTGATTAATACTGTTTTACAGACAGCAGATTTTATCCAAACACTTTTTTAAACTCTCTATTTTGACATGATCAAAACCATGTTACAACTGACATGCTGTTTACAAGCTTATTTTAAATGTTTAGGAATGATCTGATCTCACATCTGAACTTGCATCAGTGTAAGGTAATAACATGTACTACTGCTGATTGTCTTTTCTATTTAATGAATAAATTTAAAAAGATGAAGTTTGAAGACACCAGTACCACCAAAATAAAAAATAAAAATCCATATTTCTCATTTTAGAAAAACATTAGCATAGAGAACTTAATTAAATTTTCTATGAGGTTATTTAGAGCTTTAAGACTCAATTTCCACAATAGCTGCTTTTCATTTTCTAGTTCAGCCTATACTTGCTTATAATAAGTTGTCTAGGTTTTCACAGCTGTTCTTTATTTATAGTCTAATGGGAAATTTCACTTGTCAGGGATGGTATGACAAATAAATGTCCCATATGTGCATTTTATTCTTAGGTGTATCTTCTTATCAGCCAACAAAATGTCAAGAAATACAGTTTGAAGCCATTTAACTGCACACACACAGAGACTGTTTTTTTTCTGTTGCACATCCCAACTGATTGAGAAATAAGCTGCGGTTCTCTTAGAGAAGTGTAAAATTTTACTGACCTTTGAGACCTGCTGGGACTCTTTACTACAGCTATTCCCATTTCAAGAACTCTTGGAGTGGGCAGATGGAAATTGTCCACTTCATTGTGGCGAAGGATACCTGTAATAAATCTTCTACATGCCATCAAAATTTTCTGTGCAATGTCTTCAAGACACTGTGTGAACTTCTCTGTTTTCTCGCTGTTCTTTCCTAGGACAAAATGTACACCATATCACAAAGACCTTATGGACAAATTCTATCATAGCACTTCCAAAATTCCTGAAAGACTGAGGATCTCCAGCCCTATTTCCAGAAGGGAATCTACACAAGACATATTCCTCTGGAAAACTCTGTTGGCATGGCCTGTGCATCAAGGTTTGCTCTCAATGTGTGTGTCAGGCAAGGAAGTAAGTAAAGTCTTGATATCATTCTTGGTATTGGTAGACATAGCAGATGAGCCAGCACATTACAGCACATATATGCTATTGACAGAGGTTCCTAGAGTAAATGGAACCTGGAAAGAATTATTAATGACCCTTCACATTTTTCATAGACATCTTGGCCTATCTAGTCCATAATAATTAGTTCCTATTACATTGTCAAAAGGAAATCATAATGAAAATGGCAGCTTCATTTTAACTTACCTTAAAGCTGCCAGACAAGTACTAATTACTGAGAAATATATTGCTTTTTTTTTTTTAAAAAAAAAAAAAGAGAGAGTAATGTAAGGGCTAAATGAATTAGACATGATTTGTGTAAGTCATGATAGAACCAGCTCTGACTTGGCATATTTCATGCTGGCTATGAAAGATAAAAAGCCTGGCAATATCCACAAGAAAGATCAAACTTTCTTTCCTAATTTTCCTTTGGCAAAAGATGTGGGGTATATCAGCTTTGATCAACAGGGAAGAAAAGAAGTACAATGCACAGGAAAGCTGAGTTGACAAGTAATTACCAGGAATGTCAAGGCAAACAAGGTCCCAAATAGAACACTTAAGTGTTGGGTAAAACTTCTCTGTTATCAAACATCTCAGGTTGAATTGATTTTTCTGCCTCTCTCTCTAATGACTTGCCCTCTGGAGGTGTTTATCTTCCATTATAGTCAATAAAGAAAACCTAGGTAAGCAGAAGAAAAAGGCTGAAATTGGGTGAAATGAATCTCGCTAGTATTCAAGTATTTAAGTATTGTTTACCAAACTTTCTCCTGTGACTAGTACTGGACTATGGCATTAAAATGTGATTCCTACCACTATGAATCAATTAATTTCATTTATACATAGTGGAGAATAAATATCTCTAGTTACAGTAACAGGTAATATTTCTGCTAGCTGTTAATGCAATAGAAGGAGTGCTATGCTGTTGTAGTAGGTACCATGCAGGTAAACAAATATTAGTGCTTAGTACTGAGAAAGGCACTTGCATAAAGAAATGTTTGAATATATTTTACCATTCCCTGCCATGTGATATGAATAAATGAAGGAAATTATAGGCCCATCAGTCTTACTTCAGACCCTGGGAAAGTTATGGAACAAATCCTTCTGGAGGCTATCACAAGTCAAATGAAGCACGTGATTGGGAAAAGCCAGCACGGATTCACCTAAGGCAAGCCGTGCTTGACAAACCTGATCACCTTCTAGGACAAACCTGCTCAATTGATGTGGGTCGAGCAGTGCACATTGCCTTCTTTGATTTCTCCAAGGCTTTCAGCACGGTTTCCCACAGCCTCCTCCTACAAAAACTGATGCATTATGGTCTAGACAAGTTGTCTGTGCCCTGGGTGGGGAACTAGCTTACAGGTAGCACCCAGAGGATGGTGGTAAACAGCTCCTTTTCAAAGGAGCACCCAACACTGGTTAATATCTTCATAAATCATCTGGATGATGGGATCAAGTGTACCCTGGCGATGTTTGCTGATGACAACAAACTGAGTGGGGGAGTGGACACTTTGGAAGGGAAAGCCATCCTGCAGGAAGACCTGGATAGGCTGGAAGAGTGGGCTATCAACAACCTTATGAAGTTCAACAAGGACAAGTGTAAGGTCTTGCCCCTGGGAAAACATAATCCAGGAGTGCAGTACAGGCTGGGATCTACCTGGCTGGGGAGCAGCTCTGTGGAAAGGGACCTGGTGGACAAGCAGCTCAACAGGAGTGAACAGTGTGCTGCTGCAGCAAAGAAAGCCAACAGGATGCTGGGTTGTATCAACAAGGGCATCACAAGCAGAGAGAAAGACGTTATCCCACTCTGCTCAGCACTTGTCAAGCCACACGTGGAACACTGTGTTCAGTTTTGGTCCCCACTATACAAAAGAGATGTGGACAGGCTGGAGAGGGTCCAGAGAAGGGCCACAAAGGTGAACTGGGAAGCCTGTCATATGAGGAAAGGTTGAGAGAACTGGGTTTGTGTAGCCTTGAGAAAAGAAGGCTTAGGGGAGACCTTGTCACCATGTTCCAGTATTTAAAGGGTGGCTGCAAAGAAGATGGGGACTCCCTTTTTACAAGCAGTCACTTGGAAAAGACACGGGTTAACAGGTACTTGTTACTCCTGGGGAGATTCCGATTGGACACAAGAGGAAAATTTTTCACAATGAGAAGAATCAGCCATGGGAATAATCTCCCCAGGGAAGTGGTGGATTCCCCAACATTGGACACTCCTAAGATTCGTCTGGACAGGGTGCTGGGCCATCTTGTCTAGACCGTGCTTTTGCCAAAAAAGATTGGAGCAGGGGATCCTTGAGGTCCCTTCCAACCTGGGGTTCTGTGATTCTATTAAGTCAAATGGCAGTACACTTTTCCAAATAGTATTGCCAAAATAATCACTACTTGTTTGAATTATACTGTAAAGAGCTTCAGTTTTCTTGAACTGACTCCTCCCAATTATTTATTTCTAGAGTGAAATAAATGGGATAACCTTTTTAATCTTTTGCAGCTTACCCATAGCCATATCTGTGCTGTTAATAGGCTCCCCTATACACCACACAAGATTTACCAGTTGTCAGCACAGTTCAGGATTTCCTATTAAAATGTATTTTTGCCAAAGGCAGTCATATGCGATGCTAGTGGCAGAGTTCCAGAGAACAGTAACTTTGCAAAGCATTTAAGAACATGTCAACAGAAGTGGCTAAAAATGTTTAACTTAAACATTTAAGTTACAGCTTACTTAAGTAAGTGGCTAAATGTTTTATTGGACTGCAGCAGCTATGATGCAAAAAACCACAAGCTCCCTGTTCCCTCAAGAATTACTGTATAAACTCATTATCTGAACAATTTCTGTCCAGAAGCAGTCTCCTGTGAGCCAGCAACATCTTCTGGCTCTTTAATGCTATGCCACTTCTGCCACTCCGTGGCTGAATGTCATGCCCTAAGGTTCTGCTTATGCAGACTGTGAACTCATATCAAAAGGCAGGCTCACCTCCATCCCACAGCTGCCCTAACATCTCTCCTGCTCAGCCCTAAGTTTGCCTTCAGAACAGAATCTTTCTGAAGGTCAGTGCCCAAGGCCCTAACCCTACTTACTCCTAAGGTGTGTTCAGAGCCTCTCTGTATCCAGCAGGTCCATCAAACAAAATCTTCAGTAGCCCACAGGGTTCCTGTTGTTAATCCTCCTTGCTGCTCTCTTTCATCTATTCAGTAATTCAATTTCTGCCGCCTTTGCTTGAAACCATAGATTTTCAAGAAGCAAAGGAGCGGGTTTCTTGAAGAGTTTCCTTGTGGAACAATCTTCATAGTACAGTCAAGCTTTGACAGAGTGACAAGCACAGGTGATTGTCAGGGTTCACCATAAATGAGACTGTAGTGATGATATGTCCTCACGTGTTTTTATAATGTTTTTATAATGTAAGTCATCAGCAAATACTCCATCTCCCCTAGCAATGTAATTACACTGTTGCAAATGTGGTGCATTTCAGAGTGGCAAATGCAATTATCTTCTCTTACCCACTTACCTGACTTGCTAAAGGTTTTTAATAATGCCCAAAGTAATGGGAGCTGAATAATTCATGTCCAAATTAGATATGCATTAATGGTCCCAGTGCAGTTAACTGGAAAACTAGAATCTGGCTTAGTGCATGCTTACAGCAATAAAACACTCTGAAGGCTACAGTGACTGTAACCGCTAGGCTGAATAAAGCTGAGTCACTAAAAAGAGGTGATTTAATCTTTCCTGTTTACCTTCTCTGAAGTACGCTTCTTGTTGAACCACTGCCATAAAGGAACACTTTCGTTTACATGGCAAAATAAACACATATTTGCTATCTTTATTTGCAAAATACAATCATTTAATCATACATTTTTCAGCGAAGCTGATTTTATACATTATCTGCAAGTTTACTTAACATTTTAAAAAACTGATAAATTACCTGTATATTAAAATTTATAGGACTCTCTGCAGAGCTCATCTAAATTTTTAAGCATTATCTCAAACTTTTAACACAGTGGTATTTCTGTTGAAATAAGTTAACCCTGTTCAGACAAGTCTCTCTTTTGAATAAAAACATGAGACTTTTTTTTAAAAAAACAAGCTTAAGGCTGCAGTTGAGCAGCTGATTTATCTGGGGGGGTAGAAGTCCTATGTATGTACAAAAGTGGGTGAGCATCTTGTGCGCTAAAAGGGAATATTAGACCTTCGTGTTCGTATAGCCGATGCCGTGATTACTCTGCATACAGTATTTTCCTGCGTATTGTAAATCTGCGAGCATCCCCACTGCGGTGAAGGAGCGATTCAGGCTGTGGCTGTGCCGGGCAGCGGCAGCCGGGACAGGAGGTGGCACTGTTGCCTTTGCACAAAGAGCAAGTCTAGCCTGGCAAATTAAAGAAATTAGAAATTCAGTTTCTTCGTTACATTCTCTCCATGTATTTACACGGTGGAGAGGTGTAAAAGGAGTACACAGGCAATTTTACAGTGGTGTTTAATCTAGTAATGTAGCATTATTCTTTTTAATCACAAACCCCTCTCTTTTTTTCTTCCTTACCATTGTTGATTTAAACGGGATTTCATATTATGCTTTATGTTATGGCTATAAACTCTTCTATAGCAACAAACTCTTCTCCCTGACTTTTGTGTTGTGGCTTTACCATCGGTGTGGGGAACCTCTTACGGTATTTCTCTGTAACAATTCTGTAGCCTCCAAATAGATTAATTTAACCCTTCCTTACCATTTCTGTCCCGATGTTTGTGAGTACTTGAGAGGCTATAGGCATGGTAGGCCAAAACATATAGATGACATAGCCGTGTGTTCCTTTTTGTGTGTATGCAACCATTTTCATCTTAAGGCAGCCCTGATGTTCAGTGGAGATCAGTATCTGAATGAACAAACAGCTGGCTTGTGTGAGTGGTGCGTGGTCTAAGCAATGACACTAAGGAGTCAGCAGAACACAGTTGTCCTTGTCCCTGTCCTCCCTCACTTTTCAGTTTGCTCTTTGCGTGACAAACAAGATTCAAGATCCTATTTGACTCATTACATCGATACATAGATACATCATTTAATTTATTTATGATTATAAACACAAATTCAGTCTTCTGAGTTCTTTAACTTCCAACAGCCAGGCAGGCCATTGCTTCAGGGCAGTATGCTAGATAAGAATATGAGGGGATAATAATAAAAAGGAAAGAGAAAAAAGATACAGTAACTTTATCTTTTAAATTTTTTATGGTAGAAATATTATTCTCTATACAGTTAGTGATGCTATAATGTTTCAATCTGAAATAATTATATGTTGCAGAAAACATAGTTAAAATTTCAATATGTAAAACAGTAAAGTGAATGCCAGTGTAAATTTTGCCACAGTAACAGCTACAGAATAATGGAACGAAACAGTTTGGAAGGAACCTCTGAGGTCATCCACTATAACCCTCTGTTCAAAGCCGGACCAGCTTACATCAGGTTGCTCAAGTGCTTGCACAGTTGGGGTTTGATTATCTGCAAGAATTGAAATTTATGTCTTCCCTGGGCAACTCATTCCAATATTTGGCGACCCTCATGTCCTTATTTGCTACAAGGGCTTAAGGCTGACTCATATTCAGCCTTGTGCACCAGGTCGTCTTTGGCAAAGTTGCTTCCCTGCCATTTCCCAGCCTCTGCTGGTGCAGGGTTTGCTTGATGCCAGCCAGGGGCAGGACTTGTATTTGCCTGTGCTGAACATCATGTGGTTCCTCTCAGCCCATTCCTCCAGCCTGCCGAGGTCCCCCCGAATGGCTGCCCTGCCTGCTGGTGTGTCACCCACCACCTCTAATCTGGCATTGTCCTCAAAGCTTCCGAGGGTGCACTCTGTCCCACTGTCCAGATCATGACTGTCTGCTTTGGGGCATCCTCCAAAAAACACACTGAAGGAGCAATTAGGAAAGGTGAATGGAGGAGCACAGGAAGTAAGAGTTGTGGGTGTCTAGGAAGTCTGATGTTTTCCAGAAAATGGTTGTGCTCAAATGGCAGAGAGGTGGGAGGCAGCGAATGAGAGCAGGAATGCAGATTACTAATCCTACAGTTTGAGAGACAAACAAGTGGTGAAGAATTGTTTCATTGTAATTAAAATAGTTGGGCAATGGTTGGGGAAGGGTTTATGATACTGCTGGAAGGTAGGAACTTCAAAGGAGTGCTGTACAAAACCAGGAGAGGAGACGAGCAGATTCAGTCATATGTTTTTAACAAAGGAGATCAGTTCAGATTAAACCACTCTTCCTTTGATTTTTGGAGACATTTTTATTCAGTTAATGAACTTAAAATTATTGTTACTGTCTTAGTTCCTATGAAAAGTACTAAAGTGCATCTGGATGACACAACTGCATAAGGGTTAAAAAACTGAGTTACTAAAGTCCCAAATTGCTCACATTTCAATATTATGACTGGGTATCCTGTGACAAAGAGATAAAAAAAGAACATTCCTCTGGAAAGGAGTAACCCACTGCATTGGTAAATGCTAAAACTGTGTTCTGTTTCTATTTAAAATGTAGCCAAGCTTTTCAATGGGGTGAAATTTCAGTTCACTCACAGCAAATGTGAAGCAATACTCTGCTTGTTTATTCGTTGTAGAGTGAGTATTACCCGTGAATTTTCTTCCATTACACTGCTTAAATCTGTTGTTCCTCCATTGGACAAAAGTCCCACTGTAATTACAGGTACTGTGCTTCACTTAAATTGAAGTGATTTCTAATTATTAGTTTTCCTTCAAAGAGACATGAAGGTTGAAATATAGAAGAGCACTGTCCCATTCCCAACCTTAGATCTGACAGATAGGAAAATGCTGGGCAATAAAATGAAGCCAATGGTTTTAGCTATGTCAATAATGAGCAAAATTTTTATAAAGACTTCCCTTTAAATAGGGAAACATTATTCAAATCAGCTGATGGTTATAAGTGGAAGTATGCACAGACTAACGATAAGAAGGGAAGACAGGTTGTGTGTGAAGTCCCCAATTTTGGACTTTGAGAACGTCCTTTTGGCTCTCACCTCAATGTTTTCAGCATCCAAACCTGACTTTTAATCAATTATTTAAATCAGAAATAATGTGCAGACAAATTTGTGAGTGCATAGAGGGTAATAAAAACACTGGCAACAACAGTTGTATAAAATAGTAACAAACTGTTTAGGGCCTAATGTTATTTCTTAATACACCTGGACAAAATTCACTCTCTCTGACCTGTGGGAACTCAGACCCCTAAAAAACCTTCTTTTTTGGTCTCATTCAACACTTTACATTGAAACTGTTAGGGATCAAGTGAAGCAGCTAACTTCAATTATGATTTTAATTTTTGATTGATTTGACTTTTAGAATAAAAACAGGTATCATGCAAATAAGGCCTGAAAGGTTTTCTCTCAAATCTGTTGTCATTCACCAATGTGAGGACCAAATTTGAGCCTCAATTCACCGTACTGTAAAATGGACAAGACTGCCTCACAAGACATTCTTGTGAGTATTACACTAATCTCTCTGTCCTGCATACCATCGTAACCCATATTACCTTCACCAGTTAATTAAATCAGACGAAAATTGCTTTTTTTTAAACATCAAGTGTACATCTATACCATCAAATAAAAAATTAAAATAGTAGGAGGCAAGCAAAATTTATCTGCAAACCTTAGTGACTTTTCAATTAGAACTTCTTCAATCCATGTAAAATATTGATTGAAGCCATTTCTGAAATAGTCCCAAGCCCCAGACTTGAATCTCTGCAAATCTCTCATGTAAAAGATGAAATAAATTTTTGTCTTGAGCTGAACTGAGCTACTCCTGCACTGACAAAGATTAATTTTGTGAGTTACAAAATGCTGTTTAGATTGCTAGACTACTCATGGTGAGAGCTTGCTTTCTTATTTTATGGAATTAGAACATCCTGCTATAATTGACCCTACCTTGAGCAGAGGTGGGACTACGGGTCTCTTCCAAACTCTTGTGGTTCTGTGATCTCATTCATTAATGTCAGACACATTTTGTTACTGTTCCAGGTGCCTCTTTTATATGTGTGTTGAGGATTACCACCCTACTTAATAATTTCAGTTGAATGCCATGCTTATCCTCTCCTCAGCCTCTTCAGCTTATAGCCTCACATATTGATGTAAATGACTGTAATACACCCTGCAACTGCTACAGCTGCCTTCCAGCAATGATCAGAGCTCTATTTTGTTCATCTGTAAATATAAGATCGTGAGATCACTGTTGGCCAAGAATTGAACAGATGAAAGTCTCTTTAAGTTCACCTTACCAATGTCTTATCTCTTCCCTTCCTGCACTCAGCATGTGTCCCATAAGAGTTCCTGAGCAACCAGTGGCATACGTCAATGTCATCATTTATCTCTGGCTGTAGAATCTTTATTTTGGCACTGTCTAGACAGTTGAGTAGAATTTCTGCTAAAAGACATTTAGAATCCTGCTGTTTTGTAGCACAACAGTCACTCCTTCTCACCAGCACTGCCTTGAGACAAATTATATTATAATGTTTTTGCATGAACTATGGACCTTATTATGTACTAAAATCTATGTACTAACTGATACACTCAGCCAAAATTAGTTTTGGTAAGTCAAAGATGCCTCAATAACACCAGCAAAATGATTAATAAAAAATATCACATGTAAAAATTCAAAAACTGTAGTGGGTTTATTGTTCATGAGTCCAAGTCTGTCAAAGGATATTTATCAAATTGCCATAGTTACATAAAGCTCTGATTTAACAGCATGGACTCACTTTCCTCACTTTGTATTTATTACATCTTTGACTTGTTCTTATTATATCTTCAAATATTATCTTCAAGTGTGAAATAAATGAAGCACTTTACTGAACCAGACATGCATGTTAATAGACACAGGCCATGAAGAAAAGTGACTTAGTCATTAACAGCTGAAATTATGTTAAGCATCTGAGTATGATTTCATTTCCTCTGGTTTCCTTTTATTTGTAATAGGCCTGGCTTTTTAAAGGTACTTATTAAAACCGCAACTTTATTTTTTGTGACTGCACATTTAGTTTACAGACAAAAACATAATTTTGAAAAAAAAAAAAGCTATGGAAAGTGTAATATTAAAAGGAAAATAAATCCAACTGTTTTTCTAGTCCAGAACTGATACTTTTAGCTTTGAACTTCAGAGTACTTACTTATGAAGCTATATACCTAGAAATGATAGCTGAATATCATAAATGAAAGAAGAGAATTATTATCAAATGTCATAATGTTTAGTTGTACATTAGAGCATAGGTGGTTATTTACAAAACAGCATAAATAATGAGCTATTCAGATGTCTTCAAAAGTCACCTTTTAGTACAAACTTGACTATTGAAATCAAAATAAATAAAACTTCATATCAAAGTGGGGAAAAACTATATCAGAGCAAAGGAATGTGAGAATTTGAACCTTAAGTTAATTTTTAAAAATGATAAAAGAGTATGTCATTATTAAATTCTTTGAGATCAGAGAAGAAAATGAGATCTTTACTGTTTTTAATGACTTTGTTTCCTATCATCTTTGGGCAGTGAGACTTTTAGCTACTAAATATCTATTAACTCCAATTGTGAAATATAAAATAATATTACTAAAGAAAAAAAAAAGTGTAGAACAGCATTACCATGAAACTCATACCCTTTAACAGATGAAATATTGAGAGAAATGTGAGAATTTACTTTAATGATTTTTTCATCAATTTATAGTCTACATCTTCAGCAATAATCCAGGATTTTTTTGTCTGGTTAAAAGCATTTGCATTATCACCATGAAAACTGAGAATTACTGAGAGTTGAACTGTGTGCTTTTATTTTCTGCAGGTCTTACTGGACCTGGTACTAGGATTGAACTGAGTACTCAGAAATAATGAAAAGATACTTTTAAAGTATTTTTGGACACTCCAATAACACTGCACTACGAGATAGTTCCCATATTGAGACGTGGCTGCTATGGGCAGCATGCTGAAAAGTGTGTCTGTCTGTCCTCTTTCCCCATGTACCTTTCCTGCTTTCACAGAGGTCACAGCATCCTCTGGTCTCCCTGTTTCTGGTCACAGGAATCTCGCCTCTTTATCCAAGTAGCTTTACTGCTCATTGCATTAACCCCAATAATCTAATAGCCTGGAACACCACTAAGCAAGAAGTGGAAAAGAAAGATTTGACTCTGTTGCACCAAAACCTCAGGGGTCTCCCACTTTTTGGGTTGTAGTCTAAAACTCAAAATATTTAGATGTGGAGGGACAGGCTTTTTTCCTGGCCATGTTTTAAAACCTCCTGGCCTCAGTTCTGTGATGAGGGACCATGTCCACTCACAAGTGTTGATCATCTCTAAGCATACTAACAAAAGTAGATTTAAGACCTCAAACCAGCCCAGATGCACAAGTGTTCAGGTCAAAGCAGTTATAAACCTGTAAAGGAAGAACTAGAAACATCTGAAGAGCAGGTCAAATGCAGGCACACACCAAACTTAAGTGACTGATGTGTAAAGATATATTGGACAGTAATTTTGGCTAAGGTTTCCACAGTCCAGCTTAGCATCCCATTTCAGATCTTGTCTTCCTTCCTTCATTTCTTTTCAGATAAAGATGTGGATTAGGAAAAGCTTGAGGAAGTCCATCTGCTTTGCTTTCTTACTGAACTGCTCGGTGCTTTTTTTTTCAACAATGCTTGTTGGGATTTCAGTTTGCCCTCCCCTACTATCCAGGTTAAGTGTGCAGGTTAAGATGGTTGCTTCATACGAGTAGATTAATGTGACCAATAGGCCTCTATTGTCCCAGAAAGACAAAATTTTATTTGTGCAGACCAGCAGCAAAGCTCATGCATAGCTTCTGCACGTGAGCTTCTTCACCCCCCTGTCAGCTCAGGTGTCCGGGCACCTTTGGAAAAGCAATTGTTGCAATGAGAGTTTGCGTCCTGTATAAAAACATATGGCACAGATTATTTTATTAGATAATAGATGAGAGTTTGCATTATGTGGGGCAATTTGCAGTCCTCGTGCTTGCTGTCCTTCCTGAAACCTCTAGCCTAGCGGACTTCACCTTAGGACCATGTTACAGGAAACAATTCCAGACTAAACAATACTTATTTAGACAGTAATTAAGCCAACAATCAACTGACTGCTGATATTGTAAGCTGTTGCCTGGCAACTGCTAGCAGCTGACAAATTAATTCTTTTTTTAGATGAATATTAATTTCCTCATTTTATTAAGTTAAAAAAAAGAACACCAAAAAAACCCCAAAAACATTACTATGAATTTAAAAGTAAAGGAAAGAGAAGTAAATCTGAGGATGGGAGGGGACAAGGAGTAGGAATAAATTATGTAAAAGGAAAACTGAGTTAGACCAGAACAATGATTCATGGGGAAAAAAAGACACCTAGAGTAGAGAGTACGTGAGGAGAGGAGAGGAGAGGAGAGGAGAGGAGAGGAGAGGAGAGGAGAGGAGAGGAGAGGAGAGGAGAGGAGAGGAGAGGAGAGGAGAGGAGAGGAGAGGAGAGGAGAGGAGAGGAGAGGAGAGGAGAGGAGAGGAGAGGAGAGGAGAGAGAGAAGGGAGAGGAGGAGAGAAGCGACCATCACAGAAGAACACCTGTAAGGACATGAACAATGAGATCTGGACACAAAACAACATGAAGAACAGTCATGATGGATTAAAAGAACTAATTCAAAGTTCTTCTTTTTGGTTAAGGCCTATATGCAAAACAAGGAAAATTCAGTGTGATGAGTTTACCTTGAAGCAACTTATTCTTTTGGAGAATGGGCACTCTTGAAGTATATAGAGTGTTTTATTTAAAAGAAATTACTTTTTTCTTCTTTCCCTAAGGAGGGCACTTTCCAGATTCAAGTTTTGGAAAAGCGTTCAGGTGTTTAAGAGATATTTGCCTTATACATTCCTAGGTAATCTGAGAGCAACTGCAGCAGTAGTCAAGAAGCAGCAATCAGTAAAACATTTTTGCTACTTTTTGTGACCCACTGCTGTATCCACCAAGGTTCCATGACAGATGGTCTCAGAAAGATCCAATGGCTACTGTCTCAACTTGCTTTTGCTGAGTTACTTTACACCACTGATTTAAAATAAGTCCAGAAAAAAGAAATTTTTACTTTTATTCTTTGAATAACTGTGTTCTGGTGAAATTTTACCTCCGGATGTCAGTGCTAAAATTAAATAGCTGGATGTCGGTGATCAGCAGAACTCCATTCTTATATAGATTTGATCTCAAAGTTCAGTTTCAAAAACTGAAGAATGTGTTAGTCTTCAGTGTGGGAACACTGCCTTACCAATGATACTAGTAATTCTGGGTTGTGGTTTTTTTTTAATCTGGAAAAACTACCTTTTGATAAAATAAAAACTTTTTGATTTGATAAAAGTTTTCTTAAAGAATTGCCTCAATTTGGACAAGAATTTTGTCAGCGCAATATGGAAGATCTTGACAGGGTGACCTCAAATAACCTCGAAAGATCCCATTAATAGCATTATTTATTTAAACTAACTTTGAATGAATAAGGAGGTATAAGTTCAGGTACTTGCTGTATCTAGAGGAGAACAAAATCTTGAAACTGGATCTTCAGTAATGAAGGTAAGTAATTTTTCCCACATTGGGATAACACCCTCTCCCTCAATACGAGCTCCAATGTTTCAAAATGTTGCCCTATTTCCCAATTTGATGTCTGCAGCATTCTTCATGCTGCTTATTAGAGAAGGCCAAAGACCTTCTTCTGCAGTGAAGAGGACAAGTTGTAATTAGCTGAGATGATGGACGTGGCTAGACTTGTGCCAGTAAAGAGTGGTTATCTCCTAACTTAAACACTTCTTTGTAATTAGTTCACCTGATTACTTGGGTTTAAGGAAAGAAAACAAATGCACATTATAGTACAAGCACATTAACTTCAATACAATTAGTGTAATTGCAGTGTAGTTATAATGCAGTTACAATTTGTTAAAATAATTATTGCTAATGTACCTGAATTATGAAGTGTATTTAGAAGTTTGACTTAATAGTTTCATTTTCCGTGTAACACCAAAGAAATTGCTTGTTCATTGCTTCAGCTGTCACAAATTTTTGTTGTTGTTTCTCTGAAGCTTTATAAACAGCCGCTGGGCAAAAATCCCTGGTATTCCAGCTGCAATAAGAATGTCCAGTCAACTGCATGATCAGGATGTCTATTCCTATGAAACCAGTGTTTTTGTTATGAGAAAGGGATTTGGATTGTCCTTCCCTTCTACTGTATACAATGTCTTCAGATTTAGTAAGTCTGGGTTATGTTGACTCCTTAAAACAACCTTAGATGATTCTTGATGTGATCAGCAAAGGGACAAAGATGTGCCAGTGCCGAGCACCACATTTCTCTGGGGTGCTCAGTTCCAGGGGCCAAAGTTGCAGCTGCAGACAATGGTCAGTCTGCTAAGGGAGGGGGGCAGGGAGAGAAGATAGCATCTCTGCTGGCTGCAAAGAAATACTATCATACTCTCTCCCATTTAACCCGAGAGCTAAGTCAGGGATACAAGAAGATACTTATGTAAAATCAGATTTCATGCCTGAAATGATCTCTGGGATTTAGATGCTGAACATAACCCTTTCAGTGCAGGCAACAGACTTACTCTTTTTTTCCTGCCGTCTTGTAAGAGGAGTTACTGCCACTCACCTTTAAACGCAGTGTCTTAACTTGATTTGGCTTGAGCCACAATGAGCTCAAATGCTCATGACTTGTGTCCCACGTGAGCATCCTTCATGCTGCCAAGAGGGGGAGAATTCCCCTCCTCTCAGCACTGCCCTGCCGGGCCGGACAAGAGAGCACCAAAGGAATCTGATCCAACTGCCCCCTGGCACAGGCACTCTGCTGGGAAGAGAAAGCAGTGAAGCCCTCTGAGAGGCTTCTGTAGGTTGTTTCCCATGACCTTTCAGTGCAAAATGTGGGAGCAGGGGCCAGAACTTTATGGATTACCTACACCTCCAGTGCAGCTTGCTAGAGAGTGGTTTGCCTTTTCTTAGAGACAGCAAGTACTGGAGCACTCTCTTGAAAGTTTAAATACCAAAGGGAAGACTATGGAATAACCTGCATAAATGAATGACCTTCCTTAGTTTCCGTGAGAAAGGTGCTGGAATGCATCTTGAAAGAGATGGGTTTCCATCCTTTTCTAAAGCCCCTGACCTCAATGGTATCTTGTGAAACAGAAAATTGCAAGAATGTGCGAGAAACTGTAGTCTGTCAGTTCTACTTAGTTCTCTGTACGTGGAATTAAGTTACTAATTGGAGTAGGGAGCAGTAAGAGAAGTCACATGCTCTTTTGCCCCACAGAACTTGAAATTAAAAATACTTGAATTCTTAACATAGAACTGAGAACTAATTGGTAGTGGCCGCACACAAGGCCATTATTCTCATCTTCATTATTTTCATCTTGTGAAATATTCTTATCCTTAGTATTTCAAGATTCTTGCTAGTACTTGGATGGAAAAGCATCTTTAAAAGTAAATAGATGATACTGAGGTGAGTTTTTTAACATGAGGTACTCTATCGCTTGCCAGAACTTAATGATATTTATGTCATGAGAATGTCTACCAGCTGAAAGAAAAACCCAAACCCAATTTAATTATTTTTCAGCTGTAACAATTCTATAATAAAATAGCCCTTGGAGTAGCTACGTGGGTGATGAACAGGCACCACACACACAGCTTAAGTGACTCTGCCTAGTCAAATAGGTAGCTGTTTGAGGGGAGACCTGAGTTCATTTTGCTGTGGAAAAGTAGCTAGTCTAGTAACAGCCTTTCTCTGACAGTTATTCCCAGCTGTATATGTTAAGTGGATCTCTTATACCTTTGACGTTTTTTGACTAGCAAAGCTGTATGACTAAAAGGCCACAGGCCTTTAATGAGGCTCTTCCACTCTACTCCATGGGACAGCAACTGCTGTTTGTAAGGAGTGCTTTGTGCGTAGCTGCTTCGATTGACATGGTCCTTCTAGAAGTCCCCAGATCTTCCCAGGGACTTGGATGGATCCAACCTGAAGCTAGGCACTTCCAGAGTTCTGAGCTGAGGTGGGCACCATCTGCGTTACTGGTTTCAGCGAGGCAGTAGCAAACCCTTGCTGCTCGAACAGGAAAGACCCTAAGGAAAGGGCATTATCGAGCTGATCAATGGGGAAGCACACATCAGAAACTTTGGCTTTGTCAGACTCTGCGTAAAGCATATTCTTCTGCATGATGAAGGAAACTCAGTATATGGAAAAATATTATTATTTAATGAACTCCCATTGTCATTCTCATTTGAAGTTGCTAATGAGGCTGCAGTCAATATCCTTCATCTGTTCAGTAAAGTGAATTCTTCATCTTGACAGTCTAAGATTGCCAGCGGGTAGACGCAGATTTGTGAGAAGAACTAAATGGTGTTTACTGTGGTGACTGATTATCTCCTAAAGAATCATGTGTTTTTCTCCAACAGTAGAGGATATAATTTAATTAGACTGTTATTTTAAATGTTCTGATTTTTTTAATGCATTAACTTATGGCCTGTGGCTGATAGAAAAGAAATTAACACTGACTCCTTTGAGTGTGGAATGAATTGCAGTTTGCAAGGGGAGAAAATTAATTATAAATGCCTGCTATTTAAGTTTTCCAGATTCAGATGATAAATGAAGCAATTATTACATGTCAAGTATATAAACAGTAATTCGTCAACATTTCAGCTTATTAATTCTAACATTTGCCATTCCATGTAACATATTTATCACATTTTATTGCTTGTTGATGAAAAATCTAGCATAGCTCTCTCAATTATCTTTACACAGCTGCATAATGAAGCAACAAAGTAGGGACGTATATCACAGTCCTGAACGCCACGAAAGGGTTCTTGTTTGTCTTGACTTCAGCTCAGAATGAAGCACCGAGACCTCAACCCGGCCCAGCTACAGGTATCTGTCCTCATTTCACCTTCCCAACCTTGCTTTCAAGGTGTTGTGCCGCTATGCTCCTGATTGCGTTTCAGAGCCTGTTTCTGCCAACTACTGCATGCCCAAGCCCTGCTGACTCATCCTGCCTGGATGCTTCTTCCTGCTCTTTCTAATCACATCTCTGTGGCTTTCCTCATGCTCTCTCTGTACCTGGAATGTTTTAAGAGCTGGACGCTAGGAATCTTCCATCATTTTCAGATTTCTCTCTGAACTCCTGGTGTTCCACTGTGCTCGTCAGTGTATGTGTTCCATTGCCTTTCACCCTCTCACTCTTGGACACAGCTGTCTAATCCAGGATGCTCCAAACTTTACCTTATGGAGAGAGAGGAGAGGCTCAAGTGCCCTCTGTTAATGATCTGCTCATGGAGCTATTGTAAAATCTTCCTGTTCTGCACTGCTGCTTCAGTCCGGAGGCTCTTCTGATACAGGTTGCTAGAATGTGGGAGCATGGCCATGCAATCAGACAGATCACAGGTCGGACAGTCTGGGCTTCACAACAGCTTTGTGCTGCCATGTGACATGTGATTAATCGCTTTATATCCCTGGGTGAAATCCTGGCCCAAGTTACGTCAATGGAAAATGGCCATGACTTTAACCCCTGACCTTTTGTTATTTCCTAAAATGTTAGCCAAACCAGGTTTTTGATAAATCAAGTGTGAGAAAAAGAAAGCTCATGCAAATCTCTTGGGTCATCATTATGTTTTGGGGTAAGAGGAGGGCTGTAAATGAAGGTGAAGAGGCTGCCTGAAGCTCAGTGGTCATTCAGGGATTACAGTACATCAGCTCTGAAGCCACCTGTACAGGGGATGGTAAGCTCAGGTTTCTGGCAGGTGTGAAGGGAAGAAGAATTTGGATTAAGTTGCTTAAAGCTAAAAATCAAAACCTAGAATCACAAAAAAAAAACCCAACCCTCTTTATCTGTGCTCAATAGAGTGAAAATATTTTTTACAGACTACGTGTTTATTTACGCGTCATACACATTTGCAGCAGAAAGCCATCACTCAGCTGATTCACCTCCTTATTTGCTGTGATCCACTATGACACCTAGAGTTTTCTGTGCACAACTGTTCCCCGGCCAGCTATTTCTTAGTGTTTCAGTGCAGATGGCTACTGCTGCCTAAATGTGTAATTTTATGTTTATTAAATAGCGTCTTTTTTTTTCTTTTTCCATTTGCCAGGGTTACTCTGAACATTAGTTCTCTCTTCTGAGCTGCCGATAGCTCCTTCCATTTTGATGCTGTTTGTAAATTTAGAGTGTAAACTGTCATCATCTAGTTAATTGATAAAAACTTTTATCAGTTCCAAGATAATTTGGTTTAATTCAGCTGCTACTGTGAAGTAAAAAAGATAATAAAAATTCAGAGAAATCACATGATTAAAGATTAGGGATAAACTTCTGAAGTCACTTTAATGGGGTTTCTTGGATGCTGAGAGTTACAAGATAAAAACATACCCCGAAATGTGTGCTTCTACCTATTTTCCAGAAGACCAGAATAATTTGCATGAAGAACTTTACACTTCCTTTACACTAGACACTTTGGAATGAAAAAAAAAAAAAAAAAAAAAGAAAGTTTATATTATTTCGTGCTTTAGAATTTTACAGAATCTGCAGGGGAAAAAGAAAGTAATAAATACATGACATTTCTAGAACTTAAAGACTTAGGAAAATGGAGGTTAAAAACACAATTTACAAACCAGTCATTTCAGAGAAGACTTATATGCTGACAGTTACGCAGATGAAGCTGCCTACGATACATTCATTTGAGGCTTACCTGTAACTGTAATATATGTATACATAATATACCTATATGCTAATAACCTCTAAGTCTTCTAGTCTTTAGGCTGCATCAGCCCCTAAAACCACTTAGCCCAAACACACGGTATTATTGCACTATGTAATAAGGTAGAAACCTGCAGAGAAACATACCTTTCTGATGTGCATCTGTGCACCAACAAACTAGATCTTACTCCCCTACTGACAAGACTGAGGCTGAAGCAGATTGCAGATGACCAGGATGATGACTGCAGCCAGTCCGTGCTGTGTTGTGTCCTGGAGCCACGCAGAACTCACTTCTTCTGAGCCATCCACCCCCAAAGCCACGTCCATAGCATCTTCCTCTGAGTTTACCAAGCCCCATCTTAAGAGCAGCTGAAGTCTTACCCCTTCTTGAAGCAGTCCCCTAATACCTTCTATCTTTTTTGGCTGTTTCAGAATATAACACGTTATAAGCTGTGGCACATCAAGTAATAGCTATAGCTCCGATGCATTCGGTAGCCGAGCCACTTAATTCGTTTTTACGTGTTATCTTTATATTTGTTATGAAACAGTTTGTTTAGAGGAGCTGGCACAATGTTGTCAGCATAAGAAAAGTTGGCACCAGAGTCTAATTATGTCATATAAAAGACATGTTTGCATTAGTTATCATAAACGTCAGTCTCGGTTGCCCTAACAAGTTAAGCAGGCATATAAAGAAATAGTTTTAAAGAGAAACTTAGAGAGAAACACCCAACTTTGTAAGACTAGTATTTAATTTTAATATTCAACAGTTTAAAAAAATCCTTCTAATTTACCCATACAAGATATTAACAGTATTATATTTAAGCACAGATGGAAAAAATGACAGGGTGATAGTTTTTGTTCAGAAGGCTGCACAGGACAGTAATAAAGCCATAGTGGAGGATGTTATAGCATCTGACAGCACTCACCCCAAAATAAGTTATGAGCTCATGAATCTGAATTGTTAGTTGACAATCTCAAGTTTGTTCCATACTTCCACCCATGTCCGGGGGTCAAACACATGTTACCTCTTCAATAATGGTCTCTTCCCTCCTCTCACTGCAGTTCAAAGAACCATTTGCAGATGTTCAAGGTTACTTTCCTGCATGAGAGAGACAAGTTATTACATTTCTCTTAAGAAAATGGGCGTTTCTCTACATATGCCTAATATGCATATCGGGCTGTGCTGCCTGTATGCTGTCACAGTGTAAAAAATATGCCATAGAAGGTATGTTTGCATATGAAGTGTCATTGTGGGGTTTACCATGTGACTAGGAAAAAGAAATAAAAGTATAGTGTTTCTCTCTCACGCTCTGCTGCACTCCTGACATCACACACAGGCATTTCTGAGATGGTCACCTTGTTCTGAAGAATCTGAATTTGTTTTAATGTCTTCTTTTTTTAGAGCAGTTAATTTCACTTTCTAACATTTTTAATGAAAATTGAAACAGATGCTTACTTTCATCTGAAGAGTATCTGAAGCAGTGTCTTGGAGATGTGCGTGTCCCCACTTAATTTAACTTGCTTTAGCAATGTTTGAGGATGATTTAGATGCTCTCTGTTGACCTTCTTATGAAGCATGCTAGAAAAAGACAGGATCGTGTACTGAGGCTCTACCCTCCTTTGACACCACCGGTGGGAAGAAAGGGATAAAATAGGGTCTTAATAGGTATGTTTTCATAAAAAGTGAGACAAAAATTTCACCAGAAAATGCAAACCAAGAGCTCTGACTCAGCTTGCGGCTAAATTATATTTGGAGAGCTCTAGCTGAAGACATTGGATTAATAAAGCTGGAGCCATTTCTGAATTTCCTCACTTTTAAGTGCAGTTTACACTGGACTTGTCTTACGCTGACTGCTGAATGTGCTAGCAATTCAAAGCTGCTTTACGCCAGAGCAGATATCTCTGTCCTGCCCATCCAAGTGGGAAAATGAGTAGAGAAGTCCCAGAACAGGGTTAGACCCTGACTTTTGCAGTTCGTTTCATGAACCAGCAAGCACCTGAGAGCAAACCTGCACTGCCAGGGCAGGTCCCTCGTAGGCGAAGGAGCGCAGCGGGGATGCTGCCCAAGGAGTGGTGGTGCAGAGCTAACGCCAGCCCTGTATACAACAGCCTCAGCGCCCCACAGCACTGTGCACAGGTTCGTAAAGCCTGTTCTATGCTGTGACTAATTACTATAGACACAGCACCATAGTGATATGACTATATTGCTTTCTGAATTCCAGTGAGGACTCTACTTGATGCTGTGCTGTTTGATTGGTATATCTGAGTACGTCAGTCCATTCAGAGGGATCTCTTTACGCTATACCCAGCTGGAGGATGTAGACACCTCCTAGGAGATGTGATAGGAATATTCTAATGAGTGTATTTTATTGAAAGAACGCTTGCAGTAAATAAACCAGATTTTTTTGTTGTTTTTTGCAGTGGATACAGTAACATTTACAGACATAATTACATTGTACAGAATTGATAACTTTAGCTACAGTAAAGGGTCTTAGAATACTCTCCAGGCAGCCTCAGTAGAACTGTTCATACAAAAAAATGATAAAAATTTAATAGCAGAAATCTAAGGCCGATACTTATCCAAACTGGTCTCATTTGCAGCTGGACAAGACAAGGAAAGAAAATATCTCAGGATCTGAAAGGTATTGAAGGGAGACTACTTCAGATATTTCTGAGCATAAATCAACTCAATAGTTAAATTAGGATGTACATGGTGTGCAACTTCAGCTCTCTCAAAATGCAAAGCCTGCTTTTTTTTGTAGGCCTTCCAGCAAAAACAGTCCGAAAATAAAAATACATAAATCCATTCCAGTCTGGGCTGCCTGCAGGGAAGTGAGAGAAATAAAACATCCCAACAAGATGTATTTATGACATCTGGAGCAGGCTCAGTACAACGAGCTTCTGACCAAAGGCTGAATCACCATTTGCTAAGCTACCCCCAGTGACAGGTAGCAGAGATGGAACATAGCAAACCATTTACCTAATAATTGAACAACAGAAACGGTCTAGACCTTTTTAACAAAATTATCTTTTAAGATATTTCAGTATGAACTAAAAAATTTGTCTAATAAAACTCCTTAATTTTGGCCAGGAGCACTTGCATTAAGTCACAAAGGAATGTGATTGGTTTCCTCTCTGTTTACCATTATCACCATAGAAATAAAGCAGGTAGTGCTACAGTTTCAAAAGTTAGTAGATGCCAAGAATTTTCTTGCCAGGACAGAACAACATTATTGTTGTCTTTGGTTGGAGCTTTTTTGTTACTTTCTGGGGTGGGGGGTGGGGGGGGGTGGGGGGTGGGGAGGAGCAGGATAGCACCCTGCTGAACTTCAAAACAGTTTTAGGATTTTTTTCATCAACCTTAAAAACAAAGTCATGATCTACTTTCAGTGTTGACAAAATTAAAGAGATTATGGAAAAGGTAAATGTTCCATGCAAATACAGGTTGAGTGAATTTGACTTATGGAATTCCTTGCACATCACCAGAAGTAATCCCGTGAATATTAATCCTGTCTCTAGGTTAAAGAAGGAGCAGAAATGCTGTAAACTAGATTTATCAATATTAAATATAGAAGTAATTTAAATTCTAAACATGTTTCAATCTTGACATTGTCTGATATAGAAGTTACATACCTGTCTCTTTAGACAAAGAGAAAAAATGTGTGGGGTTTTTTTCATATGCTTCCTCCAAAGACTTTTACATCATCTGGATTGAAAAAAATCCCCCAAATGATTTCACTGTTGCACTTAAGCTGACAGCAGGAAGCATAAAGCATAAGAATACCTCCACTGAGCCACTACACAAGTAAAATATTTGATATAAATTGTTTCCTTTATTTTGCAAGTGTTTGCCTAGCATTTGGATTTGCTAAAATCTTGTTCTTCAGTGCATATCTCTTCATTTCATGCCTAGTTTTAAAAGTTCTTATTCTGTCAGAATCTTTACAATTGAAACATTCAAAGTAATAATTTTGTTTAAGCCTAGAAGCTTGTTCTGAATAAATAGTCTCTCAACCTCTCATTTAGAGAGAATATCTGTAGAAAGGAGGAGAGTAAACACAGAATGGAAGTTTGCAGAGAATCAAAAAACATTTAGGAAAGTATTGAAGATGAGAATGTTTAAAATTGATATCAGGCTTCCATGTTGGTGTATTTATTCATTGTTCTTGGAAGTGTGAAAGTGTGGGTGCAATACTGTCTCCACTGAAGTCAAAGGAGCAGGAATTTGTTCTCTGCTGTGGATTCAGGTGTATATACAGAGGTACATAACATATTGCTTAAAATGGGTTGTCTGCAAAGTACAGAGAACATTCTAGAGGAGCCTTGGTTTGCAATACGCCTGGGGAAAACACCGTACCTTCTATTGCAACCTAGACACATGACAGCTGAGTTACCTATAGGAATTACACATATAACTAATGTTCTTTTTAAGGGATGCAGTATCCTCATTAATGTGTAATTAACCAACCCTGTGAAAGAATGGAGAAAACCAAGCTGTGTTATATCTTGGACTCTGTTCTTTGAGAAGTTGTTTTCAAAAAAGACAAGACCATCATTCCTGCAACTGTGGATACCAATCCAGATGGGGAGCTCACGTCCTTCTTATTTGGCTTTTTCAGGTGTACATCTAGTTTCTAATCTCCTCAGCACTTACTCTTTTTGTGGCAACATGTAATAAAGTCCTGAAGCTGCTCTGAAATTCTTACTTCCCAAGAGCTGAAGTGATGGGTAAGGACCTTCCCAGAGGTCCAGAGCTCAACTTGCCTGGCCTGCGCCCTCCAGGTAAAACCTCTCTGCATTAGTAGGCACCCAGCATACTCTGCCAGTAGTGGTCAGGAGCTCTGGGGGGTACTGGTGGGGTGTGCCTGACCCTGCCAAGCTCTACCATGGCACCCAGGTGCCTTGAAAGTCCTGATGGGGGATCGGTGGGCTTCTCAGAGCAGAAAAACTGCTCAGCTCCACTATTTCTGAGCGTCCCTGATTTGTTTTTGCTTTAGTTGGCTGAAGTGTGAAGGGGGACAATGCCAAGTGGAGAGGGTCCAGCTCCCATCTTGCCCAGGGGAGGTCTCGCTGTAGTGGGCAGCAGCAGGGCCCCTTGCACACCAGCCCCACAGGTCTCCCTTAAGCTCTGGACACGGTGCCAAGTGATGTTTCCCAGAAATCTGCAATGTGCACGGGGTTTTACAGCTGCGTGCTAAAGCCAGGACATGTAGCTGGGAAAGCAGTGGGTCAGCTCACAAGACCTTCTCGTATATCTCTGGAAGATTACAGGCCATCCAGTTTGAGTCAATGTTGCCTTTTAACCCAGGACTGCTGCTCTTTCCTCCTCAGGTCAGTCCAAACATAAGTGAGACTGTGAGTCTACTCATGAGGAAAAATTTTCAGGGATGTGTATCTCAGGCATGAAACAGAGCTGAAGCACATTACAATACACATCAGGTCAAGGAGCGCTTCAAAGGCTGTTCTAGCTCTCGTGTAGGACCTTGTTCCCTGTAGCTGTAGATCAATAGACCTTTGTACTTGTGGTGCCCAATCTCCATTGCCGTGATGAGATTTGGTGAAAAAGAGAAAACTGTTTTTCTCAGTATTTGAATTTACTTTTCAAGTTTCTTCTGTTCATAGCGTTGCAATATAGGTAGTAGTGGCTTAGTTGACTCCAAAGAACTAGTTGTGTATACACACAGTCTTTTTTATGAGAAATTTTCACTGCAAAATAATCAATTATTAAAGCAGCATATCTCTCATATTTGTATTTGCATTTTTTAGCCTATTTTATGCAGACAGAGTTCAAGGTGGGCAGTTTCTGATAATCAAATGCTAAACAAAGAATTCTGTTTCGTAAAGTATACTGCCACAACTAACACAATCACATGGGAAATTACAGAACAGGGCATATTTCTGTCTTTGGTGCTGCATACAGTCTAACGATAAGCTACTGAAATTAGAGATGTACTTGTTAAAAGCAGGCATAATCATCTTCAGTTAGCGCTGTGTATGGCATTGATTCTGCTTTCACACAAACTGAAGCTCAAACCATGCATTTTCTTCTCCACACTCTTCTCTTCCCACGCTAGATGGCACTGCGATGTACATGATTAGAGACAAAAGCAGCTTTTGGTAAAATGTAAAAACACACATTTCTGAAGAAAACCTAAAATGACAGTGGCAAAAATGTTTGCAAATGTTCTGGAGTTCTCAGAGATGTCTTGTAAAAAGCATGCCTCATTTCCAGTCCATGAATTTTGTATCCTCTCTACCTCAATGTAATTTTGAGATGACTGTGTTAGGAAGGAAGGACTGCTCTCTGGAAACAATGCAGAATTTGATTTCCATAGCTGTCATTTTGCTAAAAATTGAGAATGCGAACATGCTTGCAGTATTCTGCAGGAAAACTTAATTACACAGCTTGAACTTCTGATAATTTTTGCAGCTTCTTGAAAAAAGTAAAGTTTGTATCTAGGATTTTTTTTTTTCCCTCCACCTAGCTCTAGCACTATAGTATTTCAGGTCAGGAAGATGAGCTTTGAAACACTTGCATATATCAAAAATACTGTCAGAGTTTCTGTTATTATGACCCTAGTTAATCTTACACAACTTAGTGAGCTGTTTTTTGAAATAGCTGTTCTCCCATCCATTCTGTAAAAAAAAGATTGCACAGCAGGGGATGTTAGCTGGTACACAACTTTTTCAATGTTATTGCAATGACAGCTTTGGGTTGGTGGTTGACATTAAAATGAAAGAAAAATATTTTCCAGCACAGTTAGTTCAAGAGCCAAAGCCATGACAAAGTTGTTTAACAGTACAGTTATTACAAAAAAGAACTGACTTTTACAGACTTTTTAAAAGAAGCCTGAAGCAACATAGAGGCACAATGTCATATCAGATAGTAGCACCAATTCTTAGACTGGAAAATAAACCTATTCGAAGATGTCAGCTCAACAATTGTTTTGCATTAACTAAATGCAATGATATCAGCATCTCCAGAATCTGAGAGACTGTTTTCCTTTATGTTGCTATGATACCATATTATTATTTGATATGGTATGTTTTATCATCAACCAACTTAAGAATAATGGTCAAGAGTAGAAATGAATAATTCAAACGAAGAAAAAGCTCTCTTTCCAAAAAAAACACTGTTTATCACACTGTTTCCCTCTGAAAAGTGACCCTGTGAAACTGATATCCGTAGGTTTCGTGTTTACTGTCTTTCAATAGCTCCAGTATCAAATATGGTTACTTTCCAAGCTGTTTGCTTTTTTAGCTGCTATTTTTGCAAACTCATCTATGGTCCAGACTGATTTCCTGGCTCTCTGAAGTAAGAGAACACAAGATATTAAAGATTATTGTCACAGGGGGACCAGTACAACCCTTTGTCAAGCTGGTGAGGTTAAATAGGTTCACAGGAGGCAGCTAACTAAATTATTCTCGTAGGAACGGGTAAAGCACAATAAGCTCTACTTGCTCATCAAAAGTCAAAATAAAGGCGGCTGACTTTTTTCACTAAATTTGCAGAATCAAGCTCAACATCCTTTGTTTGGTGTATCTTTGGCTGAGTGACCTTCCGTCACTGGAGGTCCGGGGGTCTAGGAAATTCGGCAAGGAGCCCAGGGGCCCCGAGTGCAGCCGACTCGGAGGAGAGGCAGGGCAGGATGCTGGGCAGCTTCATCAGCTGCAGCCACACTCTTCCATGGAGCAGGGGCCACAGCAGCCCTGGCTTTAACCCACAGACCCTTGGGATGCATTCAGCTGTTTAATGATGTTTGTCTACATCTAAAGAAATTCAGTTGCCCTGCTGTTGGGCCTGGGGCACTCGTGGTCAGTGAAGTAACATTTGCTGATGTTTCAAAATGGAGCTTCCCACAAATTTGTAGTTCACAGGAAATTTTGAACAGTTTCGCTTGATCGGATGGTTTAGAGCGAAATCAAATTTTGAAATGTAATTTGTCATAGATTAGAAGTCCTTCTTCCCTGCAGTGAAGACATCTTTTGCCATTAACACAAGAAAGCATGAATTAATATGCCAGCAAATCGTCGGGGTTAGAAGGGGTCACTTTTAAAATTACTCGACCCAGTAAAAGTGAACTCAAGTTCACGCTGTTTAAGACAAAAGCACAGAAATATCTGAAGGATAGAAGAAAAAAGTTATAACTCCTGCTCTGCATTTGAATAATCTTTCTTATTCCATGCTTTGTGTCCTTATCTTCTTCCACTCTGGTAATTACCTCTTTAACCATTTACCACCTTGGGAATAGGCAGTGTTCTGTAGGCACGGGCTACTGAGTGAAATAAATACACTGGCGTAATCCTCTGGAGAGCTGTGCCGCTGCACGCCAAGCTGGGCATGATGGCACAAAACAATAATAAGGAGTCTTAGCAAAACAGAGCAACAACTAATATTCCATTATTTCCGACGACAAATATGCAGGAAGTGAATGGCTATTTTGTTAATACTATATTCATTGTTCATACTATTTATTTAGAACATTCATATGTTCATAATGAACATTCATATGTTCATACTATATTCTTTGTCGGTTTAGAAGTGTCCAGTGCAAGAGTTTAGATGTATATATCCCATAATATTTAGATAGTGATGTGTTATTAATTATGCATTTTTACGTATTTAATTCACCTATGGGCATGCTTCACATGCTAACACAAATTAAAGATGACTGATGTTGGTTTATGACATGCAAATTAATGTGTCACCTGACTTATCAGAGCCTTATCATTTGCTAGAAACAGTGGGATCAAAAGACCACAAATAACTGTGTGTTTGCCTTTTCCTGAAAAGAGGGAGTCTGCCTCTGTGGCACCATGCAATACCATAAGGGGATAAATGAATTTGCTATAAAAGAACTAGTTTGGCTACCAAAATCAGTAGAATCCCTAATGAAAACATTTTCCCTGGGCTGATCTGTTGCATCTGATTTGTATTAGCATACAAAGTATGCCCATAGGTGAATTTAAGAAAAAATCAGTCTTGTAGCGTAAGCTACCTTTATCCAGAGACTACCTTTACCCAGAGCAGACTGCCCGCTTCAACATTTAAATAAAATTTCCACTACTGTATGGCAGGACAATAAGGATTGATACAGCATGTTTGATGTTTTCAATTTAGAAAACGAGAGGAACTATAAATTGTAATCTGTGTAAATTGTCTTTCACAAACAGTATAGGTACTCCTTTCCTTGGGAACATAGGATTTAACATTGCTGCTGCTGTATATTTTTAAAAATAACAGAGGCATGTAAAATGCTGTGGATCCATAGTACCAAAGATATATATCTCAGAGGGCCCTGAAACAGTTGCATGGATTTTCTACCTTTGAGCCTTTGAGTAGTTGGCCACTCCCAAGAATTCAAGGAACATGCTTGGGTATACGATTCACTTGTTGGCAAACTCGACATTACTTTGCACTTCCTTTAAATGTCTGTAAAACCCCAGCTACCACCACAAGTGTACATCTTTACAGGTTCCAGTGGGCCTTCACAAAATTTTTTGTTGAGTGTTGATCTGAATATGGTGGGGCTGCACCTGAGGCATGTTTGGTGTGATTTGTTGATTGAGCAAATGAAGCTGGGGACGACTACTTGTACCTAAACAGTCACTCACCATGGTAACTTACGATTTAGCTGCTGCATGAACTAGTTTTAGTTTCAAAGCCGTAACCTGCACTAATGAAATTTGAATTCACAGTTTTCAAAATATGCTCAAATACACTCTATCAACATCAGCTGCCGTTCCCAGTGACAAGTATGACAAGCAACGAGAATCTTTTGATGGACAAATTTGAACTTAGCTTTTTAACCGCAAAACCCAAGAACAAGAGTTCATATGAGTAGTCATGCCTTGTTTCTTTCTAGTAATCTGTTCCTTGAATTAAAAAGAAATAAAACAGAATTAATAAACTCTAATCTAATATGCTAATCTCTCCATATAAACTTACAACTTCTGAAAGAGCAGTCAGATTTTAATGGCTGGCCAGCAGATCCTGTTAGCTAGAACAGAGCAACACTATTTGTATAATTGTCATTACAATATTTGTAATTTTGTTTTGTATGGTGACATTTCATACCTTCAGAATTCCTTAATAAAATCCTCAACTGTTTCAAAACCAGGCTAGATATAACAGGCATATTACAGATAAATACAGAGTTTAGCTGCAGCTACATATGGGGAGAACACTAGTGCTGTACTGATACAGAACTAAGAGACTGAATACCAGGAGGAAAACATACTTTTAACACCTACAGACTATGAAGTGTGAGTGGTGTGTGCATACAAGCATAAATTATATGCACAGACCATTTGCAGTTTTGTGAGAGTAATGCAAGCCTTTAGCTAGTGTAACAGAAATAAGCTAAATGCCACATTCAGCATCCTGACCTGCTCTCTCATGGATGAGCCGCCGGCAGTAAGGTCAGCAGCAACCTACATATCAACTGAGTCAACAAGAATTTTGGAGCAGAAAACACCTACCTGTTCCTTAACCTCTGAAATAATTAAATTATGCAGTGCAACTCTAAAATTATTTTTGTCTTCGTGATTGATATTGAAACACTAATACTTGTCTCTCAACCATTTATTCCAAAGTGAATTTGTATTATAATGTCAGACAAAAACCTGGACCTACCTAGCTTCCAGCCTCGAGTGCTGGATTAAAAAAAAAAAAAAAGGTGCAGAATATTGCCAGAATTTCTTTGTGTGTCTGTTTATATATTTACCTAACTCTTCTTATATTTTTATTGTTACTAAGCAGTTGGTGAGTGGCTGGCTATATATCATCATAACCCTTGAGAACTACCATTTCACATAAATAAGTTTAGTTTGCCCACCATGAATTCTGCATGCCACTGGCTATTTAACAAGTATTAGTATTTGTGGTACCATCAACGGTCTTCTCCTCACACAGCAGTAATCGATGCTCTCGTAGCTGCTATGCCACCTCTGCCAAGCCCCTGTTAGCCTAAGAAATGAAGCAGGGCACTGACTGCTGCTTTACAGGATACAGGCTTGCAAAAACGTGAGAAAAGAGTAATTGTTCTTGCCTGCCCACAACCACTCATTTTACTCTCTCTTCCAATCATTTTTTGGGTCATTTCTATGGTAAGGACATGCTTTAGTGCTTTTTGTGTTATGTGCTGTCTGGTCTTGAATTTGCCAGTGGATATTTCACACTCCTGCCTACCGTAACCATGACCGCTGTATTCCTATTTTTTCCCAAGGTCTTCCCGGGTTTTTGTGCTCGGTTTGGCTCCCTCTGAACACCAGCAGACTGAAGCAGAACCTTTTCATGCAGTCTGAGAAAGATAAACACAGACAACATTAGTTCATAAGCTGTTGCTCAGACGAATTTGAGACTCATTAAATTTGGTTTATTAGTATTTATTTATTATCATACTATCTTGAAACCAAACAGTACTGGGTCTTCTTTATGCTGCATCCCATGCACCCCAAAAGAGTCACCAACTATATTGAGGCAAGCTGTGGGAAAGGCATATGGCACATAAGGGAAATGGCCAGTGGAAGGGTGGCAAATGCCATGCCCATTCTACAGCTTTACTTTGAGGTGCATTTAGCTAGAGGGAAAGAGAAGGGAAAACATAGGAAGCCTGAAAACCTTGTGAAGTGAGGAGTGGGGAATAAAAGAAATTTAGAACACGCAATCGACAATTTCATTTTTAAAAAAGCAAGGAAGCTTGGACCGAAGGGCAAAGATGTTGTCTTTGCTCTGGCTTAAAGTACTTCTCAAGGTACCGTGGCTGCTTCAGCTAATGTAGTTTCCCCCATCACCACCACCATAAGATCTAAGTGGCTGACCATGAGTCAAGTACCATTTGTTCTCCACCTCCCAACTCTGGACCTGCAGGTTGAGGGGAACCACGGTGGAAGACAGCCATGTATGGGCCCCATTTTATCCCCTTCTCCCTCTCCTCTCCTTAAGGCTACTACTATTTTTTTCTGCAGCTGCTTTATGCCCTTTCTTATCCACTTCATTTGCTCCTTTAAATCTTTATTTTCCAAGGCTCTTCCAGTTTAGTACTGACATGTCTTGGAGCCCAGGTTTGCTTCCAGACCCTTCAAGATTCATTTGTTGATCTTATGATCTGAATAAGAAAAAAAAAAAATCCTTTCAGCCAGAGGAAAACAGAGTTGTCAGTTTCTCTTCTGTGTATAAATAGTATTGCTCATCCTGCTGGACAACATCCATGCGTTAAAGGTTAACCTATGGACAAGGCTTAGGTGCAGCAGTGTTATCAGTCTGTAAGCACATATCTGATACATATGTTTTATTATTCTGTTGATGTTCTGCCCTTTTTGGGGGCTTCTGGGAGTACCAGGTACTGGCATTACTGGAACCACACTCCCATTTACACCAGGTCACTGGATTCTAGATGTTCGGAATAATTTTGGATTGTTAGCTCCTCCACTTGTTTCAGAAAGTGCCGGAGGGATCTGGCAGCAGCAGTGTTTGTCCTGGCTGTATGATGTCTCCCTAGTGAATGCAAAGGCAGAAAAGGAAGATAACACCCCTCTCAAGAAAATTTTTTTGCTTGAAGAATCCAACTATACAAACAGGCTTCACAATGGGGATGTCACAAGCCATATTATTAGTAGAAAACAGGATTACTGAAGTGCCAAAGTATGATCTTAAGTTAAACCTTACCCTAACACGTCCCAGACGTGTGATGTTATCTTCATCTGTATAGGAGATCACATATTTCTAACCGTTTTCCGTGTTTGTTTTGGACAGCAACTGCAACATTTCCAGCCCTGAAAGTAATACACAGCATCTAAGCAGATGGGGAGACCTGAAGCTGTTATTATTATGTTGCTAAATGGATACTGGTAAAAATTAGAAGTGCTTCTCAGGAAAAAATCATGTAGAAAAATTTAGCTCTGATATTGCCATGCTGTCAGAGAAGGGAGCACGTACCAGAGAATTCATTGCTTCATCCACACTGTTAAACATTCACTGCTGAAAAGAGACATAAATAATGTAAAAATTGACTCTCCTATGGGAACGTTCCTTGACTCATTGAAGTATCTATCATGCTTGCCTTCCCTTCCTTCTTTTTGTGCAAGAGCTTTGAATTAGATGTCCACTGTTAAAAATATTTCTACAAGTTCCTTGCGAAACCAGTTACTCTTTCTGGAACGAGATGTTTTCCAAGTCTCATATGCAAAGTATGGTCAGAGACCTTGTACAGTACTGCACTGAATAATCACAGTAAATCAGGTAATTTATTAAGTTAATCCTTAAACCCCTTAAAACTTAAAATGTAAATATAACTACTGAACCAGAAACCCTATGTCATTTGTGCTCACCACATACAGATGCTTTTAGACTAGAGAGAGTGCACAAGCAAAGCGTAACTTGAAAGAAGTATTTGATAATGGAAAGCAGTGTTAGGATTTTGAAAAAGGATTTTGAGAGGTCCGGAAAAAAAAAGGTTTATGACAGTGAGTTCTCAAAAAATCTCACAGGCTGCATAAAGCTGCCCTCAGCTCAATCAATCATCAGCATTATGATTTCTGTAACACATTCAAATAGCTTCTGCAGTGGACTTCTAATTGTGGTAATATTCTCATGTGATAAATCCAGCTGAACTGTTAAAAGTAGTACTTCTGAAGATAGATGGAGAAGAAAATAGAAGACTACTAAATAAGACAACACCAGTTTGCATGTGGAAGGTACGAATATGAAGGAATGGCTACAAGGCAAGTAAGAAAGTAGTTGAAAACATCACAACACTTAAAAGGCTGCCTCCGTTGCTAGTGAAAAGAGCCAAAATTACAAAGGAATCTGCATTTGTTTCTCTCCTGTCAAGTAATTGTATTGACAAATCACGACTGGCTGCAGTGAGAATCCCCAGTGCAAGAGGAGATGTTCTCTAGATACACTCAGCTGTCTCCCACAGCCAGTGGCACAGGCAGTCACCATCCACTTAATCTTTTATGCAGTTCTATATTTGAGAAGATGCAGCCCTGTTCACTCTTTGCAATAAGCAATTTACAGCACACAAAGAATATCTCCTATTGGAGTGTTTTGATTTTCCTTTCCAAGTTTTAAAAAATTTCTCATGTTCTGCAACATTTGATGTGGAAAATGAAAGAGTGAGAGGTTAGAATAGCCAATACCAAGACCTCAGTGTATAGCATGTACATAACATTGTATATAACAATGTTATATACATTAGCAAGCAGTGGTATATACATTGGCAAGGGATGCAAAGAATAATAAAGGCTTCTACAGGTACGTTGGCCAGAAAAGGAAGATTAAAAAAAAATGTACACACCCCCAAAAATGATACAGGATAACTAGTAACAATCAGCATGGAGAAGGCTGAGGTACTCAGTGATTATTTTTTTTTGGCTCGGTTTTCAATGGTAATCTCTCTTCGCACATATCGCAAGCTCCTGAACCTCAAAGCAGGGACTGAGGGAATGAAGTTCCTTCCATCGTAGATGAAGATTGGGTTCAAGATCACCTGAGGAACCTGAACATGGGACCTGACAAGATGCATCCCAGAGTCCAGAGGAAATTGGCTGACGTAGTTGCCAAGCCAGTCTCAACCATATTTGAAAAGTCACGGCAGTCAGGCAAAGTCCCCAGTGACTGGAAAAAGGAAACCACCATGCCCATTTTTAAAAAGGTAAAAGGAGGACCCTGAGAACTACCAACCAGTCAGTCTCACCTCTCTGCCCAGTATTTTCCTCCTGGAAAAGATATTGAAACATATGGAAGACAAGGAGGTGATTAGAGATCCAACATGGCTTCACCAAGGGAAAATCATGCCTGACTAACCTGGTGGCCTTCTACAATGGAATGGCTGCATCAGTGGACAAGGGAAGAGCTATGGATGTTGTCTATCTGGACTTCTGTAAGGCCTTTGATACAGTCCCCTACAACATTCTTGCCGTTAAGTTGGAGAGGTACGAGTTTGATGGAGGGACTATTAGATGGATAAGAAATTGACTGAATGGCTGCTCCAATGGCTCAATGTCCAAGTGACATTGTCCAGTAACCTGGCTATACCAGACACAGTCAAGGCTATACCAAATATGTTTTCATCAAGTGGCAGATGCCATCAAGCTGAGTGATGTAGTTGATATGCTTGAGGGAAGGGATGCCACCCAGAAGGATCTTGACAGGGTTCAGAAGTGGGCCAATGTGAAAATCATGAGGTTCAACAAGGTGAACTGGAACATCCTGCACCTGGGTTTGTGCAATCCCCAGTATCAATACAGGCTAGGGGGTAAAAGGATTGGGAGCAGCCCTGCAGAAAAGGACTGGGGGATAATGGTAGATGAAAAGTTAGACATAAGCTGGCAATGTGCACTTGCAGCCCAGGAGGCCAATCATATCCTGGGCTGCATCAAAAGAAGCATGGCCAGGAGGTCAAGGGAGGTAATTGTCCCCCTCTATTCTACTATTGTGAGACCCCACCTGGAGTAGTGCATCCAGCTCTGGAGCCCCCAACATAAGAAGGACATGGACTTTTTGGAGGGAGTCCAGAGGAAGGTCACAAAAGTGGTCAGAGGGCTGGAGCATCTCTCCTATGAGGACAGGCTGAGAGAGTTGGTGTTGTTCAGGCTGGAGAAGAGAAGGCTCTGGGGAGACCTTATTGCAACCTTTCAATATATGAAGGGGGCTTATAAGAAAGTTAGAGAGAGACTTTTTACCAAGGCCTGTAGTGACAGGTCAAGAGGCAATAGTTTTAAACTGAAAAAATTAGATTTAGATTGGATATAGTGAATAAATTTTTTACAATGAGAGTGGTAGAACAGGTAGGTGGAACACGTTGCCCAGAGTAGTTGTGGATACCCCATCATTGAAAGCGTTCAAAGTCATGTTGGATGGGGCTTTGAGCAACCTAGTCTAGTGAAAGATGTTCCTTCCCATGGCAGGGGGTTGGACTAGATGATTTTTAAGGTCCCTTCCAATGCAAACCATTGTATGATTTTATGATTCAAATGTATAACATGTCTATAACATTGTATATGGGCCAAATGCTATTGGACTTTATTTATATGGACTTACAAATTTTTATTTTTATAAGATGGAACAGCATCAAGGTGAGAAAGAAAGCACATCTCAGATTGCCTACTAATACATTGACTCAGAATCTCGAGTAGGAAGACTAAAGGCTTAAGTAATGTTTTCCCAAGATCCGTATAAGTGTTCTTCCTAATAAAGGACTGATTATTCTGATGCTGAATGTTATTCATGATTTTGTTGTTTTTTTTTTTAAGAAATTTCCTGTTCATGGTGAAACTCATACATATAGAAGTCCTCTGAAAATCTCTAATAGGGATAAACTAATACATTCTGACTTTTTTTTTTAATTTTTGCAAAAAAAGTCCTTTCTGAGCTACTTGCCTCAATATCAGCTACAGATAACACACAGAAATGGGCGCCTCTACTGTACAGTTCATTAAATCTTACAACAGTGTTCTAAAATAGATCAGATAATTTGCACCTTCTCTCCACCCCCTATAAAGAGAAGACAGATTAGGCATTTAAACCATGTTTGCAAATAGATAGAGATTAATCCTATCCCCAATTTGCTATTGAGTCTGTCTTTCCTAAGTAAAACTTTACAATTTTCTGTGTCCTACAATTTCTCTATGCTGTCTAGATAAATAATACGCATTTTTTGGAGAAGGGCTATGTTTACGCTTGCCACCTAACAAAATGGGGTACAGCTCTCTCAGCAGTACTGTAATATAAATAATGGACGTTTTATCAAAAAAACTTGAAAATTGATAAGCATCAATTGCTTAGATACTTCTAAAATAGTAGTTTCATTAGGTAACAGGCCGTTGCATAGGAAATCTTGCTTACAAAATCAAGAATTTAAATATAGGGGGAAAGCAGCTGTCTCATTAAAACTTTTTGTATCTGTAACACAGTGTTTCCAAACTTTTGCTTGGAGCACTTGTGGAGAGATGACTGCCAAATATGCATTTGAATAGACCCCTTCTTACTTGTATTTCTAATGTTAGGACCTGAAAATCTTTTTTAATTTCTTCTGCTTCTTGATTCTTTCTTCTGGCACTTCTTCTCTCTCTTTTCTGTGGGATCTTTATATTACTTCTCATTCACTCTTCTTTGTCCCTTTTCTTCAGCTTTTCCTCCCCATGTTGTCCCTGAAAATTTGGATTAACACCTTCCTGTCATAAAGTCACCAGCAAAGCTTGCATGGTGACCTCAGTGGACATGTAACTTCCTTCACTGATTTCCATAGATGCTTCCCCATTACAGCAACAAAAGATCAAGATGATAGTAAAATAAGCTTTTATAGTGCAATTCATAGTCAGGTAAGTTCTCCAGACAAGAAGGCTCAGTCTTGCAGTAAAAAAATGCACAGCTTTTCTTGGGAAGGTGTCTGACAAAAGGCTTTCTAAGCTTCAACTGTAAGATAACTTGTGTGAGCAAGTGGATGATCTGCTGAGCCTGGTGGCAGAGCTCAGGAGCGAGGTTGAGCGACTAAGGAGTATCAGGGAGAGCGAGAAAGAAATAGACTGGTGGACCCAGGCCTTGAGCTCCGTGAAAGAGAGACCGGGCCAGGCATCGGAAATAAGAAAAGACCACGGGGATATCATCTCTATGCCCTCTAGGGCTGAAGGGACGGAAGGCAGAGGCCTACCGAAAAATGATGAATGGAGGCGAGTCTGTGGTAAGCGCAGCAAGCGAGCCCCCTCCTTGCCCGCCCCCCCTCCCCTAGTACCACTATCCAACAGGTACGAGGCCCTGGGCACGGCAGGACAGCCAGAGGACAACAAGGTGGACAGTCCTAATACATCACAGGAGACGCCAGGGCTGGGAAGACCCGCTCAAAACATTAAGACCGCTGCTACAAGGAAGAAAAGGAGGGCTATAGTCGTGGGCGACTCAGCACTGAGGGGGACTGAGGGCCCAATATGTAGGGCAGACCCTGCTCTCAGGGAAGTCTGCTGCCTTCCGGGGGCACGTGTTAGGGACATCACTAAGAGACTCCCTAGCCTGGTGCAGCCCTCGGACTACTATCCGCTGCTCCTGTTTCATGTGGGGGGCGATGAATGCGCAGAAAGGAGTGCAAGGATGATTAAAAGGGATATCAGGGCTTTGGGACAGTCACTACAGGGATCTGGAGCACAGGTGATTTTCTCATCCCTACTTCCTGTTGCGGGCAATGACATTGAAAGGAACAGACGAGCTCAATCTGTTAACATGTGGCTCCGTGGATGGTGTCAACGCCACAACTTTGGGTTTTTTAACAATGGAATGACCTATGCGGCATCAGGCCTGCTGGCATCAGATGGGGGCTGGCTCACTCAGAGAGGGAGAAGGGGTTTTGCCCAAAAATTGGCAGGGCTCATTAACAGGGCTTTAAACTAAATTCGACGGGGGAAGGGGGTATTATCAGGGTTGCCCATGAACAGCCAAGGGATGTTACATCAAGGAAAGGGGAACAGGGCGCTGGTGAGGGCCTGCAGCCATTAGCTCCAAGATGTGCCAGCTACGCTGCAGTATGCCCAAACCTTCACGTAGATGAGCTAGGAGCTCCTGGACCAACGGGAGTCGATTGGGAGGCACTGTTAGTACAGGACAAAGGAATTACAGCTGCTCCAACCAAATCGGCCGCAACGAAGACACGGCTGAAGTGCCTCTTCACAAATGCGCGGAGCATGGGGAACAAGCAGGAGGAATTAGAGACGTGTACACGCCTCCAAGGCTACGATCTCATCGGCATCGTAGAAACTTGGTGGGACGACTCCTATGACTGGAGCGTCGGCATGAAAGGGTACAGGCTCTTCAGGAGAGACAGGCAAGGGAAACGAGGAGGCGGTGTTGCCTTATATGTTGATGAGCAGCTGGAATGTATGGAGCTCAACCTGGGGGAGGATACCGAGCCAACTGAGAGCCTATGGGTCAAGATTACAGGGAAATCGGGAGCAGGGGACGTTACAGTGGGGGTATGCTACAGGCCACCCGACCAGGAAGACCAAGTGGATGAAGCCCTCTACAGACAGATAAGGGCAGCATCACGTTCACAGACCTTGGTTCTCATGGGTGACTTCAACCACCCTGACATCAGTTGGAAGGATAACACAGCCAGGCACAGGCAATCCAGGAGGTTCCTGGATTGCATTGAGGACAACTTCCTTCTCCAAGTGGTTGAGGAGCCGACGAGGAGAGGAGCCGTGCTGGACCTTGTTCTTACCAACAAGGAGGGGCTGGTTGACAGGGTCAAACTCAGGGGTAGCCTGGGCTGCAGTGACCACAAAATGGTTGAGTTTGAAATCCTCAAGGCAACGAAGAAGGTGCGCAGCAGGCTGATGACCCTGGACTTCAGGAGAGCCGACTTTGGCCTCTTGAAGAATCTGCTTGGTATGGTGCCGTGGGATGAAGCGCTGGAAGGAAGAGGGGTCCAAGAAAGTTGGTTAATATTCAAGGACCACCTCCTCCAGGCACAGCAGCAATGCATTCCTACAAAGAGGAAGGCAGGCAGAAAAGCCAGGAGGCCTGCGTGGATGAACAAGGAGCTCCTGGAACTGACCAAAAGAAAAAAGGAGGCCTACAGGGAGTGGAGACAGGGCCGGGTAGCCTGGGAGGATTACAGAGGAATCGTTCGAGCAGCTAGAGAGCGGGTTAGACAAGCTAAAGCCCAGCTAGAACTAAATCTGGCCAGGGACATTAAGACAAACAAAAAATCCTTCTATAGGTATGTCAGTGAGAAAAGAAAGACTAGGGAAAATGTAGGCCCTCTCCGGAAGGATACGCAAGAACTGGTCACCCGGGACAGCGACAGAGCTGAGGTACTCAATGACTTTTTTGCCTCAGTCTTCACAGACAAGGACAGCAGCAGCACTGCCCAAGATGCAGATTGCAAAGGAGAGGATTGGGAAAATGGAGCACCGCCCACTGTAGATGAAGATAAAGTGAGAGACCACCTGAGGAACCTGAAGGTGCACAAGTCCATGGGACCTGATGAGATACATCCGCGGGTCCTGAGGGAACTGGCAGATCAAGTCGCGAAGCCACTAGCCATCATATTTGAGAAGTCGTGGCAGTCTGGCGAGGTTCCTGCTGACTGGAAAAGGGGAAACATAACCCCTATTTTCAAAAAGGGAAACAAGGAAGACCCAGGGAACTACAGGCCAGTCAGTCTCACCTCTGTGCCTGGCAAGATCATGGAGCAGATCCTCCTGGAAACTCTGCTGAGCCACACAGAAAACAAGGAGGTGATTGGTGAGAGCCAACATGGCTTCACCAAGGGCAAGTCATGCCTGACAAATTTGGTGGCCTTCTATGAAGGGGTTACAGTGGCAGTGGACAAGGGAAGATCTGCTGATGTCATCTACCTGGACTTGTGCAAAGCGTTTGACACTGTCCCACACGATATCCTGGTCTCTAAATTGAAGAGACATGGATTCGATAAATGGACCACTCGGTGGATAAAGAACTGGCTGGATGGTCGCACTCAAAGGGTTGCGGTCAACGGCTCGGTGTCCAAGTGGAAAGCAGTGACGAGTGGCGTTCCTCAGGGGTCGGTACTGGGACCCGTACTGTTCAACATCTTTGTTAGCGACATGGACAGTGGGGTAGAGTGCACCCTCAGCAAGTTTGCTGATGATACCAAGCTGTTTGGCGAGGCAGACACGCTGGAGGGGAGGGATGCCATCCAGAGGGACCTGGACAGGCTGGAGAGGTGGGCCCAGGCCAACCTCATGCAGTTCAACAAGGCCAAGTGCAAGGTCCTACATCTGGGTCGGGGCAATCCCAAGCACAAATACAGGCTCGGCAGAGAATGGCTGGAGAGCAGCCCTGAGGAGAAGGACCTGGGGGTGATGATTGATGAGAAGCTCGACATGAGCAAGCAGTGTGCGATCGCAGCCCAGAAGGCCAACCGTATCCTGGGCTGCATCAAAAGAAGTGTGGCCAGCAGGTCAAGGGAGGTGATTCTGCCCCTCTACTCCGCTCTCGTGAGACCCCACCTGGAGTACTGCATCCAGCTGTGGAGTCCCCAACATAAGAAGGACATGGACCTGCTGGAGCGCGTCCAGAGGAGAGCCACGAGGATGATCAGAGGGCTGGAGCACCTCTCCTATGAGGAGAGGCTGAGAGAGTTGGGGCTGTTCAGCCTGGAGAAGAGAAGGCTCCGGGGAGATCTTATTGCGGCCTTCCAGTACCTAAAGGGGGCCTACAGGAGAGCTGGGGAAGGACTTTTTACTAGGGCATGTAGTGATAGGACGAGGGGGAACGGCTTTAAGCTGGAACAGGGCAGGTTTAGATTAAACATTAGGAAGAAGTTTTTCACTTTAAGGGTGGTGAGGCACTGGAACAGGTTGCCCAGAGAGGTTGTTGAAGCCCCATCCCTGGAGGTGTTCAAGGCCAGGCTGGACGTGGCCTTGGGCAACCTGGTCTAGTGAGAGGTATCCCTGCCTGTGGCAGGGGGGTTGGAACTCGATGATCTTCAAGGTCCCTTCCAACCTAAACCATTCTATGATTCTATGATTCTATGATAAGGCAAAATCTCCAATAAAATCTTGGAATTCAAATTAACAGACACAGATATGCTGGAAAGTTGCACATTTATAGCAAGATGTAAACCAGACCATTATTCTGTATATAGAGAAGTATTAAAGAATGTATTACAACCATACGTAAACTCAAAGCTTTGATCAGACAAAAGCATCTCTTGCTAAGCCACCCAACCATTGCCTTGCTTCTGGTGCAATTTTCATTTTGAAAAAAGTCATATAAGATATCCTTGCATGCAGTGAACCTGTTTGGATTCAGTAAGGTTTGTGCTTGAACTGCTGAATTCCATGTGCAACAAGGAACACGTGTCAGCCCTGTTTGCCTTCAGGCCCATGAAAAGGAATCTGTCCGTGGAAATAAGATAATTTCTTAGCAATGTGATTTAAACATTCCTCTCTTCTCCCCATATTATGAAAGATATTGTTAAGCACTGCAAGACGAAAATCAGAAGCAGCTCAGACATTCCTTTTGGCTTGCTGACTTGCTATTATCTTCCAAATCCATGCAAATTACTAACACACAAAACAGTATTCGAGATGCTCTTGAGTTATTCATAAGAGATGAGAGATACCAGATATGCACAAGCTCCCTTAGTTTCTGAAGGAACTGGAGGTCCCCAGCAAAGAATTTTCCCCAAAGACTCTGAGTCTTTGTCATTTTTTCATTGGGCTGCTAGTGAAGGTTATATTTGAAAGTAACAGTTAACTTATCTGAGATTATAAAGTTAACCATATTCTCTAAGTTTCTCTATCACAGTGCCCCAGCAAAAATATTCCAAACATGAAATCTTCTCTCAGATTCTGGATGAGTGTGAAATGACCTAGCTCTGATAAAATTTGTGGAGCTTTCTCTGGGCAAATCAAGACTGAAACAGTTATAGGGAAAAAGAACCACAATTATACAGAATAAAATGTTCTGTGTCCTTGCTGGAGTGATGCCCCAAATCCACTTGGAATTAGACTTGGAGTTGCTCATCTCCAAGGCTTTTTCCATCTGTAGGTCATGACCATTTGGGGATGGATGACTGCTAGCAATCATCAGCCAGTCTAAAGTCCTCCCAAGCTAAAGTGCTATTTGCCCTATAAGGAAGCAGTTTCAGTAATTTTGAGAAGCTGGTGCCTCAAAATCTGGTTTAGGATATGCCTTATAACAACGACAGCAAATCAAAATGGTACAGGTAAAGCTTAACAGCGTGCCATTGGAAGCCCTCACAGCTCTTAGTAATGCATTCCACGAGAGAGGTAGTTCCTGTGCAGTAGGTTACTCCCTTCCCCGCATCCCTCCCCCAACCCAAGAAAACCTCTTGACTGATTCCTTACATCTGGAAAAAGCCCAGATAATAGTAATCATCAAGAATAATACAGATTAAATGAATATTTCTGACCCCCTCCTGAGAAGAATTTATTGTAACTCTCCAACTGATAACTTACATTGTCCATATAAACTATGTATGTCTTGTAAAATAACTTAGTAATGGAACTTTTTAAAACATATATTTTTCTCACCTAGGATATGCAAAGAGAGACAGATACATGTGCATTCATTTTTATGTTCAAAATGGGCCCGAATAAAATAACAATGTTAAACTTTGATTTAACATTTGATTTAACATAAAATTTGGAGTACAGTGCTGCAGCCAACGTTTAATACCTATAAAAACTTTTTCTCTTTTTACTTTCAAAATCTTACCATCTTGCAAAGCAGAAGTAAAAAAAAAAAAAGAATCCACAGGATTCCTATGGTTGTATATTACTTTTCTAAGCCTCAGATGACTGAAATGGGTACTTAAAGTCAATTGAAAGCTTTCAGTTCTCAAGTGTTGGGGAGCGGCTCTCCATATTCCCTGTAACTTAGTGGAGAATTCGTGTTCATGTTCAGCTCACTGCCCACCACCATCTCAGGGACTTTCCCACAGAGCTGCTCCCGAGCCGTTCCAGCCTCAGTTCATGTCAATCCAAAGGCCCTGCCTTCTCGGGGGCAGCACTTTGTGTTTGTTCTTGTTGAATTTCATGGAGTTCCTCTCACAATAATCCACTGACCTCTGTGGGTCCCTCTGGATGGCTGCTCTGCTCTCAAGCGTATCAAGTGATCCCCTCAGATTGGAGTCATCCGCAAATGTGACGAGAATACACTCAATAAAGCTGTTAAGTAGGACAGGTCCCAGGACAGACCTCTGTTGTTCTCTGGTAGTCATAGACATCCAATAATTGTGTGATCATCACCATCGTAGACCAACCACCCAACCAGTTTTTCATCCAACTAGTTGTCCACTCATCCACCATAACATTCTAATTTTTCAACAAGCATATTGTGGGACACAGCATCAAAATTCTTACTGAATTCCGTTAGGAAGTCAGTAAACTACTGGAATATGGTAGGTTATGCTAGGGAAAGGATCAGTCTGTACTTAACCCCCTTTCCCCTAAGAATCTTTTATTAACTATTACTAGAGGCAAGATGGGCTATACGGACTTCTGATCTGAGCATGTCTTACATTCTTGCTACATATTGTTCAGGCACATCTATTTATCAGTAGAAATGCACGTTAAAATATACCTATAAAGAAAAATATCACACTTTTTCACTGTTGCCATCTCCTATAGTCCACTTACAGGTTTTTTTCATTCTCCCACAAAACTCTACAATGACGTCAACAAAACTGAAGAAACAAATAACCAGACAGTAAGGAATGACAGCTGCCAGAACGATAGGTGCCAGAATGATAGCCTGCTTTTGACATTGCTCAGTGATGCTGAAAACTGTAAAAACACCAGCTTCAGATATTTCCTTTGACCTTCGTTACAGTGACTGACTTTTTTTCCTAGATGCGAAAAGCCGCAGAAGTCAGGAGCTTGTTCCACGTATTCGATTTGTGCAGGACCAGGGTCTATCAAATGCTTTAACACATCTGCTACATCACTTTTACTGATATGCTTTGTAATGCTCCATAGAGAGGGGTTTTGCAGAAATAGTATTGCTCAATATCTTTTCACAGCATTATTTTGAAATAGCTTCTGCTTTAGGATTCTTTACTGTTATTTGCAATCACTTGTTTCTGTCAATCCACCTTCTCCTACCTACAAGGAAAAAAGCACTAACCCAAATGGTCAAGCCTACTCTACACGTAACAACACTTTCTAATTTCTTTGTGAGTAGTATCTCGTAATGCATCTTGTTACATGTGCTGGAATAATTGTTGAATAAGACATGAATTTACTAAGGGGAAAATTCAAAACTTCCCTTCATTGGAATCTCCTTTACTCATGATAGATTTTCATATTTCATTTGATATTTTCTACTGATCTGGTTTTCCATGCATTCCTTAACCATTTTGATGTTGAGCTCCTTGTTGCTCAAAGCATAGTATTGTACTTCTACAATTTGCTATTCACTTTGTATGTAAAGAATTCCTTAACTCCTCAGGGAGCTATTGAATGGCATATATGGTGGTGTGATCACAAAGTTGCTTTACATTTTTAATCTTTTGGTTGTAAAGCATTGTTCTTTCTTACATCAGAAACAAAATTTCATAATACTGGAACCAAGACCTCATCATTGCTAACATTCTTTTGGGAGTGCTATAATGGTCTTCAGTACAATGACACAAAAAATAGTGTCACACGGAAAATTCAGTGAATACAGAGAAAGCACCCAAGGAGTTCTAAGGCTACAGCTATGAACTTAAAATCTCGGTGAATTAGACCTCAGGACTATTTTCTATTACAACGATCTTTTAAATCTTGCGGCAAAACTGACCTAATGGAAATGATAATACATCGAGGTTTTTGATTGTGGCAGATTACTGACTTTCAATGTGTGCGGGTGCCTTTTTTATCTTTTTTGATCTGAGCTTTAGGTAATGTGTGTGAGTTGAAAGTTGGGACAATTTTTTACCCTTACAACAGCTATGTTTTCTTGGTTTTGTTTACTAGTGAAGTACTCAGAATTGGTCTTATTACAAACTACTGAAGAAAGGTGAAAGATGTGAGCTGATTAATAAGGAAAACTACACAACGTGAAGACTGAAAGAGGGGAGCATTATTAAGTTGTTGGTTTGTGCTCTCTTATGTGGATAGTGGTATTGGTATGTTCAATATGGACATATTTCTTGAGACTGATAAATCTTGGGGAATTTTAGCAGGCTGGGTCCAAACTACATCTTTGGTCATGTATCACAGCAGTATGTGTTAAATTGTCACTAGCAGGCTTGGTATTATCAGGGAATACTATTCAAATAATATTACCTTTGTTTGATAAACAAGATGATGTTGCTTTCTTACGACCTAGGAATTAAAACACTTCTTTTTTTTTCTCATATTTCCTATTAAAAATATTAGCTGTTCTAAACGATTTCTGTTTCTGGCTGGAACTGATGTTGCACAGTTTTTGTTTGGGTTCATGTCTAAATATTCAGAGGCTGGCAGTCTTAAAAATTCAAATGAAGTTTTTAATATGCCAGAAACCTTTAAAAAAAGACAACACAGAACAAGTTAACAACATTTCCATGTAAAATTTGTCTATTGACAATAGTTCCTGTTTTCTATTTGGGCTGAAAAAACCCAGCCTGGTGGAATTTCCAACCATTAATCCAGTCTTCCAAACCCCTAGGGCAGCAGGGACACACGTATGCTATGCATCCCACCTTTAGATCTGTTTTGAGCTTAAAGAAGAATGTGAGAATACTTTCTTCCTACATGTGAGTCAATTTATCCATTTTTATTCAAAGTCCATGCTAATCTCTGATCTTTAGCTGCTGCCAGAGGGAAGTGTGAAACCAGAGTGTAGGTCAAGTGTGTGAAAGTGCTCATTCCCCTAGATGCCTGAGGCTTTCAGTTATAATAATCAAAAATTATACTATTTTCCTCATGACTGTCTTAGGACTAATGTAATGCTGTTTTTAATGACAGCAGTTTAAGATAAATTATTTTTCTTATAGTCATAGCTCAAGTCCAGGTTGAGCTTCAAAAGCAGAGCAATCCCTGTCAAGTGGCAAGAAACTGTGAAATATAATTAGAATTACTCGTAGTCTCTACTCAAAAAAAGACTTAAACCAGAATTATGTAATTATTTTTCTTTAGAAGAGCCTGTCTGGTGGATTTACTTTCGTATTAAATCCAAGAATAGCGTAAGTCTTCTGTAGCACTTTGTCAAATAGCAGCACAGAATTTGCTGAAAGAATTTCACTGACCTTAATTGGGCCTTACTCTGGGTGTTTTTGTACCTAGGGAGACTAGGAGTGTAACACACTCTTGTGCATTTCTTGCTCTCTAACAACTGGGTCTTCAAGACAGGAATTTCCCTTAGATTTTTTCTGCACACTCATGGGAAAGCTGTTAACTATTGTCCCCAATAGCACATTAATTCTTAGATAACTGTTTTCTTGTGTGGTTATTGTGATGTTCTCACCTCTTTGCCCGGCAAGATCATGGAGCAGATCCTCTTGGAAACCATGCTAAGGCACATGGAAAATAAGGAGGTGACTGGTGACAGCCAACATGGCTTCACTAAGGGCAAATCATGCCTGGCAAATCTGGTGTCTTTCTACAACAGGGTTACAGTGTTGGTGGGTAAGGGAGGAGCAACTGACATTATCTACCTGGACTTGTGTGAAGCATTCAACACTGTCCCACATGACATCCTGGTCTCTAAATTGAGAGACATGTATTTGACAGATGGACCACTCGGTGGGTAAGGAATTGGCTGGATGGCTATGCTCAAAAAGTTGTGGTCAATGGTGACCAGTGACGAGTGGCATTCCTCAGTGGTTGGTACTGGGACCGGTGCAGTTTAACATCTTTGTTGGTGACACAGATGTTGGGATTGAGTGCACCCTCAACAAGTTTGCCAATGACACCAAGCTGTGTGGTGCGGTCGAAACGCTAGAGGGAAAGGATGCCATCCAGAGGGACCTGGAGAGGCTTGAGAGGTGGGCCCGTGCAAACCTCATGAAGTTCAACAACTGCCCATGGCAGGGGGGTTGGAACTAGATGGTCTTTAAGGTCCCTTCCAACTCTAACCATTCTGTGATTCTATGGTTCTGCGTTGTGCAACTGTTTTGCTGTTGTAGCTTGCATGAGATCTTGAGGAAAGGTGTTTCTTCTCATGAAACTGCTCATGCTCCTTGTTGCTGAGGAGCATGAATGCTTCACATATACCAACCAACACAACACTTCCGTGAAATAAACAAGCCTCATTTCAGTTTACAAATGGAGCAAACTGACAGAAAGAAAGGGATTAAACCCAGGCCATAATTTGTTCCAGGGTGGGTAACTGACCCTTAGGTGCTCACTTAGCTGGGTCTAAATGAGTAGAAGCAGGTCCATCAATTAACACAGGAGGCTGTTTCAGCTGCAAATGTCAAAGTCAGTTTTATGATGGGTCATCGCGAATTTATTTGAGCAGGCTCATCCCAAGTTACCATGAGTCATTTTCTGCTTTTTTTCTTTTTTTTTTTTTTGTCTTGTTGCACTTTCTGTATTAGAGATTACTGCCTTTAAAAGAAAAGTAATTTGGAGCTAGAAGCAATACTGATGCAGTATCTCAGTGTATTATAAAGAAATGCTGATTTCAGAGGCTCCAGGAGAATAATACATTCAGAACCTTTACCTTAATAGGAGGAGATAGTTATTAGTTTTGAAAATACAAAATAAAAATTCCACTACATATATTAGGCACTGAGCAACATGATACAATATCCAATACATCTCTTACAACAGTAAACTCTGTATTTTAATATTATTCAGCATTCCTTGTATATATGACGAAATTGTTTTTATTGGCCTGGATTTCAGATTTTCCCTTGTGTGTACTTAGAAACAGAAACTCATATCTGGGACTTCTTGGAGGCCCACTTAGAATGAATGATTCAAATTTAAATGAACTTTGTCAAATGTGTTTCTCACAGTACTGGTACCATAGTAACCGGGGTCTTATTTTTTAATGATACCGATGTAAATGCACTCAATTAACCACTAAATATTTTTCTTTTCACAGCCACCTGTGCAAAAACAACCCATGAGTTAAAAAACTTAGGTTCATGTTGGATTCCTGCTGCCTTCTATTTCTTGCTTGCAGTAAAGGGTTTTCGGTCCGCAAGAAGCTTTCAGCAACTCAGATTGTGCCCTCCATGAAAAACTGCATGAGTTCACACAGACTGACTGGACTTTAAGTCATGACTGGGGTTAAGACCCAGCCCGTGAATGACGTGGCAGGTAGGTGACCTCATTTCCCCTCCCCATCTCAGAGGGTCAGTATCCATAACAGGTTTGATCTTCAGAACTCAGAGAAATAATCATCAGTAGAAGCTTTGACCTCAAATAAGCAAATAAAATTCATACTATCCAATATGCAAAAAAGGGATTTAGTGAGAAGATATCTTTTTATAGTAATTTTTGGAATAAAACAGTATATGTGGATAAGTAACATTCTTGAAGAACTTTATCCTCCATGTGGTTGTAGAGCATTGCAAGCCAAGGAGTGATATTAGAAATTTCCTCACACTCACTCATTAATACACTTCAACTCAGCTTTGATACGGTTGAATTGATTCCTACTGCAAAATTCAAATAAATGTTCAGGAGTGCTCCTGAGCTATTCAACCACATCACTATGGTGCATATAGCAATGTAACCAGAAATGGCTTCGAAAGTGCATTTTGCCTCCAAGCAAATCTTTTCATAACTGCAGGCATTTGGTATTTGTTTTCCTTTCGATTTTCACATAACTAAACTGCTTATCAATACTTGTTCTTCTCATCTAAACTGCTTGCATTTTGTAGCTGCCTTTTTTTTTGTATCACAAATTAGAGACAAGATCTGCTCTCTTTTACACAAGTGGGGTTTTCCCTCCAGCTCCTTCACCCTGGGATAAGATTTGTTTGTCCCTCGTTACTTTGCCCTTTTTTAGAAGATTTGTTCCCTCCTTTTATATATTTAAAAAGAAATGTATTTTGAAGGGATTTCTGTCCTTTAAATGGCAACAAAAAAGGATTTTTTGAAATGGTGAAATGAAATGTTAATTTAATTTTTGTATCTGTTCCATCAGGTTTTCTGCTTAAAATAATTACTAAATCCACTTTATAAACAGGATTAGTGTGATTGTTCTAAAGCATGTTTTTTCAGGGGATTAACCATTTATTGAAGAAACATTGTTCAGACATAAATAGATGTTTCTGAAGTAAGAATTGGGGGTCCTTTAAACTAAAAATCTTCAGAGAAAGGATTTTATTTTTATAATGCATCATTTGCCTCTACGATGCCATCAAAGTAATGAATAATAATTACAGAATGTGTAAGAAATACGAAAAAATATTTTATTCTTTTTTGAATGTCATAATATATTTAGCCTCCAGATATCCTCAAGAAAACAGCATCTTATCAAGGGCAACTATTGTTATTAATCAAAGTAGCTATTTATGACATATGAATAAATGGCTTTCACTTTACACACAAGGACAATATAGATGATCTGCAGATATCAGTTGTTTATCACACTGATGTATTTTGTTATCATAATGCCATTACCTTGCCACTGATTCACTGGATGCAAACTGCTTACAGTTTCAAGGCTTATTCTGGTGACAAAATATGAAACGAGAGCCTTATGAATATTCAGAGGCTTTCCCCATGGCACTAACTCAGGTCTATTTATAGCTGTGATTTATGGAGCTTATGAGCACAGCTAGAATTTGAGTTCAATATTAACATTCCTTTTATGCGTGACATGACAGTTTATAGTTCACAGCATCTCTGTATGACAATTACGGGTAAATAAAAATGCTTTTTTTTTTTTTAATCCATTGGTTTAAGATAAAAATCATCATTCCAGACCTGTAAGTTTAGTTCTTCTGTATGCCCAGGTAAGGGGGAGGGAGGAGAAAAGAGCATAGGGCAGAATTCACTAAAACTTGTCGCTGGAAGATACACAAAGACTTGTGGTTCCTGGGCAATCAGAGAGTAAGTTCCTGTGTCCAGCTGCCATGTTCCCCATTAGCAGGAAGGACTGAAAATACAAAAGCTGAATCCGGATAAATGTGCATTTCCATGCTTTATGCTATGTACATCCTTCTAGTCCTCTCCTGGGTGCAATCTTAGGACACATAAGCAGGCTTGCGTCTCGGCCCCTATAACAATTTCTATGAATATCTGAGGCACCCACAGTGTGGACCTCTTCTGACTGCCATAGCCAGCAGAAGGGTCAGTGTCTGCCCACAGCTAAGAGGGAAGGGAAATGGGGATAGAGAGCAAGAACAAGCGCAAGAAACACTGAGCCACAGCTACGGGAGTGCCTGCCCCAGAACAGCAGAGAACTTTGATTTCCAACGGGACGTGGAAGACAGAAAAATAGGGAAAGCTTGGGGGATGGAGCCTGTAATTAAAGAGCAGCTCTGAGTGCACCAGGGTAATCAAGGGCAAGGAGTTTTTATGACAGGAATGGGTTTAGCCAATAATAACCGCAGGAAGAGAAGAATAAAGCAATCTGTCACATATGTAGAGACTGGAGTTTGATATCTAAACAGGGATGTATTAGGCACTCAGTTTGGCCTTTTGGGTTGGGGCTCTCATTTCTTCAAATATTGTCTACAGCTAGGAATAAGATGTAAGCAGGGAATAGAGAAGTCTCTTGGGGCATTCAAATCTCAAGTGGCTGGTTTGGTTATCCTGTTCCTGCTCTGGTTTAAGTTTATTACAAATTATACTCTTAGGAGAGGGATTTGGTGTTCCAAGGTTACGTTTCTCAGCCTTCTTTTCCACTGTTATTAATTTTACTTTTGCTTTTACATTGATACCTTTTGAGACTTTTCTTCATTAGTGTAGTCATTCCTCAGTTTCTAAGAGACAGCTTGGGAGTTTGTCTTTCAGGATTGTTCACTCTAAAAATGCTATTTCAGGGACCTTGTGCACTAAGCTTTCAGCTTTCCCTCTCAAGGTACGTTGTCTACCTTTCAGTCTTTTACTACAGGGCTTTGATTTATTAAATGTTAGTGGCAAATGGACTTTTGACTGTAACATCTGAAGCAGATCTTCCATGCGCCCCTCTAAGTTTATCATTACTGCAAGGCTGTTTGCAAGACTTGATGACTCAAGAGTTGATACAGCTAAATTCAGATTATTTCTGGGCACCTGCCTTTGCTACTTCTCATCTTCACAGTAGGGCTCCATAAACTGACAACCCAACTGTGCAAGCTGGACAGGAGGTACTGCGAATTTTGGTATGCCCCAAGTTGAATGATCTTAGAAACGATATGTCCCATGGGATATCCAACATATCCCAACAATAGGTAGTCTAAATGCAAGCTATTTATTACCTTGCAAAAAGAGTTAGAGGATCTGTCTAACCCATGTAATTTGAGGACTCACTACACCTCAGACAAACTGAAAGCAAAAAGCAAAATGCAGTTTTCATATGCCTACCTCCTCACTGGGTTCTCTTAAAGTGTTAGGAAGCATTTAAAATTAAGGTGGTGAAATGAGTTCATCATAAAGATCACAGCTGACTATAAAGTTTATAACTGCAGTTAGCAGATATGTTTCAGAGAAATAAAAAACTAACTGTCCAGTTAAAATAGTCAGTCCTCTATAAATAGGAGTAGAGACAGAAGCTGCAGAATTTGTATATTGTGACAGTCATAGACCTCAATAATTTGGGGCATCCAGGCAGAAGTCAGAAACTTCACTAAGCCACATGACTTTTCACCATGAACTTCCCACTGCAATGGATTTTTTAGACTTTATTCATGCTTCCCCAAAGCTGCTTGAAATTTTGCATAATTCAACTTTTCAGAGTGAGTAAAGTTAAGAGGCATGAGCTAAAGGAAACTTCAAAAACAGTTTGAATGGAAAATTCATGCTTATCTCTGGAACATTTCTACATTTATATTGACGTGCAACTAAAATTTTATTTTTAAGGAATCATTACTCATGTTTAGAAAACAAATAGGAAGACGGCTGGAAGAGCGATTTCGAAAATAAAGCTGTATTGAGAGGTTAAAAAATCATTGATCATTGATTTCATGCTTGTATAACTGTAAAAGCAGCAGAAATTCTATTGAACATCATTTCATGAGTGTGCATAGCAGAAATAAGCCTCCTGCTTAGTTTTAATGTCTTACTGACTCATTAAAAGTAAATAATAATTACAGTGTTAAAAGTTAAAGAAGCTGAGACAAAGGCCTCTAATTGTGTCTTTTCCTGGCCTTTGTCCTTAAAATATGAGGTTATTCCTTACTGATAAGCTTTTTGTGGACTCATACCACTGGAAGTCACGAATATAACCAGAAGATGATTTTGCTCCTAACTCATATTTGTAATCGCACAGAAAATAATCTTTCAGTCTTTCTAAAACATATTTCACATTCGCTATTTTCTATACCACTTTTCTCTAAATATGGCATAGATTCCCAGCCCCTGCACAGGGACCTCTTGAAACACAGAATTTTCTATTCTTAGAAAAATAAAATCCCACATATATACCTTACGATTGTGTAACTCCAATCCCATCTGTTCTGTGAAAGTGGTAGGGATGAGACCTTCATTTCCTTCTTTCTCCTTTTTTTCTTTTTTTCCCTTGTTTTCTCCCCTCTTTGGTTTGGCTTGTGCCTACAGGAGTGCTAATTGAGAGCTGTCAGCTAGTGCAACCCCTGCTGACACTGAACGGAAGTCTTCAAAAATAATTAGCTACAGAGTGAAAGTGACAGAGGGAGAGGAGAGACATATTAACTTAGGGGTTTATTCACATGTTTGAGGAGAGAAGACAGTGCCTACGGAGGAAGAAGAAAAGCCTGAGTACTGTGATGTCTTGGTTCTCCCTACTTTGGTGGTTTGCCCTCAATACGATGGCCAAAGTGAGTCAGTTCCTGAAGGCATAGGATGCATGTCTGCATTACTCGCAGACAAAAAGAGGAAGCAATACTCACTGCAAATAGACATTCCTCAATTAACAATGATAAAAATCAATTGACAAGGATAGGTTTAGGTAAAAGGAAAAAGAAAACAAATGTAACAATGCACTATTCATATTATGAATAGAGGTTGCCACATACTCTATTATCAGCTAGATATGTCAATATCCAAACAGGAGTATCAAAGCACAGTACAACAACTACTCCAGAGGCATTTCGTTTCCCAAAGGAGATAATGAAAAGGTACCTTTTCAACAGCCACCATTTGAGTAAGCCATCAGTTGGGATACTGCTACATCGCAACTAGCAGCTGACCCATGCAACTAACAGTTCTTAAAAGATGCAGTAATTTGTGACTAGCAACAGGGATCAAAGGTTCAGGAGCACAGCTTAGAATATTTTTAGCTTTTATGCTAATAACTAAATGCTTTGGACAAGTGGAAAGCTAGAGAATATGCCAAGTTCAGTCCAGAATGTGAATCACAGCAGATAAAGAGCACAAAAAAACAAGTAAAGAAGTTAATATATCGCATGCATATTTCAAAACAGAATAAGATATTGGAAGGGCAGATGTGGGGATGTGGTGGTAAAATCCTGATGAGACAACAAGGTTAGATGCAGCTCTGTCTCAGTGTGCAACCAGTAGTTGTAGAAATGTATCTGTATCTTCTGTAGCCTTGAAATGAAATGTCCCGAATTACTAACCATAACTGTGACAAGAGTTATCATTATGCCAAAACTTAAAGACAAATCAAAATAATCATATTGCAATATATCAAGGAAAAAAAGCAGGAACTGAGAGAATGAGACTGCATGGAGGATATTCATGCAGCGCAAAATGGCAAAAAATGAAAATATTTGGAAAGCTCAGAGAAGTACCAGATGCAAAGACAAAGCAGCACACAAATAGGAAATGGCATGCCAAATAGACAGCGGGACATCAGTGAATGCACCAGTCTACAGAGACTTCCACAGCATTGTGGAAAAGGAAAAAAACAAAACTAAAACCCAGACAAATTTAAATTATACAGACAAAACACAATTAGAACATTATGAATTGCAAGTAGACTACCAAGTGAAACTAGCTAGGCTTAAACTTCAGAAGTACCGTAGCCTTCAGCTCAACTAACAGGGAATACATGAACTTAGTGACACTGGGCATGGGGCAAGAAAATTTCTATGAATAGGTACAAGAGCTAAATTAAATTTTTTTTAAATCCAAATACTGACAGCATGTCTTTCACAGCACATCTTACGACAGCATTTTGAGCCTGCTGAGTACTGCAGCCCCTGCCTCAAAGAGTGGGAGGTGTTTTGGTGGCTCGTGGAGCGCAGACTAGCAGCTCCGTCAGCTAATAGTCTGGTTGCTTCCCATTGCAGGAGCCTCCTCTTGGTACTTCAGGAGTTTGGTTCAAAATAATGTTTGTACAAGTTGAGAAGGAACAGGAAAGAAGGGAATCAAAGAAAGCAAAAGACATTGCTGAAGTCAGAGGAACCAGAAGTTGGGTAAATGGGACAGTAATTATTCAGAGGCATAGGTCCAAATCGTTTAAACAAAATAGTGATAAAATCTTACTACCAAATGCTTAAAATTGGCAGGAAGAATACACTTCAGCACTTCAGTGCGAAAAGACCGATTTTGACAAGTTATATTGTGTGAGAAATCCAATTGCCTCGCTACACATTGAACATTACAAAGTAAATACTGATGTTCAGGAAAAGTAAAATCATGAGAGAAAACTAACAGTAACATTGCCAAAATAAACTAATATCTATATTACAAGTCAGTGAGTGTCCTGCTGGCCTTAGGAAATAGTCATGTAAAGACATGACAAAACCATTGCAGATAAGGACTTCAACCTCCCCGATATTTTTTTAGAAGGAATCAGGGGAATAAATCTAAAATAAAATAAAAATAAGCTGGAATTGTATTTAACTTCAGTATCATATTCCAGACACTTGTTAGTTTCCCACTATAATATGAATCTTAAAAAAACAGTGAACACAAAACGGAGGGTACCTGTGCCTAAAAACATGAAATAAATTCAGCAACAATACTTCTCAGATGCATACAAATGTTTTGAGGCATGTAGCAGACAAATAAGCAAGAGCTGTGGTTACTTCATTTTTGAGCCAGACTCTGTGAGCCTAGCTGCTGGTCACCAAATCCCCTGTCCTATGCCGTGATGTAAATAAATAGGCAAATTTGCAGTGTGATGCCAATGAGTCAATGCTGGGGGCTTTGTTATAATGAAAGGAACAGCTGGTAGCTTTCACTTCAAGGTCCCTATGGCCATCTGAACAGAAATACATACAAATTGGAAAAGAACATCAGGCAACCGAAGTTCATACGTGCATTCAAGGATAAGAAACCATTTTGGAAGAAAATAAGAACAAAATATCAAAAAGCATTTTAAAGAATACTCCCAAACATCTTTAAAACATGCTAGTGAGAGAAGAATGCTGTGTGCAAGACCGCTGCTTTCCTGCATGAAGCGTCCCTACAGTATGAAAATAGGGCTTCTAAATAGGGAGATCCCCAAACAGACCAGAATAGAGAAATAAATGGAAAAAATACAGTAACTAAGTACCATTTCCAAAACAGGGACTTAAAAAAAAAAAAAAAGCAAGAACTAGCTTAAGGTAAAAACTTACACAGTCTCATACCTGCTATTCTCTCAGTGGAGTTGAACATCAAGGGAGAAGCTTCACTTTGTTTCTGTGATCTGACAGAAGTGCATATAAAACAGCCCATTCATAATATCAGATCACTGAGAACAGACACCTCAAGAATCCTCTCTGGAATGGAAACCTCTGTCCAGAGAACTGGTGGCATCTATAGTAGCTCACTAAGACTAGAGAGGCATGGAGAACACATTTCATTTTCACACTGGATTCTCCATTTCAGATTTGAGCTCCTTTAGAAACAACTACAAATTCAAAACCATCAAATTTTTGTAGGGAAAAGATCTCCTTACAAAAATTTCATTTTGCATTGTAGTGGGACTACCTAATTTAATTAAATTTAAGACTTTAATTGGATAATTTCAGATAAAAGATTGAAACAGAATACCTTTATCTATCTTTATATACATATATGCATCTCCTCCATTCTGACACTACACATTTTTTCTCAGTTTCTTTCCACTGGAAACAATCTGGTGAAATCAACACACTTAATAAATTCCCATAATTTCAGTGGAAATTTGCTGTCAAATGCATTCCCATTGAAATAACTCTAACAAACTTAAGAACATGAATCCAAAGAGCTGATAAATAATCATTATATACAGCAGAAACAACCTTTTTAGTATAGGCAGCTATTTAGATTTCTGGGAAGTAGGCAAGCTCCCAGACACAACCACAGTGACCGTTTTAGACCCAGCAATGAAACATTTTAGGCATACAGTGCCAAACTGCATAGTTTTTATTTGCAAGTTTTAATAGCTGTAAGTCTGTGCAAATTGCCTAGGACTGCAACTCCAGCAGCATCACAGCAAACAATAGTCACTCTAATGGCTGTGTTCAACAATATCGAACCACTAGAGGGGAAGATATTTTAAAAGTCAAAGAAAATACGTGGTAAGCCATTCTCTGATGAAATAGCACTCTCAGTGATTGTCTTAACAGCACTTCTGTATAATGTTGGACATCAAAATGCACATCTGCCCTAGCATTACGGAGTTTTACCTTATTATAGCTAGGTGTAACAAAAAAAGATGCTCAAAAGTCAAAGCTTACTGTCAGTATGTGTAAAATCAACCAAAATGCCAGGTTATTTTTTTAGGAAAAACTATCTATTTGGAATGAAGCAGTGCATTAAACAAATAATGGCTCCACAGTCATTCATATACCATGGCAGAAGATGGATATATATCTTATAAAAATGAGAATTTATTATTCTGTCCCTAACAGAAGACAGAAATATAGACAGGGAAGTACACATTTGTCTGTGATTGAGATGCAGGGTGAGCAGTAACACAAGCCCATCCCCAGCAACCAGCAGAGACTCTCCAGCATGGCATCACCCAAAGAACCCATTCAAACCAAGAAGTCTTTAATCCCTCCAGAATGACAGGCTGAGAATTATGCCTGAATAATTATACCTTGCACACAGCAAAAGAACCTTGAGAAAAAGAAAACTTAATTTAAAACCTAGTCATGACTTGATTGATTTAAAAAAAAAAAAGGGGAGAAAGGGAAGTTTTCTGCAGGTTCAGTGGTAAAATTTCTGGGTGTAATTCAGGTTGTTACATGCATTAGCAGTTTATGAAACTTATGATGATATTATTCATGTTAAAGTTGACCTGCTGCAAGCTACATCTATTTTGCTTTGCTTTTAGAAAATATTTCAAAGTAAACTTTAGGAGATGGTGTGACCTTTGTGATATCTACCATCAGACAAGATAATAGTAGATTGAGGGAAGAGAGGGAATGGGAATTTCCTCCCATAAGCATCTCACCTTTCACATCAGGCTAATAGGAGCTTTGCAGGATTGACAAGTTGCAGTGAAAGCTCTTCTCATGAAACCAAGTATCAGAGTCCAATTCTGTTCATGGTAGTCATAAACAACACTTGGTAACTTCCTGGGATGAGCATAAGTGTTTCTACAGAACACTTTCACTACCCTGGTCCTACTTATCTATAATAAATTCAGGGTCAGCAAAGGGCACATGTACAGAGATACAGTATGCAGACAGGCCCAAACACGTTCTACGAGACACAAGCTCCATTCAATTCTGGTTTATTCAGGCCCAGCATCACCCAGGCGTGACTGTGTCACTTCCAGCCAGGAAGCTGGGTCTATCTGCACACACCTGTATGGACACACTCCAAAGAAAACAAACCAGGGACAGGGACTATGCGTTTTTCCCAGAATTCAAACAAATTGCCTCTTTACCTCCTACTATACAGTAGCGTTAGTAATAAACCCAGGGAGCTTGTTATGACACATGAATTTCTTTCTGTGGGACATTACAGACTGGCTGCTTCAGCCTCTTACTGTCTCTCTTGTATTCCTGAGCAATTCAGAAGACACAGGCTAGCCCTGGGGATCTGTCCTAGCTCACGACCCATCTGAAAGTCAGCACAGCTCTCCTACACAGATTATTGCAAAATACAGCATTGTGCGTGGTGTAAGAGCAAGCAGAAATAACATGTGGGCATGAGGAAAAGGGAAGCACAGACAAGCTAGGTATTCTACTGGCTGGAAGCCTCAGGTGCATTACCTGCCTAGTTCCTTCTTCTGTAACTGTGAAAGATTGAATAGGGAAGGTCTTGAATTGGGGAAGTCTGAAGAACAGAAGTTGCTTATTTATTAATGGTCTTGTGTTGCGTGTTATTCCAGCTACTCTGAAAAGCACACTGCAGCCAAAAGGCAGTGCTACTCATCATCATCTTATTTCACATTTATCCAGCAAGAACTCAGGACAGATTTTATTTTAATGCAGCAATGAAGTGCCAACACCCATTCAGATCACAGGAAATAGTTGCTTTAAATCATAGAGTTAATACTATTTTGTTCCTGTGTTCCCACAGATTAAAAATTCATTAATGTGTTAGGTAGCAGCAGCAAAGAGTTTAAAAGAATTTCTCTGTGTGTGCATGTATTTGTAATAGTGTTTGTACTGTGTTAAGTGCTGTAACTTTTTGAACATACCATCATCCTATTTCTTTCCCAGTCCCAAATAAAATCTGCTGCCTCACTGCTAAAAAAAAAAGGAAAGATATTACAGAAAAATAGCTTTAACTAAACTACACTACATTTCGTGTGAGAGCAAGGAAGGATACAGTTAGGAGAAGATGGTGGGAAAAGAATAGTTACGTTCTCTGTGTTATCAGATTCTAGATACTGCTGCAGTCAGATTATTGAACTAGATATACTAATGATTTTCTGTGTTTCAAAACTTGTTCAAATTCAGTGTTCATTTTGTAAAAGTTGTGGGTTTATTTGAAGTGTTAGATTTTCATGTATCTCCTGACAAGGATCAATAGTTACAGTCCTTCTTTCCACATTAGAGATCTAAAGCAAGTAGGCTGTGCTTCACAGCTCAGGATGCAATGTAGCACAGCAATAAAACCTGCCATATTGACAGAAGTACAATATAAAGCAAAATATGATATAAAATATTACACTGAAGATTTGGAGCAATTCCTATGGGTCTTTAAAAGGGTATGTGGTACTTACAGAAAAAGTGAGCAGCAGTGTAAAAAAACGTGAATAAATAAAGAAGATGTTAAAGCCTGAGTCACAGTGCAAGGTATTTTCTTTGTGTTTTACTTTTTCTTTGTAGAAGCAAAAAATACAGACATCTACATTATATTCTTCTATGTTCTTAAAAAAAGAAGAGAGTGTTCTTTTGCAAAGCATATATGGCAGTCTTTTTCTCTGTTGGATGTCTAGATTTAAAATGAGTATCAGACATGCTTCTCTAACTCCTTGTTATATACATTTATCATTTTAAAGTGGGGAGGAAGTCAAAATAATAGTATCAATCCTGGACCTTAGTGACAAATGACATATCAGCTCCAGGAAATCTTGCTGCTTGATAGTTAAACCATTCGTCTGAGGGATGAGTGAAGTGGGCTGATGTTCTCCAGGCAAAAGAGACCTCAAAAGGTCTCCCTGGGAGAGTGTTTAACCATTGACCTGCAGGGAGGATGAAGGAGCATTGCCTCCAGTGCTCTGTGCAAAGCCACAGGCAGTGTCCTGTCCGGGAACCTTGCACCCAGGGATGTGGTCAAGACCTTGGAATTTGGTCCCTAAGCCTCAGCTTTCTTAGCCACATCTCTTTCTTTCTGTTTCCTACTCTAATTAGTGCTTTGTCTTTAATCTTTATACAGGTTAGATAAGATGTGTCCTTCATACCACTGGTGGTCATGACTAAAACATAAAGGTGTGGGTACGAGTGCAGGGGTAGGGGAGGCAAGCAGGGGATCCGTGGAAAGAGATGCCCTTTACGCACTTCCTCACACCCAGTACTCCTGATGCTGGAGATGTGGTATGTCTGTCAGGTACATCAGAGTACATCAAGCAGTATTGCTTATCAGCCATAAGCTAATTACCCAGCTGGACCTAAACTAATTCTGAATGGAGCCTGTGTGTGGTCTCTGCTTATATGGCATGACTGACCTCCAATCAGGATACATCAAAAGTGAGTTGACCGCAGTCAGTTTGTTTCCATGCTCCACCTCTGGGGTTCTGCAGATACCATTACAAAGCGCATGTGAACTGCCTGATCAGCTGGATCAGATTCAACTGAGGTGAAAAGGGCCAAGGCCCTCTGGAGAAGAATAACTTAAGAAACAACACAATATATTTCCCCAATGTGTGATTTCTACGACCTAAGCTTGTGTCTCATAGATGCACTGGATTCTCACCCATTCAGCCAGCCACATCCCTGCTGAGACTTCGGCTTTATGCGGTAATTGATAAGAACTACCAATACGCCTTTTATACTTGTGAACAATTGCCTACTAACTTCCAGGCTGAGGGAGCTACCTCCACCTGCAGCCATGAAACTGGGGTGAGTTCCTCTTGTTCCTAGCCTGAACCAGAATAAGACTAGTGACCAAGAAACAACCAGCTCAGCTTCCTATTTAAAATACTCAGAATCCCATTGTTGCACTATTTTTTTTCAATGTTTAATAAGCTAGACCTTTTTCAAGTTCAGCACTGAAATGTGTGCCCACATCAAAAATCCACATCATAGCTGGTAAGTTCATTAGCATCACTGATAACAGAAGAATTCTCTTCTTAAATTCACTGTGAACCTCATTATTTTTTTTCTGTCTTGCATTTGTTCAATGCATAGCATGATTGAAGCAAGATCAGTAACAGTCAATCCAAGTCCGGTTTTTAATGAATTTGACCATACAGTCCTCACTACATCCAAATGACTGTCCTCACTATCAGTATTTCTATTTTCTAAAATGATAAACAAATAGCTTTAACAGATTTGATACAAGGAAGATTTTTGCATCTTCCTTCCTACGGATCAGCCACATTTCCAGGAAGGATTTAATTTAAGCTGTACACTAAATCAGAGTTAGTAGTGCTGTGCTACCTTCCCAGAAATGCCATCATACAGAGTTGTACTTCCAGGAATAATATTGCAAAAGCGTGGCTACAACCCAGATGTTCAGTGAAGAGCCAGGTCTAGATTCAGCCTCTTCTCTAATCAAGGGAAAACTCTCAGCACAGTGGAGCCTTGCTGAGCATCCAGCACTCAGGACACACACATCTGCCCGCTTCCAGTGCTCCAACAGGTCCTGCTCCATTCTCCAGCCCTGCCTACACCAAGGTAGAAGTCCCTATCCTCTCTCCCCAAAAGACAAACCTCTGCTTCCTCTAGGGCTTGGGGATGGTGTCTTGGAAGGAAGAGAAAAGCTTTTTAGCTAGCCTCCATTGCACCCACAGCAAAGCCAAGCGTATGCTCCATGGTATAAGCCAACAAATCCAGGGACTGGGAGAAGGCTGGGTGGCTCTGGGGCTGAGCCACTTTATGTGAAAGCCGGTGCTAGTGGAGGAGATGGGAATCTAAGTTGCTCGTGGTGATCGGATCTGACATGATATAAACTTCAGACATTTCTGTCATATACATTTGCTAATTTTATCCTCCAGTGGTTTTTGCATCTCAGGAGGGAAAAAAAGCCCATGGAATAACCTACCTTATCTGCACAACAATCAGTGTCTAAGGGTGATTTCCCTATGAAGCTTTCTTCAATGGAAAAAGTGTCCAGTTTATTATTGGTTACCAGTAAACATGTCTGTGCTGCTTTAAAATATACAGCTGGGTATTCTATCAGGTTATCATACATCAAGTTATTTTATTAGATTAACTAACAAAATATGTTGGCAGTGGTCTGCACACAGTTGCTCGAGCTGCAGAAGGTGCTGTAACAAGTCCCATGGCATTTCTTTCTGTTTTGCCTAAAAACGCCTCCTTTCCACATCACCATAGATGGAAAGTAAATATTCAGGGACATGCTATATAAATGTTGTGTGCATGACGTCAAAATTCACTTACAACTGTATAATCATAACTGGTGATTTGCATGCTTGTGGAAAGGAGTGCAAATGAGTTTGTTTAAATGGCAGATGAAGTAGTCATCAAAATAGCATCAATAATTTTCACACTTCAATGATTAATACTCATGGAGAAAGTCACTCTGGAGCGACTCCCCTGCGAGATAATTGGCTTAAACCAGGCTGAACCAATTTGGAACAAACAAGATATTCCCCCATTCCTCTGATCGCGAATTTATCTGCTCTTTCCCCAGCCGAAATAAATTAACAACTAAACTATGCACAGTCTATGTAGGTCACGCAGTTGATGTACTACCTACTGCAGCCTCCTGCAAGAATTCATTTGTTAATACTGAGCAGCTGTGACAGTCCCCTTGCACTGGAGTCATCCGTCCAGAATGTAACGCCAACAACGCTTCTTTCCAGCAAGAGCTGTTTCCGAAAATCAGATGAACAGGTGTCTCTCACATCCCCGATATCTGCCTCTGTGCTCCGAGATGCCATTTCAGAGTCCAGCTGCACCGCTTGATTCAGATATGCTGGGGCACAACAAAACATGCTGTCATTACCATTTCTCCGGCAGAGAGTGGGTGTAAATAATGTGCCCACATTAGTGAAGCTCAGGGGATCTCCATGGAAACATTTAATCGTTGACATTTAAGCTCCTGGTGCCGATAAGGGAAGCAGCTGACTCCTGACCTATTACTAATGGTTTATCAAGGTAGGAAGCAAGATTTTTTGCCTTGACCTGGCTAGAAATGATACAGTGACAGCAAATGCTATTGTGTCTTTCCTCTTTTCCCTCTTTCCCCTCCTGAGCATAGCTTGCAGTTCTATAATCGTATTTTTTCTTGACCTTTTCTCGTTTGTGTCACATTGGGACAATGTGGGATAGGACTGACTGAGGAAATGCCAACCTCCCAACCCACCCTATAAAGCAGCATAGCTAACTACTTTTAGGTTGTAAAAAAGTAAATCCCGGAAAGCTCTTGGATCATGCAAGGGAAAACAGAAGACCGCTATAGGAAGTTACACTAAAGTGATATTACATTTCTCACAGTGTCCTGAGCATCCACATGCACACCCTCTCATCCATATGAGTAGTTTCATTAGAGCTTCTAATGAATCCAGCCTCCAAGTGTCCTGTGCAAGACAGGAACTGACCCTCTGTAGGCACCGCTGTGCTCACTGCGTGCTGGGTTTAGAGTATTTTTGCCCCGTCCCTGGTACATGCCATCTGTGTCAGAAGCTGTGATGTGCCCGAAACTGAGACCAGTCTAAACTTTTCACCAGTCAGCAGCTCTTCCAGACTCCTCACTCCCAGCCCTCAGAGCACTTTTAGTGCGCCAACCACAGTCCCTGGTCTGCAGCAGCTCCCTGTCAAGCCTTCCCACTCAGAGCAGCCCAAGTCCACCACCAGCCAGAGGCACCCACCCCCTTGGTTTTGAAGTGACAGCCAACCCTTAAAACAAACTCTGCGGTGTGCTGGCTTCATTCTGAACTGACAAGCACCTCCAACAGCACCCCATCAGTCTGAGACCCAGTCTCCCTTGGCCACCCAGTTTCCACTGTGGCATCCTGATGGCAACCTCATATGATCAGCTGCCCTCCATCCAGCTGCTAATTAGTCACAGTTTCGGTCCCAGTTTTGTGACTGATTTTGTGCTGGCTCTGGCTTTGAGTTGTGCTTCATTACAAAATGTGATTTGGCTTAAAGGAAAACCCTTAAGTATCTGGCTTGTCTTGTGGGAAAAAACTCATCATTCTTTTACTGTTTTTATTCCAGAATAATTTACAGGATTTATTCTCGCTAGGGTAACCATATATAGCTCTCATTACATCTAACATGACTGATTGGCTGCAGAAAAGATAGAAAGTCTTACATAACTACGTCATACAAATTAAAGGCTGATGACTGCTTGGCCTATGCCCAATTAGTGAATTAACTCTGTGTCATTCTTTGTAAAAGAAAACATAGCATTTCGGTTACAAAACCCACTATTGCGTTTGCCATCTTTGCTATTTTTATGGCATTTGTTCATGCATGTGGTGGGGTAGAATTTGGAGATTTGTCTGGTTTTATTCTCTTTACCAAATTGTAGGCTTAGGATCTGGTTAAGGCTGACTCCAGTGCGGTGTCAGTTTAAGTCCCTACAGGGACCGTGGACTGAGTCAGATGTCAAGGTGCTTTCCTGTGTCTGCTGTAGACCCTCCACCTAATCTCAGGGCAAGATGTTTTGTCAAGCTGTGACTCAGTCTTTCTGTTGTTGAACAAATAATTGGGGTTTTTATGCAGAAAGTCCTATTAATTAAAGGTACTACTATTGTATTATCAGAAACTAATAGCTCTGCTTCCTACGCCTGGACACTGATAGTTCACGCAGCTGTTGCACCAACTTGCACTGATAGGGCAGTCGATACAAGGAGGATCTAGGAAGCCTGCCAGAAAAATGGAAGGTTTCATCCTCTACCAGTATACATCCATTAAAAGATATTAATGCACACCAGCTATGCATGGTATTCCATTTAGTTCATGCTTTTAGAATTCATAACCCAAGCAAGCATTATCATGAAACTTTGCTCATTAACATAACACTGGGGGCTTTTAAATGCTTGGAATAGGCTGCCTTACCCATATAAGAGATGTAAAAACATCATCAAAGAAGTGGCCCTACTGGCTGTCAAAAGATGAAAACATATCATCATGCTGATTAGCAGAATTTGACTATTTGGAGTAGGATATGCATATATTTTAGTGTTGAAGGTCCTGACTTCAAATGCAGCTTGAAATGCAATCAGTCAGTGTCACCCACACGCCACTTCCCTCAGATTTTACACCTCATGGATCTAAAGGTCTTCTTTTCTGATCTTATTGCAAGAGGTTTCGTTCAAAAGCGCTATGTTTTTATTTGAAAGCCATGTGCTTTTTCTGAGTTTCCGGTTCTCTTGCATTATTTCATTAAGAGTTTGCCCCTGGACTGCAATTTTTTTTTTAATTGATTTCTTCTTCCCCTTAGTTATTCCTCAAGAGTGTGAAGGCACAATGCAGTGTACTGAAACATCGTTTCTTGGCTACACCAGAGGTAAGAAATGAAATTATTGTTTAGCGTTTGTGTACCCTCTTTATCATCAGTGATACCCGTGATGTGGGAGGGGTGTTGGGGTAGAAAGAAAAAGATTGATAAATCAGAGAGAAGCTCAGCATCCTGGCACCTTAAATGCTAAACTATGCACTAGGAATGGAGAGTCAGCTCTGCTCGTGCTTCCAGCTGTTATTAATCCTGACATGTTCAGAGATTTTTGGCACACACTGTTTTAACCTCCTGCAGTTTAAATACATTTAACATTCTCCCTCCCTCTTCCCCATAATGACTGTAATGTGCGATTTTGTTTTATCTCAGTAATCATATCCTTCTCCCTCTGAGAACAAACTCAGCACAGCACCCCAGATACAGGCGTAGGAAGAGCAGGCTTATCTGTTTGTACAGAATGTGCCGCTGCTTGTTACCATAGAGCTAATGCTACTTAATAACATTTAAATAATAATTTATATTGCAAAATATAATTTATTCTGTTGTGACCTGATAAGACTAACTGCCATTGATTATTTGCAATATTACCGATGGATGCTTAAAAACAAGTACTAGGGGGAAAAAAGAAAACATTTTCATAATAAGATACATTGGTTGCTGGGCTCGTCAGTAAGTACCTAGGCTCGTGAGGATTTCAAAAACATTCATTATGAACCAGTGTTTTTTCCTGCCTACATCCTTCCCTATGGAGCCCCAGCTGCCAAATTACTTTTCTATGTTAGCTAGGCAAACTCAATGCTAAATCTCTTTCCATGTTTTCTTTCATTATGGGACTACACGATATCTGGGGTAAGGGTACATGTCAGGGAAATGGTTCCTAAAGGGGCACACATACTTTGGAGGTATACACTTGAGGAAAGCCTGGAAATGTTGCTCACAGGGCAATAAAACATAAAATTGTGAGCTCAGACCAGCAAACGTTGCCTCTGTTAATTACAGTGGGGCAATGACTGTGAATAAGATTTACATTAGTTAGGCTCCCCAGATCTGTAGCCTTGGGAAAGGCTCCATACAACAGCAACTGCAGGCAGTGACATTTTGCTACACATTGGCAGACTGCGGCTATATCACTAGAGAACAATAATTTTGTTTGTGATAGGAATTGCCCAAAGGGAGAATGAGGAATATCTGGATATCAAAATGAAGAAAAAAGAAGGAAGAAAGCTACAAGTCACTGTATATTTGATGCAATTAATGCCATAAAACAAGGTGACTTCTTTCCTTTCTTAGAAAATACAGAAGTTTGAGCTATCCTAGAAAACCATTAGGTATGAAAGGGAGTAACAGTTCTGGGGAACGATCCCAACTTCTAAAAGTGAAAGTACTTGTATAAGCATTCAGGAATTCACCAATATCAGACCATTTAAAATGTGTTTAACAAATTCGATACCGTGGCACAGCACTAGCTAGATAACACACACTACAGTTGAGGTCCGAAGGGGTGGGCACTGCAGGAACAGGGCATGCAGCAACTGGGATGCTGAAAGACGAGCGTCTTTAGGATGGCGCTCAGGCATCAGTAGGAAAAACTGAAATAAAGATTTATATTTTAAATCCCACATTTTCTGATGTCTGGATGCTGCAAACATGAAGCATTTCTGTTTACAAAGGGTTCACAAGTGAAAACCAATCTTCCCAAGACAGCTGCTTAAACCCTTGCTTTTTAGAGTGCGGCAGCACTTCCTCTGCTCTTCAGGAAGGAAGAGCTGGTCTTTTCCCTCCTACTCCTATTTCCCAGCACCTATTACAGATCTTCAGAGCACTAGAAATTGGAAGCTTAAGATTCAATTCCCTTTTGAGTAAATGAGACTTTAAATTTTTTTAGGTGTTTGGGATGACTTCAAAGGTGGATGGACACTAAAATAGGAAATAAATCACTAAATATGTTTTAAAAAGTTGAGTTTAAGAGGGGAGGGGCTCCAGAGGGTTGGAATTTGACCCTTAGCCCCTTGGGCCTATAAAGTTCCCTGCTTAGGCATATAGGGTTTCCCTGATATAAACCTGGCGTAACATAGTAGTGCATTAGGCCTGTGGTATTTTGATATTTACCAGGTGTGCCTGGGTAATGGGCAATTTAACTTTTCCAGCAAACCAGCTCTACTGGCCCGATTTCACTTTTCTCAGCATCAGTTGCAGATTGTGATATTTGGCTAGTATTACGTTTGACCCTCCAAAGATGTATGTGCCTTTACGTGCCATTGACTTCAGTGGCATAAGCTGGAACGAACAAAAGTAAAGGGAGTGGGTAGGTCTTTGGAGGATCCGACTTTCTTTACCTGAAACTGTAAAATTTGCATCTAAAGGGCATCATGTCAAACTCACATCTGGTGCAATTCTGGTGGCATTCTGCAGGGAAGAACTTGGATATTTATAGAAGTAAGGTAGGGGCACGCTTGATTATGCTATTAACAGATGGCATTTAGTAAAAAATTAGAGGGAGAAAAACATCATTAACAAAAGGTGAACTTTATTATAAAGTTTTTTATTACTTAAGATGGAGCTTTGGCCCTTGTTACTGTAAGGACATTTCTATATCCAATATTTATGAGAAAGTCTCTTTTCAGATATCTATTTGAGGTAGAAAAATCCATTTTTATTAAATAACTTCCTGGGGATTAAAGTAATGCTTCCAAAACCATGTGTCCTCAAATATGTCAGTAATATTTTTCCATGAGTATTTTATAAAATATAGAATTATGTGGGTTTTGTCAAAAAAATGAGAAACAAATGGCATCAATAACTTAAATATCTTAATTATACTGGTGGTATGAAAACTACACTAAATAGTTCAATATAATACTACAGAAAGCATCTAAAAGACAATGCTTATTCTGTACGGTTATTGACACAATATGCGTGGTGTAATATAATACACTTCTTAATACAATCCATTCTAGACAGCAGCTAGCCAGAAATTTTACCAATTTGCAATATAACGTTTGCTCTCTGTAAAACTAAACTCAGACTAGAAGAAACTGGAGTAATTTTCTGGCTGTGTTTAATAGTTGTATAAGTTATTTTTGTTGACAGAGTGCCCAGAATCTGCTCTTAAAATCAAGTAACCATTTTAACAGGTGCTGTAAAAAGTTCATTTGCAATAACTTCTCTTCAGAATACCTTATCATCTGAGTCGACCTGACAGGCTAAGAGGAGAGCTGAGAATGACACAAGTAGTTACAGTGAAAAAATCATGGCTGAAAAAAAGACGAATTATTTTATGAGTCCAATCAAGAACCTCTTCATATATTCTGTTTCACACACACATTTTAAAATATTTTTGTTCATTTTCTAAATAAAGGACCTGGCTTTTCACACTTCTGTGAAGTCATTTCCATCTGTGGTAGTATCTGATATTGATGTTGTCCTCAGAAAACAGGGGTGTGAATAACGACTGTAAATGCAGGGTATCTGTGCAACAGCAAGCAGGGGTGTTCTGTGAGAAAAATATTCTTTTTGTTGTCAATAGATGAGCTATAGTTAGCCTATGAGTCCCTTCACCTTCGTTTGCCTAGACTCTTTGACCTGTCAAGTAATTTATCATGTTCCTGAAGAAATATTAGCTATAGTAAAAGTCAGCTCTTCACAGAAGTTGGAACCAGAGCCTGAGAAGAACTTTGGATAAAGTTCAGTACCAAATACTATGGGCATTTTATACTTGTTCGAGCTTTGTTCTTTTTCCTTCTGGGCTAGGAACTTGTTCAGGTTCTGCCTAACGCTTGTGACTTTTCTTACACTGTGTTTATTGTGTCCACCAAAGTTTGAATGAGTTCAAGAAGCTAGATTATGAATTAGTAGTTTTTTCTTTCATCTTTTCAGCTCAGACAAGGAGTGTTATGATCTTTTGTACATCTGTGCTGTGATTTCTCTTATTGGTTCCTGCTTACTTTTTTTGTGCATTTCAAGTTCCCAATGCAACTTCTTTCCTTCTGCGTGGCAGCTGTTAGCTGTGAAAGCTGCTTGCTGTGTGTCCTGAATCTTCCCATCCAGTCCTACTGATTGCGTCTCCTTTGAATTACCAGCAAAAATTATTACATAGTAATTCTGCTTTTTAAGATTACAATGATTTGAAAGCTCTTAAACCTACCTATATGTTTGCTATATAGTTTCTATTTCATGCTACACGTTTATCTAAATGCAAATCTAATATTGTCCACAATGGCTTTCTCATGTTTTCCTTGGGGACAAATAGTCCTGGGTTAAATTTAATGATTGTGTGCTGACCTGTGTTAAGTAAGTCTATCTGAATGAAAATTATCTTTGAGGAGAGAATTTGCAACGAGAGGAGCACTTGGTGCTGTTGAAGAGAGTGTATTTAAATTACAGGACAGACTGGTGGATCAGCGCTGCACTGAGAATGCAGAGTCCAGGAACATGCCTAGTAATCCCAATTCAGTGATCATGCCTGGAGTTTTCAGAAAACTCTGAAAAATTTTGTGGTACCTATTCAGGGATGCTGCAGTCTAACTCAGTGGTCCAAAGGGAAGCTCCACCAACACCCAGTATGTGGCAGATGAACAGTTCTGTTGCAATTATTAGATCAATCCTTCCATTAAAAGCTATAATTTTAACAACCAAACTAACACTGCAGGTTGGTTTTTTTCCCTAAATAATAAGGGATATATTTTGTTAAATATTTTGAACATGTTGATTTATAGTCCCCTCTGTAGATTGCATGAGAAGGCTAGATATATGCGGTAGTATTGAGACATAAATTCTTGCTACAAACATAATGACTTATCAGGCTCTTCGTCCCAAGAGCAATTGAAAATTATGTCTGGTACAATTTACAGTCTGTGGAAAAGACGTAGCACCAAAAGAATGAATTATTCTTGTGATTGTGCTTTGTTAGTTTTGAATCAGATCAACATTCGAATCAAAGGACCTTTTTGGGTGTTAGAGTAATATCAATGTAAAAAGCATATTCTGTTTTGTTATAACATCAGATGAAATAACCTGTCAAAAACCATCTGTATCCATTTGGTAAGCAGAATTGTAAGATAAAATGCATGCATGGCTCCTGTTGGACATGTATTTGTAAGACACTTACTGCTTTCATCTCTTTCAGCTTCTTTTAAATTTAAATAGCTCCTAGTCTTCATATCAGACGTTATCTGAGGCAGTTTTTACCATCATTACGTCAGCACTAGTATTTCAAAGAACTCAGGGCAACTTTCCTGAGACGTGGCAGACTAAGAGATACAAGCAAAGCCAGTAGGAGGCATCACAGCTCCATTTATCATTGGGTCCAAAATAAACCCTAAAGGGGGGAAATCCTTGTATAAAACATGGATTATTAGCCAACTGTATTACTGGTGTGCATTATACTGATGTAACTACACTTGAGGTTCTTGGTCTTAAAATAATTTGTAGTCCACATATCCTGAGCATCCTTCTGGGTTGGGCAACTGCTTTGGAAATCATTCTGGAGAATGACACTGGAGGCAGACCAGAAGTCTGAAGTGCGAATTCTGATTTTCTTCTAGTCTCCTTCCTGACAGTCCCACAGACAAAGAAAGCATTTGCCAAGGCTAGGACAGTCAGTCTCCCTATAATTAACACCTGATTCAGGACCTAATTATGCATCTGCCTGAGTACTGTTTTGAAGATAGTTTTTTTCTTCACCTGAATTTGAGCCTTAGACTAATATTACTCGTTGAATACAAGTTATGCTGCAGTCCGAGACATCTAGATATTTCCATATTTCATATCCTTACTCCCTTTTAAAATCTAAACAGCATGATTGAGATATGTTTACATTTTTATTCCCCAGAGGTGATGTTACAACAAAAATCGTCACACTGTCATTGATGGCAACGTTATAAATTCAGGACTATAGCAACCAGTCCTTCCCAGGAGAATGTTTGAAACCAGTTGAAGCCTGACAAGCTCCCAATGATTCCACCCTCACAACAGTATGCCTTGTGATGAGTCATGCAATTTGAATGCAGCTGCAGTGAGATTTGATCGCTGACAAATAGTACTTTTTGATCTGATGGGGTCCTCATCTTGTATTCGCTATTGGTTATTTCATCGATAGTCATTTTCAGAATAACTCAGCGTTTAGCACATTGAACAGCTTGAAAGTGTCTGGTGGCTAGCTTTCTGGAAAACTTGGCCTTAGGCTGAGGCCTTATCACCAGTCTGTCCTTGGTCACCTGGTCTCAGAGATCTCCACTGGAATTGTGGACACTCAGGGGCTGTGTTGCAGGTCTAAACTGCAGTATAATGTAGCAGTTCTTGAAGCAGATTAGGAAGTTGAATTAATCCAGCTGCCGTATCACAAATCTCTACATGAGCTAATTTTCCCTTTTCTCATCTAGTTTGGTTGCTAACTGTTGTATACTGTTTTTAGAAATTTCCTCCACATGCACTGTAGATGTACATTTGCCCACCCACTCACTCAAAACACTGACCATATTCACAACAAAGACAATAATTTTGAATCTGCTTTATGGGGGAGTGCAGAGGACATGGTAAATTTCCATGAGGCATGTAAACCACAGTCAGTCTGGAAAAGTGCAACAACGTGTACCTTTGTATGTGACTACAGTTCCCTGAACATCAATTGCTTTGCACCCACAGAGGGTCATTGTCATCATCAGCAGTACTGATGTAAGAGTGAACAACTCAGGCTAAATCAACATCTGCCAGGAAAGGGTTCCTGTCTACTGCCTGCCATTTTCCATTCACACACTCTACAGATGATCAAGACCTTCCTAGGATTCTTACATGAATTATATATTCTGTACCTTTCTTTCATATTCTGAAAAATGCAGACAATATTTCAAGCTACCTTTTTCTGAGTACTAACAGGGAGTCTATCTTAGCACATATTGTTACCTTTTAGTTCCCCCTTTTTTTGTTAGATTTATTTTTATAATGTTTGTAGAAACATATTTTTAAAAGGGAGTTTTGCCACTTGTTTGAATGAGGCCAAAGCTTCCAACCCGTTTCTGTTAAGATGGGGCTGTAGTACAGCCAGGACCCATCTGCCATAACCTCTTCACATTTTCAGGCCCCTAAGACTACAGTGCAACATGAGGAGAGAGAGCAGAAGTTGTATATCTGCGTAATCTGGAGATCTCTGTTGTCATTATATTTCAGTTTCCTGTAATATACCGACATAACAGTCATAGCCATAAGCAATTTTCATCATGGAAATGCTGGCTGAATGGTATCTCTAGAGGTCTCCTAGTTCAATCTCCCACTCAAACTAGTGGCTATTCCCAACATCCATAAGGCTTGGCTTTGTCCAGTCAAGTCTTAAAAAACTCCAAGGAAGAAGATAGCACAACCTCTCTGGGCCCCCATTTCAGTGTTGCACCACCTTCCTGGTCAAGCAGCTTTTCCTAATGTTCAGGCTGAACCCATCAAGGCACAATTCGTGACCACAGAACCTCGCTGTACTATCTTGCTGTACCAAGAATATATTGGCTCCACTATCTTTGCAACTACCCTTCAAGTCGTGGGCTGCAATTAGATTTCCTCTTAGCCTCCGCTTCAGCAGATTAAATAAAACCAATTCCTTCAAACTGTCTCTGTAGGTCACAGGTCCTAGGTCCCTGATTATCTTGGCAACCCACTGTGAACACTGTCCAGTTTCCCCACCATGTCTTTTGAAATGGGACAACAAAAACTCAACCCAGCATTGCAGAGGTGACTTCACCAGGACCAGGCAGAGGGGGATACTGATTTTCTTCAGTCTGCTGGCCATAATCCCCTTAATGAAATTCATTACACGGTTTGCTTTATTTGTGATGAGAGCATGTTGTCGGCTTGTATTCACTGAAGTGTCCACTTTTCAGCAGGGTATTTCAGCTCCTTTTCAGCAGGTCTGCTGGGCAGCCCACTATGTCTCACCCTGTACCAATGCATGGGAATTCCCATCCTGAGTGCTGGTCTTTGTACTTTTTGGTGAACTTCATGAGGTGTCTGTTGGCCCCGATCTCAAATTTCCCAAGGTCTCTCTAGGTTGAAACTCTGCCATTCATTGTGTCAGTCACTGTTCCTAATCTGCGGATTTGCTGAGAACACTTTGTGTGTCATCATTCAGGTCAGTGATGAGGACAATGACCAACATGGACCCCAGTGTTGATGTGTAGATTACAAGACTACTCTGCTCATCACCCTCCACCAACCAGACATCAAGTCACTGATCACTATCCTCCGTGCCTGCCAGTTCATCAGTTTCTAGCAGTCCGTTTGTCCTGCTCATGTCTCCTGTGCTTAAAAATGAGAATAATGTGAAACACAGTGTCAAAAGCCTCATTCAACTCAATGTTTGTTAAAATCATCACTCTTGCCTTATCCATATTGCCAATTATTCTCCTGCAGAAGGCCATCAGGTTGGTTAAACAAGACTTGCCCTTGTAAATCTGTGTTGACTGTTCCTAATTACTTTCTTGTCCTTCACATGCTTGGAAATGGATTTCCATGGACTGAAGCAAGGTTGACTGGCCTATAGCTCCCTGGGTCCTCCATCCTGCCTTTTTTTGGAAACAAGCATTGTGTTAGCTTTTTTCCACTTAAAAGACACCTGGCCTGTTTGCAACTGTTTTTCACAGATGATGATAATGCTATCATCATCACAACCACAAGCTCTGACAGCATCCTTATGTGAATCTCATTATCTCCATGGATCGCAATGAGTTCAGCTTCTCTAAGGAGTCCCTAACCTGTCGTTTCCCCACTGCTTTCTGCACTCCCCCTTCTCAAACTGTCCTGGTAAGCGCAGAGGTCTGGGAGGAGGCTTTGCTTGCCAATATAAGTAGGCACTCAGTGCTTCAGTATTTTCCACATGGTTCACGGTTGTCCCCTCTCCTCTAGCCATTGGTGAATCTGTATTTTTTCCTGAGTTTCCTTTAATAGTATGACCATAAAGTCCCTTATTGCTGTGCTTAATGTCCCGCACCCCTCTTAGCTCCAGGCAAGCTCTGGTCTCCCTGGTTTCATCCCTAAGTACTCAGGCAATGCTTTTTTAGCCTTTTGTTGTTGTTATAGCCTTTTGTTGTTGTTATAGCCTGTACCTTTTTCTACCTCTTGTATGTTTCCTTTTTGTGTTTTAGTTCAATAAGATACTGCCTGCTTAGCCAAGCAGAGCTTCTGCCAAAATTCCCAGCCTCCCCACACAACAAGATGGTTAACTTCTGAGATTTCAATAAGTTCTTGAAAAATCAGCCAGTTTTTCTTACTAGAGAATAAGTATGCACCACTTTGGCTGGAGATTACATATATAGTGACTTGCCTTCACTTCCCTCAAATATTAAAAAAGCTTCTATAAGTGGTAGAAACAATATTGTTTAATTACCCAGTTAAACAGCTTTTCTTTTTAAAATAACAGCTGTACTATACTTCAAATAGGCATATGTTATAGTACCAGAAAGAGGTACTATAACTATATATAGGAAGAGGGAGTGGGGATAGATCGTATGCACATTCATTCACTGTAGAAAATTCTTCACGTCCTTATTGGCTTTGGAGAGAGAGGGGCTTTGCATTTACCCATTCCCTTCCCTCTTCCAGGGGTCACGTCACCCCGAGAGTCAGTCTGCTGCTCGGCTGCTCCTTGATTCTTGAGCTATCTTAATCTGAAGAAAATCTCCCGTGGGCTTGATGGAAAAAATATACCTTTTCTTCATTCCATTGAAAGATCTCCCATTCTTGCACCTGCACATAGCTTCTCCCTCCTCCTCCTCCCTTGAGCTAGTGCAGTGTTGTACCCTGGGCTGTCTGACCGTGTAACACTTGTCACAGCGCAGCTGACTGTTGCTTACCTGCCCCACTGGGAAACCCCCCTTAGCACATCCCGCAGGGTCAACCTCTTCCAGCTGCCACCTGCTTCCCTTTCCTCACCGCAAAATCCCAAACCCACCAAACATCTCTGTAGCTCTGCAACTGTATTTTAACCTTAGCTAAGGAGTGTTGGCCATTGCTTCAATAATAAGAGTAAAATCTTTATTCTGCATTAATTTAGAACTGGAATTTGAATTCCTGAACATCCCAAAACAGTTGATATGGCTATTCTCCTTACCCTCTATACAGTGCTTTTGAAGAAGTTGAAAGCCAACATAACTAGCAGGAGGTGTAAGAGTAATGAGCATTTGTAAGAGGTGAGGACTACAATTCCCTGCTAAAATGATAAAGCAATCATTTTGTGGTGATGGGATAATGGCAGGATAATTAAACACCTACTTCACATGCCTGATCTCTGCAGTTGTTGAGACAGGGAGAACAGTTTGCTGATTCTTATTGTTTTCTGGAACATGATGGTATAAGCAGCACCCGTAGCAATTTAGAAAGTACGATGCATCTGAGAAACACAGAAGGTAAAATCACTTTGTATTAGAGAAGGAATTACTTGAGCTGCCTGGGAGAAGTCTCTGGTCTTCCATTTTCAGTAACAAGAAACCATCCGGTTACCAAAAACTAGAGGACCAACTCTGTCATTTTGGCAAAGGCTAAGAAAGCAGATGTTGCCAATGTTTAATATTGCCTGAGTTGGGATAGCATTTTCATACTTAAAGAATATAGTTAGGTATTTGAAGGCAAAGAGTTCCTAGCCGGTGTCAGCATGAAACTGGAAACATATCATAGAGACTAATGTGATCTTTATCTGATATGGTTAACAGGTTAACAGTGTGAAGTGGATTTGCATATATATTAGCAGCACTTTTCCAAACATAGATCATAAGAAACTAGTAAGGAAAGTCATGAGGCAGATATAAAGACTGGTCAGGGAAAATGGATTAATAATGGGTAGTAAGCAGGCCCCTGAAGGATCATAATAAATGATAAAGGATCCTCCTGGCAGAATATGACAGACGAGGTTGCCTGAAGCTATTTTCTATTTAACATTTATATTAGTGATTTAGAAATTGATTTGATATGGAGTGCATAAAAATTTACAGACAACAAAAGCGTGAGGATTTTTAAAGTCGATACTTGAAGGACACAAATGGATTACAAAAGAATTTAATGAGGATGCAAAAACAAGGCCAGCATGTGGAATTGAATATTGGCAAATAGAAAAGGTATGCTCAGAGAGACTGAAATATGCCTTCAGTGTTCTACCTTGAGAAGTGGCATTTGAGAAAAACAGAGTTCACAGGAGGGTTCCTGAGCTATTTGTAACTTATTTTAGTCTTGCTAAAGTTCCCTGCATGGTGGTAAATATTCCCTTCAACACCCCTCTGCAGCATTTCTTCAGGTGATTATTTTCATTCTCATTTCTGTCTTATGTTATTGCTGGATGTCATACAAGGGATATCATTTTAATATGAATCATGCTTTTTAAGCACTCACACCTACTACGCCCAAACATATATCTAGAAAATATCATAAAAGACTTTCTGGTTTAAATGCTTTCTTTTTAGGGGGTCAGGACATAGAGAGGGATAATGGCAGATGCTGTAGAAGAAAACTGTTAATTACTCTCACATCAATGAGGAAATGAGATCCTCTTTTTGACAAACTGAAAGTTGATTTCGGAGGATATATATTAGCTCTATTTTTACAAGGGAGTGTTGTTTTAGGGGGAAGCTAGGCATGGCAGCTAGGCACCCCGGGAAAATGCAGAGCTTGCTTGCTTTTGAAGAAGTATGTGTCCCCGTATAAAACATCTAGTAACAAAGTTACATATGATGGCTTATGTTCCCAAGAATAAAATTTAATCAAAGACACTTCATAAAATTTAAATTCTTATAGCACATGGTTTCCAAACTATAGGATTCTCCAGGACACTCAAACATTTTGTTTGCAACTCTTAAGAAAACAAGTAAGCCCTGTTACAAAGCATATTAGTTATCAAACCCTGGCCATGGTAAACCCATTGTTTGAACTGTCAAAAATAAAGATTTAAACTAGACTGGGTCAAATTCCAAAAGTTAGACTGTAATGTAAGAACTGCTGTACAGGACAAGACCAAGCACCACACTCAGAATCCCAATTTAACTGGCAGTGACCCAGGAGAGCATTTGAGAGCAGGACAGATGTGAATTTCTGCATATTCAATGGTAAATACTTAAGTTTAAATATTTCCTCAGTCAGAAGTGATGCTTTTTAACTGGTGTCTCTTCAGACCTTGGCATAGTCTTTCTGGATGAACAGAATAGAATAGAATATTTCAGTTGGAAGGACCCTACAACAATCATCTAGTCCAACTGCCTCAACAATTCAGGGCTGACCAAAAGTTAAAGCATGTTATTAAGGGCATTGCCCAAATGCCTCTTAAACACTGACAGGCTTGGGCCATCGTCCGCCTCTCTAGGAAGCCTGTTCCAGTGTTTGACCACACTCTCGGTAAAGAAATGCTTCCAAATGTCCAGTCTAATACTCCCCTGACGCAGCTTTGAACCATTCCCTTGCATCCTGTCACTAGATCCCAGGGAGAAGAGATGAGCACTTCCTTCTCCACTTACCCTCCTCAGGAAGCTGTAGAGAGCAATGAGGTCACCCCTCAGCCTCCTTCTCTCCAAAGTAGACAAACCCAAAGTTTTCAGCTGCTCCTTATAGGACATTCCTTCCAGCCCTTTCACCAGCTTTGTTCCCCTCCTCTGGACTCATTCAAGGACCTGAACATCCTTCTTAAATTGTGGGCCCCAGAACTGCACACAGTACTCAAGGTGAGGTCTACACCAACACTGAATATGGCAGGATAATCACCTCTCTTGAGCTGCTGGTTATACTGTGGTTGATGCACCCCAGGATGCGGTTTGCCCTCTTGGCTGCCAGGGCACACTGCTGACTCCTATTGAGCCTGCTGTCGACCAGCACACCCAGATCCCTTTCTGCAGGGCTGTTCTCCAGCCACTCCTCTCCCAATTTATATTTGTGCCCTTCATTACTCCATCCTAGGTGCAGAATCTGGCATTTCTACTTGTTAAATTTCATTCCATTACCCCATAGCCCAATTCTCCAATCTATCTAGATCCCTCTGCAAGGCATCCAGTCCCTCAAGAGAGTCAACAGCACCTCCCAGTTTGGTATCATCAGCAAACTTCCTAATGGTGCAAGTGGTCCTACATCCAGATAGTTGATAAATATATTGAACAGGACTGGCTCTAGAATTGAACCTTGAGGAACACCACTGATGACCAGTAACCAGCCAGATGTAGCACTGCAACCCTTTGAGCTCTGCCCTTCAGCCAATTCTTCCCTCAGCACACAGTGAACATGCTCATCTCGCAGTTGGACAACTTGTCCAGAAGGATGCTGTGAGGGACAGTATCAAAAGCCTTACTAAAATCCAGAAAAACTACATCCACCGCCTTCCCTTCATCCACTAGGAGGGTGACCTTGTAGAAGAATATCAAATTAGTTAAACAGGACTTTCCCTTTATTAACCCATGTTGATTGTGCCTGACGATTGCATTATTCTTTAAATGCCTTTCAGTATAATCTTTTCCATAATTTTTCCAGGAACTGAAATTCGACTAACAGGTCTGTAGTTCCCTGGGTCTTCTCTCACATCCTTTTTGTAGATTGGAATAACATTGGCTAGCTTACAGTCAGCAGAGACCTCCCCAGACTCCCAAGACCTTTGGTAGATGATTGAAAGGGGTCCTGCTATAACATCCACTAGCTCCTTCTGTATTCTGGGATGAATCCCGTCAGGCCCCATGGACTTGTGAATATTCAGCTGATACAGCTGGTCCCTTACAATGTCAGTGTCCGCAAACAGAAAGTCACTGTTCCCACATTCATGGTCTTCTGACTGAAGGGACTGGCCAACCCAAGGTCAATCAGTATTATTAAAGACTGAGGAAAAAAAAGCGTTGAATGCCTCTGCTTTTTCATCATCCCTATTAGTCAGATGGCCGTCTTCAACAAGTATCTGTTCAATGTTTTCTTTAGACTTCCTCTTGCTGTTCACATACTTAAAAAAGCCCTTCTTGTTACCTGACACAGCAGTGGCCAGTTTCAACTCTAATTGAGCTTCGGTCTTCTGTGTCTTCTCCCCACATCTTCTCCCTGCATATATGAACCACAGCTGTGTAATCTTTGTGCAAAGCCTGATCTTGCTTCTAGGGATTACAGAATTTCTTTTTCCTCTTGAGCTCCACTAGGAGTTCCCTGTTCAGCAAAACTGGTCTTCTCCTCCACTTGCTGGACTTTCAAAATAGTGGAATTGTCTGCTCCTGTGCTTCTAAATGGTGATTCTTAAAGACTGACCAGCACTCGTGGACTCCTAAGCCAACAAAAGCAGATTCCCAGGGTGCTCTGCTGAATAGATCTCTGAATAGCTTCAAGTTTGCTCTTATGAAGTCCAGGATAGCAACACTGATGTCCTTTTTTCTTATTAAGCTGAAAATTTTAAACTCAACCATTTCATGACCACTGTGGCAAAGACAGCCACCTACCATCGCATCCCCCATGAGTCCTTCTCTATTCCCAAACAGCAAGTTTAGGAGGGCATCTTTCCTAGTTGGCTTACGGAGCACCTGTGACAAGAAGTTATCTCCTACAAACTTCAAGAATTTCCAAGACCTGCCCATCACAGCAGTGTGATATGCCCAGTTGCAAAAAGTGCAAACACAGTGACTCGTAATCACATCTAGAAGTTCTCTTTTCCATGTATTAGTATTCCTAAATCAAGGATCTGACCTAGAGATCTAAAATCAGATGAAGTAGTTCCCAGTGAAATAGCATCAAAACTGGTATTTAGAAATCCAGACGAAATCTGCAGTATTGCCAGAGGCTTGCAGAACCTGTACCTCTAATGACAAGTGGTTTTGGAAATCTTTTTTTCTCTGCAGGGCAGATTGTAGGCATCTATGCTTTTTAAAGGTGCACAGAGTATACTTCTTCCTCTTCATTTAGACATCTTTAAATATTTATTCCTTTGTTTTTCCATTGTTTTCATATCTTAAATTCGGTTAATAGTGTGCTATACTGGTGACTTTTTCAGAATTAGCTTTTATAAACTGTTTCAGAGCTGTCTCCTGTCATGTTTCACCAAGCACAGGCAAGGAGGAATTATAAATTCATTTATGCTAAGCAATGCTTTCCTGCTCAAATAGCACCCACAGTTTTTTTCATGGATACAGGCAGAATATGGTAATACTCAACACAGGAGAGGGATTCTCGTGCCAGTCACGTCCTAGCATGTGAGAAAGGAGAGAAAGCTTGCTCCTTCCTTCCATGTGAATTTTGGTGGATCAGGCTGGTGCCAGCACAATTGTGTCCGTTTACCCTGATACATGAACTTGGATTTGCCCTTTCTTTAGTGGGCCCTGAGTCACACTTCATGGCACCATCACAGCTTACCAATTACCCACAGTTTATGCTTTCCCTTCCTCCTCCAGCTCACCCGAAATGCAGAGTCCCTTCTCCACCTAGGGTTACGCCAGAGGGCTACACAATATCTCTAAACAGATAGATCTAACTCAGTTTGAGAGACCTGAATTTCTACTTCAATTTTTTTGGAGAGTTAAAAATTCATGGAAAAATAAGGAAATAAATCATTGCTTTCACAATGAAGTAAAATGGCTGCCATATAATGAACACTGATTTTATTTCAAACATGCATAAAATCTTTTTAAAGCTGATTTCTGTACCTATCTTTTTATTGCCAGTGGTGATAATGCAGCATACAAAGGAAAAAATTGACAGACTAAAATATTTTGTTTGTTTGTTTTTTAGAGAGAAATAAGGCCAAACTGAAAATTCATGTATTCATAGCATTTAACAAAAAGAAAAAAGAGGGGGGAAAAGACAGATAAAAAAGGGAAGAAAACTGTCTTGAGTACTAAATGATGTATGATGAGTTAATGTTGATAATGCATCATCTTTAATCATAGCGTGGATGATGGGACTAAAGCAGAAACATGGAACATGAAAAAGAATGTTAATTGAAAAAGGGAACAAAAGTTTTAATCAAAGAATAAGGAATTCATAAAATGACAAGATTAATAAAAAAAATGCAGAAGCACTAGGGTTGCTTTCGAAGCAATTAGTTACTATCCTAGAAGGCTGTGCAACAATCAGCCTCTAATGTACTTAATGGGCTTAAAGGTTATTTCTCACCCTCAACAATTCTCCATAATTCACTTCAGTCACAATACAAAAATCACTGGAATATTTAACTGAGTATTACCTGCTGAGGCATAAATGCTTCATTTCTGATAGGGTTTTGGAGATAGTGCACAGCATTTTTAATATAACTGATTTGCATATAAATATGTTTGCTTGCATATTGGGCTCTATGGAGAATTTGAAAAAAAATGTATTTGTCCACTGTTATGTTTTAAAAGTGGAAGAGAAATGGGGGAAGGAGGAGGGCAAAGGAAAGCTGAAGGGAGGCATGGAAGCTTCTTTCATAGCTATACTATCACTGTAATCAGTGTAATCTTCTACACAGAGAGCCCATTCCCTTCCCCCTCTGAGCAGGGCTTGGCACCAAAGCCCAAACTTAACCCCAAATTTCTCGAGTTCGCTTTGGAATGTGCAAAACCTGCTTGCAAGCCCCAAATATCTGAGCCTCTAAATCCAGATTTGAACATTGGCTTGACTCTACAGCAGAGTAACAGCTCCCAAAAAATGTCTTCACTGTTTACAAGGAGATTTCTTTTGAACTAGTGCGGGAAAAAAAGACAAAATATTAGACTCCTACACATGCCTACATCCATTAGGGAACCAAGAAATCCAAACACTTATTTATCAGAGTATTGTATCTGACTTGCCTGAGCTAGTTACTACAGACGTAGGTGCAGAAAACAGCAAGGGGCCTAGGAGATGAGTGGAATCATTGGCTAGGCATAATATCCTGGGCTTTAAAAATTGTCAAGCTTGTATGCTTTCGAGGCTGAATAACAGCTCATGACACCCCCCACCTCATCCTCCTCAAAAAATCTTTCTGTTGCATGAAATTCTTGTCAAAGTTCCTATGTATGGATTAACTATATGAGTCTGTAGATTTTTGCCATGAAGTATGAACATATTGTAGCTACATTTGATAATTTTTCTATTTTAGCTTTATTTACTGAAAAAGATCTTTCTTTTTTTTTTTTTAATCTGCATAAAGTGCCAATGGCAATATTTTTTTTAATCTAGTAACCTGCAATTTAAAAATGTCCTGTTTGATTTCCCTAGGAACCATGGAACTGAGATATTTTTAAGTCCCAGACATCAGTAAAATCATTTTTTAACGGTATTATTTATGTTGACTAAAGCATCAAATGATTGAGATTTTTTTTATTATTATTCCTAGACCTCTATTACTCACAGGGACAAATGCTTTTCCTTATATTTGTATAAAGCATTCTTTTTTTCCTACTTTAATTGCTAGCTTACATTGACTCTTCTGTGGTGAGCTCATTTGACATGTCTAAGCTATTTGTGTTATCTCTTGCTTTTTTGTCAAAGACGTCTTCACGTAACTATGAAGGATTCAAGATCAGACAGAAAGTAATAAGAATAAACATACATAATGACATTTAAGTGTAAGTCATGTATGAAAAGCACATGTTTTGCCTGTGATTGCACTTCATCTCATGTGAGACATGAGAGAAATAAAGTGGATTAACACTATTCACTCACAAAGAGGAAAAAAAGGGGAAATTTAGCATGGGCTTGTTTTCCTACCCTGAGCACGCTGCAGTGCAGTTATTCTACCTGCTATAGGAGGTGAGTCATTGCCTGGCGAGCAAGGAGGGGGTGAGCAGGGAGCTGATTGAAAGTGCAGAGAGGCTACTCTTGCAAACCCAACTAGGGGTTGTCTCCAGATTGCCACCCACCGAGGACCTGGCTTGGCCAATGTCTCCCATATCCTGGTGGTTGGCGTGTGCACCCAGAGGAGACCTACGTGTTGGTCTCAGTGCCCAGCTGTTGAAAGGAGCTTCATGTGGCAGCCAGGTTGCTGAGAAAGATTAGAAGATGAATCCAAGAGTCCTGCCTGTTTTGTCAAGGTCTGTGAGCTGGTCACTGGGGGCTTGGCTCAGCCTAGCTCTGCTTCACAGCCTGATACCACAGACCAGGCCACCGTGGTGGGACCCACAGCAGCCCCCTCACCGTCAGGGTTGCCTTATGTCTGTGATCAGGTCAAGTGTGTTTAAAAACAACAGCTCCACTCATATAGCAAGTAGGAATGATACACTTCACAGAAGCTGTCAGTGGCAAGTAACAAGGTGGACATAGTACAACCTGCCCCTTCAGGCAGCAGAAGGATGCATCACTCTGAGGAACGCAAAATCAGCTCCCTTTCTACTGCAAAATGCTCTCTTTCCTTTAAATCCAGCCTGTAACCCTGACTGTTCTGGCTCTCTTGTCCAAATAAGAAGATATGCAAGTTCATGTTTTTCCTTTATTTGAGAAATTAAGAACCATAAAACCTCAAGCCCTCCTTTTCTCTTATTTAACTTAGCTGATTTAATCTTAATGTCAGATAAAATCCATATGAAATGCTTCTACCCTTACAGTGGTTTAAATCTGAAATTATTCTCTTTGCACCATCCTTTCTTCTGCAGAGTTTCAGAGGATTTGGTGGATCAGACCACAACCTTTTATCAGATATTTTCTGCATTTGGCTTGCCAACTGATAAATCTCTCAAGTATTTCCTTCAAGAGAAATGGAAGTTGACGGTTTCTCCCCCCTTGCCTCCCCACAGCCTCCCTTTCCTTCTCTGGAAAAGCACTGTCATCTTGGTCTGTGGAAATACCACTTAATCCTCCTTCTCTCTAAGGTTTGCACAAGCTGTCCCCTTTTGAAACAAATATTGCTAATTTAACATTTATAGAAGTAGCAGTTCAAACACTACAAAATTCATAAAGCATTAAATTGTAACACCCTTCCTTCTTTAAGAGGAAAATGAAGCTGTGTCAAAAGACTTGGCACCGGGTGTATTAATGTGCAGTTTGAAGGATGTTTTCTAAATCTTTAGGGAATGCTACACTTATAGTTTAATATACTTTAAATATTTTATTTCATTACAGCAGGATAGGCCTTTGCACTTGGCAGAATGGACTTTTTCACAGAGGAAATAAGGAAACTGGTAAGAGATATTCACGGGAGAGGATAAGAGCAAAACACATTCTGTATGTGCAGCAGCAAACTTCAGGATGACAGGGAAAAATATTTGATAGATACTTAAAATACCAGACGCTATCTACAGGGTATTTAGCCAGATAAGCAGTTACATAAATCTACCAAATTCTGTAGTAAAGCTAAACAAGTTTAGGTCTGTTGGTACTGAGTGTTCCTATCCCATATGCAGTCCCCTGAAATCAATAGTAGTTTTTCCTGTCATTTCAGGTTTTGGAGATGACCTCTTCTCTTCTGTGATCAATTTGTTGGCTGTTATGAACTCTTTTCTACTCAAAGGTAGCTCCTGCATTCTTGTTCTCCCCTTGCAGGTTTTGCTCCCAGCAAAGTGATATTTAGTGATATTTAAAATTATTGCGGTAGTGACAACAATTAAATAAAAATATCTGAGAGGTTCCAAGTTATTACAGCAAAGCTCTAGTCTCATAGAATCATTTCCTGCTTCATCAGATATAAAGCACTTCTTTTTTCTGTACACATCTTCAAAGAGAAATGCTGGAACTTATTAAATAAACCATATTATTGCTTTGGATTAATTAGCAGATGGCTTAATGATATGCACTAGTAATTGCTACTGCTTGCACATATTTGATTATACTTTATTATCATAATTGTGTTTAAAATACATCATAGCCATTGATATTTTGTGTTATGTTTATAATTGGTTAACAATTTCCCTGAGAATTATGAGTTTTGCAGAGATTGCTATCTCGTTATGTTCTATGTCAAAATGAATTTTAGGCAGCTTTTTTATCCTGGTAAAATAAAGATATATTCAAAATATAGATTAAGAACAGCCATATACAGTGCTGATAATTATAATTTTCAAACAGTCTAGTCCATCGTACCTTCATAAAATTAATTCACTGCTTCATTACTGTTTGCAAATGGTAATCATCCTCTTGTCTGACTAGTTTTATTGAAAATGAAGATTACAGTAATGTTATTTTTCAAGTCTTCAGACACAGCCTCAGTGTACCAAATTCATTCACACTATGAATGAATCTGAGTGTCTAAAAATACTTACATAGTGTTAAGGAAGGATTGGAAAAGGTGATAACAGTCCATTTCTTACAATATGTTAAGCTGTCTTTGGGTCAAGGACAGACCTATTTTTTTTCAGTGATATAAAATGCAATAATGCAATGAGTTGCTCTTTCTTTCAGTTTTCTGCACACCAAAAAAAAAAAAAAAGCTCAAAAAGTCATGTTAAAGGTCTAAACTCAAGAAGACAAGAAAGTTAAGAGAAAGACTTCCATCCTGAATTCATGCCATCGTACTGCATGAATTATGCAAAATTGAAAGCTGTTCTCCAGCTTCCCCTAAAATTCTTTTTAAAGCTAACCAAACAGTGTATGAGGACAAACTAGTCCTTTTTTAACCTTTTGAAGCTGTTGGGTTTTTTTTTTACAGTTCTTCAAAAAGTTATTAAGGAAAGCTGATAACCATCAGGTCAGAGATAATTTCTATTATGAAACAAAAGCTAGCACAAGAGTAAGAAAATTAAAAGAAGACATTAACAGCCAATTCTCTTTAGAAAGATGATAAGGTAGAGTATTGTATGGCTAAGCTGTAGGATAAAGACCTGAATGATCCATAAAATTGACTGAACAAGAAAATTAAAATATCAAATATCCCTGGACAGCTCTGTCACATGTTTTAATGTTTACCATGAAGCAGAAGTCCAAAGCCAACAAACAATTTGGATTTTAGTTACTTTCTTATTCACAAAGAGGCATCATAACCCACACAGAAAGATTTACAGCTCTCCACTGGGGATGAGCCTGGATGTGGACAAGGTGTAAGATTACAAAAACTCTTGAATTTCAGAGGTAGAGGACAAATGTTTCTGGTTTGAAAAAAACCACCACTTTTATGTCTCAGTTTTACAGCAATGACTCATGAGTACTGTGGTTCCGCTTCATTGTTCACTACTGTGGGCTGTTTCCCCAGCCATGTAGAGATCATTGTCCTCCACGTGTTCAATTCACAAATACCTGTGAGCCTGTTCCAGGTTTTCAGTGGTAGGCAAGGCACACACCAGTGCAGCTGATTTCAGTTTTGAAATAAATTCATTTGAATTTAACTCTTTAAAACTCATACTATAACTCAGAGAAAAAAAAAAATCTCTGCTTAATTAAAGAAGTTAGGGAGATCATTGATTTTTCTTTGTTTTTCCTGATCCATACACTTTTAATCAGGAAATGTTCTGCTTGCTTTCTCATATCAATTTTCCAGTGTCAAACAACTTATGATCTAAACCACGAGAATGGAAATATTCTTTTATATATATATTGACAGATTGGGCTTGGTTGCAATATTCACTGAATTGTACTCGTATCTTAAGGCCTTCTTTTTATTCAGCTATAAAATGTATAAAATAAACTATGAGGGAACAGAAAGTCCCCAATGCTTACAGCAGATACTTAAATCCATCTTTACGTATGGACTTTGGTTCCAAAAGTGCTGAGTACCTCTGGGTTGCATTAAAGTCACTGTAACAGAAAATAATCAGTCTGAGAATAGTATCAATGAGATTTAGATGCATTAGTTTTGGGAAAGACATTTGAAAATGCAACCACAAATTTTAATAGATCTATACAGCAGCCATATAAGTACAGTCATCAAAAAAGTTCTTTTTAATATGCAATTATTATGTCTGTTGCAGCTAAAATTTAGTATTACTCCTGTTGCATACTGAAGAATTTTTATTGCTGAAGTTTCTATGGGAATAACATCTGAGACATCATCAATACAAAGAAATGGCAAGAGCAATCTGTCTTAGATCAAAAACAGAAGTCCAATTTGAAGCAACTCTAGGAATATGCTCTGAGGACAACAGAAGACAGACATTTTAAATATTGTAAGGAATGCCAGTGAAAGCTCGTGGCGGGATTTGAATACTTGCTTTCACTCTTTATTACTGTCCACTTAGTAACTGTCTTTGCAGAGGAGGCCTCTGCAGAGTGCCTTATG